>OY979767.1:32890221-34331482 GCA_963855975.1 Andrena chrysosceles | reverse complement strand
AAGGAACTTACTCTGCGAATGAATTCCAGAAAAGAAACTGTCCGCTGTAACACTAGCGTAGACCCTAAAACTTCTTTTTACAGCCAATAAAGCATAATTATACGAGTAGTGATTAATTTGTGCCCTAGGGTTATCACAAAAAAATGAGTCCGTATCCCTCTTTCGCCAAAGTATTAGCGTGTCTTAAAACGTTCCTCGCTGACCTCCCTAGTCCATGGAGTCTTATTATCGCGCGGAGTATGTACACCTGTAGCTTTCCAGATTACTTGGGGTGGTGATAAAAAAAATATTGTGGATATATGTATGTATACATGGTATATAACATTTATAAGTGCATGCGCACTGTTTATGCGCCGCAGCGTTGAGAGTACTCGCAACTAAAGTATCGTTGATTATCCGCGGAACTGAAGACCGTTGCAGAACGTGAGACAAATTCTTGAAATTAGGAATTCGGTAATTAAAATCGGTGGTTCGGTGTTGAATTGTACTCTCAACGGTGTTAACTAACTTTTGTCGTCTCACTCGATTACTGTCATGGGCTGTTCGACAATTCTACTCGTTCGATCAGGATTGATTGTACGACCCACTCGGGGCAAGTATCTCTAAAGTCAGAATTGCAACGCAACTTAATCTGTACAACTTACAAAATAACTACTTGACGGTCGGGAAAATTTGAGCATGTCGAACACTCCAAGTCAGCACGCTTTTCATTTTAGCACGCCAAGACCTCGCATTCAATTCCTAATCAATTGTGTAAAATAGTATCGATTATGTCATGCTTTATGTATACCTCCGCTCAAAGATTCGTATGTATATATTTACATTCCCCTTTCATACACGATTTAGGATACTCCGAGAAGAGTTTTCGAAGTCGATCGTATAATTGCAGTTGCACGACAAACCTTTCGCACGCTGGCCTTCCCCCAGCGTATTCACGAAATTCGTTCGAGTAATTATTGTGAAAAAGTATCAGCGCGTAATGTACAGTGTTTCGTAATACTGTATCTTGCAGGATTTCGTGAGAAATGATACGAAATAGCTACTCTTGCTTCGAATGGGATTCATCGCAGGACTTTCTTTCACTTCGCTTAGAGAACAGCGTAGTTCTTTCAATGGCGAAGAAATAATGCGAACATTTTACTTCGTGGTTATTGTAATCGGTTACTACCGTCGGAAGCACCAATTCTCTTTATCAGAAATAGACGAAATTGTACAAAGAAATGCATCGTTCTCAGTGGCGGATTTAACAGGGCGGCCGATGTGCATCTATCTTTAAAAAAATTGTGATTTTATCCAAACTCTATTTTTTTCTGTAATATTACACTGCGCCCGCTTTCGATAATCTACCGCTTTTGTGTACAGATAAATGGGCCCTGAAATCGGAGGGCCCAGCCCCCTAGGGCCCTGTCTTCAAATATAAATTATGATTTTATCGAAGCACTTTTTTTCCTATACTTTTCTGTACATTTATACCCTTTTAGTAAACTATCTGTTCATTTTTTCGGGAAAATGGACCCCTCAACTTTTGCCACCTGTGCCTTTTTCTCAAATCCGCCACTGATCGTTCTTAATCCTTTACTCTAATCAAAGAATTATTAACCGATTAACGACCCAACGTGTCAATTACCCCAACGTGATAGGAAAAGTATCCCAGTAAATTGTTATCAAATGTTCCTCAGTCTTGGAGAGCAAAATGTTCCTTGATTCATAGATAGTCCCTGTTTGATTATTTTGTCATTTGTCAAAGAACTAAATTACTGTAAATCGAAGAAGATTCTGCGTACGACTTCGCTCGACCATGTGGCGTAACGTTTGCCTCGCGCGAAACATTACAATCTATGAGCTTCCCTCGTTACTAATGTGCATTCGATATTGTACCGCTCCAACCATCGTGAAATCTAAATGCAATGACTTGAAACAAAGCCGGCGGGGAATCGACGAACATAAAGCACAGAGAGTTCTACGCTTTTCAGTATTTGTGACTTGGAAATACAATATGGCAGTGTGGCAAAGAACGAAATTATGCATCGATGATTATAAATAAATTTGACTGTTATAAGCTACTTAATGCAATACAGACTGCTCAAAACAATTAGAAGCTTACTCCCTCAAACAAGCATACGTTCGATATACAATATTTGCTTCTTCTCCGGCGTTTAGTTCATCTAATTCTGATTACTTTGAGCAGCGTACCATTCTCTCCGTACAGCTGCGTACCATTGCGATGCCCATCCTTTCTTTCTCTGTCGATGAAAAAAGTGTAACGGATAGAATGCTTAGGATAGCTGAAAACCATGGCAATCTTGCAGACGTACAGGCATAATGAGGCACCATTTCAAACGCGAGCTAATATGTACAACCATACTCCTTAATACGTATCAGGTGAAAAATATGTATAATGAGACTTTCGTGGCGGAGAGAACTGCACGATCGTCATGAATAGCATTTCTACACTCATACCGCAGAGTCGATGAGTCCGTGCACTGGTCCATTCCGTCTTAATGCTGCCATCACACTTTTGTACTGCGAGCAACTCAGCGACGAGAGAAACCAAGGAGCGATGTGCGACTCGTTGCAGGAACTAACAATTACAGAAGAGGTTTGCGACAAGGCCAGTCCGCGGGATGAAATTTCGGTGGGCATTGTCTACGACACGCAGTTAATATTCCTCAGGTCCTCCTTGCTGCTGGGAAAGCTTGAGGAGCGCACGTGGACGCGATCCCTGAAGTCAGGCGCGATCAAGAGAAGCCTGTCACGAGCCCCGCCGATTTTCTGCTGCGCTTCGATTGTCCTGGACACCGAGGATGGCCTCAGGTGCTTCCAATTCACCAGGGGACACCTGTGGAGCACGTGTCGCGCTCGATTCTCCACGGGCTACACAGCGCAGCCTTTTCGCGTTCCGTAAAGAATCTTCAGCTCCGGCACGATTATCTTCTTGATCAACGCGTTCGTCTTCGAGGTGAGCATCTCTCTGTGGGGATCCTTCTTGAAGATCTTGATGCCCGGCCGGTGCACCAGAAACGCGTTGTCCAGGATGAGGAAATCGTAGTCGAGGACGCAGAGCGCGTAACCCTGAATCAGAGAAAGTTAAAGAGGATTAGTGATGGCTCAGAGAAGTTCTCATTGAAGAAAGACTTTAGGGATTCTGGAAGCAGTTACGTGGGCTACGTGGACTGTGTAAGGTAGGGTTGTTTCATATTATAGGGGTAGAATTAAAATATTATATTTTTATTTTACTTTGCGCATGCCCTGATTCCTATTAATATAAAAAAAAATCTGGCAAATTTTAGGAAGATTGAGTAATATTTAGAGGTTGCACGCTTTGCACACTAAATAATATGTAGTAGGCTAAGGGAACACGATTTCCAATGATAATTATTTTTATTCTCAAGTAAAACAGAAACTAAACTTCAAAGAAGACTTACATTTAGATAAATTTACATTTTATTACTACTATTCTTGTTCACACCTATACAAATTCTGTACGTTATTATTTTACCCACATTTTTAAAACCTGAACAATTGAAAATATGTAGGGGGCGAATTAACACATATAAATTGTGTTCAATCTCAAAACATATATAATGAATATTAATACCAATTTTAGATATACATATGATAAATAATGACATTTGGAATACACACATCCATGTTCTGGCAGTATAGATACGCAATAGACATGGATAGTGAACAAAATAATTTTTCGATACCCTAAAGTAACTTTTTGTTACTGATTTATGAATCTAATGTAAACACTCCCTTTGCAAGTGTGTCCATTTATTAATCTGTAATTTGACCTTTTTTAAAGTAATGCTGATCGTTACCTAGCACTTTTAAGTGTCACGTTAGTCACAATTTATAATTGAAGTTCAAAAGCATGGTCGGGGGCGATTGTAACATTGGCAGTCGGGGTCGGTTGTACCGCAAAAGAACCGAATAGTGTCAAAGAAAGCGAATAATATTGTCTTGTTTGCATAGAATCCATGTAGTGTTAGAACCGATCCGAGATCAGCTACGGTTGCAACACTTTACACTGTATCTTTAGGGCTATAACACTCCACTTCTAATTTTTTTATTAATAACTTGGACATTACTTGACATATAGTGAAACTGTTGTGACTCAATAATGTCAGATAAGTAAGTAACATTTCCATATAAATTATAAGGGTTTTTCTTGTAAATGTAATAGTTCCTGCGTAATCGTATTCCCAAGCCAAAGTGTTACTACCGCCCTAGGCCTACCCTAGCGATAAAACTGTGCAACCCCTAAATATTATTAAATTTGTCTAAAATTTGGCATACAGATCATTTAGATGAATAGAACCAAGAGGGCGAGCAAAGTTATATGAAAATAACACCTTTGGAAAATTGAAATACCCTTGTGCAGTGATGAGCAACTGGCGGCCCGCGGGCCACATTTGGCCCGCCAGCCACAGACCTGCAACCCACCTGAACATCGCCATATATGTTTTGAACCAGGGACTTAATACCGGTATAACGCTCATACCGGTATTTCGCCAATACAGCTATACCGAAACCGATATCATACCGAAACAGATAAATACCGAAACCGATATTGCACCGAAACAGATAAATACCGAAACCGATATTGTACCGAAAAAAATAAATACCGAAACCGATATCGTACCGAAAACAATAGGTTACCGAAAACCGAAATAAATACCGGTATTTTTTCGGTACTCTTTTCGGTAACATAGTAGGAAAATACCGAAACCTACCATGTTACTGAAACGAATAACGAAAAAATACCGGTATTTATTTCGGTTTTCGGTAACCTATTGTTTTCGGTGCGATATCGGTTTCGGTATTTATTGTTTTCGGTACGATATCGGTTTCGGTATTTATTGTTTTCGGTACGATATCGGTTTCGGTATTTATTGTTTTCGGTACGATATCGGTTTCGGTATTTATTTTTTTCGGTACAATATTGGTTTCGGTATTTATTTATTTCGGTATAATATCGGTTTCGGTATTTATTTATTTCGGTACAATATCGGTTTCGGTATTTATCTGTTTCGGTATGATATCGGTTTCGGTATAGCTGTATTGGCGAAATACCGGTAGGAGCGTTATACCGGTATTAAGTCCCAGACGAAGATACAACCGAAAAATACCAGTATAATACCGGTATTTGACGTACGGTAGGAGTCCCTGTTTTGAACTATAAAAGATATCGGAATGTATTTAATATTGCGGCCGACGTAGAATAGTAGATTTCCACTTGTGGCCCACGTCTGACAAAAGATTGCTCGCCACTGCCCTAGTGTAAGGTAATATTTTAGTTATTAAGCGCGGATTCTGGTTCATTCTAGAATATTAGTGTAAAGAAATCTTTTGAAGGTAAAGGAAATTAGTCGTTGGCAAAATCCTCTTGTTTGTATAGATGCGACACGTTATACTTGATTTGTACCTGTGTCATTTTGTCGCTCTTTCCTTCCCAGCTGAGCCTCTCATCGTACAGAGGGTCATTATTGGTCCCGATAAAGATCGGTTCCCAGTGAACGAAACTGCCTGTCCGTTTGCCAACGTGAAACACGTGGAGGCCCTCGGTTTCTGGAGCTTCCTGCCATTCCTTGCTCCGAGGAACATTGTGACAGCCGGAGCACAGTTTCTTGTGGAAAGGAATGGCTGTACCAGCCTTCAGCATTTGACCCTGGTGAAGAAACAACGATGAAGAAAATGATATTGCAAACAAGAAATGTTATGGTTCGAATGTATTAAGTGTGTCTGATATATTGAATTAATTACAGCCGCGCAGATTGAAATTGAATGCCACAGAAAAGCGAGAGGATTGAATTGTTAAAATGTTTTATAGAAGTGCAGTCACTGGCAAGCTACACTTTGCAGCGACAATACTAATTGCGCGTATCAAGGTCCACGGTCAAAGGAAGCGCCATTGATTAACCGACCCTCGCATTCGTGTCATTTAACGCATTGTCGGATACTATGCAGACGTCGCTGTTCCACTCTTTCGCACGCATTTCATTGCAATCAAGTTCACTTTGCTTGAATGTCAAATGTGAATGGACCCTCTGTTATAATACCTAGAGGCTCTCTTTTTATGAGATTTCTGCACGCTTTCTCACGGAAAAGAGCTCCTTAAGGCACATTCCAATTACGCCTAAATTGCCCGCGATTTTCGTTAAGGTGGGTTTCTCTGTACGCGACTGGACGCAAGGTGAAGAATTTCTAAGTCGATTTTCGCGAAAATGAAGCGAAATATCAAAAAATTGCATTACTTTCCCTTGATTTATTTACTTATTATGGGTCGAAAAGAAAGAGTACATTTTTTTGATATCGCGCTTCATTTTTCAGAAAACCGACTTTGAAACTCTTCAAGGTGATTTTCATTGAGGTAGGTTTTCCTGTGCGCGATTGAACGCAACGTCAGGAAATTCAAAGTCGATTTGCTCGAAAATGAAGCGCAATATCAAAAAATTGTATTACTTTTTCTTGAATTATTTACTTGTTATGAGTCGGAAAGGAAGAGTACATTTTTTTTATATCGCGCTTCATTTTTGAGAAAATCGATTTTGAAACTCTTCAAGATGATTTTCATTGAGGTAGGTTTTCCTGTGCGCGACTGAACGCAACGTCGGGAATTTCATAGTCGATTTTCTCGAAAATGAAGCGAAATATAAAAAAAATTGTATTACTTTTTCTGGATTTATTTACTTTTTATGATCCAAAAAGATAGAGTAACTTTATTTATATCGCGCTTCATTTTCAAGAAAATCGACTTTGAAATTCTCCACATTGTGTCCAGTCGCGTACAGGAAAACCTGCCTTAATGAAAATCACGAGCAATCTGGGCGTAAGTGGAATTCGCTCTTAAGATACTTATGTTAATGCGATTTATTGAAATGCGAATATTCTAGTCAAGGTTAGCTTCGGTTTGTAGAATTACTTACACAATTTAATTAACTCCCGAATAAGAAAATATTCCAGCTTCGCAAATAAAATTTTTACCAGCACTCCTACCAAATGCATAGTAACATAGAATAGAAAAAAAATAGCACTAGTACAATAGAAACACAATTTGAAATATATAAATTCCTCTTTTAACCAGAGAAAGCTTACTAACAACCTAAGATCAATTACCCTGCTTCTGCCACATTATTTTAATTCCCAATACAGTATTAGAAACCAAGCCCCATCATTAAGGCAAATATATTCAAGCTTGTCGAGTAGACTTTCCCACTGTTTTCTATGAAATAAGAGACCGAAAGTTCCCCATTTGTTCCAGGAACACAATAATCGGTCAAATGAACTGTGACTCACCAACTGTGTTTTATTATTAGGCGGCTGACTCTTCTCATCCACTTCGAAGATAGAGAGTACAAAAACTTTCGGATTAGGCTTGTAAAGGGCCGGCTGATCCCTCTTCCTGATCATTTCGAGGAACGTCGTGGGCAAGTTTGGGTTCGGATAGAGCTCGATGTCGCTGGCGAATATGTAGAATGTCGGCGCGGACTCTCGCGCTATGTTGCGGCCGACGTTCACCGGATACAACAGCTTCTTCTCGTTTTTATACATCTTTGAAAGCGTGACGTTCACCCATGGCGGTCCCAGCGTGCAGTTGTACGTGTCAGACACAACTTTCTCGGATGGGGGTACCTATTTTCGGCCGAGTAAACAAATGTTAGTCTACAAACCAGAACCATTCACACATTTTTTAAAGACTTGAGTACAGAAATATTAAAAAAAATTGTCTGATTCCCTTTCTTCTTTTTATACAGAAGAAGAAAAAAGTAAAATGCGCTCAAAGAAGTGAAAAATGTGAACTGCCGTTGAGAATATTCTCTTTCCTTGAGGATTATTAACAATAAGTTATAGGATGACTGTAGAAGAAATAGGTTTAAAGAAAAGTATGTATGCGAAGGGAAATGAATGGTGGTACACGCTCAGGAAAGCGAAATGATTATGCAAGAGGCACGGTCCCTATGGCGAAACTCTGTTATTAATCTGTACTATACGTATCACAGCTATATGCATGTAATTAATTAGAACACGAGAATTCAGCTGCATTTGCCAATCCTGGCGTGCCAATTTTGTGCCATAATTACACATGCGAAGGCACTGCACTATATTTAGACAGATTCTCTTTTAAAAAGTGAAATTGGGTGTCCAAGAAGGAAATGAGTGAATGGATATCACTATCAGTTAGTAAGTGGTTCTTATATCTGATAGATACTTTCACAACCTTTCATTTCACTCTGCTAGTTAAGCTTCCTATGAGATCACTAGAACAGACGCTCTGCAGAGCATTTTCTGTCCTGTAAAACAATGCGAACAACAAAACCAGTTACAGCGCAGGAGATTCTTTACGGTGAACCAAAATATTACCAAGACGCAGTCACTTTTGCATCAGAGTATTAAGAAGCCCAACGAGTAAAAGCATGAAGCATCGCAGCACCAAAATGATGATCGATAGAACAATCAAGAGCCTACACAATGAAGAAACCAGAAGAAAAGTCCTGCGAAGGAGAGAGAAACCCCTGTTCAGCATTCTTCGTAGCCTATCGGGTCAGCAGAGATCCATGCCAGAGTTGAGCTACAACTCCCAACAAAGCTGAGAGGAAGCAAGAAGTTGCTATAACACCACACGCCTTCACTTCTGCGTTAGAGTATTAAAAAGCCCAACGACTAAAAGCATGAAGCATCGCAGCCCTCAAATAAAGACCGATGGAACAATCTGAAGCCTACGCAGTGAAGAAATCAGAACAGAACTCCTGCGAAGGAGAGGGAAACCCCTGTCCTACATTCTTCGCAGCCTATCGGGTCAGCAGAGATCCATGCCAGAGTTGAGCTACAACCCCGAAAAAAGCTGAGAAGACGCAAGAAGCTATGGTCGAGGGGGAGGGAAGGCCAAAGAGGGTCAGCTAGAGATCGCATTTACCGTTTTTGGCACGTGCTTGCTGCTGAAGAATACGTGGAAGGTGACCAGCTGGGAGACCAGCGGGCTGCCACAGTTCCTCGAGTACTTGATGGCGTCGAGGGTCGCCGCGAAGTCTGTGCCAGGAGCGTGCATCGCGATCGATATAGGCGCCCTCCATCGCTCCAGCAGCGGCTCCAGATTGTCCAGGAACGTGTAGTCCGCGTGCGTGGTGTAGGTCACGCTCTCCCAGCATCTCACCGCCATGCTCATCGGCACGTAGTTGTAGAGCACCCAGTAGTCGCCCCTCTGCGCCCTCCTGGGCTCCATAGACTTCTCGTTACAGGGCACGGCCTCCTTCAGGCTCATCGTCGGCCGCACGACCGGCGTGCCGCTTTTCACCTTAACCAGACGAAGGAACGGTTAATTGCTGACGCGACGGGGGCTGACCCTATAACCGAGTCCCGGCGGGCCACTGGGTCGTGCAGACGCGACCGGGCGGGGTCAAAGCGCTGGGCGAGACTGGGGCTAAAAGCGTTCGCGTGAATTTTCCATGAGAACCAAGAAGGCGCGAGGCGGAGCCAGAGGCAGGTGGAAGTTTGGTGGTTTGAATTATTAAGGTGTACGGGAGCTGAAGGCGCTGCTGTGTTCACTTTCACGGCGGTGTAATTTCTTTTTTAGGGTAGCTGTTGTAACGGCGCTCTCTTCCGGGCTTTAATTTTTAACGCCGTGTGCCTGGGGTCGCTGGGGGAGCCCTCAGAGGGACGGGGGAGTTGGTTTTGATCTGGGAGGGTTGGCGGAGGCTTCTCGCTGCCGCGGCGAGATGCGAGATGCTGCGTCTTGTTGGGATGGACCGGTTGCTGAGGACAGGGAAGTGGAAATGGTAATAGGGATTAATGTATCCTCTTGGAGATTTGTGGTGTCAGGTGCTTAGCGCAGGTAGCCTCTAGGATTGATCAATAGGACCTTGATCCTCTTTGCCGTTAGATACCCCCTTAAATCCTCTCGTGCAAGAAGAGAATGGAGGTAGATCGCGGCTTCAGTTAAAAGAACGCTGCAATTGTATACTCCAAAATGGGCACCGCAAATAGCCGGACTATCAGACTCTTCAGAGTGTCACTAGGATGGCCCTTATTTATACGTGTCGATTTTTTTTTGTATTTTTTACTCTCACCCCCTAGAACGGTGCCATTTCATAAAAAATAGTCCCTGAAAAAGTTTATTGCAATTTATTGTGAATTTCTCAAAAATGGTAAGTCCTATCGAAATTTTCTTCCAATAATATTGAAAGAGCATTCAATTTTCTACAATTATTGTATATATGATTTTTTCGTGCTTCCAACCATTTTTTAGATAACAGCGTTTGAAGATAGAGGATGTCCGCACCGCGCGCGTGTAAACAATACGTCACGCCGTACAGGTGGGACACGCGATGCGCCCACCTCTCTATATTCAAACGTTCTTATCTAAATACTGGTTGGGAGCACGAAAAAATTATATCTACGGTAATTGTAGAAAATTGAATGCTCTTTTAATATTATTTGAAAAAAAATCGATAGGGCTTACCATTTTTGAGAAATTCTTCAAAGTCAAACCATTGATGAATTCTAAACTTTCAGGTCTGCTCGGCACCCTTTCCTGTTGTCCGATTGCAATAATCTTTTTCGGGGACTATTTTTTTACGAAATGGAGCCATATTAGGGGCTGAGAGCAAAAGAAATCGCAGGTTAAAAATAAGGGCCGCCCTAGTGTACCATACGCGACCCAGTTCCTTAATTCGCGATGTAATGACGGCGCAGAAGTGGCTGCTTATAAATCCGACACGCACGGAACGGGAGAAATCTTATCCGATGATCGGTAACCAGGTCAATGCAAGCCACCTTTCATCTACCGGCGTGCCAGAGTCAAGTTCAGCGGATTTTAGGGCAGGCGGTGGTTGAAAGGGATGCGTTTTCAGGACGGAACCCGGCCAATATGGGGACGAGAATTTCCGCGGGGACGGGCATTAACGCCTGCTTGTAATCCAAGCTCTCATCGACTCGTGTTTCCGGCGGGGAAGGGGCACGGTCGCCGTAACTGCGTTATTTCAGCGGAAAGCAGTATCCGACGAAAGGTTTCGTGGCGTGGACGAAGATAAAGACGGTGACGTCAGCCACTGTGGTCTGGAAAAAAGGACGAACCTGCCCATCGAGATTCTTCGTTCGTTGGTAATCTCGTCGGGCGCGCGGCTGAGGAGAAAGAGAGAGAGGGAACCGCCACGAGGAAACGAGAGAGGACTCGTTGCCGGGTTTAAGCCTGTCGACGACGGAACATTGATTTCTTGGGATTGGAGGATCGTGTTTGTGAGCGATTCGGAAGAATCAGCCGAGTATCTGCGAGCTTGGTATGAATTATTCAAGATAATTGGATGAAGTGGCTTTGAAGTGGTTGGATTGTATTTATGGATGATTCAGGGTGCTTGGCTTGGGGGGTGTTTTAGAGGGAGTTTTGGGAATATGGGAGGCAAGTCATTTGGGGTGGAATCATCCAGTTCTTTGGACAATGTAGGGATATTTTTAGTGATAATGCAATATCATGCTAGTTAGAGTGGATGTAACTCTTCGTTGCATAACTCCTTCGATTTTGGAAAAAATACATTTTTGGACTCGTACATGTGAGAATAATAAGGGAGAAATAATAAAAAAAGTTGTATTTTTGTTATTTTTCCACTTTTCCGGCTTTGCGATTATGATTACTTAAAAGCCGCGGAATTGCAACGTGGAAACAGGCATATGCCACATATGCATAAATTTTCGTTTCTTAACCCTTAACTGGTATACTGTTTTTGACAAACGTGACTGGTATAATGGGGTCGTGGCAGACCCCAAATAAAAAGGGACACAGAAATTTGTAAAGTCGACACTAGATCAACCTCTATGAATATTTTGTTTTTATGTAATGTACCTATAAAATAATAGAAACGTAGAAAGTTATTTAAACTATTATTATAAAATTAATTAGGAATTCAGTTTACAAACTTAGACAACCAAAAATTTTGCAGAGAACTTTACGTACCTGGGGTCATGAGCGTCCCCAGGATACCAGTTAAGGATCCATACTTTTTTTTCAAGAAGAATTATACATATTTTTGAGAACTTTTTATTTGATAGAAATCCATGAATATTAACATCAATATTAACCTCAATAGAAGCATTAGGCAATTTTCCGTTTGTGCTCGTTTTGGTTCTTCAGGGTGGAAACAACCCTTAAAGAATAATGTGTGATTTCCTACTTTCCTGTATATCTTGAAAACTCTAGTAGATATAAAAAAATGATTACGTACAATGAAAACTTAATGTTTTTTTATACTTAAATTAAATTGTTTAAAACTTTCGGTGGGGAATCTTTTACTATTTAAATCACAAATTTTAAACAATTTGATTGCAAAGTTTTATAGAGCATACAAAACCATTAAGTTTTTATTGTAATAATTTTTTTATATATACTATAGTTTTCAAGACATAATGGAAAATAGAAAAACTTGAAAAAGGTAGTGAAATTGAAATGATACTTGAAAATGGGCCTTCCAACTGTAACGGAAAGAAAATACCGAACACACCAAAATTTATATTTTAAAATGAGGCGCTTTTTCGTGGAATGAACCCCACGTTCAATCTTATTTATTTAATTGATTTATTAATATTTCTTCGGGTAACCGAACATCCCTTAGAGTTTCTATATTCACAAAGTCCTTATAGTTCTACATCCCTAAATTCCTATACTCATATAACCCTCATATTCTTCTACCCCAAGATCAGTACACATTTTTATATCCTCCTACCTTTACACCCATGTAATCCTGCGCCAATATACCCCTACATTTCCATGCCTCCATATCCCTCTACCTCTACCCGAATATTTCAATACTCGCACCCCTCTAACCATAAGCTACTACACTCCCACACCCCTGTGCTCCCGTGTCTCCATATCCCAATAACCCCTAAGTGCACTGTCCTTCAGCCTAAAAGTGGAATCAGACGGCACTAGGATTAGCGAGCCGGCTCGACTCGCCGAGGACCGCCTAACCTCGCGAATCGGCGATCATGAGCGTTCTCACGGCGCGTGGATCGGCGGGCCGGCTCAGCTCGCCAAGGATCGCCGGGGATTGCCGAGAAGCTCGTCAAGGATCGCCGAGGATCGCTGAGGGGCTCGCCAAGGATCGCCCAGGATCGCGGATAGAGTGTTCTCACGGCGCGTGGGCTCGGCGAGTCTCGTCCCAGGCTCCCCGATCCTAGTGCCGCCTGATTCCACCTTAAGCTATCCACAACTTTTCTTCACAAAGCACCTATTTCAGCTCCACCCAAACTTTTCAAAAATTGGGGATACCCACATCTAAGTATATAGAATTTAACCTTCCTGAACTCGCGCGTTGGTCTCACAGACCGGCGAATACAAAATTCGCTCATTTTTCAGAAATCATTAATAGCCCCGGTCTCCCGCGCCTTGTACCTTCCTAAATAGTTCTGAGGATGACAACAGTCATTTGTTTCCGCATATTTTTGTAAGTTACACCCTTTTGATATGCTATGGCATAGAATATCAATATGATATCTGATAGAATATGATATGCCACGGTTGCTCTGTTTCGGTGTTCGAAAACAATTATTTTCTACATTTATAATATCATACTTATTATATTTTATTTTTTGTTAACATTTTTTTAGTTTATGAAGGGAAAATTCATTTTTTATAATACATCCACGGAATGTAGTTTCAAGTTTAAATTATTGAAAACTGTTTCAGAAGACTACTAAAGAAAGAAATATGATTTCCAAATTAGTTTGAGCACTTTTTACTGTATTATAACCCTGAATAAATATTAAAAATTAATTTTATACAGAATAAATATCATATCTTCAACGCGTAAAACACGGTCTCACAGACCGACGCGAATCATTACACAATGAAAAATCACGCGAGCTCAGGAAGGTTAAGTAAATTTCACGAAACTCCGTAAGTATCAGATATCTACCAAACTAGATCACACACCCCAGAGAATAGTGCAGATTTCGACGATCCCTGATTTCCAAATTATAGTACTCCCTCAGTACTAAATACGTCACTGTCATCTCCAGGTCCCTGCAACCCCCGCTGCAGACCCCCTCGACGGAAGTCAGCCGCCCGCGCGTCGAGGTGGAAAGTAAACCAGCTTACCGTCCGATTGTGCCGATGATCCTTGTCAACAGGCTCGGCCTTGGCCTCGTTGGGCGTCGGCCTCGTGGTGAGGAGCCTCGCCCTGGCCATGCTGGTCATGTTCCCACCGCCGCCGGCACCCTTGCCGCCGGCATCCTTGGTGGCGGGGACGGCCGACGACGTGGCGCCCTTCTGCGTGCCGTTCACGATGTCCACGGAGGCGAACGTGTCCGCCTGAAGGGGCGCCGCCCAGTTCGTCGGCGGCTCCTCTATCCAGGGCCCGGAGGAGCCGAAGTGGGCGCACACGTAGAGCAGCACGCAGATGTTGAGCACCACCGACACCCGTAGTGCCCAATTTCTACGGACTATGCTGAACATGCTTATTCTCCAGCGTCCCCCAGGTCCGCGCGCCGACTACCGCGGCCCCGCGGTGTTCCAGCCCTCGACGGTGTTAGAATCGCCACTCCACACCCTGCGGGGCCCGTGCCGCTCCGCGATCAGGATCTGAGCATGGTTTCGGGGCCCCCCGACCTCCTACTTCCGTCTACGCCCTGGAAAATTAGAAGCAAGATTAGAGGGGGGTGTTTAGACGGTGGTGTGGATGATCGTGGAACATGTATCGGGCTTTTCTGAACGTCACGTCGCAAAGGTGGGTATTTTGACAAGGAGAGGTTTCTAGGTGTTCGCTTTTGGATTTTGGATATTTTTTAGAGAACCGAAAAATAAGAAATACGTGTCTTTTTATTTTTTCCCGTTTGCATGTTTAGGGGTGGAACCACCCCTCAAAGTTCATAAAAATAGGTGGTGCTCGCCTCTGATTGGTTTGGTTTTTGGATATTTTTTAGGGGACCGAAAAATAAGAAATACGTGTCTTTTTATTTTGGCCTGTTTTCATATTTAGGGGGTGAAACCACCTTCCAAAGTTAGGAGATTTTCAGGTGTTCGTCTCCGATTGATTTGGGTTTTGGATATGTTTTAGAGGACCGAAAAATAAGAAAAACGTGTCTTTATTTTTGCCCGTTTGCATGTTTAGGGGGTGAAACCACCCCTCAAAGTTCATAAAAATAGGTGGTGCCTGCTTCTGATTGCTTTGGTTTTTGGATATTTTTTAGGGGACCGAAAAATAAGGAATTTTTGTCTTTTTATTTCGATCTGTTTGCATGTTTGGGGGTAAAACCACCCTTCAAAGTTCATAAGGGGTACAAAATTGTGTTGAATAAAACTTGATATAAAAATTTGCGTCATAACTTGCATGGATGATGCTCTTGTCATCGGTCACCGTTAATAGGGGGTCAACTACCCGCAATGAAGGTAAAATTGACCCCTTAAATTCCGGCTATTTTCCAATTATGTGTTATAACTCGCGAACTACTCACCGTAAACTACTGAAAAAGAAATCGCTACCAGGAAATCACTGATATTTCTTTTATTTATTTATATTTCCCATCGCAAAAATTACTATAAGTGGTTTAAGACGTACACTTTCGAATACATAAAGGTTTGTTTAAAAAAGTCTCCAAGTTCCCTCCCCCCCTCAAAATTCCCGAAAATACATGTTTCTTCGTTGTACCATTAAATCGGTCCTTCGATGTAGTGTAAAAATTATCATAAAAAAAAAATACATAAAACGGTGGCATGCGCCTGTTTCCCACTGATCCCTCCAATTCTAGAGCCTCGCAAGAAGATCCTAATCTCCCGCCGCAAACACTAAACGCCGTTATTTCCATTCACAAAAAAAAGAGTTCACCAAGTCCACACAAAAATCGTCATCCAAGAAACTGGATTTCTCAACAAGGGGGCTATCTCTATGACCTCTGCTCTACCAACGCCCATCCACAAGAGCCGCGTTCAATCGTCAGTAGAGTCGTCGATAAAAACAGCCCACGATGACGTCGAGGAGGGCCGAAGGAGGGCATGGATTGTGCCAGTGCTCCTCGTTAGTCATTTTCTGTTTTTTTCTAATGACCCCCGTCTGAGCCACAGGGCTCCACTGATTTCACCGGCCGTTGCTAAACGCGACTCGTGATCCCAAGAAGCTGAGCCGCTGAAAGAATCGTGGCTTGTTAGCCGCTGGTTACCTAATACGAGCCACCGGTGATAATGACACGTTGCGCGCAGCGGGTTCGATCTTTTTTTCCACCTAGCTCTCACTACGCATGAATGGCCACGAACGAGCATGGCAATGGCTTCATTGTTAGATCGTTAAACGCACGCGACGCGGCACGTTGCGCCAGCCGGGAATTTCGTCGGTGCTCTAGCAGAAGAGAAAATTAATATTTCGCCCGGTTCCTTGTAGTTTGAAAAAACGCGACTGCGAGAAGTGACGAAGAATCTTTCGGAGGCTTCCAGGCCGACGACCGAATCGGAATGTTTAAACTAATATCAGCTGGGGGAATTTATAGATCCGAGGGGCTTCGAGAGCGGAAGTCTGATAATGAAATTGAAGTGTTTTATCTAATTATCCTTGGGAACGAAGGGGTAATCGCGGCATTACTGATAACGAAATTGGAGTGGTTTGTTTAATTGTACTCGGGGCGTAGATATAGACTTTTATCTAATTTTACTGCAGAGGGTCGCGGGTGTAGAGCGTTTTATCTCCGAGAGATAATTTGTAGATTCGATGATTATAACGAAGTTGTCCTAGTTCGGGCCCATTCATTGCGCTACTAATTAACGAAATGCTGTTACGTCGTTATAAAATAATGAGAACGACCTGTTTCCAACTACTTAGCGGTTATTCGACGATGCCCCATCACGGGGAACAGCTCCCAATTACAAAACAACTGAATTTCCTTAAGTAAGTTCTTCCCACACTTTGTTACTTCCTCATCCAGCTGAGTTCAGTCTCTGTACCAGCTGCGTTTCGACTATCGCTCGCATAAATTAGATCTGTTTATTCCAAACGGCACTCCTCATTGGTCAACTTTCATCCTTCAGTGGCCAGCTGGAATGTGGAGATCCTGTAGATATCTGTAAGACTGAAATAGAACATCCATCGAATGTTTGACTTCTATTTCCAGCTCCACTATTCCAATAAAAGTATTGCAACTTGTGGTGTAGACACTCCCTAGCAATCAATTTTCATCTTTTAATATTTGATCATAAAAAGGTGGCCCAGGATCTCAAAATTGGTAAAAGAATTCACCGTAAAGCGCTTAAATAAAAATATACTGCAGGGAGATCAACTATAATTCCATTATTTATTTAGATATCGCATTAAAGTTACAAGAACTTTAAGATGTATACTTTCGAATACACAACCGCTTATTTAAGAAAGTCTTGAAGTTTTTAAAAAATGAAATCCCGAAAATAGTTGTATTTTCAGACCTCACAGTTTTCAACTTTAAATAATCGCTATTTTGTTTTAAGTTAATATTTCCGAAATTTCCTCCGTTAATCAGAGGATACTACCGAAATTTTTTTGTTCTTTGATTTTAGATAATCTGGTTCCAAATGGCAGTGCTCACCGCAAAACCAAATTTTTAAAAAGACTTCTTGGATGTCGGTTGTTACTTTATTATAAACGTAAATATTTTTCACCGAAAAAATTACGAAATGCTCTTTAAATAAGATAATTCCGGGTGAGATGGCTCGATCATGTTTATGTTCTAGAACGTTGCGATTTTCAGTTGTTTTTAGTGGTATATTGCGCGTAGCTCACACGCCGCATTAATTGTGTTTTCTGTTTGCTTTTACCGGTGAAATCAGGTTAGTTATTTGTAATGTAAAAATGGATTATTCTCGAAAATTTTCTACGTGTTCTTTAAATTATAATTTACTGATATTTTACAAAAAAGTAATTGCTTCTTCTGAATGCAGTGCGTTAATGTAATGTTTAAAGAATGTATTTATGTTCTTGTGGCGAGATATTGTCGTAGCATTATTGAAAAAACAA
Organism: Andrena chrysosceles; assembly: GCA_963855975.1. Classification (NCBI taxonomy): domain Eukaryota; kingdom Metazoa; phylum Arthropoda; class Insecta; order Hymenoptera; family Andrenidae; genus Andrena; species Andrena chrysosceles. The sequence goes on along the minus strand of OY979767.1, from coordinate 34,313,519 downwards.
GCGAGTCAGTGCTCCTTGATTTTCGGGTTAGTTGGCCCGATTTTTTCGAGGATAGTTGGCCCATCATAAAATCATGTATAATAACTATTTAATGAATGTTTTTGTAGAACATGCCAACGGAACATAAACGAAGATATAATCAGCGTAGGAAGTTATGGACAAACGTTGCATTGTTGAAAACCGTAGAAGTAGTCCAAAGTGGCAAAATGGGTGGGTTGTGGAGAACAGTACAGCTGTACATCGAAACCCGATGACTGGGTTCGCTGTAAAAAATGGTTTCACGAAGGATGCTCAATATTTTTGAACTTATGCAATAAGTGTGGAAAAGTTTTGTGAAAGAAAAAGAAATAATTTTTCGTCTTATTAACCTCATAACATGTATTTTTTATATGGGTCATCTCACCCGGACAATCCGGGTGAGATGGCCTTTCGCATAGACTCCAATTTGATTTTTTTTTTTAAATGTATGATTATTTTTGTAATTCAATTTTATATTATTTATCTAAATGTATTTCCTCTTGCAAATATATTTTTGTCTTTTATAAAACCACTAAATTTACGGTGTACTGGTTGTTTAAAAAAAAAAGTGGGCCATCTCTCCCCGACTTACCCTATTGCTCTTTTAAGTGCAAAAGGTTCTGTAAAAATATATGCTTCCGCTTTTTCAAAAAAAAATCACAAACATTCGCCTCTTTTCCCCAAATTCTAAACTTTGTACAATTTAAAGATTCTCATTTCTCCAAAGAAGTATTACTCGATAAGTGACGGGCAAAAATAGTCCCCGCACCCGCCAGGCGAGAAGGCCTCAATTTAAAGAGTCCCATTCTCAGATTTCCCGCTCGCAACTGCCGCACTTCGTTCCCTCGTCTCGTCCGAAACGCTCCTAAAACAGCAGCAGTATTTTCAGCGGAGACAGCGGTCTGCACCGTGACAAACGCCACGGGCCAACACTTTGTCTTCCGCTGGAAGGACAGAGGTGGAGGACAGGAAACGGAAGAGCTCCGTCTCGATTCCGCCAGGTATTGTCAGCGGCGGGTTTAATTATCGACTTTCTTTAAGAACGCGACCATCCGTTTACCATCGATCGCAGAGAGGATTTGCTGGCGCGGGGGAATACCGCGGGGACTCCCGGTGGAGCCGGCGTATTCGAGTCCATTCCTTGGCTCGTTCTTTCTGCTACCACGACAGGGAATAAAGAACGATGCTCGGTGCTGTAGCTGGGCATCGATCGAACGCTATTAACGCGCGGGGGTTGAACATTTTGACCTGCTTCGTGTCTTCAGAATTTTGTTATTTTTGCAACTGAGCATATCTATGTGCGTCTGTAACTTTTCTAGGTAATCTTTCAAGCTGCAAAATAAAAAAAATAAATTGTCCTAATCCAAGGGGATATAATAACAATTCAGTATTTGGGGGTAAGGGTATCGACGCGTTCTCGAAGGGTTCAAATCTAGGGAAAATTTTGAAGCAATGGCAGTGTCCCTTCCGAAAGAAAAAGGGGATTACCTGCACCAGTCGCTTCGTAGAGTCAACTATACGATGACTCATCGAAGAGGTTAACACGATTCCAGAATAATTAATAAATAATAAGAAAGATCGACATAAAAAAAATTCTACAAGTTTAAAGATGCCTCCTTATATCCCAAAAGAGTTCAAAGCAATATTAACAACAATTGTTTCCCAAAAAATTCACAAATTTCGGGGGCTGTTACACGAGAACCCCCCTTCATAAATTCAAGCAAATACATGCTTACATTACTTGTCTGTAATAATATTAAAATAAGTAGTAGAAATTTATATTATCTGGTTTCAGTTAGGTTAAACTTTATGCTAAAATTCTAATGTTAAAATACACCCTGTATAAGGTGTAATTAAATACGAATATTGAAGAAACTATCGTTCCACGAAGCCAAGAAAGAAATGTTAAATTCATTAAATTATTCACATAGAATATTTGCAGCTGCTCCCAGTTACAAGAACCACCCTGTACATAGCAGTAATACATACCACGCAGCGCAGCGGATATAGTATCATAAAATGCCCATGCCAAAGAGCTACTATCGAGCTTCCACTTAAGAAACAAATCACCCCAGTTGCTCGAGTTTCCCACGCGAAGTGCAGCATAACTGCCCCGTCGAATCCAAAAAGTTGCAAGGCCCCTGCCAACCCAACAGCGACAATTTCTAATTCCGTTCCAGAAGATTACCCAGGTGCATCCTCTTCGCCCAGGCATTATCCACTCCGTCATGCAAAAAACGAAAAGGGACGAAAAAAATGAGGATAACTCCCGTGGCGGCTTCCTCTGCGCCCATTTAACCCTCCCTCCTTCCCTGATAATAAGCATCGGAAGCGATATCGTTTCGCGTGGCTCATAACGTTGCTCAACATCTGCATGACGTGCAATCCAACTTCGTAAACTCGGTGCTGTCCAGGGATATCGTATCAACTCGCGATACAAATTTCCGTGCCAATTTCCTCTATCATTCTCCGAGCGCGGTTAATAACCACTGGCATCGGCCGCTCGGCGAGTCGAGGCCGATGGATTTTTACGGGATTCCCCAGGGCTCCCTTTGAGGAATAGGATGTCTTCGACAAAGAGTCCTCGGGAATCGCTGCTCCATCATCGCCGCCGGAGAATTCCATTTTCCAAATCCACCCCTTCCATCAAATTTCCATCGCCACCTCCGCCTAGCTCTGTGTGCTCGCGCGAGCACGAACTTTCAATCAAAATGGAACTCGGGGAATTTTCGCCAACTCCGTTTTCTGTTTACTCTTCGCCCCCCGCGCCGCAACCTCCCCGATAAATCGCAGTGGTCCAGCTTTAATATCGCATTTTTCCTCCCTCCACGCCTCCTCCATTTGCTGTAGATCCATCCGCGGACTTCATCGATCGAGTAGAGATACATCCAACCCCGTTGTATGAATAATGCATCGACTGAAAGTAATGGGGGGTGACGTTTGCGGACGACTCGGGATGGGTAGACCAATGTGCCAGAGATAAAAGGAATACTGTGTACTCGATTGGAGCGAGGTGAGTCTTTGTGGAGTGATTCGGGAAGGGTTTTAAACGCGTTTTGTATTGGGGTGGTTTGAGGGGATAATTGGGGGAATAGTTCGGATGAGGATTTAATGATGTATTGGAGCTATTTTCAAAATGTTATCAAGTTGATGAAAATTTGTGAGATTCTTCTGACGTGCTCCAAAAATTTTAAACGAATTCACTAAACGGTTGCTGAGTTATAACGATTTTAATTTTCACTGATTTTACACGTACTCTTGTGGAAAGAGACGATCTTGACGGATAAAACAGCTGAAAAAATGTTGAAGAAATGGTACCAATGTTTTCAATTTTTTTGTACATGTAATATATGGATAGATCAAAATATCTGCCGAGTTTCAATAGTTTTCACTATACCGTTTTAAATAAATAAATTATAACTTGAGAAAATTGTGAATTTAGGGCATTTTCACTGCCAAAAGTGTAGAAAATAATGCTTGAGAAGGCATTTGTAAAGTGAAAAATACCTTCCTAGGAGTAAAAATAAGACACCAACTGTCGTTCGAGTTTCTTACATCTAGATTTACTATGTGTAAGACGTAGATATTCAAGAATTTCAAATTACATATACTTTTGTCTAATATTGTACGTCCGATACATCCTTAAGATGGAGTATGGGGAATTTTTTAGTGTTGGGGGCTTGGCGTTTTTGAAAGGTTTCCGTCTAGGGGAAATTTTGGGGTGAGGATAAGAACAGTGTTGCCAGGTTTTGGCAAGAATCTCGCAAACCGAGTTGCCTAAAGTCGCCCAAAGTTGCAACAGCGTTGAAAGCGACCAAAGTTGAAAGTGTTTTTAACGCGGGAACTTTTATACTTTTGTTAGTATAATACATTAAATACGTAGACATATCTAATGAAGATAATGTATTTAATATCTTTTAAAACGAAAGAGGTAGTAAATCATTAAAAGAAGAATGGATTTTATGCTTTTGTAAGAATTACTTATTCTTTATTTCCATTATCTGACAGTTTACTAAAAATCAGAGTCAATAACATATCTACTTAAAAATATGTAGGTATACTTAATAAATTGGATATTTAATTCGCAGAAATACTAAAGTAGTTTTTAAAAATATTATACTTAAAAAATATTTGGCGGGAAGAACATAAATACACTATTCGCAAATTCTGCTCCCAACATACAATGTTAAAATATACAATTTACCAACATAATAAACATTCTTCACCAAGCCAACATAAGCGTCTATTAATAAAATCGCCCTATTTGCGACTTGCGATTGCTTCAAAACAGCCGTCGCAATTTTGTTATAAAAGTCTAGGGGAAATTTTGGGGTAAGGGTATCGACGTGTTCTCGAAGAATTTCAGTGTAAAAGAAATTTGGGGTAAGATGCGTTCTCGAAGAATTTCAGTCTGTGGGGAATTTGAAGGTAAGGGTATCAACGCGTTTTCGAAGGCTTTAATTCTCGCGGAAATTTTGAAGCAATGGCAGTGTCCCCTTTCTAAAGAAAAAGGGGATTAATGCAACCACGACTGAAGTAATTTCAGAGCTTCGTAAAAAGAAAATGAACTGAATTTTATTCTTGAAATAACTAATATTCAATTTTCATTAAAAATATTTTTATCCGCTCAACTCGGCTCCACCGAAGATTAAATTCTCAGTGCGCTGCTGGGTAATAATATCTTTTTAGGTATTCTCGAAGGGTTTCAGTCTAGCGGAAATTTTGAGGTAATGTTATCTACGTGTCTTAGAAGGGTTTCAGCCTCCTGCGCCAGTAATGATGAAAATCTGTTGTAACTCCATCTCTGAATTATTATATTATTTTTAGTGTGTATTTTTCCTTCCGTGGGTGTGTATAGGTTTGATATTGTAACTAGAGTGCGGCACCGTGCTGGTAGCAAATGTGCTTTGTTATTTAGAGTTCCCAAGGAGATGCTTGCCTGTTGAATAATTTTAGAGTATTCTAGTGCCTCTTTGTTGAATGTTACATGAGAATGAAAGGCCGCCATAGCATCTCGGATGTGAACCTTTGCGCCGTAGGAAAAGGTCATTACGGTGACTCTTCGAGAAATGTCTCACTAACCGAAACTTACTATACCGACGTGTCATTTGGATTTTACGTCCCGGCAAAGATCTGCTATTTATCAACGAACGTCCTTTCGCTTTCAGGAAATTCCTTGTATTTTACAGATTACATTTAGATCTAAAAATCAACTGTTATCGTCAACGAGATAAAAGTACTTTCCAATTCGCAGAATGAATTGAGATTATTCTAAATTGCACTGACAACATTGACGATAAGCTTTATCAATTGAGGTATTGACAGGAAAAACGGACTGCCCCTCACATTTCTTGCGAAATTGAGTTAGTAGCAATAACGTATTTCAGTAGGCTGTGTTATTCATATAAAATAGGAAAAATTAATTTTTTGTCAATGTCGGTTAGTCCTTTTTTGCTTTTAATGCCTCGAATCATCTCTTAGATCTTGATTCATTATTGCGTAATTACAGCACGCGACTAGTCTGTCCCATTTAACTCTCTATGTTGCAATATTTAACTACTATATTTTGGTATTATTTTCTTGTCGCTGACTACTATAATAATACGGATAGCAACTATACGATGTCGAACAACTGTACACAATAGTGTCTCATAATTATATACTTGTATAGTCGCGACTATAGCACTATAGCTGCCGACTATACAACTATATCTGTCAACTATACAACTATATCTCTCAACTATACAACTATAGCTGTCGTCTATGCAACTATAGCTGTCGACTATGCAACTACAGTTGTCGACTATACAACTATAATTGTCGATTATACAAGTATAGTTACCGACTACACAACTATAGTTGTCGACTATATTATTCGTAAACGTAATAGTTATATTTATGCAGTTGTCAACTACTATAATCGATCCTATTATGTATAGTTGGCAACTATAACGCTATATTCTAGTTGAATAAACATTTTACATATATTAAAATCGACAACTACGTACAATTACATTAGTAGACAAAGCTATCAAATAAACTATTATGTTCAACAAATAAATACACCAAACTACTCGAAAAGCCCAGCGCGTCAGGTATGAAATCTGAAGACTAATGAGTTTGTAACGTCGGTAAGTATCTAGCATTTTTACACGAAACTATTCCCCCAAACCAAACCAGCTAGGCAAACAGTAACCTCACTAAAACGTATGATCACCCGAACATCATTTTGCTCCGACAAGTGAAGCAATCGAAACGATCAATTATGTGTTATCAAGAATCGTTTAGATTACCTACGCGATATCTCGAGTTTACATAAGATAACAAAAAAATTAACTAATCAATTCGACACATCTGCTTCATTTCCCGTTTTGTGTCGCAATCAATTACTAATGGTAGATTAATGAACCGTAATATTCCATCGACAAACTTCATATCTCCACGCCAATCGCACGCCTAATTAATTATACAAACAAACTGTTACCAGGAAGACACGAATACATTAAGGAACGCCACGAATCTTCGAATTCCACGGTCTTCGCTGTGTTACCGATTTTCGTCGCTTACTCGCCGAATCACGCTAACCACGAATTCTCCGCGGCTGGGAAGAAAGTTTCATTGAATTTTCTGGGAACAGATAGGCCTGCCGCGCTGTTTCGTAACGGATTATTACACGGTGTTTGGTAATAGAGTTATTATCGGGCTGAAAGCTTGTCCCCCGTGCATTGGTTGCGAATTCACTTAGAAATTTAAAACTGTTGGGACCTCCCCCCCAGGTCTGTCGTAAATTAGGCACGTGACGAATTCAATTATCCACTGAACACCGGACAACTTCAAAGGGGATACATTTTTTATCGCACAGCACGGTAATAAAAGTTTTACTACCTTCGGAGTGTCTTTTAAGGTAAAAGGTAGGACACTTTGAGGCAAATGTCACGTGCTAGAAACCGCGTTCTCTTTATCGAACAAGCTCTTTCACATTTTTGCAAAAGCTGATAACGGAGAAACACTGAAATTTTGAATAGGTACTTATTTTATACCGTTTAAGTCCTTGAATTAAACATAAAACATCTGTTGGGATGTAAAATCATCTAGAAACATCCACAAGAAGAATTCAATAATAATAACAGATAGCTGAAGAAAGTTAAAATTCTTGTAAAAATTATGGACTCGGAAATAAATTTAATTTATCGATTCCGAAAAATATTTCATAATTCCTATATTTTCAATTTCAAAATTAATTATAAATTTTTTCCCACCCTAATAGCTGCTTCATTTAAACTTTTCTTCACCAAGAATCAATCGCTGAACGTACGCCACGTGCGGAAATCCTCCCGTGCTATTTGTTAGCCGTGTATTCTGAACGCCGATGGGCGTCCCACGCACAGGCCCACCGACCGGCGAAGCGCCTTATAAAGGGTTAATGGTGAGGTTTCATTTGTCATATTTCGAGTCTCGGAATTCCTTTGTCGTTCCAATTTCCCCGGCGAATTCCCGCTTCCACGAAATCGATTCATCTCGATCGCGATCCTACACGCCCACAACGTCCGCCCGCGCATCCGGCCGCTTCCGGAAGTAGGCGTAGGTGACCGAAATTGATACCAAGGAGCACCGAAACGAGAAGTTACCTCGTTGTTATGCACATGCTACCACAGCCTAGGGAATACTGTTCGTTTCCTGGGGAACAATGTTATCACCCCCTCTCCCTCCTCCTCCCCGCTAGATAACGACCATGGCTGGCGCCTGAAACAGGCCAGGAAGCATCCAGAGGGAATTTTGTATGTGCTCCAGAGATATAACAGTAGTAATGAGAATATAAAGGATTGAGAAGAACTGAAAGCAGTTTTGGAATTTGAAATCTACTTTTGCTACGGTTGTGTGGAGGGATGGAGATTTCAGTGGAGGATTATTTAATAGATATTTTCTTATGTATTGCGTGTAAATAGTAGGTTATTTAATGTTTCTTGTACTGGTAGTTGTTTAGCGCAGAATGAGAGGTTTTAGGCTGATAAAATAGTTGGTAATTGAAAATTGCACTGTGGGTTCTGAATAATTCGTGCACTCGCAATTTTTAACGTACCAATTTTCACGCTGATAAGATACTTAATCTTTGAAAATTATCAAGAAGATTCTGAATACTCTAAAATATAAGTGGCGATTCGAAAATCATTTATTTTTGCGCCCTAATACAAAATGCTCATTTTTACGTTGATAAATATTTAATTTTTGAAACTTGCAAGGTAAATTAATCTAAATAATTTAAAAGGATCAGTAATGGCTCCAAAAATCAATCATTTCTGCCTCCGACATTTTTTATACAAAATATTAATTTTCAAATTAATAAATATTTAATTTTTCAAAATTGCAAAGTAGATTCCAAATAAACTAAAGCTATCAGTAATGGCTCCAAAAAATCAATCATTCTTTCCTCCTCAATTTTTTATACAAAATATTAATTTTCAAACTGATAAATATTTAATTTTTGAAAATTGCAAAGTAGATTCTAAATAATCTGAAACTATCAGTAATGGCTCCAAAAATTAATCATTTTTGTCTCCTAAATTTTGAATACAAAATATTAATTTTCAAACTGATAAATCTTTAATTGCAAATTGCCAGGCAGATTCTAAATAATCTAAAATCTAAAACTACCAGTAATGACCCCAGGAGCCAGTAATCTTTGCGTCCTAAATATCAATTTTCAAGCCGATAAACGTTTCACTTTGGAAAATTGCATGGTAGCCCCTACGTAATTTAAAAATGTCCGTCAAGATCCCACAAGTCATCCTAGACTCAAGACGACCGATGTGACGAGGTCGCTAAAGCCGATTACCCCGCCACGATGATGGACGATTTCAACGTTTCCCTCGTCCAAGACGCGTACGTAACGTCTTGCACGGTTTGCACGGTAATTGAGCCTCGGTGAATCACTCGTATTAACAGTAGCATCGATTTTCTCTGTCTCCGGTGCACGCGCGATGACTTTGCATCATGAGAAGTTCATCGACCGTTCCACTCGCTTCACCGCGCCATCGCCTAAATTAATAAAACGAATGTTTCGACCTCGCCAAGTAGTCTCAATCTTTAAAGCTTGAAAAAATTCAACGATTAAAAATACCTACATACATCGAGGGTGAAGCAAAAACAAAACTTGGAAATCAATCTTCCCAAAAACTATTAAACACTGTGCTCTGCACATTTCCCAAATTATTCTACAAGGCATAGACAAACTCCATATAAAATTTCAACGAAATCTGTGCCCTGACCCTCTTGCACTCCCTACATAAGTTTCTAACATTGAACATATTGTCATGTGCGGAGATGCGCAAATCCTATCTGCCCCCCATACTCGTTCGACGCCCATCGGCGTTCTCCGCACAGGCTGCCCGCATGGATCCAAACCAACCACACAATATATACAGCCTCCTAACGAGCGTTTTTTCCCAAGCAAGAGAACAGAGAAAAAGTAGAACTCCAGCCAGGTGAACACCCCGAGCACCCCACCAAATGCAAGCAGACATGCAAATCCCTCGTCAATTGTCTCAATAACGAGCTCGAATGAGTCACTTACTTAACATTCGCTCTATTTCCCCAAGATATTAAATCGCCGGCTACGGTCTGTCCCCTGCTCAATTATTCATTTCGCCGGCCGCGACACGTTTTTCCACGGTTACCCTCACCGATGTATCGATCTCGCGGCGATCGAATCGCCAGCGTCTACTTCTTGAATAGAAACTTCGTCGAGAGCCCTGAAACCAGTTTGGCTGGTCTGAAATAGTGGCAAAATCCTGTTAAAAGTGGCTGCAGGCGAAGGGCACTCCACCGGCGTAGCTATTTCAGTCGAAGAAGGCACGTGGAGTACCTTTATGGTACTCTAATAGCTTCGGGTGCCATTCGCGGCGCACCTCCCTAAGTCCCCAGCTATTGATAAAACTCCTCCACTCCGTGGTGTCATTGAAACTGTCAGCCGCGCAGGTGGGATCCTCTTGAGACCTCGGGTTGCCAGGAATGGGGCTGGAAACTGAGACGCTTTCGAAGCTGGATGCGTTCCTCAAGGGGAGCTTCTAGGACGAGGATGTCCTCTCCCATTTCCCCATCGGGATCCTTAGAAGAACCTTCTTTCGCGGTTTAAACAGCGCTAGGTAAGAATATTCTCCGCGCTATTAGGAAGTCATTCGTTCCTCGGTTCTCAAGAAAGGATGCTGCCTGTGGAGCCTGAGCAAACTCTGAGGATGGTAAGCAATAGGATTCGCGCGTGTTTACCTAGCGGAGCTGGAATTGTACTCCCAAAGACGACAGTTTGTTTTCACAGTGCTCGAAGGCCCATCGGTTGCTAGGCGCAGCTAAGCCAATAGGATCAACTTCGTGAAGTGGCCTTCGCTGTGGAGTTTTGGAAGACAATCCCAAAAACACTTGTAACTGGGGCAGCGAACGAGGCTGAAACTTTCTTCGAAACCTCAAGCTAACCGAGGCTAATAAGCCCCATTACGTGTCCCCGGTGTTACGGCAATCTAAGGATGGGTGACATGACCTGTATTCATTCCGGCCCATCAACCGACCTTGCTTCACATCGTGCACGTTGTCGCTATTAGGGATCCCATGAAATTGGAAGCAGAGCCGCAGATCAAGTTAGACTGATGAGGAGGAGACGTCACAAGTTTCTCGACTGAAAGAGTTTATTGAAGCTACCATAACACTTATCGCACTAGTGACTACAAAGGATGGCAAAATTATCATCTTCAGAGAAATCTAGGGGACACACTTGTGTCAGGAATTAACACTTGTGAGGGCTAGGAACATTGGATACCACGCTTCAAAGACACTAACAAATTAACAAAGTCTATGAAGCCAACCTAACCCAGCCTAACCCAACCTAACCATATGGTGTAGGCTAGTATGAGTCTTGAACTTGGAAAAAATAGAATGGACCTTGAGCGTCCAGCGTATCGCAGGTCGCACAAACAGCATATAGATAATATTTACCAATTTGAATAAGAATCCCAATCACCTAGACGCCGAGAACCTAGAAAGTTGTATGGACCTTGAGAGTTTCCGCGGGCAGTGTATAAATAGTCTAACCAATTTGAATAAGAATCCCACTGATCTACACCCCCGAAGACATGGACACCACCTGGTCCAGGCTAGTATGAGCATTAAAATTGCAAAAAAGATGAATGGACTTTGAGTTTCTGCGTAGAGAGTGAAACGTGTATGCGTACATGTGACGGCGCGCATTGCATCATTCGAACAGTCGAATCGAGTTCACGGACGTAAAGCGGAGCAGCGAGTGGCCCGATTGAAAGGTGGGATCCACGGGCATACGTGACATAGATGCGCATACTTGAAGTGATCGACGTTAATGGGCAAACGACGCGAGCTACGCGGTCATGGGGCAATTTAAACACAGTCTGCGCGGGCAATTTGTCAGCGACCTGTGTACACTGGGGGTAGTACCAAATGCCTCCGCCGTGTTTCGCGTTGATTTGTGGATCCTCCCGCTCTGTCTGATAGCCCGACCAAGTCCCATCGATCAGTGTTCTTATGATTGGTCTTTGATCGGTTAGGTACTGAAGGGATCACTGATACTTTTGGGTTTAGACAGTTGGGCATGGGATAAACGCATATATCTGTGGTTGTAAGGAAATACGACCCATGTCACATATTTCCACTTTCGAGATATTGTCGTTGAAAGTTCTAAACATCAACTCTGCTTATTAGCAATGTTTCCTTGTTTTCTTCTTACGATATAAACGTATATTTCCTTCACTTTGCATAATATTCAATATTCGTATAATTAACCCTTCGTGGTCACACGGGGTGTATTGTACCCCAAGAGCAATTTTCGATTTGAAATGTCGCACCTTTACGTCTTCCAAAGGGATTTATCGCAAAAAAATAATAAAAATTTTTTTAAAAAATCGGGTTTTCCCGCAACCATGGAAAATCGCTCATTTTCAACTACAAATTTTATCATATCAAAATTTATGTTTCTAGAAAAAGACTATTAGACCATGACTGTATAAGTAATACGAATGTACAATTATCACTAAAAAGTTAAAAGATTCAAAAAGACGGAAATGGTAACTCAAAAAATGACGTTGGGGTACAGTGAACCCCGTATGACCAATGTGTGATTATAAGAAGGTGTGACCACGAAGGGTTAACGTAAATAATAATAAACAAAATAGTAATAATTTACATACACTTTAGGCAGAACGACACAAGTCCACTGGACTTGTGTTGTTCTGCTTGAACGTGTCGCAGTTAAGTAGTTTTTCTGATTACTTTTCCTTCTTTTACTTCCTTTTTTTCTTCTTTCGTTTTTTTCTGTGCTTTGTTTTTTGTAAAATACAAGTTACACATTTATGTATCACTGGTATTTCATAGTGTGCTGTTTCTAGTAAAATAAAAATATGAAATATAATTTTGCTCATTGTAATTTACACTAAATACGTTATAGTATATGCAGATAAATAAAAATAGAAAATAAAAAGCGATCACAACGGAAAGATACGTCGTATTCTCCAAATTTTGTAGACTAACGTTATTTTGCCAAATGCGTATTAATTGAATATTGGACTTCGGTTAAATTGCATTATTTTTTCAACGTATAAAATTCGTTTTCATGCATTCTTTCTGATAAAAACATACATCCAATATTCTACAGTCGAATTAATGCATAAACTGAAATTTTTTGAAATTGTAACATGAGTCGTTTTTCCTTACAACCACAGATATATCTGGATGAATATTCATCAATTGAAAATAAACTTCTTATTTTATTTCTACGCATTCATTTTATAATACTCGCTAGAGAATAAAAAAAGTCAGAAGGAACCATGTGTCTTAAATGAACCGTTCTCTCGCAATAAATTGTTGAAGTTTCAGCCAATGAGAGCGTGTCAGCGGCAACCTTAGAGCATAGACTATTGGAGGTCTCATTACCTTATGGCTAGTGATGGGACTGATACCAATACTATTGATGATATTCAATCAATTCGATACCAAAGTACTCAATAGGAAATATCGATACGCATCGAAATTTTAGGTACTTGGTATCAATTATCGATACCGATTCCTCGTCAATACTACAACGGATCAAAACCGGTTTGATACTTTACGAAAGTATCGATATTCGTTTGATACCTTACGAAATTGTTGATACTTGTTTGATACTGTACGAAATTATCGTCATTTATTTGATTATTCTGTGATCAGATGGCAAACCTGTTATGATATCTATTTGATATCTACTTGAAAAAATATATATATATATATATATATATAATACCTGCTGCATGTTTGTACGAAATCACCGGTTTCGATTTGCAATTTAGTACTTCACGAAAATATTATTTATTACCAATCATGATTTAATAATATAACAAATGAAGTAGGAGTAGGAATCAATATCGTGAACAATATATAATTGAATTTTTATCAATAAATTATGTACATATACATTATTCCTTAATGTGTAGAAATTGGTATAGGTATCAAACAGGTATCGATACATTTGCATATGTAAGTATCAAAGAAGCATCGATTCCTTTCGATACCTTTGACTTTGATATGTATCAATACCAGATCGAAGTTTGTAGAAGAGTATCGATATGTATCGATACGGTATCAGTCCCATCACTACTTATAGCTCCTGTCCTCGAAACTGTCGCCAACATCACGCGAGAGAGAAAAACATGTGCGAGCTGGTGCGATTGAGAGGTATACACCGGCGCGTGCGCATTGCGAGCGATTGGGAATCCCTCGATCTACCTCTCTCGCTCGCACCATCGAGAAAGTATCTCTTTCTCGCTCCCATAATGTTGGCGACAGTTTCGAGCTCTCAATGAGACCTCCATGTATATATGTTTTCCCAGAAATGAGTCAAAATGCGACTCGATCGCGTGAAGCTGCACCGATCGACCCTCGACGAGCAAAGGGGAATGCGAGCGCGAGGCGCGACAGCCTCGTGCGAATATACAGTGGCGGACGAAAGAAAGTTTACAACTTTTAAAATCGCATAACTTTTATAAAATTAATCCAAACGAGTTGAGTTTTTCCTGAAAAGCTACAAGGATTAGTTTGCTAAGTGACGTGTTTCGTCGTTTTGAAAAAAATGCACTTGGTCGGAATAGCAAACAAAAACAGTAAAGGTCATTTTTTAAACTTTTTTTTGTGAGCCTGTATTGAAAATTCAAAAAACCCGTTTGTAGATTGAAGTAAGTTGTATACATACCTAAAATTTCATCAAAATCGGTTAACGCTGCTCTGAGCTATAAACGCTTATAGATCGCAGAATAAGGTCGAAAATCGCTGATTTTCGTGAATTTCGCGATTTTAGTAAGAACTTTTTTGTGTGAATTGTGTTAATTGTTGCATATTAAAGTGTAAATAACTAAGATAGTTTGTACTTCGCCCTGGTATTGTTGATAATTCGTAATATTTACAAAATTGTATGCTGGCGCAAAACCGGGTACCCGGTTTTCGACAAAATGTGTCGGAAAACAACGAAACGAAAAAGAGGAAGTTATCAACATTAAACAAGCGCGTGGAGCTGCTCCAAGGAGAGTATTTTAGGTGTCCGCCTCCGATAATTTAGATGTTTGGATATGTTATAGACAGGGAGTCGAGACCGATAGAATTTCGGTTACGGTCGCGGTCAGTGAGACCGACCAATATGGCATTTACGGTTCTCTCGACCGAACTAGAGACCGACCGAACGGTCACGATTTTTCTCTCGACCGAACTAGAGAGCGACGAGCGGTCAGGAGTTTTCTCTCGACCAAAACTCGAGAGAGAATTTCTCTCAGACTTTCGGTCTTGACCGGTCGCGTTAATTTATGGAGAGATTTCTGTTCCTCTCCATAAATTACGAGTCGGAACGGTTCGGAGCGGCTCGGTTGTGTTCGGATCGGTTCAACCTAGCTGAATAAGCCGGGGATTCCCCTATCGCTAATAGTTCTCGAGATATTCCACAAAAATGATTTTTCAACCCTAACTTTGAACGCAGTTTTCACCCCCCAAATATGAAAACGGGGAAAAATAAAAAAAACACGTATTTCTTATTTTTCGGTCCTCTATAACATATCCAAAAATCAAAATTATCGGAGGCCGACACCTAAAATACTCTCCTTGTTAGAGCAGATAGAGGAGCTACGCGAGGCAGCCCCGTCATTGGTGCAACCTTTAACAATCGTTTGCAAGAGAACGGTTCATCTGAGACTCATGATGCCTTATAAACTTCTCATCCTCTCGTCAAGTAGAACACATCTAGCAAACAATATTATATCCCAAATTTCATCGTCAAAATATGTGATCTTTTAAACACCCGGCGTCTTAATTTAACAACCCATAATTTTTTAATAGAAGACGGAATATTTGGCGCATCAATTCTACTAACTCCGCGAGGGACCAAATTTGAGCGACTACAGCGAGGGGAGGGAGGGTGTTTCTTTTTTAATAATGATTCTTTTAATACTTTCAAATACAGATTTTCCACTGGCAACAAACTCCATCTTGCTAGCTTTTCATTTTCATATAGAAAATATAGGCGCCACGTGGGACCATTTAACGGTCCTTTGAACCCACCAGCTCATTCATCCCGCACCAAGGTTCAATGAAGACGTCTCCCAAGCGGCCCAAGCTTATGGGGAAGGTGATGCAACAGCCGCGTTGCACAATATTTCGACGCATCGACGACGTGCCGGGGTTCGAAACGTTTGTCCGCCGATCGACCTTTCTATTTCTGGGCCAGCTGGCAAGCTCGGTGTCGTAATAACGCGATAATGAAAACGTATCCTTGGGGGTGATGCCTTCGTGCCTCGCACCTTCCTCCCAGTTACGAAACCGCCGCTGGAATCGCGGATCTTTCGTGTCAAGGTACCCACCGCGCTCGATCACCGCTCCTCGCTGTCTCTTCCGGCTAACAGGGAAAGAAAGACGCGATGAGCTTGTTAATTCGCCTGATACACGCGTGCCGAGGGCTGGCAGAGATTTACGGAGGGCTTCGGACTTGTTTTAACCGAGCTGCCCCGCGCATTGTTGGCGGAAGAATTACACGGTGCACGCCTCAGATTTATTGCCTCGCTAGCTCCGAGTTCACGGGGTCCTCCGGTTAAAAACCTCGAAACGTAGGTGATTTTTATGAATTTTTTACAGGAAGAGGTCATAACATATCCTGAAAAATATTTTTAGCTTAAAGTACAAAAACATGTTTTATGTTTTCGGTTTGTCCCTTAATTACCTTTCCATTTCTCCGTAACTGATTCTGAGGTTTTTTGGAAGATGAATTTCGTATAGAGTCGAGTTGTGACATGGTGTATTTTTTTATTATTTTATGTCCTTTTTGTGCTAAACTAGATTAAACGATTTACGTTTTTGACAAATAGCAAATATTCAAGCCCGGTTTCTTCTAAATTCAGAATGAATTCATTACTGATTTTGGAGCTAAATTTTGTATTGCATACTTTACATTTTCCTCTTAAATCTAAAATTATTTAACTCTGTAAACAATGCTTAAAGAAATCTCACGATTACTGAAGCAACGTAAAAAAATTACCCTTGTTAAAAATCTATATTTATTCCTACCAATTGACTGCACTTTCCAAGCACCCTTTATAAACTATCAGCTTCGCTATTTGTTATACAGTAATTACCTCCCATAGATGATATCCATTTTGCCCCGCGGGAAGAAAGCATCGATTTATCTCGCGCACGTGCTAAATCGTTATTCCACAATGGTTCGGTTGTTCGTTGTACAAAAGAGCCAGCTGTCCTAAACAATTTCCTCAGCGATTAAACGTACACCGCGGTGAGACGCGTGTCGAATAATTGAGAATTCCCGAGAGAGCCGTGATGTCTTTTTCTGCTAAACGTGTCAATGCCGCGTGCCGGCAAGATAATGGCCGAGTATGATCGACGCGTCGGCGTTTTATTAGGAAAAATCGCACGGCCGAGCCGGGTATGATAAATAATGAAACGCGTGATGCAAAACGCATTCTTTCCACCCTGTCGTCGCGGTTCGTGCCATTGTGAAATCCATTGTGCTGATTCGCGCGTGATTTATTAAAAAGGAACGAAGAACGATCGTTAACGCGCGCTTGTGGAAATGGACAGGTGGAATGATGGCATATTAATTTCTGCGAGGATTGTTAATTTTCTCTGGTGGCTGGATATGAGCAGGATTGCGATGTAATTATGTGGAAGAGTTGATGTGGCAAATATGTACGATTTGAAATGTGAAAAATCCCGGCTGTGTATGTTGAACGAGGGGGACATATTGAATGTACCCAAGTATCGTTGATATATTAATTTTAGTCTCCAATAATAATAAGAAAATAATAATATAAATAATATAAGAATAAGAGAATAATAATATAAATAATATAAGAATAAGAGAATAATAATATAAATAATATAAGAATAAGAGAATAATAATATAAATAATATAAGAATAAGAGAATAATAATATAAATAATATAAGAATAACAAAATAATAATAATACAAATAATATCAATTATAATAAGAAAATAGTTATACAAATAAGAATAAATAATAACATGAAGAAAATAATAACATAAAGAAGAATAAGAAAATAATCATATGCACACTAATAAGAACTTAATAAGAAAATTCAATTAATATATTAACTATATTCTATAAACATTGTGATGCTGTATATTTGACATATTCAATATAGCAGATAGTTTCTATGTTCACTATACCATATAGTCGATACTACTATATGCTCTAAGTAGTTATATTTACTATATTAGTATATTTACTATATTACATAGTTGATGGATTTACTGCACTGTTGTGATAACTGCATTATGCATATAGTCGATAACCTATAGTTAATGTGTTGTCTATATTCAGCACAGGAAATACTTGAAATATACAGAGTATAGTAGACTACTTAGCTCTACTACTCGGCTTCGCCCGTTTAGATTCGGATTTTATAGAAATTTTGTTTTATTTTCTTTTTAGGAAAATGGTCACATTCGTCTAGATTATTCAGGCATAATGAGCTGAGGCACATTTTGTGATCCCAGAGTTCATCGTTCGGAAGTTTTTAGGCGACAGATAAACACACAAACATGTAGAAGCTTTCTGTTTTATATATATTAAGATATATTAGACATTCTCAATATAGTGAACATATCAAGTTCAATAAAATACAGCAAATATATCAAGTACCTATATCGAATGGTGTATATAACAAGTTCAGTGAATATAGAAACTATATCATCTGACATGAATATACATAATTACGAATGTTACGATCACCATGGTTGGTAAAGTGTCATAAAATAACCGATAAAGCGTCATTCTTCTTCTATTCAGGTTATGTCAATTATCAATTAATAGTCGTGTAGTATGACCATGCAATCGGACGTTTGGCGCCTCAACGTGTTATTCTAACAACGACTTATTACCAAAGCCAATCGTCTGTTGTGCCAACACAATGAAGATTACGAGATCGATCCCTTCGTTCCTCTGATTTAACGACACCAGATTATTTTCTTTGAGGGTACTTAAAGGGAAAGTTCTAAGCAAACAAGCCGACCTTAATGGACCAATTGAAGGACAACGTTCGTCAAGAAATTCAACAAGTAATGCAAGAAACATGTAAACATGTTATGAAAAATATTGTTGAAAGGGCACGCAGTTGTGAAGTAGCCAGATATTTCACTAAAATCACACATAATTGGCAAAATTGAATTAAATAATATATATTTATCTTATTTTATTCCAAAGATACTTCAAACCAAAATGCTTATTCTACCTCTTCTTTTACGACACCCTGTATAATTGCAGCAGACGATATCCTTCATATAGCGCTGATAACAGTTCGCACAGCCTGTTTGCTATTAGCTGATAATTGATGGCACAGTTGATATTTGCACTACAGCTGTGCCATTATATTGCAATCAATTTCTGAATCTGCTAAATCCTTTAGCATCTGCTACGCCGATCTTAAACAAGGAATATTCTACAAACAATCTAAAAAATTTAATTCTTTCCTCACAAAATGATACTCAGTAAATTAAACCACCCACAGCAATTAAAATCTCACAATAATACGCAATGTTACGTATTCATCCTTCGCCTATCCAAGACGCACTACGTGCTACACGGTTTGACTTTCCAATCCAATTAGAAGTCGTATTTAATCTTCCAATTAAAATCTGTATTTGCCTTTACAATCGAGCGAAATACCGTGCAAACGATTTTGCAGGACCAAAGTTTTTCGACCCCTGTCATTCTCAATATTTGTGAAAGCTTCAATGCCTGATCGATTATTGAAAATTCCAATACCGTGCCATTTTTCATTGACGGAGCAAAATTTAATTTCCGTATATTCACAAAGTGTCGCTGTGTTTTATTAAAAGCGCCGCGCAATATTCGCAGTCTCGCGAAAATATTAAAAATGTATTTCATTCTGAAAACTTTCCTTCGTCGACTTGCATGTTCATCTACCGATATTATCCGTTTCTGAAAAGTAGTAAAACCGAACGCCGGGGTGCCATTACTAGCTCATTATGTTTAATGACTCCAATCTGTTTGCGCCAGTTAATGACTATTAATGACCATTTTACGTGCCAGATAAACGTACGTATTAATTCGTTCATATAATCAGGTAGAAATTACAGTTTGAAAAACAGAAAAAGAATTTTAGCGATTGCTATAACGGAAACGTGGATCTCGGCGCTAGTTAATGACGCGGAAATTATCGACGAATAGGCGGGACGATTTTTAAATCTCAAAACACGTAAATCTCCTTTATGGCTGACTTCCTAGACGAGTTATATGCACCTTTTATTACCTCATAAAAAAAGAATATAAAGTATACCTACTCCATATTTTAATTTGTTATAGTATTTAACAAGTTTATTCGCTATTGGTGATACAATCACGAAATGGAAGTGATTCTTCATGGCAAAGAAATTGGAAAATGTGGAATAACACTTTAGGATTTAGGTCCCATTTTTTAAAAATGAAAAAAGATTCTGAAAGTCTATTAACTTTGCATCAGAGTTGAGCATTAACTAAATAAAAAATGATTTAAATAACGGATTGAATAAATGTTACTTTCATTTTAGATTATTTTACGAATAAAGTTGATTTTTTCATTTGGCAATAATTTTTTTAACTTTTATTCGCTATTAGAAATTTTTGTTTAAATAAAATTTTTGCCTTAACAAGCATTTGACATTGAAAATTGGCAGAGGACTGCAGTGGATACGGTTCAGCTACGAATGAAATAAATCCTTTTTGCAAAAATAAGTTCGAAATGTAGAATAACATTTTCTGATTTGTGGTTTTATTTGCGAGAAAATCTAGTTCCAGATTTCTTCCAGTACACTGGGAGTTGGCAAAGTGTCAGCGAAATCTTCAGCGTTGACTTCCTCGAGAATAAAACATCAAATACAAAGATATTATTCCACATTTTAGACCCATTTTGTCATGAAGAATTACCCCCTTTATAGCTGTACTAACAACAACTAGACTGTCAATCAACAATTAGACTGTCAAGATAATCAATCTCCAAATATGAATTTTTATTTTTCTTAATGTTTTTAGTTTTTCGATGTTTTGAGGAAACTGAGGATTCTGTGGAAACATTTGGCCCGAACAAAGGCGAGCGAAAATCGAGATAAAAGCCAGTAACTCTCGCCAATTTCTGTTTACCCCTACCATGCACGCTATCGAATAACAATTTATACGGTCCAAGCGATCGTCGAGGGTCCAGCTTGTTGGCCCCGAACCGCATCTGCGTCGTTTTCCAGATCAGCGAGCCCACGATTGCAATTGCACGAAGATCGATACTAAAACGCCTGAGCGAATCGACTCGCGTGCTTTTATCTCTCGGCGGACGTGTCTCCATTTTCGAACGGTTGTGGAAAGTTTAAATCCTACCAATCGATCGGCAGAGAATTTTCGGTCGCCTCCGAGACACATGCCCCGCGGCGCCAACTAGACAACTTTACGATTTGTTTGCCTCCGCTAAGGCCAAGCTGAACGATCGAGCAAGCATCTTTCCTCCTAGGAGCGGCTAAAGGAGCTGAAAAAGCAACGAGGAAAAAAGTTGTCGCGTCACGATCTACTGTTACGTTAACTCCACATTTCAGATCAGTTGTGCAACGCAGTTGCTGCCAAGGGCGGCGATTTACACATGCCGGTAATGAATGAAAAACAGGGTCACGTGATTTCCATTATATGGACGAGGAGAGAATATCCGTGTGAATTAAATTCGACTGGATATTCTCCGGTTTCCGTGACGAAAAAGTCCGCGATATTCCGTGGAAAACGGCCCCGGTTATATGCACGTTCATCGATCGAGATGCATCTATGTTACGACTCATTATGCGCTTTCCTTTCTTGCGTGCTGTCCCGGCTGTTAGAGGCACGAACGTTTAAATGCATCGCTGCCGTTCGACAATACGGGACTCGCGATTGCACGCGTTGGTAAGTGTCCACGCGAGATAAGCGACAATTGAACGATGTGTCGTGTGGGGCAGGCGCGGCCCGCGCAATTTTAAAAATCGAAGCGAGGAATGTTTTTATAGAGCTTGTTGCACGAGACGTCCGACTGTAGTCAGGTACAGATTTCCACTAGGATATCGATACTGGGAAGAGAACGCGTGTATGCGATTTGGTGAACATTTTTGGGAATTTTCGTAAGCGTTCTTGGCTTGGGAACTGTTTGAGGTGGTAGTAGGCGCATTTGGAGGAGTCTATGGGTGCATATTGCTGAGTATAGTTGGATATAGTTCTTGGATATAGTTCTGTGTTGTAGTTGGAATACTTGTTGAATATAGCTTGATGTAATTCTCGGTTATAGCTACCACATTTGCCGGTTATAGTTGTTATAGTCGTCGAGTATAGTTGATATAGTCGTCGAGTATAGTTGGTATAGTCGTCGCGTATAGTTGGTATAGTCGTTGAGTATAGTTGATATAGACGACGAGTATAGTTGATATAGTCACCGAGTATAGTTGCTACACTAGACGAATATAGTCGTCGAGTATAGTCGATATAGTCGTCTAGTGTAGTCGTTATAGTCACCAAGTATAGTCGATATAGTTATTATAGTTATGGAGTATAGTTGCCACAGTTGTCAAGTATAGTTCTCATACTTCTCAAATATCATTTCCCCAGTTCTTGAAAAGTGTTAGTAGTAGTTAAAATTAAATTAGTAGTAGTTAAAAATATAGTTGTTAGTCGATTACAATGGACCAACGTGAACCTGAACATACTTTACTAATACAGTAAAACATATTTGGTTATACATATCGTGTATAGTTCCTAAATGTTGCAGAATACAGTTGGCAACTATGTCTGATCGTACTTATCAAACTCAGCTACAGACTATAATGAAACATAACGTACGAAACGTACTTGAATATCATTCTCGAAACGATCCCAGCTGCTGTCGCCTCCTCGCCCGACAACTATGCCTCTAGCAAATGTGAAATATAAACGCTGGACACGCAGCTCTGAAAGTTGGTGAAAACCGTATCAGTCTGCCCTACGTGTACCTAATCAGCCCCATTTCTACACGCTCAGTATGCACAACAGCGCGCTATTACGAAACCAGCTGTTTCGAGGTAGACGGTGATAGAAAGCTGAGACTGATCGCCCATCAAGACCACCGGTCCTCTTCAAACCCCATCTCTCATTACCGGTCTCCCTCGCCACGCTCGCAGACATCGCGCAGAAACGTGGCGTGGAAAAATTTTCCACAACAAACCACATGGAGACCCGGAAAATTGACCCGATTAACCACTTGCCCCAATCACATCTGAATCTATTTATTTAACGACGTCAAACGTCCACTGAACTCGCCACGACTCAGCTGCGCCAACAGAGATCCGACTGCTACATCTTAAGTACCGTTCGCTGCTTTGCATACGTCTCCATTTATTCCGAACGCCCGGCACCGATTAGCATCCTCCGTGTGCATGCAAAAATTCGATACTCGCCGCCGAAAAATGTCACCTCGATGCGAGACAAAATTGATACCGATTGTTCCGCGCCGATCGCGCAGGGTTTGGTGGGGGTAGGCACGCATGTAGACGGGCATCAATTATTCCGCGCGCACGCAGAAAGACGCAGGGGAACAGGAGCGAGAGTGGAGGTTCGAAAACCGGTTGATGCAGAAACTCTCGCGACAACCTTGAGGAGAACTCACCACGGCGCCTGCGGGGAGGCGCGGTCCTCGCCGTGGTGGGGGAAGCCTTACAAATTCTAATGGGCAAGTTCACGGTTCCTGAGCCCGTTACGAGCGACGGCCGTCGGGGACGACTTCTCAGACCGCGCGCGCGTTCCTCGGCTGCGCCCCTCGAGCGATCGGCCTCGCCGCGCGCGATCGCCCTCTTCCAAGAATTTTTCCCCATCGGAAGCGCCCGATTCCTATCGACAATGTAATCGCTCCCATTCGATCCGACGGTTGCCCGCCTCTACTGCCTGTTTACGATCTATGGAGGCAGCGATCGATCTTAACACTTGGCATGCGGGTATGCTTCGCCGCCGACTTACGCCTGTAGCGGGCGTTTTTTCGGGAAGCGCGCGAGAACAAATCTACTAAATACGTATTACGTGACCCGCGCTCCAGTGACAGACTGCGAAAAACGTAAAAATACGTTGCCCGCATGCCAAGTGTTAATGCCCCCTCGCATTACAGAATTGGTGGATGTCGAGGTTGGATCATCGTGGAGTGGTTTTTCTGGTTTCGGGTGAAAGGGGAGGGGCGGTACAATTGTGGGGAGAGGAGATTGAACACCCTTGTGGTGGTTACAGGTTGTAACGGTAAAAATTTTTGGGACACCACTTTTGAAGAAGACTGTATAACTATGGAATTGAATTTCGTGTGGGATATGTAGCCTAATATGGCTGCGGCAAAGAATTCTATGTATCATAATGTAGACTCAATGTGCAGGGTAATATAGCAGTACAGGGTGATTTAAAAGTGACAACTGAAAATACTCTGTCCTGTATCTTAGAAAAGATAAAACTTCGTAGTACCTCTTTCTCAATTCTAAAATACAGAATCAGCTTAAAAAATTCGACCACCACTTTTGAATCACTTTTGTGGTTCTAGATCTTAATCAAATGCATCTACCTAGAATGTGTGCCCCTATATAACCCGATATATGTATGCCTATACAGGTTGATTCAACTTTATTCACCAAAAGTAATCTACCACTACAACTGCCCTCATTTCTGAGATACAGAACACTCCACAAAATTCTGGACCACCATATTTGTATAGTTACCTAACTAACTTACAATTAATACTACGCTTCAAGTATTACGTTGGTATCATTGTTTTATTCTGGCACCCTCGATCTATAGAAACCACCTTAACCCTGTTACCCTCCACAATTTAAACTTTCCTCCCAGCGCTACAGTGCATATCCCAATAACTGCGTCAAAACACTAACAGGGGGGGATGAAACAATCCCCGGCCGGGGGCGCAAACGATTCGCTGGCGGGGCAATTAGCGAGAGGAGCGCGGCGCGTTTTCAGCTCCGCGACGGGCCGCTGATACAGCGCTCTCGATAAAGTCACCGAGGCCAGCAGCCCTTGAATGCCAGTATTATTCATTACGCCACGCAGCCCGTCCGATGAAATAACGGGTAACGCGTTTAACCAGCGCATGCCACGGAACTATAAATAATCGCCGGCAAAGACCCGTTTCCTGCTCCGTATGTGCGTTTAAAGCGTCGCCACGGACAAAGTGTAATGTTCGAGCTTGACGAGCGGCCGGGTGAGAACCGGACACGAGAAAAATCGCGAGGTTCCAGCAGCTGCTTCGTGGCCACTTGGTTACCTGTTCCTCCTGGAGAGGCCCCCCGAGTGGCTCGCGCGGCCAATGCCCCCACCTTTTGATGTTTCGCCGTCCGGCTTCGACAGTTACCATCCCCGGAGCTGTATATTCTGGCTATTCCCCTAGTTGACTCTAGCAGGTGACGAGCAGTTGCCCGTTGAAATGCTTCCAATGGGCTCTGTAGGCTGACATGCACGCTATGTGCTACTGTATCGCGGAGAAAGCCATTTGAGAATGCTCAAGTACGGCCGCCAGCTGGACGGATAGTGAGAATCTGCCTTAAGGGGGGTTTCTCCAACGGAGGACCGAGAGATGTGGGTATTTTCTGGGGCGTTTATAGAGGATCTACTGGGTGGGTTGTTTTAAATTGGACGTACATGTTCATTGGCTTTTGTGTGATATACTCCAATTTGTATAAATTGAAACTTCCAAGCTGTTTTTCTCTAAACTACATTCCTCAAGTTTGCGGAAGTGATATGTTATAAATTCCTGAAGAAATTGAAGTAAATGAGAGCCACTGAGGTTGCCGAGTCTTTGAGTTGTTATTTCTTGAGGAAGGCGATTAAATACTGGATACGATTTTCTTTATTTATTTAGAAAATTTATTCTGATAAGGAATTTCACAATCCTTTCCCTTCTATTTTTTAATCCTTCACTGTTTTCTTTAAGGGAAAATGTTTAGTAAACTCTTCTGTGCAACCTTCGGTGCTTCTTTAGCAGAAGGAAGTAAAGAAGAATGAAATATTCCAGAAGCATGATTCATACGGAAGCTTAAGCCCCATTCCCATTACTCTGCCTTATGTGAGATCATAAGTTCAATTTCTATTGCTCCCTAAAGCTCACCAATCATAAAAAAGTAAATGAAAATGAAATAGTCTATAAATCTGCTGGAGGCAGAACCTTAAGACCCGTTTCCAAGTATAATGGCCACTGGTTATAATGAGATACATTAAATCTCGTTTGCATGAATCCACAGCGCGCGTAATCGTAACGAAATAAACTAAATAAAATACTCCACTTTCGTTGCGCACAGAACTGAAGTTTCCCAGCTTGGAATCAATTTAAATTTTCTCGTTTCCCAACACCGCACAACGCGTGAAAGTAGATCCGCCAGGTGCAGGTCTAGTTCATGTAATTAACATGTCCCTTTTTATAACAAATGGATTAGTTACCTAGTAAAAATTTGCCAAATTCGATTGCAAACCGGTTGAAACGCGCACTCGGCAGAAACTACTAGTGCCTAAAGTGCTAGAAAATGTTAAGATCCTGCGAGCCAGGAGAATACTTACTTTCGTCGCGAAATCCAGCAACGAATGTGAAGAAAAAGTCGCTGTTTTCGACGGTTTTCACGCGAGCAGCCCGGTGAAACACGTTTCTCCGGGCGTTAATTAAACGAAACGAAAAAGACGAAGAGGGATTCGGCGGGGTACAAGCGCGGAAAAATGTCCAGGAAGGATTTATTAGTAGAAGCAGGAGAAAAACAAAGCAAACACCGAGCTGGATTAATAAAGCACGAACGTTCGCCCGTCGCCTCTCGGCTTGAATAATTTACGACACAACCCAAAGGAAGAAAAAGAGTCAGACTTCGAAACAAAACAGGATGCATGAACTAGACCTGAACCCAGCGAGATCTACTTTCACGGCAGCGTGATTTGCGTCGCCGAGCTACGACAAAATCGAAATTGATTGCAGCCCCGTAAAAATTCTATTCTCTCTCCATTCTGCGACAATGGAAACCCGGCTTCAGGTACAACCAAGCAGCAGAATCGTGGAATTTGTGTTGTTGGCATCTTTGTTTTTAAATTATCATCAAGTGATTGTAAACTTGGAGATTTAATTCAGAAAACAGTGCAATTTATTGATGTAAATTGTTTTTTTTTTCTAAAAAAAAAAAGCAAATATACAGTGTTATAGAGGGAGATGAAATAAACATTTTGTCTTTTTATCATTTTGCAATACGACCTGAAATAACAGAGTTAGAAGCGATTGAAAAGTATGCTCCGCGCGCCTGGCGATAGGCAAACCGTGGCGTCCCTGACTATGAGGGCAAAGACCTGTAGCTTCGTTACCTGACGTTATATAGCAAAATGTTGCTAACAAAATATGTTTCTTTTGTCTTCCTCTACAACACTCTAAAATTGCAGCACTCTACGTCAACGTTTCGAGTAGTTATATCAAAAAATTTGAAGTCACCCACTAATGCGAATTGGCAAACTGCAGACAATGAAGAATCGACGGCTCTGGCTCCTCTCTAGAAGCAACCCCTTCGATTCAAGCCTCATCCCTCATTGCGTAAGCATTAGCAGATGTGCCAATAGGCATTAGCCTGATTCATATAATCTGTAATAATTTAATAAATCGCCGTGGCGGCTTCCGTCGTATATTAAAGGGGCCTCCGTTGGAAATCAACGGACCAGATGGAAATTGCCCCGGCCATGGGGATATTGGGAGACCGGTCGGTGCATTCGTGCGTGCATCGGGGTAGTCCAAAGTGCACGTGCACTTGATATATCGAAAACTTTCACGCGCTGCCACGTTCGTCGAGCATTTCCCTCCCCCCCCCCTCTTGGAAAGTTGCAACGATCGATACCGGCCGGGATGGGGGGAGGAGGGAGGGGCCTCGCGACAGACCTACTGGTCTCTATAGAGGAAAGGGGATCAATATCACTTTTAGAGATCGGCCATCGAATCGATTGGAAAAAAAGGGGCATTCGATCCTAAGAATAGCGAGGTGGATTCTATTTTCTATTCCATCAGTCTACCAAGCGTGACACGTGGTCGGACGTACATTTCTACAACGAAATTAGTTCCGAGAAATAGTGGGACGGTCCGTTGCCTCGGAGCAGCAAGTGGATTCGCCCTTCGGAGGGGTTCGACGTCGGGAAATTTAGTTTCTATATTGCCGAGGGAAAACCGCGACTTAATATCTCGACAAATTTAACGGTAGTCCGTCTGAGCGGCTGATAGCTTACACTTAAGCACGCTAATGACCCTCGTGCCGCGTCGTACGTGACAGTTCGATGATTGCTTAATGCACACTCACATTGCCGAGCCACTTGATTACAAACGTATCGGGACGCGTGCAAAAGCAATCGCTTAAAAAATCCGATTCATGGCCAGGTGATAACATAAATTATCATGAGAACGAGTCACGATGTAAGTTTACGCAGAGGCGTGTTTAGTGCGGCGATCGCGGAACGACGATTATCGCGGCGAGATCATTAATCGAGCCGGTGAGCCGTAAAGTTTTATAAAACCCAACATCTTCATAATTTGCAATTTTTTGGAAATGATACTGGAGATATAGAATCTTACGTATATCGATAATTAGATACTCGAAATTATGTACATTTAACATTAATATTGAGCAGAAGACAATGTTGAAAGCGGTAAATTTTTATGGGAGGAGATTCTCCATTGAATATTGTGTCGAAAGTGTGGAAAGAATTTTTTCCATACGAGGCTTCGTTTCCGAGAAAATGGAGTTTGAACATTGACCGCCGCGCATGCGCTCTACACAGTGGGCGGGGCCTACCGCGCGCGCGACGACCGAATTTTCAAAGCCGATTTTCTCGGGAACGGAGCCTCATACAGGAAAATGTTATTCCACAGTTTTTATTCGATTTTTAATGGAGAATCGCCCCCACTAAATTTTCACTAAATATTTTCAATATTAATATAATAATAATATTTGATAATAACACATATGTATTATGAAAAAGCCGTTGCACATCGATGCTTGGGTACTTCTTTACTGTACTAAATTCATTTTTGGGGTCTCTCCTGCTTCTTTGAGTGAGAAATTTCAATAGGGAAGTTATGCTTGAAACTCCCATCTTGGCAAGGCTGCAATTTTATCGCGACACGCCTGTCCAATAAGAAATATTCGGTCGCAGAGCATTTGAATTTCGATGCCAGCACCTCAGGCATTCGTTTCCCGGTTCTCTACCTTTCATGAATGGAGCCCTGCGAGTTACGAGGCCGCCATTAGTCACCAAGCCACTGAATTCCCTATGTGGTGTGCAGCGTTCATGCATTGCGCGAGAAGGGTACGAAAGGAGGAAGAAATTCTGAGCCAAAATCAAGTAGCCTTGAGAAAGAGTGCCAGAAGCGTAGGAAGAAATAAGAAAGAATAAGGAATATAGAATATCAAAAGGGGAAGGAAACGAAATGTTAAACCCAGACGACAGAGAAGATTCACGATCAAAAGGTAAAAGAAGGTGACATAAATGTTGTCCAAGAAAAACGAGGAAGTATTACAAAAACCACAGGAAGCAAGCAGAGGCAAAATAAAAAAAGCAAGAATGGTGTTCTCGAGAAAAAAGGAAACGAGGAACCCAAGAATCAGGATAAAAAGGAACATCCCAATTACAACATGTCGACTCCATTCCTCGACACGCTAATACAACCATTAAGGAGCGTGTTGAATCTGTAATTGGTACAACCTCCGCGACCAAGTGGACCGTTGCGACTACCATTTTGTTCCAGCCCAAGACACTGCCGTGGAAAACTTCGAAAAAAGTCCCTAAAGCTTCTTGCCCCAGCAGAGCAGCACTCGCGCGTGACACGTGTGCAATTAAGTAACTGTTAGCCTCGCTGATAAAACCTAAGCTGGTGCATCCCCATATGGGGGACCTCGAGATCACTCCACTCTCAACGAAATGGGAATCTTGTCTGACACTTCGCCCATTAAAATTCATTACTGAGAGAAACAATAGGTGGTACTGCCTCGGCACAGTTGAACTAATTATTTAATTTCGTGGGGCAGGAAGGATGAACCCACACCCAGCAAGTTTCTCAATCCAGACAAATATTTTCGAGGCCACGAATATCGTATTTCATTTCACCCCCAGAATTGGATGATACAGCGTTTTACTTATCGACGTTTTATCAGCGAACGTTTGGAAAACATTTATTTCATACCGCAACGAAATATCGTTGCCAATGTACAGTCCCGCTCCCTTTAACTAGGAAGACTGCGCGCCCCGATTTAATGGGGATCCGTGCGCGATAAATCTACCAATATAGATCGGACTGCAGCGCGGCAGGCATAAATCCCTATCCGCGCGCTCTCCAATTTATTAACCCCCAGAATTCCGTTAACCGACTTACTCCGTCTGCCGATTGCTTATGGATTTCTGTGACTAATTAGAAACGAGATGGGATTAAGGCCGATGGAATCGGGATAATGGAATTAGGATCGCCTGCTACCGCAGTGCCCGCGGGAACACTGGCGTATCCCCTAGGGATATTGCGTTTCGTTCCATTGCTAGGGGGTTTCGTTCACAATTAGCGCGGTTCGTGCCAGATGTGCGTTCGACTCTGACACTGTTGTCCCTAGCACACACTAGGCCAAGTCGAAGCGTTCAAAAGCCTTCCGTTGATACTTAGTCGACCGAGGGAGCACGGGTAATTAGTAGGTGTAATTCCAGAGTGGTTGCAGGAAACCCAAGGAAACTAAACTGAGGGCGGGGTGGTGTTGAAGGGGGTTAGAAGAAGCTGAGAGATGCGAAGCTTTGATAGGGGTATTGGCGAAGTCACGAAGAATCTGAAAAACTTTCGGGAATAATAGAATCGTATGGGAGTGGTTGGGCGAAGTAGGGAGGTCTAGGGAAATCCCAGAGGATTCCGGGACGCTCTGAGAAATCCCAGGGGATTTTAAAGAATGCTGTAGTAAACTGGGAGGCTTGCAGATGTCGAGGAGTAGCAGACGATTGGCAGAAAGACTATGATAAGCTAATTGCATGATTAAGTGTTGCTGGGAGTGGTTGGAGATGATGCGGAAGACTGCGAGGGCTGAGAAAGTCAATTGGAGTAGAATTAACTAAGATTGGCCGAGTGTTAGTCAGGATTTACTGAGAATTCAATAAACGATACTAGGGGTTTATTGGGACTTTGCTGAGCATTACTAAACTAAAGGTTTGCATAAAGCTTCTGAGACTATGTTACAAGTTTGTTAAAGACTACTAACAGCTTACTGGGGCCTGCTGGGTGTTGCTGAGTTTTACTGAGTGTTGCTGAGAGTTGCTGAGTGTTACTAAGAGTTTCTGAGTGTTACTAAGAGTTGCTGAGTGTTACTAAGAGTTGCTGAGTGTTACTGAGAGTTACTGATAGTTGCTGAGAAATTCTTAGAGTTGCTGAGACCTACAAAGAGTTGCTGAGACTGTTGGAATCTAGCTCAGTGTTACTGGTAGTCCCCTGCGAGTTACCAACAGTTGCTGAGGCCCACTGACACCTGCTCTAAGCTTCCTATTATCCCTCAGAGGCTCTTATTACTGTCCAAGTATTACACACAACTACTTTAAATGCTTAAGATTCTTTGAAACGTACTAAGAAGAACTGTGAAAATTCAAACTACACAAGACCGTAATTACGCGTTCAATGCTTCAATAATTTGTGAAATTTGATAAGATAGGTTGCAGCTATTAACAGAATAACAGGAAAATACCCAAGATAGAGGAAGTGCTAAAAGGATCCTTATCAGATACAGGTAGATAGACACGTGCGGGTTATCACGGGTTATACAACAAGTTCGATTTATCATCAACGCGCGCAGAATTTTTGCGGCGGTTTAATCGCGATAAGCAATACGCAGATAATGAAGGAAATTGATCCGCGACGTCCGGGATTTAATGCTCCGTGTCATGAGCCGCGAGCAAATATCACTATGCACCGGCGTTCCCAGCGAACGCCGCTTTTATTTTCATTCCCAGCCTTATTGATTACCGTCGAGGCTCTCTGCCTTTGCCGAGGTGCCCCAACCTGGAGTGGCCCTTTGAACGGTCGCTCACCTCCTACCTCTTACCCACCGAACGCACTTTGTCTCTTGTAATAAATTGACGGATACAGCCCGAGAGGGGACAGGTCAGGGGGGGTCGACGTGGGCCGCCGGAGGCTCCCAAAAATCGAATAACCGAGACCTGCCTCTTGCTGCGCCCCTTACTGTAATTGCACCACTTCCAGACGTCATTGTTCCACAATCTTCAACTAAAAATTGCACGCCATGGTTGGCAAGTGGCACCCCTACAATTGCATCCCATGCAGACACCACCCCTATTTTAATTACAAAATTGCAAGTCATCAGTGAAGAACCGTACTTTCACAATTAATGGAAAACTACTTCAATTCTACCCTGTGAAGGCACCCCCAAGTGTTCCCAAAAAATTGCAAACCACGCTCGAGGGATCGTACCCTCAAATCAAGGGATTGTTCCAAGAACACCTGTATTTTTACTTACACACAAAAAATAAATAAGTAGACGAAACATTAAGAATAGTAAAAGAGTAAATACTATTCAAGTTAACACTCAGCTAGATTCTAACAGTCTCAACAACTCTCAGCAACTCCCAGTAACCTTTAATATACTCATAGCATAGTTTAAATACTTAATAGTATTTAAAGATTATTAAGAGACTATATATTAAGTATTTAAAATAGTGACAAAAATAATTTTACTCAGCTAGAATCGCATTTTAAACCACTATGCGCCCTAGGAGGTGCTGCTTGCTTTATCTTAATCTGTCCATATCGGTGGGGCATTCGGGGGTTGGCAAAGTTGCCCGGATAATCCTAGAGAAATCTGAACACAAGTTCCCCGCGCCGGGACGACTGATAAATTTAATTAAATCCAGCCGCCGCTCTCGAGGAGCATCAACGAGCGCCCCAAGTGCGTGACTACTACTTTCACGTCGTCTTTCACGCCTCCGCGCCTCTCTACTCGGCCACGCGCCTCGCCCCTGCGCCGAGATGACGCCCGGTGATTCCGATTCCGCCATGACACGCGTGCATCGCTACGATGATGCAAGGATTATGCAAGCCCCGCGCGACCCACTGACACCCACGGGCCGGGCGGGTTTTACTTTCGACTACTGGGGGCCGCGAGGAAAGTGGACTTTCCCCGTTTTCACGGCTCCCTGGAATTCCTCGGCGCGCTTTCTTGCCGCGGCGCGGCCGACTGTGAACGCGGAGAAACTGTGGGCACCAGCCGCCATTTGCATACTTCCCACCCATCGAACGGGGGAATGAATCTGAGACTTCCATTCTTCTCCCTTCGGTTGCCCTCAACTAGCGCAAGCCCCTTTTTCTTCGCAGAATCTACTAATACTTCACTCGACGGAATTCTTCTAGCGAAGGATGGTAAACGTAGTTACTCTCTGCTCTATGTATAGCAAAGTTAGAGCTCTTTCCCCTAAGTAATCCCGCATTTGTTTCAATTGTAAATCTATATATTATTAATAAACAACACTTCACTCTATTAAATGTAGGGGAATCGGTGACGTAATATTCCTAACATTTTTGAGAGCCTCGGAAAAAAGAACCTCCGGCGCCGGGAACCGAACCCGAGCCGTCCGCGTGGTGATCAGTAGCGCTAGCCACCATGGCTAACGCAGACTCTCCGAGGTCTCTTAGCCCGGACCCCCCTTTATGACATGGGGGCTCCTGATCCCACATAAATTAAAATTCTTTGGTTAGTATATTCAAGCATTTAATATTTCGGCCCGCGTAGAGCATTAGGTTTCCACTTTTCGCCCACTAATGGACAAAGATCGTTCACCACTGATCTACTCAGACTGATAAATTGTGGCACACAGTGATCTTAACCGCATTCCAAAATTCCCCCAGTCCTGCTATCGGTGGCTCAGCGAGGGTTTAATGGTCTCGAAGAGACTCCGAGACGTTCGTAGCTGAGAGCGATGGGGGGAGATAAACTAAAAACGGTGCTCCCAAGCGTCATCGTCATTATCGTCCGCTCAACTTCGCGGCGACGTAAGACAGAAGGCCGAGCTTTCACCTCGCCGTCCCCGTTCCGAGTCTCTCCTCGACTTGGCCGTCAAGGTCGTTTCGAGGATGTTGCTCGACCTCCACGCGATGGAATATGTCCCCACTCTGCTGGCAGCCGCGGTAAATATTTAATAATCCGAATAGAACGGTCGAAGACGTGACGGAGTTCGTTGGAACTCGTTATGCATGGGAAACGGGGCCTGGTCTGGCAGGTAGCTAGCTGGATGAATCACGGAATAAAGTGGTATAATAATGATTGATGGTGGAGTGTAGAGCGTGGAACTCTGCTTCGAGGATTCTTCGAAGCTCCTCTTGCAACGCTGCTTCTTTCTGCGATTTTAGAGGATTCTTTTGCTGAAGCTTTGTGTTTGGTGTTCCCAGGAATTAGTGAGGTACACCGAAGCGCTTTAAATAAACCTGTTAAATATCTCAAAACGTGTAATAAGGGGGTTAGTGTAACTGTCCGTTTTTCAATGTCATCTTTGGGAATTTATTTAACAAACAAGAAAATGTTTTTGTTCTGGAAAATTTGACTTGTAGTTTAATACGAATATTGAGTGCAATAATGTCATTGAGTTATTTAAAAATAATAAAAAGTTGCACAGTAATGCTAAAGGGGAAAAAAAGTACTTTTAGTTTCTCCGTAAAAAAGGTGGCAACCCTACACTCGCGTGCTGCTAGTGGATTTTCCTTGACTATAGACAGTGAAAACTTTATTGTAAACTTCTCTATCAACACCCTCGTGCTCCCTTAGTTTCTTCGGCTACTGACTGAATCAATTTCCTGGTAACCGAATCGAGCTGATTCGTTTCGATAAAACTACGAGAAGTAGATATACCCAAGCTAATCCACTTCCGTCGGAAACGCCCGACAAAAGGGCCCCAATTTCAGGAATCACGGCCAAGTGTGGCGTCGAACTCAGGCGCCGTATGGCACGCACGTGTCGCAGCGTGGCTGACCACGCCGCAGCGATATTTTAACTCTTTTTAACGGAGGAACGATCTCCCCGTGCGGTCAGGCTGTACCGTTTACGTAAACTGCGCCCTCTATTTACGGTTTCGTGGACTTTATTTGCTTCCACAGGCGGCTAACAATTCCTGGCAACGTGGAGCATGGGAACCTACAAGGGGACAAAGTATTTATTTCGAATTGTGCCACAGCTCTTTCGGAGCCCACTATTCGGGAGCAAGGAAAGACTAGCCACAATTTACTTTCAAAGACTTCGTAAACATAAACTATTTTGAGTCAGTATATACAGCCTGTGCGGGGAACGCCTATAGGCGTTCAGTGTACCGTAAACTGGAGGAACATTGGCAGGTTTTTGAAACATTTTGTTATATAATGTAAAAATTAACATGTTTACATTTGCTTTAAGTATCCTATCATAACATTGCACCTTTTGTGATTGTACTAAAAGTATAAAAATGCATAAAATTTGTGTCCTTTCCTTCTTTAATACATGTTAAAAAAGTTAGTGTACCGGGGTAACATTGGCACATCATGTAGATAGCATTAATGGGTTCAGTTTTACTAATCTGATGTAATTAAACTTAAATTTGTTTATTTTATTTTATTTTTTACATCTTAAATAAAATTAACTCGTAACATTGGCACAACATATAAATAGCATTAACAGGTTAAGTTTTACTAATCTAACGTAAAACAACGTAATTCCAGCGTATGCCAATGTTACCCCATGTTCCCCCAGTTTACGGTACATGGTTTGTAAACGTAACAGAAGTGTTCCCGCACACCATATGTGGTTCAGTGAAGGGTTACGATGTGGAGATAGTGTTTTCTTCTAGCTCGACTAGAGCTACATCCGCCGGCAGAACTGATAGGATTATTTTTCTGCTCAGTTTGAAATTTTATCTCTAGCTGTGGTCATTATAGGTACTTTGATTCTTTAGCGCGCAGTGCTATCCCAACGTCTTTGCATTTTTCATTCTCACGTAGGTATCCACTGTTCCCTTTTTTCCTTATAACCACTCACACTTGAATTCGCCTGCAGTGTTGCAAAGTGTATATTTCAAAAAGCATCAATACTTCATAAAAAAATAATAAGAATTGTAGTGTATGTAACCGTCCTGAGGTGGCTGTAATAATTTCACCACCCGGTGTATAGTACGTTAACGCGCTCGAAAATTCAGATCCAATATGGCGGCGGTAGCCCAGCTGGATGAACCCTTCCCGCGCTTACAATAAAATTCTCTTAACCTCAGTTTTCTCCCAGTTACATAATTAATCGCGAGAAACGCACAATGTCGCCGAGGGTTATCGAGAATGCCCGAAGCCACCGTTAATGCTAAATTCGGAAGGGTTATCAAGTTCGTTAGCGACCCGATTTAATCGGCAACGCAGCTGACTCACGAGGAAGCCACGACCAGCGTAAAAACAGACGCAGGATATATCTCGTCCCGGCTGGATTTCTGGTTACTATATTAGGGACCGCGGGGCATCGCCGCGTAGGATTTGCATGCTTTGAGGAAGCAGATGAAGATAAGCCAGAAACGCAGAAATTCATGCCATAAACTCGCCAGCCGGTAATCCGCTCGATAGTCGGCTCGTTTCGAGCGGAGGAACAGAGACGGGGGGAAGATAAAAAGTACCACGCTGAGAATATCAATAACCGATCGCTAGAATATTGCGTACACCGCTGACTCATTTTAATTGCCAGCAAAAAATCTGGCAATTCCGCTAGACGCATAGCGCGAATAACGGGACGCTTACCGAGCGAACGTTGAAAAATACTTGGACGGCTATTGCAATTATCATATTTTTCATTTTACGTGGTACTTGAGACGGGGACTATTTATATAACAGATAGCGAAGTGGAGATTCATAAAAGTGGAAAATATTTTTTCTGTATTGCTTGAAACGTTATTGTAAAGAAGCTTTTGTTAAAGATTCTTGTGTCCGCGATACTTTATGTTCGCTTCGCAATTGTGGTTGAATATTTATTATAAAATTCGATATCTAGCCCGTAGAAAGGTGATATGTTAACACTTCGAGTGGCGTCGGATTGGTCTCGCGTTTATGTTTTTTCGAAAGCGTCGAGAGTATTGTCAAACAGTCCCCGAATGTTTGTTTCGAAAACAAATCAAGGTCAAACCGAATGATGAAAAATTTAATTTCTATAGTTTTGAATCTGGATAATACCTCACATAATGTTTACTTATAACTGCACAATTTTAATACCAAAGGCTAATCACATTTAAATAAATAATAGTACTAATATTTTCTATTAGGTGTTCATCAAAGTGAGTTCTAAAACGGAGTCCAAACTCAGTCTATCTTTAACCACACGTGCTGCACAATCGGCCTACGGAATTCAGAATAGGTTCGAATAGCGTATAATTAAGAATAATGTGCGGTCGAGTTTGGGCTCAATGACATCACGAAAGCCTCGCCAACCATTAATAATACTGTCACGAAGACCTAATACGAAACATAGAAATTAAATTACACAATTTTGTTTGTGACGCAACAATCTGGGACCTTCGAGCAGTATTCCAAATGCTCTCCGAAAAATATCCACATAAAAACACGCCAAAAGCTGTGCCCAAGGGTGAAGGCCCCTCGGCGCGAAAACGCGCCAACGCCACAGACGGCGTTAAAGCGAACCAACGAGAAAGTGAATCCTCGACAAAATAGGGGTTCTGTATTTTCATTTTCATCTTTGAAAAAAGAAGCCAAATCGTGCGACCGTTCTATAGTTTCTGTGCCTCAAACTACGCAAAGGGATCGACAGACGAGCGTGCTCTCCATCGATTATAGCTCCCCCATTTCCCCTCGAGCGTATTCAACAAAGCGACAATGCCGCACGCGAGCCTCCTGGCCGAGTAATTTTTCTACAGTTCATTCACTAATGCTCCCCTTCGCGAGGCTGACTTACGCGCCCGTGTCTGTCGAGGACGATTACCCTTCCTAAATCACGAACATTCCTAGCGTGTTTCGAGTAAAAGTTCGTAATTCTGGTCATTAAGCCCTCCCGCCAGGTAACCAACCCACAGAAAAATTCGACGAAGCGACTGAACGGGTAAAAACGTGATGCAACCTAACCCGAAGCGACGCGAGGCTTTCGACGCTGCGAACGATACCACAGAAATCTCTTCGTACCTATCTTAGAGCAGATACTAATAGATAGCAGTACTGTTCCTATCATTGTCGTCTAAACGAGTTGCTAGTTGCCGTTTGACATGGTGGCACGGATTTAAATATGCACTCTTAGCTGCGCAGTGTGCTCTGCGGCGCGTCGAGGATCGTGATTCACTTGGTGGGCCAGCAGTTTTCCGTTTTATCGCTTGGACCGGGGCCAGAAGGTGGAGACACGCAATTAAATTTCGGACGAGTAATCTCCTCGTCTCGGCAAGAAAATTGAGGTGAATCCCGGCAGAAAGAGGAAAGAGGGACTTCCTGCCGTCGCGAGCTCGCTGAGCGCTCGTGTATATACTATTTTATTTACCCAATAGTCTCCCTTTTCCGCGTTCTCCGCAGAAATATTGTCTGGGGAATTACTTATTCTCTGGGAGAAATTTGCTTTCGGCTTTAGTCGGAAGAAATTGAGACGATAAACGTGAAATTACCGTCAGGTTCGATGAAATTTGAACTGAAAATTTGTATTGCACTATCGATACTAAACGATACGAATCGCAAGGAATTACTACCCCGTTTCGTTTTCAAAATGTAGATACTAATTTTTTTGATACACGGAAAATAAAATACAAATTGAAATATGTGTAACACTTTGAAATTTGAAATCGTGTTTAATTATAAGGTTAAAGAATTTTATAAAATTCATAAGTTCCATTCGCAAAAAATCATTACAAAAATCAAAGTGAAATATCGTGCGCGCGTATCTACCGAGCAAGTTAACCCTGCCATCCCACTTACGGCGTTTAATTATCCAGAACACTCATCTTCGGATTGCACAACGCTTAAAACCTTCCGCGTCCAGCGACGTTTACGTCGATTTATGAATTCTCCGGTAGGCAAGACACTTTCCGTGATTAAAGCCAAAGAAAGGCAGGCCGCGAATAGAAATTGGTAAACATATCCAAGCCACCCCGCGTAATGTAGGCCGACAGCGCTCTGCCATCCGCGAATGCGTAATTCAGTACCCCTATGTCGGCCGGCATAAACAAAGGGCCTTTACACGCGATCCCGAAAACCACCGCGGCGATGAAGAGCAGTGGGGACCACTTTCGCGCCGCTGTAACCACGAAAGATATCGCAAAAAAAAAAAAATGGGACAGGAATGCAGAAGCAAAAACTCACCGTTGACCCCTTCAGCGTGGCATCTCCGCGCTGCGCTTCGGGATTCCGGGGAAATGTCGCCGACGATTTTTCGACTACTCTTCGCACAGCCTCCACCTCTGCACTCGCGCACCACGAAGTATCCCGATCACGTCCAGTCACAAGTGCCACGAGACGAGGCGCATCGTGGACGATGCACTTCTCTTCCACCCGGCAGACGTCTCCTCGCTGCCAGGCTCGCGTGGATACACGCTCGTTCTCGGCCAGCTAATCACGAGGTCTCGTTGCCACTAAGGAGACAATATACACCCCCGCGAAGCTGCCGAGTTTCACCCCGCGCCGGCAAGGCAGAGCCACGACCGCGGAGAGTGAGGGAGATACGCGTGTCGCGCGCGTCCGTTGCTAACGATGCGACTCAAAAATCGGTACTAAGAGCGTGACATCGTGCCTGAAGAGAAAGGGACGAGAGCGCGCTGCCAACTGACTCCCCCCACTACCGAGAACCGCGCGGCTCGAGCAACAGCATCCGACTGGCTCGCTGGGCAAATAGGCACGCGTGCTGCGCGCCGACGCTTAGCACACTCCCCGCCAGAGGACTACGATGAGTAACTGGATCTCGCGAGAATGTTCTGTCATAGCGGGCTCCTTTTTAACCGACTTCAAAAAGAAGGAGGTTCTATGTTCGATGTGTGTAACATTGTTCAAATGGGCTGGCATTTTGTTAGTTAATATTTATTTACTTATCTGAACGTATTAACCTAATTTTGGTTATGTTTGTCCGCGAATTTTTCCGTAACTACTCAACCGATTTTCGTGAAACTTATTGTATGTATTTAGTTTAGCTTCAAGCTACTTAGATCGTGGAGAAAGGACTGTCAAAATCGGTTGAGTAGTTTTGAAGTTACATGTTAAATAAGAAATTTGTTTCATTAACCGACTTCATTGTTTATATAAATGTAAATAGTTTCATCCATTCCTCATTTCTAGAAATGAATTTGTCCCTCGGCGTCAAATTGACACAGTTGTACTTGAAAGCAGGCCCGGATTAAGATTTTTGGGGCCCGGGGCTATCAAACCTTCGAGGCCCCCTCGTGGTTGATTTTTGGGGCCCGGGGCTACATATCAAACTTTCGAGGCCCCTCCGTGGTTGAATAGCGGGGGGGGGGGGGGTAGTGAGCTAATCGCTTAGAACGGGGCCCCCTCGGAAAGTGGGGCCCGGGGCTATAGCCCCCCCTAGCCCTCCTTTAATCCGGGCCTGCTTGAAAGGTCGATGAAATGACAAGGTAAGCAGTTATTTTTCGATATTTTTTTTTATTCAAATTGATGAGTTAATATTTACATCTTTGATTTTTTGTATAAAATAAAACGATGTGCAGGACATACTGTTTATTTACAAAAATCACAAGTAACAGAACAGTACATATAACTTATTACGGGAAAACTGTGAAAAATAGCTAAATATTCAAACACATAATAAAGTTTAAAAAAAGTTAAAACCGACTTCAAAAAAATAAAAATGCGCTGAAAAGTAAAAAATAATTTTGATACTTATTTAATCTACGGCTCTCGTTTTTTTAAATCGGCGCTAGATTTACACAGTGCAAATGATGGGACGCCGACTTAAACAAATTGAGAGTCGTAGATTAAATAAGGAACCAAATTATTTTTTACTTCTTAGCGCTTTTTTTTTTTTTGAACTCGGTTTTAAATTTTTGCTTGCTTAAAGACGGACCCACGAATTCGGTACTCGACGAAACTGTTCGCCAACTGTTGATACTACGCGCTTATTCGGTAAATAGTGAGCGTTTCGATTCTGATCGGGAACTGCGAACACTTGTGCAAATATTTGATAATTAGCGAATAGCGAACATTTGTCTATGTCGCTAGATCCACTGTAGTTGCTCGCTGAATGTGTGGTTTAGTCTTTTTAAAGAAAATTTTCTGGATAAATGTAGATAGTAGATCAAGCTAGAACGAAATGTAATGTTTATTTCGTTCTCTCTTTTTCCCGCGCTTTAACAAGTTCCAGGAAATGGTGGCTACAAGGAAAGATCCCGAACCCGTAAATTAAAAAAAATATGAAACTTTGTGAATATATAGGGGTTTCCCTCCTGATTACGACGCAATTTTTGTTTGCTGCCCAAATTCACTATAAGAGGGTGAAATTAACCCCTAAAAATTCGGTTATTTTTCGATTTTGTGTTATAACTCGTGAACTGTTAGAAATAAACAAAGTTTCAAGACAAAAGTTACTTCTTTTAATTAGGTCTATCATTTGGTGTCTTAAAGTTCTTACAGTTCGCGAGTTATAACACAAAATCGAAAAATAGCCGGATTTTCAGGGGTTAATTTCATCCCCTTAAAGTGGATTTCGGCAGCAAACAAAAATCTCATTGTAATCAGGAGGGAATCCCGAACATACTTATAAAGTTTCAGAATTTTTTAAATTTCCGGGTTCGAGGTCTTCCCTTGTCAAACACATGTAGCGCCACTCGGCGGACTCTCTGTGAAACAGAGTTGATTACCTTTTAGTGATTTTTGGGTAAGGAAGACAATCGCAATTCAATGAATATTTTTCTTCTCATGGTGAAGATTGACAGACTACTTAGAGTGATCATTCTAATTTTGTTACTATATACGTATTTGAATATTAACCTCCGTCCTATTAACTCCCTGTAGGTAAACCATACTGGCCTCCTTAATTAAAATGTCCCATACAGCATTTTACCATTTTTCAAGAATCGTTGATATATTTGAAATTCCGCACGGTTTTTACCTTCTAAGTTAAAAAACCCAACGTGCTTCGTAGAGGTCTAGAAACAGTCTAATTTATATATTTATTTCCAAGGAGGGCACAAAACAGAAATGACAAAACTTCCACAAAAGTTTCCTCGGAAGTTCCGAAACGCCAGATAACACATTTTAACCAAGGAGGACAGCATAATATAAAACCGAATATTTTATCCGAAGAAAATGTTCCCCAACCGCAACAAACAAATAAAAACCTCTCCCAATTTAACTCTCCAGTGGACCCTGGCCTACCTCGCAAGCGAAATGACCACAAAACTGAATTTTCCCTGCTTGTATCAACTTAGAATGCTATCGCACGCCTGCGTGAAACACGCACGTGCGTTCGAACTGCAAACCAACGCACGCTATCACATTCATCCCGGAAACTTAGCATCCTATTACGCCTACGTCTCCACCTAACATTCCATTTCCCCGATCCAGAGCCCACCTAAAATCTCCAAGGCTGCCAAAGATCGACCGAAACAATGCGCCAATATCGTCGCAGCGGTCGGCCGAAAGGTTCGTTTGCCGACCCAGCCCGAGGTTGTTGTTCGCGGGGATTTCACCGCTGGCCGCGCGTGACATCTTTCCTTTGGGGCGCGATCGCGACGCCTGTCGGCAGTCAGGATGTCTCTTTCTAGCTCCTGAGTCGGATCTGTTCGGCCTTGCGCGCCGCGCATCCGTCCCGTGGCGATGGATCTCACGCACTCGCACACGTGAACGGGCGGCTCGTGTGCTCGCCTCAGCCGCAATACGGGCCTCTCTGCGCCAGTGGGCCACGATGAACGGTGCATGCTGCCCGCACGCTACCCGTCGCCACATCAAAATGTCAATTAAAACGTGAG
This sequence comes from Andrena chrysosceles, assembly GCA_963855975.1. Lineage (NCBI taxonomy): Eukaryota > Metazoa > Arthropoda > Insecta > Hymenoptera > Andrenidae > Andrena > Andrena chrysosceles. The sequence goes on along the minus strand of OY979767.1, from coordinate 34,270,993 downwards.
ATCCTCGCCAGTCGCACGGTAACGAACCCGTCCTCGACCGGAAGCCTCCAAATGCGACCGACTGCTCGATCCTGAGGTGAGGAATATCTCCGACGCCTCCTCCGATAAATCATTCGATCCACCCTTTCAGCACCATGATCACCAATTCGATTTTATTCCACGTCAGCTTTCACTCGTTCCGCTGAATCACATCTATTTTCTTCTGTCCACCTACTGCTGAACTTTTTTCTAAGATTAGATAATGCAGTTTTAACAAACATTGCTAGTCTTTGTGGATTATGGCTAAGACGGTCAATCCTGTTGTTGATCCCCCGAAGAAGATTAGATCCTCCATCGTTCGCTAAGCTTGCTGACTTGCTTCCTAGTTCAGTTGCCCTTCGCTTGCTCTCGGGATTCCTCTTCTTTGTTTCTAGAGGTGGGAACGTTGCGTTAGGATTCTTGGTAATTTTAGTTATGGGTGTATGGGATTAGAGTAATTGCAAACGTAGGATCCTGATGTGTTATGATATCTCTGCAGATTTGGTCGATGAACGTCGGTGGTTTCCAGCCGTGTGCGATACAGTTTACTGTTGTTCGCAGGACCAATGATGTCAAAGCGGCTCAGCTTCTATGGTCTGGTAGGCCTGGCGTCCCTTTGCATCTTCTTCTTAGCATTTAACCAACGCTACAGCAGCTATCTCGAGCATCGACTGCAGCCGGTGATATCGGTCAGTAAAAAATCGGAGGTGGGGATTGCCTCTAAATTGAGTCACGCCAAACACGCTCTTTCTGACGGTAAAGTCTAACTTTTGCACCTAACTTATTTCCACTCGTACGCTAACAATGAACATCTCGAGCCATGCAACGAGCCGCCAGCTCTCTTTCTCCCTGTTTCCATCTGTTCCTTTCCCATACTTTTATTTTCACGCCGCATCAGGAACGCCGGGCTATTATTCGAAGCTCGTTGGGTACATTCTACTTAAAGGGTAACATGACTACTAATTTTTATACTACTGCTTGGGACCCAGAAAAAAATTAATACTAATCGCTGTAAAGTTTAAAGCCTCCTAACTATTACGAATCGAGCTGTCTTCCTAGCGCAAATTTCAGGTGATTATTTATGCAAAAATGAGCGTGCCAATAACAAAGCTTTACTTCTTTCACCCTTTATGTTCTGCATGTTGCCTTCATTTTTCACGATACACCTAAGAATAATATAATTTGCACCGTCGCACTTTCTCGGATGTTAACTCATTACCTGCGTAGAGAAAGAGGGAGAAAGATTAATGTCCTGGTTACGTCAGCAGCATTATCCTGTTCACATTGTATCGGTGCGCAACCACAAGGCTAAAATATCTATATTTTCTCTAATTTAGGATGTTGAAATAAGGCCCCGCATCGTGAAAATTCAGGAACCAGTGACGGTAAGCAAACTGCGCACGTATGCATTGATTTATGTATTGTCGCTTTCGATGAAATGAAAATTACAAGAAGAACGATGAGAAATTTGACGGTGTATCATAATTGTTAACATAAACCGATTAGCATAATTGTAAATAAAAGTGTACTGTAGGTAAGTGAGTATAGCTAGCTTGGGTACAACTGCGTTACTAATGGAAGGAAAATTAACTCTTAACACGTTTAGAGTAACAACGGGCACAGAGATTGCAAAGAACTTTTCGCTACTGCTTTTGCTTGAATCAAACGAAATTGACGAATGAAAAATCTCTATTTCGCATTGTGAATTTCGCATTCTGTGTCTCTTGCAGGCATATTTCAGAGCGTCCATAGAGAATGTCACGCTGTCGGATATTCAGGAGGTTGTGGATCAGCAGAGGAAGGCGATCGAAAGGGAAATGGAAGACTACACGTATCCCAATGGAAAGTACGGAGTTAATGTTAGGTGCGTTTGCTTTTAATGCTCATCTGCTTGAGTATAGGGCTGGAACTATTTGTCGAATTTTCCGGTATTCGAATCACTTCAGTTGTTTAATTATTTGGCGAATATAATTCGAATATCCAAGTATTTGAATACTATTCGAATATTTAAGTATTCGAATACCATTCGAATATTTATGTATTCGAATACTATTAGAATATTTAAGTATTCGAATACTGATGCATTCGAATAGTATAGTATGAATTATAAATCAAGTTCTTTAGACTCATTTTTTTACAAGCTTTTATTTAGTTTCAGTTGTGAGTTCGTTAGTTTGTCAGGGTGAAATCTTGTAAGCTAATAACATGATTTATAATTCACACGATACTATTCGAATACTTAAATATGGGAATAATAACATTCGAATACTTAACCCTCGAGTGGGCGCGCCAGTGAACTCAGTTCACCAATCCGCGTATTTCTGATTTTACTATTTTTGTGTTATTAAATACATTTACTGTATTCTTGGGTACATTGCTATTATTTTCCCATCACATTTAATCAACAGTTACTACTATCGACAGAAAAACCGTTTCTGAAGTGTATACTTTATATATAAGGGGACTAAAATGATTATTTTCAACTGGTGAACTGAGTTCACCACGCGCCTAGTCGTGTAACTCTCACTGGCGCACCCGCCCGAGGGTTAAATATTTGAATAATAACATTCGAATACTGAAATATTCGAAGTTTATTCGTAGCATTCGAATACTTGTAAATTATTCGAATAGTCCCAGCCCTACTTGAGCACACATACGTGTAATGATTTACGTTAATCGCGCTATGATTTACGCAGCAAGTTGGAGGACTTCGTGTTGGAGAAAGGTGGAAGGCCGATGAGAAGCGTGATTCTGACGAGCTGGCGAAGCGGCAGTACATTCCTCGGCGATGTCGTAAACGCACATCCAGCAAATTTTTATCACTACGAGCCTCTACTCGACTTCGGAATCGTACAAATTAGGGGGCCGCCGCTCGCCGACGAAGCTCTCGGGAACCTCGAGTCTTTATTACGATGCGATTACAATAATCTCGGTAAATGTTTTTTTCCAGCGAAGATTCCGCGAGCGTGAACGTTCGGTAGAATTTATTGCGTTTATTCGTCCCAGATCGGTACTTGGAGTATGGCAAGACGCATCCCTGGGTTTTCAATCACAACACGCATTTGTGGAGGCAGTGCCAAGCGCACAAGAAAATCTGTTGGGATCCGCGTTTCGTTTCCAGATTTTGTAAATTGTTCCCCTTTCAATCGATGAAGATTGTTCGGTTAAGGCTGCGCGCCGCGGAGAAGCTCTTGGAACAGGAGGAGTAAGAATGACTTTTCAGTCTCAATAGATCGTGATTATCGTTAAGGAGACTAGGCAGTCGTTTCCCGTGAAAGAAACACTTTCTTTTTAATGTATTTGTAAAGAAATGGAAGCAGATCCAGATGTGTCCTCCGAGCGAGGGACGATTCCTTATGCAAACACAAGAGGAATGTGTGGAATAATATTTTCTCATCCGAGGCTTTGCTTTTGGGGAAATTATTTCCAATTTATTTATCTTACTAGGTTTCACTTCTTTAAATACTCCAAAAAGAATTCATTTTAAGGTCTGAAAAAGGGTATTGGGAAAGGTAGATATGGTAGTCTTGGGAAAATTTGTGTTTATACACATAGTGGCTTCGGGAAAGATAAACGATAAGCTCGTAGCAATTTTCAAACTCGATAGTCTCGAAAGCAAAGCCGAAAGTTTGAAAGCACTTTTATTTTTGTGCGAAGGAGTATCCTTTCCTCGATTTTACTATGATTCTATTCACTGTTTATTATCATAGAGATTAGAAAAAAGTTGGTATGAAATATACATGTGCTTTAAAAATGTTAAATATTTTAACGTTCTTCTGTGGTTTTGCTATAATATTGGTCTTAAAAGTGTCCGAAAATCCGTGACTTTTTAATTCTTTTACGAAAATCTCGAATTTTTGCGGACAATATAATAGGTCGCGCGGGGAATGGCATATGTTTTATACATCCTGTAATTTTTTCAAGACGATCTGAACCTCCGTTCATTCGCAAATACGGCGAAAACAGGAAAAAAGATTCGAGAAAAACGCGTTTAAAGTTTCTGGGCAAAGGCGACGGTATAAGATATCGCTTGACCTTTTCAGCTGCCAAATCAACAATCTTGCGAATGTTATTATAAACCAAACATGTTATTCAGAAAAGAAAGTACTTTCGGAAAATGCAATAAAAAATATTGGTTTTTCGACTGCCTAATCCCCTTAAGTCCATTTTGATAAATATAATAATTATATGCGATGGTCCCTTCTTATCAAATCGTGATATTTTCGTAACATTTATCTGTTGGAGCTACATAAGCAACTTTATCATTCACTATTTAAATATACTTTAGAAATTATGTATTTTAGTTTAGGAATTCGACTAGTTCTATTAATCCGTGATCCAAGAGGAATCTTGCAGTCGAGGAAACACAGGGAATGGTGTCCCACTCAGCCGGATTGCTCCGATCCAGCGTTAGTATGTGCAGACATGGTTTCAGACTTCAGTGCTGCTGTGAGACTGATAAAAGAATATCCACAGACTTTCAGGTACATACTACGATCTTTCGTAATAAGCAGAATTTTAAAGACTCGTTAATTCGCAGCGCACAAATGTCTCCTTGCCCTCGCTTAGGGGCCTAAGTTATGTAAAGATAATTTTCGCGATTTCTTACCCCCTCCCTCCCCCAGTATAATAATTCGTAAGATTTAATATTCGCACCCCTTCCCTACGTAATATTTTTAAGTTATTAAAATTCTTCTCAAGGTTTATATAGTTCGTTTAACGCAGTTTCGGGAAATTTAAACTAAAAATAGTTTTCTGGAACATTAGTAATAGAATTTGTATTTATTGAAAAGTATGTTAAAAATATTACGTAAGACACTACATGACTCCCCTCCCCCTTGGAAGAAAACCTAAGAAATTTGCGATCCTCCCAAGCCTTACGGAATTTAGGGACGACCCCTTATTTCCAGGAGCGGATTTGTAAATTTCAAGCCCCTAGGACTTCCGCGAAATATCATCAAATAAGTCGACACAATTTCAAATTTAATTCAATATGGATACACAAATGTGAGTTTCTGCTAATGAAAAGGAAGTGAATTATTTTTAAAGATGTCTCGAGCCACCTTCTCTTTCGCTCGAAATTTGTCGGTCCCCAAACATTTGCTGCCCCTCAAAATTTGTTGGTCCCCAAACATTTGCTGCCCCTCAAAATTTGTCGGTCCCCAAACATTTGCTGCCCCTCAAAATTTGTCGCTCCCCAAAAATTTACTGCCCTAGGCTGCAGCCTTATTTCGCGAATATCACTTGCTGAAAATTCGTTTAACATCCCACAGGGTAGTGCGTTACGAAGACTTATCAGTAGACCCCTACAGATACGTGAAGGAGCTCTACAATTTCTACGGTTTGGACTTTCATATAAATGTAAAGAGATTTTTGGATACTCATACGAAGAACGACGTGGGCGGTGTTTCGAGCACCTTTCGGAATTCTAAAGTGGCGCCGTTCCACTGGCGAACTGACCTGGACTTCGAGGAAGTCGACGAGATTCAGAGGGTCTGCGCGGCAGCCATGCGTCTATGGGGCTACGTCATGGCGTCGAACGCCACTCACCAAAAGGACTTCGACCCCCTCGCGGAATATCAACTGCAATTGTGACACGTGGTGCGATAAACTCCTATCGTGACACGCGATTGAGCCTCCCGAAAATCAAACAAATCGCCTGCATAAAAAGAAGTCTAGAAAATCGAGAAGTCGAGTAATTAAGAAATTTCTAGAAACCGGGATCGGTTTGGATTCAGAGAGGCTCAACGCGGACACGGTACCGTAGGCTTAATTCTGCACAGATAACGGGAGTACTATCACAAGTGCCGTAATTCACAAGGGAAGAGATTATCGAGGTGCTGACTGAAGCTCGTTGCGATAAGCACTTTAAAAACTCTAAGGATAATCCTCTTCGCTGGTCGGCTCGGGATCAGCGAGATAGCAAAATGTTCGACCTTGCAAGACCAATGGTGAATCTGTTCCTTGAAGAATTTCAAAGACGCGCAAGTGCTCTTCGAGCTTGTTGCACGAAACGGAAGGCCCGAAATTCGATCTTTGGAGGCGCGATAGGCGGACGAAAAGTTCCTGAGACCCCGGGGCGTGCAACAAGGAAATACATCCATATCAGCGGAAGCGTTAAACGAATAACACTTTTTTTTAGAATTTATCGGCGATCTCTCGCCGCACACGATCGTAAATGGAATAGGTTTCTGCACCGCGGTGCCGAGGGGAAATTTTAGATCTCAAGCATTCGGGTAGACAATTATTTTTCAGGGGAGCCGCAAACGTAGGATTATTTTATTACATAGAGACCCATTCCTTCTGAGAACCGAGCAACGCGCGTAGTCGTACTCTCCTTTTTAATATGTACATGTATGCACATACACCGATAGTTTTACTTACAATACACGTTGTACGAAAAGCAGCAAGTGTTTCTATTAATTTTGATTCGCTAACATTTCGTTCTTACATTCGGATCCTCCGAAGCAGCGTGTAAGATCGAAATCCACAAGGCTAGAATAGATCTTGAAATACCTCCCATTTCAAGCCACATTGATTCGGTCTAGGGTAGTTTCCAAGTAAACGGCCTTGATGCCAAAAATTAGGGGATAAAGCTAAGTTACACGAACTTCTTTCGTGCAAATGCACGAGAGAAACGCGAAGTGACCAAGAATCATTGAAACTGATCGAGCAACGTTCGATAAACTTGAACAACTCTGAGATTATCGGGTTTTATCAAATTGTAAATTTATTTATTAAATGTACTGTAAAATTCGTATGACTTTTTAATAAATTTGTATGTTATAGTTGTATATTCAAACTTCTAACTGCGTTCATTCGGAACATGAAACACCTTTAGCGTTTATTACATTTTATAGTAGCCTTCGAATGTACCATAAATCTTTCACCGAATAAATTTGATTTTTGCAAATATCGCCGGCGCAGGTAATTTACAAAAAAAATGCGAGGGACTGATACAGTAGCAATATTTAAAGCAATGGAGGACTTTTTAAAACATACCGTATACTACTTGCAGACTCTCTTCGAGAAACTATCATTTTCGTCGATCGGATTTAACAGAAGGGAACAAACTTTCGTTTATCTTTCCTAATTTTTATTCACTTTTTCCATTTACATTACGCTCACTCCGAATCTTCTTAAGCTTAGCTGAAATGAAGAAAAGGGATACATTGCACTTTATACGACGATATGGTTAAGAAGAAAAGTAGATTCTCAATTCAGAAAATAAGAAACTTTCATCACTAAATATCATAGCGTATATTAATCATCATTATAAAATCGACTTGTTTAATTTATCTCGAGGAAGATTGGAAATAATGGGGTACCTTTTTATTAAGAATCTTTTCTTCGATTGCTGTGCGATTTAATTAGCTGCGTCCGTATCTAGAAATAGAAAATTAAAGTGTTAAATCATCGGGATTTAGTTAGTAGACACTGGGTTTTCTTTTTTTATTTAAAACTCAGTGAGGGCAAGTTGTAATTCAGATCGATAAATCATATTAGCGTATATTTGTGTAACATCATTGTTCCTAGGAAAATTATTAGTTAAACAGTTTTTGCAAACCACTCACCTTATTTCGAAGTGGAAGTGCTTCGTCGCGAGTTGCAGGCGGATAGTTTGGAAAGTCTGTAACAAAGTGAAATTACAGTCAACTTTTGGTATCTGAAAATGAGATTTATAATACGATTTTGGTCGGTTAAAGTGTAATCAGACGAATAAGTTGCATCAAAATTTATTCAGACATATGCTTGTCAAATGAATCATCATGAAAATATTTTTACTATTCGCCCGAAAGCAGATTCTTGAGAATGAAAAATACTACTTACTTCCTTCGCTATTCGTAGAGTTTCATCGAAACTAATTACAGTTGTGCATGTCTGCGCTTCTCACTGTAACAAAGGATTCAGGTTGATTAATGCAAAGTCAATACCAGTTACTTTTCTTGTAAAATATAATTTATGTCAGAGAAGTAATATCACCATATGTGTATATGTATGACAGGGATAACTAGTGTTCATCATAGAATGCTAGCAATAAGTTATTAGTAGAGGGTTTCTCGAAGAGTCGAAATCTCGAAACCCATGTTAGTTTCGAGAATTCGAAAGTTTGCACTCTTTTCGTGATTCGAAACTCACGAAAACCAGATAAGAAACAGTATAAAATCAATGAATTTGTATATTCTTATATTTTTGTTTAACTGTGGTCAATAAAAATTTAGGCAAAAATTTTGTCGATTTCAGTTTTTAAAAAAAGATATTCCACGTACAAAACAAAATTGGCACTTCGAGTTTCGAAGTCTTACGAAGTTTTGAATTCGAGTTTCGAAGTCTTATGAAATTTTGAACTCTTGTTTCGAAGTTTGGAATTCGAGTTTCGGAGTCTTACGAAATTTCGAATGCGAAAATTTAAAAATTAGCTTCGAGAACCCACTCCTACTTTCAGACATAAAATACAAAAGGTTTTCGTAGTACCTTTTCAATTCCATATTATCCCAAAACGATGATCATCTCTTCAACGGATGTTCATATTTCGCAATTCTACGAAGTTATATTTCATCATCCTAGGTAACTTTACATATTTAACCGTTGTCATCGTCCTCTGAAAGTACAGACTTACTCACTGAAAATTATAGACGGAAAAAAAAGAAAATTATTAGACGTCCGTAGTGTTCAGAAAACACATTCTACATAATACTTCTGCTTGACTGAGGCAGTGTTAAGATTCATCACATTTGATAAAAACCAAATGAATCCAAAACAAAAATAGAAGCAAAGCCGCAGAAGTGTTCGAGGGAACGAAATCAGGAGTTCTAAAACAATTGTACGTAAATTAAGAAACTAACCGACTGCGAGTGTGCCAGTATCGACGTCAGGAAAGGAATTCATTACGCAGCAGCGTGACTCCAACTCAGCCATCGTTTCCCTATGAAAAGAAAAATGCATTAACCTTACATGCAGGCCGATTACGTACACAGTTTCTGAATTTGGTAATTATTCTCAGACTAAACCGAGTCACTCATGCCTTCTCAGACTGGGGCGGTGTTTCAACATCATGAAAAATATGAACTAATGTATCTAATAAAATAAATACTCGAGTATAAATTCAAGAAAATAGGAATCCCGTGTTCACGCGTGAAACTTTCATCTATATTCAACAAAAGTTCGAGTGCCTCTGAAACTACTTTATATCTTCTTCCTTCTAATATAATAAATGCGAAAGTGTGTTTGGATGTTACTCAATCACGTTGAAACTAGGGCTGGGATTATTTGTCGAATTTTTCGGTATTCGAATACTTCAGTTGCTCAATTATTTGGGGAATATAATTCGAATATTCAAGTATTCGAATAGTATGGTGTGAATTATAAATCACGAACTCACTCGAAATATTCGAGTAGTATTCGAATACTCAAATTAGTCGTAGCATTCGAATACTTGTAAAATATTCGAATATTAAAGTATTCGAATTGTCCCAGCCCTAGTCGAAACTACGCAACGGATCATTCTGAGCGTTTGTATATACGTATTCTAGGACCAGGAATAACATATAGGATACTTTTTATCCCAATTTTTTTTACCGATCTGGACCAAATTTTGCATAATAATTATTCTCTAGAACCCTGCGGAAAATATAGGCATAAAATCTGGACATCCCATCCCTCCCCCTTATTTCACCCCCTTGACACTCCGTGCTAATCCAAGTTTTACCCGGGCGACTCCGAATACTTTAACCCTTTCGTTGCGTTTTTCGAAGCTACATTCCCGTTCGACGCGGATGTCGACTACAATCCACGCATTAAAAAAATGTATTCTCTTGTACTGTGATAAACATGTAAAATGCGAAAAAGGCTGAAAATTAAAAACTTTTTTTATTGATGTAAAATTGATACTTTTCAAGAAACGTCCGAAAATTTAAATACGCACCGGAAGGTTTAAGCTAGTAATATATAAAGTAGAAAGTGTTTGTTGCCTTAAAACTTTCGAACGGTAAACTCTGGGGTCGCGAAAAGTGTCCCAGCTCGTTATGCCTAGCTAATCCAGATAATTGCGATTATTTTCACAAAAGAAAATAAATAAAAAGAATTTCTTTTTATAAAATCAGAATGTAAATTTCGGGCGAAGCCGAATAGTAAAGCTAGTAAATTAAAATAACTGAATGCAAGTGTACCTGTATCAACGTCAGGAAAGAAGTTTATTATGCAGGCCGGCGACTCCGATTCGGTTATCGTTTCCCTATGAAAAGAAAAGTGCATTAACTTTACATGCAGGTCGATTACGCACACAGTTTCTGAATTTGGTAATTATTCTCAGACTAAACCGAGTCACTCATGCCTTCTCAGACTGGGGCGGTGTTTGAACATCATGAAAAATATGAACCAATGTATCTAATAAAATAAATACTCCATTGTAAGGAGTCATTCCGGTCAGCGCGCCGATAAATTCAGCGATTTTCAGGAATTTATTGCGACGAAAATAATTACACTAATGGAGCGAAATTGTTTTCTAATTTTTTAAACTACATTTCTACAGTAAATAAAAAATATAAAAGTAAGAAAATTATTACATTCCAAATGCTTTTGAAAGCTGTCTATATAGATGACATGTTTAAAAATTCGTGCCCCGCTCGTCAAGGCGATTTCAGCTATTAGAATTATCTGAACCCAAAAATCCAAACAGATTCTTGATTAGTATGACTATCGTTATCGCTCAGACTATAATTACTGATTTATCTTTAAAAATAGCAAAATGGCGGGCAAAATGCAAGAAAAATGTTTTTCGGCTTTTGTCTTTTCCTATTTTTGATTTTAAGAGTAGGGTAGACTCAATGAAAATACTCGGATGTAGTCCCTGCGAGAGTCACAGGTGTGCAGAATAAGCATCAAAATTTATAAAGCAATCGGTTCGGTAGATTTTCAGATTTTATCTTCAGAATGTGAAAAATGATGTTTCGAGAAAAACCTGGTCGAAGTTTTCATGTATAAAGGCAGAGGCTCTGCGCTCCCTACAAAATGCCTCTATAGAAACTAAAATAATCAGAATTTTTCCATGAAAATTTAACAGGATTTTCGGAAAATGGTTAAATAAAAATCGATTTTTTTCAACTCGTCTAACCAGAATGATCCATAAATTCAAGAAAACGAGAAGTCCATGTACACGCATGAAACTTGCGTGTATATTAAACGAAAGTTGGAGTGCATATTAAACTACTGTATATAAATTAGAGCCAAACCTCGATAACTCGAATCCCAAGGAAAGGGAAAATATCTTTGAATTACAGAGGTTTTCGACTTATCAAATTTTTGAGTTGTAGAGGTGTTTACAGTGGAGCCGCAGGGAATGAAGAAAATTTTCAAATTACAGAGGTTTTTCAGTTATCGAGGCTTCACTGTATAAAACTTACCGAATGTGAGTGTTCCTGTATTAATTACGCAAGCCAGCGATTCCAATTCGGCTACCGTTTCCCTATGAAAAGAAATGTGCATTAACTTTACATACAAGTCGATTACCCACACAGATTCTGAATTTGGTAATTCATCTCAGAGCATCCGAATCACTCATGCCTTCTCAGACTGGGGCGGTTATTTTAACATCATGAAAAATATAAACTAATGTATCTAATAAAATAAATACTACCCTTAATAAAATAATACACGAATGAAACTTGCGTGTATATACATGCAAGTGCGTGTAATATTACAGAAAATTCGAAATGCACGTATAATTGAAGATGAAAGAATTGAGAATATAGTTTTACGAAAAACGTGTTACCCGAAATATATAGCGAATGTGTAGTAAAACAATACTTACGAGAAAAATCGCGAGTAAGCCGAAATCAAGGTCGATCAATGTGGTGCAGCCCAAAGCACACCTTCAGAGGCAGATTTGATGAAACCGTTCGCATTTGAAATTAACTCTGTAAGAGGAAAGAGATCTAATTTGAATGGCTAACGAACTAAATCGCGGAAGATATTTAAGTTTTCTAATACATTCAGCTTCTCAATTAGGTCGTAATCAGAAAATGTATCATACGAACGAGACTATTTGTGTGTCATCATTTGAAAGAAAATTTAAGGATTGTTGCATGAAATTCGTGGAAATATAGTGGTAAATGGTATTCTAGAAGAGAATTGATCCAGAAATATTTCGTATTTCTAAGTTTTAAGTAGCGGAGCACATGGATGTAAACCGATTGCGTGAAGTTGAAGCAAGCTTACCTTCCAACGTTCTTCGAAGTGGTCCAAAACGAAAGTGAACCGTTGAACCGCCACCGAACCGCCTTCGTCCCACCTAGAACACAACGGAAACCATGGCTCGTATATATTTGAGAGACGTACGTGCAGGGTTTTTAGTATTGTGGCGCCGTCTGGTTTCCCGCCAGATAAAACACCACCGGATGGCGACACCGTCGCAAGCAAACCCTGGTCTCAAAAACAAACGAACGATTAGCAGGAAATTACTCACTTATTAGGACCCCGGCCAAAGAGGAGGTATAATAAGAGGCGTCACTCGACAAGGACAGAAACAGTTTGGAGGAAATCACTAGAACAACCAATTTAAATGCCCATTCGGCAATGATCGGAAAACTTCGGGAATAACCAGCAAACTGCGGTAAGGCAAAGACAAAGAGGAGATATAATAAGAGGCGTCACTCGACAAGGACAGAAATAACCTAGGGAAATCACTAGACAACCAATTTAAATGCCCATTCGGCAATGATCGGTAAACTTCGGCAATAATCAACCAATTGCGTTAAGGTACATTTTGTCGATTTGAATATCCCGCTCGAATGTACAACCAATTTAAATGCCAAGGTCAAGCAAGGACTTCAAAGGTTCCGCCCGGAGTGACGCCTCTTATTATACCTACTCTTTGCCCCGGCACTCTTGTCTCCTCACGTTTGTGATGCTTGCAACAATGAAATACTTGTACAGTAAAAAGTGTATGGTTTCAGAGCCTTGTACACGGATTTTTGAAACAAAAAGTATAAGGAATTTAAGGGGAAGTTTCGGTCTAAAAGTCGACTTTTTTTATTTCGTTTTTCGAATGTTCAAGCTTTTAGGAATACGTGTTTAAAAGGATTTGTTCAAATTCGTAAACTTCCCGAAGTTATAGGCATTTGAGTAGCGGCCACTCGGCGCTCACGTAAAACTTTAATCGCATTTTTCTCGAAACAGAGTTCTCAAAACGGTAGGATCTGTATCTCCAAAAATTATTATCCAATTCGACTGAAACTTTTTTATTTTGAAGATTATAGTTCTGGCTAGGGGGACCAGAAAAATTACAAAAATTGAAAATTTATAATTTTCGAAGGCGTTGAAAGAACGAAAAGTATAGGGAAAGTGATTTCAAACTTCAAGTGTCGTTATTTTCTAAAAAAATACCATTTTTGTAATTTCTTCTGGTTTCCCCCCTAGCCAGAAGTATATTGTACAAAGTAAAAAAAGTTTCAGTCGAATCGGATAATAACTTTTGGAGATATAGGTCCCATCGATTTGGATGAATTTTTTACCGCCTTGACTTTTTTGTCGACTGCAATGATTAAGTATAAAACAAAAAATATATTTCTATGTGTATACTTTGTTGACTTGTCCCATGCGTTTCGTGGGGGGTCGCGCAGTCGCGCTTCGCGACATTTAACCGTCATTTCAGTAGAATTATAGCGAATTCGGTATCTCGCACTGACTCTGCACTGGTGCCAAAAAATTACCTGGATTGGTTGTTTCTGATAGAAACGAAGATAACTCTATAAGAATCAACCTATCCAAGTCATTTTTGGCACCAGTGCAGAGTCAGTGCGAGGTACCGAATTCGCTATTAGAGATCAGGTGGTGGGTACTATTTGTTTCGCGCTGTCTGCATGTTTCTCGTGTCTATCATTTCTCATTTCGCGAATTCGGATCTGTCGTGTTGGAAGTGTAGCGTGTGATTAGTAGCCCCCTATATCGCCCCTTTTCTATACGCTAGCATTTGCTTGTTGCTTTGTATATTTCTACATATTTCAATTTTTCATGGTAAGTACGATGGAAACGTTTGAGAAAACAGGTGAAAAGGCTACTCCTGTTTATCGGCCGTTGTGGGAAACGAATGAGAAGTTCCAATCGTGGATTCGCGAAGTACCTAATGATAAAAGCCTTTTCTACTGTTCTTCATGCGAGAAAACTTTTTCTTGCGGCTCGTCGAGCGTTAAAAGGCATGCGGAATCAGCGAGACATAAATATTTGTCATCTAAAAAAATTCCGTTTCGCATGTATATTTGATAAGTGAAAAGGCAAACTGCTCTAATTTCAACGTAACAGATACGATGCTAAAATTTTTTAATCATAAAATGTATAATCCAGATGATACAGCACCAGAAGAGGTGCTTGGAATTTTACACGCAGATGAGTGGAATGAATGATAAGGATAGAGTGGATATTCAAGTTATGCAGATGAAATGTCGGGACTAAAGAGGGGGGTTTTTAGTGGGTATTCCGAAAACAGCGGAGAGCCCCACATAACCCAGGCAACACCGCCTGGGTATGCGTAAAGGCATTTCCCCCCCTCTATAAATAACAATAAAAAAAAAATTATATCTGTGTTCCTTGTTTATATTTACATTATATTTTACTTTAACCATAAGATTAAGTTTTATATTTTATGTATATATTTTGTAATATAATTTATGTATATTTTGTAAATACTACATAAAGAAATACGTTTATACATAAATAACCTTATAACAATGCTTGAGCAGATATAATACTGTAGAACAATTATTCAAAATAAAAATTTCCATCATCAGTAAACAAAACTATATCGTTTAATTTCTTTGTCTTCAAAACCAGACAACTTGGATACAATTGCTGTATGACTGTTTATGCAATACACATTTTTATATCCTATATCCTATATAATAAGACGCTTAATCCTATATAATAAGACGCTTAAGGTGGATGTTTGTTTGTTAGCAAAATCTTTCCATAAGATTTTTTTCGTACTTCCCGATGACCTACGAGGCTCAGACTTTGCATGAAGTTTCCTCGGCACCCAAAGATGCCGTAAAAAATCAAAAACCTGGAAAAAATAAGACGATTTCCTTTTTTTCCCCTATATAATAAGACGTTTAAAGTGGATGAGCCTAGCTGCAGGTTTTGTTTAGGCCAATATACCTGATATGGTGCTTACCTTAGGCGTCTTCTTATACAGGGTAGTAATGCCTGTCGGAGACAGGCTTGAAGACTAGTTGTATATAGGATGCATAAAATATGATTGCGTGTGGTCATACAGAAATTGTATGCCAATTGTTTTTGAAGTTTAATGGATTTAACTAGAGTACTTAACTCACGATTCAAATTTCCAGACAATGGTGATTTATTTTTAAAACAAACCATTACAGTGTGTTGCGCACGAATTAATACATTGGTGGCCATAAGTGGCCTTAGACAGGCAAGTCAAGCCCTAACATTAGTTGGTGCTCTATTTAAAGCAAATAAAAGAACTTCTTTCACAACATTAAAATAAACACATTTACAAAACTTGACAAAAGCTATGACTCTCCTCGCCTTTTTTGGCTTAAACTTAAACATATGATATTTTTTTATAAACTACTTATCGCTTTATCGTTACTAATTGGCTTGCAAGCATCCATTAAATTTCTTAAATCATCATCACTTAGATAATTAAATATTTTTTCAGTACAGATATTTGGTAAACACAGAAAACGAAAGAAGGAATGGAAAAGTTTATTGCCTTGTTCCAGCAAGTTTTTCCTTCTTTCCCCGTTTCTAAAGTGAATATTTATCGTACTAGCGTATATTGGAAATTTCATTTTATAATCTCCTGAACTTAAGACCTGCACTACATTTTCATTTCCGGCATATATTGCTAATTGACTTATACCTTTTGTCAAAATATTATAAAACGTGATGTTAGTATCAATCTTCTCACTCTTCATTCTTGCTATTTCTTCCTCACATTTATTCTGAAAATATCTTAAGTTTACATCGATCCATAGTAAATTTTGGTTCTTTGCATATAAATTTGCAGTTTTCAACTTAATCATGTGACATTTAAGAATATCAGCGACGCGTCCCTGAGCACAATAGCCACGGCCGCAATTAATATCATCCTCATCAGAATCATCAGGGCAATATGAATAAAAGGAATCGATATCGGCCTCAGTAAAATCAAGCGCTGTGTAACTATGTTTATTCGTAATAGTAATATCAGCTCCGTGATCTAGTAGAGCTGTAACTACTTCTATACTTCCGACCGTAGAAGCAAAATGCAGTGGCGTAGCACCAGAGTCAGTTTGAGAATCAATGTCGGCACCAAATTTGATCAATAGCTCGGCAATCTCAAGATATTTATTTTGAGCAGCAACGTGGAGCAATCTTGTATCATTCCTAGTCTTAACATCAATTCTGGCACCGCATTTTAGCAATAATTCTACAACCTTTTCATGACCCGCTTCAGTTGCAATAATAAGCGCAACTTTTCCGTCTTTTTGCCTAGCATTTACATCAGCTCCTTTGTCCAAAAGCATTTTGCTAATTACCTCGTTACCTTTTTTTGCAGCAATATGGAGCGACGTCGCATCGTTTTCACACGTGGAATTAACATCTACGTTGTATTCCAAAAGAGCCTCAACGATCTTCACATTTCCACCAGTAGTAGCAGCATAAAGTATCGTTATGCCTCTTTTGTTTTGAGCGTTTACATTAGCGCCCTTACTTAACAGCAATCTGGCAATTTCTTCCTTAATGTTAATATCAGGATGTTTATCAAGACAAGATCTGGAAAGTTCACCATGTATGTTTAAAACAGTATAGTGTAATGCCGTCGCTCCATATTTATCAATAGCGTTAACATCAGAGCCATGTTCTAAAAGAACTTCAATGATTTCTCTGCAATTCTGCTTAACAGCAATATGCAGTAATTCAGGATTATCTTTCAGATTAGCTTTATTAGTTAAAAGTAGTTTGATCATTTCTAAATCGGCATTCTCAGTAGCACAAAATATCAGAGTTTTTCCAGTTGTGTCTCGAGCATTTACATCAGCTCCATAGCTTATCAATAGCTTGACTACTTCCCCTTGTCTGTATTTAGTTGCAACATGTAAAAGCATTGAATCGTTTATGGATGTTGAGCTGCGTAATATATTATCATCAGTGCAGTATTTGAAGAGATCTTCGAGAATTCTCAAATATCCATTCTGAACAACAGCTTGCAGCAATTTAGAATTATTTGCGTCTTCGGGCTGGACAGTAAAACCATATTGCAACAAGTTTTTAACAATCATGCTATACTGTTTACCACAGCCTTGCACTGCAACATTAAATGCCCTTCTGTTGCTTTTGTTATTCACATCAGGACAACGCTGTAGAACATGGTCAATAATTACAGGATGCCCCTTTTCAACAGCAAAGTAGAGCACAGTTTTACTGTCCTTATATTCAACATCAATGTTAGCTTCGCGTTCTAAAAGTAATTTAACAACTTTTTCATGTCCGTTTTTAATTGCAAGTTGTAGTGGTGTATAATCTGTCCCAGATATAACATAAGCCCCACATTGTAGAATACTCTGAACAATTTGTAAGTATCCTCTTTCTGCTGCACTATGAAGAGGAGTTGTACCATGTGGTCCTATAGCATAAGCGTAAGCACCTCGTCTTAAAAGCAACATGGCAATTTCTTCGTTTCTATTGACAATAGCAAGGTATAAAGGAGTTTGATTGTAGCTGTCAGTAGCGTTAACATCCGCGTGGCAGTGTATAAGTAGTTGAGCAATTTCCGTTCGCTTACTTTTAACTGCGATGTGAAGTGGACATGTACCATACTTATTTCTAGCATTAACATAAGCGCTTCTGTCTAGGAGCATCTGAACAATCTCTCTGTCACCATTTTCAGTAGCAAAATGAAGTGGAGTATTAGAAGGCTGTGTGCTTTTGCTGTTAACTTTGGAACCCCTTAATAAAAGTAGTTTAGCGATGTTTGTATGCTTATTCTGAACCGCACTCCGAAGTAAAACATATCCATCTGACCATGCTGGTGAGGAAGATAGATTAAAATAGGAAAGTAAGTTTATTACTTCTTCAAAATTTCCTTCGCTAACTGCACAAATTAATTTGTAGCTTGTACGATTATCTACCATTTTTCAATGATAAATTTATTCCTCAGTGGCTGAAGAACCCACTATCGCGCGGGCAATTTTGTATTGTGATGAGTATTGTATACTTGGTACTTTAGTACTTTATTTTGAGATTACAGTCTGCCAAATTTGCTGTACCGGTTGGTATCGGTTAAGTAAGGAAATTCTGCGACTACACGTACGTAAGGCTTCAAATACTTTACGGGCGTTTTACAGGCGTCGTGTTACTTACAGATCGCGCATTATAACATTGACCGAAACGCCCATGTACTTATTTGAGGCAGAAACAAAACAATAACAACTATGCATAGCACGAGTCGTGCTATGCCACACAGTCGTGGTCGTCAAGGATCATCTTCAATCCTCGTTTTTGGCTCTGGGAATCCTGGGACAGGGCTACCATCCGTCCGGGTTTCTCCCGATTTGTTCTCTTTTTTTAAGGCGACCGGGGACGTCCTTTTCTGTAGTGATCCGAGTTTTTCGACAATGCTCGTTCAAAAAATCATACCTAAATATTTTATTTTTATTTCTTGACTGCGGTTACACTCTATAATTTACAGAATTTTTTGAAATTTCAGAAACAGTTAAAACCGGGTTTTTAATGCAAATGTCCGTGGTTTTATTGCTTTTTGTCCTAGATTAGTGATTATACGGATGGCAGCCCTAGTGATGGGCACCATCGAATAATTTAAAGTATCGACTACTTACTATTTAGTTGCGACATACTATCGACTATGTAGTCGATAGTTTTTAGTCGGCTGAAATCATTCGATTTAGTCAGATTTAGTGGTTAGCAGTGGTTGGGTTATGTCTTGATCACGACGCATTACTATTTACCATGCATTATGCCGCAACAATTGGTGTATTTTTGTGTATTTCTTCCTTCTCCTAGAGTAAATATTGCTATATTAGGGCTTTAAGAATAAAAGAATTTCATCTAACAAAATGTTTATACAAATATCTGATATTTTGACCTACACGTTATTCCATATTAAAATTTAGAAAAATAATTTGATTTAAATTTTTTGTGGATAATCTATTTCTCCTTTCGGACATAATCTGGCCAGCTTTTGAAAATATTCTTTCTGATGGCACGGAAGTTGCAGGTGTGCATAAATATTTTTCACTTATTTTTTTTAATTCGGGCATTGTGTGTTCATGGGTCTTCCAAAATTCTATAGGCTTATTTTTAATATCTTCATACGGCAGTTCTAAGTATTGTTTTGTTATATTTTCTGCTTTTTCTGAAAGTGTGGAGCTATGTCTCGTTAAGTGCGAAACTTTATTTAAATAAAAATTCCAGAATCCTGTATTTTGATCCTGTGACTCTTCGTCTTGTTCTGGATTCATAACCCTATTTTCATTATGCACAACATTTAATAAAGTTTCAATTTCTGATTGTATGGCTGTTTTTGCTGTGAGTGCGTTAATATTATTTTGGAAAACTGCCGTTTTGAACCAGGGGTCTAGTATAGTTGCTGCACTTGTAATTTTATTTGTTTCTATGTAATCAAATCTAATATCAATATTATTTAATAAATTAATTTTTAATAAATGTCCAGGCCTTGTCGTGGGTGTAATATTTTCTATAGCATTTTGGATACCAGTTATTAACGGCACAATTTTGGAAGCTGTGCAATATTTTTCTGCACTTAAATCTGTAGTTATATACTCTATTGGTTTTAACAATGGTATTATGTCCTTTATAATTTTCCACTGTTGCACATTTGGCATTGCAAAATTTTTGGGTAAGTTCGGTAATGATGCCACAGCTGCAGTTAAGGGAACATTCAGTGCACATAGTCTCTCCAGCATTATGACAGAGGAGTTCCATCGTGTATGTATGTCCTGTTTTAATTTCAGATGTTGTAGTTTCATTTGGGTTTGTATCTCCCTTAATTTGTCTGCTGCGGTAACACTACTTTTAAAATGAGTCACTATAGAACGGCAAGTTTTTAATGTGCTAACAATATCTGGAATAGCACTAATTGAGTCATTGACAACTAAGTTTAACGTGTGTGCTGTACATGGCAGATGTAAGTATCCCAGACTTCGTACAGCACCTACCATATTTGCAGCATTGTCAGTTACTACTGCAACAGTTTTATCTGCTATATTAAATTCTATTAAAGTGCCTTGTATTATTCCTGCTATATATTCAATTGTATGACTTTCATCTAAATCGATAGTGGCTAATACGTTTGAATATAGACTGTTTTGAAGAATGTAATGACTAGTAACCGTTAGAAAAGATTGCGTGTTTAAATTTGACCAGATATCTGTTGTAATGGTTACATAATTTGTTTGTTGCAGGTTTTGCAAAATTTTAATTTTAGTATTAGCATATACTTGCGGTAAAATGGTACGTCCCAAAGTTCGTCGAGTTGGCAATTCATAGCGAGGTTCCAGTTCTTTGACGAATTCAATAAATCCTTTATCCTCAACAATGCTTAAAGTTTGCAAGTCTTTACAAATCATGGCTACCACCAGACTGTTTAATTTCTTAATTTTTGTTTCAGGCAGTTCATTTGAAATTGTCCTCAAGGTCAATTGCCTTAAATGTACTTGCGGTCTTTGCACTATAGTTGGTAAGTCAGCATTTTGAGCTCTAAGATGTGCATTCGAAGTGGATGCCACAGGTGTTATATCCTGTATTTCTGTTCCAGGTATAACAGGTGCATCACTGTCTATCAACTCTGCTGCTTCTTCATCCCGCTCTCGATTCGCTTCAAGCACTGTAAAATGTTTGCGTTTCAAGTGTTCGTGCAAATTGCTAGTGTTACCTGCATTTTTATATTCTTTTTTACATAAGAGACACATCGCAGTTGTTGGTGTCTTTTTTTCAAAATATTTCCATACTAGTGAGCGCTTTTGTCAATACATATTGTACTATATACACTAGCTACTATATACACACTACTAACTACACTATATATACACTATTAATAAAAATTATTATAGTTTATTAAATAGTTTATAATACAGTATAAGTAATAGTTTCGTAAATACTTTATAACACTGTTCAAACAATGGTTTATTGAAATTATTTAAACACTGAGTACTGAAAACTATTTAATTTTTTAGAAAATTAGAACTATATACGCTGATGCCGACACGTTCAGATCTACCCTCTAACTAAATCCTCGATCGTACTGAACTTGTATCGAGCCATTTGTTTATTTTACTTGTGATAAGTGGACTGCGCTAATGGGATCCTTTGACTGGAAAGCATACTTTAGATACCTAGCTCTGTTCTCTGTTGCAAGAAAAGTCACATAAGAAGTTATATGAAAGTTTCTTTACGTTCTACAATTTTGATTGTTAAAAAATAGTATTTCAAAATTTCATATTTTTAATAATTTATAATTAATGTTGTCGGTATTATACAGTACTATAGGACAGGTTAAATATAATTATAAAATATTGCTTTTTATAGAATGTAATTAATTTTTTAACATAAGCAACAATATAAATACAAAGTGTTACTAAAATGACATTTTTAAAATGAAAGGGGACAATCTGTTTTTGTCTGAAAAGTTTATAGAATTACTGTAAAAGATAATGCATAAAAAACCTATTTGAGGAAAGTACAATTATTTGTATCGCGAAATAAATAATAAAAAACACCTCCACTTTTTTATCTATTCCTTTAATGAAAATCAAAATACCTTTCCGTTAAACGAAATGCCTTTCGTTAATATCAGTAAGTTGTATGCATGTTGAAAATTTCATTAAAATTGGTTAACGTTACTATGAATTACAAACGATTAAAAGTGGTGAAAATGACAGTTTCTTACAACATTCGTCCAAAAACTGTATAAATCTAGTAGGTTTGCACTACTTTCCGTTATACATAATCGAATATACACATGTTTAACTAATAAATTATTCGATACCGTTAACGAATGAATCTATTATGTATTTGATATAGTAAATCTCGTGATAAAATCTATTCAAAATTCCCGCCGCTTAAATTCAATTGATCCGTAGCTCCACCATACGACCGATAGCATAGTCTATCGGCGACTCAAGCGACTCCATTTTATTAGTAAACTGATTCAATCGATGGTTCAGAAAATCAGTCGACTAAAAATAGTAGTTGGTTACTATCGACTAATCGATAGTTTTTATTCGATGGTGCCCATCACTAGGCAGCCCTACCTTGGGATCACCTCCGCTGGTAAAGAATCCTCCGAGAATTGTGCTGAACGTTTAAAAAAAACCCGCATTGAAATTGAAAACAGATAGACAAAATACCACCCTAGGCCTAACCCCCTAAATTGAGTACAGCGCCACCAGACGGTTTGCTTTAAAACTACTCTAACAATCAGGGGCAGACCATATAATCTCACGAATCTCACTGAATCTCACGCACTCCTGAAACGCAGTAGCATGTTATGATGTGACGCAACCCGATAAGCTCCAAATTAACCGATAACAATAAAAGATTCGGCGACTTCAAAAGGTGTCCGAGATGAGTGGTTTATCGGAGGACGACAGTTCCGACAGCAGCAGCGAATTTCTGGTGGCTCCGGGGAAAATTAATTTCAATTCCAGCTTTTTCGCAGATAAGTCGAAGGTAAACACCGTCGCCGTTAAAACCGACACCGAGAGCGAAAGCACCGACGACGAGTGTCTCCGCGATGTCAGTCAAGCCAGCAGCATCGAACTCTTCACGCAAGTCCTAAAGAACTTAGAAAGCTCGCAGAAGCTCGATCAGTCCGACGAGAATGTGGAGAAGCATCAATCACCAAACTCCCCCACATCCCGCAAGGAAAAGAAACTCATTCCAGAAACAAAGGAAGAGCGCAAACATTCCACCTCGCCTAACGAGATAAACGAACTCCTGCTTCAAGGCGAGAGCAGCGCAGCCTCGCCCCGAAAGAAGGATCTTAAAGAGACACCTATGGAAACCGAGGAAGACGAGGAAGGTAATACAGAGTACATTATTCCGAAGGATGGCGTTAAGATTACTTTGCCTGGTACAAGCTTAATGTTGAACAGGAAGAAGAAAGGGACCGTAGATCTGAAAGCACTTCTGCGAAGGCGATTGAGGGCTAACCAGGTGTTCATAGAAAAAGTAGGCCTGCTCTGCTGGCTCGCTTATGGATTCTATTTGAATCGACAAGCGAATCAGCCCGAAGTAATGTCGACGGGATTGTCCCTGATTTCAAGCTCTAACTATCCGAAGACTAGAATCGACCTTACGTATTTAGAGAAATTTACGAAATGGTTTAGAAACGTGTTTGAAGTCGACTCAGCTGAAAGCGACGGCAACGAACACATAAATAAAGAAACTTTGTTGAAAGCGTTAAAGGAAAGAAAAATCTCAGATTATAGAGAGATGGTATTATTATACGTCGCTACGCTGAGAGGTCTCGGTTTAAATTGTCGTTTGGTCATATCGCTCGGGCCACCTCATCGAGCGTTGAGCGACGATCCGTTATTTCAGACTAACAAAAAGGAGCGAGATAATTCGAACAGTAAATCTAAAGCAGCTAAAAGTAAAGCCTCTTCGAAGTCACGCAAGCAGGATGCTTCTGATAAACCAACTGTAATCGAGAATAGCGCGGAAGCGAAGAAGAATGCCAATATGGAAGCTAAGAAAAGAGCAGCAGAGATTTTACACTCAAAGTCGAAGAAGAGTAAAGCTGATACTAAAAAAGATTCCACGACTGGTGAGGCAGCTAAAAGTTCGAGTGCCGTTGGGAAGATGGATGAGGAAGGCAAAGGCCTTTCTAGTCTGCGGCAGCTGAGATCTCGTAAAGTGAATCCTGCTTCCGAAGAGAATAAACCTGAGAAACCTGCGGAATCGAATTCAAAGAGCGACGGTGCAAAGTCGAAGTATTACATGGAAGAAGATTCTACAGATTCCGAAGCAGAGTTTCATCCGAAAGTAACACGTGGGGCGAAAAGAAAGTCGAGCGAGAAAGTAGCGAGCTCTAAAAGTAATAAGAAAATCAATAGGAAATTATTGTCCTCTGACAGCGAAAGCGAGGAAACGAGTAAAGCAAAGAAAACGAAAGATATTTGGGTCGAGGTGTTTCTGGAATCGGAGGATAGTTGGATCTGCGTTAGCGTGATGGATGAAAAAATTCATTGCGTGAACGAAGTGCATGTGAGTCATCCGAATTTATACGATTGTTTCTACAGTCCGCGTCAAAATTAAAGGAACACAATAATTTCCCGAAAATTTTGGTCATTTTCAAATGGCTATGTCTTTGCAAAAAATGGTCGCAGAAAATATTTAAAAAATGTATTTAGCGTTTGAAGTTTCTAGTTTTTGAATCAAGTACTTAAATTTGTTTTCATCTATTATGATACTGTTTTATTAAGATGAAGCGCAGGAAACGAAGTTTCAGAAAATTTTGTTTAGTTTGGGCAATTTCGTTTTTCTGGTTTTGTTGTACGATTTTTATTGACCGAGTTATTCGCCATCAAAGCAAAAAAGGTTCTTTTCTTAATCGTATTAAATCCATTTTAAAATGACCCCAGAAATGGCATACTTACCATTTTTTAGAAAACATGATGCCACTTCAAGGAAAATCATGGAATCATTCGAGTGTTCACGTTTTTTTGCGAGTTAAAACTACAGTTAAACACTGCGCAAAAGATCGGACTGATCAGATTTTTTTAGCTTTCCAAAACACTCATGAAAATTTATTGACGATTATGAGTTTGCAACTTATAGGTGTTCAAAGTGAAAAGTACCTTTTTTGCTTTGATCGCGAATAACTCGGTCATTAAAAATCATACAACAAAACCAAAAAACGGAAATTAAAGATAAATATTTGCCCTATAAGAGATGTGCGTTGGATTTACGGTAAAAAAAAATTTTTGGTCCGTGCATACGTTCAAACTAGGCAAAAATTTCTGAAACTTCATTTCCTGCGCTCCATCTTGTTAAACCAGTATCATAACAGATGAAAAAAATTGAGTGCTTGATTCAAAAACTAGAAACTTCAAGCGTTAAAATACGTATTTTAAATATTTTTTTCGACCATTTTTCACAGAGATACAGCCATATGAAAATGACCCAAATTTTCTGGAAATTATAGTGTTCCTTTAATTTTTACGCGAAATTTAATTCACGTGGTAATAATGGTTGTATTTTGTTACAGAAAAGCGCTAAGAAACCTGTGCTGCATGTGATCGCTTGGAATTCCGAGGGTTTGATAAAGGACGTGACTAGACGCTACTGTCCACACTGGCTCACGGTTACGCGCAAACAGCGCATCGACGAAAAGTGGTGGTCGGAAACGTTATCTCACTGGAAAGAAAAAAACACCGCTATTTCCCGAGCCGAAGACGAGATGCTCCTGCAAAAGTATATTCTCGATCGAAAGCCTCGTTTCATCAGAAACCCACGGCTTCTTTAATAAGAATGGGCTGGGACTATTCGAATAATTTAATACTCGAATATTTTACAAGTATTCGAATGGAACGAATGAACTTCGATTATTTGAGTATTCGAACATTGATGTATTCGAATACTATTCGAACATTGATGTATTCGAATACTATTCGAACATTGATGTATTCGAATACTATTCGAACATTGATGTATTCGAATACTATTCGAACATTGATGTATTCGAATACTATTCGAACATTGATGTATTCGAATACTATTCGAATATT
The DNA here is from genome assembly GCA_963855975.1 of Andrena chrysosceles. Taxonomy (NCBI): domain Eukaryota; kingdom Metazoa; phylum Arthropoda; class Insecta; order Hymenoptera; family Andrenidae; genus Andrena; species Andrena chrysosceles. Next base: position 34,245,203 of record OY979767.1, on the reverse strand, counting down.
GATGTATTCGAATACTATTCGAACATTGATGTATTCGAACACTATTCGAATATTGATGTATTCGAATAGTATGGTGCGAAGTGAATCAAAATTAGCTTACAAGATTTCACCCTGACAAATGAACCTAAAGAACTTGATTTATAATTCACACCATACTACTCGAGTAGTATTCGAATACTTAAATATTCGAATAGTATTCGAATACTTGGGTATTCGAGTTATATTTGCCAAATAATTGAGCAACTGAAGTATTCGAATACCGAAAAATTCGACAAATAGATCCAGCCCTACTTCTTATGCTGTGGATTTATTTACGTTGCAGGGAACTGGAGCAACCGTTACCCAAAACACTCTCCGAATGCAAAGGACACCCCCTCTACGTCGTCGCGAGGCATTTGCTGAAATTTGAGGGTTTGTACCCACCGGACTGCGTGCCGCTGGGACATCTCAAGACTGGCGATGCGATCTACTCTCGCCACTGTGTGCACACGCTTTGCTCGAGAGAAACGTGGCTGAAAAAGGCCAAAGTGGTGAAGCCGAACCAAGAGCCCTACAAGATAGTCAAGGCTCGTCCAAAATACGACAAGGTAGTGCCATCGAGTTGTTGCTATTCGCTACCTCTAAACAAACTAAATAAACAATATTTCTTGATTCGAGCAGCTTTCCGGAATGAAGATCAAAGACTCGGCGCTGGAGGTGTTCGGCGAATGGCAAACGAAAGAGTACGAGCCGCCGGTAGCCAAAGACGGTATCGTGCCACGCAACGAATACGGAAATGTGGATTTATTCAAGCAATGCATGCTTCCGAAAGGCACCGTCCATGTGAATCGTAAGTATCTTGGATTAATAGATAAGAAGAACTGTTATGTGCGTCGAGGACTGATAACACACCGTTGAATAGTCCCAGGATTGAACCGCGTCGCGAGGAAGCTGAACATCGACTGTGCCTCAGCCGTGGTCGGCTTCAATTTTGGGTGCATGGGCGCGGTGCCCGCTCTGGAAGGATTTGTTGTTTGCGCCGAGTACGAGGACACTCTACGCGAGGCTTGGGAAGCGGAGCAGGTCGAGGCGATGAAACGAGCCAAGGAGAAGCGAGACAAAAGGGTGTACGGGAATTGGAAGAGGCTGATCCATGGTCTGATCATAAGGGAGCGGCTGGTGGCCAAGTACGAGTTCTCGGAAGAGATTAAAACTGTCGCGACGAAGAAACGGGCGAAGCACAAGAAAACGGACACGAAGAAAACCAGAGTTTCCTAAATCCTATCGTGCGTGTACAATCTGTAGAAAGTTTCTCGTTTATTTCTATTACAATGTAGTTTAGATAACTCTTATCAGTCCCGTTTCAAAACACTCGATGTAATGGGTATTAGATCAAGTGGCGGGCGACTTGCACTTTATCCAGTATTATAACGAACCTGGTGATATTTATACTCGTCGATTTTTCGTAAATTAGGAAGATTGTACAAGATTGTGATATATATGTTTTGTTGAAATGTAGTATTGAATATTTTCTTTGCGTGTTTGCATGTGAAATGCATGAGAGTGTGTGTATGAGTTTGAGAAGCTTCTAGGTCTTCTAACTGAATACAACCTTCGAATTGTATTTCCACAGTTTATGAAACTGTAATTGCTTCCTGTATTTTTTAAAAACTTTAGTTTTTTTCTGTTATCTTGCTATTTAAATAAATTATCTATGGTAATAAGATGCGTAAGGGGTAGTAGCGAGTACTTAAATTATACGAAATTGTTTAAGTGATGTACATACCGATTTTTGTAAAGCTACGTGAATAAATTGATATATTTGTAGATACGAAGGATACAAGTGATTCGTTCGGTACCATAGCAACTGAGCTTTGGGTCTTAAGGCCCTGTCCTCTCCTTTTTTAACCGATTTCAAAAAGGAGGAAGTTATAGATTCGACCCTTTTTTTGATTTTATTTTTATATTTGTCCCCGTATAACTCCTCAGCATATGGACCGATTTTGATGGTCTATTTTTTATTCGAAGGAGAGCGATACCCCGGTGGTCCCATCCTACACTAAATCAATATTGACCCAATATTTTGCCAGTTCTGGTTAATAATAAAGACTATTGTCACCTAATTATTATTATTATATGTATGTACGCGCATATCTCCTCAGCATGTTGTGTCAATATATATCAAACTAAAAAGTTAAAAATAAAAATAATTAAAACCGACTTCAAAAAAATAAAATTGCATTAAAAAGTAAAAAATAATTTTTTCCCTTATTAAATCTACGACTCTCGCATTTTTTAAGTCGGCGCCAGATTTACACAGTGCAAATGTTGAGACACCGACTTAAAACATATGAGAGTTGTACATTAAATAAGGGAAAAAATTATGTGTGCATAAAACACTTTTTAGTGCAATTTTATTTTTTTGAAGTCGGTTTTAATTTTTTTTTGTTATTGTCCAAATCGATCGAAGCGTCCCTTAACAATAATTATTAACGATGTTACACATAAAATTTATTTGCCGAATTGAAAGCCCATTTCATTCAAAACAGTCCGATTTAAATTATTTTCTGTCAATTTAATTGGCAGAATCACTTTCATATTGATACAATGAAAAATATGAATGAAAAATAATTTGAGAAATAATAATAACATCCATTAATTTGAACTTCGAGTTTATCATTAAATATCGATGTATCGATTCATAACATCGATGTATCGATTTATAAAATCGATGTATTGATATATAACTTCGATGTACTGATTAAAACGCGATTTAAATTTTGTTTACATACAACTGGTTTTCTAATTTGTAGGAGGAAATTCACTAATTTCTAATAATTGTATTGTTCGTCAACAATTACTCGAAATTATTTAACACAATATGGAGCAAGAATATTTATCATCGATGTATAAATGGTAAATATAATCATAAGGAGTATATTACAGAAGATAAGGGGTTAAAGGTTAAGTTTTATAAACGATACAATTTACACTGCAAACATTTCATTTCACATATATTAAAACTAAAAAAAAATTAAGACACTATTATCCTCGATTTTAAATTGTGTAAAATAATGATTACGATAAATCAGTGTTTAACCCTTAGTATCATGATTTTTTTATTTTACCCAGAAAAATTCTTACCGTTCCATTTTTGCCCACACTTCATCGTAAAAATAAGCAAAAAATTCCTAGCGCAACCATTTTTTGTATAAATGAAAAAATGTGCATAAAGAATTATATATGTATTATAATATTAAGCCAATACTCGGTTTGGAGAATGTTGCACTAGTGTTACATACATTATTATATTCGACCTCAAATTTATTCACAAAGGAAATTCGAAATAATTGAGAGAAAAAATTAGCATTTACATGGTATTTTCAGTGGTCCTGGCGAAATTAAGACTTGTAATCAATAATACGACACAATGTATCACAGTAGAACTTCTACTGATATATTTCTGTCCTAAGGACACTTGTTACATACGATAATAGTAAAGTAACGCTTTAAAGTTCATGAAAAAGGCCCCAAATGGCGTGCCTAATTTTTTCAATTTGTGTAACACGGGTGTTACACTATGATATTAAGGGTTAATCGTTGCATGAGTAAATGATTTATACTATATTCTCATAAGAAATTTATAAACTACGTGTATCTCTGTAATAAATATATTTATTCCATTCAAAGGTTCGAAGAATGTGGCGTGATATCGAACATAAGAACTCACCTCCGTCAGAACTTGATAAGCGCATTAAGGAGTAAGGAGCTCCTGTTTAAAACCGATGGTCCCAAATCAGCGAAGCAATACGTTTACGATCTCTTGGTAGCAGAGTACTTATTTAACCATAACTACGCCTACACCCTGTCGGTATTCGCTAGCGAGGCGCCGTTATTAATAAACTTTTCCAATAAGACGGTTCAAACGTCTGGCGAGGCGAGTAAAGAAAAGTTGCAAAGCGATTACATACTGCATGCGTTGGAAACGTTAGGTATCAATCCTCACGACGCTAAAGGGCGATATGTTATGTCGCAGTACATCGAAAACGATGCGCCGCTTCTTTTGTGCGTGTTAAAGTGCATAACTATGTTCTCCTATAACGTGCATAATAGCGTCCCTATAAAAGAGAAGGTGTCTCTCTGCAACGAATCGACGCAAACTGAATTCTCTTGGCAATCTTATAGCTCGCGCCTAGAGAAGTTGAGCGCTTTGAAGAGGAAAGTATCGGCGCACAAGCGGGCGGTCAGTAGCAAGTTGCACGAGAGGGAAATGATGCTGAAAGAACAAGCGGTGCTCGTCGAACAGCAGCTCGAAACGTTGAACACGAAGCTAAAGGAAGTTCAGGTGAAGGAATGACTGCTTTGTTCTACTTTACGTTATTGTTTTCAAGTAATTAATGAATAATAGAGTATGATTTTTTAGAGGGTCATGGAGGCAATGAGTTTGAAAGAGAAAGAAGTTAGGGAGAAGAAGCAGAACAGTGAACAGGAAATCTTGCAAAAAGAGATAGAATTGACGCGGAAGGAGAGATTATTATTACAAGAAGAAAAAAGGTATACCTGTGTTAGGGTGGCTCTTAGTTTCGAATTTTGAAAGTTTCTTCGCGGCATCTCTCAGAATTGGTGGCGACTTTAAGGGAAAGGGCCCAAGTGGCAAATGTTTCGAGGGGCCCATTTCTACGGGAAAATGGAGAGGTAGTTTACTAAAAACGGGCTAAGTGTACAGAAAAGTATAGTAAGAAAATATAGTGTTTGAATATAATCACAATTTTTTTAAGATAGGGCCCTAGGCAGGGGCCCCTTTTTCGGGAAAATGGAGAGGTAGTTTACTAAAAATGGGCTAAGTGTAGTAGTACAGAAAAATGAGATGTACCTAGTCTTTAGATAAAATCATTTTTTTTTTAGGATGGGACCTGGGGGTCCTTCTGGGTAGGGGCCCATTTTTCGGGAAAATGGAGAGGTAGTTTACTAAAAACGGGTTAAATGTAGTACAGAAAAATGAGATGTACTTAGTGTTTGGATAAAATCTTTTTTTTGAGGATGGGACCTTGCGGGGCCTTCTGGGTAGGGGCTCTGGCGGTAACTGCTAATCGGCCGCCCGTTAAATCCGTCACTGCTCAATAATTGCAATTAATAAAAAAAATATCTGTGTAAACTTTGGGCCCGATTACATAAGGGGAAAATGAGTCCCTCAGCCCTTGAACATTTAAATAATTACTTAAAAGCGCCATACCATCGATATTTTTCCGAATTTCGGTCCCAAATTTTAGGAAAACATTCTTGACATATCAAACATCAAATACCTATAAAATCTATCTTTTTGGCATATCGAAATGTATGTCCCCCCTAATTTGTAAAAAATACACAGTTTTTTAGCCTTTATAAATAAAAAGTCTTCAAAAAGCATTTATTCTTACAAGATGAGAAAAATTTTTCTTCACTTTCAGTTTTTCGGATTTTTTTCGAAAACCATTTGTCACACGGGAGAAAGTAATAAAATATAAAAGACGCCCCTTGCCTGGATCTACAACTTTTATTTGACATGTTTCTTTATGTAACCAATACCTTATTAATACCCATAATTAAATAAAATATCTCTATGCGAATTTAAGTAATAAATTTTCGCCAAGATTAAATAAGAGCCATCCTAATCTACATACATTAATTTCTACACCACTTTGGTGAGTCTAACAGAATTACACAGATTGCAGAGGGAGCACAGCAACTATAAGAATCTGGAGGAGGACTTAAAAAATCTACAGGAGCAGAAGAAAGTATCCTCTAGTCAGACTGTAAGAAGTATAGAAGTTCAAACAGATTTTACAAGCGATATACTCCAAGAAGAGAAGATCAAGGCTCTCACTAAGGAGAAAGAGGAATTAAGCACCGTCGTACAAGCTCAGCAATTAAAAATAGAGCAGATAACGCAGCGCGCGCTGCAGTTATCTCGGCAAATAGAAGGGCTTCGTTCCCTGAAGCCCATAGAAGTTCCGACACAAACTACGAACGCCAATACAATTATTAGCGAAAGTAGCTCGACGGAAGATATCCTCCAGGACGCGAAGCTAAGACTCAAGCGCCTGGAGGAAGAAAGCCTGAAAGCCGATCAGTATTACTACAATTTCATAAATAATTCACCGTGTTGATTTTTACAATTTAGTAGCACAAACGCGAGAACGATCTACACGTAATTTTAACCGCGTCATTTATATCGAGTATAGTAATTTATAAACCACGTATAGAAGTTAAGACTGTAATATTGCCCTCGGTTTTTACAGGGAATTAGGAAATAATAATTGTAATCGATCGGAACAATCATTTTTATTGTAACCGCTAATTTCTATTATTTATAAATCGTATAATATCTCAGTTATATATATACAAACTTAAGACTGAATTGAATGCGCACCAAAGATCTTTTGTTATCTATTTTATTTTATAAAATTGGACGTTAATATAATATACAAATTAATCCGCTATTTTTTTTTCTTTATTATTCGAATTCTACCTTAATTACATGTAACACCAAACGTAGTATATAAAATGTTAAGTCAATTTTTTTCCATTGTTGTACATCATCTCCGTTTGGGATCCGAACTCCTCCTAGTACGCGATGGTTAAGGATTTTATATTCTGTTCCATTGGACTCGCGAGAGTTTCGCAATGATCAAGTAGCAATGTCAATTGGAAATATGCATTAGAAAAGGATATTGTTTATCACGGCTCTCACGCCCTTCCCGTTCATGTGTACGTTCCTTTGTGTACGGTGACTTTTCCTGAAAATATATTCTCATATGAATCCCCCGAATGCCACGCTTTCCTGCAATTGGCGTTTGGGTACTTGATAGTATCACCTAGTTTTTCTGGTCTTTGCTATTGTCTCCCATTTCGTCTTTTCAATGTACTCGAAGCGGACGTCTTTATCAACTAAGGGGTCAAGGAATAGTGTTAGAAAAACGATTAAAAGTTAATTCGCAGCAGAATGTCGGGATTAAATGCGAAACTGTGATGTAACAGGATTTATATATATAAAAAAAAGAAAAAGTGTGATATGCCAGTGCGCGGTGTGTCGAATATGTACTCTTATCGAACGGGGATTACGCTACTCCTAAGCACTGCGTGTGAAAATTACAGGGACAACAGCTAACGACCTACTGATTCTCTTATCAATGATAAAGAAAATAAATTTCAAAAGAAATACTTCGCTAATATACCTAGTTCGAACCACAATCCGTTATATCCTTCTTTTTAAATGGATAGCGCAAGGTTCAAATTAAAGCTACTGACCTTGTTATAGTGGTGCTTTTCTCTGTGCTCCGGGATATCGCCATTCTGATGCGTTCCTTTCGCTGAAAACAATTCTCGTTATTTCTAGCACGGAGGTCTTAAAGCAAATTTTTAACAGCGAAGGAGCAGCGTGTACCTCTTTCGTCATCTTTCCTTCTTTTCTGCTCGGTTGTGACCGCCGACTCATCCGCTCTTTCCTGTTTCAAGAATATAACAGATTTATACCAGAGTAAACTTATAATACATTTATCGATCTAAAACAAGAATCAATTGTATTTAATCGAGTAAGTACGTTTTTTTCGAAACAATTTTTCACGCACTGTCGCCACGATAAAAAATGCAATTCTTGACCGAATCAAAAAATTCAAACGGGATTCTATTCGTAATTACACTGATTTCCGCGCTACCGTCTATTGTGAATTTTCATACACTCAATTTTTTTTTTACGAAACATTTTTGTGCGAGAAAACCCATGTTTCGGGTACCCTATCGTTTAAACATTGGGCAATCATCGCCCAGTTGTTTCTTAACACTGCCTAATAGTAGCGCGATAACGACACACGTGTAATTAAGGAATATCTTTGGTTTTTTGATTTTGGATGATCATGCCCAAAGTTATCGTGGCGCCAGTGCAGGCCAGTTTTTTTTACAACGATGCAGCACGCAATGCATATCAGAGGCAAGGGTGGGCAAAAATGAAATAAAAAAACTGTTTTATACTCTACATTTGTAGCAGAATAAAGTGCAAAATCTTTAGACCCATACATTGTATACTTTTTTCTAGAAAAAATCATAAAAATCACCTATGTTTTCGCGCGATTTGACCGGCCCTTAATATTACGCTGTCAATGCGACTTACTCTTTTCCGCCCCAGTTTCTTCTCCTTGCGCAGCTCTTTCTGCTCGTCCCTTATTTTGCCCTTGCTTGAACGCTCCTTCTTATCCAAATTGCCGCCTTCTGACCGTCTTCCTTCCTGTTAATAACGAGAAAGTTAAATTAGAAGAAGATAGGAAGTAAGGAACGAATTAACAGAATGCACGAAGATCTCACCTTCTGCACGCTCTCAACTTTTCTTCTCTTGCCATCTGAAATCAGACATTATTATTATCGTAACACAAAACAAAGTACGTGGAACTAACACAGGAGTTTTGCGTTGAAGTCTTTAAAGGCCGTCGAGGATTTTAGCGAAGCGCCGCGGAACGAAGAGGAAAATTTATAAACACTAGATCGAAGCGCAGCGACAATTAATTAATTTCTTTAGACGACTTTTATCCTTATTTCTTAAAGAATACTACGAAAAGAATTTTCACACTTCGTCTTGACGATTTCTACGATTTTAATGCAAACCTCTGTCAGATCCATCCTGCGTTGGTCCAGAACTAGCACTACTGTTCGATACGCTGGAAAGATCTCTATCTAAATTGTCTACCCCACTGCCGTAATAGTGTTCTTCCTGCAATTAAGTTAACATTCGTACCAATACATTTTTCAAACGCTATAAAATGATTTATAAGAAACCTGTAATATACTTTATAATATTTTCGATCTTTCTTATCTATCGCATCCTCTTCCTTCACTTCCTCCTTTTTTATGTGCTTCTCCTTTCCCTCAGAACTCTCTTTGCTCTCCTCTTTCTTCCTGACTTTCTCGGAGCTTTCGCTGTATCAAACAAGAGAAGAAAGAAATGCCAGAGAACTTTAACAGCACCGTTAGATAAACAGTATCGCGGAGCTTACTGGTGTATCTGATTCGATGCGCTTCGCTTTTCTCGCTGATCTTTATTTTCCTTTTCTATCCGAGTGTCGCCGTTAGTGATCTCTTTACTCGATATCCCATCGCCAACCTTATCCGAGATATCACTATTCGGAGTATCCAGTGTCTTCCCAGCCTAGATAAAAAGATATTAAAATTTAGCTGACTATTTCGCGCGCTGTTGAAACAAGTAAACCGCGAACCTTGTCTCCTACGTGATGAAAGTCCGCTTCGCGAATCATGTTCGGGGTCTTCGCTTTCAACTGACCACTGTAAGATGTGGCCAGGACATGCAAATCCTGTCGCTGTCCGCGCTCCTCCTCTCTCACTTTCTCCACTTTCCGCTCCAGGATTTGGGACAATTTAGCCAGCACGGGGAAATGCGGCAATATTTTTATTAATATTATCAAGGAATTTCTTATTTGTACATAATCCTTGGAATCCAGACACACTACGATGGCCTGGGGAAGAAACAGCATTTCAGTACCGTAGCTTAAAGCTTCTACGATGCAATTTACGCGGGGAGTACCTTTGTGATCTTGTAGTGCCACTTGTGGCACACGTGTCTGTAATTTTCAAATCCTACCATGTCGTTCGCTTCGGAAAATTGATTACTAACTCGAAACTTTGTTACAAATCCGGGATAATTGTTGCATTCCTGGAACAAAGTTGCCGCGTGAAAATGCTTGCGTATAAAATACTAGGGGTGTTCTCCGGGTACACGATATTACGGGATCCCGAAAGTTTGTCGACACATATATTCGGGTACCGTAATTTCGGGACCAGATTTTCGATTCGGAACATAATTTTTTCGAGAGGTCTTGTACTTGAATTTTTAAGTTTGGATTTTGGAGTGTAATTAGAAGTGTGCGAGAACCCGAAAATATCGGCTCAGGAATTTTTCTCGAAATCGGGAGTGGCTCCCGAAAGTGCCGGAATTCGTATTATTAGAACTGACTGATGTTTGTACTTCGGGAAATCAATAATGTCTCTATACTTTTTCTTACGATGTATTGAATTCATTATATTCGAGACTCAAAAGGGCAATCGGGGCCTTGGAATTTTCGGGAATTCCGCACTTTCGAGAATTCCGACACTTTTGGGAATCTCGACTTTCTCGAGAATCCCGACTGAGAATTCCGTGTAATTTTCAGGAATCCGACCCTACTCGACTCCGGATTCTCGCACACCTCTAAATGTAATGAGATGTAAGAATTTTTAAACAAATAAAATATTACACTTACGTCTTATACAACCCATACGTCTTATTTTAATAAAATAATACTATTTCACGCGTTGCATTGTGTAATAGTTTCCTTGCTTAAAAATTCTTACATTTGATCAAACTGCAAAATCACACTTAAAAGTTTAGGTACAAGACCAGACGGAAAAATTATGTTCCGAATCGAAAATCGAGTTCTGGATATGTTTACGTGTCGATAAACTTTCGGAATCCCGATCCGACCGAGTCTGAAAAAAATTCCCAACCCGAACCGAAAAGAATTCCCGATCCGAACCTGAAAAAAATTCTCGACCCGAACCCGAAAAAATTCCGGACCCGACCTGAGCCCGAAATATCGGGTACCCGCGCATCCCTATAAAATCCACTGAAGACAATATACCTTATCAAATATGGCTTTCTCGGAATGCCACCTCATCACTGTTTCCAGCATGGCGCACAAAAATCTCCCATAGCGATTCGCTTCGTTCTCGGTGCACGAGGTAACTGAATATGTTATATCACAAAAAAGCTGGAAAATCAAGCACGGCCCAATAAATATCAAATAACTTAGACTGACGGATACTTATCGCCTCTTTCTCACACTTACTCTGTCGTAGCAAAGAAGTGTGGAAAAATTTGCAGTCTTCAAAGAGTGTATAGTGTGAACGAACTTGGCGCAGTACATGGCATCGACAGTTGTGAATGTGCAGCGGGGAAACAAGCACAGTTGAAGGAATTGTGTTATCGTTTCGTTCTTCGCTGATTTAGCACTCCGTGATAAGAACCACGTGTCCTTTTCTTGCCTGGCAAATGAACAGTGTAATTAAATCATGCAAGCATTCTAAAATCTACGTCAATGTCACCTTAGGTACGCGAACACTTTTTCAACGTGCTCCTCCTGTTTCCGTCTCTCATCCTGTAGCTTTTCGATCAGCGTAGTGTATCTTTCCTGCTCCTTCTTCCCTTTGCTAACATTCTAAGAAAGGGGAGGTATATTAATTTAGAATTAACAGCTCCAAAGGCTGGAAGTTGGAGGCTGGCGTACCACGTCTTTGGAATCGGCGCTCTGCGCCGCGAGCTGCTTTAGCTTGTTTATTTCTCTCTGATAACTCTCGACAGGAACATATAGATCGTACATGGACAGTGACCAGAATGTCACCAGGAATTGCGGGGAAATGTCTTCCCATACTTTCAGTGGGTGCAAAGGTCTAACGGATTGAGCAACAGGTGCCATGACTGCTTGCGCGGCTTCTATGTATTTCTGCTGTTTCATAGCGGTGGACATCTTCTTGTAATTCGGGTCTGCTTTGCGCAGGGCATCGTACTTCATCTGGAAGCAGCACTTATAAGCAGAACGTTGGAGCTGAGCTCGGAATTGGAGCAGTGGAGCATTGGTGTTTTGCGAGAAACACGGAAAAGCTTTACTGCTCCACTGCTCCAAATTCCCTTTTTAGTTGAATTTTATTTTATTTTTATAAAAGCAGAAGAGTGAAATTTTTTTAAATACTATTTTCCCATTTTTTCATCAGCGAAAAATTATTATATAGTATTATTATTTGAATTTCATTTTATTTTTATAGAAGTAGATGAGCGAAATTGTTTTAAATACTAATTCTCAATTTTTCATAATTCAAAAATTATTATATCGTAGCCAAATACCAGCGTCATCTAAAAGCTGGAGCAAGTATTTTGATATCGGAGCGGAGCAATTAAAAAATTAATTTCCTCCAATCCCCAATAGAATACAAATAGATTTATACGAAGGATTAATACTGAAGAAATAAACAGCTGACTTACATTAATAGCATGTGCAAACATTGGTCTTGCAAGGAAAAATGCAACATCAGAATGTATGTGATTGTCTTGAAGCATCGAATGAATGGAAGGAAGTCTGTCCACGTATTCGTCCACTGTCATCGTAGATCCCAAGAAGGTTCCAAACTGGACTAACGTGTCTTGACACTGATCGTACAATTTTCCTAGAATTTCACATCAAATTACAATTCTTATTAAACCACGCAAGCAAAGCCGCTTCTAGAATCAAGTGGCTTACCAACAAGTTTAAGATGAGATTTATCTGTTTCTCTGTACACAACGCAGTGCTTTTGCTGCGCCATCAGGAGACACAGAGCTACGGCGAGATCATGTTCAGCGAGAGCTTCTTTCAATCTTTGAGATGACTTTTTCGTATTACGTACTTGACTGAAGTAACCAGCCTGAGGAATATTTTTGCAGTGAGTATAATGTATAAGGGTGATTCATAAATGCATGTCAATACTTCGGCGAGTAAATCTACACGTTAAATTATGCACGATTAAAGAAAATGTTCGAAGTGCCTCAAAACACGCTACTTCACGTAACACTGACAAGGAAATATCCCGAATCCGGAAATTCCAAAAAAACTTTGTGAATATGTAAGGGATTTCCTCCTGATTACAACGCAATTTTTCTTTGCTGCCCAAATTCACATTAAAGGTTTGAAATTGACCCCTTAAATTCCGGCTATTTTCCGATTTTCTGTTATAATATCTCGCGAATTGTAAGAACTGTAAGTTACCAAATTAAAAGAAGTAACTTCTGTCTTGAAACTGTTTTCTATATATTACAGATTGCGAGTTACAAAATAACTCCCTTCTTTTTATACGTTTCGAAATTATTTTTCGTATTTCTTTGCTCCCACCCTCTATTTCCATCTCACCTCATTTCATAAAAAAAATAATCCCTGAAAAAGTTTATTGCAATCAGACAACAGGAAAGGGTGCCGTAAAGTTTAGAATTCACCGATGGTTTAAAGAATTTCTCAAAAATCGTAAGCCCTATCGAAATTTTCTTCAAATAACATTAAAAGAGCATTCAATTTTCTACAATTACTGTATTTATAATTTTTTCGTGCTTCCAACCATTTTCCAGATAATAAGCGTTTACCATTTTCGAGAAATATGTTTATACGATGTTTTTACTTATATTAGTGTGTAGATTTACCCTCTGAAGCATTGCCACGAATTTATGAATCGCCCTGTATTTACAGATTCATTTAATCGATCATTCACCAAGATTACCTCATTTTTCAATAAATCCCCGCCGGCCATAGCATCGAGCTGGTCAGAAGTCATCTCTTCAGCAGCCTCGATACCTGCCATTTTTTGTACTATCTCTTTCAATATTAATAAATCTAGGCTGAAAATAAAGATAAACAATAAAATTTGCAATGTTATTACTTTCGTACGCTTCACTGGAGTTTATTCTTCTCGCTATGCAACATCAATGTAGATTTTCGTAAGTTAAAATTGACAATCAAAAGTTCCTCTGTAGCACAACCAAGACTCATAATCACTAAATAATAATAAATCCTCGGTCAGGGAAACTCACAAGTATTGCATAAGTAAAAAACTAGTACATAATAATTATACTCTAGCACTTTGTAAATTACAAAACAAAAGATTGTACAACTATGTATTAGTGTAGCGATAATATGAAAATGTGTTTGCGGAAATTCGTGTTTCGAATGTTTATCGATGTTTCGAATTTTTCTAATTTATGCTGAAGCCTATCACGATAGGACGTATCCCAGATCCTATCTCCTCGCTTTCTAAAGATTTATAAAGACACAATCGTGACACTGTCTTTTAAATGCGTGATATTTATTCAGTCTGCACTCTTTCTCTTGCCACTATTCTCTTGCGAGGCGATATTAAATTTACAACACTTTAATTAGCATCCTCGTCTTTGTACTTATTATTTCAGAAATCCAAACACCCGACTAGCTTTACCACCTTTAACTTTATTTCTCTTCCCTTTGAATCACGTTTTCCCAAGAACAGAGTCAAAATTACAAGCATTCTTTAGCCGTTCGTCCCATACTTATGATTTCAATTTCTTTATCTTTGTTTTTACAAACTTTTTACCTAGAAAGAAAAAGTAGGATTCAAAATATTTCAACGCACTCGTCACGCGCTTTCGCAGTAAGCACTAAGATTACCGCAATAAAGATTCATTTACCTCGTCCATCTAGGGGCTCATTGCATCGGTGGCAATATTTCTCGTAACATAAAACTTTACTTCCAAAATCTGTGCGCATTATTTTTAAACAGTTATACTAAATGGACACTCGGTCTCCGAGCTTTTCCTGTAGCTGAATATTCTCTGCGGAGAATCTTTATCAAATAATTACTCTTTGCCATCGATGAATCTCACGGCATATTTTCCGTTCTAATCTTTCATTGCAAGCTTAAAACTCATCTATTTCAAGTTCTTAGTTAAACTATAAGATTGGATACTAGATGCTTTCAACCTCCTATTGATCGGATGATAATCAATGTCCCCTTTTCACAAAATATTGCTTCTTCTTTTCCTCGGCTCTACGTCCAAGCCTTTCCAACCCTCACAAACGTGTCTTTCGCAAGTATTTTTCTGTATTTAGTTATCTTGAAATACTAAATTCCCATTGCAGAAAAATGTGTAACCATTTACAAACAAAGGAATCCACGCCGCTGGATATTTACTTCGATCTTCCTTGAATGTTGAGCAAAGAACAAAAATACATTCGGTAATGAAAGGTGTGTTCGAAAGGAACAGAGAGAAAGCCGCATATTGCCACACGTTCTAAATTGTCACCGGTAAGCTTCCTTTGCAATGAAAAGCTTGTAAATTCTATTTTACTCAACGACATTAGATGTTTCCGTGTTACGAACGATTACAGCAGAGCGATAGTATATGTATGTTCACTGCAATTAAAAAGTCTTCATAGTACATGCGTCGACAAGTTGGTCGGATTTTTCACGCGTTCGTGAGCATAATTATTCTGAAATTTACAAATAGCGGATCGTATCTGTGTTTCTTGTTTAAATGCATCCACCGTTGTGTTGCACCGGTACTTGTTTGCGATCGCACGTATTAAAGTACTCGTAACAAACGTTACCGTGCGCTCTTAGAGCTTAACGCACTGTAACGGTCTCGTCAGAAAAATCTGCACGCCTGAATAGATCTTAGACAGATTCGAAACTATTATGCTGTTACTTTTACGATATTTATGCACGCCTAGAAAGAGATTTCCTGCTACTATCTTTAAACTGCACCGTTATTAGCGATTTATATTAACGCTACCACTAATTGTACTAATATTAATCTTTCCCTTCTGCGTGCTTTAGCGAATCGAAAGAAAACTGCAGAACCTTCTTTCTTTAGCTGTTTAAAGAATGAGAAATTATTATTAAATCATATCTGTCGAGCGGCTGCGCTTATAAAATCATAAAATATCGAACAGAAAGGTCGCCCACGGTCTTTCCGCCGCGTTGTTTAAATTAAGTACACATTATTTCGTCAGTTTATATACCCAGCGTTTGCGAAACTATGCAACTGATGAGTATATACTTCGCTAGAAATAGACCTCCCACTAAGAAATTACTTTGAATCGTGTAAAGTACTTTACCTTTTTTGTGCTTTGAGTTGGTTCGCCACGTACTGCAGCAGACCGGTAAGTTCGATATTATACTTTTTGAATATAGCTCCGCAGAAGGAAGCGAGAGATTGGAGCCAGAGGGATATGCTGGTGCCGTCGTGTTTAAATCTGTCTCTGTCCGCGCCGGCTAATGCTTCCACGAGACAGTAACCGAGTACGTCGTACGAAATGTTTGTTAGATATTTCAGCGAGTCTACGACTGGGCCTGTAACACATGAGACTATTAGAGCTGCACAGAATAGTGTCGGTTTATATACAAGTCCAACTGACGCCGCGCTGCGCCTTAGAGTTTCCTCTATAGCAGCAATTTAAAATAGGGCTGGGACTATTTGTCGAATTTATCGGTATTCGAATATTCGAATACTTCAGTTGCTCAATTATTTGGCGAATATAATTCGAATATTTAAGTAACCGAATAGTATTCAAATATTTAAGTATTCGAATACTGATGTATTCAAATATTTAAGTATTCGAATACTGATGTATTCGAATAGTATGGTGTGAATTATAAATCAAGTTCTTTTGGTTCATTTGTCAGGGTGAAATATTGTAAGCTAATTTTGACTCACTTCACACCATACTATTCGAATACATCAGTTTTCGAATAATAACATTCAAATACTGAAATATTCGAATAATAACATTAGAATACTGAAATATTCGAAGCATTCGAATACTGAAATATTCGAAGTTTATTCGGAGCATTCGAATACTTGTAAAATATTCGAAGTTTATTCGGAGCATTCGAATACTTGTAAAATATTCGAATAGTCTCAGCCCTTTAAACCAAGCAATATATGGTGTGAGCTAACTTCTAGCGAAGAAACACGGGAAGGGCGGAAAGCAATTAAGGAAATTGGAAGACACCACGCTTGACTCGATGGGATCACCGTAAGGAATTTTGCTATAGGGTAGGCCTTGAAGTCACGAATTATATACATTCACAACCGAAGGGAATCATACCCCGTAAGCCTCGTTCACATTAGTCAAGTTTACTGGGTTCAAGTCGCTTGAAATCAATAAACTTGACTAATGTGAACCTCTTTTATTTTCACTTCACTTGAAATATCCTTTCTAGTTGCAAGCGAAGTAGAGAGTGTTCCAACTTTTCTTGCCTTGAAATAATACAACTTCAATAGTGTAAACGTGCGGACAAGTGTGAACTTAAGATCACGAAGCGACTTGAAGCCAGTAAACTTGACTAATGTGAACGAGAGGCTGTAGGGTACCAGCAGCAAGCGGCGCAACCAGGAGAAAAATGGTCACCCATCCTTTCCCCAGTACCCGGTCCGTGATTCTTAAAACTTCGGTGATCGAACGAGAATCGTGTTTCCATCACGGCCACTGCCGCTGGCATTATCTCTGCACAACTGATCACAGCTTCTAAGATCGTCTACTCACCTATGAGATTATCGTACAGTTGAATCTGTATGAGAACGTAATCGAACAGCACGCCAGGCGAGGAGTGCGTCAATTTGCCAATCGATCTGCCCACAGGCTTAATTGTCTCCTTGCTCACTCTTTTCATGATCGATTTGATCTTCTTCTGCGCGTCCGCTCGCTTCCGCAGAAGAGCGGCATGCTGCAAAGGCGTGTCGTTCTTCCATCGAGCGTACAGGCAGTAACGATTCTGGTACGGATAGTACTTCAGAATGTTCCACAGCTCTTCCGCGACGCAGCAGTTGCAGTCCATGAAAGACAAGGACGGCAGCAATGCCACGTCGAGGACAGTCAGCACGTCGTAATACAGATTGTTGTTCTTGTCAATCGGCTGTTTGTTCGAGTCTAGCGGGCAGTTCTTTATAACCGCGTGGCACAGCCTCATGATTTTGTACATTAGAACGGGGTCGTGGTGCAGATTCGGACCAAGGACTATGAGCATTGGCAACAGTTGATCGTGTATGTCTTCGAGGTTCTCGATCGGCTTCGGAGCTAGGGCGCTCTTCAAAGGAGGCATTCTTCTACCTTCTAGTTTCGGTGATATGATACAGTGCCTGAAATATAACGCAGTAGCAAAGAAAACAATTTACTTCCGCAATGGAATATACGTTATATCTTATGGTTGTAAAGAAAAACATGTCACAATTTCGAAAAAAAAATGAGTTTATGCATTAATTCAGCTGTAGAATAGAGGATTTATGTATTTAACAGGAAAGAATGCACGAAAACAAATTTTGTATGTTCAAAAAAATAGTGTAATTTAACCGATGTCCAATATTCGATTCATACGCATTTGGCAAAACAATGAAAGTCCACAAAAACTGGGGAATACGAGGATTACTCGTATCTTTCTTTTATGATCAGTTTTTATGATCGTGCGATGCTCGTGTCTCGCGTGGAATGATCGCGTCTTGCGTACGATGTTTATATTTTTCTTTGGAAAAACTACTTATCTCTGAAACGGTCAAGCAGAATAACACAAGTCCAGTGGACTTGGGTCGTTCTGCCCAAAGTGCCTGTAAATTATTACTCTTTTGTTTATTATTATTTACGTTAATTATTGAATATTGTGCAAAATGAAGGAAATGCAAGTTTGTAGCGTAAAAAGAAAACGAAGAAACATTGGTAATCAGTAGAATTGGTGTTTAGAACTTTAAAGTTTTCGATACTTAGAAAAGTATCATAAAAAGAAAACGAGAAAACATTGCTAATAAGAAGAAGCAGTAATTCTTTTTAGTTTAGAACTTTAAAGTTCTAAACACCAATTCTTCTTGTTAGCAATATTTCCTCGTTTTCTTTTTACTCTATAAATGCCAATGTCTGAAAACTGAAAAGATGTTTTCTTACAACCACAGACAGACGTTGGGCATTATTAGAATAAATTCCTTTCGAATGCTCAATCCTGATTGCACACAACCGCTCTTACTTGCGATAAACTGGTTCGATGAGGGATTGGATCATTTTACACAGTGCCAGCGCGATGGGCCGCTGATCAGTAAGACTGTGCTCCGGTAACCGACCGAACAAGCTTTGCGCTACCTCCCAGGCTCCTATTTCCAGCAGCGCTTCGCACAGCCCAAACTTTTGATTAGTCGTGTATTTATCCTTCGGGAAAACAATCACGTGAATAGAAACTCCATCGATACATCGAGCGAAAGTACAGCATTCGTATACCTGTGGGTTCTCCTTCTCCTCCGGCACTTCCTCCTTATCCTTAGTGGAAATAACGCTTAACTTACGAACGTACTCTTTCGCCAGTTTCATTGCCTGCTCGTGTTCTTTGATAATAGTCCTGTCGTCTGGCACTAACCATGGCAATATATCGTCTAACTTAATAACACCGTGTTGCAGCATAAGCGCGGTAACTTTTTGCAACGAAAACGGAGTGGCGTTCACCGTGGAACAGTATTTAAATCCTAAAACTTCGCAGAGTACCTGCTGATCACTCATATACGAACGGATTAAAGGAATAAAAAGCGCATCGTCTTGAGGTCGATTCTCAAAAGTCTCTAGTAAAATGTCAAGCACTCTGTTAGGGTCTAAATTGAAATATCCTACAAAAACGGTAAACATATAAGTTCACGTGCTTCTGGAACTCTGTAAATTAGTCGTGAAAAATATACCAACTGGATGATATTTTGCACACATACCAATAAGAGATTTAACAATTTCAAGTATCGACGCTACTTCGCTCGCTGGGCGTTCCTGATTCAATTCCACTATAAGTTTAGAATAGCCCTCGCTCTCTTCTCTAAATAAATTAAACTTCCGTTGCTTATAGCTGCAAGAAACGCAATATTTATACGAGCCCTCCATCGAAATCTCTACCGCAAAGTAAATACGTACTACAACTTTGTCTTCACTTTGATGAATTTCGTTTGGAAATTTTTATTCTTCAACGTTCCCACGTCCTGCAGCGTGTCGATTTCTAAACGTTCCTTCAGTATCCTATCTGTTAGAAACTGTGCAGAAAGCAAACGACATGAGTAAAGCGCGTCCTCAGGATTGTGTTTCAGCGAATCGTCCGTACTTCAAATTCGTTTATCTTTATCTTATAGAATGATACCTTTTCCGACTCTTTCACGATATAATAAAAGTTATTCCTGTCCTCGTTATGCGCCTCCACGTCTATTAGCGTAAATATATCAACTATCGCCGATGGTATTGCCCCATCGATAATCTAAAAGTAAATACATTTCGTGCGTTAACTCCGAGCCGATCAGAATTTCAGCGCTCGGCTTTCGACTCATTCGGAGTAATGATAATCGGACAGTCGCTCTTACCGTCAGTTCACCTAACGTCTGAACTACATTGTCCCTTTTTATGTTCCCATGGATTCCATTCGATATTAATTCGTACAATCCTCTTCGCCATTCTACAATTAGAGAAAACACCACACGGAGATGTTAGAAACGCTCGAAATACCCAGGATTTAATAACTCCACGTGTATTAGTATCAGAGGAACGAAATGCGGAGCGTAAAGCCAATGTGAAATCAAAACGAAAAGTGTCTTGATGTTTCAAAAAGAATTTTGAAATCGCATACGAGGACTCGTTGTCTCCGAAGAAGACTACGATAAATTTATTTACATATATTTGCCGCTCGACGGACGAATGATAAATCTGGCGAACTGGTTATTGTTGATTTCGGAAAAACTAATAGTGTTACGGATACGAGGCTGATGGAAATAAAGAAGTTGGACGCACATAAACCACAGACCCAAGCTGGCGAGTTAGGATCGCGGAAAAAAAAAATAATGGAAATTCACCTGCAGTGTTGCCTTCCTTAAATTTGTGCTTGATTAACTTGAGGCTGCAAACAGTCGTTAATTGACAATTAACTCTTCAGAAGAGCGAGAAACAGGAGAGATAAGTTGCAACCATCAATTTGCACAGAGTATGCAGAGTATCAATTCAATATTTAACCGAACGCGCTTCGGAACGTTAACGCGTTAACCACTTACAAATCATTTTTCCCATGTTTATCCCATGCTTTCCATATCTCTGAATTCCACACTTTACCAGCCATTCTAATTCCATTAAAAGCTCTTTCGCGATTAAAAACAAACGTATCAACATCACAGGTTAATAGACTCCATTTTCCACCATTGCGAGCGTCCCCGAAGCTATCATGGCGCGATCTTTCTTATGTCATGCATCATATCTAGTGAGATATCTTTATTGCTAAAAATTATCTACGAATTTTACGACCCAATAATTTAACAACGATGTATCAGTAAATTATTCATGAGCGAATTCCATTTAGGCCCAAATCGCCCGTGAGTTTTATTAATTTTCCCTGTACGTGACTGGAGGTATCGTCAAGAATTTCGAAGTCGATTTTCTCAAAACTGAAGCACGATATCAACAAATTTGATTCCTTTTTCTCGACTTATTTACTTGTTATAAGTCGAAAAGGAAGAGTAACTTTTTTTCATATCACGCTCCATTTTCGAGATAATCGACTTTGAAATTCTTCAAGGTGATTTTCATTAAGGTAGGTTTTCCTATGCGCGATTGGACGCAATATCAAGAATTTCAAAGTCGATTTTCTCGAAAATGAAGCACGATATAAAAAAATTTTATTCTTTCTTCTCGACTTATTTGCTTGTTATGAGTCGAAAAGAAAGAGTAACTTTTTTTCATATCACGCTCCATTTTCGAGATAATCGACTTTGAAATTCTTCAAGGTGATTTTCATTAAGGAAGGTTTTCCTATGCGCGATTGGACGCAATATCAAGAATTTCAAAGTCGATTTTCTCGAAAATGAAGCACGATATAAAAAATTTTTATTCTTTCTTCTCGACTTATTTACTTGTTATGAGTCGAAAAGAAAGAGTAACTTTTTTTCATATCACGCTCCATTTTCGAGATAATCGACTTTGAAATTCTTAAGTAAGTGGAATTCGCTCCATATAACACTAACTTAAGAAATAGGGAGCAAAATGGTGAAACTGATCGAAAGAATTTTATAGAATTATTTTTTTATATATTCCAAGTTTCAATAAAACGCTGTGTTTATATTACAAATATGTATGCGAAATTTGTTTCTCCGTAATATGTGTGATAAAGTTTCAGCTGGATATTCCAAGAAATTATCCAGGAAACAGTTATCAACGCAGGTCGCGCAAACGCGATGAGTTTAGGAACACTAGAGAATTTGGTTCTTTTGCTTCGAACCATTCGTCGGAGAGGTAATGTCAATTTCACGTAAAATAGAATCGTGAAACATCTGGCTCTAGATCATTGGAGATAAATATCTTTCGGTGCAGTTGCGTTGATTAATTATTGCAGAGTAATATGGATTCAATATTATCGTCTTGAAATGTAATATGTACCCGTAGCAAGTACACACGACCTGGTCGTTGTTTTGTTTACTGTCCACCTGCAGCTACCGCAGTTCGAATTAATTCAACATAATTTCATATTTTGAGTAACGATATATCGATTTTGTGCGTGCACGTTGTTTACATTTCGAATTAAACCGTTTCGTAGATTTTATTTCGTAACTTTTACTGGCGATCTTTTTGGTTATGTCACGCTGTCACAGTAAGGCTTCTGCGATTTTGCTTTCAGCGTAAAATGGCCAAGTCTACGGAGAAGAAGGGAAAGAGCGCTATCAACGAGGTAGTGACTCGCGAGTACACAGTGAACCTTCACAAACGCCTGCATGGCGTTGGATTCAAGAAACGTGCTCCACGAGCTATCAAGGAAATCCGAAAGTTCGCTGAGAAACAAATGGGCACCCCTGATGTGAGGATCGACACGCGTCTTAACAAGCAACTGTGGTCGAAAGGAATCAGGTGAATGTTACACGCTATTTTATTGAGAGGGTTTAAAGGGTTTCGTGAAATTTAAGTCTCGAAGTGATTTCGCTGAGTCGGTATGAACGAACTCTCTGTTTCTTAGGAACGTACCATTCAGGGTTCGTGTACGATTGAGCAGAAGGAGGAACGACGATGAAGACTCAGCGAACAAGCTGTACACCCTCGTTACATACATACCAGTTGCTGCTTTCAAAGGTCTACAGACAGAGAATGTTGACGCCAGTCAAGATTGAATTATTTAATAAATAAAAATAGTTTTCATCAACTCTTGGGTTTAAAAACATTTTGGTGATTCCCCCTACACTTTCAAGGTTACATTTGCTACAGCATCAATTCGTATTAACTTCATCGAAAAATTACAAATCTTGTTTTCAAGTTTCTCGAAGTTGAAAATCGAACTTTAAACAAAAAGATTGCAACTGACGTTGCTGCTTATCGATGCATCTTTCGATTCCACGCCAGCCGCTGATCCAAAAAGTCCCCACGATTTAATATCTCTAGTTAACTAGTACTGCAAAGTTGGCAACGCGGGCGATAAAAGTTTTGACCGTTTTGACTTCAACATTTACGCATTTTTTCTCAATTTTCTAAGAAGATTTCTATCTCTGCGCATTCATAAAGCAGAGTGCTTCGGGAAATGTATAATTCATTTCGCAATATTCTCATAAAATGAGGTAATTTCAAACTACAAAATTAGCGCCATTTCTTTAAAAGGGTATTCTAGCGTAAGACGTGCTTTTTCTTACGCAATCTTCGGTATTTTTTTTATAAAGCATCTAACCACTTACTCCGCCACAATTTGGTTCATAAATTTTTCCATGTTTCAGTAATGTTTACAAATTTTATTAGACAGAAATAATTAATATTTGTGGCAGTGGGAGCGTTTGAACGCATTCGGTATAAAAAGAAGTCTTCCCTCGGTGTTTGTGTATTCGGCTATTCTGCTGATCTGAAATAAAAAAGCCAAAAGATTCTTAATTAGGACGAGATTGGTTATAGCCGGTAGCGGAATGAAAGAAAATAAGCAACAATTAAGAAAGTGGCAGTACTTTGAAGTCTTTTGATTTCTTAATTTTAAGAATTATTTTGACTATCGATTATTTCATGATTTTGAATTAATTCCGCTATCGAATGCATTCAAACAGAGCGTTGAAACGGAGCTCGGAGCTGGAGCGCGAAAAATTTTTACTGTTTCACTGCTCCAATTTTTTTTTATTTGAATTTTCTTTCATTTTATAAGATCAGATGAATGAAATGTTTTTAATAATTACTAATTCTCAATTTTTCATCATTGAAAAAATATATCGTAGGGCCGCGCAGTCCCGTGAAGGCGTAGTACTTTTTTTGCCCGAAAATTAAGCATTATGAATTTTTTTCTGTATGAAAATGAAGAGCTAGAAAGATGGGGTTTGTTTTAAATGAAAGATCTCTGGTTGAAAGTATTAAAAGAATTTTTATTTTAAAAAAAGCACCAGGGGTGGAGCTGTAGCAAATATTTTGATGGCGGAGTAGGAGTAGAGCAAATAAAAAATTGGTCTGCTCCAATCCCCTGCATTCAAATAAAATTTGTAATATTTACTGAAACTCGTCCAAATACACAAATCAAATATGACGGAAAAGGTGTAACAGAGCCCTCATAAAAAATACCAAAGATTGCGAAAGAAACATCACGTCTCAAACTAGAAAATCCCCTTAAATAAAAGAAGCATCTCTATTTCAAATTTCGCGCGTTACCGGTCAGCGCGCCAACCGAGTTTCAAATAATTTGGCGCGAACTAGGAACGTTTCGCTCGCCCACACTTGGCTGGTGAGAAAACGCCACCAGTCTCGGCTGCATTCAGAAAAGTTTATCATTCGTATGGATCCTGGCGTTGCGATACCGTGTTACGGCTCGATTAGTATAAATTCTGAAATAGAAGCAGTGAGAGTAAGTAGTATCAAGCGTTCGTACAAAAGCGCACTAACAACACCGTTTCCACCTCGAGCCACTAATTCCAAACCAAACTCGCAGACATTGCCTTTGTTTATCCGAACGTCGAGCAGAGCCACTTAATCTTTCATTGAGAACGCCAGGCGTGAATTCCGCTCCTCCTATCGTTTTATTTAAGGCCGCTATCGGCCAGTCCTCTTTTTTTTATTTCGTTCTAATCACTCGGGGTGACGTTTTATCAAATAGCCCGTGGGAACCTCGCTCCGACGCTCTCCGAGTGTGTTCGCGTAGCTACGGCGTCGCTTCTCACTGAGGTTACATTTGCATTGAATAGCGTTAATTAAAAAGGGGAGAGAGAAAAAATCCCAGGTCCATTGTTTACCCCAGCGCGTGTTAATTTCCCACAATGTTTTAGAAGAAGTAAAGTATCCCCGAGCGTGAGCGCAACAATTGCAATCGAGATGCGATTTGTCAATGATCGATCACGGAACTGCTTTTTTCCTCGAGCCAGCTTTTGAATTAATTAATTCCCCTCGCGGACGAAACCGCGCTGACTAACGAGGAATGCAGTCTCTGAGACACGATTTATGGTAGATTGTGCCTAGTCGCCAATTTTGCAACGAATTCCTTTGCAAGCAGAATTCGTACCGGGTTCTTTCACGGAGGTTTTCTTTCGGAATATCTCTTCGCAATTATTTTTTTTGTAACTTACGTATTTTATATCATAAAATGGTACAATAAAGATGTATAGATGTATATATAGTTTCTGTATGCTATGCGTTTTCCTTCTCCCTTTCTTCTCCTTCCAAGTTCTTTTTAATTAATTAATTGTTTGTCTAATAACTTTTCCCTAAGTTCATCTCAAGCATAATTGACCATATTTCCTGCGCAAGGATTTAACAAATTAGATGAACTTTAACACATTGCAGACTTTATCTCTTCTCAATTTATTTGTTCAGCTATTTCCTTCTATCATTTCTTAAAAATTTCAGTCACTAATACTGGGAGTTTGCAAATACATATGAGTAAGCGAGAAGTTGCACTTTGCCTCCAACTCAAGGACCAAAGATATCTCGAGATTGGTCTGCCAGTAAATAAAACGGGGATTATCTCTGCAATGTGTTAAGAAATTTTAACATTCGAATCTCGCATTCATAATCTGTTCCTTCCGAAGTTTGGTCTGAATGATTCGTAGCTCGATATTCTCTGAAATTTTCACTATTGATTCTCTTGAATTGTTAGATAGTTTTATAATGGAAGGAGGTGGAGTACTTACGGCAGAGCGCAGTCCAGCGCGGGCGAACCTGCACGTGGCGTTCAGCGAAAAGGGGGAGGTGAAAGAGCGTCGAGAGAAATTCTTGACGGCCAAATATGGGTCCCACCAGATGTCCCTTATTCGTAAGAGACTTGCGGTTGAAATGTGGCTATTCGACGAGCTAGAGAAATTATACGACACAGTTGTGAGCAGAAAATTAAATTTATGTTAACTCGTAGAACCAGTCTTTACCAGTTTGCTGTAATTTTCTGTTTTTACTCCGCAGAACGACACTGGGAAAAATCGAGAGGTTGAAATCGATATAGATGAACTTCTCGACATGGATAGCGATGATCACAGGCGAAGATTTTTGCAAGTACGTGAACGAATAATGCAGGAGTGTAATTTCTAAAGCTGGAGTAACTTGAATTGGGATTTTCATTTGCAGGAATTACTGGTTGATACAAAAAAGCCACCACACGATGTAAATGTAAGTAAAGATACGTTTGTTTATTTATAGATGAGTAACTATTTGTTGATTTAACGTTGTAACAGTATTCTCCTTTCCGGAAGTTAATATTCTGTGACTAATTTAAATAATTCCAAATGTTTACGTTAAGGGGAACCTGGTTGGAAAAGAGGCGATTTTTAAGAATTATTTTCTCAACAAATATAGAGTGAATCTTTCCAAAATTTTAAGGGCATTTTACTCAATATTTAGACAACAAGAAAAATTTTTTTAGTCAAGAATAGTTCATTTAATATTGTTTTATTTGCACCTGAAATAAAAAAGTTGAAGTTTCTCTTAATTGCCATGAATTCATATTGTCGATGGACCAAAAAAATAAGAAATTTTTATTGTATAATAACTACTTTTGGAAATTAAGTATTACAAATTTAAGTAGTATT
Organism: Andrena chrysosceles; assembly: GCA_963855975.1. Lineage (NCBI taxonomy): Eukaryota > Metazoa > Arthropoda > Insecta > Hymenoptera > Andrenidae > Andrena > Andrena chrysosceles. Next base: position 34,218,643 of record OY979767.1, on the reverse strand, counting down.
AAAAATTTAATTCTTCGTGGTCACACGGGGTGTATTGCACCCCAAGGGCAATTTTCGATTTGAAATGTCGCACCTTTACGTTTTCCAAAGGGGATTTATCGCAAAAAAAATTAAAAAATCGTTTTTTCCCACAACCATGGAAAATCGCTCATTTTCAACTACAAATTTTATCATATCAAAATTTATATTTCTAGAAAAAGACTATTAGACCATGACTGTATAAGTATTACGAATGTACAATTATCACCGAAAAGTTAAAAGATTCAAAAATACGAAAATGGTAACTCAAAAAATGACGCAGGGGTACAGTGAACCCAGTGTGATCAATTTGTGATTATAAGAAGGTGGGACCACGAAGGGTTAATATAATTTATGTAGATTTTAATTGAGAACGAAGTAATTTAAGTTTACAATTTTGCCAATTTCAGACTCTTTTGTTTATTTTTTGAGAAAATAATTCTTAAAAACACGTATTTTTCTGCGTCTTAAACTAGGTTCACCCTAAAGAACAGCACAAGGTGTCCCAAATAAATTAAAACAACGTGATTGACATTTTACAATGCTCCAGTCGTAGCTTTCGCACCCAAGCCGGCTAATTACTAGCACGAGTTGTTTATATGTTTCAGAAATTCATTAACGATTTACTCGAAAAAGCTAAAACACTTTGAAGAACTTCCATGCTCTTCCTAGCACTCACGTGCTCGCAAGGACTTCTTTGAAGCATTAAAAGATTTGCTCAGATTTGGAACGAGTCAAAGACATATTCAAGCCTTACCGAGTCGCGCGCATACGCGGCTCGAATGCCAATTTATCATTACTTGGATAGAACTTAACGGGGAAAACATCAAATGACTCTGCACATTTTTTATTCTAGCGTGTGTATTATTTCATATTGAAATCGTAAGCATTAGTATCTGACTAATCTCAGTGCAACGGCTAGCTCTGTTAGTTATTTGTGTGCGCATCGCATATCAAGTAATAGACCTCACAGTACACAAACTGCCTTGCTGTACGATCCATCCAGCGCGATGTATAGTAGAAAAAGTTTGCCCTTCTAGTTTTGTATGCCTTCTATAATCCAAACCGTTCGTAGTGATATTTATGTTGTTAAGGCTCGTCAACTAACAATACTTCCAAACGTCGTAACTATACCAAATGATTTCTATGCATATCCTATGTTTATCAGATTCCCCCGACCGCAAGCGGGTCGAAGCAGGTTTAATACCTTTATGTTGTAGTTCTAACGAATTAACGCAATTCTATTTATTTTAGAGGATAATCTCTAAGGGAGTAATACGCAAAATTTCGCATCGGATGCTTGTGAAGGAGGAGCCTTGCTTGACGATGTAACAGAAGCGCGTATTGTTTCAGATGATTCTGGCATAGTAACAATTAAATAAAACGTGGAAATGGCACCTATCGTTGCTTCGGTACCGAATCAGTATTTCAATCATCGCGGAGTGGAAGCTTACTCTGCCGTGACTTCTTAATTACAGTTCGATACTTTTTAAAAGATGCTCGGATATCAGCATTCTTGTTAAGTTGTTGGGAAAGGGGAGGATAAAAACATTCCTAAATTTAGAAAGAAATATTCGAGGCGGCGGAATCTTTAGATTCCACAGCGTGCCGAAATTTTTGAATTATTTTGTTGCTTATATAATCATGTTATTAATTTCGAGATTTTAAATTTCTATTTATATACGTGTTATGCTCTTCTAAGTTATAAAATTTATAATTTTTAAAAGGGAGGCCCTCTGTTTTGTGGGCCAATGATCCATATCATTATTCGTTTCAACAAATCCACTAGCGTTTGTGTTCTGGAAATTCGAAGCGTCGCGACGGAGCGCAATCATAGGTGACATTTATACGCTTTACGGTCATTTAACAGACGAGATACGACGTAGAGTGTATCCACAGTCGTGTAAAAGAGGAATAAGGTAACACGGATCTCTCGCACCAGTGTGTGTCTCGCATCGTTACTTAATGTCGTACCGAAAAGACTGCGCAAATGGAATTTACCTCCCTCTTAAAGCTAGATGCGTACAGAAATCACTTGCGACGAGAGCAGATAATAATATATGATCGACGATCGAATACACAGTGTCTGAAGTCCGAAGAAATTTTCTGTTTACGATCGGATAGGATGCAAAGCAATACCCGAAAAATGTGATCGCCCCCAACAATATTGTCTTCGAAGAAAGAGGAACAGAAGGCGGCTGCTCGAGGCTCTTCACTACCTTGTATCTCGAGAAGTGTACGATCTCTGTAGTGTTATTGATCCCCGGTTAAGAAAGCAAAGACGGAAGAGAGGCGGGAGCAGTTTTATTCAAGGGCTAGTGAAACGTATGGTCATCCACGAGATGACAGAGGATTCACCTGCCACTCATCGATTGTGTCGTTTCGTTTGGCGAAAATGTGATCTTTGTGAACTTGTCGCGAGCATAGGAAAATGTGTCTAGACTACCTTTCTACCCTTAAAACTTCCATACCAGCTTAGATGAGTAACATTGTCTAATTAAAAGCGTTGAAACGTCGTCTCGTCACCCGCATGTATATTTAAAACTTTGTACGATGAAATATATGTGAATGTGTAATTAAGGTTAGGAGTAAACGTATACAATAAACCTTGATCTCATGCGTGCAATCAATGGCGCGTTCGTTTTAGGCCTGGGACTACTCGAATAATTTAATATTCGAATATTTTACAAGTATTCGAATGCTACGAATAAATTTCGAATATTTATGTATTCAAATACTATTCGAATATTTGAGCGAATACTATTCGAATACTATTCGAATATTTGAGTATTCGAATACTATTCGAATATTTGAGTATTCGAATACTATTCGAATATTTGAGTATTCGAATACTATTCGAATAGTATGGTGTGAATTATAAATAAAGTTATTAGCTAACAAGATTTCATCCTAACAAACTAACGAGTTCACAACTGAAACTAAATTAAAGCTGGTAAAAAAATGAACCTAAAGAACTTGATTAATAATTGACACCTTACTATTTGAATACTTAAATATTCGAAGACTATTCGATTACTTAAATATTCGAATACATCAGAATTCGAATACTATTCGATTACTGAAATATTCGAATACTATTCAATTACTTAAATATTCGAATACATCAGAATTCGAATACTTAAATATTCGAAGACTATTCGATTACTGAAATATTCGAATACTATTCGATTCCTTAAATATTCGAATACTATTCGATTACTTAAATATTGGAATAGTATTCGAATACTTGGATATTCGAAGTATATTCGCCAAATAATTGAGCAACTGAAGTATTCGAGTACTCGAATACCGAAAGATTCGACAAATAGTCGCAGCCCTAGTTCGTTCCGCTCGGGCGAGTCTATTACTCCACCAGAGGCTGTGGAACGAATGCGCCCAGCAGTTTAATCAGAGTTTATTGTATTAGAGATGATACAATCAATTTGCGCACTTGTGATTTAGCGTTGTAAAGGGTATGCGACCATCAATACGATTATGTTCACCGAATCGAAATTATGAAGTTTTTAAATTCTATCGCCGGAGCAAGTGTTGCTATCAAATTCTTTGTTCTTTGGTTCTGTATTGTGCAATGGCCGTTAGGTGGGTGCGCGTGAAATATCGTTTCTTTAAATCGCCACTTCGAACACTGTTCGTAAATAGTTTTCAATTTAGTACAGCTATTTCTCTTTCTTTCAAAATTCCAGCTAGTCATTCTTCTGATTACTTATGGTTGCACAAGGTTTCATCATATCACAGACGACAATTTGATTAAAACAGGATTCTCGAAGTGATATTTTGCGCGAACCGACCTAATTAAAAGCGCGATCGGTGCTTTGCGTGTAATACTCGAATGTTTCGTAATGTAATACGGCTTGGTGTCTTTAGAACGATGAAAGGAACTCGTAGGATTATTTTCTCGGTGAATCATTCGCAGGAAATGGGAAATACCCGAGGTCTTTGAAGAGGGGAACGGAGGGGCGGGGAATGTTATATCCTGATGGCAATGGAATTTCCCATCCCGCGTGAATGGTGGCGTCGTAACACCGAATAAAATTAATCCATATTACTCTTAAGTAAGGGAGAAGCACTTTTACACCGATAAAGATAAGAGATTCCCGCAACGCGATTAAAGAGAAAGTAAGGCGGAAATCGTAGACGAAGTAAGATCCCTGTCCCCTGCATCTCCAATTGGCGCGATATTACCGTTTCTACGACAAGAAACAATATTTTGCATCAACATGTACTGATTATGTAAGAGATTGTATTTACTTGCACAAACGAAATAAGAATTGGATAATGGAAAAAGCATCGATTTCCCTTATTTCCCTGCAGTCCTCCCCCTTTTGGGATCGAATTACAAGCCGCAAAATAAAAAGTGTCGTTGTAATTAGACGTTGACTTAAGTAGAGTGTAATCTTGTTGACTCCTACCATGTGAAATTACTCAAAAATATATTAAACACTTTGAAATCTCTCAGGCGCGAAAACACGCCGACGTTGTTCGAAGAGTTACGATACTTAAGGGGTAACTGTAGCGGCACAAAAACATAGTATAGAAAAATACCTTTGACAATTGTTTGTGGGTAAACATAGAAATAAGTGGAAAATCTGTTTACACGCCTTTAGTATTCACATCTTAAGTAGTTTCAAGCTATTTTTCTTTTTTCCAAAATGGCATTTTAACCACATTTTTCAAATTGGCTTGCAGCAGAACTTAGGGGGACTAGGCAGTCGAAAAATCGATTTTTTATTGCATTTTCTGAAAGTACTATCTTTTCTGAATAAAATGCCGCTTGGTTTATAGTCAAATTTGCAAAATTGCAGATTTGGCAGCTAAAAACGTCAAGCGGCAATCTATAGCGTAGCCTTTGCCCAGAAACTTTAATTTTCTCGAATATTTTTTCTCTTCATTTTTTCCTGATTGCGAACAAATGGAGGTTCAGATCGACTTGGAAAAAATTACAGGATGTGTAAAACATCCTTAAAATTCGTAATTTTCATAAAAAAAATTAAGAAGTCACCAGATTTTAGTAGCGCACCATCATTGTTTTTAAGGCGCTCTACAAATAGTGCTTCAAAAAGCACTATAACTTCGGATATACTATTTTTGTTTCATATTCTTTAAAAATTGGCAACGGAAGCCACAAAGATGGAAGTAAATATATTTAATGGTTTTGTTTTAAAAAATTCCCCAAGTTCCCATCATTTTTCGTCCGTCAAGGTAGGGAAACCCCTTAAACAAATTTTATTCGATTCACTTGATATGTTTACAGTAGCTCCTTAACTATATTTTCCATATAAATACGTACCGATTTTACAATTTGTTGAAAACTTTTAATTTTATGCACGATTTTTTAGCTGAAAATGGTGCTGGGCGTGGTTTTTTACCGTTTCTAAGAAAAATAATATTTCCCAATATCGGTACATATTTCTAAGGTAGTTAAGAAGCTACTGTAAAAATTTCAAGTGAACCGGATAAAATTTAAGTTACGCTGCAAGCCAATTTGAAAAACGCGGTTCCGAGAAAAACGTGTTTAAAGTACCATTTTGGAAATAAGAAAAGAACAGAAAAGAAATGAAAACAAAAGAAAAAGAAAAGAAATACAGCTTCAAGCTGCTTAAGATGTGTATAATAAAGAAGTCGTTTAAACAGATTTTCCGTTATTTCTTTGTTTTTCCACAAACAATTGCCAAAGATAACTACGTTTTTGTGCCTCTACAGTGGTGTTACCACTGTTACCCATCACGGTACCCAAAACACCATAATTCTCGCTAAACAAATTCCCGAAACTAGCATTGAAAACGGGCAGTCAAACCAGGATACCCGCTTAAATATCGAAAAAAATATTTATTCATCAACCTGGGGGTCCAGCTCGAGATGATTTCAGCGAGTTATATCAAAGGTTTATTCATTACATTGTACAGAATTCCACCGCATTAGTAGTGCCTACAGCGAGTCTGTGATACATACTTTCATAGAAAAAATTTATGAAAAGATCGGCTTGAATAAAGGTACACGATATACGTTTACGTAAATAAAGTTTGCCTCCGCGAAATCGTTGCTCCCGCGAGCTATACATCCGTTCCCTCTAGATTCTCGCCGCTCGTAAAAATATGCCGCTCCAGTGTTCCGCACACTTAATTACCGAGGCCGGTGCAAGACACGTTAGCCGATCGCCGCCACGATCGGAGCAGGGGAGAAGACTGATATAAATACTTTACATATCGATGCCTCGAATCCTGTTACCGTACTCCGACGCTTAGGAGTTCCTGATACCAAGCGCCTGTTCCAGCTCCGCGCGCTTCTGCTGCACCTTCGTGTAGAAGTACCGGCAGACGGCTTCCTGCGCCCACGGCTGGTAATAGAACTCCGCCCTGCGCTCCTCCTCTGGGTTCCCGACCACGTCTATCATCGTCTTCAAGTCCCTAGTCTGCGAGATGATCCACTTGTTGATGAACTGCTGGGGATCCTTGGCGAAGCTTAGGAAGAACTCCCGGTTGGTCTTCAGCTGATTGATCGTCTCCACGGTCTCGTGAATTTTGTTGTCGAGGCTCTGGATCTCCTGCTGGCTGGCGGTCGACAGCAGGAAATTGTTCATCTGCGTCTTCAACGTGTCGTCCACCTCCACGTCTATGTCGTAGCACGCGGTCTGCTTCGTCTCCGTGCCTGGCGGAAGATACAGGGAGATGTGTAGATCGCTGTTCTCTATGTGGTGTTTAGTAAAACGAGAGGTAATTGGTAACGTACCCTCCACGCTGATAACGTGGTTGATTACGATAGGATCGGGCGGGTGAAGCAGCGGATTCAAACGCTGCGGTATCTCCGCGAATTTCATCCTGGAGCAGGCGAATATTTGCTCCAAATACTTATCACAGTTTATGAACTCCCTCTCGTGACTGTCTTGCAGCTTGTGCGTCTTTATGTACTGCCATAGCGCGGAGATGATGACGGGTCGCGTTTGTGTATGTACACCTAGGAGGCGCGCTAATCTGGGATCTAGTTTGAACTGCGGAGAAGAACGTTGAGTTGTTGGTGCTGGTTAGGTTTAAGGGGGTACAACCGTTTGAAAGTGTCAAAAATCGGATTTTTTTTACAATTTTCATAGATTGATGTTTTAGAAGTATTATAAATCAAGTTCGATGTAAAAATTCGAAAAATTGGTGAAGTTATAGGCAACTACAATTTTCATTACGGTGGCCCTAAAAACTCGCGCTATGTTCAACCAATTCACTTCCAATTTTGAATGCAGAATCGTAATAATCAATCTCGATGTGGAATCTTATGCGACGACGGTTTTTTTTATATCGATTCCCCGATTATTATTCATAAAGAAAAAGCATGGACTAACTTTATTTTTTATCTCACCAGTTCCTTATTTTCCAAAATTTTCTTAATCGGCGCCGTAGATCGATAGCTATTAATATATTTTATAAAAAAAAACTTTACTGTTTTTCATTTCAGACACGACATTCAGTTTTTTTCAGGGCCACCGTGTAGCCGGCTAAAGTCAGGAGAGTTTCGGATCAGGGCTGGGACTATTCGAATAATTTAATATTCGAATATTTTTCAAGTATTCGAATTCTACGAATAAACTTCGAATATTTCAGTATTCGAGTACTTAAAAATTCGAATACCGAAAAATTCGACAAATAGTCCCAGCCCTAATATGTATCCATAACTTCCGAGAAACAATAGATTTTTAACTGAAACTTTTTTTGAAGTAGCTTTTTTTTAAATCCACAAAATGTACACATTTTCCAAGAGTTCAAACGGGTATACCCCCTTAAGATGAAACAGTGGTCAGACCGTTACCTGTAGAGGCTGGTAATCAAGGAGCAGAAGAATAGTACATCGAACATTTTTATCGCCGGGTCTTTTCACCTGGAAACCGTCGGTTTCCTGTGTTGTCAACGTGCGATGCCACTCCACCAAGTGGTTATCAGGGCCGTACAAATCTTTATCCAATTCTATGACTAAACTCTTGAAGAACGAAGAGAACTTTCTCTTCACCTAAGAGTTTCCACACAAGTTATCACCCTGCTTAGTTAGCCGACACTTAGTTTCATAATTCTACTACCTTATTGGGATCATTTTTCGTGTCATCTAAGAGCCGCCCTTCGACTCTAAGCTCCCAAGATGCAACCGAACCCTCCTCTCCCTCGCCAGCCTCCTTCGCCGGGTAGAACGTATTCGATATGAATATCCGCAGCTTCCTCTTCTGCTTCATAGGACGCTTCAGCGCTTCTTGTATATCAAGACGCTTTCGCATTATAGTCGCGTCCAGCTTTCTCTCGAACGCGAGCAAGTCCATGTAAGCCTGGGACTCAGGCACCAAGTCGCGCACCTTCTGCGGCAATATTTTGTCCGCCAACTTTTTCTTCTTCTTGGATGTGGAATGTGAAAAATCACTGTTCCAAAAATACCTAAATGAGTTCGTGTAAAAATCATAGATTCAAAAATCAATAAACCAATTTTGAAGCTTATGAGATGCAGTGATGTTCCTGGTAAATCGGTAAACGTTTTTTTAACGCAGCAAACAAAATTATAAGCGCTAGAAGTTACTTTTTTTAAGAAACAAAACTCTTCATTTAACGCATTCGTCGATGGGATTATTTGATGCGGGGAGACGATGAGTACAGTGATAAACAGTAATACGAAATTGAAAGAAAAATGCATGCGGCGCCTGCGCACTTACGGTTTCTGCTGCGACATGGGTATACGTTGGTCCGCGCTTCTCTTCCCAACTGGTGGAGTGGGCATTGGTCCCTGGCGAATGTTGGAGTAAGGTTGACTCGTTCTTATTATGCTCCCTGGGCCGGGACCGGCGTTTGCCATCTGCGGAGGCGGAGTAAATCCCGACCGTTGCTGCATCTGCGTTACGAAATATTTTTTCACGGGGAAATGCAATTAAATATGTCCATCTTTCGATGTATTAGCGACAGCAATGTTTGCCGAAATTTGTGATATACTCACGGGAAAATTTGGGCCCGAGTATTGCCGCAAATTCGGAGGCACAGACGACGCTGTGTATCTTTGTTGCGGCGGGACATTATTCCCCGTATTTGGTACAGGAAACCTCTGTGCCATGTCTCTTTGGTGACCACCCTAGCGGGGCAGAAGAAGCTTCTTATTTAAACGAACTTTCACGTCCCATTAGAAATAACTTTATTTTCGAATGAAAGAAAATCTGTTCGTATTTTATTATTTTTCCCGAAGTTGTTTATTGAAATAAGGAAGGAGGCAGTAGCATCTAACAATGATGTGAATTGTCTGTCAAAACCAACTACTAAGGAAAAACAAAAACATAACCTTCGAAGCCGAAGCTGATTGCAACCTTTCGCGCAAGATTATTTAGAATTAAACTCACTATTTTTGAGCTAGAGAAACATTTTTATTTTGATAATGATTTACCGGGGTATAAATGAGAACACGGGGCGAAGTATTAAAACACTGTGAGGCACAGCTTCTGTCGGTTCTCCGTCAAATTCGACCACACTTTTGCGTAACGCCACATTTCGATTCGGTGAATTCGAGGTTAGGTTATTTTATGTTTTTGAGTAGAGTGGAGCGTGAAGAAAACGAAGATAGGGTGAAATGAGATCAGCGAGTAATGAAAAACTACCTACGCCTTGAAAGCTTCTATCCACTTTCTGTCAGGGTTAGTAAGCTCTCAGGGAAGCGGCAGATTACAGATGCATTACCTCTGTGTTCTGTCGCCAAGAGGGCGCTGGTCGTGGCGCGCAGGTGATTCTTAATTTAAACACCAGAGGGCTATGAAATGATCAGTTTGAACAGGTACTTGTGAGAATTGGAAGCTGGCCGTGGCCCTCTGGCGGCGATTCTGAAAAGCGCGGCTATTTAAATTTGAAATCGTAGACAGACTTCTTTTTTTTAATAAGAACGTTAAGTATTAAAAAAATAAATGTATTCTGTTTATAATTTACTAATGTGAGAATGTCAGTTTTGATTTGAATTTAAAAACGATGGAGTGTGCAACTTATGGAGTAATTAATTTTTTATCATAATTGAATCACTATGCACTAGTGCCTAGTTATAATTGAATCAATTAGAAATATTATTTTCCATGAACTATAACAATTCGATTAACAGCCAATATACCAGCAGGACATCTACTTCTTTCACTTTTGAGTAACTCAATAGGACACTTTCTAATTATTATCCCAATCATAATAATTATTAAAAATATACTATTTATTTTAGAAATCTCAGTAGCATTAATTCAATCCTACGTATTTTCAATTATAAGAACTCTATATTTCAATGAATCAAACTATGACAAATTCTAACCACCCTTGTCATATAGTAACATTAAGTTCTTGATCCATACTAACATCAATTAATATTATAAATACCTTCTTAAGAATAATTTTAATAATATATTTAAAAATAACAAACTTATTATTTATTAGAATAATTATTATAATTACTATAAGTATGCACTACCCTGCAGGCCCGGATTAAGATTTTTGGGGCCCGGGGCTATCAAACCTTCGAGGCCCCTCCGTGGTTGAATAGCGCGGGGGGGGGGGGGGTAGTGAGCTAATCGCTTAGAACGGGGCCCCCTCGGAAAGTGGGGCCCGGGGCTGCAGCCCCCCTAGCCCTCCTTTAATCCGGGCCTGCTACCCTGCACCTGTGTTGTGGGTATAATTAAATACGAAATTAGGAAATGTTTAAATAAATTAGTACGGTAGATCTTGGAAATGCAATTGCGGTGAATTGTTGGAATTTATGTTAATACCTCGAATTCCCTCTAACATTGAATAAATGATTAAGAGATGGTAATAATAGAATACCTTGAGCACCACCCGCGCAAGTGGATTCTCATGAAAGTAATTAATCATAAGCCGCGGAGATTTAATTCGGGACAATACGTATTTAAATCGCTGAATCGTTGAACTAACTTCAAACAAGTGGGACGAAATTATTCACGAATAGTATTATAAACGCCCCGTCATACTACTTTACGCTTAAACTCGAGTTCCATAAATACTTTCACTGAGTAAGAACTTGAAAACCCGCGAACTGGTCCTTTCTCAAATTTCGTTTTTGAATCAATTAAATCAGAAAAACGGAAATGTAAGTATGCAGAGAACATTTAGTAAAATTACACGAAGGATTCGTAATTCGTGATAAATTTATTTTATTTTAAAACGTAAATTAATTTCATGTTACTGATGTAAAAAAAAAACAATAAAACAATGCGTTCCCGAATCTGTTCTCCGTTATTTGAAAACAAAGAAAATCAGCAAAAGAGTCGTTAAAGTAGGGACCTAGAGTGTCGGTATTCAAGACGTAATATAAAAAAAGATGACCTTGCGAAAAAAATTACTAGACTCCAATGCAAGGTCGTTAAAGCGCCATTGAAACATCTAAAATCTTTGGAATTCGTCGAAAAGTTTGCAGCTCGTCGAGGAAGAGGGGATCGTAGCTAATGGAAGTACGCAGGACGTCGCGATTATATTTAAACCTGACTCAGTAGCCAGCGATTTTGCCAATGAATAATCTTCCATATCATTGGATTAACAGAGTCATCCCTCTCGTTGCACAATTGCGTGTTACCATGTCTCGGTAAAAGTTCGTTCGCGAAAGAGATGGCCATATATGGAGGCGCTCTCCATCGATGCACCGAGGAGCTTCACATTTTTTCAACGACTGCCCTATCTTCCTTGGTCCCTTTTTCCTCCACGAGTGTCACGTAAATTCAGAAACTGGACCACGTAATAATAACCCGACCTATATCGAAGTTTATTTAAAGAAAAAACTCGCCACGCTCTGCGCAATCGATTTTCTTTCTGTTTCTTTTTTCCTGAATACTTGGAGCGTTGACTGCAATAACGAGGATGCTTTATGGGTGTCAATATGGCGGCTTCCTTCAGTGAAGTTGAATGCAACTGTTTCTCCAGGATAGAATGTTGTATGAAATTAAATAAGTATGTAAGTAATCTGTTCTGTGCTTGGCGCTTCGTCCTTGCTATTCCTTCCTTTTTTACCATTTGAGTGGCAGTAATTTGAAGAATGAATTTCTGAGTGACGGTGGGAGGCGGGAGGTGAGCGCAGACGAGCCGGAAGTTGATGTTAGAGACGCTATAATTGGGAATGGAGTCACATCGATAATTCATTCAGCTTCAGACTGAGAATATTTTTAATTCACTTGCAGTCCATTCCTACGTGAAAACAACTAAAATTTTCAGAGCAGCCCGACTAAAGTAAGCTAATGCGGCGGAAGTCGTGACGTACAGGAGAATTGTTCAGAATTATTGTTCCACAGTTTCTAAAAGAGGAAATGAGTAAACCCGAAACACATGGGAATATTGTATATTTAACACAGTATTAAGACTTTCTATTCCAATTCATTAGATTGTTCAATGAAAATAATTCAAGTCTCTGAAAAAGACTTGAATTAAAAAAATAAATGAATGCGGTTCTAGCGCAGCTGTTGCAGTACAGAAGGCTACAATTCTAAGTTTCGTCTGCCACATATTGAATACAGGAATATACACATTACCTAGACACGCCTATTATAAATACCTAAAGCTCACCAACACTTTCTGCGCATAATTTGTGTCCAACCTTCTCCTCGCATTTATACAAAACTTCAAATAGACCCTTCAGTGCCTAACACCTTATTGGGATAGCCCAATGCGGGTCTCCTCAGCCATATTTTCTCATCATTACACTTTTTTTTTTAAACAGATTAAGCTATAGCGCACCTAAATACTGAATTCCCCCCCCGCAAAATCTCCAAAACACCCCAAGAAACACTGGGAACTAACAAAATACATGAGACTCATATCCAGACAAGCTTTACATGCCTGTGGTAACACTAAACTTGACCATTTCAGTCATTTAAAAATCACTCCCAGAAACTAAGACCAGCCCTTTCAATAAAATTACACACCTCGCCAAGCTCCTCAGTGCAGCCACCTCATTAGCATCACATTTTCACTCTTCATCTCGTACTCCAGTGTCCACCCGACCCAGGCCACTGAAACAAAGCCTCTAAGCCTTACAGAATGGCACCGGGTGCCTCTAAATCCTCCATAGGCCAGCACTGCACGTTCCACAGACGGGTGTCAGCCGCGATTTTGGAAATCCACCGTGCATGGCCCTCTGTCTAAGTGAATAACTGGCTAAGATTAGATCCCAGAAAACTGTGGAAGCCGCGCACACACACGTCGTCTTTTTTCGACGTACGCCAACTTGGGGGTGGTGAAACCCGCGTGTTGGACAGTTTCCTCCGGAGCGTGGGCCGCCTTCCCGTCATCCTCGGCCGGTATAAGAGGGGCTGGGTATCGGTCCGAGCACTTCAGTCCTCTCAAAGAAACACCACAAGATACAAGGATGGCTCTCGAACGTCAAGTGCGCGCCAAGGTACGGCCAAGGTTCCCGCCGCGAAACCTCCATCGTCAGGAGGACCTCGAGAGTTCAGCCTAGTGTGGAGTTCGTTGGAATACTCGTTCCCCCTTTTCACATGGGACTATCATTACTGTGACTTGCTGTGAACCTCTTGTTTTTTTTAATTAATTTCCTTGGAAGCATATGACTTGTGGAAGCTGTTGCTAGGGGAATTGATTATTAGGGTCCCGTGAATCTTAGTGTTTGGTATGGGGAATGGTTTATGGGGGACTTTCCAACGACTCGATCACTGGTCCGAATTGCACGACGGAGTTAGAGATGTTGCATCATAATTGTCATTGCAGCTCGCTGGAAAGCGTAACCCGGAGATGGAGAAGGAGGCCCAGGAATGGATCGAGGCCATTCTGGGGAAAAAGTTCCCTCCTAACGAGCTCTTCGAGGACGTGATCAAGGACGGCCAGGTGCTGTGCGAGCTGATGAACAAGATCTCCCCCGGATCCGTTTCTAAGATCAACAGCTCCGGCGGCCAGTTCAAAATGATGGAGAACATCAACATGTAAGCGACTGATGGCTATTTTTACACTTAGAGAATGCCTGCTCCACTTTCGATTCCTCACTCTATCAACCACGCTATTTCGCGCTAGATTCCAGAAAGCTCTCAAGGACTACGGAGTGGACGACGTCGACGTGTTCCAAACGGTCGACCTGTGGGAGAAGAAGGACATCGCGCAGGTGGTCACCACCTTGTTCGCTCTTGGTCGCACGGTGTGTATTAATTGCAAAAGCAATTTGCTATATATTTCAAAATTCCCTACCAAACTCATCTCCCGATTCACAGACCACAAATCAATGACGTCCCTAACACCGCACAACCCCTCAAATTTGTCACCCTATCAATCACAAAAAATCTTCCACTATCCTATCCCGCAAAACCCTACGACTCCAGAAAATTTGTTTTCCTTGCTATAAATCACAGAACAACTACGCTTTCCTCGCCTCTATGCGGTCCCCAAGTGAGACTAAGCTCCCGCAATTTTATTCTTCTCGTTTGCCCGCAGACGTACAAGCACCCCGAGTGGAAGGGACCTTACCTAGGGCCCAAGCCTTCCGAGGAATGCAAACGCGACTTCACGGAAGAGCAACTGCGCGCTGGCGAGGGGATGATCGGCCTCCAGGCCGGGTCCAACAAGGGAGCCACCCAGGCGGGCCAGAGCATCGGCGCCACCCGCAAGATCCTCCTTGGAAAGTAGAGACGCCTATTCCCCCCTCCCTTAGACCCCACAAAAATCTGTATTTTGTATGTACATGTATGTATATAATATTACGTATTTATTTTGTATTTTGTAATTGAACGGTAATATAAATTTATTATTTACGCCGAATGGTCTCTTCAATACCCCCGGACGCCCCTGACGCCGGCCATTTTAGGCACCGAGAGAGGAATCTCTGGCGAAAGCGCGAGAAACACGAGGATTCGCGAGTGTTTCGAGAATTCTCGCGGCTGGGTAAAAATATGACAGCAGTCAGCCCGGCCAGACAGCTGTAATGGAGTTTTACAGCTGTTGGCAGTGTTAAGAGAAACATCCGCGCTGAAATCTCTGTCATTCATTGGCTCTCTTCACGCCCCCGTTTTTAATTCAATCTCGCCACGCAGGACAGATTGGACCCACATGGCGGTTAGTGAGGGTGACTCGCGGAGGCTTCTGTTAAGTGATGCTTCACTGGAGGCCTTGGAAATTGGGGCAAAGACACAGTATTTCCTCGATTTTATGCACCCACCCACGGCGATTTTCTTTTTGAAAATTTATAGGCAATTCGGAAAATTATGCAACTTTGCGTGCAAGTAGTTCATCCGTGACACAAACGTATTTTATGTTGATGCCATAGTGCTGTTTGGGGGGTGAAATCACCCCTTGAAAATTCAGAATTTTCTTTTTCGTGGAATATCTCGAGAATGGTGAGAGATGTCGATAAGAAGTTTAAACAATAGTTGCACCTTTTTTTAAATCTACAAAACTGCGTAAAAATAATTATAGAAAATTCATAATTTTCAAGTTACCTCTACCACCAATCGTTAATTCGGTAATCACTTTTAACCAGTTTTGTAGATTTAAAAAAAAAGGTGCAACTTTTGTTAAAAACTTCTTTTCCATATCTCTCACCGTTCTCGAGATATTCCACGAAAAAGAAAATGCTGTATTTTTTCAAGGGTTGATTTCACCCCCTAAAAATGCAATATGGCACCAACAAAAAATACGTTTGTGTTACGAATAAATTACTCTAATTGCATCATTTTCTGAATTTTTGGGTTACCTAATTTCCCTTGTGAGAATCGTGGGTTGTGTAAAGTTGAAAAATTGATGTCCAAGTGGGATAATAGGAGGAGATGTCGGTTTAAGTTTTCAGTTGATGGTCAGTTCGCAAAGTGTGTGTGACTGTTTCAGTGTGTTTTGGGTTCCTGCACATGTTTGGGGAGATAAAATTAGACGGGAAGAAATGAAAATACATAAAACGGTGGCGCAAGGTTACGAGGAATCGTGGAAAATCTGAATCGCTGGTGGTTACTGGTGTGTGATTGAAAAATTAGGTGGGAAGGATTGGGTTTGCTTTTTTTTTCATTTTTCTTTGGTGGAGATTGTGACCTTCTTTGAAGTATGCTCGCAGAGGAGGCTTCCAAATATATTTTGATAGATCGAGACATTGAAATTTATTAAAAGCATCGTGTTGCCTTATTGGATGATAGAGACGAGCGGTAATTGGGCGGTAATGTAATTCTGCTTGTTTGGCCTTCAGCTGCAATTTCCTTCAATTTATCTTTGGGGAGTAATTGCGGAATTTTCGAAAGATACTGCGAGTTTCAGCAATATTCATTTTCGTTGGTTCTTCCTTTCTCTTGTTAAAATTATATTACAATTTTTTATAATTTTGTAATTTCTAGATTCTTCAAATATTTTTATTAAGGGGCCTTGCAAGTTTTTGCAAATTTTCAATTTTTATTTTAGCAATTTTTACTTTTCTTCCAAAGATTTCTATATTCTTCAACTATTCTTCTGAAAAAAATCCTACAATTCTAGAAAAGTTATTCTCAATTTATTTCAACGTCTGTTACATACTTCAACTCTTCTTCTTTGAAATCTCTTCAATTTCTACAAATGTAATTACAAAATTTACGAAACAATACTAACTTCCACATTTAGTTCAGTAATCCTCTTCAATTCTTCCCATCAAAATTCCACTCCCCCCAAACATCATAATTTCCTCCAACTTCCTTCTCCAAAATGTTTTCATAAAGCCTTAAATTAAAAAACAATGCTTACACAATTATTGCATCACTATCCAACGATCTCCTTTCAAAAATATCAATTTGAAATGCATAAAAAAATTTCAATTTCCATCAGTTCCTCCCATAAGTAGTCCCATAGGTACTATGTCTTCCAGATACTCCTACGACTCCGCTCCCAAGGGGGGAGGTTCCTCAGGAAGCCTTCCCAAATGCAGACACGACGTGCTCAGATGCGCGAGCCACTCGGAATAATAAAATTTATAGGAGTTATATCAGACGAATAACAGGTGGATGAAAATGATACGCGGCAGCAAGTGGCGGCAAGTGTTGGCCGTCACACGAAAATAGTGATATTGTAATTAGCATTGTGTACTGGTGGTGCACGCGTCCGTCGCGAGATTCCATTTGGCACGGCCTTCGTCGCAGCATGCAGCTTCTAAATTTATTCCTATGGTTCTTCCAGAAACGCGGAAAATAATATCCACTCCTAAATCATTTGATTTTGGACATTTGCGAAGAAGATGCTACGTCTCTTCGATTTCATTGATGGAATGGCTAAAATCCTTCATAATAAGTAAGCAGTTTAGTGTCTACTATGGGGACCACGTGAAGTGTTGTAAATCGATTTTAACTAAACTTCGTAGTTGTGTACAGAATTATAAAATATTTCACCCATGATTGACTTTCGTCGTAGATACTTATTTAATGTTTTACGAGATATTTAAGAATAAAGTTGGCACCAGTTTCACTGAGGGAAATGTATCTTTTCTTATAAAATACTGTTTGCTGTATATACATATACATATATATATATATATATATATATATTTATATATAAACTCGAACGAAGTAAAAGGTAAAAGGGGTGGTGTGCTAAAACTCTAAAACTCTGTAATGGTGATTTGGAAAAATTAAAAATGCCTTAAATGATAGATGTTTAGATGTTTTATTTGGAAGAAGTTTGTAACGGTGATGTAGAAGGATAGAAACAGGTTTTGAAAAAAGATGTGGGGGGGGGGGGGTAGGGAATTTGAGTTTCTCGCGTGGGTTGATGTTATTATAGCTAATTTGAAACAATTAAAGAATGAAGGTGTTTCAGACGCTTTTTTAGAGGATTGGTACCAGTTAATGATGTGTCAATCACTTTTAAAATAACTTGTCATGACTCCATGGCATTATGTTTAAGCCACGGGTGATTTAATCTAATATTAGTTTGATTGGAACCAGATGGACACCGAGACGAGTGAAGAATTATGCTAGAGTTACGAAAACAAATTGATGCTCAAATGTTCTGACATGTTGCCTGATAAAAATAGGAATTATTTCACGGTAGTGAAGCTCGTTATACAATTGTACAGTTTTTTCAGAAAAACTTCCAATGGTTGTCATGGAAGTCTGCCACAAATATTTACTAAAACCTTTAATCATTTAAAGCAACTACTTTTTCGATATCAAATTCTTAATATAAACTTTTTTACTATAAATTCTTCCTTGATAAAATATAAAAGATTTCGCAAGAAATAAAATGTGTTATTTTTGATAAAATTATATTGTAAGTTTCAATTAGTTTAACATACTGCTTTTTACATAAAAAGTGACTGAGTTTTAAAATATTAATTAAAAATTTTGCAGTAGTTGTAATAAATATCCTGCAATGGTTTTCAAACACTTTGTTTCTATTCAGTTACAGAAGATGGCGCCACTTACTGGATACCTGTAGGGATTTGTAGTGCTTGTAAAGATATCATCTGAGTTTCGTTCAAGTTCCCCCAAAGTAGTTGATGTGCCATTGGATCCAGATGGCGTTGCATTACCCTTACACCCATAAAATTACAAATTTGAAATAAAAAAGAAATCTGAGAGAACTGTTGCAACAATATATTTATTTGTTGATTTTCCTGAAGATATAAATCTTCATCGAGTTCATCAGTAAAATTTATTACAACTTGAATATTTTTAAAACTATAGGAGGTACACAATAATTCTTTCAGATAATTTAAAAACTGCATGGACCAATTTTCTTACAATCTAATATTCAACTCCATTTAATCTCAATTTCTTTCCGTCCTCATACCGAATATACTCCAAAGGATTGATCAGTAAATCTACCACTACCATTGGTGTATAATACAATAAAGTCACAATAATAACAAAAATTAATAATAATATCCTGGAGCACGTATATGACAGTTTCCTAATATGAGGGACCTGTCGAACAAAATGGGGTCGACTCCCCTTAAAATGGCGCCTCATTCGCGTCGCCACTCCATAATTTTTACGAGGCGAGTGAATTGGCCCGAGAAGTGGAATAAAATAAAATAAAGTAGCCCGGCTAGGAAACGTGGACTCAGGAATAGATACGATCGAGGTAGTCGTTCTCATTTCGTACATACTTGGCGTGAGAAGCAACTGTGCCTTTTGATATGGCGCCAGCCATAGTCGTAGCATCCGGCAACGCGGCGGGCTTTAATTTAAATCCTTTCCTCTGGTTTTTTGAAAAACTCCGCGGTTGATCCAAGCTATCTTAGATTTTACAAATCGCCTGCTACGCAAAATTTCCCAATTCACCGATCTTGGCACCCTGTGCTCCAAAGAATGATTTAAAATACCCTATGAGCTAATAAAACTGTAAACAACGCCGGCAGCGCCATCTACGCCGGATTTTCTTGTCTTTAACGGCACGAAACGCGAACTGGAAACAAACGTTACCGTTGCAGGCGAGATTCATTGAGGAAATGATGGAAGAATAATATTTGACGCACTTCTATTTTTATTAAAAAATTGAATAAAAAAATGGGAGGCTCTTTGGGCCTTGTTTTATAAGTTACATTAGGAAAATTAGGAAATTGTAGATTGCAGTAACTTGTTTGTAATATTTTTGGAATTTTCTTTCAAAATGCTGCTTACAGAAATTTTTTGCCGTTTTGTAAATGTGAATTGGCGTATGAAGAGTAAGATAGTACTCCGGCTATAAGGTGAATAAAGGGGTAGTTACGAATGTAAATAGGGTGGATGTTAATTATAGTACCAGGGAGCATGATCGATTAGTAATGTTCTGCCAAAGCATTAAGCGTCTCAAATTCAGTGAGATTTCAGAAAACAAGCCGTCTCCGCTGCCATTTCGCCTCGTGAAATATAAATATGACACGCGGGAAACTCAGGCGTCGTATGCAGTTTCCAAACGAACCGCGAATGCCAGGAACTGTATTCCGCAATGTAACGGGAATCTAGAAATAATGTACGATTCTTGGCGTGAAAAATGAGTGGAAGGATCCAGCTCGTCCATTACACTTTTGACAAATAAAAATTCGATCGGTTGTACAGGATGTTTTTAAAAGATGATATTTACGAGAGAATAATTTTGCAATCTGGTCGTGGTACCTTAATTTTGTTTTTATTTTATTGATACTGATTTATATTGATGGAGAGGTTAGATCTGCTATAGATTATTTGAAGTTTTGTGACATCTTCAGCTACTCCTCAGGATTTCCCCTCTTTTGAAAAATATTCTGCCTGTCAGGGGAAGTAAAATGCAACTACTGGAGGATGAAGGATTGTTTGGTCTAGGGAGGTTGGGAGAGACTGGAGGATTGGGAAACTACCATTTTGTTCATGTCTACTTCAGAAAGGTTAAGTTTTTTCCTTCAAGAATTGTACCAAGTTCCTATAGGCCACACTACGCCGACCGAAGCAGCAGAGATCGTTAATAAATTCTAGATAGTGGTCTTCGAGGATCCTAGTCTGTGAGGAATGATAACTCAGAGATATCTAAGGTCTTGCACCTCCAATTTGAACATTCCATTGGAACTAATATATCCCATTTTGGGTCCATATAGTGCTGGATCCTCTATTCCCAAGTTATGCCCCCCAGAAGAATCAATATGTTCAATTTTTAGGTCCACATAGTGCTGGATCGTCTGTTCCCAAGTCGTGCCATCCAGGAGAACCAATACATATATCCCATTTTGGGCCCATATAGTGCTGGATCCTTTATTCCCAAGTCGTGCCACTCGAAGGAACCAATACATATACTCCATTTTGGGTCCACATAGTGATGGATCCTCTATTCCCAACTCGTTCCACCCACAATAATCAATATACCTCATTTTTGGGTCCACATAAAGCTGAGAATTCTCTATTCCCAAGTCGTGCCACACAGAAGAACCAATACATATACCTCATTTTGGGTCCACATAGTGCTGGATCCTTTATTCTCAACTCGTTCCATCCACAAGAATCAATAAACCTCAGTTTTGGGTCCACATAGAGCTGAGAATTCTCTATCCCCAAGTCGTGCCATTTAGAAGAACCAATACATATACTCCATTTTGGGTCCACATAGTGCTGGATCCTTTATTCTCAACTCGTTCCATCCACAAGAATCAATAAACCTCAGTTTTGGGTCCACATAGAGCTGAGAATTCTCTATCCCCAAGTCGTGCCATTTAGAAGAACCAATACATATACTCCATTTTGGGTCCACATAGTGCTGGATTCTTTATTCTCAACGCGTTCCACCCACAAGAATCAATAAACCCCATTTTTGGGTCCACATAGAGCTGGATCCCCTATTCCCAAGTCGCGCCACCCGGAAGAATCAATATACCCCGTTTTTTGCTTCAAATACTGTTGGATACTTCATGCCCAAATAGGTTCCCCCATTGATGGATTCCCGATACCCAACTCATACAATCCTCAAGAGTCAACACATCTCATTTCGGGCTCCCACACCTCTGGACGTTCCCAGCATTGCGAGCACCGGCGTCCTCCACCTTCGCCAGAGGTGCCGCACCGTCCCCAATTCATAAAACCTGTCCCCCGACAGATCACTCTAATTACCAAGCGGCATCGAGCGCTGCCTGACCTCCCACACCGGATTTATACCGTAACGTATCCGCGGAATCAAGGTTCCTCCGCGTCTCGAGCGCCCCTCGGCCGGCCTAAGTTTGCGCAACGGTCTCGTGGGAGTGTCCAGAGAGGGTTTCGCGCGGCCGAATCATTATGTCACGATAATGTAACAAGTTAGCGTGGAGCGGGCGGCGGGGAGGCACGCCGGCGGGCGAATTGGCAGCCACCGTAGAAATATTAAATCGGCTATGCGGGAGATGCAGGGATATTTCGGCGGTCACCTTGAAAAATATTCGTCACCGGGCACGGTTGCGACTACGCGAGAGGCTTGGGCCGGCCGCCTGCCCTCTCCGGCCCGCCTTTCTATTATCGGATCCGCTATCAGATATCATCATTATCGAGGGACACGTTTATTGCCACCGAAATACATCTTCGAGGATAAATTGTCGCGCGAACGCGGCACCCGGGCCCTCGGGCAGCTCTGGGCCGCGCTTCATCACGCTTAACGAATGCGTTAATGAGCGATTAATGTCGCCGTAAAACGCCCGCGTGCGCGAGCCACGCCGTCGCGGCTCTAATTGCGTGAAACGCACTCGAGGAGCGATAAAACAGTGACGGATCGCCGTCCGACGGGCGGCGAATCGATCCTCGTTGCGCCGGGGGATCGGCTGAGAGACGCTCGACCGAATTTGGGAAACCTTGGGGGAGGAAAATGGAGGAAGGTCGGCCAGAAAATAGGTCTAGCCGTTTGGAAACGATCTTTGAGAAAGTCGAGGCTCCTAATGGGCGCTAATTGAGTGCTACAGCCGGAGCCACTTGTAGCGCGCTCCCCCCACCATACTGGACAGTCTCCCCTCCACGCTGACGTGTGGAACGAAAGTGGGCGTGGCGTTGTACGCGAGACGAAGTGGGGGAAGCCGTTTGGAGAGGTGTATTCCTTTGGTTGAGACTATAGTCGCTGAGGAGCCGCTACTTCAAATGCAAAATGGTGGCTAGTTTTGCAGAGCGTCAGCTAATATTTCCTGCATATAATTATCACGGAATCAAATTTATTTTACCAAAGAAAGACTTCGTCCAACCTCCAAGATTTAATGTAAATGTTCTGAGAAATAATACCCCACGCAATTGAAATGCATTGGTAAGCAACGAGCTACTATTGCGCCAGCCAATCGAATTAACAATTTACAAGCAGGAACTCGCGATTAATTCCGCGAATGGCGTTCTGTAAACTGCTGCAATCGTAAAGCTAGATGGTCGTGGCTAATTAAACCAGGTGTTCCCTGCAACAAAGTGCGCGAAATTGTATCAAAATTAGGATGCTGACTGTGCCATCGGAAAAGGGGAATTGAAGATTGTCCAAGTAATATTGGCAGAAGTGGTTCGCGGTGAATAATGGTCCCCTATATTTAACCTAGCCCGAGCAGCGGTAAAGACGAGGACAGAGCTTTCTTTGATGACGTCAGGTGGGCATTTTTTCCAAAAAGACATTCCGCTCGAAGGAAGGCGAAGTGGATCATACGGAAATTGCGGGAACGTTGGCTGAGCTCGCGGGTGGTGAAACCTGGAATTCGCGCATAAATCCTCCAGGACGATGAATTCGATGGATCAGCCAAAATTCGATGGCGATTCGGGCCGCGTATTTCATCGTGATTGATAGGCGAACCGATAGTGGGACGTGTCGTAAATCTTGCAATAATTAACCCTGGAGCTGCAGCTGGGCTTTCGGTGACTTTTGTCAGATTTTTGGGTGGGCTTTTGTGGACACAGAAATATGGTCCTTTTAAGGGTGGTATATAGTTTGTTTTCTTCATCTATAATTATATTTTAGGCTTTAGAATGGAGGTTTGTTTGACCATAGTGGATTTTAACAGTCCTTTTTTGATGCTTCAATTAGAGTAGCCACTGTTTACTCTTGTGACTACTATGACCATAAATTGCATTCTAATGGGATTTAATTAAGTTTTTTTTAAGTTGTACTGTTTTTAGAAGAAGTTATTTGTCATTTCTGTGTGATCTTGACCATGTGGCTTCTGGAGTTCACTACCCTGGGGTCATCTGTTACCTACTTCTCTACTAGTGGAATAGTAAGAAAGCATCTAAAGATACCAAAAAATTGGGCAAATATATACATTAGTAGACAAAACATGTGTGTATGCATATCGATGCCACAATAGCATGTCATAAAACTGGGAACTGTAAAGTTGCCAGTAAACAATGAAGTAAGCTTTTCAACACACTTCACCCAAAGATCAACACCGGACTGAATGTAGTGTGCACAAAGTTTCAAGTGGTAATTCCTATAAATATTCAGACATAACGCTGTGATTAATGGCTGTCAGTGATTTCGATTGTATTTAGTGAAAATTAAAGTTCTGTGACGACACCAAGTTACCATTTCGTGGTCACTTTTCCTATGCTTCATCTTGTTCGTAGCAAAAGGCTGCCACTTGAAAATTAACTGAGCTTTGAACCATCTTTTGCCAAATCATCAGTGGGTACAGTAAAATTCTATTAAGAAAATTCAGTCCTTTTAAAAAATTTAAATTTCATCTTTCCAAGGCCAGAGCCCATAAAGACAGCAATCAAACATTCATCATCCCCCTGAAATTTGAAGAGTGCTACAAGCCTGGAGTCCAATATCCTGAATTCGATCGAAAGAATTGAAGTAGGGATGTCTAGAATTGTCTTTATATCACTCCCGTTGGATCTTATATCATCAGCTAAAGTGTTGCATTTATTTTAAGAGGAACGAACAAGTAAATATTGCGGTGTGGGTGTATGAGCAGGAAGAAAGCGAGCCCGAGGTTACTCGTGAATTGTTTGCGTAGAAGACAAGCATTGTCGCCAAGTGCTATATCTCGTGTTACCCCTAGATGCAGCTGGTGACTCACGTAGCTTGCGAAATGCCTAATTCGCCACCAGTCATTGTCTCGATTCTACTTTTAACGATCCGCGCGTAGGTAATGCTCGAGCTCGTCCGCTTCAGACTATTGGGTGCCTGCGCGCTCCTTTCCACCTTGTCTGATTAATTCGACGCAGAACTTCGTCGAAATTCTTTTTCCAATACTTAATTCAATCTTCGACCATTGCTGAGGAATTCTCAGCTGGCAGTGTATATGTAAAATTTGACCAGTTTTGCGTAAATAATGTAGCTAACAATAGATGATGACTACCAGGTGAATCGGAGAATTTCCCAAATTCCTGAGTCCAATTTTAGAACTAAAAATTCGCCACGTGGAGGAGGATTTGATGAATTGTAATGTGAATGAATTTCGGGTGATTCAGTGATATTGATTAGGATTGCAATATTATATAAAATTTGTGGGTACTGGTAGGAGTAAGAATAGAGTAAACTGTAATGTTTCCTAGAGTGGCGGATCTAGCACCGCTCTGAAATCTTCTTAATTAATCTCTCTCAATTGAGAACTCGATAGAGCCATTGCGCTGGTGCCAAGCTGCTACATTTTATAAGTAGGTCGTTCACTTAAGTAAAACCATGGCATTAATCACGAGATCATTTATAGGCGGCGGGTGACCATAAAGTGAATGGCTGCTACCACTTATGGTCTTTCGGAACTAAGGTCCTCCGCAACTGAGGCTTTTTTCGAATAGATGTCCTCCTGAGTTAGGATTCTCCTAATCGAGGGCTCTTCTCAACTAGGGTCCTCCTCCACCATGCTTCTTCTCAACTAGGGTTCTTCCCAAGCAGGGTTATTGTCAATTAGGGGCTTCTTCAATTGGGGTTCCTCTCCACTAGGGATTTCCTCAACTCCAATTTTCTTCAGCTAAGGTTCTTTCCCACTAGGGTCCTCCTCAATTAGGGTTTTCCTCAACTATGTTTCTTTTCAACGAGGGTTCCTCTCCACTAGGGTTCTTCTCAACTAGGGTCCTCCTCGACTGAGGTTGCTCTCCTCTCAAGTCGGATTCCACTAAAGTAGGGTTCTTCTGAACTGCGATTTTTCTTAACTAGGCTTTTCACGACTAGGGTCTTCCTTAACTAAGGGATTTCTTAACTAGAACCCTCCTCAACCATGTTTCTTCTCAATGAGAGTTCCTTTCCACTAGGGTTGTTCTCAACTAGGATCTTCCTCATCTAAGGGTCTTCTCAACTAGGGTCCTCCTCGAATGAGGTTCCTCTCTCCTCAACTAGGGTTCCATTAAAGTAGGGTTCCCCTCAACTGAGGTTTTTCTCAATTAGACTTCTTCTCCACTAGGTTTTTGTCCACTAGGGTTTCCTTAACAAGAGTCCTCCTCAACTAAGCCCCCCTCCCCACAAAAGATCTTCTCAACTAGAGTCTTCCTCAATTAAGAATTTTCACAACTAGGGCCCCAAATAAGGTTCTTCTCAACTAGGCTTCCTATCCACTAGGGTTCTTTTTAACCAGGGTTTTCTTCAACTAGGGTGCTCCTCAATAATGGTTTTCCCCAACTATGTTTCTTCTCAACTAGGATTCATCTCCACTAGGCTTTTCTCGACTAGGGTCTTCCTTAAATAAGGGTTTTCTTAACTAGAATCCTCCTCAACTAAGATCTTCCTCCACTAAAGATCTTCCCAACTAGGGGCTTCCTCAATCAACAATTTTCACAACTAGGCCCCCCTAATAAGGTTCTTCTCAACTAGGGTTGCTCTCACCCAGGGTTTTCCTCCACTACGATCCTCCAAATCTCCCTCCGAAGCCCCCTTACCTAAAATCCTCCAAAATAACTATCCCACAACCTTAAGGTCCCCCTAAACCACTTTTACCTCCAATTTACATCTAACCCAGACCTAACCTCTAACACATGTCTAAACGCATGATAATCACCACAGACGCCTGACCTCTAACCCAAGCGAAGCATAATCTAAGTCAACCTTAACTCCTCCCCAATTCAACCTAAACTTCAACAGACCTAACTCCCAAAAGAAACTACAATCCCACCAGGGTACGCAGATGCCACTCTGCACACCCCACACCAAGAAACAGACCAGTACTCTAATTCATGCCTGCCCCCCACCCCCAAACCCCCTCTCAATTTCTCACCCTCTTTAATCGTTTTTCCTTCGATTCCCAGTTCTCCGCGGTTCGGGCTGAGTCACCGAGCGTGCAAGTGTCTCGAGGGCGTCTGCTAAGTCACATGCTAAATTTGGTTACCTTACCAACGGGATTGTATTACGCGCGTGGGCTTATTCTAATATTTCGGATGGCCGCGATGGCAACTAGGCCGTCCTCTCGCTATACTTATATCTGCTTCCCTGAGCACCGATGCTCAGCCTCGCCGCGACCAAGAGGAAATGCCTCGGTCGCCTGGCAAAATCTCACCCACCCTCTCCCCCCATTTCGTCTAAAGGTAAAACCCCCACCAGGCGTCCTCGGCCTGAGAGGGAGGGCACGAAGAACATTAACAACGAACTTAATCGCTCTTTTTCATTCACCTTCATCGTGTTTGTAAACAGACAACTTATTTTTAAGTAGTATAATCTTATGATTGGACCGACAACCGGTTCTCAGGGATGTTGGTTTGTACTTCTCGAGGGAAATAATTATTTGTCGGGAGAATTTGTTTCTGTCCAGCTTTTCCGAGGTTTTTGAAATTATCTTTGAAGAGGTGGCGGTTGTAGGAAGCAAAGGTGATGATTGAAAGATGTTCGGAATTTATGGAACAGGAGGATCGAGTTGGTGCTTTCAAGGGATTACCCGAAGAGGGTAGTGTGCAGTTTCTTCCGCGATCATGTAACACCCGCGGCAGGACGGAAATAATTTCAGGCTACGAAGGGGAGTGAAGGAGAGACGGTCAAGTGGAACGAGTCAAGAATTTCTGCATTATGCACTGCACAAACTCAATCTAACGGCTACTAATAGCACTCTCCCCCTGCTTTCTGTGCCGTGCCACCTATCCCCGTGCTATCAGCTTAATTTCAACGCTGCTGAAGATTCCCCTAGGGCAGTGACAAAATCCCAACCATTCATCATTCCTTCGAAAATCAATTATCGTCTATGAATTATTAAAAAACAATTTCCTCGATAAACTTTCTCTCTGAATCTGCCATTAGATTTGCCCAGACTATTTCAGTAATTTCATAAGTCTATTTGGAAAAAATTTCCTAGAAACTCGCCAAAATGGAATTCCAATTTGTTTCCCTAAATTTTCTTTCAGCAATGTGTGCACTAACATTCTATGCAAGTTTCTATTTTTCTGTTTTTGGATATGTGGAGTCTTAGAGTAAAAGAGCGTGAGAGTACCGTGGAGAAACCGCGAAGGAATCTGAGTTGCATACCGGATTAGCGTCGAGATCGTTGCACCTCCAGGTTGAATATAAATAAAACGGCTGCTTTTCGCGATCCCGTGAATTTTTAAACGTTTCCGCTTCACGACGACTTCCGTTACTTTCGACACGAATATTTCCATCGCGATCGAACTGGCAGCCCATTCTCGGGAACGTAATTAAATCGTGGTGTCAATCACGGCGATAACGCTCCGCGCTCACGCGTCACGTGTCTCCCATTTCGCTTCGAATAATCTTCTAATAATATGTTTTACAATAACGTTTTAAGGGTGTATTGGCTGGCAATTGTAGTGCTTCGCTTCTCGAGGGGGAATTTTTATTCTTTTCTTTTGAGTTCGTTGACCCTAGACTTGCTTAGTGCTCGCGAGAAAACAGAGGCGTGGTGGGGAGAGTAAGTCCTGAAGAGGGATGAATAGAAGAGGGTTTAATTTAATAGAAAAAGATTTGGAGGAATTCCGCATTTGGCGTGGAGGGGAAATTTAATTTGATCTGGGATTAGTGGTGGTTCAGTTTTGGAGCTGGTGAATTTCTGTCCAAGTGATGCCTATCGAGGGAAAGAGTGTAATGTTGATCAAGTTGGTAACAGATATTTTAATACGACGAGGGAATTTTTAGATGATTTAAGATTGAATGTGAATGGATAGAGAAGTTACACCTGACGTACCTATCAGTAGCACTCAGCTAGCTTCAGCTCTGACGAACAGGTATCTCTGTTCAATGTAACGGGTCCATTAAGCAGAGAGCCAGCTGTTGAGTGAGATACACAGAAAGAGCAAATTTTAAAGGAGCATTCCGATGAAATTTTTAAAATCTATGTAAATCAGTAGAAAAATTCAATTTAATTTGCGCAGTTCTAATTCTTGGGGAAAGATGTGTATGTCCTTCTTAATTAAGTTATTTCTCAGTTTAAAGTCTTCCTTCAGTGAGGTCCTCTTAAATTAAGGTCTTTTTAAAATATGGTTTTCCCATGTTTAGGTTTTCCTAAATTTAAGTTTTCATAAGATAAGTTTTCCCTAAGTTTAGGTCTTTTCAAGTTTAGGTTTTCCCAAGTTTAGATTTTCCTCAGTTTATGTTTTCATTAGATAAGGTTTTCCTAAGTTTAGGTTTTCCTAAAGTAAGGTATTCTTAAGTTAAGATTTTCCTAAGCTGGGGTCTACCTAAGTTTAGGTTTTCAAAAACTAAAGTTTTCATAAGATAAGGTTTTCCTAAGTTTAGGTTTTCCTAAGCTAAGGTTTTTCTAAGTTTAGGTTTTCACAAACTAAAGTTTTCCTAAGTTAATATTTCCCTACGTTCAGTTTTTCCTAAGCTAAGGCCTGTATAAGTTTAGGTTTTCCTAAGTTTACAATTTTTAAGCTAAAGTTTCCCTAATCTAAGATCCTCCTAAACCAAAGTCCTCCCAAAACAATGTCTTCTTTAACCAAGATCCTCCTAAACTACAAACCCCCAAAGCCAAGATCTCCTCAAACTAAATTACCATAAAAATCTATTAAACAAAAAAAGCACCTCAATATCCTTCTCCCCTCCCAAAGATTCAAATTCCTCCATCCACACATAACACCTTTCCCACCTAAAAATCTCAACTATTTCCACTTTCTCAAAGACAAAAGCACCAAGAAGGAACTCCACTACAATGGCTAATCTCCGCCAGCGATCTCTCCTTGCAGCATCCGCGTGGGCGTACACAATCATATACTAGGGGCTTTTTACATAAAGCCACGTGCACGCGTGTAAGCCCTTCTAAAAATAGAAATTTGAGCAAGATTCTATTAATAGCGGATGAGTGTGTTCCCACAGCCGTGGGCCACGGCTCTCACTCGCTTATGCCCGTTAGTAACGACCGGCTTTTCGGAAGACCGCCCCTTCTTTCGTGCCTCCTACAACCGTCTAACGAAAGAAACGGAATTCGATCCTTGCGCATCTCTACCCCAATTCGGATCGAAATAACCTGGAACTACGGTTCGAATTTGGATGCCTGTCGATCCACTGTTCACCTCTCTTCCTTCGACCTCGCCAACGGCGACCAAAATGGCGACGGTGCTTCGCCCTTAAAAATGATCTACACCCACACCAATGATCTCAAGCCAATCATGACTTAGATATCTAACTATTAAACTAGCATTTACAATATAATCATCTATTTAATCTTCTTTTATAAAAATCTCAGCAACTTTCTGTCATAAAATTTTGGAATACCAATTTGCTCCCGATTTTTGGAGTTGTTACTGATCTTTTTGTGTGTTGAAGGTTTCCATGTTGAAGAAGTGAGGTAACGCAGTGAGGGTGTTAATCTTAAAATTATTATGGTATCGCGTTGCCGTTTCTCGCGAATGCCATTAAGCCTCGGGAGCCGGTCCAAAATGTATGAGTAATAAATTTATTTCTGTGTTGTCTTCGGCTGGTTCATCGCTCAGAAAACACATTTACCTCTGTAGCACAATAATGCGTAAACGAAAACTACAGAGCTGATGTGATACAATTATGATTCACGGCAGTATCGACAGAGCTCGGCCAAGACCATTAAAATATCGCATTTTAACCCATGCTGCGAATTCACACAAAACAAAAGTACCATTAATTCAACTATTTCGTTGAAACGCGAATGGAAGACTGCTTATTAATTTGTTTCATTTTTATTTTATTTCAGAATTTTTTTTAAACTCTTCGTGAAACAGTGGAATTCGATGATTTATAAATAACTTCACTCGCTGCCGACAAAAGTGGCTAATAAAGTTTCTCAACTGTTTCTTCCACGTCTGCTATCTTTTATATCGAATTTTATACAACAACTTTTCACGATCGTTCGTTTATTGCATTATTAATATTGCTTTTTTAAAAATTAATTTTCAAAATTTCGTTGTATATTTTTTAGCATTTTTTAGAAGACCTTGTCTTGGATTATGAAAGAAAATTGTTGAATAGTTTTATATTTTCTAGATTCATACAGAAAAATTCTTGAATCTACGAATCCACAACATATTCTCATAAAAATTATCAATTTTTAGCCACCCTTAAAAGTAGAACCTTCCCTCGCAATTAAACATAAAAAAACCCTGGTACTCCAAACGAATCTTCCTACAGGAATATTAAAACCAACAGCACCCTTCAAATCAGCTCAAAAATGAAATCGTTTAAAAACAGCAAAAATTCCAAATAAAATAACTTCAATATGAAACTCCTTCCACAAGTCTCCAAACTACCTCCACCCCAAGAATACAACTAAAAACCATCACAATCACAATTATCAATCTTCAATTTTCCCTATCCCAAAGCCTGAAACCAACCACCCCCTCCACGCGAAGCACCCAACAGCACCTACCAAAAATCTCACCCACCCCGAAGGGTGTCCAAAAAACCGTCTACCGCACCCCACTCCGAAAATTCCAGCCGAATCCATGGTGAACATGCTGGTGCCATGGGAGCGGAGCTTTTCCATCAAGCATCGACTTTGCCAGCCACGTAGCCGCTCGAGGCTCGTTACCCGGGGTATAGTGTAACACCCCCGCTGGTGGAAGGCGGCTAGCACTCCCTCTGCGACGCCGCGACGCTGTCGTCAACAGCACTGACGTTCCGATGCACACGTGCCGTGTGCAAACCCCTGGCTATGACTAGGACGGCCACGACGCGAGAACAGCCATTCGAATCCAGTATTAGTGCGGTGTAGAGTGCTTCTTGGTGTTTCTAAGCCTGACGCCTGCCTCCTCCCCGAGTTTCCATTCTTGAGTGACCGTCGAGCGATAGCGGTGGTGAGTACGCCCAGACAGACAGTGATAACGGAGGATCGGCTGCACCCGAAGGATCGTTACATTCGCGCGACACAACGGTCAGGACATTTCCATGTTATTTGGCTGGCCCTGGGATTGGAGGCCCTCGATGGTAGAATGTTGGAGGATTGAGGAGGACTATGGGGGACTGAGGATGGGAGTGCTGAGTCTTGTAGTAAAGTTTCTGCTTAAAGTTTCTCGCGGGAGATTCTGTTGATATCTTGATTGCCACTGGTGCGTGAGCTAGGGATGGGAAAATGGGGCACTGTTTTGGGGCGTTTAGTAGCTTGGGTACCGATTAGTATACTTAACGAAGCTTTGGAGTAAGCTACTATTTCTGAGGCTTTCCTTGGTTCTTTCTATTTTGCGATTTATGAGATGTTTTTTGAGTTGGTCCTTTTTGCAAGGATTCAATGGCCTCGTGCTAGTGGTGAGAGAATAGAGGGTTAATTTTTTTTAGATTGTTTGTTTCATGGAATTTTTTTGAAGACTTTAAGAGGTTCTAGTATAAAATATGAATTTTGCAAGTGTGGTCCCACTTTTGAGTTAATCGACCCGGGGTGGAAGTTTTGAAGTATTTCGAGGGGGAAGCCCACCTGCACCGGGGGCTACATTTAATCATCGCCTCGAAGAGCGGAGTCAGGTGGTCTATACAGTTAAATTCCCGTGGAATTCCATGAAATTTGAGATGGACCAGATTTAGTATACACGGGGGTGGCACCACTTCCTCAGAGTGTTATGATGTAATAGCGAAGATACGAGCAAACACCAGAGCATATCTGTTACACAGAGGTTACTTCGAGAAGCTTTCTGCTTCCAGAGACTGAAAACCTAAATTAAATTCAGAGAATCCTAAATTCTGCACCCTTATCGGAAACAAAATTAACAGAAAAATACTTAAGAATATTCAAAAAACATCAATTCATTAAGTCATGAATTAAAGAATCAATCCCGAGCTAGGTCTGGACAGCCAAAGAATATTAATAAATCAGATTAATCAGGAATCACCCTCGAATCTTGCGAAGATTATCAAAGAACATTTTTCGAGGAGATTGGAAAGCTCCGGATATTTTGTCGCTGTTGTCGAGTTTTTCGAAATCAGAAGTCAGGAAGCGAATGTGTTCTTTTTGTTTCGAATCTATCGTATCAACTTTATGGAAAAGACACGAGGATGTGCAGGTGTCGTAAGTAGGGGTAATGGCGCCCGAGTTGTAGAGAATCTAGCACCTTCCCTAATACGGCTTCGCGAGCCGGCTCGCGTTTGCACGGATATAGAATCCTCCGTCTCTCTTGCTACTCCCTCGTGGTAACTCTAGCGTCTCTACTAAAATACTGTGTTGCTACTCCACTTGCCGCAGTAGCCGGTAACCAAAACATACTTGTCTCTGGATTTCAACTTTTTCTCTGACACTTGGTGGGATTACTTTGCACCTGCAGTAAATTGTATGATGAATTGATGAGATTGGGGGTCTTTTAGAGCCATCGTATTGTGATTTATTTAATTTTTGGGGAAGGTGATGACTCTAGAGCAGTTTTTGTGATGAGCTTTTTCATAGTCGGTGAGGATATTAGTGGCTCTAATTTTTGCGATGGGATTGGAGTTATATTTATATTTGTTCCAAGTTTTAATTTTTTTGTAGTGTATTGAGATAATATTTTGTGGGATAATAAGAGTAGGGTAGTTTTTGTGATCGGAGGGTAGAGCCACCCTGTTGTGAGTGCTATATAATACTAACCTTAACTCCACCTTTTTCGAATACTTCGCGCAGAAACTCTGATTCTGGAGAGTTTTTAGAGCAACCCTATTGCCATTATTGTTTTTGCACTCAGCGTTACTTCTTTACCATTAAATACATAAAGATTCTCTAACTCCAAAATTCTTTTTGTGATCCCCACTACTTTTAATTTCACCAGTCCCGTGACTAAACTCTCAATCTTCTTCTATCCTTTCACAAGACTACTATGCTTGCAGACCTCGTCGAGTTTTAAAGATTTTATACTACTTTATTCTACAGTAATACCATTTATTCATTTCAGTCATGCAAAACACTCCAAAAATTATAGGGGATCAAAATTTTAACTCCCACGATTTTCGGAATATTTTATGTCCTTACTATCACTATGACGGATAATATTATCACCCACCTATAAGATAATTATTCATGGATCTTTGGAAAACGTTGTGGGCGGACCTTTAGGTTCTACCAGAGTTTCTGAAATTTTTATCATTTCGTTACTATTACACTAGCATTGTTGAATGAATAGTTTAAGTGCAATTCAGGGGAAAATTCCTAGTGGAATGAGTAACATCAATGATGTCATTATCCTGATACCATAGATGTCTTCTTATAGATTCGATGTTCCTTTTTTTGCTTCTCATCGACTTTCTCCTTCTTCTTCTTCGTCTTCTTCTCCTGTTTCCAAGTATTTTTGCCTAAATACACGTTGAGACTCAAACTGGCCACAAAAATAGACCCCTCCACCAAGAGTAGAAGACTGAAACTGTTTACGTTCCTCGGGAGAAGTTAGGTAATCTCAAACCGATTTGCCGGTATTGCGACGTTAACATTCTTTTCTTCGCGTTAACGCCTTAGAAATTTCGTTACCCACAAAGTAACGAATAAAAATTTCTCAGAAATACTCTCCGTTTAGAAATGAATCCTTAATAAATATTTTGCGAGTCATTTCTCTTATTCCCTACCTGTAAATTTAGTTAAATTTTGAGTAAGAAAGTAAAAGCAGAAAATTTCATAATGGTCTTCCACTTTCCAAAATGACATATTTCTAAAAATTCTGCTTTTGGAATGTTCGAATGTAGAAACAAATGCGCAGATACATTTTTTCGAAAATTTTGATACTTTGTGTTGGTAATCGTCAGAATTTTCTCGAGTTCCTTGGCCAAGCATCGAGGTCCGATTGCAAAAATAGTCTCGGTTGTCGACGGCAAGTGGGAAACCACGAATTCTTTAGGTTTTAGTCAGCAGATGGTTAAGTAACCGCAAGACGCGCTGCTATTCCAGCGATGGCCTCGTGTATTTTCAACAAATCGTTTGTTCTGGACACTCGTGAAGGATCGTTTCAAAACAAATAAAATATCAATTTCTCACTGAGGTTAAACTCCACCAAGGATAAAATGCAAAATCAGTTTTCTGGAGTATCCCCTTAATTGTAATTAACTGAAAATCCGCCTGTATTAAATAAATAACGCGATTAGCTTTCGAAAAATAACTCGTACTTGTAGAAAAAGATAAAATACATCGAAAACGTGAGATGAATTTTTTTTGTACGACGCTCAGTTTTCGATAAAAATAACTTTGAAAAATAGGCGCTTAAATTCTCAATCGATGCTCCTTACCTCAATTCAATTAATTTCTCCACGCGTTTCTACTGCTTTTAAATACAAAATCCGATAATTTAATTAGAATAAAATAGTACTTTGAATTTTATTAAAATAAATTTCGAATTCCTGACAGACTTGCTGCGCCCATTTTTCAAACTCGATTTTCTCCTAAACAAAGGGTCGTATCGAAAAACTTTATTCTACATTTTCGGTCCATTTTTGAACGTGGAGCAATTTCCATTCGCGTTTGACTACCCACTTATCAATTTTATGACAATATCGCTTTTTCAACAAATATTGAATTTAAGATTTAATTAGTTTAAACCAAACAATTGGCTAGAAAGGAAATTATTTATTTTACGTCAAATATTTTTCGAATCTTAGCTTCGATAGTAACGCATGTTCTTTTTCTTTTCCAGTATAAACAAAATGCCTTTCAAACCAGTAGAACACCCCAAGTGTCCCAAATGCGGCAAATCCGTGTATGCCGCGGAAGAACGAGTTGCCGGAGGCCTCAAATGGCACAAGATGTGCTTCAAGTGCGGTAAGTGTCCAAACCAACGCCAATATTTTTAAAAAACAATATTTAAATACCGTCAGAAGTGAATTCTTAACAAATTTCTCTCTTAAAAAAAAATTGACGAACTCATTTCGTCAATTTTTAATATTCCAATGTCAGAACTGAAATTCTTCGACCTACTAGCTACAGAACTGAACAATTATCAATTTACAAAGGCGAAAAAATAACACGGTATCCGTCTACGAGTTGTCAGGGAGCGCTCGTTGCGCAAAACACCATCGGGCTTTTTAAATTTAGACGCCTCTATAAATAAGGTTTATGCCCGTCCCGGATGGGTTTGTCTTGGCCTTAATTAGTTTTGCGTGCCAGCCAAAAATCAATTGGGTCCACCCAGCGCGAAGGTGCAACGACCTGCGTCGACCGTTTTACAAAAATTCCTACTTTGCGATCATCCTCGAAATAGGACGCCGCCCTTTCCAAACCACCGAATACACATTTTCGCGTTGAGCACCCGCTCGGAAATAAGCTGCATGGATAATTCGGGCGATTAATATCGCCTGCTCGGTGGTATTTTCAAAAGTGTGTCCCCGTTGCTACCGGCACGAATTTTGAATAAAAAATGATCGCTATTCACGGCATTGTCAAATCGCTGAGCGAGCAGCGACGTGTAAGTGAAAGACGGATCCGTGTTAATCGAGAATAACGGGATATTGTTTCACTTTTGTCGAGATTGACGCGAGGAACGGTGGTTTATATTCTAGATTTTAAAACGATGAAGGTACGTTGACGTTGAGACGTTTCCTAAAAGTATCTTGTACCGGCCCATACAGCACACTCCGTTGCCCGAAGCTTGCAGGAAGGTTCCATGGGGGTTGCCGTGGAATGTTCCCTCGGTGCGGACATAGGAACCTTCCCTGAACATTGCCGCCATGTTGCGGTGGAACATTCCACATGGAACCTTCCTGCCAGCTTCATGGAACGTTCCGGACATTCTCTGGCAATGCTCACGGAGCGTTCCGGTCATTCTCTGGCAATGCTCACGGAACGTTCCGGTCAATCTCTGGCAATGTTCACGAAGCGTTCAGGACATTCTCTGGAAATGCTCACGGAACGTTCCGGACATTCTCTGGCAATGGTCACGGAGCGTTCTAGACATTCTCTGGCAATGATCACGCAACTTTTCGGACATTTTACAACAAAGGTTCCAGAATTGATTCTTGTATCGACTTTTCCCTAATTGCTATCAATAATAATTATTGTAGGTGCAGATTACTGTATATGTACATATTTTTTTGCAAAATCCTTATGGAAAAACGAGAAACATTTATACACACCATTGATTTGTTAAATAAATCAGTTACACATTTTTTACATTCACACACACTATATTATTCCGAGTAGGAAGTTCAAAGTTTCTCCTGTATATTAGGTTACGCTTTGTGTAGACGATGTAAGGTCAATTGTTATATGCTTTATGTAAATTGTAAACTATGGGACTATTCCCGTTTATAATAATAATAATAATAATAATAATAGAGTAAACCAACCAGTAATTGACCGCATACCAGTGAATGACCATTAGGCAAAGAAATGTAAATTATAAAT
Organism: Andrena chrysosceles; assembly: GCA_963855975.1. Lineage (NCBI taxonomy): Eukaryota > Metazoa > Arthropoda > Insecta > Hymenoptera > Andrenidae > Andrena > Andrena chrysosceles. Next base: position 34,181,626 of record OY979767.1, on the reverse strand, counting down.
TTAAAAAATACTATCTATACTATTATTATGTTTATAAATGGAGTTTAGTTGCACTTTTAATATTCCATATTTTTAGTTATGCGTATTAAACAAACATTAATAAGTACTTAATAAAAGTATGCGGTCATTTACTGGGCTTCTCATTCAACAATTCGGTCATTCACTGGTTGGATTACCCTAATAATAATGTCAAAACGAGCCTTCATTTTTTAATAATTTGAGTTTAAAGTTATGCACGACAAGAATTTAAGTTCGAATTCGTAAGCAATCTTTTCAATCAACGGTTGTAACTGCAGCGGTAAAGTGTTCGTCTACGGTGCTTGAGATCGTGGGTTCGAATCTTACTGGGGTGTAAAAGAATTTTATATTTTTTAAAAACACACGGAGGTTATACTACTACGATTCTGCACACATTATACTACACTATATTGATATTTTTATTTTTGGCTTTACTGTTCGGAAGGTTGCGTGACCATTGCCAGAGAATGTCCTGAACGCTCCGTGAACATTGCCAGAGAATGACCGGAACGTTCCGTGAGCATTGCCAGACAATGTCCGGAACGTTCCGTGGAATGTTCCCAAAGGGCGGAAATAGGATTCTTCATGGCACGTTCCATCAATGTAGCAGGAAGGTTCCGGTGATGCACCTACATTGATGGAACCTTCCTGCCATGGGAGTGTGCTGTATGGGGGATGGTACTTTGTTGCATGGTGGGAGTATATAAAGGGAATTTGAGAAGTAACTTGAATGGGGTCTTAGGAAAGTTTTTGGGGAGTTGGTAGCCTGGACACATTTTTGTATTTTTCGGAATTGGTTCGTGAATATTTTTTTATTTATTTTTTTATTAGTAGTAAATTTATTATTAATATTAAAATTGATAAAGATAGGTTTTGGAAATAAATCTAGAACACACAAGGAGGAAATAAGATATGTACTGCGAAGCGGTATGCTTGGGGACTTTAACTTTTAGAAAGTCCATCGGACCAACATGCAGAGAGAATTTTTCCCTAATTCCTTGAAAAATCGCGCAGTAGAAACGTCAACACCATTTACAATAATTCTAAAGCTTGAAAATAATTCTCTCCGCATTCAAAACTCACAAAGGGCCATTTTTTAAAAATGGGCCCCGAGGTCGTACCCAACGGTACCCAGAATGCCGTAGCCAACGAACGGTGTCTGTGTTCCAGGTCTCTGCGGCAAACTGCTCGACTCGACAAACTGCACCGAGCACGAGGGTGAACTATTTTGCAAAATGTGCCACGGTCGCAAGTTCGGCCCTAAAGGATACGGCTTCGGTGGAGGCGCTGGTTGCCTGTCCATGGATCAGGGCGAGCACTTGAAGAGTAGCGAGTGAGTGCACCTGACGTCGTCCGACCCTCCCCCTCTCTGTACCACCAACCCCCAGCCCCTCTGTCCGACCCCACCCCCCACCCCTCCCCGTAACAAAAAGGAAAAAGAAAAGGAATTCTCTCCAGTTCGTTTGTGACCACCTGTCCCCGTAATGAAAGAGCCGTTACGCGCCGTGTGAACCGAAAATAATAATTTGGATCGAACCACATCGAGCCAGCCTAAGATCCAACAGCACGAATCCTCTTCTTGGGTACGGACAATGCCGTATCCTGAGGAACGTAATCGGAAGGAGCGACAGACCACTCAGAACCCAAGGAACCGAGAGCATGCGTCTGCGTATATATATGTGTATACAGCATCGCCAATCTGTAAATCCACCAACTCCCACCTTACGACACCAAAACCACCCTCTAAACGGCCGCTATAACAACCGGCGTTACTTTTCGTTTGTACCCCATAGAATTCTGTCTCTTGTTGGAGCTTCGCGCTACCGCGAGCCGGCATTTCATTTTCGATACTCCCCTCCACAATTTATTTTCTCTCGTATGTCTGGTCCTCCTTTTTGTGACTTTTCTCACCCCCTCCCTACGCCCCCCCTGCTCCACGGTCCTCTCGTCGTCCATCGACGCCAACAGTGATGATGATGGCGATGGTGATGACAACATCGACGACGACGACGACGTTATAATAATGTTAATTAACTTGTGTTTAATCTAGTCGACTATCTTCTTCTTCTACTTCTACTTGTTTCTCTTCTTTTTTTTTTCTTTTTTGGTTCGTTGGTCACATTTTAACTTTGCCCCCCACCCCACCCCCTCAACCCCTGTTTCTCTCTCTCTCTCTCTCTCTTTCACACATTTGTCTTCTTTTATCTCTCTCTCGTTCTGTCCCTCTTATTTTGTTTTCTTGTTGCCTCACACGAGCCCCTCTTTTTTTTCTTTTCTCTTTCCCGCGCGCCCCCGGCGCGCCCGATTACGAATTACTGTTACAATTTGCATATGTGTCTACCCTTTCTCGTTTCTTTTATGCGATTACTACTACCTACTACTACTTACTACTACATTACTCTAGTTTATAGAATCATTTGTACCATCTGTAATAAGTGCCATTAAAAGACGAAAAAAGGGAAAGAAAAAAAAAACAGAAGAATCTGGTGTTCTTCATTGACGATACAACGGCGTACTTTCTCGCATAGACGGTCGGACAAAAATGTTTGCTGTCATCCGGGGGAGGGTTGGGAAGCAGCGGGGACGTTTCTGTTTGTCGCGTCGAAACCAAAACCGTTACTGTGGTACAGTGATTCGGGAAAGATAATTAATCGTGCCTCGGAAGTGCCGGGAACATTTTTGACCCACTGTACATGCACGATACACACCCACTTAGATGTACGTGTAGCTCCTTTTAAAAAGAAAAGCGAAAAAAGAGAAGAAAAGAGAAATAACGAATCCCCGTCGGACCTGGCATCGACGACTAAAAACAATAAGAGGGAACTAACCACCGCCAAGGGGTTGATGGAAGCGCGAGAGTGAACGCACGAGTTCGCCTCGCGAGACGCCAGGTTACGTCCTCGTGAATAATACCCACCCCTCGAGCCTCCCGAAACCGCCCACACACCCCTCTCTCTCTATCTCTCTGTCTCTAAGAAAGAATCGAAAGAAAGTACAAGAAAAAAAAGAAAAGAAAGAAACAAATCAAACACCCTCGTACCCCCGCCAGCCCCGCTGAGTGCGAGCCAACCGGAGGCCCATTGAACAATATATGCTGTCGCTTTATCACGAGCCTGTGCGCAACCCCTCGTGATAAAGGGAAGTAGCGAGTAACCAAAGAAAATGGTGAGCACCGAGTCAGATTCCACCTCTCTCTCTCTCTCTTTCTCTCTGACATCTCTCTCTATCTCTCTCTCTGCCTCTCTCTATCTCTTTCTTCTGCCTCACTGTCCGCGTGTTATTGAACAAGAGAACGAGCTTACTTTGGTTTTCTGTTTCATTTTTTTTTCTCCTCTTACTTTCCAGTTTTTTTTCTTTTTTACATTTTCTCTATCACCGTCACTGCCTCTGTATCTCTACGGTTTCTCGATCCGCACACCTGCACGGCCTCTCGTACCTTGTTTCGAAACACGTAACCCCGTAACCCTGCTAACACGTTAACTCTATGGGTGCTTCGACAGTGCGCGCGCGCGCTTCACAGACTGAGACACCCGTCCCAGGCGTAGAGACGAAGGAAACACCTTCAGAAGTGCTTTCAGCTGGCGCCCACGATCATTTTCGAAACCGCCCCGCCCTCCCCGCCACCCTCTCAACAGCTACTGTTCTCTCTTCCCTGTTTTTTTTAGACACGACTTTCTTTCTCTTTCACATCTTTCTTCCACCTGTGCCGCCGTTTCTCTCCCTCCTCTCACTAGTCTCTTTTACTCTCTATTTCTTTCTCTCTCTTTCTTTCTGTCTCTTTCTCTCTCTCTATTCCCACTTCTTTTTTTCTCCGAGTAAAACGTATTATTTATTTATTGTCGCACACGATCCGCTTCTTGGCTCTCCTCTCGGGGCTCGGCGGAAGCCACTTGCGTGGCTGCAAAGGGGAAAAGGGGATACTAACCGACTACTAACCCATCGCCTAACATTCTAACCTCTATCTAGTTTCTCTTCATTTTTTTATTTTTTTTTTGAGGTTGTTCTTCTGCGAACGATTTTCTGGCGTTCGTTTTTCTTTTTCCTACCTTCTGTCGACGTCGAAAGGCGAGGGTGGGTGCGCCGGGGGTCGCGACGTTCGGAGACGTTCGTCCGAGCGTTCACCGATCACCATTTGCTGAGCTCGCCCGCTGCTCGCCGTTCGACGCGCCTTCTTCTTTTTTGCTGTGGTGTTTTTGGACTATTTTGCTTTTCCCCAGGTGGTTCCCAACCCCCTCGCGCCAAACACCCCCCGTTCACCAAGCGTCGCTCGCTCCGCGATCATTAAAGAGCATCCGCCTTAGCACGAAACGAGAGCTCCGACGGTCCCAAGGGGAGAGAGTCCTCCGGGGTGGTAGTTTTGCGCGTCGCTTTGGGAATCACCGTTTTCCAGTCGAGGAGAGGAGGAGTGGATGCACTATAACGGGCGAATTTCTAGGGAGCTCGCGCGAGGATCGAACGCGGTGTTGGAACCACGCGTCATCGCGAAGGCGCCGGAAGGAGAGGGCTGCCCCCGATGCGGAGGCTTCGTGTACGCCGCGGAGCAGATGCTGGCCCGAGGAAGGGTGAGTCTCCTCCCTGAAAATCGGTCGCCATTTCTCACGAGGAACTCTACTTTAACGACCTTGGTGCCGCGAGATACCGTCCCTGGTTATATCACGCGGCCGGCAGACACCAGCCGAGCTATTCCTGGCGCGCGGCGGTCTTATTTCCGCGGGCGAAACTTGACACGCCATCGGCGGGGGGTTGTAAACAGCCCGTGAAATTCCGGGCGTTATTAATCGTCGGTAGCTGCCGCTCGGACACCCAGAGGACTCCTCTAAATCTTGCCGCGAAGACGGCTAATCCTGACCCCAACGCTCTGGAGTAGGGATAGGCGCTTCACCTGGGGTGCTTCATTTGGCATGAACCCACCGAAATAGCGGCTCGAGCGACTCGTGGCTGATTCGGCTCATCTATCTGAACCCAGGAAGCATGATAGTTACGGGATACCGTTGGTAGGATCCTCGCCCACAACGTGAAATGGTCAGGAGTGGTTGTCGATCGAGGGATGTCGATCGCGGCCTCGCTAAAATTAAACGCACAGGCGGCTGACACGGTGCCAGGGGCTCGTGGATCGCGACGTGCCTCCGCGATCTTAACGTATGACGAAACGCGTAATTTCATAACAATCAGGGGGAAAGGAGCACGGCGAGAGGAGGAATAGGGGGAGCGCGACGAGTCCGGCGGGATCGCGGCTTGTTGCCGTTGGGTGCTCGCCCAGAAGCTTTTCCTGTCTCCGCCGAGCTTGGCAGACCACCAACTGGCCGACTCTCTCCGCGCGCGATGTTGGAAAATAACTCGGAGCGAGAGACTCCGACGTGGATTAGGCCGATGGAGGCTAATTGCCCTCCACAGGCTGCTGCCAATCTGTCGTTCCGTCGACAGGAGCAGATATAGCGCTGTTGGTCACTTGTGCGAGGGCTGGCTGAAACGTAGCTCCTGGTGGAGCGGAGGGGAGATGGGGGTGGATTTTAGTTTGAGTAAATGTCAGATATTGAGCATCGTGAATTTTTAAGGAATATTTGATTAATTCTGAGGGTAATTAGAGTTTTTGATTTAAACGAGCAGGAGATTAAGGGTAATGAAGTTACTTTGATATTTTCACGTTGTATTCTTACGATTTCATTCAACCGATTTACTATTGAATCATCTATCATATCTGCACTCGCGAACCTCCGCGTCCGTCCATTCACGGAGCATTCTACTGTCAGTGCAACGAGCCAAATTCCACTAGGGTATAACAATGAGTGAAGTGATCTTTGGCAGAAACAACTGGTTGCTGTCGTTGCGTGAAATCGGTCTGTCTCTTTGTTAACGATTTTAGGACTCTTCTAAATTATACTCCAATTACGGCTGTCACTCTTTGTCCATTCACGCGGCCAAAATAACCGAGGAAGCAAACTTTGACGGTGGGCAATATGAAGTATATATGATGGGCTGTAATTTGTGGTTCAATCAACATTAAGCCACGCTTCTACGTGTGCGATGCTGCAAAAGAAACTTAAAGCAAAATTAAAGCTGAAGAGGTTTAAAGCTATTTTTCTCGACCTAAAGCGGGGGTTTGTCTAAAAAAGTTCTGTTAGTTAAAAATAAACAGAAATTATATCGATGGCACACAGTGATTCTCTAATAAAAGTTTTAGTCTTTAAAAGCAACATGCATGGGAAGCTTGAGTGTACTTTGCGCAGCGGACTGTGCACACGTGGGATCGCGGCTTTAGCCACGTACTCGAGCACCCTGCAATATTCAAACCGAATTTCATCGAAGACGAAAGGTCGCACGCAAAAACTTCTTTCTACACTTTCGACTCACTTTTCCACGAAGAATCATTTGCCCTTAGTCTCAACGCCAGATATTACTCTCCACCCCCTATAATACAGCTTCAAAGTAAACATACCTAAAAATATTCAGAAGAACGTTCAGGAGCTACAAAATTGCTTGTAAATGCCTGTTTATCACGAAATTCGTGGGCTAATGCCAATTGGAGGCACCTCAAGCTGACAAACACGGAATACTACGCGACAAAATTAAATTACAACCCTCCTCGAGTTGGCGAGCAAGTTTGTTTTTAATATTAAAGTTCGACGAACTGTGAAGGACGTATCGCGGCACCAAGGATCCCCCAATCGAATCGATTGCCTGAGAACAATTCGCCTGTCGCCGGGCGCATCATGGTTATTCCTGCTTCTTGTGATTAGGCTTTCCATAAGTCATGCTACAAGTGCAAAGTCTGTCACCGGTCTCTGGACTCGACGCTTCATTGCGATGGTCCTGATCGCGAGATATATTGTCGAGGTATCATTTTGCAGTCCAAGAAGTCTACTGTTTTTTCCCCTGCCATTTTTTTGCGTGGCTCGTTCGTGAATATCGTCCACGTGTAACGGGATTGTGCCCCACTCGTTGCCCCACAGTACCCTCTGCCTGTCTTTCTCGTGATAGTCCTTTGTTACTCGCGAACCATTTCCGTCCAAACTTCTTTCACACACACTGGCGCAAAGTGTTTTGCATATTTTCGTCGACGAAACCGAAGGAAGCCCCCTCAGAACGCGAAGATGACATTCAACACCTTTTCTTGGCCTGGAAAGTCTCCTCACTCAACACAGTATACTACCTTTGTTACCATTTTTGTGCCCAAAAGGTGTAAGTTCTATTACGATGGTGTATCATGGGTAGTTTAATAACTTGTTAAGCGGAGATTTTTTAACATTTAAGAGATAATATTTGATCGCGAGCTTCTCTGTTAATTACGGAAGAATTTTATGTCAAAAGGGGTAGAAACGGGTGACGCGCCATTTTTTCAAAATTCTGCAGAAATTTTTATTTCGAAAATTATAAGATAGAGTTACTTCGGATTGGACTTCGAATTAGATATGCGTTTAAATAGTTGCTTTCAAGGACGTAATGGTAAACTGGGAATAACCATGTGTAATAGAACCGTAAAACTGATCTCTCCAAGGTTTTTAGTGACTAACACGCGTTCCTTTGTGTCCCCCGCAGCAATGGCACAGGGAATGCTTTAAATGTGCCAACTGCAACAAGAGATTAGATTCCGTGAATTGCTGCGAAGGTCCTGACAAGGACATCTACTGCAAAGGTAAGGAAGCGACACAATTATAAGAAGGGGGCATAATGCATTGGGCGAGCTCGATGGAAAAACCTATATCTCCCCATTCTGAAAAACCATACCTAAAAGAATTAACAATATTTATTGCATCACTTTCTGTACCCAAGATGCGCTACAGAATTTTTCAATAAATAAATTTTGCAATAACATCATCCTAGTACTAGTAATAATAAAAGAAATATAAGTGATACCATGTTTATTCAAGTGACGCAAAAAATAATTCCACCACCGTGCATACCAACCCCAAAATTTGAAATTAATTAAAATTTGAAATTAATTAAGTAGTGCCAATCAAAAATGCTTTCCAAATGTGGCACTCCACTTCGACAAAGGAACAATCACAGCCCTAAGGGGGCGGTGAACCACAGAGCAATTCAATCTCCCTGAATCGATCGCGCCTGGTCACATTATGCCCCCGAGGAGTCAGGTTACCAACGAGTAATAGACAGCAAATAGCTTTAACCGATGTTCTCCGCAGTATGCTACGGAAAGAAATTCGGACCGAAGGGTTATGGCTACGGCCAGGGTGGCGGCGCCCTACAGAGCGACTGCTACGCCAATGGGTGGGTTTTCAGAACGGAGACTGAGACGGGAACACACGAGAGAAATCCCGCCTCGGCTTCTACACTCTCACTATATATGATGCGCTTGTCTGCTTAACAGCTTGCTATCCGAAGAAATTCGGTCCGCGAGGTATTGGCCACGCTGGGGTTATGTGGATCGGGCTGCAGTGCGATATTGAGGACGAGGGGTACGCGCCCCCCCATAATTATGCTATATTCCACTATCGCCAACTCTGTGTGTGTGCGCGTGTGTGTGGGCTTGCCCGTGTGCCCGTCGATTTCGAGACAGCCCTGTTTCTTTCGACTAATCCTCACGGAAAATGGAGGCTCTAATTGCACACCAGTGATGTGTGGAGTTTGGGTATTAGGGGAAGTGGAAGACTTTGTCGGCGGAGGGTGAAAGTAATGCAAAGGTGATAGGGGTTGCGTGAAATTTAATATGAGACGTTCTGTGTATCTGTGTCTACCTGTAGCGTAGCTTCTTGTTTCCACGGAGCTTTACAATTTTGTGTTCCAGCGATGGCGGGTGATAGGGTGTTTTGAAATTTAGGGGAATGATGCGGTGTAATGATTGTTCGCGTCAAGGGGAATCGAAAAGTCCTTTACCGTTTTGTTTTTCGATCTGATCCTTCGTTTCCGAGATCCGAGCGATTGAAGTTTAAGCGCGCGCTGGGCCTTAAAAATGGCGCCGGAAATGGGCCCAAACTGCAGTTGCTTGTATCTCGAGAACGGAGCTTCGGATTGAAAAATGGTAAAGGACTTTTCGGTTCCTTTTGATACGAAGAATTTGTATGCTTTGGCCCGCCCGTTTTGGACACCCTTTATGAATAATTCCCTTTGGCGCAATTAGGATAGTTTCTTCGTAGTATAACTGTTTCTCGTAGGCTTGACAACCTCTTCTAATATTTTATAATCAGTGGTGTACATCGAAACAAATCCACACTATACCAAAGACTTGAACCGACGATTTCGAAATTTGTCAATAAAATCTTATCCTAATCGATTTCCCAGCACGTTTCCGCATTAAGTGGCATGCGAGACAGTAATCTCGTTTGAATCTTTCTTTTGCAATAGCAACGAATTTCTCAACGAGTTCAATCCCCTTTTAAGATAGTCATAAAGTTGCAAGAACATATAAAAACGTCAAGTGAGCTCCATTTAACGTGCAAGTTGAAGAAATCCGGCCCACGAGTGGAAGTGTGAATGAACGAACGTTTGCATGTGTCTCTTCAAATACGGATACGTGTACATACATACACACGAATAGACGCCTTAACGCTTTGCGCTATTACTCACCCTCACAATCTATCATTGAGCCACTGAATCGTTGTAAAATGTCGAGTACCAAATTTCTCTGAAAATAACAGAAGATAATTATCAGAAATATTTCCAAGTTACTGTATCTTCCGTACTCAACGATTCTTTTGACGAATGGCTAGGATATGTTTATTATAACCACGAGTTCCTAACAGATATTTGTAGTTTATACATCAATCCTGCCTCTAACTCAAGTAAAAGCACGCCCCTGATATTTTATTCTCCCTCCCATTCAAAAGTTTCACGTAGAACTCGAACAGAAATATCCTCCGTCAGAGGACGAATTATTAAACTCAGCGCTGCAATAATAAGCAGAATAATCGATGCCAATTGTAAATTCCTTTGCCGCGCTCCTCGCGGAGTCAGCGAAGCGTGAAACTTCCATCCATTTTTGCATTTTAATTACCAATATCGATCAATCCCTCATTTGCATGGGATTCGTTTCTTTGGGAATTCCAAAATGCCCCTCTCTTGTCGCACGAATGAAAATTTATAGCCAGAATACTTCGAGGAATTAGCAGTTCAATTATACACCTCTGCCTGAGAATTGAGATTCTTCTCAAGCTGATTCAAAACTTCAAAGCCTGTCATTCGTGCGGCCAGAAAATTGAGCGTATATGGCGGGGATAACGTCGACGGGCATATATCGAGGGATTTCTGCGCGCAGCGATGCTGCTCCTCGTACCACCGTGATCGACACCGCCGCAATCAAGGCGCCACCTGGCAAAGGCTGCCCGCGTTGTGGCGGCGTGGTGTTCGCTGCTGAACAGGTGCTGGCCAAGGGCCGTGAATGGCACAGGAAGTGCTACAAGTGCCACGACTGCACCAAGACTCTCGACTCGATCATCGCCTGCGACGGGCCCGACAAAGATGTCTACTGCAAGACCTGCTACGGGAAGAAATGGGGACCGCACGGATACGGATTCGCATGCGGATCGGGATTCTTACAGACCGATGGCCTATCGTGAGTAACTCTGCTCTTTGTTTTTGTACGATTATTTTACTAGAAGTGGGATGGTTTGGGGGTGACTGTAGGCAAAGGCAGGGTTGAAGAGGTCCACTCGTAGTACAGAATCGTAAAACTACAAAATTAAGCAAGACTTATACCATTTATTTTACTACCTCAACGCTTTGACTGGCGTTGGCGTCTTATCACGCCGAGGGACTGGTAATTTTGGCGCGTTGTCACGTCGATATTTTCTGATAAAATATTACAGTATTATCCCAGAGATCCCAAGATCGTTTAGAAAGGGATGACTGACATAAAGGGACATTTTTTAAAATCTTGCGCCACTCGACGTGTGTCAAAAAGGAAGACTTTAGATAACATCAATTTTCAGTGGCGGATTTAACGGGCGGCCGATGAACAGTTGCCGTCTGGGCCCCTCCTCAGGTCCCATTTTTAAGAAAAATTATGATCTTATCCAGACAGTATAATACACTACTGTACTTAATCCGTTTTTAGTAAACTACCTCCTTATTTTCCCGAAAAAATGGGCCCCTGGAACGTCTGTCGCCTGGATCTTTTTCCTTAAATCCGCCACTGTCTATTTTCCGATAAAAAAATAAATCTGAATTTGGAGAAAAAAATGGGAGCTAAGTCTAAGGAACCAAGTCGCACAAGTAAATAAATATTCCCTATATTTGCCCATTTTAAAAAATCCACACTTAAGCGCATTTCTCAAAATGTCCAAAACTTCAACCCGAATTACGTGCGCCACTTGGTACCTGGCACCTCCAGAAAGGAACCAGTGATGTAGATTTATAAGGGAGATCTTCATTGTGCTGTTTCTTTCAGGGAGGAAGAAATTTCGGCCAGTCGACCTTTCTACAATCCTGACACGACTTCGATTAAGGCCCCAGCTGGCCAGGGTTGCCCTCGTTGCGGTGGCATGGTGTTCGCTGCTGAGCAACAACTAGCCAAAGGCACCATGTGGCACAAGAAATGCTTCAACTGCGCCGAGTGCCACCGGCCATTGGACTCCATGCTGGCCTGCGATGGGCCCGATAAGGAGATCCACTGTCGGTCCTGCTACAGTAAGCTGTTTGGGCCCAAAGGGTTCGGATTCGGACACACCCCGACTCTGGTCTCGACGAATGGAGATCACTGTCCCTCGTAGTAAGTTGATGAGATAAAATTTCGTACTATGGGCCCGGAATTGCCAGTTGGTAGAAGAGTCAATTTAGGGACTGCTAGTTGAAGATTCAAAAGAGGAGCTTGGGTTGTGTGAAGTTGAGTGGAGTTCATTGTAGAGGTTGGAAGGCTGTTTTTAAGATTCATGGAAACAATCCTCTCATTATTCACTCCAACGTACTGTTGGTCCCATTTTGCCAACTGAAACTTCTCAGGCCCAGAACTCCAAAAATTCAAAGTCTCAAGGTCTGGATTTCTTGTGGCTTCTATCAAACAATATCAATTTGATCTGTTTTACAAACAAACCCCCTGAGACTAAGGCATATAGAATCTTTGAGTTCAGTCCCAACAAATTTTGGGTCCCTTGCATCAACAAAAATCTCCCAAACCCAGATCTCCAGAATTTTTCCACTAAATTTAATAAATCTAAGTAGTCCACTCTACCAACAAACCCGTTTAGACACAAGGAACTAATGCATACTGAATCTTTGGGACCACCTTCATTCCCACAACCTTTTGGATCCCTTTTACCCATTAAAATCTTAAAATTAAATCCAACTCTGAACTCTAAAATTTTCATAATCCCCAGGAGCGTTTTTGCTGGCTTCTACCAAATTCAGCCAACCTAACCTGTTTTACCAACCGAAACAGAGTTACCTACAGTACCTACGGACCCATTCCTCCTAACCTCCAAGTACCCGCTGCAATGATTATCTCTCACGACGCACGATTTATTGCAGCATCGACTCCAAGCCCCAGGTGGGCCAGAAGCGGAGCGACGGCCACGGCTGCGCGCGTTGCGGTTACTCCGTCTACGCAGCGGAGCAGATGATCTCGAAGAACCGCGTGTGGCACAAGCGCTGCTTCAGCTGCGCCGCGTGCCACCGTTCGTTAGACTCGACGAATCTGAACGACGCGCCCGACGGTGACATCTACTGTCGCGGCTGCTACGGCAGAAATTTCGGGCCCAAAGGCGTTGGCTTCGGCATGGGCGCGGGCACCCTGACGATGGCCTAAGGTCCTCCATCAACAACCTAACGACATGCTCGAACCAGTCACATATATATATATAAATATAAATATAAATATAATTATATTCAAGAAACGTACACGCAAATAAATGAACACAACGCGCGCGGCGAAGGGAGCTAAAGCAGCTGCCGGAGTGGCTCGTGCTGCTTTATTCGTTTGCGTGTATAGGTATGTATATGTATAGACGCCTGACTCCTCGACTAACTCCGACAAATGACGAAGAATACGCTGCTCCAAACAGGGAATAAATATCGTTTGACGACCGCGAACGCGCATACACAAACCGATTCGACCGTAACGAAGACTGCATCCACATTATTATCGTATCGTTGACGGACTTTCGGGGGTCGCTTGGACGATCCCTTCGATGACGTGGCGAACGAACGAGACACCCGATCACGATTATCGAACAGGCATACGTGTCGACGAACAAATTTTTATTACTTTTGTATGGCGAACAGTCGAGAGCGACGCTCGGCTTCCCCTCTTCGGGAGGCCGACCGGTGTTGGGGAATCACCGCAGACTGGATCGACTCCCTGCGATGAGATTCAAAGTATACGAGGTGGATTTCGGTTAGCCCGGTCGCCTCCACAGGAAGGGAAGCCACGGGCGTCGTTGCGAACGACATAGTACAAAGGAAAATCCGTACACCTGGAGCAACGATGCTAACAGAACGACTCGTGACGAACGGAAATGAGCGACACGCACACACAGAAATACAAGAACGATTATTTTCAATAAATGTATATTTCGAGAACGGGGGGAAACGAGAAAAGGAAAACGTTGACGGTGGAGGGTCCCCACCCTCCCTGGGGGATGGGAAAAGAAAAACTGTTTCGCGGAAGGTAGGGGTTGGGGGGAAGCGGGGGGAACATCGTTTCGACGGCACGCGACATTCCAATTGTCAGATCGCAAGGGCGCGTCGAAGGAAAAGTGATCATCGAGTAGAGCCTCGGGACGGGGCCAACGCCCGTAGCATTTACATTACAAAAATAGCTTGAGATATCGCGAGGGGCTGGTATTCGATTAACGTTCAGACGCTGGTGATAGACCTCTGAAGACCGGAAGCTGACCCCGTTCACGAGCGTTTCCGGTCCCCGTGGTCTCCCCCGCGCACCACCTCCGCTTCCCCAGCAAAAGGTGGCAACGATTCTGTTTGGTGAAACGATCTTTAAGTAGCCGCGTGAAGATGCCGTGAGACGGTCAACGAATGCACGAGAATAGCGATTAATCATAGCGACCATTGTGTAAAATAAATATTTTTCGATTTATAACACGCCGGCTGGTTCATTTGACACCCTCGCGACGAAATCACTTGAAGACTCGAACGCTTCCCAATTTTCCTCCCACGATTTATCGATCGATCCTTGGGGATGGGATTTTAAACGGTTTTTCGTAACCTTGCAAATTGTGTGAAGCCTTGGAGGCGCTGAGAGACTTTTGAGTTTCGAATGTCCAGTGATTTACTGCAGTTTTCTTCTGGTTTGAGTACGAGGATTCATGAGGTAAGTATAAGTAGATGATTCGATATCATAATGAGACTTCAAGATCCTTAAACTTATTTTAGTTGCAAACTACCTTAAATTGTCTCACACAGTCTCGAACTAAGTATAAGTAAATGATTCGACATCATAATGAGACTTAAAGATCCTTAAACTTATTTTAATTTCAAACTGTCTCAAATTGTCTCATACAGTCTGAAACTAAGTCTAAGTAGATGATTCGATATCATAATGAGACTTCAAGATCCTTAAACTTATTTTAGTTTCAAACTGTCTCAAATTGTCTCACACAGTCTCGAACCAAGTAAGTATAAATAAATGATTTGACATCACAATGAGACTTAAAGATCCTTAAACTTATTTTAGTTTCAAACTGTCTCAAATTGTCTCACATAGTCTGAATCTAAGTCTAAGTAGATGATTCGATATCATAACGAGACTTCAAGATGCTGAAACTTATTATAGGTTCAAACTGTCTCAAATTGTCTCACACAGTCTCGAACTAAGTAAGTAGAAGTAAATGATTCGACATCATAATGAGACTCCAAGATTTTTAAACTTATTTTAGTTTCAAGCTGCCTCAAACTATCCCAAACTGTCTCACACAGTCTCAAACTCTCTCACAGAGTCTCAAACTATCTCAAACAGTCTCAAACCCCGTATTTCCGATTTGTTGAGAGCATTTGCAAGGCACGGCCCCAAAGTCCCACTACTACGGACCCTCAAGAATCGATATTTGGACAGATAAGTTTTCCTTCGAGCACACAAGGAACGACTACTTACTATGTCGCGACTCCTGCCTCCTTCGTCCCCATCCTTCCTACTTTCGTATAGTCAGGGACTAGCGTAACGTCACGCGACTGGACCTTAATAAATCTTACACGCTAATGCGAATAGTTCTGAGTGAATGTATATTTGAAATGCCAATGATACACGATCGGGTGGAGCTACTATCTGTCTCGTTTCAACGCATGCTGCTTTCTGGTATCGTCCAGCGAAGGGGGAGAGGTACCCTCACTCACGTTCGATGGATGGTAGGTATGAGTACGGTGTAAAACACTAATCCTCTATATTTATAGCAACAACTGTACAACTGCCGACCACATCGACGTCCATCGATGGTGTCGCCGCGCTCACGGGCTTGACAACAGCTGGGGGGGCGAAGCTGTTCAAAACGCTTCTCGCGATCGTGGCCTCCTCATTGATCTTCGCGAAGTAACGTCGCGAATCCCCAAAGGTGTCTAAAACCAAAACGATGGAGAATATTTCCTGGACACTCTGACAGACCAATCGTTTCGTCGAGATTTCAGATGCTGCCTCGTGAGAGTTACCATTTTTTTTAGACTCTTCCGAGACGAGCTTTGCTTTTAGACACCTTCAGGTATTCCGGCGCGAGCGTCGTTTACTGGGAGTTGCTACTGATTCTTTATCTAGTCAATGAGGAATGTAGGACGGTACATGAATATCAGCATCGCTAGGTTTCCCAGGAGAGATCGTTCTCAGTTTATAAATCGTCCTCTGAGTAATTAGATTCAGGAGACAACGTCGGGGCACGATTAACCAACCACTGCGAAATTCCTCGCGCGGCACCAGCAGAATAAAAATACAGATAACCCTACAATCTGCACGAAATCAATTTCTCACTCTATGTCACTACCACGAGTCACAATGGTGAAAGAGGGTACCGCAAAATCAACTTCAATAAATAAAATAAATAAAATTGGTAAAAAAATCGGAACTTACAAAAACGGCCAAAACAAATTAAACAGCCCGTCGTCTACTCCGCAGCATCCTCACGTGGGCTGCAACAAAGGAACGAAAATGGAAACCATAAAGTAAAAAGACTCGTGCACTATTCCGCCAGTAAATGTTGCCACAAGGAGCTTTCTCAGAATCACTTAAACAAGTTCACACGAGGTTACCTCAGCCTCCAAGTTACCACAGGAGCACCGTGGGGCTGAGAGACGACCTAGGGTGGAAGCGACTGTCCTCCGAACAGCACTCAGTTCTCGTTCAAGCACGTGGCACACTCTATATTTACAGGACCCCGCCAGGATGGAGTTGTTTCGGACGATTAGTAGAGGTTCGCGGTCTTGAGGGGCAACGGGTCCAGCAGATAGGGTGGTAGCGCCGCGGAGAAGGGCCTGGGACTGCAGGAGCCCCAAGCTCCGCCACCTCCGTTACTTCCCCGGTTGTGGGGCGAGCTGCCGTCCACTGAGACGTCCGTCGTGTGCTTCACGCTCACGAGATTCGGGTTCGTCAGCGGCTTCACCTCGTTCGAGGAGAGGACGCTGTTGGAGCTGCCTGGTGGCGTTGCTGGACTTCTTGGAGAGCGACCCTCTGCCTTCACGTTGCTCGCCACTGGACTGGACGCCCCGCTGTCCACGCCGATGCCGCTCTGCGATGTGGATTTCTGCTGGGCCAGCCTCTCCTGCTTTCGAAATTTCGCGCGGCGGTTCTGGAACCACACCTGCAACGCAATGGTAGGTGGCTTTAGTGTTGGGTCTGGGGTGAGTTCTGAGGTATAATTCTGGGTGTATACTAGGCTGGGATTATTTGTCGAATTGTTCGGTATTTGAATATTCGAATACTTCAGTTGCTCAATTATTTGGCGAATATAATTCGAATATACAAGTATTCGAATACTATTCGAATATACAAGTATTCGAATACTATTCGAATATACAAGTATTCGAATACTATTCGAATATACAAGTATTCGAATACTATTCGAATATACAAGTATTCAAATACTGATGTATTCGAATATACAAGTATTCAAATACTGATGTATTCGAATATACAAGTATTCAAATACTGATGTATTCGAATATACAAGTATTCAAATACTGATGTATTCGAATATACAAGTATTCAAATACTGATGTATTCGAATATACAAGTATTCAAATACTGATGTATTCGAATATACAAGTATTCAAATACTGATGTATTCGAATATACAAGTATTCAAATACTGATGTATTCGAATATACAAGTATTCAAATACTGATGTATTCGAATATACAAGTATTCAAATACTGATGTATTCGAATAGTATGGTGTGAATTATAAATCAACTTCTTTAGGTTCATTTGTCAGGAAGAAATCTTGTAAGCTAATTTTGACCCACTTCACACCCTACTATTCGAATACATGTAGTGTATTCTAGTATTCGAACAATAACATTTGAATACTCAAATATTCGAAGTTTATTCGTAGTATTCGAATACTTGTAATACATTCGAATATTAAATTATTCGAATAGTCCCAGCCCTAGTGTATACAAGGTTTGAAACAAGTGAAGCATTAATTTATTGTAATTATTGTATGCGAGAAAAGAACTTCGGGCGGTGGGGGACTTGAACCCGCGATCTGCGGGTCCTCCGCGTTACATACGGGGCAGACGCGTTACCGACTCCCCCAACGCCGACTCATCGATGTTGAACGATATTCGTTGAAACAACGTGGCGCTACCTATGTGACCATGCCCCAAGTGCGAACATTATTAACCGGCTTGCGGATTAACCCCAGTCTGACATTTCTTGTTAAAAATTAATGAAAATAAAACTGCAACTTCTTTAATGATGAATAGAAACATGGTCCAAATTTCAGATGAATCGAATCGTTGTTTTCTTAAAAAAAATCTCATACTTTGCTGTTTTCAGCCCAAAAAATAGAATTCCCCTGAAATGGAGCGCGATATTTGGGATTTTTTTAAGAGAAAGCCTCATATTATATTAATTGAAACTTTATGCCTATGTTTGTACATATTTAGGCAACATTTAAAAACTTTAAACGCATTTTTCTCAAAACGAAGTTTTTCGAATTAGTTAGCATATCTCAAAAACCAATCATCCGATTTACTTCGAACTTGGTAGATATCTTCAGTAGGTGTTTTTGCAAAATTAGACTTTTGCGACTTAAAAAACCAACAAATTTTTTTGCAGAAATCGATGTCTATTTTAGGCGCTGCCATATTTTTCTTTAGTTTTCAGTATTTTCGTTTTAATCCAGTTCAGACGATAGCCACACTCATACAAATTACACAAATTTTGCAATTTTCTATTTCAAACAACTATAACGACTGATTTTATGCTAACCATGCGCATATGATTTTTGTAAAGCGCTCTATTTTTAGCCCTATAACTCCGGATATGACTATTACTTTTGCATACATTTTTTTTCATATTCTCTAAAGATTAACAAATAAAGTCACAAAGCTGGAAGTAAATATATTTAATAATTTTGTTTTACAAAATTCCCAAAGTTCGCATCATTTTTCGTTCATCAAGGTAGGGAGACCCTTTAAACGGGGCAATAATTAGAGAGCTAGTCATTGGGTTATCAATTATTCAGCACCTCTTCCACCCTCGTGCGATAATTCACTATTGAGTCAAGAAATTCTTCAATTATTTAGATTGCCAAGACGTATACTATTGAGAATAACCCTGATCTAGAAACCCCAGAAAATGGTCCCGCAGTCCATAAATAAAGAGGTCCTCAAAACCCCCGACACCTCTCAAATTTCCAGCACTGAAAATTCTCCGCACGACCATCCCCCAAAAAGCAGGACCTCCAAAATCTAAACGTCCACTTGCAACTACCCCCAAAAAAGCACGAGAAATCAACGAATCCCGTGACCCAGGCCAAGGCCCATCATCAAGGGTGTTCCAAAAAATATTTCCATCGACCCTCTCTACGATGTCCAAACACAGACGGCCGCACACGCGCAAAAACGAGCAGATAGCCAGAGAACAGGTCCCCCTGCTCGTCAGAGCAAAACGGCGGCGGGCAGCGCTCGTAATTGGCTCTAGTTGGCCAAATGAAATATTTAACGAATAAAATAAACGGAAAGCGGCGGTGACCTGCATGTTAAAGTAGCGGATTTATTTGCTTTACCGTTTATCTGACCAGCAAAGCCACCCCTCCCGAGCCCCGTGTTGTCGTCTATCTCCCCCTTTACCCCTAGCCCCTCTCGCCCCCGTCTCTCCCCCCCCCCCCCGCTCGTTCCTCGACGTGTGTGCACGTGGATCCCACCCCTGGATTTTCCAGGGGCGGCTACGTTCAGGCTTCCCAGCGCGGGGCTGAGTGGCAGCGGCTGGGAAAGAGGGGGTAAGGGGTGGACTCGGAGAGCCAGGGGCGCCAGGGACACCATGATGAACGTGATTGCCCTTTCCAGGACGGCAAACACTGCTATTGGATTTTTATCAGTCGCCTCTGCCGTTGCCGAACACTGTTGGAGAAATTCGAGCAAACTCCACCGACGCCCGGAATACCTCCACCTGCCTTTCTTCCACCTCCAAATTAATCGACTGATGATTTTACAGACCAGCCCGTTTAAAGATGTTTGCGCGGGTTTATGCAATTCGCGGTCGGTTTTTGATTTTGCTGGAGGGCGGTTGTTGGTGGGATTGTGTTTTTTTTTTAATGGGAAGAGTGGCAGTGGGGTGCTTGGAAAGGAAGAAGCTGATTTGAAGGAAAGTTTGCAGTTGAAAGTGTAGACTGGAGAATGTGAAGGGAGGTGGAAGGGTTTTGGAAAGGCGATTTTGTGGGGAGGATGTTTGGGGAGATTCGTGGGACTGTAGAGGTCAAGGTTTCTATTGGCAGAATAGGTTATCCAAATTGTTGATGATTTGCAAAAAGATTTTCATGTATTTACAGGGAAAATGAACTATATTAATATTTTTAAATGACTTTATTGCACCATTACAATTAATATGACAATGGCGAGTAGGCGAGTTCAGCATTAGCTGCTGTTCTACAACCTCTCGACGCTAGAAGATAAGAAATAGGAAGGATGTAAAGATTAAATAACTACAGAGGAAACCGTGAGAGGATGAAAAAACGAACCCTGAGTTGAAAGGAAGCAAACGACGACAGAGAACGTATATTAGAAGGGATGGAGTTATAATAATAGGAGCATATGTAGGAGAAGGACGCAGTGAATTCGTTGGACTATCAAAATAAATTTTAGAGGCCTCTACTAAATCATCAAAAAATTACTATATGAAGAGGTACCTTAGACAAGATTCCACAGATCATCAAAGAAGAGACGAACCTACAGGACACTCGCATTTCCTTGTTTCAAAGAGCTTCATATATCAGTCATCTTTCTGACTGTAACAACTTGTATTTCAAACACATCAGACGCCCATCTAGATTTTGGGGGCTTTACTGCAACTATAATAGTCTTAATCGACTTCTAATAACTTCGAATCGGTATTGTAACTCTGTTAACTTCTTCAATAATTCCTGTGATTCCTTAATCACGCTGCTGCAATCGCTGTGCGTAGTTCCCATTTCCCTTAACTTTTACTATTATGTTTGCTGCTGTTATTATTACTTCGATTTTTTATATCTATTTTGTCACTATCATTAATGGTTCTGTTACGCTTACTTCTCTGCTTCTGTTTCTTTTGACCTTCCTAACGGTTTGTTCTATGCTTGTGAGACTGTGATTTCTTGTAACAAAGGGTTTATCCCGTTGATATACTTAAATACATATAAATATAAATATAAAACTTGGGGAATTTTACTGCAATTTGTATTACAAACACATCTGCCCATCTGCATCCCTTTCAAACCAACGTTGCCTCTGCTAAATGAATTAATCCCAAATCACAGTGATGAGTCACAAAAATGTTTCTGTTATAAAATAGCCATAACATCCCCCTTCTCTCTCCTTAAAACTGGTCCAAACCCCTTCAAACATCGATCTGGATATTTTAAAGGAGCAAATAATTTCCAACGGTTCAACTTTACTTAATCACGAAATTATTCCCAGTTGTTTAAAGCCACAAAAGTATCTTCATCACAACAGAAACCCAACCATCCCTCTTCTTCTGCCTAAAGACTCATCCCAACCCCTTCAAACCTCGCTCTAGATATCTTCCAGAAGCAAACAATTTCCAACAGCTCAACTTTACTTGGTCACAAAATTATTATATTTAAGTTGTTTAAAGCCACAAAAGTATCTTCATCACAACAGAAACCCAGCCATCCCTCTTCTTCTGCCTAAAGACTCATCCCAACCTCTTCAAACCTCGCTCTACATATCTTCCAGAAGCAAACAATTTCCAACAGTTTTTTCTTTGGTCACAAAATTATTTGCAGTGTTTTAAAAGTTACCTGAGCCACAGAAGTCTCTTTATCACAAAAGAAACTCAACAATGTCCCTCCTTTTACCCAAAATCTCATCTAAACTTCTCCCACTTCGTTCAAATGCAGCCAAAGTCCAACAATGTTATTCACCTACACTTGGTCAGAAAATTATTTCCACTCGTTTAAAATTCACCCAAGCCACGGAGAACTGTTTCTTTCGAAAAAATCCTAGCGAAACGATGGTTGGACCTGAGGGACTCGCGGCACGATGAAACGGGAGGTTAACAAACGTCGTTGCTCGACGGTGGCGTAATAAAATTACGCCGCCCGTGGACCAAAAACTATGTAACGGAAGGCAGAAGCCGCGGTTACGTGCCAGTGACAACACTAATAATTCGTATTTGGCCACGGACCAAACCCCGAGGAGACCGTGGCAGCATGTGCGCCGTTGTTTGCCGAACGGACGACGACGACGGCGTGAATTAGGGTGGACTACGTGCCGGCGTTAATGTTAAATAAATACCCTCGGCCGCCTAAATAAAATGCAACGAGCCACACCGACAGATGTCCACCCCGTTTTGGATAAATATTTAAGCCTCGCCTCATACGCTTCGTTGCCTCCTCGTTCAGCTTCAGCTGCGCCTATTTTCACAAATTCTCCAGCCACTGCAACGAGCACTCGTTTGCAAGATTTTTCTTAGGGCAAAAATCTTTTGGCCATTTTTCCTTTTTGAATAATTATTTCGCTAATTTTTATCGAGAACTGTGGAAGATTCTGTGAATGGGTTTGTGCGAGGTGAAACCTTTTGTGGGAACGTAATAAAAAATTAAGTTTGTAAAGTGAAGTTTTTGTTTGTTTTTGAAGCTTGAATTTCACTCGCTTTTAACCATCACTTCTTCTGAAAGCTAGTACATTGAAGCGAGTATTATGTAACGAAGTGGTAGTAAAAGTAATCTAAGGTCTAACGTAAGTTTCCTTCGTAATTAGTGGCTGAGGCTCAGCCCTGATGAAAATGGAAATGAACACTTCCCTACAACGATTTTTATGGAGGAAATACTTTGCACCCTCGGGTACTAATTGTAAGAAACTGCTACAACGAACTTGGAACAGAAGATAATTTTCTGTGGAACTAGAAATTCACCCCCCTCAACGCGACATTAATAAATAACTTTTTTAAAAAAAAGGTACTTAATTCTACGAACAATAGTTAAATTTAGTAATAATATCATTTCAATATTCTTGCAATTTTTCTCAATTTTCGCTGCTAAAGAAATATTTACAGGATTTAATCCCCCTAAATTCCCATTTTGGAACCCGAGATATTTTTCACGTTGATGTTGCTGAATTTGTTGAGTTCGCGCTGGAATATTCTCAACGTTTGTGTAAACATTTCGACAAGCAAACCCTGAAGCTTATGGCAGGGGCATTAGGAATTCTGCCGTGGTAGGAACATCGGGTTCGCGGTGTATTTGCTCGTTCGATTAACCCCACGATTGTGACTCGTCGTGATTTCCTCCTTCTGGGCCGGTTAACCAAGGATTTCGTACAGTTGCTGCTCCACCCTCGAGGCATTCTATTCCAGCACTACCAGCAGGCGTTTAACTCAAAAAATCCGGGTATTCTCAAGTCGATTACAGGATGTTCAAAAATCACGAGAAACAAAAAAGTTTGTCGAATATATCGCGGTAATTTTAATAATAATAATTAGAGTCTCTACTACACACTAATATAAGGACAAAGTGGTGTAAAAAGAAGCATAAAGGACAAGCTTCGACGACCTAAAAATGTGCCATTTTTAAATCCAACCCCTATAGGTGACGTCTTCTGGTAAAAAGGGGTTAAAGTGCAAAAATAATTGATTCCGACATTTTCGTGTGTCTTCAAGACAGAAGTATTATTCATGAAATTCAACTTTCAAAATAATTTATGAAGCAAAATGTTCGCAAATATAGTTCTTTACGATATGCTATGAATGGTAATATTATTAAACATATTATACTGTGGACTACTTTAAATAAAATACGTAGAGGAAAGCAGCCAAATATTGAATAGTATACCTAACATAGAATTATGTTTTTTTTACTGTTAGTTTAATATTGAAAATTGTTCATAATATAACTTTGAACGCGATTATATCAAACAGTCGTTTTTACTCGTTAGCCTTTTTTACCAGAGCACGTCGCAAATAAATGTCACGAGAGACAAAATAAAACAATCGACTCACAAAGGGTTGAGTCTTGGAATCTCCATAGAAATTTGATTTTGTATAATTAATACAATTGTAAATATTAAAATATTCTGTGGGAAGGAGTTAGTTGGAGTCTCCTCATCGATCGTCGGATAGCCGCAGTCAGTGGCAGACTGGGTCTGAAAATATTAGTGGTCCACCCACAACTATAAGGTCATCATTTAACTTTTACAAGAAATAACGTATGCATCGGCCTCACATAAACTATTTTTTCAGAGTTATTTATTATATTCTCAGATATAAAATACCCTCAAAATATAATTTTAGGTCTTAAATCTTTTTAATAATTTTAGTGAACTTTCGTTGTATACAGTAATAATATTGAAACATCTATTATATTTTCAAGCTACTAACAGGTGATTAAGATTTTTGGTATACGTATATATTATACTTAAAGATGTCTTTATTGAAAATTTTTAATCGAAAAAGTGTTTTTGTCACTGAGAAATAAATTTTCTAAGATGTGGCATTTCTTGACCTGGTCAAGGGCAACCAACCCCTTAAGGGGGCCAAGAAGAAATCATGTTTTGAAAGACCCTGGTGCAAACTGTTCCCCAGAACATATTAATTCCCGCCTATCTCTGTAATTGTTTCCCTACGAGCCACGAGCTAGATGAAATTTTCGTTTCCTCCCAGTGGCACGTTCCTGAAGTGTCCAACATCACTCATGCGAGCATGGAACAAAAGAGCGTACAGGGGTGGTCGGGCATGGATCGAGCAATTTAGAAACGGACAGCCTTGGGACGGCCCCTGGAAAATCAACACGAGCTTCTTTTTCCCGTTGGGACACCGACCATGAGAAACGAGAGGTCGATTCGGGCGATCGGGGGGATGGAGACACTTCTGACGAAGGGTCTGCTTCCGTGGAGAGACAGGAAAAACAGGAGGCAGAGGGAGCAGAGAAGAACCACGAAGGATACAGTGAGTGGTGGAAAAGAAAAGCTGAAGATATTTCTGGAAAAAAGAGTGGAGGAATAAGATGTGGTAAGTGGGGAGAGTAAATTGTAGAAAGATTGAAAGAAAATTGGGGGAACTAAAAGGGGACATTCAGGACGTCAGAAAGGTCCTGGAGGATATTGTGGATCTATGAAAAATGAGCAAAGAAAAATTGAAAGCCTTGGTAAACATGCGAGGTGATATTTTTTCTGGGTAGATAAAGAGACTGGTGTCACAAGATGTTGATCCTGGGATTAACATTGAAGTATGTCCACTTTTTATATGCAACGAATAGTTCTTGACTGTCCCTTTATGCTGTATAAAAATCACATTTATAGCTACTTCATTAATTTGTCAAAAATAATATTTTTCTTCATTGTGTTCCCGTGAATCTTATGTGCCATTGTTTGAACCTGCTTTTGTTGAAAAATTCTGGTGTTAATAGTTCCTAGAGATTTTTCCCCAGACTACCGTAAAATGGGGGAACATTGGCAGGTTTTTGATACATTTTGTTATATAATGTAAAAATTAAAATGTTTACAGTTGCTTTAAGTATCCTATCATAACATTGCATGTTTCGTGATTGTACTACAAGTGTTAAAATGCATACAATTTCTGTCATTTTCTTCTTTAATACATGTTAAATACCAGCCGGTACGGGGTAACATTGGCACATCATATAAATAGCAGTAACAGGTTAAGTTTTACTACTCTGAAGTCAGTAAAGACTGGTTCAGACACGTCCAGTAGTTTAATCGATTAGCAAATAATTTAATCATTTTTCGTGTGTGGATATTAAAATTTAGTCGAGTAGTTTAATAAAACAATCGTAAATTACTAAATTACTCATTAATAACTTATTAATAATATAATGTATAACGTAACAAAGTTATCTATTTGACAGGCGATTATTAGATATCTAACCGCAAACGTTGAAACAATTGAGTACCTAAAATCTCGATCTCGAATGCGACTTTATATGTTCATGCGTATAGGTGCCAATGTAACCCCGGCATGTGCCAATGTTATCCCCTGCTGCCAATGTTCCCCCATTTTACGGTATATATACTTGTTAAGCAACTTTATTCTTTTTAAAAATTAATAATCAGTGATAATCAGGAGGGATATTATTCCAAAAAGTGCCATTTCAGTTTGTACACGGTTTCGTATCGGTTCTTTATTTAATAAAAAAATTATTAATGAATTTATTTCAACTAAAAAATAATTATAAATTGGCACTACAGTCGCCAAATATATTAGAAGCATGAAAATGTGACTCGAGAGTTGTGGATGTCTCTGTAATGCACTCTTGCGAGTTTAGTGCTTCAGAATATTCGTGACCTTAGGTTTTTTAATAGATTTCTTGGTTACTTTCATCCTCACAGGTTGAATAGAAGATGAAAATTGAAGTATTCTGTACTAAAACCATTACAAGAGACTTGCGAATCAGCGACATTTGTATAATAAAGTACCTATCATGAGTAATATAAATATCCACGATCTTTTCATTATTTTTCAGTTCAGGGGTCATTCCACTGTGAAGGCGTGAAAAATGGCCATTTCTTACGATATATTTTTTAGTAAACGGAATATTCAACATCAATAATATTTTGTCTACTTATTAATACGCTTATAAAATAATCTGTTTTAAGTTTTTAACAGTTTCTTTAAAATATACATCGCACTGATGTGATTCACCTTGAAAAAACGATGTAGTGGTGGTGCAAGTGATTCCGGGAGAACGACGCATGTAAAACCAAAAATTCAAAGTGTGTTGCGGTGTGGTTATCGTTGGGAGCAGAATTATTTTGAGTGATAGAAGAACAAGACGGGGGATGTTTGAAGTTGGAGTATCGAAATAGGGTGAATTAGTCAATCATTTTATCTTGTAAAAGGTATGAATTTGTTAATCAAAAAAGGTTACCGAGGTCCCTGCGATAGCTGCTGACGTGCTGAATAACGTGCGATAATTTCAGACTGATAGGTCAAATAGTTTCTTTGCAATAACCTGAACCAGTTGAAAACATGTCGTTCTGAGATCCTCGCATTTAAAGTTTTAATACAAATTAAAAAAAATTCTCTCAATTTTGTTTGTATACTATAAGAGAAGCTTAATAAACACCAAAAACATTTATTGCATTATATGTTGAGGAAAAAATCTTTAAAAACAGCTTAATTTTTCGGCCGAACACAGTAGAATGACCCCTTCAGATAAGTAGAATTCCACCCCCAGAAGCAGCCCAGAGTAACTCACCCTACATAAAATATTTCAAACCCACGACACCCAAGTCCCCAAAATAAAATACCACCTGAATCCTCCCCCTTCACAAGCTCCCACGAAACGAAAAGAGAGGATCGAAGAAGACACTTGAGGAGTTCAAAGACACTGAATGGGCAAAGGCGAGCTGCTAACGAAGAAAAATACAGCAGCAGAGTGCAGGAAACGGAAAGAAACAAGGCATCCTTGCCCATCGTTGGGCAATAACGTTTTAAAGGGGGCAAGGTGAAGAGAGACGCAGAGGCAGAGAACGAGGGGGGCGGCGAGAAGAAGCGGGGTGAGAGGGGCTGCAGCTCGGCACGGAGGGATGAAATGGGGAAAACATTGGCGCTGGTGGGCCGAGGGTGGCTGATACACAAGGGGCCCATGCCAGGAGTGTGCCCTGGTAATTGCGAACTCTATGTAGATCCACTTACGGTGATTAAAAACTGTCCTGCTGGGTATCATCCACGGCGAACGACGACGCCGCTTGCAAACATCCAGGGGCAGCGGCGCGAACCCCGTTTCCGCGTCTACGCCTTGGGCTCCTTTAACGAATAGTTGGCAAGTGTCGCGACTAATGCGCGATAATTCCACTGTTTCTAGCCGAGGGAATTTTTCGGGCGAGCCTGTCATCTGGTTTAGAGGCTATGGGCAAGTGGATAGTCACCCGGTTTTGGGGAAAAGTGAATCTTACTGTAGGCATGGTAGTTTTGTAGCGATCCTAGTAGTTGGTTGCATTTTAATCAGATTGAGGTTGATATTAAATGATAAAATTGAAAGTTGTAAGATGAGAGAATTTTTAGAGCTAATGTAATCTTCACAAAACATTTGGTAAGTGATTATTTTTTTAGATATATGAGCAGTTATTTTTGAAAGTGGTACAAGTCCATGTTTTGGCAAAAATACTTCACTATGCTGAGTGGAAAGGAGAAATAGGATTGAAATATAAATAAGTTTGTTATTATTAGTTATCTTAACGAAATAATTTACTTTTCATGCTTCTTTATTTATAAATTCATTTTAATATATCGAAGTAAGTAAGTAATGAAGACATGTATGTCTTCATTTTAATTATTATTTTCTACATTAAAAAATACATTTCACAAAAACCAATTCTTCAATTAAAATATAAATATAAAATTACTATTGGTTATATTTATCATAATATGTTATTATTGAAAGTGGTATACTATATATTTTACAAATATTTTACAAATATTCGAATGCTACGAATAACCTTCGAATATTTGAGTATTCGAATGTTATTATTCATTATTTATTTGTATTTGAATAGTATGGTGTGAAGTGGGTCACAATTAGCTTACAAGATTTCTTCCTGACAAATGAACCTAAAGAACTTGATTTATAATTCACACCATACTATTCGAATACATCAGTATTCGAATACTTAAATATTCGAATAGTATTCGAACACTTGTATATTCGAATTATATTCACTAAATAATTGAGCAACTGAAGTATTCAAATATTCAAATACCGAAAAATTCGACAAATAGTCCCAGCTCTAATTTGTATAATTTTATTTTCTTTAACATTTTTATTGATTATTATTGCGTAATAAAATTTAACAAATTTATAATTTTAAAAACATTACCCGAATTGATTAACGTATGCGAATATTATTAAATTGTTATTTATCTATCTATACCTACTATTTATTTTCCTGTATACACTGTTAGTGTTAGTTTTAAATAATTTTAAATCGTTCCTCGGCTTTTGCAGTCTACTTCTAATTTCACATGTACTATATAATTTCTAACTCCAGTATTTTCCTCTTTCTTGTCTTCTCATATGCATTTGTTCATTTTTATCTTCCTATTACTTTCGTTATGTCTACTGGGCAATAAATAATTAAGAAGCTGCTTCATTTCTATCAAAACGTAATGAACTGAATTATATTTCCGCTAAACCGAAATAGTGCCAATAATTACGATAGCTACTATTCTTACAGTACTCCCCTGAAAAGGTGAGCAAACCAGTGATCCACGGACGGTGGGCGCATGTAAAATTCACCTTCGTCAAAGACGAAGGATCCAGCTCGAACACGCTGAGTCTCTTAAAACATTCATAGCACGTCCAAGAATCTCCTCGATGCGTCGCGTTAAACGAGTTACAAGGAAAACGTATCCGAAAACGCTTCTATCGATATCACGGGGGCCGGAAGTCGGGACGTATTACCGTCACGCTCGATCACTTCCGTTCGGCCGATAAATAACAAGCAAGATTGCCATTTCCGTATTCAATCATCGGCTCGAGGGAGGAGCAAGGAAACTGCAGCGCGAAATTCAATCGAATCATTCATGGCGGACGTATAAGCAGAAGAGAATTAATACTTAAGAGTTTCCTTCAAGGAAAACGATTTTCCTAATTGAACTCTAGCTTGAAGCTATCGAAAGAAAATATACTAACGAAGGATTGCATGCGATGGCCACTGCGACACGGAATCGTCTTCTTCAATTAGCCAAATAAGTTCGAGGGGGTGAGGGGACGGGCGTTGGAAACGCATGGCTCGTCAGCCAAAATCTTGATTAAGAGATGCATCAATCGGTCGGAGCAACGCCATCAGGCCCGACGAATAAATCGACTGGACAGATCTCATTAACCGTGGAGCCACTTTCGTGTCTGACCACAACCGTGACGATCCACTGTCACTGGCTTTCCGCTCCACTTTGGCGCGGGGGTTGAAGAGGATAACAATGTGGGATGCTGGGAGGATTAATAGATGGCCGATTTTTAACTGTTGTATGCCGATGCTTAGGGAAGTTTCGTTTGGGAAGAGCTTGCGCTGCGGAGCAAGGTGCCGGAGCCGTCGGACCAACGTGCCGGGATTATATTTACGTATTTTCTTGAAAACTCGCACTTTCATTTTCTTGAAAACTGTTGTTAAATCTGGGTTATAGAATGAGGAATAAGGTGATATTTTGATTTTAAATGTTATTCTAGTCGATTTTGTTAATAAGGAATACAAATTCGAATACAGAAAATTGAAAATTTTAATACAGAATATTTCATTCTGCCATATACATGATGTTGGCTTCATGATTTAGTTCCTAAGGCATTAGACCATATACGTAATAAGAAAAATAAAGTCTAAGAAGGGGTTGGAAAATTCGAGGATTCAAAAAATCTGAAACGTTGCAGAAATGTAGCTCAAGTGATGCTAATAACGTAACTATTTTTTGATTCGGCAAATAAACGGTCATAAGAGTGAAAACACCCTCTCTTTTTTGAATTGGTGACTTTTGATATTATCGCGAATATTTGCAAAGCCGTAGAAGATATCGAAAAACAGTTCAATTCAAAGTTTGATGGCTTTCAGTATCCTACAATATGGTCATAAGGAATTCTTGAAAAAGATGGTGGTGGGGATAAATTTTGAAAAAAAATAATGATTATCGCAAATTCTTTATCGCCACCTTATAACGTATAAAAAACCATATACCTTTGAATTGATCTTCGTATTTGATATGATTTACAGTTTCATAGATATTCACGATAATCTGAACACTTATTATCTTCTACTTTTTTATGATTCATATTATTATCATTGTCTTCTAATGTTTTGTGATTTATATTACTTTCTTCTAATTTCTTGCGATTCCTAACCTGTCCTTATATTTATATTATTACCCTCTATTTTTTCTGATTTACTTGATAATATTACTCTTTTTCGTCCTCGACTTTTTCATGTACTTGGCGTAATTTTTTACTTTTTTTAAAGTTTTTTTAAGAACTATCTTTTACAGTTTCGTAGATATTCACGACAAACTGCAAATTTAACATGTTCTAAACCGGGTGGTACCACCCCCATACAGCACACTTCGTTGCAGCTGTATTGCAGGAACGTTCCTGAAATATTGTCGTGCATTATTGGAGTGGCAACGATCCTACAATATTGCAGCAATATTGCAAGAACGGTTCTGTGCAATGTTTCAGTGGCAACGGTCCTACAATATTGCTGCAATATTGCAAGAACGTTACCGTGCAATGTTCCAGTGGCAACGAGCATACAATATTTCGGCAATATTGCGCGCACATCGACGTGCCTAAGGCCTTATGATAGTTTCACGGCGGAATAAAAGATAGTTAAATTACTAGCATCACTTGAGCTACATTTCCGCAAAGTTTCAGATTTTTTTGAACCCTCGAATTTCCGAACCTCCCTTACAAACACCAAAACTCGAGATCCCTTTAAATTCCTCAGAAAATTCTACCATTACTCCACGACCAACTTCCTACCACATCGTCCCAGACACCTGCCAAGGAGAACAACACCGACATATCAAAATATCAGAGATTACAACCACTCTAAACCACCAGCAGCCACGACTGCCAAGTCGCTCCTAATGATTCCGCTATTGAATTAATCCCGTCGACCCAGATCGCTCCACTTCTTTCAATTGGATCGAGGGCCCTCGCGACTGCGAGCCACCGATTCCCCGTTTGTTGGTCCACCATAGGAAACACCCTTGCCCCTCTCCCCCGATTGTAACCCCGAGCGCAACATCCCATTGATGACACTGGGGGTGCAGTCTGTCGCGTGGCGACACGTTTCTCTATCCTGAGTCACATGTCATTCCGTATGAATTACAACTCCATTAACGTTCCAGGCAACCTGCGGGCATGCATAATGCCGGCGGGACGAGTGGAAGAGATCCATGGGCCAAGATGTTGATTTACGAGCGAAGACGAAGGACCACTCGCAAGTGGCAGCGTCTTTTCCGATCGAAGGGAGGCTACGCGCCAAATTGATTAAGCTTTCAGGTCCCCGAGTCGAGGATCCTCTGCTTCTTCTATTCTTTTTGCAGCGGGATTTTCCTACCCCCATTTCTTTCTAATTTTCTTAAGTGAGGTGTTTGCGTATGCTGACGTTCGGAGACTCGTTTTTAAGAGAACAGGGGATTCAATAAGGAAATGCGAGGGAGTTTGGAGGTATGTGAGGGTGCAGCTGAGGATGCTGGGGAAGATTCGAACTGACAAAGGGCTACCCTACGTCAGAGCCTCGCTCGAAATGGCGGTCGCCCCGTGACGCCACAAACTGCTAGAAAATTGATAGTTACTTCGGGCTTAATTATCATGTGCGCAAGGGCTCATGGGTTACTGATAAGCTAAGTATTAGCTTCTTTCATTTAACGAATAATAAACTTGCGACTTTTCCAAAAGTAGAAGCAATGATTAAAATTTTCCAATCAGGATTCGATAATTATTTTTTGCTTGCTAGTTTGTAGTTTTGCTCTATTGCTTTCTTTATTAATAGGAGAGAATTGGGGTGCGCGTGCAATGGAGAGGTAATTGGGCATGATAATTCCAAACATATTTTTCGGTCCGCCTATCGATGGAATTGCATTTTCTGGGTAATGCAATTTTGGGCGTTTTCAGAATATGTTACTGGGACATGGGTGATTAGTATTATCAGCTATAAGTTTCCAGGCTAACTGTGCGTAGTGGCAGGCAATAAGTGTCAAAGGTCGACAGCCTGTTTTGTAATTAGGGAAATACCGATTGCACGATATTAAAGTTGTGCTCGTCCAATGAATCGCAATTTTCGCTCTCAAAATATTGCACGAGCCTGCTCAACGCTATTTTGCCACGAATATTCGAAATGGAATTGCATTCGGTGCTTGTTAAATGCTTATTGTTTGTAAAGGTACACATTTGCAGAAAATACAAATTTGTTCGGTTTTGATAGAGAAGAAATTGGGAATTTTTGTGGTAAGGTGAGATAATGGGTGAAATATTAAGAAGAACAGTGTTGTTCCTTAAAGAAATATTGGATACTTTTCACTTTTCGGAGAACAGAAAAATTATTTTTGAAGAAAACTAAGAATTTTTCATTCATGAGTGATAAAGAGTGGAAATTTTCACCACTTTCCCTAAATACCACCTACAGCTATGGATTTATTTTACAAATCTTACAGAAATTTCCAAGTTTTGCAAAGAAATAAAAAATTATCACCAGTCGAAAATGAAAATTCTCTATTTCTGAAAACAGAAGTCCTCCAATTTTTATCTAAAACTCAATCCCCAAAATAATAACAATAATAACTACACAGCCATTGCATCCATTGAATTTGGAAAAACAGTGGAAATTTTAAATCTCAGAAAATTAAGAGAACAAAAATTCCACCACCCACGAAAAGTAATAATTTTCTATTTTATAGACGTGAGTAAAACCTCTCCCCAATAATTCCTAGCTTCACAAAAAAATAGACTCCCCATTTTCAGACTACCTACCTACAACTACAATTGACATGAATTTCTCCAATTTACTATTCACCACCCGGAATTACCTAACGTCCGATGCGAATCATTGAACACATAGCCACCTTGGCGAAGCATTCACACTATCAACGTGCAACTGCTGGTGCAGGTCCCTGTCAGTTCGAGAGCCCCGATAAATTTAATCTTGGCCCGTCTATAGCGTACTACACCGTCGCACCGGCTGCCATTTTAACGGGGGGGATTAATATAACGCCAGTGATTGGCAATCACGATTATTATTATACGAGATCGCGATTAAGAAAGACGCGGTTAGTTTCCTGACACGTTCCTTGTCTATCGAAACCGCATATTTTTGGATCCACACCAGACATTCCCTTGAAATGTGCATTGCCAGAGGGACGCTTCTATTCATGACGCATGCATAACGTTCAAGGAGGAAATAGGAAGCTGAGCGGAAGGATAGATGGAAGTCATTCACCTTGAATTCGCTTGTCTTTAACAATGTGGCGTCTGGAAGGTTCTTTTCTTTCTTGGATGATTGTGAAGAATATTGGGCAATGGTGTGGAAGATTAAGGTGGTTAGAAGGGCAGTGTAAAAAGGAAATTGATTGATAGCGAGAGAGTTGACGAAGGGCTTCAGGAGTGGACGTTGGGTTCATTTATCTGGAGAAGTATGGAAAGAGCAGTCAAGGAAATCTTATTTAGGAGAAGATGAGGTGACGGTGAGGAAGATTAAAAATTGGTTGATGTTAATGAGGGAAGAAAGGCGAGTGGTAAGAGGGGAGAAAAGAAGTCAAGAAAATTATTTGGATGAAAATGAAGTCGAGGAAATTATCTGGAAGAAAACGAAGTGGCGAAAATTATCGGGAAGAAAAGAAAGTCGAGAAAATTATGTGGAAGAAAATGAATTCAAGAAAATTATGTGGAAAAAAATGACCTCGAGAATATTATTTGGAAGAAAATGAAGTCAAGGAAATTATTCGGAAGGAAATGAAGTGGAGATCATTATTTGGAAGTAAGATAAGTGGAGAAAATTGTCTGGAAGAAAATAAACTCGAGAAAACTATTTGGAAGAAAATGAAGTCAAGGAAATTATACGGAAGGAAATGAAGTAAAGAAAATTGTCTGGAAGAAAACGAAGTCGAGGAAATTATCCGTGAGAAAATGAAGTCAAGGAAATTATCTGGAAGAAAATGATGTCAAGATAATCAGTTGGAAGAAAATGAAGTAGAAAAACTTGTGTGTGTAAAGGATTGTGCGAAATATAGTGTGATGTTAGAGAAGATAAAATAAGTGGAAGAATATAGAACACAGAAATTCTTCAGTCATTCACCCTGAATTCATGGATTTGAAGAAGGGTGTTTCCAAGAAATCCTTCTCTTCAGACAAGACTTCAAAGAATATCGAGTAACAGCAAAGAATAAGCCAAGAGGAACTATGAAGACAACTTATCTTCTTCAGACGGATGAACAAATTTCGAGATAGAAATTGCAAAGAGTACACCAAGAAAACGAAGAGTTACAAAATCAGAATCAGAAGAGGTACAAGACTAAAGGATATAAAACCCAGAAGCCTGACTGTATAATATTAAACTGATAAATGTTGAGAAATGATAAAATTGAGATACAACAAGAAAGTTAAACTTACAAAAAGTTGGGAAAAGTCTTCACTGAAAAGATCGAAAGATATTTGAACCAAATATGAATGGAGGGCGAGAAACCGATATCGGTGGATCAGAATTCATCCCCACGGGCTGATGACTCGCCTACGGAAATGCAAAATACATTGATTGGATCGTAAATTTCGCTGGTTCGATAGCGACCTGGGCTACAGAAGAGGAACCCCTAAATCTCCTCTGCTCCTGGGCAAGGAGTTCAAGTTAATCCGTCAGAGGTATTAGACGGTGTAATCCATCAACCACGCGACTCGCAGGTAACCATGAAAACGAAAATGGGGCCCCTAATGCAATTACACAGCGCGCGCTTTCCGCCATCGCCCTTGGTCCCGTCCATTTT
This sequence comes from Andrena chrysosceles, assembly GCA_963855975.1. Lineage (NCBI taxonomy): Eukaryota > Metazoa > Arthropoda > Insecta > Hymenoptera > Andrenidae > Andrena > Andrena chrysosceles. The sequence goes on along the minus strand of OY979767.1, from coordinate 34,146,589 downwards.
ACGTGACGCCGGAGGGAGGATATCCTTCCAGGTAAAACTGGACGAAAGAAAACGCCTCGTGTCAGCGTTTCACATCACTTAGACCTTTTTCCTGATTTCCAAGTCTGCTTTAATTAGGGGGAAACACTTTCGGGAGGCCACTGTCGCGTTGGACAGAAATTTCGAATCTTTCAATCTTTTTAAAGGGCTGAATACTGCCTTGCAACTAATTCCCTGAGATATATAATCTGTAATAATAATAATCTCGCTTTTATTGCAACACAACGTGATGAAAAGTGTGAAGTAGAGCAGCTGATATTTTTTAAACTAATATTGGACGTTGAACGAAAGCTGCAATTTTCCTCAATGAGTACCTATAGATAGTGTGTTCTTAGTATGAATTGGTTTCATTAAAATGGAGCATGAATTTTCATTTTATAAGGGGATTCGATAATGGTCAATGGTTAATGAAGAAGAGGGAGCTTGTGTCGGTAATTATTGAGTTGTACTAATAGAACGATGCAGTAAAAAATGCTGTTCAGTTTTTTCAAATATTGGATAGTACCTAATGATAGTACCATAATACAATTGGGTAGTGGAATAGACGATCCTTTAACTGTCTTGGAGGATGAGTTCTTTTACTCTAAAATTTCCAGTGAAAAGTGTTAACTGTCTCTGGTAGAAAGGGGCTTAAGAGTTTTAGGTCATCGATTTATTTCAACTTTTGAACTATTTAGAACTTTTGAACGATTTAGAAAAAAATCGAGTTGAAAGTTTTGCCTTTTTAGACCCTCGGAACAGATGACCACTAAACATATTTCTTCTTACCCCTAGGATTAGTTATTTAACTTAACATAGGTCGGTGTACAAAATCCTGTAAGAGGCAAAACTTTGAACTCGATTTTCTCCCCAAAATCTGCTGTACTTGTATTTCAGCAAGTTTTGTGAGCCAAACCTTGCACCCTCCCCTTTGCAGTGTAGTAGAAAGTTACTCACTTGCACTCTGGCTTCCGTCAAGTCGATCTTCATGGCAATCTCCTCTCTGGTGTAGATATCTGGGTAGTGAGTCTCCTGGAAGGCACGCTCCAATTCTTTAAGCTGAGCGGATGTGAAGGTAGTTCGTATCCGACGTTGTTTCCTCTTCTCTGCCAGGCCGTCGTGCCCAGAATACGCTTTGTACCCTAGCCCACCTGGAAATTGAATGAATGGGAGAAATTCTACCTCTACACAGTAAAAGACAAAACTGATACTTTGAAATCAAACTTGTTTCAGTACAATTCTCAAAAAAATAGAACCCCTTAAGCAGACACGGAGGCTTCTAATAACCCATCAAGAATTAGAGACTGCAACCTCCACATTCAGATAGAACACTTACTGTGCTTTCAATCCACCTACCACTTATTGCAGTGGTAGTGAATATTTGAGCTGCTACTTTCTGAAGAATTTTACTGTAAAAATATCAACTAGATACAGAGTGTTCCAGAGTCCAAAGGCAAGCAGTGACTGAACCCTCCACGTTCAGCCTTGGATCTGGTACAACTGCTCAGAGATCTGGTCTATCAATCATCAATTCTTCAGGCATCAATTACTAATTTGTGTCTTCCAAGTGATTCCCCTTAAACCTTGACCGACCTCAAAGATGTTTCGATACATACCTCACAAGGAGAGACTAACGTCTGAGGTTGAAACCTCCACGTTCAGCTTTTGCTCCTACAATTGCTGATGGGAAATTTGGGCCTAGACGTTTCTTGGTATCCAAAAAGCAACCAACTTACAATGATTCTAGACGAGGACTCCAGAACATCCAAAGCCTAAGTCCTCCACCTTCAGTCTCTAACCTACCCAGAACCCTCCGCTATGTACCTCCAAGCAGATACTCCTAGAAACTGTGCCCACCCAAAAGAGAGCTGAAGCCTCCATGTGCTGCGAGCGAGCGGCAATCGAGGAAGAAAATCTCTGTGGTCGGATTACTTGGTAAGCACAGCGGCAGGGTGTTCCTGGAGGACGCCTCCTCCTCGGAGGCTTATAGATTATAGAATATAGGTGAGGATGGCTGGGATAGCGAGGAACGTAACCATAGCAATGAGTGACTGAGAGGGGGGAGGAGAAAGAGTGTTGCGGGGGATAAAGGGAGGCAGAGGGAAGCAATGGGGCAGTCGAAGTGAGCAAGGCACAGGGAAACGAACGAGTAAATGAGGGTGGTCGACGAAGAAAGAGCGACAAAGGGAGGCAAGAATGCCGGGAGGAAGAGAGGGAAAGGGAGGACGAGACACATCCATTGATTTTCAGTGCCATCTTGTCGTCGTTTCCAAGAGGGAACACCGTGGTGGGTTTCGAGCATGGAGACGACTCGGAGTACGACGAGCCATCGCAGTAACTTTCCCCTGGGAGGCGAAGGGACCACCCTCCTTTTTTCCAGGGAAGACGATCTCCTTCGCCCCGCCTGGCCATCCCTCCCCTCGGCCTCCCAATTCATTGTCCTTTCATAAATTCCTGCCGTTTTAACGGACGAGCGATGTTTGATCTGCCTGTTTGCGCCCGTCGAACGGGGGGGATTCGTTGAATTAACGCGGTAATCTAACTAGCCTGACCGAGAATAATAATTTCATTCGCTGTGTGCGTGTGGATCGCTGTGTGGGTCCAGCATAAAATCGCTTCAGGTAACAGTTTCGGGAGAGGGTGGAGAAGAATGGGGTGGAAGTTTGACGAAGTTAGTAGCTGATTGTTCTAGAAACGATTGGTCGGTGGGTGATAAATTTAGGATTTGTATGTGGGTTATGGAACAGGGTGATGTGGCTGAGAATGCATTGAATGATGAATGATGGTCTATTTTGGCTTGTGAAATGTAAAAAGTCCAGTGGACTGGCGAAGAGGTGGGACAGGTCGGTTGTTAGGTGAAAGTTCTAAGGATTTTTGTAAGTGGCAGGCATTTGGGTTCATCCGATCGAGTGACGCAATTATGTGATTGCAGGGATATTGTAGGATTGTAGTTTGATGGGTCGATGAGAGCAGTAGATTTCCATGCAGCCAGGGACGTTAATTTTTTAGCCCCTTAGTGATGAGATGGGATAATAATTTATATGGATAAATGAAATATCATATACTGAATGTGGTTCATTGGATTATTGGATGGGAATTTTTGAAAAATTTCTGTTACTTTTGTGGCTGAAGAATGTGATTGTTATGATCGGTCCTAGATGAAATATAACTTCACTAGTTTTATTGTCAGTAACAATTAAAAACAAAAGATAAACCACATTGCCAAGGAACACAGTGAACTGTTGACTACTTACAGACTACAGAGGCTAGTGCCAAGAAATTGAAAGGACGACAATCTAGACCTCATCGAGTTTAAAGCTCTCAGAGATAACAACTGAAACCAAACTGTTAGGGCGTACATTAACCATGTTTCCCTAAGTCTAACAAGAATTCGGCTGAGCCACCACAAGCAAAACTAGAAACAGCAATCCCCATAACATGTATCATGGTCCCCCTACTTCTAAGTGAAGAATTTCTTCAAAAACATTTCCATAAACCTGAAGAAACAACTAATAACTCAGGACATAAGAAAGTGAGTAATTCTAAAAACAACAAACCTAACAGCCAAAGCATTAGAACTTAACAAAGACCACCCGGACTATGAACCAGACCACCAGAAAAGTGAAAGGACACCTAACATTGCGGCCCAAAAGAAAGCAACTGATGCTCAAAACAGCGGGCCCAATAACCCAACCCAGGAACAACACCCACCATAAAGTCATGCACCCACAATCCTCCTTAAACAAATTGCGGTGAGCACTCACTCTGCAAATTGATGGCCGACGGGAAGATAGAAGCCGCGTGTCGGTGGACCTCCTGAGATCTGGCGGCCATTACTGAGCAGGGAGTCGCGTGGGCCCCGTGATGCGCGTGGGCATGAGAGTGGGTGGTGTGGTGGGCCCCGAGCGGTGCCGTGCCCCCGGTGCCGGGGGTTCCCGCGTTCCCAGGGTAGCCTGCCGCTCTCGCTGCGGTGTAACGATACGCGGCCTGGCTCATCTGCGAGCATGAACTCAGGTCCCCGTAGCCACATTGCATCTCACTGGCAGCCAAGGCGCAGCTGGAGGCCTCGAAGCCCGCGGCGGCGGCCGCAGCAGCTTGGTTCAAGTACGAGTAATCCATGGTTCACTAGGATGCACTGGGAACCGAGGCAGAGCTTTCACCACCTTAATCCTCGCCACGAACGTCAACAGAGGATCGACGTGTGTGATGGGCACGGGTCATCCCGACCGCTCATCGGGATCGCGGTTGGTTCTCCTTCGCTCGACAGACGCTTGTAGAAGTTGGTGTTCTCTTGGGTCCTACTTCAGTGCTTTAGTATCCTCTGTATGCAACAGCGTGTAGTTCTATGTCGTTAAAGTGGAGCGGTACCAGGCTCCTCCAAGTTCTTCCATTCACCTGGTCGTGGCTCGAGGAATCCGTGCGGTGATTCAATTAGCGACGCGGACCGAGGTGCCGGGGGAGCAGGAGCGTTGGGAGCGCGCTCGCGCGCTCCTACGGGCCCTTGTCGTTCCTCCTTGAGGCCCCGTGCAGCGCGCCGGTTCTTTCCACGAAACGACGGGTGTAATCGCGCCGGGAGAAGCCGTGCAGCGGCGTCACGTAATTCTATGGTCGCGAGGCGAAGAGGCTTGGGAGCGGGCGGCGGCCGCCTCCTCGATAGCGGCTTATGACGCGTAATCGGATCAGCGATATCAAATTATTGCGATTATACCGCGGATAGAAAGAAGTTTTTCGGCCCGCTTAAGAGAGCCCGAGACGACCGACTGGTGGGTCTCCTCAAAATCAAATGATAAGCTTAATTCAATAACCGAGAGAGAAAGAGGGTGCCACGGCGGGGGTGTGGCCTGTGCCCTGTTACGGGGAGACGTGTTTGGTCACTGTCTGCCGCTCTCTCGATCCTGATTCGTTCAGCCGCTCGCCCACCCCCGTAGCCCGCCGCGGGGGAACAGCCACCGCCCCCAACAGCCTTCCGCGCTCATCCCCGTCCCGTGAGCCACCCCCGCCCGCACAGAACCTCTCCCCAACAGCCATCAGGCCGAATGAACGCTATCATTCGATGATGCCACCCCCCTACAGGTCTCGATTTTACGATCGATTCCGGGGCAGGCCGCGCTGGACACGAGCAACACGCTTCCAGCAGCTTCGAGCTACCCTCCGGTGTGTTTACGCCTGTGTCCTATGCGGCTGTCTTGGTGCAACGAGAGCTTGGTTATCCGGCTCTGATGATGTTAGACGCCATTAACATGATTACCGATACTTCACTGCTGATGCGGCGGGTACTCTGGGTCGTGCGAAGAGGTTAGGTGGAAGTTGAGTCTCGATGATGTCTGAGATTTCATCTTAATGATTTATCTTTCCATATGGTCACATAGATTTTTGCTCGGTGCCTCTAATTCTTAGAATATTCAATTGCAGTGTGATAATCGTGCTCTTCTGATGGTTGTAGATTCGAGGATGCATGTATTTGTGAAGTTGTCCTGACGGGTTTAATATGCGCTGCCTTTAGTAAGGTGCCTCAGTGAGAGAGGTGTTTTGGGGGATTTAGTTGCAGAACGTGGAGGAAGTTACTAAATATTGAATGGGGCCATAAACACTTTGAAGTGTCCTTTCAATTCTACCAACCCAGTACCGCAATCATTGTATTAATTAAAATACGAATCTCTGTATAATTAAACGTTCCTTTTATCCTGATATAAAAGAATATCTTGTTTATCAGATAATGTCTTGAAATGCCATCTTTCAGTATTGCTGTACATTAAGAGAAGATAAAAACCTTAACCTTAAAAGAATATCACCTTGCTTTCAATTTCCCTAAATAACGGGCTATATACATGAATCTTGCCGGATACAGTGGAACTCGCATAAAAAAGCACTATGATCTAAGTAGAACGTGGAAGTTATATTCCCTAGGAATTAACCTATCGCACAAATATTTACCAGCACGGAAATGAAGGATGAAGAGAATATGGAGCGTGAAGTATGCTGTATCAGCAGATAGGGAAATTACATGACTAAACATGACACGGGGGTTGAACTTACCGTAGGTGGTAGGAACCTGTGCGACACTTGTTTCGCACTTGTTCTCACGGAAGGGCCACGATGAGAGCAGTCCTGGCGCTCGACCCTCTTCCCCGTGCCTCGTCCCAGGAGAATTCTCTTGCTGGGTACGCGAAACGTAGTGTGCCGCGCAACACCAAACCACCCTGTGCTGTGTATACAGAGAACATACTGGAACCGGGCTCCCCATTGGCGTAGACTTGTCAATAATTCCTCCGTACCAAAAGGGAATCGAGCTGCTCCGAGTATTTGTAACGCCGGCATTAAAATTACAATCCCATATAAACGGCGTCTAAAGACTAGGGTTTGCCGGTTTTTAAAAACTGGGTTTATTTATAAATTTGTAAAATTTGGAAACCGGTTTTTAAATTTTAAAAAACGGTTTTATATTCTAGAATTAATGTGCAGAAATGAATTAATTATTTGAAATCGCCTTGGACTCAAGCATATTGTTGTAGGTAACAGTAGGTACAGTAAAATTAATCTTCATGAGTTCATAGTTTCCGAAAAAATTACTTAATGGAATAAAGATTTATAATTTGGTACCGCCTTTACAAGATTTGGATTTTGTACGGATTTTAGTTATTTTAGTTTTTTTTCGCAGTTGGATTTGTATATAGTCTATTTTATTGTGTTATATTTTTGTACATCCATAAATATTAAATGAACTCAAAAATTGTACGGATTTTAGATATTTTATTTTTTTTTATTTAGTTTTGTAAATATAGAGTACATTTTATTTTGTTATAATTTTGTAAGTCCATAATATTAAGGAAACATACATTTTTAAAATAAGTACAAATATTGATTTACTATTTTAATATTTTTCGTTTCGTGAAAATTCGAAAATCAGGATTTTGCGAATAGTGGAGTTCGAAAACCGGTTTTTTCAAAAGTTGGGATTTGTGTAAACTCTACTAAAGATTCACAAGGAAACAGATTAATGAAAAGAAAAAAGTGACAAATAAATGCCAAAGTAAAGAACAATACAAGGGTATCAGAAAAATGTGGTAGGTATTGTTACGCTTATGTTCTGCATAATATCACATAAAGAAAATTGACATACTTCAAAATGCAAAATTTTTTAAATCACTTATATTAAGAAAATTTATCTGTGAATCGATAAATTTGTTTAAGTAAATTAAGGACTACGTTCGTTTATGATTATTTTCAATTTCATAATATTTGAATACTACTTCCACAATTTATATAATTGTGCAAATGAGTTGGTAAGAAAAAGGGTAATAACCTGTTGAAAGGTAAGTGGACTAAAATTAGACTACCCCGTATGTACGCCAATGGGTATGAACGCAAACATGGGTGCGCGCGCGCGCTCATGTAAACGTGAGTTTCGTCTTTTATATCAATACAGAGAACCGTCAACCCCCCTTAGCGGTCTGATACATATGTCCTTGATTTGTCCGGAGAATAATATTCTCCTGGAAAGTTGATTAAATATTGGTTACTGATCTCGAGGCCCCTTCACCCCCGCTGCGATTCCACCCCATCGACTCGAAGACCCATAGGAATACAATTTAATATTTCCACGTTCGCGAGAAAGCCTATTTTTCTCTCCGTCACAGTCGACGATTTTCCCATTGCCTCCCGTTTTTCCCACACGCGCACGCGTTGCAAAACAAATCACTCGATTTTGTTCAATGGGACCTCGATTATCCGGAGTATATACAGTAGATACTGGAAATATTTATTGCATCGCTCAAATAAACACGTTGCCACTTACACCTCTCTTATTGTTAGTACCTACTAGGAAAATATTACTGTAAATTTGAGAGTGAATTTAATTTAGTAAAAGGTTTTGATCTTAGCACAAAAATGATTTGAAGCGTAAAGCTGGTATTATTTAAGAATTTTTGCTGTGTAATTAAGTAAGTGCTCCACAATTACCTTCACAGTTACTAGACCGAAAATAAATTGAAAATCTATTGAACTTTATTGAACATGAATACTCTTAACACTTTACCGACCGGTACCTTATTAATCGGTTTTTTGATCTCGACACTTACCGGTGTCAGGGATGTATTTGCAACCGAGTAATGACCGGTAAGCGTCAGGGACAAAAAGCCTATTAATAGGCTACCGGTCGGTAAAGTGTTAATACACCGGATGAACGAGATCATCTAACTATACAGGGTGTCCCAGCATTGATGGGACATCCACAACCAAGGAGGGGGGGGGGGGGGGGGGGGGGTGATTCTACGTAAGAAATTAAGTCGAAAATGTAGAATAAATTTTTTTAATTTGAGGCTTCCTTTTCGGGAAGATCGACTTTGAATATTATTCGAGTAATTGTGCACTTAACGATTCCTGATCAATATTATATGCTATTATTTATTTCCGTTTTCTCAGAGTGGATTTATACACGAAAATCAGATATATAACCTTAAACCGGAGATATTTTCGATTTATTTTTTATGTAGAATCACCCCCTCCCCCATATCTCTTATCACAAATAATGCCACTGTCTTCTCGCATGCGTCAATGGACTCGTCCAATTACCGTTACGCGATATAAAATGGACTGGCCCACCCAGCCTAATGAGACGTAAAATATATTAACAGAGTAATTTATATTGCCTGCCTGTAAAATGTTACCGAGGCTTGATTAAAATCGCTTGCAATTATTCGTTCGCTTTCCACTTTTGCGCGACATTATTAGCAGTTAATCCCGTTTGTTCCGTATTACCTGCGCCGTTATTTTCTCTATTGCAACTCGTATTACCGTATCGAATTTTTCTATCAGATCGACTATGCATTTTGCATCTGCATCGAACATTTCTCACGTGTCATGGATAAAGGAACTCACCAATTTTCATTCCTTAAACTTCATACGCCCTTCTTTCTTCCTAATTGCACAGTCAGCATTGAACTGGCAACGATGATTACGATAATAATGAGTATTCTTGCACAGGCACGAAATTTTTGTGACAATGTCAACAGAACAATGCATTTACCGCCAAGCTACTAGTTCAGTGGCCTGCCGACAGGTGGCGCTTCGATCATTCAAACTTGAAAATTTTCCATTGCAATCATTGCATTTATTACTTGAATTAATTGCAGGATAATTGACATTTTAATAAGCAAATAATATAAAATCGGAATTGAAGTTGTTGTTATTTTAAATTTAGGCAGTTTGATTTTGTCAAGCTTGATATTTTAACGGGAACAGATGGCACCACTGTACGCGTGGCGAAACTACATTGTTGGCGCGAAAAGAGCGGAAGTGGAGGTGTAAAAGATGAGAGAAGAGGATGAGTGCGAAAAAATAGTTTCAAAGCAGTTTTAAATCAGTTTATTTCTTACTCGACACTAGTTTCTAGTTTCTGCTGAATTCGTTGAGCTCTGCCTCCGTCTGTGAGGTATATAACTACTTTCCGCCTTATATTTCTTAACTGTTTACTGCTCGTTTTAACTGCTTGAACGTAGGCGTTAGTGAAATGCACACGATTCCATAGGATTATTCAATTTCGGGTAGCTCAGAGACAGATTTTGTAAAGAAGAAAACACAAAGTCAGTCGAAAATTACATTTTTAATGTTAATAGTGTTACAAAGGAAACGCCGGCGCCAATGTCAGAGTATTTCATAAATAAATGGAAAATTAGAATTCAGCTCGATCGGCATCCAATGCCTGAAAACTGAATCACCACTTTCTTTCCTTTTCGTACAAAAAGAAACTCAACGTCTTAAATAATCTCCCAAACACAACTCTCGCTTATGTATTTAAACCTTTATATTTCCACGAATGTACAAAGCCAGTATGGCCAACGCAAATATCCTTTCCGAAAACCTCTAATTCAAACCCTAATTCACTGGGCCATTTATTACCCAGCTCTTCCAGAATACAGATTCCACAAATACTTGCAAAAATGATTGCAAAAAGAAAACGTAATAAATAGTTTTTATGCACGTACCTTATCAAATATACTAGAAAAAAATATACGTTATATATTACACACTTCGCGAGATTTGGCAGATACATGTCTGATAGAAAACCGGTTGGGTCCTTGCGTTGCTTGCAAGTTGGTGCTGTGGAACGGAACCAAGAAAACAATTTTAATTACACACCCGTGCCGATACTTGTTACTGCAAACCGTGATAAAACCGAGTATTGTTACCATGAGTGGGCCGATAACGTAGCTCTCCCCAATTAACGTTAGCGCGCTGCAAATGTTTCATATTATCCGGCTGTTGCAAGTTAGCCGGGATCCCCTCGCACTCCGTGCTCCTAACCCCCAGCAGATTTTGCTTCGGAACGTGCAGCCCGCACACGTTCGGGGAATCCTTAACGCAACGCACGCTCGGTTGGCAGTCCTGTCGGCACAGTACCACGTTTCTACGATGGCCGCATCCCTCGTAGGGCGCGTCGTGGCTCAAGTTCTGCTGCTGAACGTACACCACCTTGTTCTGCTCGCGCCTTGGCACAAGTATAATATTCTGAGCAGGCTCTTGAGGTCGCGAGACAACGCGATAATTCATCTTCGGGTTGATTACTTCTACGTTATCGACCGGGGCAACGGACTCACTGTTCTGCACGTAGATCGGTAGCTTGTGGGTCTTGGAGTCTTTCTCGAAAGCTAGGTACTTGATGGGTGGCTCCTCCAGCATCACGGTGCCCCCAATGCACTGGCTGCTGGTAAAACTCATCCTAGAACCGCGTTCCTCCATGGGCAATATTTGCAGATTCTGCACTCCGTTGAGTATGGCAACGTCGCCTACTTCCTCCCGGCAGCAACGTCCATTTTGCAACTGCCTAGGGTCCTCCACTGTGCATGGTCTGTTATCGATAGCGTAGTTCGACGAGCTTGGGTCCTGGCCCTGGTCCACGAGTACATAGCAAAATCTTTGGTCCTTGTCGTGGCAGTTCTGATTACCTCCGCATTTCTGATGCTGCTGCATTCTCCTCAACAACACTTTCTCGCAGACCACAGGCTCCTCCTGCGGGACACCAGGTTCCTTGAACTCCTGGCTGCTGTAGTTGGAGGTGTCCGTGGTCTGCGATCGGTAACAGTTAGAGGAGACTCGCTGGCAATTTCTGTGCGCCAAACAGATATCTTTCGTAGACTTCTCCTGTTGCTGAGGAAGACTTTTTCTCTTTAAACAGACGTTGGGGTTGCCCGCTGCCCCGTCAGAGATTAGACTGTTCACGTGCAAACAGTGGTCTATGTTGCGGGAGTCTTTCCTCGTGAACATTATAGTTTTGTGCACTGGAGGATCTGCGCGTTGCTTATTGCATGGCAAAATATCGTTGCTGGTTTGTAGCCGCTGCTTGGGCTCCGCTTGCGAGTAAGGATTCATCACGAAACGCACGTCATCCTTGCGCAGACTTGGCGATGCTATTACACAAGTTCGCACGTCCAGGTCGGACAAGCTACTCGCGTCAAATACCGCGTTTGCGGAAGCTGACCTTTCCAATACCTTCGAGGTTCGATTCAGTTCCGTTATCAGAGGTCCCGGGTCGAAAAGGTCGTTCTGCTTCAACGTGGAATGCAGAAGCAACTCCCGCGGCTGTTCAATATTCTCCATCGTCTCAGCAAATAAATTTACTCGATTATTACTACTGCATCTTCGAAGTATCGCAGGGATGTGCTTCTGGCTCTTCGCTTTAACCTGCTGGGATGCCTTGAAGGCGTGCTTCCCCGAGTCCCTTCTTGGTGCACTGTTTAAAGAATGCATCGTTTGCGTACGCTGATTCCTGCGCTTTATCAAATGCTTCTTGAGTACGAAGTCGTTCGATGATTCTGCCTCGTTCGGCAGGAAAAGGACGGTTTTGCTTGCTTTCTTCATCCTATCGGTTCTGTTCTGATGCACGGGAGCGGGGTTTTCGAAGAATTTCGGACTGCTGCTCTTAGATATGGATATAGCAGAGTGGTTCACCTCGAGGGAGCTAGGATATTGACTTGAACAAGTCAAACCGTTGTCAGATTTATTTTCAGTCACTCTTTTAGCCTGCTCTGACTCTGCGATAGTTTCTCGCCCTGTGCAAATACTCGACCCATGCAACAAGGATAAATCAAACAGTAGATGAGGCGTGGGAACTTGGCTCCACTTTCCATTTAAATTGAAGCTCCTTCCAACCAATAATAGAGTCGAAGGTCCCTGCGAATTATTTTCTTCTTCGCTGGTTCCGCAACGATCTTGGCGTCCTGGATTTTCCTTGGCCGCAGACAGGATCCCTGCGTCCGTTCCACAAGTTGAAGGATGGCTCCCGGTTTCCGAAGGAAGCTTATTTACGGGCGAATGGCTGGGGGTTTCGCTGCGATTCAATATTGTATTACGTTTAATCAAATCCCTCACAAATTGATTTCGAAACGATTCCGCGTATATGCTTCTCAGCTTCTTCTTCACGGTTACTAAGGGATCTGCAAACGATGAATGGCGAACGTGAATAATTAATTGTGTAAATAGCCACGCAAGAAAATCAAGTACCTGTTGCAAATTGCTCCAGGGCGTTCTGTCCCTCGAAATTCTTCGAAGAAATCGTGGCGCAAAGCTCCTCGTATCGGCTGACCGCGGAACGACGAAAATTTTCGGGGTGAATTCGGGTCTCCTTTTCGAAGCATTTCTCTAAGAATCCGCCGCGTTTTGAAGGGCCTTTTGCTGCCTGCTCGTCTTTCTGGTACCGTTGCTGTCTGCAAACACTTGTGATTTTAGAAATCGTCTTAAATAGTACTGTGTTGCGTTGATTTCAATGGTTTGCATCTTTCGTGCGAAAAGATTCATTGAAAATTACCTGAGACTTACCCATCCACTTTACCCAAAACAGGACTTATTCTCTCACTGCCAGGTGGAGTTGGGTGTAGAATAGTTTTAATTGTGGAGTCGAGTAGTGGATCTTTAGGGCCTTCTTCGGTGTTATTCTCAAGTACAATACCTCTGCAAAATTTTAAAAAGTAAATTGTACAAACATCGTTATTGATAATTGAATATAAGTGTAATAAAAGAAGTAGTATATTTATTTACAGAAGGAGGCACAATGTAACTGGATGCCACTAAATGCATGTATTTCTTCATGAAAAATTGAATCGAAAATGTAGAATGAAAATTTTACGTACAAGCCTTCGTTTTCGAGAAAATTCATTTTGAAATTCATGGACGTTCACACGAATTTCACCTGAGCGTCTCTACATTCTTCGAGCTTTTGAAATTGAGTTTCTCGAAGACGAAAGCAACTATACGAAAACTTTGTTCTACATTTTTTATTTAGTTTTTCATGTAGAATTGATTGGGGAAGGAAGTAATTACGAATACTGTGCCTTTTATAATTAATATGAAACAAATAAGAAGTTTTCAAAATAGAATTATTAATGTTTTATAAAAACAGGTAGTTTCTACTTACTTTGATTTTGAATCATATCCGTTTAAAAGTTTAAGTACATTCCCCTGGAGGCGAGCGTTATTTATATCGTTTACAGGTGCTTTTGTTTGCGCTGTAAATAACAAAATCAATTAACTAGACGATTTTATAATTAAAAAATTATTCGTATTTTAGAATACATACATCTTCGTATTTCTTTTCCCGTGGCGCCATTCCTATATATACCAGTCAACTAAAACGAAACAAGTACAATTAAAATTTTACGAATCGTTTGAGAATTAATTTATTCACTAACATTTTGTAATATTTTCTCCTTTCTAAAAATTTGTCGAACTTACAGGTCTCGGAAGGATCCTATTACATATCTTTTTCGAATTTCGCGGCCTGCACAGCTTGCCGGTAATCTTCGTTTCCTTGCTCTGGAAAAGATTCATTCGAGAAATAACGATCGAAGGAAAAAGGCGTATCGTAAGTCAAAATTTTCTAAGATATACATATTCCTCTCGTATGTCTGCGAAACGATGCAAAAGCTTTGCAAAATTACTCTGCCAGAACTCGGTCGACTTCTGATTTCGCTGAAAAGTGGTATTTCCGGTATCATGGTCAGACAAAACTTCGAAAATTAATAATTAACCAAAGAAAATATAATTGAGTTAGACTCGAGACTCTTTGACTGTAGAATTTTATTTATTAAAGATCATAACAGCTTTAAATTAACAACAATTCTACGAAGAAGAACCATAAATATAAAAGGAAATCGTATTCTATTTCGTCCTCTTTATCTATCATCTCGTTCGATTTATCGATACGCATCAAAAGACGCGACCTAGCCTTAACTGGAAAGTTGTTTTATGACATCAAGTGTTAGCCGGATATTTGCTTCAATGTTTATTATATACACCTTTCACATTTCTAGAAAGATTTAGGGGAATGATTGACATTAAACATAATGCATAAAACCTTCTCGAAATTCATATATAGCTGTACGCATGACACATATAGAATCGTGCAACATAACCAAAAGTATCGCAGTACCAAATCGTCGCCGCGTGTCACGCGTCATGTCACGTGCATATTTGCATATTCGACTTCAAGCTCGGACGAGATTCCTTAGTTAAGGGAAAGTGTTTAGCTTCCATGACCGGAGTATTCTAATAATTATAGTGAACAGGCGTGTCGGTACCTTCTTCGACTTGTATAGCTTCTCGTGCAGATCGGTTAAATCCCTTTTACGCTTCTTCTTCTTAGCTCGAACCTTCTGCTCCACTCGGACGATTTTCCTTCGCTGATCTTCCGAGCTGCCACTTGCCGCGGTGTCACGTATCACTTTTCCCATTTCACAATGCCCGCAGTCCACTTATGTTTGGAACCCGAGATCGCTGGCCGTGCCAATGTTTGTTTACTTCCCGTTACCTTGCTTCTTATGGTGACACGACTATGTATGTCACGTGCAATGACAATATCGACGTATATTTTTGTCTCGCTCCGCGGACGATAAGGTTATTCAGCGATCGTTGTGTTATCGACCCCGACACGCCACTATTTTTTGCGCGTACTTCTGGGCTCATTAACGTGTCGGTAACTGGAACCACCGCGGTTCAGTGTGGGACGTCATTGAATGTGACGAGCAAGTATTTTATACGGACGAATTACGTTCGAGAATTTGATGTTGTGTTTGCGATGGCCGAGTCGATATCGATTTTCGTGGGAAATTAGTGCTGGATTGCGATGCTTGTGCGACGCAGAAACTACTTAGTGTTTGATTGAAAGGGGAATGGTATTTATATATTTTTCGGGATTGTGGAATTTTTAGTTTGCAGGCGGTTATGTGTAAAAAAAGTGTGGAGGGGTCGAGTCTAAATATTAGTTTATTAAAATACTATACTTGGTGCAATTACTATGCATTATCAATCTAAAACAGGGGAGGTGGACCTTTTTATCTGCGCGGGTTAAAGTTTATAAATGATATTTATCGAATTTCTGACGTGCCGGGGAGTTTTTAATAGGGGAAATATTTGTAGAAAATTAATGACTGCAGAATTTTGTTAAGACAAGTTTAAAAATTAACATAGATTTTCATGAGAATTAAGGGCGTCCGGAGACTTTTTCCAGGGGGGAGGGGGCAATTTTGGGATGATTGTAAAGATATATATACCCCTCTTGCTATTTTTACCCATTTTATAGTGCCAATTAAATTAAATATTTAAAACCGAAATGTAAAAATATTCCTCTTTTTAATATAAGCTTAATAAAGATCAATTTTGAAAAATAAGCGATTTTTTTCAAAGCCAGGGGGGCAACTGCCTCCTTTTGCACCCCCTCCGGATGCCCATGATAAGAATTAATCCGAGTTAGGCATTAACTGAATAAAAAATTATTTAAATAACGGATCAAATAAAAGTAACCTCAACTTTAGATTATTTGACGAATACAGTGAATTTCTTTATTCGGCGAATAAAATCAATCCGGGGCAATTTTATTCGACACATGACGAATAATTTTTTCCCATCTCCAGAATTAACTAACAATCTGACATACACATTGCCGTATAATAATAGCTGGCCAAAAATATTTTCGTAGGTGTGTATAACCATGTAATAATTATTTTAGATTAATATACAGATATTAATGATTGCATAAATCAATCACGTGCCAGTAAATTTTTCGTACTTGTCATAGGTTCCCCACTCCTAATCTAAAATAGTTTAAAAAAGTTTGAAATACATTAAGTGAAAAATGGCTATACGTATCTTTCTTGTTAACAACGAAAATAACATCGTGGTTTCCGTAGTGTAGTGGTTATCACGTGTGCTTCACACGCACAAGGCCCCCGGTTCGATCCCGGGCGGAAACATAATCTTTTTACATTCAGTTTCTTAATTTAAATGTCATATTATTAACATATTTTACAATGATGTTTAAGTAAATTATATTTAAAAAATTGACAAAGTAATTCATCGATTCTAAATTGCTTGCGTCATCCGAGGAAAATGAATTGCATTTTTTGCTGAAAACTCCATTATTGATAAATGGTAAACTACAAGCACAGTGGTCTGTGGTACTGATATCTACATTATCGACATGGTTAACAACTGTAGATAAGGAAGGTTATCAAGATTCAGTCAAGTGCGATAAAAAAAGCTAATTGGTTTTAAATTGTTTAAATAATTGCAACGAAATTGAAAATTCACCATAGTAGCATGCTGTCTACTTTACAACTAACAATTCCTTTATAATATATTTGAATTCTCAAAAAAACTTATACTTTATACAAGCGCGGGAAAATTTGATACTTCTCTCTCGCAAAGAAAGTTACGCCTAACTAGCGCGCGCGCATTGGCCTGTTAGAGAAGCAGAAAACGCGCGACGCAAAAGCTACCTAAGTGCTCATTAACTGTCAGTTAACAGTTCAGAAACGCGAACTGCAAATCAAAAACGTTTATTCCCGGAATGAAGCACAGTTTAAGCAACAATCTTTTAAATTGCAGACGTACGTATGCAACTTTCTTTCGACGATTTCTATGCCTCAGAGCTTCCTAACCTATGCGTCCATTTCGAACGAACGATTGAATCCGAATCGCTGCCAGTGCATATATGTAATTGGAAAAGCGTGAACTTGCGTTAATTATTAGTGTGCTTGGCACTACTCCATCTGATTTCATTCAGGAACGCAAGAATGAGATTCTGAGGATTCTCAATTGAAACTTTCAACTTCCCCTTCTCTCATATATTAATAATAATTACATTAATCTAAGGATCGTATTTAAACATTTCGGTATCGTGACCGCATAATACGCGTTCCTTCAATGCAGGCGGCACGTGCGGAAAACGCGCATAGGCGTTAATCGACCATGGTAAACAGACGCAACTACAGGTGTCCCGCACGCGGCGTTGCGTTGGGCGTTAAATTACTGAAACTCATAGCCCATGGGGAACAATGCCCGTTAATACGCAACTAATTGACGTTATCGTACTAGTGAAGTGAGTAACAATGTAACCTCGCGTAATACCGGTATTCAGCTACGTGTCGGCACACCATTTTTCAGGTCTATCAATTAACCGGTTACAATCGAAGCACGATGATGTCTCCCTCGCAGGATCCCTCGGCCGTAGAGCGAGTGCCAATGCTCCTCGAAAATGCGTTTCGCCCAGGAGGGGGAAGAAAAAGGACCACGCGACGGCGCGGAGCAGTGAAAGGTAAGATGAAAGTAAGGAGCCAATGTTGAATGGCTCGGGGAGGGACAATTTATTGTCTATTCGGCGATAACCCAACCGGGCGAAGAAGTATCACGTGTCGCTTGGGTAAACCGTCCCGAGTCGTAAAGCCTGTCAGTTGTGGAACTCACAATCTATTAGAAGGATTCGACGATCGATCAGGCGATCGATGATTATGCGCGTTTCGACGAGAATCGCTGCCCCGTTGCTCCAATTCCTTCTCGTCGAGCGACTCGCGATAAATTCATTTGCGTTTCTTTGTGAATGTTGCATACATAGTTGGGAGTGGCTTGAATTTGGAGGAGCAGGGGGCAGGGAACTTTCCGTTTCTTCCGCGAGGATTTAATGGCCGCGCGCCCGTTTGTTATGAGCGGAGATAGTTACTTTGCTATCGAGCGCAATAACGACTGGGCGGGGAGGAAAGGAAAATCGCGGAATCATCGGGAATACGCTGGTCCCGCCAATGCCACTTTCTCGACCTCTCATTCCTATCATTCATGGACTTGTACCTACCATTGTTGCTTCCTTATATGTGAATGGGACTCCATAATTATTCCGAGCATATTATTCTGATGTGGAATACGATATGCAGTTACGTAAGAATGTTGGAATGATAGATAAAGTAGTGCTGCTGTAATCTGATGTTTTTATAATTGTTATTACACTGCTCAAAATAGTTGCAGCATCAGAATTCTAAATGAAGTGATGAATATCGGGAATTCTACTTAAATAATGCACGAAATGAATATTCAGCAAAAATGTTTTTTGTCTGGCTCATTTTTAAGATTCAGGAGTCTTCAGTTATTTTGAGCAACTTATTGAGATTATAATGAATCTGCAATATTTCAAGCTGAAACAGTCACAATCAGATTCTGCTTCAATTTTCATGGCTCAAAATAACTATGAGCCCATCTGGCTCATATGAGCCGAGGGATATAATAAATCCTTCTCATTCTATGCAAACTAAAATGAGCTTTCAGTAAAAAAATTGCTCAGATATACTGTATTCTTCAAACCGAAGGTCTTCTAATTATTTTGAGCAACTTATTGAGATTACAATGAGCCCTGAACAACACAAAATATAGTAGCCTAAGAAATCTACAATATTTCAAGCTGAGACAGTCACAATCGAATTATGCTTCAATTTGCATTTCTCAAAATAACTATGAGCCTATCTGGCTCATATGAGCTTAGCAATGTGATAAATCTTTCTCATTCTATGCAAACTAAAATGAGCTTTCGGTAAAGAAATTCCTCCCAATTTGAGCAACTTATTGAGATTACTGAGCCCTGCCCAACACAAAATATAATAGCCTAAGAAATCTACAATATTTCGAGCTGAGACATTCGCAATCGTATTCTACCTCAATTTGGCATTGCTCAAAATAACTATGAGACCATCGAGCTCAACTTTTGAGCCCAAAATGATGAGTCCTACTTTTGCCACTCAAATCAAACTGAGCATTTAGTAAGAAACTCTTGCTGTTTGGTGTAGTCACCAAGCCCAAGATATTTTGCGCAACCCATTTGTGCATTCATTCGACTGAATCCTGCAATTTTCTTGCCCTGATCGTGTCCAGCGGCGGGGCTCGCGAATCGGATGCTGACCGAGGGATCTTTAAAGGTGATCGTAGCTCTCTTCGGACTCCTTTGATGCGTGGGGATAACTGGAGCTACCAGTTAAGTCAAGTGTATCGCGCCGGGACGAAGTAGTACACTGTTTCTTTCCGGAGTGCGTGCATCGAGGTTTCAGAGGATTGGCAACCGTACGAGGGGATAGAGAAGACGCGCATCCTGGACGACTAACGCGGACACACTGAGGAACTACAGCGGCTGGTTAATACACGCGCGGAAGACGATGAAGCTCTACCTTGTAAGTCACGCCAATTCTACATAATTTACTTCAATCACACCACAATTTTCAAGCGCGAACGCTTTTCTTCCGAGAAGAGGCCATGCGAAGGAAGGATTTGATAAATAAATATCTGGGCAAAATTGGAGAAATTACTTGAGGATAAAGATATAAAAGAAATTGTCTTTCGTTAGTTTGATAATATTTGAAGAAATAAGAACTTCTGTTGGTCCCTTTGATTGAATTGTGGACGAAATTATTGCAGAGTATCATTGGGGAAAGTTTGAATTGAAATCTTTGGTCAAAAAGATAACTGATAAGTAATAAATATATTATTGTCTTTAAAGGATTTTTGTGACTATTGCAATTAGAATTTTTACTCTCCCGTCATTCTTCTCAGTGTAATGAATGCTCAACACAACTCTGATTCTATTGTGTCACTGTCTTTCAAAATTATAATCCGAAAAGGGGTTTTAAAACTCAAACTGTTAGACAGCGTTCGCTGAAACTTTTCTTCTCACTTTGATAAGGATTACACGTCGTCTTCCTATTTTAAGAAATTATTCTATATTTCTTTAAAGCGTCTGCATACTTCCTCAAGCACAGGAAGCCCAAGAACTACTCTAATTAACATAATCTCCACTGTTAACTTATTTCCAAGTAAAAATTGAACAGGAAACTCAGCAATTTTCAAACAAGCATCACTTATTCCCAACTAAAAGCGTGTTACGCATCCTAAATTAAATCTCACTTCTTATTAGTGGAAGATTAATTGAGCCTTCACTGCCACTGGAGATCCCCCACGTAACATAATTATAGAGCGTGTAAAGTGTAAAAATACAATATTCCAATTTTTCTTAAACGCTTCCTATATCCTGTGTTTGTAGTTCTTGTTTGATTTCGCGCGACAGTGAAGAATGAATTCGCATTTCAGGGAAGAGATCTATGTGGATATAAATCATGGCTTCTTGTTTACAGGTGGCCGCGGTTATATGGATGGTGGCCGTGACAGCGACATCGGAATCCCATGGAAACTGGAGCAACGAAAAGGTAAACGTAGAAAACACACCTGACTCTGCAAATTCTCCCAGCGGTTTCATTTTCCCAGGTTCCGTTCCGAATGCCGATTAAAGATTTACTAGTCGCTGCAATACTCTTCGCGCAACGTTTACACAATCGGGGATAGAGATAGTGGAAGTATTATTGTGAGCTTCAGATCTGGTCGAAGCTATTTGCTGCTTTTGCTTTCCACTTGTAGTTACCTACTATTTAATTTTTCTTCGAGGTAGGATACCTTCTTTGTTTCACGAAGGATTAGGAAGCTGAAGAAGTTGTAGTCGCAATTTTTCTTTTCCAAATTAGGGACATTCTGTGATGTGTACTCGGAAGTTTTGGTAAATTTAAATAATGGGGAAAGGAAGGGAATGGTCTCTATTCAAACTTTTTCCAATTTCAATCGCTCAAAAATTTGCGCTCCCCAAAATTTGCCGCCCCCTCAAATTTGTCACTTCTCAAAATTTGTCGCTCCCTAAATTTGCCGCTTCCCGAAATTTCCCGCTCCCCCAAATTTTCTGCTCTTTCAAAATTTGTCGCTCCCCCAAACTTTCCGCTTCTCAAAATTTGCGCTACCCCAAATTTTCGGTTTTCTCCAAATTTGTGCTCCCAAAAATTTGCCGTCTCAAAATTTGTGCTCCCCAAAATTTGCCGTCTCAAAATTTGTGCTCCCCAAATTTTCCGCTCTCTCAAAATTTGCCGCCCCTTAAAATCTGTCGCTCCCAAAAATTAGCGCTGCCCCAAATTTTCAGTTTCCAAAAAATTTGTGCTTCCCAAAATTGTCGCTCCTCACATTTGCCGCTCTCCCAAATTTGCCGCTCCCCCAAATTTTCGTCTCTCTCAAAATTTACCTTCTCTCAAAATTTGCGCTCCCTAAAATTTGCCGCCCCCTCAAATTTGTTGCTTCTCAAAATTTGTCGCTCCCTAAATTTGCCGCTTCTCAAAATTTACCGCTCCCCCAAATTTTCTGCTCTTTCAAAATTTGTGCTCTTCAAAATTGGATTCTTCTCAAAATTTGTGTCCCCCAAAATGTACCGCTTCTCAAAATTTGCGCTACCCTAAATTTTCGGTTTTCTCAAAATTTGTGCTCCCCAAAATTTGCCGCCTTAAAATTTGTGCTCCCAAAATTTTCCGCCCTCTCAAAATTTGCCACCCCTTAAACTCTGTCGCTCCCAAAAATCTGTCACTCCCCCAAAATTTGCCGCCTCAAAATCTGTCGTTTCCCAAATTTGCCGCCCTAGGCTGCAGCCTACTTAACCTACACGACCCTGGATGATTATTAAATTTGAGTAATGAGAAGATTAAGGCACTCTACTGTTCCACAATGAAAATCAAATTAGATAATTAAAGCGAGATCAAGGAACTTTTCCATTAATCCGAGAAGTAAATAGAAGAAACAGCTTGTCGAAGCGAGTACATATCTACAATTTCATCTTCAAGGAATTCCAAACGCTAAGCTGCACCACCCCTCTTTCAACAATCCTCTAATCCCCATTTCGTCTAGAAAGTTTCTTCCACCTGTTTGTCCGTAACGCGACGCTAATGCGGGACTTATCATTGAGCATGACGGCATTTCAAGCAAGCGATCCGCGGGTATTGGCTTCTTGAAGTCATAGTAATTCATGACTCGCCGTAAGGAAGGAAGCGACCGCATGCCAGGGGAAATAAAGTTTAACGTCCGTCGATGGGTTTTAATCACTTCACACTAATAGCTAAAATTGTACTTAATTTTTATGGCTGGGGAAAATAGCACGAGAGAATTATTTACAGCTCTTTGCAAGCTTTCTTAAAATCCTCAGGAAGCGGAGCTAAACCTGCTGAAAAATTAACTCTGATAAGTTGCTGCCCTATATTCGATTTCTTCATGAAAGTTCCTCCTACTTCCCTTTCTAAAAAATTATATTAATTAAAGCAGCAAGACAATACTTGAACAATCCTTGGCGTACACTATCTCAATCTGTTACGAAGGATTGGGGTTTCTTATAAGCAGGGGAGAAGGGAATTCAGGATCAATAGCTTTGTTAGTAACACAGAGATCCCACAATTATTGAAGGAACAGTACAATTTTTTTTTAATAACTGGATTTCTAAACTCTAGAATTCTAAACTCTAATCTTTGCTGAAGAACTGAAAAAAACTCTACTAATACCTTAAAAAATTCTAAACTCTAATCTTTGTTGAAGAACTAGAAGAACTCTACTATAACATAAGAAAAAAATGTCTAAACTCCAATCTTCGCTGAAGAACTGAAGTAACTCTACTATTACCTTAGAAAATTCTAAACTCTAATCTTCGTTGAAGAAGTAGAGGAACTCAAGTATAACATAAGAAAAGAAAGTCTAAACTCTAATCTTCGCTGAAGAACTGAAGTAACTCTACTATTACCTTAGAAAATTCTAAACTCTAATCTTCGTTGAAGAACTAGAGGAACTCTACTACTACCTAAGAAAATTCTAAACTCTAATCTTCGTTGAAGAACTGTAGAAACTCTACTACAACCTAAGCAAGCTTCCTGCCAGGCCCACCCATCTCTTTTCAGCGTCTCTTGTAGCCCCAGAGCGCTCCAAAAAGTGGACAGCTATCCAAGATTAACATCTTCTTCCTTCACTCTACTTTCATGAGACGAATTCCGTTTTTGATGTCTCGGTACATTTTACTTGCAGATTCCCCAGTTAAGATAGAATCGTCATTGTCTTCGGGAATGCAGCGAGCCGCTCTGCCGGCGGAAGTCACTTTCGACAGCGGGCGCGAAACGAAATGAGCGGCGCAGAACGAGTTTCGTTCGACTTACGTAAAACGGGAGAGCCTTTCACGCGTAACCCCATGGACCGATAGGCACCGTACAGAGACATCCTTAACCTTCGGGCATAGAAATCTTTAACCTCGATCTACTTGCGGGCGTCATTCAAGTGCTACTTCATGTATAGGTGCGACAACACCCGCCACGTATGCATCCATAGTCTCTCACATGATTCTCCCGGAACGCCATAGAAAAATCTCCCTTCGAACTCCACCAACTGAATGAACATAGAAGTTGAAATTGCATACGCGTGAGATTTGATTCTTGCGATTAATCAGAGAGAGACTCCCCTTGGAAAATTTAGAAGGAAATGTTCAACGCAGTATTTAAATCAGACGATGCAATATTTCTCAGTGCAATAGTCGCACAAATATTTCCAAGTTGGAGCGAGTAATACTTTAGGGCGAAGAGCTGAGGGATTATTCTGAATGTTTTGACTTTAATCAGAGCCTCCTAACTGATTTCTTTACATGAAACTTGAAATGCTTTCGTGTGATAATTATTAAACATTCAGCTCGCAGAGTATTCCTTCGAAAAAAGGCTCACGGTGCAGAAGAAAGAAGAGAAGACAGCTTTAAAAGCACGCTACAGGCTTCCAATGCCCGCCTATGCTCCAGCTTTTGAAGCAGCAAAGAAGCGTATCAGCCTTTAAAATTCTGCGGCCCTAAGAATTTAAGAGCACAAGAAACGCGCGACTTCGCCGAGCCGCGAAGCGAGCAATGGCACGGGCGAAACGCTTCCTAGTGGAAGCGCACTCGGGGAAAGTGTGAGCTGCACTTTGTTAGACAGGCCTGTCGGAAGAGAATGAGACGGCAGTGAAATGACCTAGGCAGCATGCGAAGGTTAAGGACGACTTTCACCTAAAACTTGCGGATGAAGGTTGGCCTGAAGGCCGCCACCGTTCCCACCCAACGAGCAGAGTAACGCGAGCAGCTAAAAACAACGGCGAACAGTGAGCTTCCTTTTATAGCCACGTCGCTGCGCTAAGGCGATCGTTTATGCTCAAGTTTCAGCGCCTGAGCCTGACCATGACTTTCTTTCTCCACTTTTGTGGGACCAGACGAGTTGGGACAGAGCCTTTGCCGCTTTTTGCGAGTGGAAGGTAACAGATATCAGTCAGGTCTCTTTCTGAATTATTTCTTAGAATACTTTCTACCCTACGAAGTCAGCAGATCAATAGTTTAAAGTATGCACTTCATTTTTTCAGAGGAATTCTTTCAACGATAAGCTTCAGCCTTGCGTATTGTTTAGAATTCATGATGCAGAGTGTTACGCAAACCTCAACGCTTGAATGTTACAGCGGCTGTAATCTTTCTGCTTCAATTATTGATACGCAGGACATTCATTAAATATGGGAACTCACAGCAACACAACTTTCTCTTAAAACATACTCCTGTAGGTCACTCGCAGTGCCTTCTGCCTCACATGAAATGCAATCTCCTGTAATTAGGCTTCGCTCGCAAGGAAAAAGAATCTTCTAACTGCTAGAAATCTGAACTGAGAACTGCGGAGAGGCTCTCCTTTGATCGCTGAGTGGGAAACCAGTGGCGATAATCTCTTCCTACTCTTTTCTCACACTGCGATCTAGAAGATGGGTGCAACGAAGCTTGCATAAATTCGAGGCTGAAGCCGAGCGCGCGACGATCAAGGTTCCTCCGAGGATTTCCTCTAAGAAAAAGGTGCGAATACTTTCTCCGCGCACTTTCGGATGAAAGCTGGTTCCAGGGCTGACCCACCTACTGTCAAAAATTCGCGCCGCTTCCTTTCTCTTTCGCTGCACCTCCTACAGATAATCCCCGGCTTGTTTACACTTCCCTCGCTCCAGTTTATACTTCACCTGTACTTTTTACAATTCTTGCAATCCTGCGCATGAAGCTCAGTTCATTGCGAACAAGTTGTTGATCGCAGCGAGACTTTCTATAATATCCAGGTATGAGCTTCAAAGGTCTCGCTGCGGATATCTTCAATAAGAGCTCCTGGCGCAGGCCTTGAGCATTTCACTCTGTCCATTTTTCCCCGGCGTATCATAAAATAGTGAAAGTGGACTTTTGTCAGTCGCATGTCTTCGAGGAATCTTGCAGGCGAAAGGACAATCTTACGCGTGTTACAGCACCGTAAACACACGGCTAATTTGCGAATCGCTTGCTTTCATTCCCAATGAAAGCGAGCAGAGTATTAAATTGGGGCTCTTCTATTT
This sequence comes from Andrena chrysosceles, assembly GCA_963855975.1. Classification (NCBI taxonomy): domain Eukaryota; kingdom Metazoa; phylum Arthropoda; class Insecta; order Hymenoptera; family Andrenidae; genus Andrena; species Andrena chrysosceles. The sequence goes on along the minus strand of OY979767.1, from coordinate 34,121,068 downwards.
CTTTGAATATCTGAGACCAGCGACAACTGGGTCAGTCGAAGCGGCTCCACAAAAATCAGCGAGAAACCGCTCGCTCCGAACACAATCCTGTGATTTCTCTTTCATTCATCCCGACGGTCTTCTTTTTGCAGCGGCTTCGGTGAAAAACGCCGGCCATTCTCTACGGTCGCAGCGGCTCCGGTAGAAACCGGGGTATGGATATTATTAAAAATCGAGAACGAGTGAGAATGACGGCAACTCGTTTTGGAAGATATCCCTTTTGGGGAGAGAAACATCAAAGGAGCTCCCAGAATTCAGCGGCAAGTTTCACCAGTTACTGAGATCAGGTTCCCGGACGATTGCTCGGAACGAACCGTGGATCAGAGACGAGAGAATTGCTGGCAATGATTTTCATTCGACGTCAGGCTTAGAAATCTCTAAGCTGTGTAAATATACATCTGGGTCAGAAAATGATACAAAAAAGGCAGAGGGCCCAACAAATAGAACAGCTGCATAATTTTATTATTATTTTTCCGGGTTTAAGAGTGTCGGTACAAATTTCTAAAAATACTAGAGGCAGAGTAAAGGTCCAAACACACATATCCGTTCCGGCGTGCCAATGGTAATAAGAAGAGGGGCGTAGAAGGTCTCTTCTTCTTATCACTGCTAAGCTGGAACGGTACTGACACGGAACTGACAAGTGTGCGCCGACCTTTAGTCATCCTCGAGTCTCCAAGTCTATAGAATAAAAGAAGATATTCTATTCAGATGTCTGTGCCTGTAAACGGAATGGAAAAGTTGATGGAAGGTGGTTCCAGGTAGGGCTGGGACTATTTGTCGAATTTTTTAGTATTCCTACATTCGAATACTTTAGTTGCTCAATTATTTGGCTCAAGTGTTCGAATACTATTTGAATATACAAGTGTTCGAATACTATTCGAATATACAAGTATTCGAATAGTATGGTGTGAATTATAAATCAAGTTCTTTAGGTTCATTTGTCAGGAAGAAATCTTGTAAGCTAATTTTGACCCACTTCACACCATACTATTCGAATACATCAGTATTCGGATATATCAGTATTCGAATAGTATTCGAATATATCAGTATTCGAATAGTATTCGAATACATCAGTATTGGAATAATAACATTCGAATACTCAAATATTCGAAGTTTATTCGTAGCATTCGAATACTTGACAAATATTCGAATATTATATTATTCGAATAGTCCCAGCCCTAGTTCCAGGGAGCTGAAGCTCCTTCAGACCATCCCGTGGAGCAGGAGGAATTGTCGTTAGAGGCGGAGCTGGGTCTCCGTCGCGCGCCACTGCAGGCGTCCTGCAGCCCGGCCCAAACGATTTGCTTTTAATGCGAGCTCGCGCACGACTCTCACTGGTTTTTCTTTTGCGCGCGCTGCAAGAATGCGGCGCGCATCTTTTCCCGTTTCTCCTTTCTTCTCACTCGAACGGCGCTGGGGAAAGGGAGACCGCCGATCGGGTACCGTAAAGTCCACCTTTCTCTCATCTTGGCGCACCAGCCGCGTTATTTTCAGCCTCCGACGCCACTCCGCTTGAGCTGAATTCGCCCAAAGAACGGGACGAACGCCACTGTGCAAAATGATTCCAGCCAGCAAAAACTGAGTAATGTGTGCTTTGGTAGCTACTTGGAGTGAACGCGAGAATTGGAGTGTTAGAATCACATTTTTAGTTCCTCGTGTTGAATAGAAGGAGGGAGCTCTCATTTAGTTGGATTAAAGTCTCTAATAGCAGTACCTCGTGTTCGCTGGGTTTTACTGCTTCTTAATTTTTAATCCAAATTATTGTCAACGATTTTCTACTCTCGTTGGATCGGTTGGAGCTAGAGACTCTTTTCTAGGGCTTCCTCGCGATCTCTTCTCTAGTTCTACCTGCGACAAATTGGGTCAGATGCTCGGCCTCGCCCACTGGCTCGTGTCTAGATTACTGGTACAGCCTGTCTGTACAGCGTGGAGTATCACTACTCGCAGCCACTAGGTGTTTCTTTTAGCAATAAAGAAGAATGAGGTGGAGGTGACTAAGAAGGGATATTAACCAACTGTTGGGCGATGATTTTGACGAGATTTACGTAGATTATAGGTCTCGAAAAAATATTTCACACCTATTTTTTTTTATCGGAAAACGTTTATATCTAGGGGTGAAATCTGCCCTTGAAGTTCGGGGGTGAAAAGACGTTTGCCCCGATATCTCGAAAATTATGCGCTAGAGAGAAAAATCTTTTAGAGGAAAGTGATGCATTTTTTTATATCAAAATTAGCCACGTAATCAAATTCAGTGAAAAATTACTACTTTTTAGTAAATTGTTTAAACAAATTGATGTATTGTGAATCTGATTACGTGGCTCAATTTGTTATAAAAAATACATAATTTTCATCTAAATTCTTATATTAGGGAAGGGGGAGGGAAAAAAATCGCAAAAATTACTTTTTCGTAATTTAAGGGCTGCCTTCAACAAGTACTACTTCAAGTTCTTCATTATCATTTTAAGCAATTTAGCAACTTGAGCCTCTCAAAATTTGTACTCCCCCAAAATTTGCGCTCTCCCAAATTTGTCGCCTCCTAAAATCTGTCGCTCTCCAAAATTGGCGCTCCCCGAAATTTTTCGTCTCAAAATCTATCGCTTCCAAAAATTGGCGCTCCCCAAATTTGTCGCCTCTCAAAATTTGTGATCCCCCAAATTTGTCACCTCGCAAAATCTGTCGCTCCCAAAAATTGACGCTCCTCCAAATTTGCCGCTACCCAAAATTTGCGCCCTTCCAAATTTGTCGCGACTCAAAATCTATCGCTCCCAAAAATTGTCGTTCTCCAAATTTGTCGCCTCTCAAAATCTGTCGGTCTCAAAAACTGACGCTCCCCAAATTTATCACCTCTCAAAATTTGTGTTCCCTAAAATTTGCCACTTCCCATTATCGCGGTTTATCTAAAATATTTATTTCCGCAGGTGCTTTCAGACCAGAACTATGGGCTTGAGAGAAGTAGCAGGGAAATAAAGGAAGAGACGATGAAGAAAACTGTCGAGGAGCACTACTCGACTAATGGGAAGCAAACTAATGAAGTATCTAATTCTTCCCAGGCTAAGGAGCCTGGCGGCGAAAACGAGAAGGCTGTGAAGTTTACCAGCAAAAATGAAAACGATTATGGCAGGGTTAGTATCACCTCAGCGATTAAACTTTCATGTAAGACGATTCCAAAATCAGTTGGAGCTTTTACATAACAGCTGCTTCTCTTGAATAATTTATATCGCTTCTTATAAACAATTTTAACTACCTCCAGGACTATTACTTTTAAAACTGTCAGAGCAGATTCTATTCCACCTATTTCCGTGGTCCATCGATCACTTTTTGAACAAGAATTGCTACCGACAATTTCCTCGCTTTCCCTTCCTGCTCGCTGGAAAGTCATTCACTCTCAACGCCATAACCGCTGAATAATCATATCGGAAAATATTCGACTCATCGCGAGCAGGGATTCAGGTCGTTACAGGCGCCTGAAATTGTTGTCAGCGCTCCTCCAGAAGCTAGAACGCGTTTCCCGCTTTTGCAGACGTGTAATTCGTTGCGTCAGAGATTCATGTAACGTAAATTCCATATATTTTCCTCGATGACCCTTCTAAACGCTTTCACTCGATCGAACGCAGAAGGAGGTTTCTTTCCCATCGAAAACGATTACCTACTCTATCAAAACTTCACGCCCGCGCGAGCGTTCTCATCGCGCCTATTCACTGATAAAGTGATATAAAGCAGCGTGCCATAAAGAAACTCTTGTTTGTAATAATTATTACTCGAATCTACATAAATTTGCACTTCGATAACTTGCACATCCTCCACTGAACAGTGTTATTTCCAGCTAAACGGAATGAACGCTCTCTCTTAGTTCATGGTTATTAGACAAAGGTGTGAATGAAAGCAAAATTACAAAGTTACGTAAGGATTAATTGAAATTAATATTATACACTGAGCGCACTGGGATTACTGTAATAAAATATACATGAAGCTACTCTATTTCTCCGAGCACAATGATGAATTCTTGACTACATTTCGTTTCTTCTTTTCAGAACGAAAGCGCGGCTGATCTCGAGCAGAGATTCTCCAAGCAAATACTCCAGCCATACGTCTTGGCCGCGGATGCAAAAGCTGCCCAAGAAAACACAGCGAGTGAACCAATAAGTGGTCTTTCGAGACCCGTAAGAACAAGTCAGAATGATACGGTCATAGTGGAGTACCTCCCATCTCAAGAAATCATTCTTCAGGATTCCAGCGCGACGCGATACGCGCATGATAACAAGTCTGTTGACTCAATCCACGCCATTTCCGAGTCCCAAGTGGACGCAGAGAATGTCGGAGACTTCGGACAGAGAGTTCGCTCTTCCTCCAGGCACAGAAACGAGAATCTCGGCCGACTCAGGTCGAGGCAGCCTCTGGATGCTGTATTCTTCCCAGAGGATCACAGAAAACCGTATAGGAAACATTCCAGAGCCTCTGCGTCGAAGAAATTGAACGTCACGGAGAATACATCCTCGGTGGAACGGCTGTCTTCTTCAAAGATCGCAGAGTCTCAAAGGACGCTGAAGCAGAAAGAAGCCGAGGAAGACTTCTCCAAAGTCGACCACCTTCAAAGTAACAAGGTGAAAGCAACGAGCCTGCCTTGGAGGAGCGACGAAGTTAGCAGAGAGAACAAACCGAGGAAGCACACTTCCGAGCAGGAGAACACTGCGAAAGAGGCTTCCTCGTCCACCGCGGCTCCGGCGTTGACTGTGTCCCTGGGGAAGTTCTCGGGGCCCATCGTGGTGCCGGATTTGCCTCGGCAGAAGAAATACTCTTACGCCGCAATAAGTGACCACTCGGGGAGCAACGACGTAACGAAGCCAACAGCAGTAGAAGCCACCACGAAGCAAAGGGGACCGGAGGCTAGCTACCTAGCGGCATCGCCAGTGGTCTTGAGTCCTCTTCAGGCCGGCGTGGCGTTGATGAATGCTGCGCAGGACATAAATTCAGTCAACGGCCCGGTTATATTGGCCAAAGACTACCTCCAGGACGAGGCTCAGCCTTCGCAGGCCACTGTTCCCGATAACGAGAGCCTCGTCCAGAATGACGCTGCCGATCCAGGCGCTTCGAGCCTCCAGAGTGATCAGCTGCCTCAGCAGGAGCAGATCTCCGAAGTGGTGGCCTCGCACGCCCCCGCGCACTCGGTGGAGATCCAGAAATCAGTGGAGGTGTTCCACCCAGCGCCTGTTCAGGAGATACACTACCCCGTGGAATTTGTCCCGCACGTGCAGCAGCCGAAGCTGCACGACTTCAGGAAGCTGCAGAAGAGTCAGCTGAAGGACAGGAGGCCTGGTCAATCGAGTATTTACAAGAGCAACGAAATCCTGGACGAGGTTGGCGCGCCTAACAGCCAGGAGCGCGGTCGTTACGAATACAACGTGAACGAGAATGATGTTATTTACTCCGCGATGAGCGGGCAGGTGGAGCAAGTCGCGCCTGTGTCCCGTCCGCCGGATAACGCGATCCTTTACGCTAGGGACCAGCAGGACAATGGGCAATACGATCAAGGAATTGCGAAACAGTCTAGAATCCAGGGGAATTCTGAGATCCTGAAGGAGGCTGTTAAGCAGAGCGAGTTTGAGATCGTAAAGTCGCCGTCGAGCGTTATTACGCAAGCCTCCAGGGTGGTGGAAGCTCTGCCAGGGCTGCCGAGCCTGGAGAATCCTCAGGGGGCTCAAGAAGCGCCACAGATTTTGTTGGCGAAGGGTACTAACGAACCGCAGCCAGAGCTCAGACTCCTGCTGAACGTTCCGCAGGCTTATCCTATCGAGCAGGTGATCGAGAAGACGGTTCACGTGCCTCACACGTTGGACGTGGTGGAGAAGGTGCCCTACCCGGTGGAGAAGGTGATAGAGAAGCAGATAACCATCCCGCAGCCGTTCCCCGTGCATGTGCCCATCGATAGGATAGTCGAGAAGCAGATTCGCATCCCGTATCCGGTGCACGTGGAGAAGGTGATCGAGAAGAAGGTCCCCTTCACGATCCAAAGATTCATCATACCTTTCCCGATGCACTTCAGAGTCCCGCAGCCGATCTCTGTGGAGAAAGTCGTGGAGAAGACTGTGCCGGTTGGAGCCACGAAGCTGGTCAAGTCTGTTGGCCCGATTTACAACGCTCAGAACGATGGAAGCTATCAGCAGATCAGGCAGAGCTTCCAGACACCTTCGGCGCCTCTGTACGGGCCCGCTGCTGATGATCAGGGCTACTTCAACGCGACGCAGTTCTACGGACTTGGGTATGCTGCTCTGAACCGCCCGCATGTCAGGCAACCCGTCGTACACGCGAAGAAGTTCGGCTCCTACGGGGTCCAGTACCCTCACGTGGCTGCTTATTCCGCGTTGATTGGCAGTAATGGCAGTCCCGGGAATTATGGCAGAGTAGTCTCGATGGATAAGGACGAATATGTTGGACCTGTGCCGCGGAAGGCGCTTCAGGGCTCGCTTGGGATACAGTCCAAGTCTCTGCAGTATGCGTCGCCGGATATTCAGGCAACTATGAGGAGAACAAGGCAGGAAGGGGGAAACACTGGCAGCTTCAGACAGTCTAAGATGGAGTACGGCTTCAAGCCGCCGATGGTGCCCTCTGTCCAGTACGATGAGCAAACCGCTACCAAAGTGGAGTAGAGATATAACTGGGGGTGGTATTTATCTTGTTGGATAATGATGTAAATCATACTTGTAAAGATTGACTTCTTTAGTTCCTCGGGAACTGGATATTATATTAGTTCTTCAGGGAACTGGATATGCTTTTGAAATGGCTCGTCTGAGATGTTGGGACACCAACGTCTTCTTCTTAATTGTACGACTGAAAGAACCGCGTGTAGGTTAGTGTGGTCCTTATATGTATGGTAACAAAATCAAAGTTTTAAAATTTTCTTGTGACCCTCGCAGCAGCTGCCAAGAAATAGTTTAAAAGAATTTCGTCTAAAATTTTGTTAAAATATGTTGAGGATTGTAAGTCGCTCAGTGGCAATGAGATATTACTACTTTGGTATAAATTTATAGAAATATTTGCAATAAGGACAACATAAGTTTATTAACTTTTAAGTGAGAGTATGATATTAAAATTCGGGCACACATCGCATAGACGAAACGGGTTTATAACGAGTGTGTACTGTACACACATTTATGCACATTTAAATTTCTCTCATCAGCAGCTCTCGAATCAGATGCAGGCATAAAGTCTGCCGTGCATTCTATTCCGGTTGTTAAACACATGGATAAATGCAAGTTTTCGGATTCGAATTTCGGATATATAAATATGGGCCCCGTTCATTAAAATTGACAAGTGACGATTATAGAAAGTCGCAGTTGTTAAACTTTCGGTAGAATATAAAGTCCTTGGGGGACCTTTATATATCAAAATATACAAATAAAAAACACGAAGATATTTTTTTTGTCGAATAGAAGATTTTAAGAGGGTCAGACAATACAAATTTTAAAGTTGAAAAATAAGGACCACCCTAGGAAGAAGAGTGGTAGGTGGTAGGTAATGTGACATCTTCCTTTTTATACCTTTTTACGGAGCAGAAGAGGAGTGGGTGCCGAGTGTTTCTCTATCAAACGCCCACAAACCTTCCTCCTTTTGGTCGCAACTTACGATGCAAAGCAGGGGATATGATATGGACATACTGTGGGTGGTGAATTCTAAAATCCCCAAACACCCGTAAGGGTGGTGTTTTATCTTTTGAAGAACGTTATTATATTGTATATATATATATATTTTGAGAAAAACCATCTTTTTTCTACTTTCTTTTTTCTCTGGTGGTCACCCATCCTTTACTTTGGTCCGAGCGTGAGCTTGTTGCACTTGGATAACCACCAGACAACGAACATAATCCACAACCTATAACTGTGAATCTTTGTAATGTATTTAATTACATCGAGATTAGTGTAGTGTAAATACAGAAGGACGGAAAAGTATATCGTATTTATTGAAAACGCGAGTCCCGCTTCGAAAAAAGCTCCGCGTAAGGATCTTTCCATCGGATACATTTCGGGAATCCCGCGAGCTTCGCACCGGTGGGTCTGTCGAATCAAATTCGTGGTATTTTTTAGGCAGCGAAGACTGATGTATAGCATAATGGTAGAAATGGATAAAGAACTGTTTTTAAAATACTCTAGCATTCTACTGAAACTAAATATTCTTCTACGATTCATACGATAATACTTTATACTGTATATTTAAAAAAATCTTACGATGCCATTGCATGGGAGTGTGAACCAAATTTGTAGACAACGAGGAACGTAAGTTAAAGAATAACGTAGGAATAAAAGAAGTACGGTTCCATCAGTTAATTTCCCATGAGTATATTCGTCGCTTTGTTTCTAAATATATTAATATATAAATGTACACACTACGATATTAGCAGTTTATTAATGTTTAACTGTGGGTACAAGTTGCCTGCGATATCGAATAAATCTTTTATACTAAATATTTTGTTAATCCTACACTTACTTTCCCCGAAATTCCAAATTTAAAAAAACTGCTGGATCTACAGGGTCATCGTTTAATCCTGCAACCCGCGCGCGCGCGAACTTGTAAAATGGTAACACCGCCTCATGGACGCATTCCACTACAACCATGCACCGTCACCGCGTTCGGAGAGCTGCTAGTGACCGCTGGACAGCAGTGATGCTCGAGCTTCGAGAATTTTTGGCTGGTCCTTGTCAAATTAACGTTGCAAAGAACTATTCAGAATTTCCCGGCCCCGGTTGAAAATTTTGGGGTCTTTTTCGTATAACTTTTGAACTGTAAAACATATCGGAATGCAATTTGCGCCAAAAAAATGAGGAAAAATTAATCCCTCTTAATGATGGATAATTTAACATATTTTACGTTTACCTACTTAATTTTTCTTTTATCAATTTTTTAACCATAATTGTTTAAAAAGCTGTTGGAAACTGTTCATTTGATAATGTATTTAACGCTGTTTTTAAAATTCGTGGTGTTGATAAACAATAGGCTAGTTGATTCTGTATCATTACATTTATAAATTGAGAAATTAAATTTTTATTCAATTATGTGTTAGTTCTGCAGACCTCACAATCTATTGTTCTGGTTTTCTTTTTTATGATTTTATCCTTAATGCGGTGCATACCTAGATCAGACGTGAGGGGTAACTAATGCGACGTGTCTTTGATTCTAGCGGTGTTTGAATTTTTTTTCTAGAATTTTTGTGTTAGAATGTTTTAGCTACTCAACGCCACGCCTATACCGGCTTCCGTTAATGTAATTTTTTGGAACGATGTGCCGTTACTGTGGTTTTTACAAGCAGGTCGCGAAAAATCTCTCCGTACAAGGAACCGTCAACCCTGTCGTGGCTAAAATTTTTGAAATTGAGACGGGTACGAGATCTGTTGACATTATTTTCAAACCTCATTACAGTGATCTGGGGTGCGAGTGGTAGACCGATCATAAAAGCGGAGCGCGCGGCTCGATTACCTGGGTCGAGAAATTCCCAATACCTAGCTCTTTGCGCCGCTAAATTTTTCGAAACTCGGGCATCACTCTTGTCCAACGGTCGCAGGCAGCTCTGCGCTGGGCCGGTGCATGGTTGTAGTGGAATGCGTCCGTGAGGCGGTGTTGCCATTTTCGTCTGTTCGCGCGCGCGCGGGTTGCAGGATTAAACGATGACCCTGTACATCACGGAACTAAATTAAAGCCTTTCGCGGTCCTTCTTCCGAATCCTCGTGTCTAAACGCTGAGAGGTGAAAGCAAAGCACGGTGGTAAACTTCAATGTTTATTCTTGGACGGTACCTGTTTAATGTTATGAACAATATATTAACAATCGTCATATCTCGTCGGCTCGATACAAAAATACAGAAAATACTGATACAGTTAAAATAATATTAGGTCACTCTGGAGCCCCGCCCAGGATAAAGTCGTTTCCAGTGATGCATAATGCGCATTAATTTACCCATACGCACTTGCATACATATACATACATATATATTTATATTTATATATATATATAGATTTCTTTATTTATATAACTTTATGTAAAGAAGGTGAGTCAGTGCCTCGTCAGTTTCTTCGTTGATCGGTAAATCTATATACAACTCTCGTTACATTACCTAAAAAGTAACCGTACAGTAGAAACTTGATTTAAAAAAGCAAATCGTGAAGTTTCCCAGCACAGCTGATCAGGCAACGATTGTAATTAATTTTACAATCGTACGCTGCCGATCGACAGGTCTCCGAATTCGAATAATTCACACGAACGAAGTAACTTGTCCTGAATTCTAAAATTTCGTACTACGGGAAGCAAAGCGAATACGAGCTGTTATTGGTGAACGCTGGTGGAGAAAGAATGATCGCCCAAGATTATGTTAACAATCTGTATAATTTGATGCAACGTACAACAACAAACTCCAGATTCCAGGCTTACAATTACACTTCGATGAACATTCTAGCGAAGACGAATGCCTCGCGATCCCTAAGAACACTTCTCTCAATCAGGACAATCGAGATTCTACTGTACCGAATAGATCGTTTCGTCGTTCTTTTAAAAAAGATTCTCTCACTCGTTTGTTCGTTAAAAAAAGGAAGATCACCTTGCACACTTAGCGACTCGAATTTCGTAATTTACGATCACAGCTGCTACGGAAGAGAAACTGTACACTGACGTTCCCCGCGCATAATCTAGAAAAATGTACAACGCATAACAACGCTCACATGGTCGAGCAAGCTCCGGGAGAGACGGGAGAGCAGAGACACCTCTCCCGAAGAGATTCATCTGTTCCTTTCCGCCGAAAAAGCGCTTGTTTCGTGAGGTGAATCGAGGCCCCAATCTCTCAGCCTACGGCCCTTTAATAAAGGTGCGTCTAGACGTTGCGAGGCGTGCGCGCGAGGCATGCCTCGCCTGTTGGAATGTCTTCGGAGCCTACCTCGACATGAACGATTCCAAAGCAACTTCGAGCTACCTCGAGCAAAGCTCGCAGGGTGATTCTCCAGCTACGCCGGTCACCCCGTGGCGAGGACAGACCTTCGCAGTGCCCCATCGAATTTTATGGCTTTCGACCCTCGAAGGGTTTGGAATACCATTAAGAAGTTGTGAAATCTTCGACTTCCGCATTTCTCATCGGATCTTTGCGAAAACGACGCCAATGGATTCCTGGCGTTCCGTCGATTAAAATCATACCAAATATCATGCAATCTGACTACTTTGACACAAGCTATTTGTATTTCTTATGTAAAAGTGGTCCGATTTGCACGATATTTGGTATGATTTTCATCGGAAAATCACAAGGAATCCATCGGCGACACTTCCATATCCATACGATAAAGAATAAAGAATTATTATATTTCTGAACCAGGTAGGTCCAGTGTTTTCTGAAGCGACGCCCGTCGAAGGATGCCGCCTGGTACCCCGCAGTGCCCATCGAATTTTATGGCTTTTTTCGGAAAAAGGTATGAATCCTGAGTCGAACGTAGCGAATTGAGGTCGGCGCCTCGCAGTTAAGGGTGCAATGTCCATTAGCTTGTGTCAAAGTAGTCAGATTTGCATGATATTTGGTATGATTTTAATCGACGGAACGCCAGGAATCCATTGGCGTCGTTTTCGGAAAGATCCGATGAGAAATGCGGAAGTCGAAGATTTCACAACTTCTTAATGGTATTCCAAACCCTTCGAGGGTCGAAAGCCATAAAATTCGATGGGGCACTGCGAAGGTCTGTCCTCGCCACGGGGTGACCGGCGTAGCTGGAGAATCACCCTGCGAGCTTTGCTCGAGGTAGCTCGAAGTTGCTTTGGAATCGTTCATGTCGAGGTAGGCTCCGAAGACATTCCAACAGGCGAGGCATGCCTGGCGCGCACGCCTCGCAACGTCTAGACGCACCTTAACAACCTTCCCTTATCGCCGTGCCTCGAACTGCCTTCAGAAGTATGGAATGTTTTTTGCTTCTTTATGGTACATGGACAACGTGAAAAATAATAATTCTGCGATAAAATCGTATTTACAAGACTTACAAATCGCACCTAAGATGACACGAACTCTTCGTTCGTTGCACTTCAACCTCGTTGTAGCCTGAAGGAAGGAAACATGCTTCGCTCGCTTTTATTCCTCGGTCTCTTAGAAATCCTACTCCTTCCCCGATCTATTACAGTTGCAGGAATGATTTTATTCTGACCGTTAGTGTCTAATATTCCGTTTCTGTCGCTTCTCTCTTTGCTGTCTAAGCTCCGAAGCGGTAGACATGAGATAGAAGTACAACAAGCACAAGAGGATCCCTACGTAGAAGCAGTGGCGTAGCCAGCAGTGGCGTTCCTCTAACAATTTACAAGACACGCACCGCTGAGATACATCTATAATTTTGTCGCAGGCCTTTTACAGCACAAAACGAGTCGAATGGTTCCGCAACGCCCTCCGTTATTACAATTACGCCAACATCTAAATTCTTGTTTCCCTTCAGAGTTTTACAATGTACAATAGATCGCAAACATGTAGAATATATTCAGTCTTATACTTTGTAAAAATTCCTCTTCGTCGAAACTGGATAAAATCTACGCGTCTAAGAAACATAAAATAGTAGAATCGTACATATATATAAGTAAAACAATCGAAAGAAGATAGCCCCTGGTTTGCAATTTTCGAACAAAGGGTCGGCTAATTTTTAAGATTAATGCCAGTTAAGCGACTACGTTCTACGCTTCTCGGAGAACCGACGCCACGCTTATGGATCTAATGCCTGCGAGATGGGAAACGGGGATGCCTGGAATGAGACGAATAAGACAAACAACAATCGCAAGAAATCTGCGGAACAGTCGAGGGAAACTAAGAGGATTACTTAAAATCAAGGCCTCCCCTTTTTCCGGCTTCCTTCCCTGCAATCACAACCAGCTACAACCTCTAACTACGTCACTGCATGAAAGAGTTAAACTATCTAACACTCGGACTTGTCTTCCTCGACCAGCTGTTGCGTGTCCTTCCCCGAGTCGACGGGCGTGGGGTCGAGCTCCTTCCTCTTCAGGTGCAGCTGCGGGGGTTCTTTGTGCTGGACGCTGGACGGCTTCATCTCAGCGGGCAGCTCGTACATGCTGCTGGCGCCGGTACCGTTCGTGGCGCCGGTCTCCGTGTTCACCGCGTCGTACATGGGATTGCTGAAGTCCCTGTTCTTGTTGCTCACATCGCCGAGGTTGTACTCCACGTCCAGGGGTTCCTTTTCAACAAAAAAACCTCGATAAATCCAAGGCCTTTTCTATTAAGGCTGGGACAATTTATCGAATTTTTCGGTATTCGAATATTCGAATACTTCAGTTGTTTAATTATTTGGCGAATATAATTCGAATATACAGGTATTCGAATATAATTCGAATATACAGGTATTCGAATACTATTCGAATATATACGTATTCGAATATAATTCGAATATACAGGTATTCGAATACTATTCGAATATATACGTATTCGAATACTATTCGAATATTTAAGTATTCAAATACTGAAATATTCGAGTAGTATTCGAATATTGAAATATTCGAGTAGTATTCGAATACTTAAATATTCCAGTAGTATTCGAATGCTTGTAAAATATTCGAGTATTAAATTATTCGAATAATCCTCGTACCATTTTCTACGATCACCCATAAAGGGAACCTATACGTACCATTCTCTCGTGAGCAGGCACGCCGAACTCTACATTACTGCCCTGTCTGAAGGACACGCTCTGAGCACCAGTCAAGCTGCCGAGGCCTCCGGGCTTCCCGCTGCAAGATGAAAATCTAAGCGTCACACTGAAGAAGCTACTTTGTTTCGCCTAGAAAGTGCTTTGATTGAGTACTTACAAAGGTCGTTTCTTAAGCACCATGACAACAGCAGCGGCTCCAAGGAGGACCAGTATGGAGATGACAATGGGGATAACGATCGCGGCGGTGGTGTTGCCTGGCCTGGCGGAGACCAGCACCATCTCGCAGAACTCTCCGTGGAAGTAGGCCGGACAGGCACATTGCAGCTTGCCGTCCTCCGCCTCTTGGCACAGGCCGCCGTTCCTGCAGGGGCAGATTCTCGGTGCGGGCAGCGGCCTCTCGTTCGTCGCGTCGCAGTGTCGCTGATTAGCCTGCACGGATTCTCTTTGCTGAAGCGGGCCGATGCTGTCCGAGCAGAGGCACCGGTTGCCGCCGGGAATAGGGACGCAGAGGTGCGTGCATTGGTCATCGTGGCAGACATTCCTCAGGGATGTGTTGTATCTTAGTGGGTGGTAGACTCTCACCCCTCCGGGGCCTTCAATATCCTTCACGATGGTCTGTGGCACGCCTCTGCCGAACTTGTCCTGCCGGATCAGATCGCCAGTCCGCCTGGTCGTCCAGTAGAGGCTGCTTTCGAAAACGTCCACGGACACTGGGTGCTTCAGGCCTTCGCCGCTCAAAACTACCTTCCGGTTCGAACCGTCCTGCAGGGGAAATTACACAGTTAGGTGTGAAGATTTGGGGGATTGGTTACTTACAAGGGAATAACCCGAACCCGAAAATTCAAAAAATTCTGAAACTTTGTGGATATGTGGGCGATTTCCCTCTGATTATAACGCAATTTTTTTATTGCTGTCCATATTTACTTCGTTGATAAAACTTTTACGATTTGATAGATCTAATTAAAAAAAGTAACTTTTGCCTTGAAACTTTTTTCTATCTTTTACAGATTCCGGGTTACAAAATTAAATCGAAAAATAGCCGAATCTTCAGGGGTTGATTCACCCCCGTAGAGTAAATTTGGGCAATAAAAAAATTGCGTTGTAACCAGGGGGAAATCCCACACATATTCACAAATTTTCAGGATTTTTTTAACTTTCGGGTTCGGAATCTTCCCTTGTTAGAGGTAGTGATGGGATCTGAAGCACTTCGAAGCGCTTCGAATCTGTATATATGACGAAAAGCTCGAACCACTTCGAACTTGATTCGAAGCTTAAATCTCTTGAAAGTCTTGGAGCAAGAGTTTCAAGACTTCCAAGACGATCAAGACTTTCAAGAGTCGAATCATGTTCGAAGTGCTTCGAATTATTCGCGATATACAAGCATTCGGACCCCATCACTACTCAGAGAAGTTTCCGTATTACCTGTTCGATGGACTCGATGGTGTTCAGTTTGCTATCTGCCCAGTAGAGGACATGATTCATCGAATAATCGATGGCAAGTGCGATCGGCTGTCCGATTCGATCAGTGACCAGCTGCGTTCTTCTGTCGCCGTCCATCCAGGCGATCTCGATCTTGGGCACGCTGCCAGCGTCTGCCCAAATGGCGCGACCGAGCTCTGGGTCCAGCACGATCGAAGTCGGAATCTCTAAGCCCATTGTTACCAAACTTCTACGGTACCTGCCATCGGCCTTCGACACCATTACTCGACCGAACGGCGTCGTCCCCGTGGAGTCGATCTCGGTCCAGTAAAGGTTGCCGGAGATCCAGTCCACTGCCAAGCTGGTGGGCGTGGAATCACCTTCGAACAAAGAGGATCAGTTAATCTCCTGTATTTAATATTAACACATCTCAAGCGGGAAACGTCTAAACTCGTTTCGTGCATAATATTATTAAAGCGCGGTGCCGAAAACACCCGCTTCAGATGTGTTAAGCAACTAGCGTGTTCTGGCGAAGGAAGTTACTTTTTATGTTAAGATCCTGCGCGTATCCAATCTTCACTTGTCCACCCTTGGCGTTCAGCATGTAGGACCTCTTGATGGAATTATCGTGGCTGTCGATCCAGAACACGTATTCTGCTCTGGGATCGAAATCAACCGCCTGAATTCTCTTCTCATTCGCAATGACCTCCACCTCGTCTCTTTTATGAAGCTCGTAGGCTCTGATCTCCGGCCCGTTGGCGAACAGGATCATCGCCTCGTTGTCAACGGCTTTGCACACGCCGCTGCGATTGTCAGTGAGCTCGAAGCCTTGCCTGCACGAGCAGCTGTAGGTGCCGTTCAAGTTGGTACAGATCTGGGAGCACTGGTGCTGGCCCGTGGCGCACTCGTCGATGTCCTCGCAGTGCTTTCTGTTGTCCTGCGCGATTATATAGCCCGGGTAGCAGGCGCATATGTATCCGCCGTCCGTGATGTTGTGACAGTAGTGGGCGCAACCGCCCTTGTTGCTCTCCAGGCAGGGCTTGTTGTGATCTGCAACAGGGCCGCCAAGTTACGTGACTATTGAACACATACTGAAAACAATTTCAATCGCTCGCGAAGCTAGTTAAGAATGCTCGGACGTACGGCAGCCAAGCTCGTCGGAGGAGTCGCCGCAGTCGTCGGCGAAGTCGCAGAGCTTCCCTCGGTCGACGCACTTCTTGTTCGCGCAGGTGTACTCGGTTATGGGATCGCAAGGCTGAACCCGGGACGAGCACATGGTCATGTTATTCTCGTCAGACCCGTCGCCGCAATTATCCATGCCGTCGCACAGCTGGTACTTGGCGATGCACTTGTGGTTCGCGCACTGGAACCTCTTCGTCGTGTCGCACTTGAAGTTGGCTGAAGGATAACGCGGAGTTAGACACGGTTACTCATAAGGGAAGATCCCAAATTAAAAATATTCTGGAACTTTGTGAATGTGTAGGGAATTTCCTCCTGATTACAATGCAATTTTTGTTTGCTGCCCAAATTCACTCGGAGGAGATGAAATTGACCCCTGAAAATTCGGTTATTTTCCGATTTTGGGTTGTCATTCGTTAATTTCCGGGTTCGGGATCTTCCTTTGTCAGATATACAGTAGGGCTGGGACTATTCGAATTATTTAATATTCGAATATTTTACAAGTATTCGAATGCTACGAATAAACTTCGAATATTTGAGTATTCGAATATTTAAGTATTCGAATACCATTCGAATATGTAAGTAATCAGAACTATGTATGTGGGCAAAGTATTCAGTCGATCGGATATGTGAAGTGGTTCAAAATTAGCTTACAAGATTTCTCCCTGACAAACTAACGAACTCACAACTGCAACTAAATAAAAGCTTGTAAAAATTGAACCTAAGGAACTTGAATAGTATTCGAATACTTAAAGATTCGAATGATATTTGGATACTTGGATATTCGAATTATATTCGCCAAATAACTGAGCAACTAAAGTATTCAAATATTCGAATACCGAAAGATTCGACCTAATATACAGGACACGGCAAAAATAAGGGAGAGCCATCAAGTCGGCCATACAAAAGAACCTACTTTCCAGCTCTCCCTTATTTACCAAAGAAACAAACTACCGAGTCAGTTGATAAACGACAAAAGGAATATCGTACCACACATGTATGGATTCTCATCAGAGCCGTCACCACAGTCATCGCTGCCGTCGCATATATCCGTGAGATAGACGCAGAGATTATTGTCACACTGGAACCTGGACTGCGGGCAGTACCTTCCGCCCGGGTACCTAGGCGGACAACCAATCTCGTCGCTCATATCTCTGCAGTCTCTTGTCCCGTCGCACCACAAGTGGGAAGCTATGCAGTGCCCACTTGCGCACTGGAAGGTATCGCTCTGCAACAAACAAATATTCAACGCTCCAAACTCATTCCACGACTTCCACGCAATCCTAGCCGCACTTTAACAGAAACCTACCTTGCAAACGAACTTCTGGCACCCATTCTCATCGCTGTTATCGCCGCAATCGTCTTCGCTGTCGCACCTCCACCTGGAAGCGATGCACTTGCCGTTGTCGCAGCGGAACTCGGACTCCGAGCACTCTCTGTAGCGGTCTTTGCACATGGCCTCAGCCTCGTCACTGCCGTCCCCGCAGTCGTCGGCGAAATCGCAGAGCCACTGCTTGGGGACGCATCTGTTATTAGCGCACTTGAAGTCCATCTTCAGGTCACACTTCAGGCAGTTCTCAGGCCGCTCATCGGAGCCGTCGCGGCAGTCGTCCTTCCCGTCGCAGAACAGCCACTTCGGGATGCAGCGGTAGTTAGCGTGGCCTGGGCAACGCTGCCAACCGGTGGTGCAGTTCTTCTGACGACACATGTAGGCAGGCTCGTCGCTGTCGTCGCCGCAGTCGTTGTCCGAGTCGCACATCCACACTTTCTGGATGCACCGGCCATTCTTGCAGCTGAACTCCGTGCTGGGATCGCAGGCACGATTGTCTGCGGGGATAGCAAAAGGCATTTGAAGGTCCAGTCACTTGGAGGATAACTAAAGGCGGAATCTAACGGCACGTGAATCGGCGAGTTTGCTCGGCTTGCCCAAGTTTGGCGAGTCGGCGAACCATGAGCGTTCTCATGGCACGTGGGTTTGGCGATTCGCGCGCAAAGATCGCCGATTCACGTGCTGTCAGATTCCACCTTCAGGTGTTTTAATGGAGGTACTTACGGCAGATTGCTGGGTCCTCGTCGCTGCCGTCCTTGCAGTCGGCGTCTCCGTCGCACTTCCACGACTCGTGGATGCAGCGACCGTTGGATTTGCACTTGAACTCCAGTTCGCCGCACTCCAGCGCACAGTGCTCCTCGTCGCTCTTGTCCCCGCAGTCGTCTGCGCCGTCGCACACAGCGACGCTGGGCCTGCAGTTACCGTTCGCGCACTGGAACACGCTGGGGCGGCAGACTCGCGCCGGGCAGCTCATAGGCTCGTCCGAGCCGTCCTTGCAATCCTTCTCACCATCGCACCTTTAAAACGAAATAATAAAAATGGAGTTGCACCCCTCGTGCCTTCTCGAGAAGTCCTCGAAAAAAAAGAAATAGATTCATTGACGCTACATTAGACACATTGTACTTTTTAAAACTCAATTTTCAAACAAAAAAGTAATGTTACGCTTTGCACAAATTTTGTATTATATAAATAAATTTACCAATTATATTTAATATCTATTTTTCATTTACTCAAGTTATATATAAATTAGACAGGAATAATCATTTAGTTAAAGTTTTCTTGTGTTTTTGATAAATATTATCAACATTATTCCAAAAATATAATTTTTGCAATATTTTTTCAATATCTCGAGAATTCTCAAGAAATATGATCCGATTTCTGATTTCTCGAGAAACAAAAAATATGGAGAAATCAGGAACACTAGCTGCAAGGTCCTCGATTCAGTTCGCACGTACCTCCAGTACCAGGGAATACATTTCTCATCGGGAGGTCCGCAGTGATGCTGGCCACCGGTGCAGTTGGCCCTGCAGGTTTTGCCATCCTTCTCCAGCACGAATTGATTGGGGCATTTGCACTTGTAGGACGTGACGCCGGGCTGACCGTATCCCTCCAGCAGGTAGGAGCTGGCAGGCGGTGAAATCAGGCACAGGTGGGAGCAGCCGCCGTTGTTCTCCATGCAGGGGTTGTTGTAAGGCAGCTGGCGCAGCGGGTGGTACGCGTGGATGTCGTACGGCCTGTGAGTGGTGTTGCGAAGCACTCGCAGGTTGGTCCCAGAGAACTTATCGGCCCTGCTGATAGCCTTCAGGTTCCAGTCGGTCCAGAACACGAAGTCGTCGAACACCGTGATGGCGAAGACGTGCGGCACAGTTGCCCCGGTGAGGACCTTCCTACGGTTGTGACCCTCCAAGTCAGCGAAGGCTATGTAGTCGAGATGCGCGTCTGCCCAGAATATCCTGTGGGTGAAGTAGTCGATGGTCAAGGCGTTCGGCCAGGCGATGTCGTCCTCCCAGGTGAGGATTCTTGTGAAATTACTGCCGTCCATTCCCATCTTGCCTATGTAGGCCTGGAAATTTGAAAGGGACATTGCTTGGGGTGCTACGCGAACGAATTGGAAGAGCCTCAGACGGCCCTGACTGTTCTGCTGTTTCATCAAACTTTGCGAAGCATTGAGGGGGCTAGGCAGTCGAAAAATCGATTTTTTATTGCATTTTCCGAAAGTACTATCGTTTCTGAATAAAATGCTGCTTGGTTTATAGTAAAATTCGCAGAATTGTAGATTTGGCAGCTAAAAACGTCAAGCGGCAATCTATAGCGTCGCCTTTGCCCAGAAGCTTTAAATGCGTTTTAAATTTGAGGTTTTCATACACAAATTAAGATGTGACCGGATTTTAGTAGCGCAGAAACAATGATGCTCCCCATAAATGATGAATTAGTGGAATCTGTAGAGTGTCTTTACCTGAAGGTGCCACGAAGTGAAGTACAAGTATCCAGTTCCAGGGTGAACTGCAATGGCTCTTGGGTCTGCTATGCCAGTTTGTAAAGTCTTTCTATTCGTCCCGTTAAGTTCAGCGACGTCCAAGTGTTTGGCGTGGCGGTCCAACCAGTACAGCTTCCGACCTACCCAATCTATTGCTATTCCTTCTAAACCAAGGCTGTCGTGTCTGATAATAGCTTCCCTCTCTCCCCCTGCAATCGGCGCTCTGAAAGGAATTTGCGTGTGAGTAAAAGTTCCTCGAAATACTCTCCCCGCAGAATTTTGTTTTAAAGATTGAAACTCGGAATTAACTTAATACTGGGCTTTAAGTATTAGGACTTGGGAGCAGAGTTGGGCATTATTCAATTAGATTTTTATTCGAATAAATTTTCGAATAATATTTTAATAAAAACTTCAAATAATCGAATAAAAATTTCGCATAATCTTTGCATACAAATTTCAAATAATCGAATAAAAATTTTGAATAATCTTTGAATACAATTTTCGAATAATCTTCGAATAAATATTCTGAATCTTCGAATAAAAAGTTGGCATAATCTTTAAATAAAAATTTCAAATAAACTAATAAATATTTCTAATAATCTTCGAATATAATTTTCGCAATTTACGAATAAAAATTTCGAATAATCTTCGAATAAAAATTTCAAATAATCTTCGAATAAAAATTTCGCATAATCTTCAAATAAAAATTTCAAACAATCAAATAAAAATTCGCATAATCTTCGAATAAAAATTTCGCATAATCTTCAAATAAACATTTCAAATAATCAAATAAAAATTCGCTTACTTTTCGAATAAAAAGTTCGAATAATCTACGAATAAAAATTTCGAATATAACGAAGTTACTATAGAATACCGCCGAATAATTTTTTATTCGAATAAAGCCCAGCTCTGCCTAGAAAATACAAATTTTAAAATACAATCCTTCCCACTGAAACTATCTTCTTCCTATTACCGTTCACAGTTCAAATTTCCTTCCAACCACTCCTCTACATTATCCCAGACTAAACCTATTCAAGCATCGTTTACCTGAAAATGGTCTTCGCCGTGACGTCGCAAAAGTACAGCATTTGCTCCGAGTAGTCAGCGTCCAGTGCGACGACATTGATAAGATCCTGATGCATCAAGCTGTAATTGGATGCGTCTATGGACATGTTCCTCACGTAGTATTTATTAGTGAAGATGATCCAGGGCTTCACATTATCCCTCCTCTTGCAAGTGTGTTCATCGGCCGCGCGCTCGTACCAGTAGTCGTTGCACTTGCAGTAAAAACCTCCCGGCGTGTTCTCGCACTGCTGGCTGCAGACCTGAGGGGTCTCCGTGCACTCGTCTATGTCCTCGCAGGCCTTGCCGTCCTCCAAGAGCTTGTACCCCGGATTGCACTCGCAGTAGTAGCTCGTCAGGGTGTCGATACACTTGTGCCCGCACTGATTCATCTCCACCCTGGCGCACTCGTCTATGTTACAGTGGGCCGGCTCGTCACTCTCGTCCGCACAGTCTGGGTCCTTGTTGCAGACCAATCGCTGGTCGATACAGTTCCCATTGGCGCACATGAACTCCCCGGGATTGGGACAGGTCATGTTCTTCACCTTCGGCGCTGTGCGATGAAAAAACACCATATTATAAATAAGCCAGTACACTTATTCATGGTTATTAAGGGTGGTCCTGTTTCGGCCTGCAAGGAACTTTAAGAAACCCAAGAAAATTCAAGAAACATAAAGAAACGAGCAGAACACAAGAAAAAAGTCTTTTTCACATATTATTATTCTCTGGATTGGAACAATTCTAGGAAATAAAGCCACGATATTTAGAAGTTAAAGGGACTAGGCAGTCGAAAAATTGATTTTTTTATAACATTCTTTTTTTCGAAAGTACTACCTTTTCGGAATAAAATACCGCTTGGTTTATAGTAAAATTCACAGAATTGTAGATTTGGCAGCTAAAAACATTAAACGGCAACCTATACCGTCGCCTTTGCCCAAAAACTTTAAGGGGTTATACCTAATCAGGAGGCCGAAAAAAGGCGAATGTTTGTGAATTTTTTTTCAAAAAGCGGAAGCATATATTTTTACAGAACTTTTTGCACATAAAGGAGCAACATTTAAAGAACATTTGGTAATATTTTCGTAGAAAAATATTCACGTTTATAATAAAGTAACAACCGACATCCAAGATGCCTTTTTAAAAATTTGGTTTTGCGGCGAGCACTGCCATTCGGAACCAGATTATCCAAAATCAAAAAACAAAAAAGGTTTCTTTAGTATATTAATGTATCTTTCGACTGACCGGGGGAATTTCCGAAATATTAATTTAAAATAAAATGGCGGCTATTTAAAGTTTGAAGTCCTGATTTTCGCGCAAAAAACAGCAATTTTTCGTTGATAAAATCGAAAATATACATTGAAAAAAAAATGCGAACGACATTCTGTAGAATTTTATATAAAAAATAAGCCCACCAAATTTCAGAAAGATTGGTGCAGTAGTTTTTGAGACAGCTTGCTCACCATTTTTAAAATGGCTTCTTGGATGTCGTTGTATTTTTATTATAAACGCAAATATTTTTCTACAAAAAAAATTACTAAATGTTCTCTAAATGTTGCTCTTTTAAGTGCAAAAAGTTCAGTAAAAATATATGCTTCCGCTTTTTCTGAAAAAATTCACAAACATTAGCCTTTTTTGCGGCCTCCTGACTAGGTATAACCCCTTAAATAAAAATTTACAGGGAGCTGCAGGAAACTATACCCATCCGTGTATTGGGAGCACATTTTCAATATAAATTCTCCAAAAAAAGATAAAAAAAATTTTCCTACAGAAAAGGATAAAATCCGAAATATCAACATAAAAATTGTATTAATTTGTTTACCAAAATTTTGCTTCCTGCACAAGTTGGAGACTGTCTTAGAGATTATAAAAATGCCTTTACTTTCTGTTTTAGGTGATTCACCTGTCCGGAATCGTGTTCACCATCAAACGGTGCATCGCGTACACGCTCTCACATTTACATTCATAACTTTTTTGCTATAAATATACTTATAATTTTCTTTTTGCGCATTAAAGTCAACGAAATAATTAAAAATTAAAACAAAAATTATCTCTATATTCATGTATTACTTCAGAATATGTGTTTGAAGAACGGCCTGATTTTGGGCTGTTGAGGGTAACCTACCCCCTTAAGAAACAAAAACCACCCCAAATCAATCCACTACTCACGACATCCATCCTCGTCAGAGTGATCGCCGCAATCGTCCTGCCCGTCGCAGCGGAACTGCTTCCTGATGCACTTGAAATTATGGCAAGTGAACTCCTGGCTACTGCAGGCCTTGTACCTCGAATTACAGAACTTCCCCTCGTCGCTGCCATCCCCGCAGTCATTATCATGGTCGCAGACCCAGTTCTGGTTCAAGCAGCGCCCGTTGTTGCACGTGAACTGGTTCTCTCCGCAAGGCGTGGGCGTGGGACAGTGATGCAGAGTGACGTTCTCATCGGCACCGTCCACGCAGTCCGGGTCCCCGTCACAGAGCCATTTCTTCGGGATACATTGCGCCCTGTTCCAAACCTTATTCGCCGTGCAGGTGAACTCAGTCTCTTCATCGCACTTTCTATCGTTACACTGGTGCCGTTCGTCCTCGTCAGACTGGTCCAAACAATCATTGTCCCCGTCGCAAATATAGATCCTGGGTATACAGTTGCCATTGTCGCACGTGAAGAGGTCTCCGAAGCAGGTTCTGCCTTCAGACTGGCAGTAGCCCGGCGGCTCGTCGCTGCCATCCAGACAGTCGTCGTCGCCGTCACAGTACCAAGTGGCCGGGATGCACCGGTGATTCGGGCACCTGAAGCTGTTCTGCGGGCAGGTCCTCTGCGCGCAGTGCAGCGGGTTCTCGTCGCTGTTATCCCCGCAATCATTGTCCCCGTCGCACAGCCAGTAGGGCTCCACGCAGATGTTGGTCTTCTCGCACTTGAGGTGGTTCGGAGGGCAGGTGGTGTTCCTGGGGCAGCGGCCATAGGTCTCGTCCGACGTCGCGTTGTCCTTGCAGTCGTTGACGCCGTTGCAAACTTGGTACTGAGGTATGCAGCGATAATTCGAGCAGGTGAACTCCCCGGTGGCGCAAGGCGGATAGACGCAACCCTCCTCGTCGCTCCCGTCGCGGCAGTCGTTCTCGTGGTCACACTTCCACGTCTTGAAGATGCACCTGCCGTTGTTGCACCTGAATTCATTAGGGCTGCAGGAATGGTAGGAGCAGTAGTTGGTGTCCTCGTCGGAGCCGTCGCCGCAGTCGTCGTCCCCGTCGCAGGCCCACATCCTCGAGATGCAGCGGCCGTTTCTGCAGGCGAACTTGTTCGAGTCGCAGGTGACGTTCTTTGGCACGCACATCCTGTCCTCGTTCACCAGCCGGCTGTTGTCGTCGCATTTGCACTCCACCGAGCCGTTCACGCCCGGGTGGCAGGATTGGTCGCAGCCGCCGTTGGATATGTTGCAGGGGTTCACCTTGCACTGCTGCCTGGCCGCTGAGTAAATATGCAGGTCCCTCGGGGAATCCTCCAGCCGCTTCACTAACTCAACCTTATTCGCACCGGTGTGCTTCTCCGCGCGGTACACGCCTCTCAACTGGAGGTCCGTCCAGTAGATGTGCTCCCTGAAAACGGTAATAGCGAAGGGGTATATAGTCGCGCTGACCAGCACCTGTCGGTTCCTCCCGTCCAGTTCCGAGCGCTCGATCTTCTCGCGCACCGCATCTGTCCAATACAGCATACGATCCTCGTAATCGATCGCCAGGCCACTCGGTTGCGACAGGTCCTTGTCGATGATAGCCTTCTTCAGAGAGCCCGCCATGGTGGTTCTGAAGATCTTTCCGGAGGTGCCGAAGCGGCCCCAATCGGTGAAGTAAAGAGACCCGTTGCAGGGATCCACGACGATCGCCCTGGGCCTGTCCACCCTGGCGATCATCACCAGGTCACTGCCGTCGAGGTCCATCGCGTAGATGCTGTTGTTCGAGGAGTCCGTCCAGTAGACCTTCTTCTGCGTCCAGTCGTAGGAGATACCTTCCGGGTTGATCCCTTTGCTGATCAGAGTGTGGATCTCCGACGAGGAAGGGTTTTCCGCCTGCATCCAGGCGATCTTCGCCCAGGGCCTGATCTGCGTAAACAGAAGCTTCTTATCCTGGTAATCAAAGTCCACGCCCACCACGTTCGTCAGATTCCCCACCGCGCTAAACGGCACGCTGGTGTTCTGGGGATCCAGACCAATGGCCCTGATCTCTGTCCTCGTGGCGAACACTAAGTACTCTTCCATATTCCCGCAGTTCTTTCCATCAGCCGCTAATTTACCCACCGCGCAGTCGCAGCGGTACCCAGACGAGCTTTCTTTCGGCATAGCGAAGCAGAGCTGCGAGCAGCCTGCGTTGCCGTTCTGCGAGCAGGGGTTCGTGGGGTCCGCAGGCTGGGAGTTCTGATCGAACATCACGATGTCGCGGAGCTTCGGCAGGTTGGACCTGACGATAGTCGGCAGGCTAATGTTCCCGCGCTTGCTCGCCTTGAACACAGTCGCTAGGTTCCTGTCCACCCAGTAGACGTCGTTGCCGTAGATGGCGACGCCCATGGGATTAGGGAGGTTCCTTCTGATGATCTCCCGCACTCCGGTTAAGGAAACTTTCTGTATGACGTCCTGCTTAGAATCCACCCAGTAGACGTCATGCGTGGAGAGGTCGATGGTGATGTCCCGTGGGGTGCTGATACCAGAGGTGACAATGGGCACCCAGTTGCTGCCGTCCAGGTAAGCCCTGCCTAGTCTAGGATACTGTCCGTAGTCTATCCAGTAGAGGTAGCGTTTGATGGGGTTGACGGCGAGCTCGCGAGGCGAGTCGGTTGTCTTCTTCACGAGGACCTTCCTGTTGCTGCCGTCGAGCTTGCACACCTCCACGTAATTGTCGTGAGGGAATACGTTGGTGAAGTAGAGATTACCAGCCACCCAGTCGATAGCCAGGCCCCGGATTCCGTTGGAACCTATGCCCTGCTTCACCACGTGTTGCAACTCAGTGCCGTTCGGCCGGATGCGGAAGATGCCGTTCCAAGTGCCTCGGTTGAACTCCACCCAGTAGATCCAGTTGCCCGGATAGTAGACGTCCACGTGGAGAATGTGGTGGCCGACCCCGGTGATAGGCATCATCGCCTCCTTCGCGTCTTTCAAGCTGTACCCTCTGACTACGTCCAACTGGGTCACCACGGCGAAGGTCTGGAAGGGTTCGCAGGCGGTGTCGCTTATTTTCCGGTAGCCCATGCCGCAAGCGCAGACCCTGGTGCCCCCGGAAGCCGGCAGACAGATCTGCGAGCAGGCACCGTTGTGCACGGAGCACGGATGGTCCCCTGTGACTCGTTTCTTGTAAATGGTTAGTGTCTTCAGCTCCGAGTCGTTGTCGATTATCGTGGTGGGGTTTCCCCCATCGGGGAGGTCCACCCTTTCGATCTTGTCGTACGTTGGGTCCAGGAGGTAGAGCCTGGACTCGTGGACAGCGAGAGCCTTGGGCAGCGCTATGTTCTCGGAGACGATGGTTCTCAGGTTCCGCCCGTCCGTGGAAATGGCCATTACGAGGCCAGGGTACAAGGAACTGAAGTAGACAGTCTTGCTGGGGATGTCGATGGTCACCGCCTCCGGCCTGTTCACGTTCTCCACTAGAATCATCGGGTTCGTGCCGTCCATGTTCACTCTCCCGATCTTCATGGGTATTCCAAAACTCCCGTCGTCTACCCAGAAAATGTGGCCCTCTAGCGGATCCACGCACATGGCCTTGGGTTTAGCTACCGAGGTATTATTGCCGTCATTGGCGAGCACAATGGTCCTGTATCTGTTCTTTCCATCGACCTTTATCGCTTCTATGTTGGAAGCATACTTGTTCCCGATGAACAGGTTCCTCCCCAGCCAGTCGAAAGCCATGGCAGACGGCGAGCCGACGATCCCGTCTTCGCCGGAAGCACTAGGGAACTCTGTTTTGTTCCCACCGCTGTAGGGAGTCGTGTAAATGGTGCCATTCTCGTCGTCGTCGTCCTTCGACTGCAGCCAATAGATCATCCGCTCCTTCCTGTCGTAATCGATGAACCTACCGCCTTCCACTCCTACAACAGGCGTTATGTAGCCTGTCTTAGTGCTGCCCGGTACCAGAGACACGTCCACGATTTGGGATCCCCGCAGCACCATCAGGTACGGCGTCTCTTCCTCCGAACACTGGCCATTTGGCTGTAGCTTGAACCCTACCTGGCACTTGCAGCTGTAGCCTTGGGAGCTGGCCGGGGATAGCAGACAGAGATGCGCGCAAGTGGTGTTCGCGCAAGGATTTAAAGAGACGGGTTGCAATACTGGGTGGTGAACGTGGATGGACAGAGGCTGCGATATCAAATGGGAGACGACTGTCTGATTAGCGCCGTAGAACTTGTGAGCGGATAACACTCTGTTGAGCTGTCTATCCGTCCAGTACATCGTGTCCTCGAATAGAGTCAAAGAGTGCGGATGCAGGAGGTAGTGGGAGCTGGCTAATACTTGGATCCTCTTGCTTCCGTCGTAGAGGCAGGTGTCGATGAAATCCAGCTTGCTGTCCGCGAAGTATATTCTCCTGTTCGCAATGTCCAAAGCTAAGCCGTTGGGCCAGTAAATCTTCGTGCTGATGATGGTAGACCTGTTGCTGCCGTCCATGCCGATCCTCTCGATCCTAGGATTCTCGCCCCAATCGGTCCAGAAGAGCCAGCGTGCCCCGGGGCTGGGGTCCAAGCACATTCCCCTGGGTTGCGTGATGTTCTCCTTCACCAGTATCATTCTACTAGCCCCGGTCTCTTTAGCCACCTCGATGGTGTTCAGCTTGGAGTCCAGCCAGTATAGATTCTGCCCTATCCAATCGTAAGCGAGCCCCTCCACCAGGTCCAACCCGGTAGATATCACGTCTACTGGATCGGTGCCTCTGTCCAGCCGCGAGATCTTCTTCAGCTTCATGTCCGACCAGAAGATCGTGCCCGTGTGCATGTTGCTGGCGGTAGCTACCACGTTCTCCACGTTGATCGGTACTCTCTCCAGTGCCTGGTCCTGCAGATCCGCTACCAGAATTGTGTGTCTGTTCGAGATGATCAGGAACGCCGCGCTGTGGTTGTAAGCCTTACAGGTGTGCTTGTCCTTCTCCAGAACGTAGCCCTCGACGCAATTGCAGTAATACCCGCCCTTGATGTTCATGCAGACCTGGGAACACCTCCCGGGTGGATCGCACTCGTTGACGTCCTGGCAAAGGTAACCGTCTTTGCTGAGCTCCTCGCCCGGCGGGCACGTGCACTGCTTCCCCATGGGCGTCTGTACGCAGCCGTTGCTGCAGTAGCCACCGCGGTACTTGCACTCCTGGAAGTCACAACCTGGACCCTCGTCAGCTCCGTTGGGGCAGTCCAGATTCCCGTCGCAGACGCTGGTCAGGTTGACGCAGCGGTCGGTGACGTTCGGACACTTCCACTGCTGGGACTCACAGCGGAACTCCGGGGAGGTGCACGCGTGCAGCTCCGTATCCTCGTCGGAGCCGTCGCCGCAGTCGTCTTTCCCATCGCAGATGTACGCCTTGAACACGCACTTTTCATTGCGGCACTTGAAGAAGCCCGGCTGGCAGCCGATCTCCCCGCAAGGATCCGGCTCGTCGGACTTATCCGGGCAGTCGGCTGTCCCGTCGCAGTACCAGCTCTTCGGTATGCATATAGCCGAGCTGACGCACTGGAACTGCTTGTCGGTGTTGCAGTGGTCAGGCGCTAAGGAAGGGCAGCCCACCTCGTCGCTGCCGTCGTTGCAGTCCGAGATACCGTCGCATTTGTACGAGTCCAGCACGCACATCTTCTGATCCGCGCACGTGAACTGGGTGCTGAGGCAGGTCACCGGCGGGCAGTCCATCTCGTCCTGCTGGTCGAAGCAGTCATTGTCCCCGTCGCAGACCCACGACTGGGGGATACAGTGGCCCGATCGGGGACAGGTGAACTGGAAGTAAGAGCAGGTCTTCGCCACGCAGAACTCGCCCTCGTCGGAGTTGTCCGCGCAGTCGTTCTCCGAGTCGCACTTCCACGTGTTCGGTATGCATCTGTTGTTCGCGCAAGTGAACTGGTTCGCGCTACAGGTGACGTTCGGGCAGCCCGCCTCGTCGCTGTAGTCCCCGCAATCGTTCTCCGAGTCGCAGCGGAAGCTTATCGGCACGCACCTACCGGTCCTGCATTGAAACTCGCTGGCGCCGCAGGTGGGCTTGGTGCAGTTCTGCTCGTCGCTGTTATCCAAGCAGTCGTTCTCCCCATCGCACACCCACGTGTGAGAGACGCACCTCTGATTGGCGCATGTGAAGTCCCAAGCGTTAGGGCAAGCTTCCAGAGGAGGCTCTGAATCCGGATCAGCCGCGCAGGTCCTGTCGTTCGGCTGAAGGCGTTCCCCGTAGGGGCAGCCGCAGACCCTGGTGAGCCTAGCGATTCCATACCTATTGGTATTATTATGAGGAACAGCGAAGCAGAGTTTCTCGCAGCCGCCGTTGTTGACGGAGCAAGGATGGTCCGGCGGGGAGGTCTGTATATCACGGCTGAAGACTTTCACTCCGTAGAGCCTGTTCGTAGCCGGCTCGCGCACGAGGATGGACTCCTGGTCGCCGGTCTCCTTGTGGAGCCTGATGATAGCGTCCAGCCGCCAGTCGGTGATGTACATCCACTCCTCGTGAATGGCCATGGAGAACGGGTGCCTGATGAGCCTCGAACTGACCGTCTGAACATCCGTGCCGTTTAAGTTCGAGTGCTGGACGTGGTCGAGCAGAGCATCGCACCAGTAGAGCCTGTCCTTCGTGAAGTCGATAGCCAAGCCATTGGGCCAGCCCAGCGTTAGATTCCTGAACACCAGCAGATTGGAGCCGTCGGTGTAAGCTCGGCTGATGTTCGCCGGCCGGTCCCACTCGGAGAAGAAAATGAACCCGTGGTTGGGATGGATCACGATCGCTCTGGGCCGCTTCAGATTCTTCAACAGCGTCCTGCGGTAGGTGGTGTTCTGGGTGCTGAGGACGTTCAGCGTACCCTTGCGGGAGTCGATGTAGTAAAGGTTCTTCGCTGCCCAATCCACAGCCAGGCCCTCCACTCCCTCGTTCTGACTAGCCAGCACGATCTCCCTGCCAGTGCCGTTTTGATGGATCCTGTAGATCACGTCCTGCAGCACGTCGCTGTAATATATGTACTGATCGTGGGCGTCGTAGTCCAGCCCGACGAATCTGGCTCTCCTCGACACCACGGGCAAGATCGCGTCGCTGAAGCCTTCCATCACCGGGTCCAGCACTCTGCCTTTGATGAACCTCTGCTGAGAGTACATGAGGAACTCCTGCACCAAGTTACAGTTCCTCTGGTCGCTGGAGAGCCTCCAGCCGATATCGCAAGCGCAACGGTAGCCCAGTCTGTTCTCCTGGTCGCTCGCCGCGGTGACGATGCACATGTGCTGGCAGCCGCCGTTGTTATTTCCGCAGGGATTGGAGACTTTAGGCTGGGTCAACGGGTGGAGGACCTTGATCGCCTTCGCGTCCCTCATCTTGTACACCGTCTGCAGGGAATAGTCGCCCTGGGTCTTGTCCATGCTCATGATCACTTGCTTCGTGCTGTCCGTCCAGTAGATCTTGTTCTCGAACAACGCGAGCCTCGTCGGCGACGGAGTTTGCGAACCCCTCAGTACCATCACCCTGTTCCTCCCCAAGTAATCCGCCGTCTCGATGTAGTCCAACTGCGAGTCACACCAGAAGATCTTCCTGGCGATCACGTCCACGGCTATGCCGGAGACCTTGTACGCCGCCTCGGAGACAATCGGGAACGCCGAGGTGCCGTCCATGTTGGCTCGCAGCACCTGCTTGCTGTCCGCGACGAACATCAACCCCACCGTCGGGTCCAGACCGATGTCCGCTGGGTTGGTGAGGTTCGAGCCGAGGGCAATCCCGTGGTACCTGCCGTCCAACTCGAACACGTCGATCTTCTGCACCACCGAGTCCACCACATAAAGCTTCTCCCCTATCCAGTCCACGGCAAGGGCCACCGGCCCCCAGGAACTCGCCATGTAGATGTCCACGATGGACCCCGCCTCGTCGTGCAGAGGCTCCGAGTGCACCTTCCTCGTCTTCACGTCGCTCCAAAATAGCAGGTCTCTGGAGTGAAGGTAGTCCACTCCGCTGGCGCCGGTGGTGTTGACGACGATGCTTCGGTCCTCGCCGGTAGGCGACATCTTCCAAACAGCCCGCTCTTGCGCCACCAACAACTCCAGAGTCACGCCCTCGTGCGACAACGCTCGGCACTTGTTGCGCCCCTGAAGCACGTAGCCCGGCGCGCAGCTGCAGATGTAGGAGCCCACCGTGTTCTCGCACAGCTGCTCGCAGTAGCCCCATTCAGAGCACTCGTCGCGGTCTGTTGGACAGATTTTAAGTTAATTGGCCAGTTAATAGCTGGCTCGTTAGTAGCGATGCGTAGTATCACTCGCTGGTGGGAAAGCTGGACGCACCTACGCAGGTTCTTGAATCGTTCGAGAGAATCCTACCCTCGGGGCAGTAACATGCTCCTCCCATGGGAGAGGCCTGACACTTGTACTGACATCCTAAGGAATTACACATACTCGTCGCTGTGGAGAGAGAAAGGATTATAAAGTTCACGGAATTTCCATGGAGATCTCTTGAACTTAATCCTAAGTTACAGGATGCAAAGTGAAATCAACTGTGTCTACTTAGAAGTGATCGACGTACCTGTTCTAAGGAACCATTTCAGCGTGTCGATTAAAACAGAAAGCCAGAAATGACGTTAAGTTCATCGAGAGACAATAATTTGCAAATTCAGGCTACAGTTTCTTGGTAAGTTAATAATCTCTAACTCGATTAAGCCACCGAAGAAGTCGAATAATTTATTCGCCCCTTCTAATTATCTATTCTTGCAACGCTGGGGTGCGAATGGATTTTACAGAAGGCCAATAAAGGCCCCCACAGTATTGCTAGCCAACTAGCTGAAATTTTTATTCGTGACATTTAGTTTAAAGAAAGTGATGCTTACAACAACGAGCCTCTTCGTCCGCGTCGTCCTCGCAATCAGGCTTCCCATCGCAGAGCTGAGAGCGGTCTATGCAAAGTGGCTTGCCATCCGGCGCACCCTTCGGACACATGAACTTGTTCCAAGGACACACCGTCACCGTGCAGGACTTCTCGTCTGACCCATCCTGACAGTCCTTGTAACCATCGCAGTGATACGACTTTGGTATGCACAGTGCGTTCGCGCATTTGAACTGGCTGATCGCGCATGGCTGGAAGTCTGAAAATCCTCGACTTTAACCGTGGCACTTTCTTTACGCTACAAAGAAAGTTCGACAGAAGTAGAACGAATCTTAATTAGAAACGCATTGTGGCGGTGTGCCAAATGCGCACTGTAGAATCTAAGCAATGTCTCAAAATTAAAACGATCCCTCGCTCCGACACACAAGACCCTTCGCATTGTCTCAAACAAATAATCCACTGTCCCATTGATACGTCTAATAAAAGAAGCACAGAAATAGAACATACTGCAATTCTCCTCGTCGCTGTTGTCTCCGCAATCGTCCTTGTAGTTGCATCTGGACGACTGTTCGATGCAACGCTGCGTGGAGTTACACCTAAATTGATCCAGCCGGCAGGCTGGCTTCGTGGTGTCACACTTCTCTTCGTCCCGACCATTCCGACAGTCCAAGTAACCGTCGCACTTCTTCTCTTTCGGGATGCAAAGCTCAGGCGTCGTTCCACCACACCGGAAGTCGTCCGGTTGGCACTTCCTGTAATCTTTTTAACACTATCGATCAGCAATTTTCCCTACCATTCCCTTAATTTTCTAAAAGCGAACAAACTTCACAGTCAAAGTGTAATACTACGAAGGTTTCTCAGAGTCTAAACTATTTTGCGAGTTACTGGAATTACAGAAAATAACACCCAGCGAAGGTACGCTGCTGTAAATGGTGAGTGTAGGTTCGTGATCTCTGGAATCGTAAAGGCAGAAGTTTATTTAAATTATGTAAGGGGCATTGATTGGTACTATCTCTCGTCGCAATAAAAAGCGCTATTACTCCTACTAAGAAATGAGAAACGACCTCTATCATGACAAAGATCATGACCCTGGCCTAGATTCAGAGTATCCCTTCTGCATCCACTGCACAGAGCCTGATATTCTATTTTGTCGTTATTTTTTGTAATACCAGCTGTTTGGGAAATAATAGGCGACTCGCAAATTAATGAATACTCACTGCAGCCGGCTTCATCGGTTCCATCGACGCAATCAACGGTCATGTCGCATCTTTGATGAGGAGGTATACAATAAGTCTTATTGAATATATACTGGCCACAAGTGATCTGTCCAGCCTCGCAGTCGGGCGGTGCTGGAAGGGAGAATTAAACCTATTAATAAACTGCGCGGTACCTCTATTATGGGTCTATTACACCGACCGATAGTCGTGTATCGATTCCGCAACCTGATTCTGATATATAATTCCTGGCATCGATTGAATCTAATGCTATCTACGAGTGGAGGAATCTCCGGTGGTTCTTTATCGATGCATTAAAGGACAAATAGTAAGTATCCAATGTCCTCTTATCAAAAAGTAAATACCATCGAGGACTTAGCTTAGCTTTCAAGCATTATCGCATCTCTTGCAAATAGCAATATCGTTCTCCAAATAACAAACACGCTTTGTTCTACTCCTTAATTGTATCTACTGTGAGCTCTTCACAGAAAGATGTTAGGAATGCTAATATTGGTGGACATAATCAATGTTAATAATTCCTAACATCAACGCAGCAGAATCGCCCAATGTATTAATGACAATAGACTGTAATTGGCAAGTACAATAATTACATTCGGGATGACTTTTAATTCCTGTTTCCCTGCCACGCGATATCTCCTTTCATATTGCGTCGTGCACAACAATTGAAAGTTACATCACCACCCAGAACAAATGTTTAACAGGAGATTTCGACCCGATTGCGGGTCGCAGAAAAACACAGGGTTGCCAACTTGAAGTCTTACGTTTAAGCAAAATAAAAGCAAGGAAAAAGGCAAATATGTTTGAAAAATATTCATAGTAATTAAATCACAATAAAAGTTCGAGATTCAGATTCTCTTTGCTGGCATCATAAACATTTTTCGTTGTTAAATTTTGAAGCATTTGTTGAGATACACTAAAATCATTGCAACATTTGTTTGAGAGCACTATAGTTTTGCTCTAATTCTTATAATGACATCAAGAAGTAGAAGCTTCAGCTGCATTCTGTACCTTCCCTTTGTTTTAACGGAGGATTCCAGAGAAAAGATCCTCTCAACAACAGCATTGCTTACAGGATTTATTAGGCAAGTAAGGAAAAATGCAGCAAGCCCCTTAGAATCCCTGATGCTGAAATATACTAAACCAAAACTGCTCCTTTTGAAATTATTTAAAAAAAAAAGTTTTAGGGAAAGGGCTGTAAAAAAGAGCCAAAAAACTAAATGAATTTTCCAACGCCAACCAATTTGAAAAAATGTAGATTTCTGGAATTTAGCGTCAGAAAAGCCAAATTGGCAACCCTGGAAAAGCCGGGAATCACGCGAGCACGTGTTGCCCGTGCGGTTCCACGTGGATTATCTTTCTTTCTTAAAGTTTACATGTGTCCAGAGGATCTCGCGTGAGCCGGAAGCGCATCGAAAAGGATTCGACGCTTCCTACCGGAAGCATTTTTATCGCTGGTTACGATTTCCATTCCTTTGTGTTCCGGCCTTACCGAGAGGACACTGCAAGTTGCATTATTTCGCGTTTCTGTGTTCGAGTTAAATTGCTGTCGTCAATTGCGAAAGATTTTTTAAATCTAAAAAGTAAAAAATAATTTTTTCCCTTACATAATCTACGACTCTCATATTTTTTAAGTCGGTGCCTCATCATTTGCACTGTGTAAATCTGGCGCCGACTTAAAAAAATATGAGAGTCGTAGATTAAATAAGGGAGGAAATTATTTTTTTACTTTTTAGTGCAATTTTATTTTTTTGAAGTCGAGTTTAATTTTTTTTTATCTTGATTCAGATATGTGCGGGGCGGTGAAAAAATGATGCGGGGTACTTACTACAGGATTGGAACTCCTCTTCTGCATTTTCACAGTCTTTTTGATAGTTGCAAACTAAGGTAGCCGGTATGCAGGTGCCATCTAGACATCTGTAGCTGTTGGCACCACATCCGCTGCCACCAGCTGCAAAAGATAGGAAAAATATGCTCGTTATCGTTTTCCCGCCAAAAGTACGTAATTAATTTAAAATCAAACGAATGCACGCAGAACCGACGTTCTCGGTAAAGGGGCTCGGGGCAAGAATATTTTGGGACCCCAAACAATTTCTAAACAGTAAAAATGCATAAGAAACGCGATCACGAAACAAAAGGATAATAACAAGAATAATAATCAAAAGAAAATAAAAAATAAGAGAAATAAATAAAAATTAACATGTTTAAATGTATGGCTTTTTTATTGTCATGTCATTAATAATATTAGATTAGTACATTAGAAATTATGTTCTAATTTGTTTTTTCTGAATTTTAATCAAATAAAGAAATTTCGGTCTCATTTTTTTTTCTTTTTTTCTTTTGCACCCACTGCACCCTCTGCACACCAATAAGCTTCTTTCAACCCTATCATGTTAAGGTTGACAAAAGAAGTTTAGTATAAATTTCTAGTATCGAATTTTTTCGAAAACAGTTTTTCGCGCAAATATTTAAATGCAAGAATGAAAAAACTGTAACCCATTAGAAGCATTTGAATACATTAATAGACGCAGCTCTTAATTCATTATGAAAAAGTATTGAAGTATCTGCCAAAAATTTGTTTAATTTGAATTTAAATATTTGAAAATTAAACGTCTCCTAAACTAGTAACTTCATGGTACTCGATAATATTGATATGTTTATAACTACTTCATAATATCAAACTATATGATTCAACTAGCATCTTTCATTTCTGTTCAATGGACCTCAATTTTCGGTTTTTAGTATTCGTGGGTGTATCTGCAATTATATTGCGAAAGACTGTACCTAATTAAATCCTAAAGTTTCTGGGGTGGAGAATTTTCAAATTAGATTGTAGTTTCAATTTCAAAGATATTAGCGTCGTTCGATTTAAATAGTACACCCTGTATATAGATTTGTTCGGGGAAACAAGCACTAACGAGAAAGGGATAGGATAGAGTGCCCTCTAGCGGCGAGTGCGCAGATACTACTGCAAACTATTAACAACAATCCGAATGCAAGCGATTCGAAAGAAAAGAGGGAGCATTCGTGACTCGATGCATCAGTAGCGTGATAGGTGAAAGGTTCAATGAATACTGGGAGCTCCCTCTCCAGATACACAGAAGAGCCTCCTCTATTTGACCGAAAAGATCCGCCTCGGACGATTTCTTTTCTTCCTATAACGTTTCGCAGACTTCATTTAGCGAACAGGATGACAGCGATTACAGTATTCAATTCCCCTAGAACCTGTTCCCAGCTTATTTTCGAACGGAATATGGAATCAAAAATAAACGACATTTGGTAACAATTTTGCTCCACAATCACACTAATGAAACACACACTAGGGAGTTTAATCTGTTTCCATGTAATCTGGTAATTTGTTGAAGAGTTGATGGTCAGATTTTTGTAAGGAATTTCTATGTGGTGAATTATCTAGGGGAAAATCGAAAAAGCGAAGAAAGTTGTCTTATGGGATATTAGTATGCCACAGATGACAGCCGCGATTAAATTAATTTAACACTGATCAAGATCCAGCTGACAAGTTATTTTGCATAAATGAGTTAAAATCGAGAGGACTGGTAGAATTGCTTTTCCTAAACAAGAAGATAAAGTGAACGCAGCGGTCTCGAATCTTTGCTCGAAGATGTGCACTTTCTATGAAATCCGTGCAACAGGTGACGACTTTTTCTGCACATGAGAACGGGCCATACGCAGCTGCATGTGCACCCGCAATTATAATTACGCGTAACTGCGCGCGGGAATTACAAAATTACGACGCAAGGTATTTTCACTGCGTATTATCTAACGCGTACATCTCTCTTTCTTCTCTTCATTAAAACTGAAAGTGTTCAATTAATTTATTTCCATGAAAAGAATTTCATCTGAAATTAATTCTGGCCATTAGGAATAAAATATAAAGATTATTAACGAGGGAGAAGAGAACGTTTCGGTCGAAATTAGTTTCTGTAGCGTATCATTCTTTTTAATTTCATGGAGAATCAGGCTTAAAATTAATTGGATGGCTTGAAAAAATGTTTACGCGTAGATAGTTTTTTTTTTATAAAAAGATTAAACACCGAGCGTGGACGAGAGACAGAACGGTACCGACTGGCACCGAGCAGATAGAATCTCAACGGAATCTAGCTGGAATCGGTTATCTAGCACGTATAACCACCTACCGTATATGTGCATCCTTTCAAGGATAACATCGACAGGATGCTTAACGTTTCTCGTTCGATGACGTGGGCGCGATAATAGAAGCTCTTTCTGCCTCAAAATTACAAGGACACATACTTGCATGTATGGAGTAAGTACTTAGTTTTTTTCATACGCCTCTGGCGGGCAAAAATCGAAACGAGATAGAAACGTGGATGGCTCGAAGTGTGATGGAACTACGATTAATCGTCGATCGAACTATGGTCAAATCGAAACCAAACAGCAAGGGGTTGCAAGAATTGAGATGCATCGAAAGAAGACTTATATACATGTACCTGGTATCTGCAATTAAAATCGATAACATAAGTCATTACCCTAGGAACAACAACAAACATATCGACACCGTTCCAAATAGAATTTCTCAATACAAAGGACCAACGATTGTCAAGTGACAATAGACAGACACTTCTAAGAAGCCAAGCTAATCAACTCCGTGAAATAAAAATCACAAGAAACTAACAGAGGTGCTTCAATACCAAAACCAATCAATTCCCCGACCAAGACTTTCATACAAATGAAAAGAAAATAAAGCAACCAGATGATACAAAATGTTTTCAATCTCCCGAGCAGTCGCCGCGGCACGCATTTCTGAAATATCTTAACGTTTCTGGTCACGATACACCGAGGAACGTGTCCTCGGTATGAAAACAGGTGGTTTCTTCCAGACGACCGATCCAGCCACCTAAAATACGACACGTTCCATAAACGTTCCTCGTACCCTTTATCACCGTTCCGTGCTTCATCCTTACACACATACCCACGAACATTATCATAAAAATCATGACTTTATAATTGACACAAAACCTCCACGGAGTCCCAACCCCTACAATACCAATTTCCCCAAAAAAATCTCCGCCCAAAGGAGTTCCAGAAACATCCAATTTCGCTTCTAGCATTCGTAAGTATCTCCGCGCGCAGGTTGCGAATTTTCTCATCTCTACGCTGCGAATACGTGCGCCGTGTCGCCGCTGAGAGAGAGAGAGAGAGAGAGCGAGAGAGACGGAGTGACGCTCGCGGGGAAGAGAGAGAGGGGAGAGAAAGAGCGTAGGGAAGGGGAGAGGTGTAGTGCACCGCTCGTACCAGGCGGTGCGCCCTGGCACCGAAGGCAGACTCGGCCAGACTCGGCCAGACTCGACCGCCTGTCGGCCAGAGGGTGGGAGGGGGAGAGGCAGGAGGAGAAGTGCACTCGCCTACCTTCGCTCCTCGGCGCGATCTTTTTTGCGCGATCCTCTTGCGACCTTCTCTAGCCGAAAGGCTCTCCCCGTCGCACAGCGGCACGAGGTTCTTAAAACCTGGCCGAAATATGTAATTTCGAAATTGCTGAGATGGTAGCAAGAAAT
The DNA here is from genome assembly GCA_963855975.1 of Andrena chrysosceles. Lineage (NCBI taxonomy): Eukaryota > Metazoa > Arthropoda > Insecta > Hymenoptera > Andrenidae > Andrena > Andrena chrysosceles. Next base: position 34,082,149 of record OY979767.1, on the reverse strand, counting down.
TATCATTAATTTTCAACTTTGCGGGAAGATATTTTTACTAATTTACCCCTGAAAGCAGTGACCATCACTCTTGTGACTCCCTCTACCATTTACGAAGCGGTCGTCTAAAACGAATGATTATTGATGCGTGCGTTGTGTTTTGCCTTTTTCGCTACCCAGTTTGCAGAGATTAATAGCAGCATAGGGGTCCGTGGATATCGAGCATTTGAATTGAATAGTGTGTATTTATTTCGTGAAAGTTTATGATGTTGCAATTGGGGCAAGGTGTAGTTTATTTCGCCCAGAATTATATTCGGTGAAATTAGTTTTTGTAGTCTATGTAAACATTCACTTTTCTCTTCCACGTACTTCCGTCCCATCTCCCTGATATATGAATAGTTTATACTTTAATTGAAGAAGCCTCAGAACCTTCATTTCTTAATTTAAAAATGCGTCAACGTTTAGAACACCAATGAGCCGACTACATATTTGAATTTCGACCACGTTTTCATAAATGCTTCCCAGTGGAACCTCGAGTGCCCGAGGTGATCCGGGGACACACGATTTTTTGAATAATTCACCGTCCTCCTCGGGACCTTCGATCCCCCTTACAATTATATGCCCGTGTTTGACGACTGTGTGTTCGATAAAATTTTTACCACTCGCCCGAGGACAGGTCCTTGAAGATTTCCATTCGGTAATTAACCGGGCGCCGAGTCACGCTCGGGCACACGCAGTTGGGAAATGTAATCGTTGAATTCGAGCGCGGAGTTTCTGAATAATTCAGCGGGCAGTTAATATTCGACGGTTCGGGGCTATTCGCCAGGCTGGAATGTGCGGCTGAAATTTGTTTAGTTGCCGTGCGTGGAGTGGATTGAGTTAAGGGGCAGAGTTCAATAATTACGAGTTCATCGTACGGCCATCTCTGAAGGAATCGTTATCTATTCGACGCATCTTCCAATTAGGCTGAACACACGAGATTCCACTATACTAGGTGCTCGCGCCGGGGCGCTCAGCCGTACAGGCTGAACCGTCTGGAAGTGCTGCAATCGTAAAACCATAGGAATATAATTACCCCATGCCCGTGCATAAAGATCGCAATTGTTGGGGATCACTTTCACTCGCTGTCCCGCCTAGGAGCGCAACAGTTACGCGGCTGGGCGGTTTAGGGATTTTTAGGGGGGTTCCCCTAGGCTCCTCATGCGTGAGGATAATTCTTCGATACTTGGCGATCGTGCCGCTATTTTCGAATACCATTGGAGGAGCAATGAAAGATATGGGTCACGGTGGATTGATGGCCTGACGTGACTCAGTGCTGATCATTTTTGAAACGTAGACGAGCCTAGTGACGAGAATCTGTCTTAATCCTTAATTGCTGACGTACAGCCTCGCTGACCTCATTGCATTTTCATTCCCTTATACGAATCAGCCAGTCGTGTTCTTGTCACTCGAATCTTTCGGGTGCGGTACAGAGCGTAGCTTATCTGCGGAAAATATTATATTTCCACAGACACTGCTTATCTGTGTTGCCGGAACGATTTAGCGTAATGCCATGCACGGCACTTTTCGTGATAGCCGAGTTCCGTCTTGCCGGCGATAAAATTTCGTATAATTTGCTTTTATCAATCACGCCTCATCAATAATACCAACTAAGGACAAGCTTCCATTTTCTTGTCTCGAATGACGCGAAATAATGACCGTGAAAATGGGTGGAGCGTAATTCTAGCTTAATAGCAGGTAATTCGTGTCTAGGATAGAATCGAAGAACCTCGACGTGTCATGTAACGGGCGGTCAATAAATGCGATCTTGCCCTGGATCGCTCAATCTGGATTCTTCTTAACGAGAGAACGATGACCCGAAATCTTCGCCGAGGAATATCGAAATGAGGTGCGAACGTACGACCTTAATTTCGCCTCTGGGGTCTTTGACTGGCGCGATTGCACAAGGCGCTTGTACAGGGTGTTGAAAAAGAGATGATCATGGGTTTCGAGGGTGAAAACTCTGGATCGGTGGACATTTGTGTAAAAGACTTGTCGCATGATTGTATATAAAATTGAAGATTAAAGATAATTCTTTTAAATTTTAAAAAATCTTAAAATATTACAAATTTATATTAAAATTTTGAAGACATTTGAAACTATTAAAATATTAAAATTTTAAAGGTATATAATGTTAAAGATTTGAAAATATATAATATTAAAAGTTTGAAAATATTTACTATTAAAAATTTGAAAATACTTAATATTAAAAATTTGAAACAATTTAATATTAAAAGTTTGAAAATATTTAATATTAAGAATTTGAAAATACTTAATACTAAAAATTTGAAAATATTTAAAAATATTAAAATTTAGTATTACAAATTTGAAAATATTCAAAAACGCTAAAATTTAATTTTAAAATTTTGAAAATGTTTAAAAATCCTGCGCATATCGAAGAACATCTGTGCAAAATTTGATAAAAATCGGTAGAGCTTTACTCAAGTTACAGCGAGCACCGTTTCGAAATATTTGGTTCTGACACTATTTTTTTCGACGAGGTATTGATCATGAGAAACAAGACAAATTCGATTTTTTGAACTGGTAAAGGTGGTTTAACCCCTTTGAGACTCTTTAATCAAGCAGTAAGGAAATATTTGTTCCTGTATTACGTTTCAGTATCCCTTCCGTTCGCTTAGCGTTAAAATCGAGCGGATAAGCGCAGGTTCTGCCGCCAGAATACTGATCTTTCCACGAAAACCTATATGCGCGGACGTGCGCGCGCACAATAACACGGCCCGAGCCTCGGCTCCGTCTAAATGGAAATTCCGTGTCGTTTCGTAGAAAGCGTGCCCTTAAACGGCGTTAGAGACGAATTCGTTCCTCTCGCGACGCTTATGGGCACATCGACTTCTCCCACAGAAGTATCGCTGATCCTTCCCGCGAAAGAAACAACGACAAAAACGGACCGACGTTTTTACGGACTCCGACGCTTTCTTGCCTCAAAGCCCGCGTTTGGTGCCGCCCATGAAACTTTCAAGAAGCTTGAGACGCGCATGCGCATTCCGCGCGCGCGCTTTAATCCGCTCGAAGGTCGTTAATTCGAAAAAAAATTCTTTTATTTCGCTTTTACTAATCTGTATTTAATTAATCCTTAGATACTTTTCCGCCTATTTTCAAACTCCTCCAAATGGCACACCTGTTTCCCCTAGAGTGATGGTTGCGGTTCTTTTTTAACATAACGGTGCTTCTCGTCGATAAGTGACGGTTGAGCGAATCTCCCTTATCACGTGAACTTTTAAACTTCGACAGTTTTAACGTAGGTGTCGCTCCACTGCAATTGTCATATTTAGGGAAACTATTTTATCCGCGAAAGGGAAAGGTGTTTGAAAAATCACGGTTAGCTTCTTCTAATTACCATTGTAGCCGTTTCGCGAATCTCTGTGTGCAAGGGTCCGCACGTTCTACAGAACGAGCTGTATTAACGAACTGGCGTAAATGTGTGCTTGTAACCGGAGATTAATGGTGTAACTAGTAGCGCGATGTGGACGTCGCTTAAAAAGCTCCCTTCACCCACGGCATTAATCGAGCATTCGTCTCTCCGTGGCCTTGTAGACACGTACTACAAGTACAGTAGGTATGAGCCGAACGGTTGAATGGCACACCTATTTACGTGCGTCTCGATTGCTTGCCAGCCATCGTTCGTTGATCCGACTCGCTCGATTCACTCGGAACATTCGGGCTTGGATTCGAGAATTTTAATCGCCACCCAGACACCCATGGACATTTCCTGTTCCATCTATTCATTCCACTCACAAATGCCACGATTCAGAAATTTGGAAAAGTGGATCGCAGTTTGGTACGAGTGGTCGATACACGGCGATCAATGTTATGCGATAATTGTTGAAGGCAGAGGGAAAAGAGCAGTCCGGTGGGCAAACAACCTCCCCTGACGGCTCTGTTTCAAGCAATGAGGGCTTATTGTATGCTCGTTCCAATTCCAACCATCATAGCCCACCGCGGTGCACTTCCTTTCGTTCGAGGCGATTCCGCTTCATAAAGCCAACACCGTCAGCCTTCGATGCGCATCGGACGTTTTCCCTTTACCCTTTTTATCGTTCATTAGAATATTATGTATAGCGTCGTTTTCGACGAGTCGAGTTAAATCAGTGCTTTCAATGGACTGGGTATATGCACTGCTATGCTGCAACTATACTACTATTGGGTTCAGCAGTGCTGCTATCGGAGCTCCAAGGATTCCACAACTATACTGCTGCTGTACTCTCACTGCGTTGCAACTATACTGGGGCGATGATGGATGGTGACTATAGTCGCAACTATATCATACTTCTATCGCTAATACTGCTACTAATTACACTTGCGTGGAAATGTTAGTTGGGTGAAACGTGACAACTATAGTTGCAACTATATCATCTCTACTATATCCTATTTATATCGCTAATACTTACGCTATTGTAAAAACATTAGTTATGCGAAACATGGCAACTATAGTTGCAACTATATTATTCCTACTATACCACACTTCTATCCCCAATACTGCTCGCAACTACACTATCGTAAAAATATTAGTTATGTGAAAAATAGCAACTATAGTTGCAACTATATCATTCCTACTATATCACAATTCTACCACTAATATTTCTACTATTTAATTACACTATCATGACAATATTAGTTATGTAAAATGTGACAACTGTAATTGCAACTATACCACCCCCACTATACCACACTTCGATCACTAATTTTGCTACTAATTACACCCGCAGAAATATTTGTTACGTAAAGCATAACAACTATAATTGCAACTATATCATCCTCACGTCCATCGCAGCATCACTATCCTCCGACTATACTACTGTCATACCACAGTACGCGATTTAGAAAAAAGTTGCGAGAATCAAATACTGCGTTAAGTTTCGAGGGGACCCTGGGAACCGTTCGAAAGTTCCAAAACGAGTGGATGCATCCGTGCGACTTGCATCTAGCAGCGGGCGCGCATCATCGCTCGTAAATTAGAAAGGAGGAGTGTTTCGACGTAGCGAAGCAGCCGAGGGAAGAAAAGCCAGGAATCTTGAATAGAGGCAACGCGAGCCCAGGCATTCGCATTCTTTCTCGTTGATATTCTCCGATCGTGCTTCTCGATGCACCTTCCTAAAGGTTTCCAGGTCGTCTGCCACGATTCACATTTACCATAGCACTGCCTACCGAGCAGCTCTGTACCTCTCGCGCCCCATTCCACCATACTATTTTCATTTAAACAAAAAAACAACGCTCTTCAACATCAGATACGAGTCACGATTTTCTCCGTCAATTATGCAACTCTTAGCAAGATTGATTAACAAGGGGATTACTGGTTGAATGAACGACTCGATTGAATGAAACTTGCCGATCGGATAAATTGCCGACTAACAGACGATGCAAATAATTTATCGATATGCTAGCGACGCGTTAAGTAAATGGCTGGCTGAATGAACGTCTGGTTAAATCCATAGACGGGCGGAATAAAAGTGCAGGGATATTCCATTGATTCGTTCATGGGTCGATCGCGTGGGAAACTGCAACTTTCACCCATGGGATTACAAGAGAGCTCGAATAGCGCGAATCTAGCGGTTCTCGGTGGCCGTTGACTGAATCGCAACTCTTAATGTCAGCTTGGCTTCTAGTAAACTTTAACCAGCCCATTTATCCCCGATTCCCTCTGTTTACTTCAGAACCCACCACCAAACAATCGTACCATGATAAATAACACGACTATTACAACACTAAATCATTTGCCAAAAAACATCGATAACTCTTCGTGGTCACACCTTTTTGTAATCACAAATTGGTTGACATGGGGTTCACTGCACCTACAACTCACAGCGCCATTTTACCATTTTCGAATTTTTGAATCTTTTAACTTTTGAAATGTAAATTTTGATGTGATGAAATTTGTAATTAAAAAAATAGTGAGTTTTTTCAGTGAGTTTTTTTGTTAAAATTCACCAAATTTTTTAATTATAATATGAGGGTTGCAAAATTTACAGATATATCGGCAAAAAAAAAATTGCCTGGGGTGCGACACACCCTGCGTGACCACGAATGGTTAAAAAATACCCAAAATAATTTTTTCCCCCACCACGCTTCGTTCGTTGATAATATTTAACATTAAAAATTTGAAAATATTGAATACTAAAAATTTGAAAATATTCAATACTACAAATTTGAAAATATTTCATATTGGAAATTTGAAAATATTTAACATTAAAAATCGGAAAATATTTAATATTCCAAATTTCAAAATAGTTCAAATTAAAATTTTGAATGAATTATTTTTAAATTAAACTATTTTTATTTAACATTAAAAATCGGAAAATATTTATAAATATTATTGTTTAATATTAAAAATTTGAGAATATGTAAAAACATTAAAATATAATACCAAAATTTTGAAAATATATGATATTAAAAATTTGGAAATATTTAATATAAAAAATTTGAAATGTATTCAATATTAAAAGTTTAAAAATATTTCATACTTATTCCACGCTTCGCAATACACCACGCTTCTTCGTCAAGAAAATCCACTTTAAAAATCACCGTTCCAGGCGACTCCCTTGAAAAAGCAACATCTCCCACGAAACAAATTATATCGCACAGTTTCGACTCGTTTTTTCCACGAGGAACGTAGGCCTGAGGAGATTTAGCAGCATCTACAACTTCCCACTGAAAGCAAAAATGACCAGAGGGATCCTGTTTCCAGAGTCAGAGCCGTCTGGTTTCCAAAAGACCGGGTGTCGTGGCGCGCGGGTATCGCCGAGCGTGCAGGACATAGAGAAACAAAGAAACGAAGACGGTAGAGGGAGAAGGAAAGGGAGGAAGGTGTCCAGGAGGCAGAAGGAGAACGTAGAATCGGGGAGGCATGGTCCCGCTATCCGGTCGGCCGCTAGGCCGAGGTCGATGAACCTCGGCCCGCCTACCGACTTTACCTGCCAGCCTCGAACCTGCCAACCTGGCTGACTTGCACGACTCCGAACGTATCGGCAGGATATTTCGCCTACGACAAGCTCTGCTAGACGATATTTCGCGTTCCAGGCGTCACTGCTTACGAATAAAGCTGAACAGTGTGGCTATGCAACATAGGAAATGATTTTGTCGACGGTAACAGGTTTGTCTTTCAAAAATGAATCGAAAATGAAGAGGAAGAATTTTTTCTTACACCCTTCGTTTTCGAGAAAATCGAGGCTAAAAATGGGGATAGCCACGCGCGCTCTGTTTAGTGTAGCGCGCACGCACTTTGGAGGCTCGTTACCTCGAGAAGGAATCTTCTTACGAGAAAATGTCACTCTTTAATTTCGGTCCATTTTATCGGGTAGAATCATCTAAGTGTATCTTTTTTGGAGGGGGGATGGTAGTTAATTATTTAATTTGGTTTCGTAGATCAGCAGCTTTTCACTTTTGAGGAAATTCTGCGAACTCTTAGTTTTCAATTGCAAGCCGAGAGTAATTTGCAATGGCACACTTTGTACGGTCGTGAGCATACGCGTGTGCGGGATGTAAGAATCTTCCACTGCCAGGAATGCCCACTGGTAATGTGGAACCGATGTCAGTTTTCACTACGGGTTTACAGTAAGACTTCTTTGCGCCGGCTGTCCGTGGCGAAATTATGGCAACTATTTTCGTTCAATGAATTCTCCTAAAACCGTTGAACTTGATCTACTGCGGATAGCGAACCTTTCACGAGTTCAGAGAGTCCATCGACCGTGAACTGGAGGCTCGCAAAAAACGCTTTAAGTAAATATGATCGTGTTACGGTTCTGCGTGTGCCGTGTATATCGCGTGTGTGGCAATGTATCAGCACCGAAAGTTAAAATACCGTGCTCAGTCGTGGATTAAACTTGAAGGTCTCTGTCACTTCTTTCGACGGACATAATCCCGTGTGCTCGTTATTCCGATAAAGAGAAAACATATTCCACCTTTAATGTTGCCTGTGGAATAGTTATTCCTTCATTAATATTGCCAGTGGAATGATTATTCCATCTTTAATACTGCCAGTGGAAAACTTATTTCACTTTCAATATTGCTAGTGGATAAAATATTCCTTCGTTAATATTGCCAGTGGAAAACTTATTCCATCTTTTATTTTGCCATCTTTAATATTTCCAGTAGAAATCTTACTCCACATTTAATTTTGTCATCTTTAATATTTCCAGTGGAAAATTTATTCCACTTTTAGTATTACCATCTTTAATATTTCCAGTGGAAAACTTATTCCACCTTTAATATTGTCATTTTTAATATTTCCAGTGGAAAAATATTTCTTCTTTAATATTGCCAGTGGAAAACTTATTCCACCTTTAATATTGACAGTAAGAAAAATATTCCATCTTTAATATTGCCAGTGAAAAAAATATTCCTTTAATATTGCCAATGGAAAAAATATTCCACCTCTAATACATTGCAGCTTTAACTATTTTTTAACATCAGCAGGTTGTTCTCGAGTTTCCTACAAAGGTGTTGGTACAAAGTGCAGAAATGCCACGTATATGGGACAGGGTAACCATGTCTGTAAATTCGTGCAGAGTAATGATGACACCAAATACTTGAGTTTAAGTAAATGTTAAATGCTTCAAGGTTGGGACGATCGATGAATGTTTTTAATAAAAATATTTCTATTTGTCTAGTCGAATGAAATGTCTGGACAAGCAGGAGCTTCGATTTTTTTCTTCGAGGTCAAAGGAAACGATGTTTCCTGAATACACAAGAAGATAGCGGTACTTTGATTGGAATGTAATAATAGAAAATCATTGAATTTCTGATCGTCGATGCTTTAATTTAAGCAATCGTCAAACAAGAATCTTCATTTTAAATTCATACCCAATTTTCTTGAAGCCAGAAAATTTTGTAACAAATATTTCATCAGATAAAAAAAATCAGTGTCTAAATTACGACTCTGCTCTAGGGACACAATTATCGGATTTACGGGGTTTGAATAAAATAAACATGTCTCATGCCACATGAGTCACCGGTGACCCACGATATTTTTTAATTCCACAGGCGAAGCTATTTTTCAATTCGACGTCGACATAGAAAAGGGAAAAGTGTGAATAGATTCACACAACTATCAAACCTCTGTAATTTAATATCACGGTTAAATTTTATCACGTTTTACTCTTGTGGTGGCACGTAACGAGTTAAATAGCTTAATCAGAGTTAGTGATTTAGTGACTTGCACGCTACTTGGGCTATTAACACTTCAACCGGCGTCGACGCGGTTTCACGCCGTGGGGATATCTTCGAGGTGTGTTTCCACCCCGATATTTTCCAAAAAAAATGGTACTCGAGAGTCCCAAACAGTTACTTTAAAAGCAATAATAAAAAAATTGAGCTTAAAAATTTCAAACGATGGGTTATATTAAAAAAGCACCTATTTTGGCAAATCTTCCACAGAATTTCTGTAGTAGTCTCACAAAGGTGAAATCAAATTCGTAGAAATTTAAATTTTCATTAGCGTTTGCATATTGCGAGCCCTGGAAAATGCCTACTCGAATCGAAACGGCATTTCGCTGAAACTTGCGCCACTCAAAGCCTTATTGTGGCCCGTAGAGTGCATCGAGGCTGTCAGATCCTCCTGCGCGTTGCGCGTGCAGTTATTAGTACGAGAAAAAGAAGTGGCACGAATCAGTGGGTCGATGAAACCCAAGAGCCTTGCACTCGAGAGTTGCCTGAGTTTGCAAGCTCTGATTCCTTCTTTCTTCTTCCAAAGAAGGAGAAAGTTTCTCTCCTCTTGCTCGAGAAGACGACACGGCATCATGCCCAGGCATGCGTCTCGCATGCTAAAAGCTTCGCCACTTCTAAACGAGAAATTATGGCAACAGTTTTTTTCTTTTACCTTCTACGAGTTTTGCAATGAAGTGTATTTGAAGGAAATTTTTTATTTTCTGCGTTATTATTTGCAACTTTGTGGAATGTTGTTTTGAATAATTTGATTTAATTGTTGTAGGAGGGTTATGTGATTCTTTGGATTTGCAAGATGAAAGAATAAACGTGTTTTCTGGGCGAGGCGCTTGATTATTGAAATGATTGCTATGATCATTGTTGCGAATATAATTGAAGAATTTTCTCATTAATGCAGCAATGAATGTTCATTAATCAATTGTAAATCAAGTATGTTGAGCGAGAGCGCAAGTTCTCCGGGAAGATAAGACGTCTCAAATGTTACTCAACGATGCAGAAAGTCGCAGTATTAATAGACGATTGGATAATCTGTGTGCCATCATTCAAGCTCCATTAAAATCGCAAATCGTAAACATACATTAACGCATGCGGAAAGACAATTGTAAGAGAATTTTAATGTGACCTCTGCGGACTTGAGTATACCTTTGCAAATACTTCAGTCATAGTACTCATATTGTGAAAATTTTTTATCAGAGAGTTTCAAATTAACCTTAAAAAATTTTCAAATTAGATTTTGTGATCATAAAATATTCAACCTTTGAAATTGTGGTCACAAAATTTGAAAATTAATCTTAAAAAAGTTTCGAATTAAATTTTGTAATAACAAAATAGTCAACTGTTGAAATTGGGGTCAGAAAATTTGAGAGTTAATGTTAAAGATGTTTCAAAATAAAAAATTTTGTGATCATAAACTATTCAAATTTTAAGTTTGTGGTCACAAAATTTTAAAATTATTCTTAAAAAAGTTTAAAATAAAATTTTGTGATAATAAAATATTCCAATTTTGAAATTGGGGTCCCAAAATTTCAAAATCTCATCATACTATGGAATTCCGTGATCAACAATATTCAACGTGCCACATTAGCTGAATTTCCAAATTCTAGGGTCATCAATTTTCAGGATTGTACACTCGGCAAATTTCGAAACGTCAATAACTGTCTGTTCACCTCCACGCGATCAGTGTGTAAATTACAAATTCAGTCGTTCCGAGTAATTCACGCCATTGTTTGTCGAGACACGAAAAACTGTGTTCCTCGAGAGACACGCGACGGAACATAATATGGTATCACAGCTCGAAACGGCTTCGAGTTACACAGGGATCCATAGCAACACGCGACTTTTTTCCTTCTTTCGACAGTTTCGGTAGTTCGACGATCTCTGGTGCCGAATACACAGGATCTTGCGTGTCATAACACGTTACCCGAAACGAAATCCTACACCCAAGTATGCCCATACAATTTTTTATCAAATATCTACGAATCAGATACACACAGGGTGTCTCGAAAAAATGGTACAATATCGAACGAGGTACGTAATTCTAAATACCCACGCAAATTAAAAATATAGAATTTTATGTAAAATATTCTATTACCCAAGTTTTCATTTTCAAAAAGACTTATTTGCATTTGCTTTTAGAATCCCCCATGGCTGCACCACTCACTGTGGAACACCCTGTATAATTATCAAACGCTCAATTAAAATTTTACCAATTTCAAAAAGTCAATAAACATCGTGTAATTTCATCAGGGTCCGTCGACCTCGCCCAGTTCATGTTTCAATTTCCTCCTACCAACGATCTTTGGATTTCAATAATCTGTAGATAAGGCTCGATCTTCAACTGACCCGAAAATTATCTCTCACCCACCACTGACGTTTAACCTCTCAAGGCCGGGGCATTTAAATCCCCGATTCGCAGCAACGTGCGTTCAGTTCCAGCAGACACAGATGCACGTCGACAATTTCACTTCGCGTCAATAATATGCCTTCCTAAATACAAGCTTCCAATTTCGCCAATAATTTCTGTCCCCGAGGTGGCAGAAATGCAATTTCTTTTGTTTAAAAAAGAAACACACAAAGGCTTCCTTACAGGTATCATAATTAAAAGCGAGAAGTTTCGTTGTTATCAAATAGAAGTTCGACTGGCATGGGCGTGTTTTCACGCTGCGAGATGTCCACCTTTGGCGCGTTTCCATGACATTTTCTTCTATATTTTTTATTATATCTTCATGAAAGTATCGCCCATAGACCGACGAGAATCCAAACTAGACCACATTCATACTACTTTTCATACAGGTACAATAAATTTAAGGAACTCGAGACGTATTTGGGCTGATTCTCATCAGAAAACCCACACCGATAATACGCGCGAAGATACAGAGACTTAAATTTAGCCAGGTAAAACTTTCCCAATAAAATTGGTCGTTCGAAAAGGCCGGTCCAACTGGAAACGGTACTTTGTCAAACCTCACGACGCTCGAAGTGTTAATTTGACGGCACAATTCAGCGTGGAAGCTTTAGCGAGAGTCTGGAAGAAGCCCAGGGAAGGGAGTCATCGAGAATTCGGAGCATTCTGTCTGTCGTGTTTACTATGGGCAGCTCGAGAAACCGGTCCCCTCTCTCCCGAAAACTCCGATCTACGGGATGGCGGCGCGTCACAAACTCCCTCGATCCTATCCATCATTTAATTGTCCGCACCAGGAATCGGATGGAGGAACGCGATCTAGGCAACTGAAATGCAATTGATCCTGACCTGTAACCGAATCACCAAGCTACTCTGAACTCAATCTAGTAAAGAGATAAATAAATGAAAACTTGAGTTACGGGTGCCACGGCTTTAGAAAATGGTACTTTTCGAGGCATTCGAAATTTTTAGGACTGTTTGGAGATCCGTGAGAAATAGTTGCAGGTATTACAGACGAATAGGTATAGGGAAGGAGTTTCCACGAAGGAGCACATCGTTGGTTCTCGAAATATCCCGGTCACCTTACTACACAAACCCTACAAGTGGAACCGGTTCCATAAAGATTGCGTGGCCACGCGGTGTGTTGGGCCGTGTTTATTTCGTCCTCCCCGCGACCATCGCCTTTTCCTTCAAACGGATTAGAGAACGAATAAGAAAACACCTTGCCTCGGCTACGAGTCTCTTTTTACCCACTGGCGTTTTTGTTTCTTATAGGACTTCAAGCATTGAAAAAAGGCCACTGTTACTACATAATACGTATTTCTCAGTACACCTAGGTGAATTAAACTAATTTATTTCCTTGTATTTATTATGAGTGCAAATAATTTGATTTTTCCTCGAGTGAAATTAATGAGAGGAACATTAATTCCACGATCGATGCTACTTTTAATTCAACGACCGCTCGATTTATCGAGGGAAATAACACCGTGTCGTACATATCTCCTCGTTTCGCGCACGTTTGCAATTTTGTAAGTTTCCCCACGATGAAATGGCGCAATGATTTACTTACATAAAACGCTGATACACGAGAACTGCGCTACCACTCACTCCAGAATGTAAAATTAACTAATTGGCCGCTGGTACCAGTCGGGACAAGTTGACACAGATTCAGAAACCTATGGAAATTCTCGCTAATCTATTTTTCTGAATGAAGCTTGAGGATTGAGAATAATTATCGCGCTCTCAATCACCTTTTTCAGTCTCGCAAGAAATTTATTTCTCTTGTGGCATGGAACGCTTTCAGTAGCCGCTTCAAGCCAATTTTAATGGCAACCACATAATTGCATTGTAACTGCGCAGAAACATGGCCAGCAAATTCGTCGACTGCTAAATTTAGCCTCACCTATCCGGAAAGGTCGACTGAGTTTTACCTTTCCTGCACTTTCGAGTCCCGAGGTCAACATTCACCATTCTTTTTCTTTATCGTGAATCGCTAACGCTCAGCATGCTAAAGCGTTTCCTCTGTCCTTAATTCTACATCCAATTTATTCCCAACCATCTGCAAACAAACCAATAGGAGACCCACACCAGGCGTTGCAGAAAAGTCCATAGAAGCCGCCGTGAAGAGACGTTTCGCGATAATATCGACCAGCGTACGAAAATTTTCCGAATTTCTGCGAGTCACTTGGTGACTTACGTACAGTGGTGGTCAAAAGAGAGTTTAAAACCTGTTCAAATTTAACAACACTTAGGCTTAGCACTGGGCCATTTTAAAATGCAATTCTTTCTAGGGGAGCTATCTGGTTTCAGCCGCCGTTTAAAGTCTAAGCTTTCTTTCTGTTACCACTGTATCCTAGCGATCGGGATCTATGTTACCGTACAAAGCAAAAGTCGCGACGGCGGTGGCGAGTAACGGTGAATTCAACTCGATTCGTTAGCTGCATTCTGAGGCGAGGTGGGATTTTTAAAAAGTCGGCCGCCCGAGGAGAAGCACGCGATAAGTCGCACACCTAGCGACGAGCGGAGAAAGCAGCGACGCCGGGAGATGCCCCGATGCAAAAACGGACACGATACCGAGGCCAGGGGACTAGGAGTCCGCCAGCAGAACTAGAATTAAATCCAGAACGGCGAGTTCCAACCGTCAACCGTTCCCGGTACTTCGCGCGGAAGGCAGAATAATAAATAATACCCCCGAACGTTCGATACGCTTCGACGTGTAATGTGTTTTACGTTTCGGAAGCAATGGCGGCCTTGAAGGGGGTCACACAAGCAATTTCGAGGTCGTACAGATTGCATCACCGTATAATCTTTCGACTTCGAAATTATCATTCATAGACAGCACCCCGATTACCAATAGTGACATTATTCGTCACGATTTTTTAACGTTTTCGGCGCGTGCTGTACCAAATGTGAGATAGAATATTCGAGAACTACTTGTTACTTTTGGTTCCGAGCTTAATCTTGCATCGATTAATATTCCATTACATCATGCTACTTGTCTGTTTTGTATTTTATTTTTAAAATGGCACAAATGCGAAACTAAACCTTAATTAATTATAAAAATTCTCATTCGCTAGGGAACTTCGGTAACCCGAAATTTTTTTTTTTTTTTAAACTTTGTAGGTTATTTTTCCGCTGAAAATACGCCTTAAAGGTTAATGCGTGTTTTCCTATTTTGCTGTATATTTCGAAAACTATAGCATGCATAAAAAAATTGTTAAAATCAAAATTGAATGGATTTCAATGCTTTATGAAACTATGCAGTCAAATGTTTACTTAGTTAAATTTCCTAGTTTAAATAAAAAATGTCCCCCGCTACAAATTTTAAATAATTTGATTATAAAGTTCTGCAGAGCATAAAAACCATTAAATTTTCATATTCTAACAATATTACTTTTATATCTACTTCCGAACAGCGGAATAATAAATTGATGTGCATACAAAGGTGAAACGAAGAGATTCAATTGCTCCCTGCCCGTGTAAGAATAAACAGATCTCCATTCATCCGCGGAGAACAAAGGCGAGTGAGAGTGCGAGCATCTGACTTTGTAGAATTGGTAATTAGTTGACATGAAAGTTCGCGAAACGGTACGAAACGGGGGTAGAGAGTTAGCTAACGTTCCGCGCTTTTTATCGGCCCTATTGTGTCGTTTCTTCGCTACCAACTTAAGATTTGCAAGGGAAAAAAGAGAGGAGGAAATTGCGCGAAGTATTATTTCCCACGGACAGATTCCCCCTTAACGAGTATATTTTCAACGGTTTCGAAAAAGGCAATGCCGATCGAATTAGTAACGGGTGTCATGGTGTCGATTAAAAATATGAATGCGCATCGATATCGTAACATTTCCCATCTTATGAATTGCCTCGGCAACAATTCGAAACCTGTTGCATACCCCGTGTGCGGAAACCCCCTAATAGTGTTGGTTCACCATGCGCGTCGAACGCCTGAGGGCGTTCTCCGCACGGAGAAACGCGTAGTCCTTTGCAAAGATACGGGAGTTAAGAAGTTGTGTAAATATGTACTCAACACACTTTTGGGATATTATTATTTTAAGCTCCGAGGCCAAATATGTATATAATGGATGCTGTGAGCACATTAATCACTATATCGCAGAAAGACACAGTATGTAAATATAAGACGAATAGTGCCCAACTGCAAACTTTTAGCACACGAAATAGTTTCACGAAATCCTCTCCAATTTTTCGCGAATATGGTCCAGGCAAACTCGAACATAACTCTAAACCATATCCTCTAAAAATGGCAGAAATATTTATCAAAATATTACCGTTAATAAACGATTATTATTATTATAATTATTATTATTAAAAGAATATCAACCATACAAAACAAATCATTGTGCATTCATATTACCGTCAAAATTAAATTATCCAGTAACCATACATTCCCAGTACCAACAACTCCAAATACGATAGACTTGCATTTTCCTCCCCCCAAACACCAAACCTAACACCTCCAGTATTATAAAAACATATGCGCTCCTTTGATGCATACAACGCGTGCGGATAGCGCCCATAGGCGTTCGGCGACAATGGTTAAGAGATACGAATGGAGCAATCCCGCACGCGAAGTGCGCCGAGCGTTCGAATCGGAGATCGCCCAAAGGGTTAGACTTAAGACCACTTACCCAACCTGGTGGCGGCGACCTGGGTGACACCGGCGAGTACCAGGAGCAGGGGGAGTCCGGCGAGGAGCGAGCACAGTACCGGCGTCCCAAAAGTATTCCCGGAAGCGCGTTTACCACCGAGGAGGAGCGTGCGTGGCCGGCGTGGCCCCGCAGCCACTGCCATCGCACCGTCCTTCTCACCGCACACCGTTCAACACTTCAATATTCGTCTCCACTGTTCTGCCGGCGCCACGACTCCCGAGATACACCAGTTCGAACCAGGCCCGGTTGCAATCCTCGGGGTGCACTCGAATCGCGACGGAACGAGGCGCCGATCGTCGCGATGGGATTATAGTTACGATCTATACGATCTAGCGGGGTTGCTCCCTCTCTCTTTCTCCCTCTATCTTTCTCTCGAGATTTTCTCCAAGCGCACTTAGTTGCAACAGAACAACCTGTCACATCCGCGCACCGTCCCGTTCGAGATCCCCGGGATAGAAGAGAAATGGAGGATGAGGAGGGGGGAAAGAAAGAACGCGAAAAAAAGCACGAAACGATCGTCTTGGGATGATCAGTTCATGGCTCGCGCGCACGACACTCACGCGGCCGCGGTCAGCGAACGACTGGCTGCGCGCCGCGCGCTCCTGTCGGATGGAGGGGCACCTGCCCTAAGGCGTGCGACGCATGCGCGGGGAAGGGGCTCCAGGTACCACGTGTGGAGGGTCCTGCGCTCAAGCGCCGAGTGTGTACCTGCGAACGCTGTGACACGGATGTTAAATGCGATGTAAAATCCCATCGCTGGGGGCGATTAATTAATTGTCAACCGCCTCGGAAGGGAATAATTGACAACCCGATAGTTCTGAGCATAAGGCTACCTCTTCAAGAAACATCTGCGAATCGAAATTTCGTAGACCAGAATTATACTTTACGATCGCTAACAGCTCGACGTGTATTTCGAGCTGCTGCTATTGCGTTTAGCCGAGCGGATTTTTCCTTCGCACTACATGTATAATGCCTTCTACAGCGTGCAGAGGCAACTGACTCACACAATGCAGCTTATCTTAAAGCTAAACAAATGACGAATTCGTTGATATGTGGGGTTTGCTTGCTAGGGTCAACTATGCCAGATATAGTGTTACGAAAGGAACAATAAAAAACCTGATAGTTTCTTCGATGTATCTGTATTGAGTGACTAGCTTTACTACTCGGTTTCGCCCGAAATTTAGATTCTGAAATTATTTTTATTTTTTTCTTCTGAAAATAATCACATTTTTCTGAATTAACTAGACATAATGGGCTGGGACATGTTTCGTGACCCCAGAGTTTACCGTTCCAAAGTTTTTAGGCGACAGACAAACACACAAACGCTTACTGCTTTATTATATTAATATATTTAGGGTTTATTCATGGTATTTGTTTGTTTCTATTAATTTCCGGGGACGCATTGTTATTGTGCGATATGCTCCGAAGGCACTACCTGTTCGCAGAACCGAATGTAAACAAGGTAGGCATACCTGACCCGACGAATGCGGTCCGTTACGAGTTTCTGTGCCCTTTCTGCGATCTTTCTGCCCTTTATGAGACTCGGAACATTCTGGACCTTCACCTGCATCTGTCCTTTGAATTCCTTTCCGCCAAAACTACCTGAGCGTGCTTGCCTCCTCTACAACCTGTTGCCTCCTCAAACTTTCAAGTTTCATCTCCCTTCGAAACGAAAATCGAAGGATAATGAAAGCACTAATGAATATTCGTTTTCTGTTAGATCTTCGTAAAAGTGTAACCAACGGAAATTAATTCAAATTGAAGACCTTGCAGCAAGTGGAGTGTAATTCCATTTTGTATGGTTTTTGAGTTATGACGTGTAATATATGTAAAAATAATTCTATTTCGATTTATTGCAAATAAATAGAAATATTAATATTAACACTTATATAATAAAATAATCTATAATAAAAATATAAATATTAATATTCTTATAGAATATTTTTTCGTTAAAAATAGAAATAAAAATTTATCAACTCAATAACCACTACTTATTGTGTGGAAATCTACATTTTTCAATTACTGTTCTCTTTTTAATCCTACGTCAAAGCAATAATTTTATAAACAATTTTTTCTAATTTACTCGAATTTGGTAAACATGGATCAGCACCTTTCTCGCTGCAAAGTCCTCACCTCCACCTCATTTGGGTTACTTTCAAATTTCAATCATATAAAATATATAATTAGGTAATTACTCCCGAAAATTAAAAAACGATTCGAAATATCTCAAATTAAATATCTCCCGAAAAGGGTCGTGTTTGTGCTCATTTTAATCGGCAAAACCTTGCCAATCCGTTGCTGGGTACCAATAACAAATTACCAAATACTACGTTCAATTATACGCTCCCAAAGTGTTGCATAATAAATATCACACTTGAAGGGCATTTCTCATTTTCAATGCGCAAAGAGCAAGGTAGGTACATGATACTTACTGTTCTTACATCCGACCGACCATTCGTAGCAGTTTTATATTTTTTAGCAGCGCGCACCGCGTCGGAGGGGGAAGTTCGTAATTCGCGTCGCAGAAACGCAGTTGCTCGTGAATGAAGTTGTACGGCGAGCTGGCGGCATCCGTGCCCGGTGGTGCCGGTTGAAAGAACGACGCGTCTCCTGCCGTTTTCTCGCAAACGCGTTTATTAGTCGCGGCAAATGCCACAGCCAGGCGCGCGCTCGACCTTTCCTATTGTCCAGAGACATGCTTCAGCGTCGCGCCTTCCCGCGCTTCCTTTTCCACTGGGGCCTGCTATTATCGGCCGCAGATAGGCGCAATTCGGTTCGGATGACGAGCGACGGATAAGATAACGAACAAGCCATTATCCGCTATAGGATTAACAAGGGAAACTTTAGTCAAATTTTGATTTGTTTTGAAAATTTGTTAGTGTGATTGAAAATTTGATTTCTGAATTTTTTTCGCGGAAAGTAATGAACATATAAATTTAAAACATTGTAGCTTTATCAATCAATGTTTGAAGAATCAGCAATAATTTTTTTATGAAAAAATAGTGGTAATTTTTGTATGGAAAATAATGATATTTTTTATGCAATAATATTAAAGATTCATTTTTTATAAAAATAATGGTAATTTTGAATAGAAAAAATGGCAACTTTTTTATGAAAACATGATTTTTTTAGTTGAAAATTATAATTTTTTGCAAAAATAATAGTAATCTTTTTATGAAAAAAATGGTAACCTTTTTATGCAAAAATAATGGAAATTTGTAATAGAAAAATAATGTTAATTTTTTTATGAAAAGTGATGGTAATTTTTTATGGAAATATTGTGGTAATTTTAGCATGGAAAAATTAGGGTAATTTTTGTACGAAAAAATCCTGGTAATTTTTTATGAAAAAAATAATGGTAATTTGTTATGCAAAAATAACGATTGTGTCCAAAGTTATAGCGGTTCTACCAGGTCCCTTGAAACCCTGTAAAGTTTCCAGAAATTTGGTATTTTCGAGTCACCGGAGTTGCCTCGTAAGTTCTTCGCGCAATACGAATTAATTCGAATTGTCTAGGAAGGCGAATAATTCCCGCTCAGATACTAACTTATTATTATTTACGTAATTTCTTATCAGCACTTCCTGACACAAGGCTAATATCTCAATTTGCATGTCTAAAATTGTCAGTAATTATTTGCATAGATAATTCCAGTATTCCTCTGTAATAGTTGGAATTTGAATCACGACGCTTCGCCCCCCACGAAACTCTCATTTCCGCCCACCCTTTTCGTTCACAATCATAACCAAACCCCGACGAGTAGATGGCGATATTTTTCCACTACGAATAAATAAATGAATAAAGTGGAGCACGCTTACAGACAGTCTTTCAATTTGGCGAGCTTTAAAATTACGGATGAATCACGATTTTTACCGTCCCTTTGTATCTTAAATGGCGCCTTGCCCCAATTGCCGCGACTTCCTGTTTAGACAATTGAGAGGAAGATGCCGCTTTCGGCCCTAAAATGACGTCGCTTTTTTTTACGCCTTAACGCACGTGAAAAGGAAAACATATATTCCAACAAGTAGAAGACATTAAAAATATTCCTCAAGCGCCATCTGAATTCTCAGGAGCGACAATTTGGAAGAATTTAACCTCGCCGAGAACGCGACGACGATTTAGAAGAATTTATCCTCGCCGAGAACGCGGCGTCTCTTCTCCGTCCCCGTGGCGACGTGTGTGTTCT
Source organism: Andrena chrysosceles (assembly GCA_963855975.1). Taxonomy (NCBI): domain Eukaryota; kingdom Metazoa; phylum Arthropoda; class Insecta; order Hymenoptera; family Andrenidae; genus Andrena; species Andrena chrysosceles. The sequence goes on along the minus strand of OY979767.1, from coordinate 34,061,702 downwards.
TTCACCTGTTATTTCACTGTTCATTGGTTGCGCGCACCTTACTGGCTGCAAGACCGAACCGCACAATAAACGTATCTCCGTCCTCGTCTCCCGCGCTGGCTCTCGCTCGCGCGCTCTCTCTCTCCGCGTATACGGGCACACGAGTCGTGACCTTGTGGCATTTGGTACCTGGCCGTACCAGTCGGTGCACGACTCCGCCTGGCGTAGTGATGGGCACGATTCGAGTGCCGGATCGCGCGAACCACGTCCAAAGCCTTTCATGCTCCCCAACTGCTATTTGCTCTGTAAATCCCTCTGAGATTAGGAAAGCAGAGGGAGCTTCAGGACTGTGGTAGAGCCGGTAGAGGTGACAGTCTTGGGTTCGATGCTGGAAGGTGTTTCGCGGGAAGGATGAAGCTTGTTCCTCTTTTTTATTATTGTTAACAATATGTGCCTTTGAGTTCTGGGACTCTATTTGATGCATTTTCTGCTTCAACCTTTGCGATAGTTTCTTCTATGCTGAATAGGAGGATTGATTAGTATTAAGCGTCTCTGGCCATGTATTAGTGTAGAATAATTTATATTGTAATCCGTGTCCTGCATAATTCAATTCTGGCTATTCCGTTTTATTAAATACATTAGTAATTGAATACCTTTAGTAGGACTCGAGAGAGTCTTGTGTAGAAGAGTTTAGGCAATTGCTAGGAATTAATTTCATTCTGACAGGGAATGATAATACGTACTATAAAATAGTTTTGGTATTAAATGGAATGGTTAATATAATACTAGAATTAAAATGATAAATTAAAATATCCAAACACAATATTTATACCTTCGCTTTCCTATAACTGCCTCAACTTCTTTGACTCAAGATTGACCCTCTGGATAATGACAGAGTACTTAAAGTGAGCTTTAGAATAATTACAACGTGACAAGGACACTCTGTCTACTAAAATGACAGTTGCCAAATATTCAGCTATTATTTCTTGCCACAGGTTGAATATTCGAGAATCTTGTATTTATCTACATCGTTATTATCTGTTTTAAGTCACTTCTGAACGCCAACTATATTCATGACAATTCCCTTTCGACGCGTAAGATTACCGCTCAGTCTAAGCTCGAACATCGAGCGTTCGACGATGCAAGTCACTTGCACCCGTGGCGCGGCCAGAAGGTGCAAAGAAAGGATTAATCGCTATCGTTCAGCTTCTAAGACTGTATCACGTTGATATGGAAATATTTCACGGATATGAGTTACTCTTATAAAAGACGAGTTATTTGGGGTCCTACGAAAAATAAGAACACAAACGAGATCTGTAATAATAATTGTATGGCGTGTTTGCGAACAGGAGAACGTGGAGACACAGTTGAACACAGAATTCCTTCCGCAAGAACTCCTTCCGCGATCAATCAAAGGGACAGTAACTTGTAACATTAGTTTATTTGCATACACGTATATACATATCAGGTGTCGTCGGATGCCTCCACCCCGAAATTTCTGGCTGCGCCACTGACTCGCGCTTCTGTACCTTGTCCACGGAACAGAGTCACCGAAAAGATAAGTACATGGTTTTCATATTCGACAGCACGCGTGAGAACTAGAGGAGTGCGAGAACCCGAAAAAGTCGGGTCGGGAATTTTTCACGGGATCGGGACGGGTTCCCGAGGGTTTCGGGATTCCCGAAAGTGTCAGGATTCGTATTATTATTATTATAAACGGGAAAATCCCATAGTATTATTAGGAATGACTGATGTTTGTACTTCGGAAAATCAATAATGTTTCTACACTTTTTCTTACGATGCGTTGAATGTGTGATGTCGTATTTATTAAACGGATTCTTGGAATTTTCGGGAATCCCGACACTTTAGAGAATCCCCACATTTTCGAAAGTCCCAACTCTTTCGAGAATCCCAAATCTCTCGAGAAGCCCAACTCTTTCGAGAACATTCCCGAGAATTCCGAGAATTCCGTCTCGACTCTCCCGAAAATCCCGAGAATCCCGACTCAAATCTCCCGAGAATCCCGAAAAGTCCGACTCTTTCGAGAATCCCGAATCTCTCGAGAAGTCCAACTCTTTCGAGAATTTCGACTTTCCCGAGAATCCCGACTCGACACTCCCGAGAATCCCGACGCGATTCTCCCGAGAATCCCGAAAAGTCCGACTCTTTCGAGAATCCCGGATATTCTCGGGAATCCCGAAATTTCCGGAAACCTGTTCCGACCCAACCCGTCCCGACCTCAGGTTCCCAACATTCCCGGGTTCTCGCACACCTCTAGTGAGAACACAACTGGGGGGCGTAAAGTAAGATCACACTAACAGCTATGTACAACCTATAAATTGGTCCACGTCTCATTCTAAATGAGCCTACGTAACAATACGGATGGAGACTAATGAAACAAAGGGACATGTGCCACGAATTCTAAGACAACCAATTAATAATCAGCATATAAAACCTACATATATCACATGTTTTAAGTGATGCTTAAGTCACCGCACGACAATGCCTCTGGCGCTAAAATTACACCCAGGGTTGTTCCTCGATCGCGTATCGCGAATAAAGGAGCACCCCGCACTCCGTAGCCTCAAGCGACAAAAGACCATGACTCTGTTACGCGAGCGAAGTAAGAATTCGCTATCCCACCGCGAAGCGTGTCGCCCATTCCTCCCTTTGGGAAACAGCTACTCTCCACGCTCGTACGCTCTCCCCAGAATTTCTGTTTAGTAGAGAGTACAGAATACTTTTAGCAGTCGGTTTGTTTAATCTTGAACAGGGAAAGAAGCTGGGATCGGAGGTCGGTCCAAGCACGGGTTTGAAAGGTTTAACGGAACGTCTCTTCTCCTTCGTTTCTACGCCTTGTCGTTGCGTCCACGCGAGGGCAGCGCTCCATCCAGCGCACCCTGACCTTTCAAACTCGCGCTCAGACCGACGTTACTCAGCCAGGCATTTTACGATTCATGACACCCAGCTCGCAAGCGATCTGTTTGTGCTCGCGGTCGAGCAACAGAGTTCTCGCGCTCAGAAACGACAGATCCGGGAGTCGGTTCAACACCTTCGCCGTTTCCGGCTGTACGGGCATCACTCGGCCGAACCTGTCCATCACCACGTGCTCGGGCCCGGACCTCTTGTTCACTGACCTCCCCCGATAAACGTCCCCCAAGCTCGACTTCTCGGACGGCAAATACTGTTTCTCAGGCGGCGCGAATTGCCTCTCGTTCACCACGTGGTGCTTCTCGCTCGGCGGGAACTGTTTCTCAGGCGGGGCGCCTCTGTGTGGCCCAGCGTTCCTCGCTCTGTGCCCCGCGTCTGGGTCCGCTCTCCTCTTCCATTCCGCTGTGCGCGGAGCCGGCAAAGGCTCTATCATCTTCGGAGGCTGCGAACGCTTCTGGGACCTCGGTGCCTCGCTCTCCGAAAAGTCTTCCGCTTTGGAGACTGAATTGCACCGCTGTCGATTCACATTTACTTCCGGGGCATCTGTTACGTCACAAAAGGCTCGTTTGAAGGCAGTGGGCTTTGAATCGTTCGGTAGGGATATACGTAGGCAACGCACAGTGAGAAGATTTAAATGTTTCTATATGGTTTGTTCTATCTACGACATATATAGGTGTACAGAATACCAAGCCCAACACTTACGATGATTAACAGAATTCCTTGCGCTACTTGGTCGACGATAGGATTCAGAGTTGGCGGAACTGTGGGATGTTAGTAGAGGATCGAAAGGACACAGAAAGTCCAGAGGTAGAAGAGCGGATAACCCACCACCTAAATTACACGAGTTTTCAAAGAGTTTACCCAGTGATTAGCACACAGTACATCGGAGCAAATCGACGGAAGAATCGCTCAAGCAAAACGTACAGAGAAAAGCAGCGAAAGAATTATCTAACTTCGAGAAACACAGCGCCAGTGCGAGAAAACAAAGTTGTTCGTATAATCGGTAAAACGTCTGCTTCTCTATTTACATGGTAGATTTATATTATTGCCAGAGACAAAGCAGTAAGACGGAAATAAAACGATAACATTTACATACGTTGCGTAATACTTACTAGCTTCTAAGGGATTAACAAGCCCGGAACTATTCCAATCGAATTGAGCGGCAGGTACTTCCTAATGGGGTTTCATTGTGATTAATTTATAATTGAACGTGTTGCGTGTAGTTTTCGATATTTCGCTCTTCAAAAACACATTGATTCATTCAATTATCTTGCTCTTTATGTTGGCGTAAAACAATAGAACTACTGCGTCCACCGATAGCCGTACACTTACTTCGGAATTAATGAAAGCCTGCGTTTTGCTGACGTTCGTAGCCGAGGGTGGCTGGGCGTCAGCGATGGCTTTGATGGGTTCCAGCGGAGTGAAACCGAGGTTCGCAGCGAATCTGGGAACATTCGGATTCCACCTTGGTCCGAACAACTGGAAATACAAAATCGTTATTTCACAATTATACAAGTATCTGAAATCGACTAAGCGGTTCACTCACGATATTGCGAGAATCAATGCCAAGAGACTTCAGCATCACATTGTTGCTCGTGCTGTTCGCCCACTGGTAAGTCAGAGCATTCGTTTCCTCGACGTTCTTGATGCTCCGCCAGATTTTATCTGTCTGGCTTATCAGCGACTGCACTTGGACTTCGCATTCTTTCGAATCCATCGGAAACATCGTTGTTATTATGTCCTCTATTTTGTTAGTAGCCTGCGGAACATCTTTGTAATTGATTACCAAACTTACGAGAGAGTAAATAATAGAAAAGGAAACTCACGTTCTTATTTTCTATTCGAGATATTGACTCCTTCAGATTGAACTGCGAATTTTCTACAACAGGCTGCTCCAGTGCTGACTCGAAGTCGTTGAAGTCTTCGAAATCGTCGTCCTCGTCTTCGTCAGGAACTTTCGCTTCGCTGAATTTTTCGAACTGCGTTTGATCAGTGAAATTCGTGAAATCCCCAAAATCATCGTCTTCGACTGTCGTTTCACCTTTCTTCTCGCTCGCGTCGCGAAATTCCGCCTGAACGGTCGCAGCAGAGGTCTCGAGTACCGAATTGAAGTCGCCGAACTCCTCGCTCGAGCAACTGGAGACATCTGGCAGTGGCGCGGATAGAAAATTATTCTCAACATTAACATTCTCGCTCTTAGGAAACTCGCAGAAATCCTCGGCGAACTCATCCTTCTCTCGATTACTAGCTGCGAACTCGTCTCTCGATTTATTCACGCCATCTCCTTCGATCGAACCATGAAAAACTGAGAACTCAACGTTTAATGATTTCTGATCGTTCGCCTCGAATTCACAGGCTTCGCTCTCATCAGGCACATTTAGGTCTTCCAACCTCGGCTTCTCATCTGAACTCTTGAAATCTAAATTTACATCCTTCTTAGTATCTACGTTAAAGTCTTTGCTGAAATTGGTAAAATTCTCTGAGATATTTTCGTCCTCTCGAAACTTAAAGTACTCTGTTTTTGGAACCTCCGCAGGTGCGTCCCCATTAGAAACCCAATTCTCAGAGTCCTCGAATTGCTCGTAATCATAGAAATCACTGTCCAGATGCTGCGTCGTGTCTGGAGCAACCGTCGGATCTCCCAAATCCAGACTCAAGGGCTCTATATCCTCCAAGTGATTCGGAGAAGCTTCCTGCTCGCTCTCTTCTAAACTACTGCTCTCGCTCGCGAAACCAGCCCCGCCGAAGCCTCCTTTCTCTATCCCATCCTCCGCGTCGTTACTGTTCACATTTTCCAAGCTCCTTTTACAAGCTTCGTTGCCACTTTCGACATTCTTCAGCTTAATATCGCTCACAGTATTGTCTGTTTTCTCAAGAATTAAAACATCTTCCGCAACGGTCGGCATCAAACCCACAGCCGGTTGGGAAATACTTTCAGCCGCTTCCAGGATGCCGTTGACTTTCGGCGAGGCGTTTTGGGACGGCAAGGGTGTCCTAATCGGTGTCGCAAGCTTGTGCGGGGATTCTGACGATACAGACAACCCTGGAATACGATTTTAAATCAGTTAAATAATCGAACGCATCGAAGCGGAGGTGCGTTCTACTGAATTCCGTACCATCGATGCCGCCAGTCGTAAAATCTCCAAACTCGTCTTCCTCGGAGTCGCCAAAGTTGTCCAACGGAGGAGGCGTTGAGCTAACCAGTGGTGGGAACGCCATCCTTCGCCCAGATTCTAAAAACCATAGCACAGCTCGAACGACATTAGCCTCGCGTAATAAAATTCTGCTCCGCGCTTAAAATTTCTAATCTACGAAAATCCTATCGTTATCGCCTCGAGAGACATTTCCAGCGAGACTCGAAAGCGCCGCGATTCGCCAGAAGCGAAGGCATATGTCAAGCGTGAGGCAGGTTATGTACGTGTTATTAATGACAGCCAGAAATGTCCAGCTATGTGACTCGAGGGATTTAATGACAACGCTGAATCGATCGCCGCGAATGATTGCGTTGCATTGTCTAGGTGGGACGTTCGATAGTTTAACGTCGAAGTGGAGCGTCTTAGTTAGTTGAGTGGTGACTTACGACGGAACAGGTACGTGGAGCACCTTTCGGAATAGTTTTATCTTTCCTTCGTCATAGCTTCGGGAGGTAGAACGTCGTTCGTCGACAACGTGCAATCCTTATCGATGACGATCGCAACTTGTTAGAACCGCACGGTTCGGTGGTACGAATCACGAGACGGTCGTATCACCTGTTCTGTACGTGTTGCTTCTGCGCACCTGTTCCCACCTGCCATCGCGCGGATTTCCAATATTCGAACGCGGAACGACCGCGGTTCTGTTCTTCGTTTATTTATTTTCAAGATTCTTAGTGGATTTCGCGGGCGAATTTGAGGACGGTGGGCTTTTTGGGAACTTACGTTTTGGCGATCTTGAGTTGGAAGGTCGTCTTGAAGCTAAGCTAAGTTGTGTTTTAAAAATTAGATTTAATACTTCTTTAAGCTGGGAATCCACTTGAAAGATAAGCTAAGATGTGCTGTGATAAGTTTTAAAAATTAACTTCGATGCATTCTTACGGAACTGTTTTCACCAAAAGCTAAGTTAAGCTACATTATGTTATGCTATGCTAAGCTGTGTTATGCTAAGTTTCAAAATTAACTTCAGTACTTCTTTAAAGGGTCATTCTGGTTAGCGCACCGATAAATTCAGGGATTTTCAGGAATTTATTGAGAAGACAGGAATTATAATAATGGAATCAAACTTTTTTCTATTGATTAAACTAAATTTCTGCAGTAAATAAAAAATATAAAAGTAATAAAATTATTGCTTTTAAAATGGTTTCGAAGACGATTTTGAAAACATATTTAAAAATTCATGCCTCCCTCGTGCACGTGATTTCAGCAGTTGGACTTATCTGAATCCAAAAATACAAACAGATTCTTGATTAGTATGACTCTCGCTATGGCCCGTACTAGAATAAATAATTTATCCTTAAAATTAACAAAATGGCGGGTAAAATACAAGATTCAATGCATTTCGGCTGTGTTTTCTGTGCTATTTTCGATTTTAAAAGTAGGTTAGACTCAACAGAAATGCTTGGTTGTAGTACCGGCCAGAGACATAGGTGTGCAGAATAAGCAGTTCAATTTATAAAGCAATCGGCTCGACAGATTTTGAGATTTTACCTGCACCATGTGAAAAAATGACGTGCCTGGGCGCTCCCTACAAAATGTCTACGTAGCAGCTAAAATAATTGGAATTTTTCTATGAAAATTGAACAGTACATTCTTGAGTATATGTACTTTCGAAAAATGTTTAAAAAAAAATCTATTTTTTCAAACCATCTAACCAGAATGACCCCTTAAGGGGGTAGGTCACCCTCGATAGCCCTAAAACGGGCCATTTTTCTAGCGCAAATTGTAAAGTGATAAATAACAGTAGAGAGAACGATTTTTTCTAGTTTCAATCGATATTCTATGAAGTTTAACACAAAAAAAGAAAAGTCTAAATATCGCTATGTGCATCAAAGTTGTGAGTAAAAACGTAAAGGTGTGTACGCGGTGCACCGTTTTATGGTGAACATAAAATCTCGAAAACCGCTCCAACGATTTGGATGAAAATTTCATGAGAGATGCAGAAAACCATTCCCTACGATGTGTCGCGAGCAGATATTCAAGATAAATTCTTAAAAAAAAAAGATAAATATTTTTCATACAAGAAATCGATAAAATCGTATTTTTCAACATAAATATGGTATTAATTTTTTCTGAAAATCTGCTCCGGACACATCGTAGGGAATGGTTTTCTGTATCACTCATTAAATTTTCATCCAAATCGTAGCGGTTTTCGAGATTTTATGTTCACCATCAAACGGTGCACCGCGTACACGCCTTTTCGTTTTTGCTCATAACTTTTATGTACCTAGAGATATTTAGACTTTTCTTTTTTTGTGTTAAAACGCATAGAATAACAATTAAAACTAGAAAAAAACGTTCTGTCTACTGTTATTTTTCACCTTACAATTTGCGTCGAAAAAAGGTCTGTTTTAGGGTTATCGAGGGTAACCTACCCCCTTAAGCCGGGAATCCACCTGAAAGCTAAGATGTGCTATGCTCAGTTTTAAAAATTAACTTCAACACATTCTTATGGAACCGGTTCCACCAAAAACTAAGCTAAGCTATGCGAAATTAAACTATGCTATACTATGTTAAGCTAAGATGTGTTATGCTAAGTTTTAAAAATTAGATTCAATACTTCTTTAAGCCAGGAATCCACCTGAAAGCTAAGCTAAGCTGTGCTATGCTAAATTCTAAAAATTAGCTTCAATACATTCTTATGGAACCGTTTCCACCAAAAGCTAAACTGAAACATAGCATAGCTTAACTTCGCGGTGGATTCCCGGCTTTATGGAACCGTTTCCACCAAAAGCTAAAACGTAGCTTAGCTTAGCTTCCCGATGGATTCCCGGCTTCATGAAACCATTTCCGCCAAAAACTAAGCTAAAACATAGCATAGCTTAGCTTCGTGGTGGATTCCCGGCTTCATGGAACCATTTTCACCAAAAGCTAAGCTAAAACATAACATAGCTTAGCTTCGCGGTGGATTCCCGGCTTCATGGAACCATTTTCACCAAAAGCTAAGCTAAAACATAGCGTAGCTTAGCTTAGCTTCGCGGTGGATTCCCGGCTTCACAGTGGTTCTTGTAAAAACTCTCAGTAAGCTATGCAAAATCTTTATTACAGTATTCTGAGTTACGCTGTTTACATAGTTTGCTTTATTCTACTTGGCGTCCTGCTTGGCGGTGTGCTGCGTACGCCTGTGCTTCCGCATGTCCCCTTTCTGCCTGAAGCACCTTCCGCAGACGTCGCAGGCGTGCGGTTTCTCGCCGGTGTGGATCTTTATGTGGTTGTTCAGGGCCTCTGTACGAGTAAAGGCTTTCTCGCAGTAGTGGCACTTGTACCTGCGGTCCCCTCGGTGTATCAACCTGTGCTGATAGAAGACGGAGCCGGTTAGGAAGGCTTTGTTGCAGACGTCGCATTTGAAGGGCCGTTCTCTGGTATGCTTCTTCCGAGTGTGATCGGCTAGATCCGGCTTTATCGTGAACCTCTGGTCGCAGTACTCGCAGGCGTAAGGCTTCACGCCCATGTGGAACCTTTTGTGCGTCCACATGTGGCTCGACTGGGTGTAACTCTTTCCGCAGATGTTGCAAACGTATCTGCGGGGAAACACAGAATTGTAAAAATGGAAATACCTTGTATAGGAATGATTCTGTACGCACGGTCTTAGTCCACTGTGTCTCCTTTTGTGAGCGTTCAGAGAGTTCGCTGTTGGCAAGAGACTGCCGCAGATATCGCAAGGGAATTTTGAGCATCTGTACTTTCCGTGCTCCTGGAAATCTTCTACGTTCGTAAAAGTGTTTCCGCAGAGTTCGCAGATGAACTCTTCCTCGCCCTTCTCTGATTTCCTCGCCATTGGCTGATGCCTCTTCTGTTTGTGCTTGTAAAGCAGAGACAGCTCCTTCACTTCTCTGTCGCAAATCTCGCACAGAAACACTACCAGAACTTTAAATATTCTCGGGTGCTCCTTCCAATGGAGGACAGCCTCTGCGAAGGATTTGAACAAAGCGCTGCATTGATTACACGAGTATGGTGTCTCCACAACATGCGACTCGCGGTGGCTTTTCAGGTGATCCATGTCTACGAAGTGGCTACTGCAGAATTCGCAGTGGTACAGCTTCAGCACTTGCAGCTCTTCGATAAGGCTGATCTTCTCCTCGTGCTTCTTGCAGTGGTCGTCTGCGAACTCGCAGCTTCCAAAGGCCTCTCCGCAACGAACACACCTTCATTCGAAAAATTTTGTTTAAGAAGTAGATTATTCTTTTAGAGAAGTAAATGCGTTACCTCCATATCGTCTGACTCTTTTCAAAGATGACGCTGTGCCCAGCTATGTGTTTATTCAACCTAGACTTCTGCGTGAAACTCTTCGAACATTCTGGGCATTTGTACGGCTTCTCTGGGAGATGAGTCACCACGTGACGTTTCAATGTGTATCCGTCACAGAAGCCTTTAGAGCAGACCTCGCACACATGTGGTCTCGTTTTCCCATCCAAGCAAACGTGCTTCTTTAATCCCTCGTGGCTCTCGAACAATTTGCCACATTGCAAACAGGACACTCTGCCGTCTTTGCAATGATACCTGGGAAGAAAGTTAGCGTATAGATTCTCTTAAAAAATGTTTTTCCTACGAGCAATTAGTACCTCTTATAATGATAAAACAGTTTCAGTTCCTTTCCGAAAGTAATATTGCAGATTTCACAGTACAATGCTTTCGCGTCTTTGTGAAAGTGTTGATGGAATTGCAAACGCTCCTCGAAGGTGAAAGTCGCGAAGCAGATATTGCACTTGTATGGCTTGGAAGTGCATTGTAGATTGGGTTTACACTTATGCTCATCCAAAGTCTCTTTCGTGTGGTAGAGATTCATACAGGCACCACATTTAAGGTACTTCTGTTTGGTTCCCAAACAGAACAGTGTTATGGCCTCGCTTTCAGCCTCTTCGTCTGCTCTGAGTTCGTTCGGAATTTGTTCCTCGTCGCTGCTTTCAAGGACAATGTCACTGTCATATAATTCAATATCCTTCCGATTCTCTTTGTCCTCTTCGTAAATTCTCATTCGACCATCGATGCATAATGGGCATGAGTCGGTGTTCTCTAAAGAACTCCCACTGTTCTTAACTTTGACGAAGGAATGTTTCTGCTTTAAAATTTCAAGAAGGGTTTCCTCGGCTCTGATACATTGCGCGTCAAACTCGTTACACCAGGTAATCTTCTCCACGCATGTTGGACAGAGCTGCTTCGGGAGAGGATCTGTTTTCTTCACCTAAAAGACATTGCTTACACTTACTACAACTGCAAATCTTTGCTTCGACTGTATTACCTTAACGCTCAGGCACGTATTTATTTTATCCAGAAGTCTCAAAGACTCTCCGAACTCGGAATAAATATAAATAGGATTGGGAGTTTCGCCTGCGCATAATCTGCACAGGGACTTGAAATCATTCTGTTTCTCGGGGTCAGAGGTCAACTCGAGGATCTCATTCGAAGAGAGCGGCTCCTCCTGTGACCAAATAATCGACCCCTCGAAATCATCAAGTACATCCTCGTGCTCGCTTAACGTACTAATCGATTCTGCCCCCCCAATATTCATACTACGAAGCTATTCTGTCTGAAATTTGAAAGAAATCATTCTTAAACAACTAAAAAAAATATAACAAATTAAGTAAGCTCCATTACTATTATTTAACAATATTTCTTCCCGAAAGTCTACTTCAAATAATTCTCTATCTGCACTTGCAAATGAATTATCAGTTCTTCGCATTTTCTGGTGATCATAAGATCCAATTAACATTTTATTATTTCTAGGCTGGTATATAATTCTCCAATTGAAATAAATTACATCTAATTCAAATGACAATGCAACGCGGTCGCCGGAGAGCGATAAGAGAAGCTGTAAAGCCATAGTTTCGTCTGGTCCCTATTTCGCGAGCGGACTGAAACTGTGAGCGCGCGGTCGAATGGATTCGGAGCAGATTACCTCGTTCCTTGGAATTGAAAGGGGAAGATTCTTTCATGGCAAACTAAACCTGACTGTCCCAGCCGCGGAAAAAACTCGACGGGCAGCTCGGTGTTTCGCGTATCCAATAAACACGCTGTCACGACGACGGAAACAAAAGCGCATCGCAGCGGTATCATATTGCTACGAATCTATTTTCTTCGTTGTGAAACCGCGATTAAAATCGCGGTGGTTTTACTTGAAGTGGCGGATTTAACAGGACGGCTAAGGAGCAGGCTACGTTGCCGCGTAGAGTCCTTCAAAGAAGGCCCCGTCGGGCCCCATGATCAAATAAAAAATTATGATTAGGTATAGGTATCCAAACACTACATTCTTTTCCGAGCTACTACACTTGACCCGTTTTTAGTAAACTTCCTCTTCATTTTCCCGAAAACATGGGCCCTTGCCGTAAGGCCCAATCTTCAAAAAAATTATGATTTTAACTAAACACTCTATTTTTTTCTGCACTTCTACACTTGGCCCGTTTTTAGTAAACTATCTCTTCATTTTCCCCGAAAATTGGGCCTCTCAGAACGTTTGCCACCTGGGCCTTTTTTCTTAAATCCGCCACAGTTGGAACAATATTACAGTGTTAAGAAGCAATTATTGACAGATTATTTCCCCTCGGTTTATTAAAAACGTTCGAGGTAATATAGCAATGTACAAACAGTAACAATTTCATTGATACATTAAAGTGTATATATCTCTCTCTATGTACAATAAACTTGATCCTCGATCTTTTACAACGAAATAAAGATACGCAGCTGTAGAAATCTTCTCTTCATTACATTCAATTCGTTACACCTATTATATCTTAACACTTTGCTGACCGGTTACGATTTACCTCTTTCGGAAACGCCGACTGCACAGAACAGTTTTGGCTCGGAAGCGCCGCAGTTGTACGTAATGACATTTTTTCTTCAAATCACCCTAGCAGTCGTAAATATTCAGTAAACTTGACGATTTTTTTTTAAATTCTCTATCGATCTGTCTAGCCGGAATTTTAAATTTCGTTGTTGATTTTTTTATATTCAGCGGAATATACAGCACTTTTAGGATATCGCTAAATACAAAAAAATCGACAACGAAATTCAAAATTCCGACCGGACAGATCGATGAAGAATTGAATTGCGAAGAATTTAAAAAAAAATCGTCAAGTTTACTGAAAAAGTACGACCTATAGGGTAATTTGAACAAAAAATGTTCGTACCACTGTGCACCGGCCGCTCGCAATGGTTTTGGCTCGCAAGCGCCGGTCAGCAATGTGTTAAGTAAAAATCACTTTTGTACGACGTATCGTATATCATTCTTCACCCTGTGCTCTCGCAACCGTTTGCAGTGTCGCAAGACAACTAATAAGTTCAACTTAATTTTGTTCAGTTTCGAGTTCGTTTGCTTCTCATAATCTTCTGCAGTGAAAAAGTAGACGTATTCTGAAACATAGTGAAAAAAGTTAGTACAGTTTTGCATGGTGAGGAAGCTTCGATGATCTTACCATTAGTAGTACAGATATCCAGATCCTGTTTCTTGTAATGTAGATATAGGTTTAAGTCTCCTTGCTTCTTGGCGTGAACCTTCCCCAGTGACAAGAATGTATACTTCGCTTTTAGTATCTGGTTGATGGAATCCAACAGATTATTCACAGTTGCTAACGTCTGCCTTCCAATGATGTACTTCGGAATTTTGCTGAACTCGTCACTGGTTATTAACGGTATTATAGGGTAGACTTCGGGCTCGTTGAACAGTATCTTTTTGCAATCTCTCATGGGTGACTCGGGTGTCTCCGTGTTTGTCTCTATACTCATTCCTGAATTTCTCACGGGCTCGTTTTGGAGACTCTTGTTCGATATGTTCACTTTGCTCTGATAATCACGGATTAGTTCCTGCGGAACGTTGTTCTCCATGTGGATAATCCTGTCGTCTAAGAGTTTTATGGACGATAACAGCTCCTAGAGTTTTTATTAGATTTCTGTTTAAAAAAAGTCGCACTATAGTGCAGACTTCCTTGTTATTTGAGAAACGGTAAAATGCAGGCAACGCTTACTCTACATCGATTATTCTGTTCTTTCGTTTTGTGTAGCCACGTTCGCATTGCTCCAACACCGTCGGAGATGGATGAGACCTCCGTTCGCAGCTGGAGGAGTTCTTCCTTCATCTCAGTCTTATCTACGAGGAAAAAATTCGAAAGGCGAGGGTGAATACTGTGGAATCTGTGTGATGATACAGTGCGAGGAACAAGATGCTTGAGAAAAATTCACAGTTCAGTGTAAAATCAAATAGAAATATAAAGAAAGAAATTTGAACTTAGTATTACTCTTAATAAGTTCTGTGGCAGTCTCGAGATCTCGCAGCTTCAAGGACTGTCGTTCCAAAATATCTTCAAGAGATAGAGAAGTTGTCATTTCAAAAATTATCCACCAATTTTTCCAACACACTGTTATAATTCACGAGTTAACTGTTTTGCGATATAGAAACAGAACTTCGAAATGTAGGATCTGTTGTAATGAAAAATGAATGTTTTTCAGTATTGCAAATAACGGTTAAGTATTTATCACCGTTTATCACCGTTTGTAAACTTTGAATTCAAGTTGACATTGTTCATAGATGGTGTTGCTTACCATTCTTAACGGTCGATTCTCATGATAATTTCAACGTGTCCCGTTGAGAATCCGCCATTAGTAAAAATGATTAAGGCTGTCGCGCATTTTGACGAAGCGCGGCGCAGCGAATCGAAGAAATTAATTAATTGTCGCTGCGCAATTGTTTATATAATCTTTTTTTTTCGTATCGCCGCGCTTCACCGGAATGCACGACGGCCTTTGAGCGCCAAGGCGCTGACATAGAAACACGCCTTAACCCTTTCGCTGCGTTTTTCGAAGCTACATTTTCGTTCGATGCAGATTTCGATTAGGTATAGTCCATGCAATAAAAAATGTATTCTCTTGTGCTGTAATAAGTATGTAAAATATAAAAAATGTTGAAAAGTAAAAAGTTTTTTATTGATGTAAAATTGACACTTTTCGAGAATCGTCCGAAATTTTAAATACGCAGCGGAAGGGTTAACCAAATTCTTTTAATCTGCTGTTTCAAACACTGCTTAATTTATGAATCAAAGAATTCTGTATCCATTTAGGGGTAACATTTGTGAATTAAAGAGCCTCTGCTTTGGTAGCTTGCATTTTGAAGATGTAAACCTATGATAAAAACTTTATATATCGTTTGAAATTAATTTGAGTAATTGTATCGTTTATTTACTTTGTAAAATTCCACTTACGCCTAAATCGCCCGCAACGCCCGTGGTTAACATTCCAAAATTTATGAAAATCTCTTGAAATTTGAAAGAGAAATCTGTGAAAGAGCCATTATCCGGAAAATTCAGGTTTTTAACTATAAATTACGAGTCGAAAACAGAAACGTATAATTTATGATATTCATTCTATTACAAAAACGGAAAAATTCTATGGTTAACACGATTCCACAATAATTAATAAATAACAAAAAGGAATGACATGAGAAAACAATTCTACAAGTTTAAAGATGCCTCCATATATCCCAAAAGAGTTTAATGCAATATTAACAATAGTTCTTTAAAAAAAATCATAAATTTCGGGGACTGTTACACGAGAACCCCCCAGTAAGAGTTTGCAATCCACTGTCAACCAGTGGTGGGTTTACTACGTTACATCGAATTTACTACGTGACACGCGTAAAAATGTAAATATGTAATTGTAAATAATTGTATAAAATGTATTCAATGTCAAAAATTCGAATACAAACTATTAACCTCTACCTACCTATTGCATTGAATTTTACTTCACAATATTTTTAATAACTTTAAAAAAAAAAGATTGGAATGTAATTATAAAAAAGATACACGGTTTGAATTTTTTTAGAAAATTTCATATCATTGATGTGCAAAAGATACTCGAATTTTTACATATATCAACATCGATTCTGAAGAAATTAATAAAACTTTAGCAGATTATTTCTTTGAATGTAACATTCCATTTCATATTATTCCATCTTTAGGAACTTTTGTTTATAAATTGAATCCAGCTTATAAAATTCTAATTTGAAAGACATATATAGTCGAATAATTTACTTAGGGCAAAATTTCAAAATTACAAAAAATCAATAATCAGTGTGGAATTCAAAGATGCAATTCTACTTTTAGATGGTAGGAAAAATTCCTCATCCAACAATAAGTATGTTGTCGCAATTCTGAATTTAATGAACACGGATATGTCCATGCAGGTTATGGCGTTCCACACTCTGCAACGGTTTTTTCAAACAATATGATTTTAAACAGTAAAATACATGAACGTAATAAAGTTAAGCTATTTACTACGTCTTATTCTACACGTAGAGAATTCACTTTTCTACGTTAGGTAAAATACGGACCCATGACTGGCCAAAATTGTGCTCGCACAGAAATTGCAAACGCACAAAATTGACTTCCGTCCAAGTAGAACAGCTTAGACCTGTGATTCGCATAACCTCTTTCTCATTTCCGATTGAACACTCATTCTCATCGAGCTCTAATCGAACAATCGTTCGACACAATCCACCTAACATACAGCTTTCGTTGCAAAACCGAAAGATTTCACAATTGTAAACCTATTTTGACATTTCGGATGCATTGAACCCTATCACCGGAAGCGTCCATCTTTCATCAAGTGTGGCAAGGTTCAGCAACGATGAGTCCCTCGCAGTCATTCAACTCGCAAATCCCGGTAAAAGCTCCCAAATCATGAATGATCACAATGTATTCGTAAGAACAGGAAAAGGTTGAGAATATTTAATAAAAAGACCGAGAAAAGAAGAAGCATTTTAAAGCAACGGCCCCGATTCTGCGAATCCTAGTGCTTTTTGGGCGCCTAACGTTGGCGTCATTACGAGAGATCAGGTAGGAGACGGGAGAAGGGTAGCACATCCGTTCTAATGGCGTCAGGACCCAAGCATTGTTGTCACATTTTGCCCTACAGTGTTTCAATATTTTGCTTTGTTTATGTCGCTCGATTTCCGCGCGAAGGCAACGAAAAATTCATCTGTGCTTGCGAAGGTGGGTACGAGGGGGCAAGAGGGGTCCGTTTTTTTCAGCCAGGACGCGAATCAAGCTTCCAGAGGAATTATCTGCGAGCTCCGGGTGCAGTGACCTTGATTCCGCTGTCATCTCTTAGGTCCGCGAGCGCGCGAAATTTGAATTCCGTAGTTCCCCCTTTAAATGCCTCGTGCAGCTGTCACGTTCCCCTTGGAATTATTAACCGCCGGTTCGCGCGAGATATATTTCTAACGGACTCTGCTTCGTTCGTAGGCAGAAGCAGCTAGCTCTTACAGATGGAGAGGACATAATAGAAGAGATTTTCTCCTGTCGACGACTGAAATAGATAATTATGGAAGTGACGACAGAGGAGGCGCAAGCGGTGCTGCTCGAGGGGATGGAAGGTACTCAGTACATCACCATCCAGAGGGCTGACGGGGAGTCGCTGAGCAAGAGCGTCCCACTGTTGACGTTGAACGGAGAGTTGCTCTCCGAAGGGATGGTCGTCGACATGATCAACGCCGGCGTTGGCACCGACTATGGCACGGCGACGCAATACTATGAGGCGGACGATTTGCTACCGCACGAGCTGACAGAGGTGATCTTTTGCGCTTCTCCGCAGCTGCGCGTTAAACATTGAATTTGAATATTTCCTGCAGGAAGATCGTAGACTCGCAGCGGCTCTGGTCGCGGTCCAACTGCAGCAGCAGCAGAAGCAGCAGCAGCTTCATAGTCAGCCCCAGCACGAGGATCCTACTCTGCCGGACGTCTCTCATTTAGAAACTCTAGCGCCCGTCAATACGTACTCCATTCAAACCGTGCCCGAACAGAGCGCCCCGCCTGTGTTCCCGACCCTGCAGCCCTTCAAACGAATCGCGCATAACGTAAAACAAGAGTTCATAAACGTGAAAAGTGAGTACGACATCGACGTGTCGGCAGAGAGCAGCGAAGACACTGCTCCAACCTCTGGACCGAAGAGGTCTCTGCCTCATAAAAAGAGGATTCCTCGGAAACTAAAGCAACAAACCAAAAGAAGCTCGGCGAGGAAGGACACCGGCAAGTTGAACTCGGTTGCCATGAACGCGGAGTCATCTGGGGACGCGCAGTCTCATATATTCAAGTGCGAACTGTGTAGTTCTAGATTTAGTAGTCAATTAAAGTTCTTCGAGCATCTGAAGGTGATTCGGGTTCTTATGTATCCGGAGGCGTAACCTGTGCCTGTGATGCAGCGATTATATTTCAGGTGCATTACGAGCCTGTGAAGCAGGAGGCAAGAATAGCGCAAGCCACGAACACCAACATCACGATCTCGGTGCCAGCGTCTGTTCAGAATCTTCAAAACACTGTGATCGAGGAGTTCAGCGAGCCTGAAGATCTCATGGAGGGCATCAGAGGCGTTGGTAAGCGTTACAAAGTGGGATTTAGAGCATTGGATGTAGTCTAACGGTGCCTCGAATGCTTGCAGTGGAGGAGACCGGTGCTCACATAGACGACGAATCAGAGTCTCCTTTATCCGCTGTGAACAATGACTCGCCACTATGGACTATCACGGACGTCACCCAGCACGTGCGCAGGGACCACGCGAAGGCGGCGACGGTTAGCGAGTCGGGCTTAAACGAGAAAGGAAAGACTGACATTCCGCAGACAACGAAAAAAAAGAAAATACTGAAAGCACGGAAGTCAAGTGTGTATATTTTTGAGCTGTCCGGGTACTCGAATATTCGAGCAGCTTGAAATTCGGGCCGAGCCGGTACTCGGTTTTCGAGCCGAGCCGGGTACCCGTAAAATCCGGGCGGTCCGAAAAATTCGGGTAGCTTGAATTTGTTTCGGGCGGCTTGAAAAATCCGAGTAGTCCGAATCGTTTCGGGCCGCTCGGAAGAACCGGGTAGCCCGAATTGTTTTGGGTGGCTCGGAAAATCCGAGCGCCTCGAATGTGGTTCAAGTAGTCTGACTGTCGAGGCGCTCGGATTTTCCGAACCGCCTGAAACAATTCGAGCTAACCCCTTCTACCGAGCCGCCCGAAGCAATTCGAGGTACCCGGTTCTTCCGAGCGGCCCGAAACGATTCGGACTACCCGGGTTTTTCAAGCCGCCCGAAACAAATTCGAACTACCCGGATTTTTCGGGCCGCCCGGATTTTACGGGTACTCGGCTCGCCCGATACGCTTTAAAACGGGTCGTTTATTTCCATAGATGACGAATTAACGTGCACGCAATGCGATCGGTCATTCCACCATAAAAATAGTTTAGTGTATCACATGCGATCTCACAGCGGGGAAAGGCCGCATCAGTGCGAAGTTTGCGGGAAGAGCTTCTTCGCCGCTAGCGCATTAAAGGTCGTACAGCTGCGATACGCGTAATGTAAATTCTAAATTCTCTTTATTAACCGAACTGTTCGTAAACGCAGGTACACAAGCGCCTTCACAGCGGCGACAAGCCGTACAAGTGCGAGGAGTGCGGGCGACACTTCCGCCAATGGGGCGACTTGAAGTACCACTCGACGAGCATTCATTCGGAACAGAAGCAGTACCAGTGCGAGTATTGCGGCAAAGACTTCGCCAGGAAGTATTCCCTGATCGTTCACAGGAGAATCCACACCGGCGAAAAGAATTACAGATGCGAGTACTGTAACAAAACCTTTAGAGCGAGTAGCTACTTACAAAACCACCGGCGCATACACACCGGGGAGAAGCCTCACCCGTGCACCGTCTGCGGAAAGCCGTTCAGAGTGCGCAGTGACATGAAGAGGCACATGCACACGCATTCTAGAGGAAGGTCCGAGAGACCCATGAACAGGGTCCTGTCGGGGAAGACTATAGAAGATGAAAACGACAAGGGTTCGCAGGCGAAAACCATTCAGGATCTAGTTAGAGATCTAAAGCTGGAGGTGGAGGCGACGGGAGTGGTGGAGATCATCCCGCCGGACGACAATCCGGAAAGCATTTTGCCACACGCCGGGGGGCAGACCTTGGAATACACGGTAACGACCGCGCCGGACGCGAATCCGGACAGGGATCCGCTGGAGGCAGTTGTGCGCACCGCTGACAACATGTAAGTTCGTTTATTCCAAGCTCGTTCATTCGGCGGCTTAGTTTCTCATGTTTATTACCGTTGCAGGCAATACTTCTTCATGTAACATCTATCGAAAATAAAACTGAGGGTTGTTCTTGTACCATAATACGCAATCGAACGTAATGTGAAAGGTCCGTCGCGCAAAGTTGACGCTTTGTGGGATCGCGGGCCTTCGAAAACGACTGATCCAAGCGCTGCGCAGCGCTACCTATACAACGTGCATATAGTGTACTTTCCAGTTTTTCTGCTGCATACTTTTTAAGAACGCAGACGTAGTGTTTAAATTTTAAATGATACCCTTAAGACTGTTTCAAGCGGAGAACTCGAGAAAGTACAGAAAACAGAAAAAAACTCCTAAAAACTTATATCAATTTAATTGCATAAAGATATATATATATACGTATATATTGTACTATAATTAAAATTAGTGAAATGTACATGTACATTTTTAAGCCTAGGTAAGTTAGCCGGTTTATATCGCGAATCGTCGTTGAAAAATATATTTTTTACGTGAAGACATTTATAGAAACACTGTGGTCCACTTTTTATTGCACTCTCCATGGGAAGAAAATAACGTAGCTCGGTCTTAGATAACCGGAGATGTCGAGGATGGTGCTGGCACCGTACTGTTCGTATCGACGAAAACTTGCAACAGCTGGGCCAATTCTCTGGATTGAAGCGCCGCGCTGAGCTTCTCCGCGGCGTCTTTGCTACTAATTCTGAAATGCGCAGGATGTGCGCGTGAAGCGGTGCGTTTCATTTAAACTATTATTCATTCATCCTTACAACTTCTCGAAATGTTCGAAATTTGTTTCTTAATATGTACACTGTGTTCCTACACATTTTCTCATTAAGGGGGCAGACCACTGTAAAAATTCGGAAGAATCGATTTTTTCTTTTTCACATTTTATATACATAATACTCTTTCCAAATTTTAGGAAGAAATTCGCAAAATTGACGGAGATTTAGTATTTTCCGTGAAGCTCGCGACTGAGCCGCGCGGAACTTTGAACGGTTTTCCCTCACAATGACATTTTTCAACCGCATTGACAGTGTATAGAGAAAACTATACGTCCAATTGACATGAGCAAGGACATTTATTGTGCGAAGAACCCGTCGCTATTACATGACGATCAGTTTTTTTTTCAATTAACGACATGTTTCTATTTTTTTTTTATCAATATTTCGCCAATTTTCTATCCCGAAAGCATGATTTTTTTCAGTGGTCCGCCATTTTGTAATTTCCTTTTGACATTTTTTGATCGTCATGTAATAGAGGTAGGCTTCTAGTTCTTAAATATTTTTGTCTTTTTGAATTTGGATTAACCATATGACCTGGACACTGTCAACGCGACAAGTACGATTTTGACGAAGAGCATATAGGAAATGTATTTATGAATTTGATTGATACAAAATTTTTCGTATCCTTCGACATGTACATTATTAATTTTACTAAACAAAATATTGATTTACTTGCGTTGTTTGGTTGAAATAAATTCCCGAAAATATTTCGGACCGTTACAGTGGTCTGCCCCCTTAAGATTGACGGAGTGGAGGATGTTAAATTAAATTTAAATTGATTGAAGAAATGAGTGGTGTTTTCGGAATGCGAGCAGTTAGATTGTGATGCAAAATTTTGTTAATTCGAAAGACGGCTTACAAGTTAACTAGCAGCTGTTACCTGTAATATATTGTCAATATACGTCATATTATTTATACTCATTCATACATTACCTGCGAGACCGTTTAGCTCTCTCCCAGTCGACGTAAAGGTCAGTAATCACTCCATGCAACCTGTCCATGATTTCGTTGTCCTTCGCCATCTGCGCTTTGATCTCCGCCTCGTTCTGCATCAACTCCTGATACTCGAAGCACAGATTCTCTTTAGGATTCTCCTTTAGCTCCCACTCCTCAAGCGCATTCAGGATCTTTACTTTCGTGACTAATTCATGCGCAGCGTTCAGCCTAGGAAGAATCAACTCCAACACTCTGGATATACTGCCCTCCGCAACATCTGCAAGGCATTTCATTTAACCAGAGGACATTACGCTCCGTTAGAAGAACGACCTACCGCAAAACACGTCTAGCTTGATCTTCCTCTTCGTCGCTTCCCTAGTCAATATATCTCTGAGAATTATGATGCTCGATATATTCTCTCCGTAGAAAACAGCGGTCCCTTTCCTGAAAATTACTGAAGCATTGAATCCAGAATGATGCTGAGAGGAAGACTTACTTGTACGTGCATCTCAAAGCTGTGCCCACGAAAGACGACACGTATGTTAAGGCAGCCTCGCCTTCCTGCAAGTGAGGCCTCTCGGGGACGTCGGGTAACACGAAAGAAAGCCAGGCATGCATCTAAAACAGATCTCGTAAGACGCGAGACTGTTAGAATCTTACAAGACAAATATGCAAACCTCTGCAACCGTGAATCCACCGATCAACTTTAATTCGTTAAAAGGCCCTCCGGAGGGTTCCGTGTCTTCATCTTCGTGCTGCCTTACATGGAGAGAAAGGGCGCATATGGGTATTAAGATTCTGCGGCAGCACTTTGGCTGTACCTAAATTACAGAGAATGATGATGCACGACGTAGGAGTGTAAGAGAAACTGAAGACCTACCTGCGAAGTGACGTAGATCTGTAAAGTACCTGGCTGACCCTCGATCGTTCTCAGCCTCATTTCGAGATGATTAGTGTTCACCTGTTAAAGCAGTAGTCAGTTTAAGCTTCTATGAGTTTCTTGACCTTCTTCTTTTTATACTGACTTGACAGCGATATGTGGCGAGGACGAAATTGCCTTCTCTTGGATTGCACGTCGACAAGCTGACCACAGCGCTATTGCTTTCCACGTCCAGTAATCCTATTGGCGTGTCCGATTGCACCAGAATGTTATCAATCGGTGTGTCGAGTTCTATCGAAAGTGAGTACGAC
This sequence comes from Andrena chrysosceles, assembly GCA_963855975.1. Taxonomy (NCBI): domain Eukaryota; kingdom Metazoa; phylum Arthropoda; class Insecta; order Hymenoptera; family Andrenidae; genus Andrena; species Andrena chrysosceles. The sequence goes on along the minus strand of OY979767.1, from coordinate 34,038,647 downwards.
GCATCTTCTTTGTTCAGAAGCAGCCTGAGAAGGATATTTACTGTTAATTGTTTAAGGAAATGGCTAGAGGAGCGACGCAGGTATTACCTGTGATTCACCGATAAGATTAATGGTGCCAATGGGTCCACCGTAAAGTTAGCTGCCTCCTTGTCTTCGTTAAGCTTATCCTGCAGCTGTTGTATCTCCGCTCTGAGCTTCGCCAAACCATCACTTTGGTCGGCTTCCAAGAGCCCAGGCGGTCTGGTAGTCAGACCAAATATTCGCCCTGAATACGTTGTGACTAGAACCTCGGGGTAGCCTGCGGCACCAATTATGCCACCTACCACTGAACTGATGCTTTCGCTGGCATTCTGGAAGACATAGTTTATATTGGTAAGAATTCTCTGTTCAGTAGCGAACTGCTTATGATCTGAATTTAGAGGGAGAGAGAAGAAGAGGTGAAGTTTGTTACTTAATAGGAAATAATAGGAAACTTAATAGGAAATAGGAATAGAAAGTGATGGACCTAGTAGAGATGTGCGGAAATCCGAAAATGGGAACCCGAGATCGGGACTCCCGAAAATGGGAACCTGAGGTCGGGAGTCCAGAAAATGGGAACCCGAGGTCGAGACTCCGGAAAATGGGGACTCGAGGTCGAGACTCCCGAAAATGGGAACCCGAAGTCGGGACTCCTGAAAATGGGAACCCGAGGTCGGGACTCCCGAAAATGAGAACCCGAGGTTGGGACTCCCGAAAATGGGAACCCGAAGTCGGGACTCCTGAAAATGAGAACCCGAGGTCGGGACTCTCGAAAATGGGATCCCGAGGTCGGGACTCCCGAAAATGAGAACCCGAGGTTGGGACTCCCGAAAATGGGAACCCGAAGTCGAGACTCCTGAAAATGAGAACCCGAGGTCGGGACTCTCGAAAATGGGAACCTGAGGTCGGGAGTCCAGAAAATGGGAACCCGAGGTCGAGACTCCCGAAAATGGGAACCCGAGGTCGAAACTCCCGAAAATGGGATCCCGAGGTCGGGACTCCTGAAAATGAGAACCCGAGGTTGGGACTCCCGAAAATGGGATCCCAATGTCGGGACTCCCGAAAATGGGAACCCGAGGTCGAGATTCCCGAAAATGAGAACCCGAGGTGGGAACTGCAGAAAATGGGAACCCGAGGTCGTGATTCCCGAAACTGGGAAACCGAGATCGGGATTCCGGGAGAGTCGGGACTCCCGAAAATCCCAAACATCAGTCAGTCCTAATAATACGAATCCCTACACTTTCGGGAATCCCGAAACCCTCGGGAACCCGTCCCGATCTGACATTTTCGGGTTCTCGCACACCTTTAGAGGTGTCAACATACTACCTACAGAGCGATAGCGAAGGGAAGGCAACGTGTCTTCCTCAGGAAAAGTGTATACTTCGACGGTGCCATCCTGTCGGCCCACAAGTATATCCAAGCCATCTTGCAGTTCGTAAGTATCCAAAGAAGTGACTTCGGAGCCTGTCATGTTCAGCAGCCACGTGATCCTCAGGGTTTTGTTCCCCTGAAGGATCAGCAAACCTACCCTGCCGTCCATTGTTCCAACCAGAACACGATCTTTAGATTCAACGTCGCCTTCTCTGGAAGAAAACAGTTCATCAAAAGCTGGACACAGCACAGAGGAATATTAAGAATGGAATATCAAGAACCTGTATAAAGATAGTACAGTGGGCACACTCGGAAGCCTGAGAACTGCTGGAGTTTTTGTTCCGTGAAGAACACGCACCTGAAAGAAAAGAAATGCGTCAATACTCGAGCGAGGCAAGTTTAGAAGAAACCTGTCTCGACTTTGAAGAAAACCCCCCGGTTGAATTTCTTACAGCGCAATCTCCGCAAGCAAGAATCGCGTAGATAGTGGACCTTTCGACAGGGAGGAGAACAACGTCGTATAAGGTTTCGCCAGCTAAGTAGGAGTCAGCGTCTTTGCAGTCGTGGTATCTGTGATAAAGATCTCTGGCGCATGCAGCGAGGTCTGGACCAAGTACGTACCTGTGAACCCGAAAGAAGTAATGTAAATTTTCAGGCACCATTGATCGTCGCCAGCATACTCACATCGCAGAAATGGGATCTATGAGGTTCGTGTCGAATTCTAGAAACAGTTTCCCTTTCTTTGTGTAACCCTTCACGGTATTCCCATGCGCAATGAAAATCTTATCGCGCGCTGTGCCCCCTATAACCATCTTACTGATCTTTGGCCCCGGAAGGGATTTGAACGACACTTGCAGCTCCCCTTTCTTTACGCCTATGAAGAAAGAAATTGGAGTCAGCAACTTTCCGAAATTACTTTCAAGGGAATTCTAGATACTCCTATAACATGAAGACTGTTTAAGATTTACCATACACGTGGAGGACACCGTCGTGGTCAGCGACAGCAAACTTCTGCGTCTGCCTGTGTTCTGTCGCGGAGAAAACTTTTGTCGTGCCCCGAGACGTGACTCCCACAGCTGCGTAGTCTATTCTCGACAAAGGCAGAGTCATTTCTAGTTGCAGAACTGTGGATGTTATTGCAAATCTACTTCTCGAGCCTCAAGGCAGTGGAATATTAAATATCTTTTCGCATAAGTGAAAGATGAACCACTGTGCTATTAACTATGAAACTTATTGCATTGCTCTCAGCAGTGTTGTACTTAGAAGATTTTCGGCGCACATGCGCGAAATCAATTTATCCATAGCAACAAGCTGTCACAACAATTCATTCTTCGAGTATAGTCTCACTATTCGGTGGAGGTAGATTGTACTGGATAAAAGGAGATACTTAGAGAGTAGAGGGATACTGAGGAAGAAGGAAGAAAAGATAATTAAGGGGAACGTCCGGTCAAAACGCTCGAAAAATAGGCGATCTTTAGGATTCTTTTTAAAAAAAGTATACAACTTGCTCTATAAAAACTTTGTGGTCATTCTTTATTCGATCTTCAAGGATATAAAAACATTTTTTCCATTTTCCTATAATGGTTCGAATTTTACGTGGCACTCAGTGCACTGCTGCAACAAAAAAGGCGTAAACGGGAGACAGTAAAATTCGATGTAGGATTGTCTGAAATCAAAAAACTAAAGATATTCTTAAAAGGTCGTATCAATCACTATCACATCAACCTTAAGAAGGCAATTAAAGCAAAAGGGCGATGTTTGGTACACGTTTGAACACAAACATGCGAAAAGGGGGTAATTCTGCGCCTAAAAATTTTAATAACGAAGAACTATGACCTCTAAAATTGATGGTCAAAGGGTGATGCGATAGAGAATTCAATTCCAAAGAAAATGCCATCAAGTTTTTTGGAATCGGTTAATAATTTCTTGTGTTATGCTGTTTACCGTTCGGAAAAATCATGATTCGAGAAAAACGCGTTTAAAGTTTGACGTGAGTGCCGAGTGGCCGGATTTTACTCACGTATTTGCCGCTACTCCAATGCCTATAACTTCGAGAATTTTGAAAATTTTAAAGAATTCTTTTAAACACATATTCCTAAAAGGTTGAACATTCCAAGAAATATATAAAAAAAATCGGTTTGTAGACCGGACGGTCCCCTTAATTTTACCTTGAGAGTAGGTGTAGAGTAGAAGAAACCCTTCATGTATCTAAAAAAGGAAGACATACATTTGGGGAAGAAGAACTGCTCGCACACGTTTGTCAAAGAGATTGAACTTTATTCGAATGAAATTGCAGACATGTTTGATAGGTTTTTTATTCAAATGCTCTGTTAATATAAACTCTTGAGTATTCTATTGGCTTCTTTACAATACATTACAGTTATTGGTCGAGGCTAGGGTTGGCAGCGCGAGTATACTCCGGTATCTTTTCAAAAAGCAATGTAGAAAACAAACTACTTTAAATGTAGAAACTTCTGAGAATTAGTTGAAGTTTACGCTTACAGAAACACACATTCCTGTATGTTTTATAAATACGAGATTTTCAGAATCGAGACTGAAACTAGCAAGGAAAGAAATGCATTAAATAACGTGTATTTTTATTACAAAAATGGTAATACAATCAACAAGCATTTGAAGTGCTAGAAACTTAAGCACTCTGCATACTTATAGAATCGTTTTCTTTTTTTAGCTGAAGTCATAAGTTTCTAAAAGAATGATTTAATAATATCAAACTCTTTAATGGATCGTTAACTGAACATTCAGTCCCACTAAGCAAAGAGTTAGTATAGTGTCATCGGTGCCCTTAGAATTAAACGTTACGCTACAAGTTAGTCCTTAACTGCTACTTCATGTTTGAGAAAGAAGTACACTTTGACTTTATCAACTGCTTTTTATTTCGTTCCTCCTATATGCTCGTGTCCATTGAACACATCTAACTGAAGAATAAAACGTACACTCTGGGGATTGCCTTCGATTACTTAGATCTAGAATTTCTATCGACAGGGGATACAAAACAGAGCGACAGCATCAGCTACGATATTAAACCATCTGCGATTGCAAAATACATTCGTTTCACTGAAGCTCATTGAACGAAGTGGGCAGATCCTGAAGGAGCGTGGCCCTTATTAGCCGCAGAGCCACTCTTCCACTTTGTTCGCTGTCATCTGCGCTCATAACTATTTCACAATTCCTTAGTGCTTCGAAGGCACCAAGGAATTAGTGCGCTTCTTCTTCTTTTCGACACTTTCTATGCGAACAGAGTGTTGAGAAAGCTGTGCAGCCTCGAGCCGCATTTACTTAAGGATCCACCTCCAGGGCAACCGTAATCGAAGCGACGTCAGAGGACAACAGAGAATCTCGATGAATTGGGCGACTCGGCTAATTAACGCGATACGTGCGTTTAACGTCGTACGAATTCGCAACCCTAGGCTCGACGGTGCGCTTAATAGCCCGTGAACGTGCCGGGCGGTCGAGGAACGTCGAAGCGGGGGTTCCCGTCGTAGGAGACCTGCGCACTGAAGCCGTGTTTCCAATCGGCCGTGTAGCGAACGATCTGCAGCCTGCCGTCAGGAAGTTGAACTCTGTACTCCCCGCGGACGATGTCGCCATCGCTGATGGCGTTGTGGGAGTAGTCGTTGCCGAACGAGTCTTCCTTCACTGCATAGTTGAAGTCGAATGGCATGCCTGGCTCGTGGTGGTGGTGGTCATGCTGAGGTAAATTGTTTAGATTAGAAGGAATCCCCTTCGCTGTGTTTCATTGGTCAAGCTTATATGCTAATACTTTAACTGATATTTAGAGGCATCCAGAGTAAAATCACCAAGTCTGTTAAATTATTATTTCACTCTTCCAGAAGCAAGATAGCGTACTCTAATCATACTTACACCTCCGGGAGGGATGGTATTGCCACTGGGTCCAGTGGGAGTCCCATAATCCGGGAACTCCGGAGTGGGTCTGGGGCCTGGTGGCGGGTATCCTTCGCCAGGGGTTGGCCTGGATGGAGGGAACTTCGTGCTGGGCTTGGGGTTAGGGTAGGGTCGCCTCGGGGTGCTTGAATAAGGTGTTGTCGAGGAGAAGGGCGGTCTTGAGGTCGTAGGCTTGGAGAATGGTATTCGAGGTGTGTCGTAGTTGTAGCCCTTTGTTGGCTCCGGGGGTAAGTATGTGTTGCGCCTTGTCCCAGGTGGCAGGTCACAAATCACGTGGACCACTGCCATGCAGAGTATTATTATCTATAACAGAGCGCATAATAAATAAATAAGAATTATTCAACAGATCTAGAACTATTCGCCAAATTGCTGATGTTCTTTGGATGTCGAAGAGGGCTTACGGTGTCTGAATATCTGTTGAAGGGTACTCTAAGGCTGAAGTGCTAATTGGGTAATCGAAGAATGGCAAACAACTACTGCTTGTAGGTCTATGTGAACGCTTTCCAAGAATCTGCGAGTGGATTTGGAAATTGGAACAGCGACAGCGGATCTCATCAGTTTTCCATGGATGATCCTCAGAAGACAGGATCTAACTGTCTCTCCGAGGCGAGTGTCCTCCCACTCGAGCCTCCTACTCTCATTTACACAACCGCATTGAATTAACCGCGCGGTAATCGGCCCGGCGCGCAACTTTTAATGGTACCGCGTTTCCTCTCGCCAACAAAACGCGTCTCAGTCGCAGGTAGCCGTGATGAGAATGTAATGAACTGTTGGCGTGTTGCAAACAGGACGACAGATGTATAATGCGCCGTTCGAGGCGTTTTCTTCAATTAGAAACTGAGAAGATGCCTCTGCATTGCGCAACGCCCGACGCTTTAGAACACATGTCATAAGTGGCAGTAACTGCTGGCTTGCGTTCAGCGATATCAGCGCGCCCGATCAGTGCCTTGAAGTCGTTGCAATTCAGTGCAACGCCTGGAGACACGGAGGCTCGGAAATTCAGGTGTCGCAGTGGATTAACATCAGAGATTGAGAATGCTAATTGAGCGGAGTTGATTACAAGAATGGGAACTGAAGAGATTTAACTCGCAAGAAGTTAATGTAACAGGAAACTACTGAGATGAATAAAGTAGGGAGCTCAAAGTGTGAGGTAATTTAGTACAGTTTCACTTTGGAGCGAAGCAAAATCTGCATGAAATTCTCTTAGGATGGCTGCGAAGTGCCAACCCAGAAGAAGAAGAGGAAAATGGTAACATTGCAAAATAATTCACAGCCTCGTGGAGAATGTTAAGTAGCCTCTCTAGCTATCTCATTTGAATTTACTAACTGAAGAAAAATCCGGTTGCCATCAGGCTTACACCATTGTTTCAGCAGTTATTGTTTAACATTCATTGTCACAGCCAAAGTGATGCAAGTCTTTCTTAAATCTCGCATCAAGGACTGCAATCTCTATGTTAATTACATCATACAGCTGGAAGCGCGTTTAACAGAGTCATGAAGAGTTGAAGGGAGCAATTAGGAATTAAAGAATTAAACAGCTTCTTAATGTTAGAAGGCATTTGATGGATGGCGTACAAACTTGTACAATTTATTCTGCAATTACTTTCTCCGTCACTTCTATAAAATAGAATCATCCTTTTCCGACTGGAACAATTAAGCAAGGGAAAGAAGCTGAACTTCATGAATTGTTCAAGAAACATTAGTCTGTCGCTGCGCAGAGAAAAGAATGCTCATCCTGCAGTCGACACAATTACCAGCGATTAAACTTCCCTGACATCTGCAAATCCATCAAGTTTCCCCGCAAGCGTTTATGATCTTGTTGCGCAGAGGGGATCCTGCCTGTTCCCGCTATCAGATCTCTGGGATTTCCAAGACGAGACGCCACGGAATCACCTTGAAGAGGAGAGACAGAGGCGTGCTTGTCTCGAAGAAGAAGAATAGGGTATTGTGCGGGGAAGTAGCTGCGAAACTGAATCGACTGCCGCGGCTCACGTAACCACGCAACTTTCTATCACGGTTAATTAGACGAAGCTATTAGAATGCCAATTGAGAGTCGAATCGTTTGACGAGTGGAGGGTAGGGATGGGTCAACTGTACCGCAAAGAGGTGAACTTGAAGCCCTTCGGGAGTAGTTTAAAGAAACAGCACCGTTGGTTTCAAATGAAATGGAAGTTTAATAGAAAGGGCTGGATTAGTGGTGGATTTAACGCGGCCGATGAGCAGATGCCGCCTGGGGCCATGCACAGAAGGCCCCCCAGGGTCCCACATCCAAAAAATTATGATTATATCCAAATTATATTTTTTTCTGTACTACACACTAAGCTTGCTATTAACAAACTACCTCTTTATTTTCCCGAAAAATGGGCCCCTCAGAATGATTTTCACCTCGGCCTTTTTTCCTAAATTCACCACTGACTGGAATGCAAATAAATCTTTTACATAGCTTAATAAATATAGGTTATGCTGAAATCTAAATAACATTGAAATCAAAACAAATTGTGGAACCCCACTATAAAGTATTTCTTTTCAAAACATTCAGCCAATTTGGGACTTAAAGAGTCCTGAAACCAACAAAAATATTCTGAGGCAAACAATCTGCAGGCACAGGATCTGCCAGTATCTCTCCATACTCCCTGATGTTTACATAAAATTTGGAGGACCCTGGCAAGGTCCAGAGATGCTAAGACTAAACGCAGTCAATAATTTGGAGTTCACAGTGTTCACGTGCTGAACAAAATTGCTGTGATTTATTGATTGTGAGGGGGGATTTTGAAAAGAATGAGTACCATGTTGAGTCCCTACTGTTTCCCTTGGCTTCTTCCTTAACTTTAATCGAGAGTTTGGAGAGAGGAAGAAGTTTAATTGGGACTTCTGGGAACACTATTTTACCAGTTAGATGATACAGCATAGTATTGATATTTAAAACTTAGATTCTAGGAAGACTAGAAAAAGAAGTGATCATTAGTCCCTCAGCTTTACAGCTCAGATGATGCATCGAGATTTCAGTATAGTCTGTAGATGCTGATTGCCTAACTGACCAAAGATTCCAATAAAATGAATTGAGAGTCTCAGGGGATGTAAGTAGTAGCTGTGCCAGGCTGCTCTAGCCAGCTAGAGGGGCCAGCAGACGCATGCATGTCGATAAATCTATTACAGAGGGTCCGAGCGATTCATCTTTCCGCTGATTAATCGCAGAATCCGCGGAGGCTTGCGATAGTTTGTTGACACCTCTACCCTACGAGCACGCGAATCGAGATTTATGCGTCACGCGGCTGCGAGGCTGGGAGGCTGTAATTAATTATAATAATTAGACGGGGCGAGAGAAATCGGTGTTTATTGCCGCGAACGGCAATCTTCCCGTTGGTGTTAGTTATGGCTCTTCTCAGCGGGGTGCTGAGAAGCCCAAGTGCTCTTGAGTATACATATAGGTAGGTACTTTGATAGCAGAGTGCAGATTTGATGCTGGGATTATGTGGAATGGTTTCTATTGTATAGGAATGTAGAGCGAACTCTGAGGCGATGCTGAGCTTGCTGATACTAGGGACAGTGACGGATTTAACGGGTGGCCGATGCGCAGTTGCCACCTGGGAAGGCCCCACCAGGGCCCCATCCTTAAAAAAAATGATGATTTTATTCAAACTATATTTTTTTTTGTATTATTACACTGAAACCGGTTTCAGTAAACTACCGCTTTAGAGTACCGAAAAATGAGCCCTGCTCAGAGGGCCCCCGTAGGGCCCTGTCTTCAAAACTAAATTACGATTTTATCCAAGTACTTTTTTCTATACTTGTTTGTACATTTACCACCTGTTGAAAAATGGGTCCCTGAACGATTGCCCCCTGGGCCTTTTTTCTTAAATCCGCTACTGACAAGGGATTAGTCACCAAATACTAGCGAAATGAGGATCTGAGAGTGAAAAAAATGAAACTGGTGTTAAGAAAAAGTCAAATATATGTAATACTAGTTGATAATTAGTGGATACTAGTATGTAATAAGGTGATACTATGAAGTAAGGATGTAATTCATGTAAAATATCGAGATAATACACATACCTGAAGGTAAAACATGTCGTGGGGGCAACAATGTTGACCCAGTTCGTACTGAAATCAATTCACCCGCCGGTTTTGGGGTAGTGCACTGTGGGAAATGGAAAATCAACCCTTTATGAAAAATCACTAAATGTTGTCCCTTTCACTATTACTATCGCGAACCTCAAACTTCATCCACGTACTAACGCGAGTTTATCGAATTTACGTTAAATAACGAACGGAATTTCGATTGCGCAAGCACTTGCAACCGATTCGTGGCGGCTTCAAGAGAACTCGTCTTTATCTTTAAAGTTATATTCTTAATGTCACCTGGAGCACAGTTTATTCGACATTTCTCGGTGATCTAACTACACAGCTGTAAGCAAGCGATTAAATGAACAGAAAGTCTGAAGAAAATAAATGCAGAATTGTCGAAGCGGAAAGTTTTTTAGGGAATGAAGTCTTGAGGGGTCACGGGGTCGGAAATTTTTTGAAATTCTGGGAACTGAGTGCCAAACTTTCATATTTGAAACTTAGAGTTTGAATTTTTGAAAACACCAATTTTGGAGGCTGGAAATTTAGAAATCTTGGGGCTTTAAGTGATCCAAAATTAAAGAATCTTCTAAAAGAATTTTTTTATTTTTGGATAATTAATTTAGAAATCTTTTAGAAGATTCTTTTTAATTTTGGATTACTTAAAGTCCCATGATTTCTAAATTAAATTATCTAAAATTAAAAAAAAATCTTTTTCGAGATTTTTTAATTTAGAAATCCAGAAATTTAGAAATCAAAATAAAAAATCTTCTAAAAGAATTTTATTAATTCAAAATTAGAAAAATCTAAAAGAATTGTTTTAATTTTGGATCACTTAAACTCCCAAGATTTCTAAATTTCTAGATTTCTAAATTCTTTTAGAGGATTTTTTTTTAATTTTAAATCACTTAAAAAAATGTTCTAAAAGTTTTTTTTAAGTTTTGCATCACTAAAAACGCCAAAATTTCTATATTTCTGCCCTCGAGATTGGTCTTTTCAAATATTTCACCTTCAAGCTTCAAATACTAAATTTTGACCCCAGCGCCCAGAGTTTCAAAAAATTTCCAATCCCCTTATCTCTCAAGACTTCATATCCTCATTTCCTTAAATCATTTCAAATTTGAAATTCCCAGAGATCACAGATCTCAAATTTGACAAACATTAAAAAAACCAAGTATCCAAATTTGGCTAAATTAAATTTAAAATCCGAAGTTAAATACCTCTACACTTTCCGCTTCAAGTGACAAAAAATTGAAAGAAAATCGATTAAAACCAGCGCCAGTATACTTTCGCTAGAAGTAATAAAATCTATTCCTCGGAATCCCACGACTCGATTGCAACACGTTAGAATAGTTCAGAGAAAAATATCAAGATATATTCCAATTCTATTGTGCTTTCCTCCCGGGCCCCGAGATTATAGTCCCCCCACTCTCGTCATAAATGTAACATAAATTATTGGTCGATTGAATGTGTGCTTTGCGACACAAAGGGTTGAATAGACCTCGACGACATTTCACGGTTAACCACACCCTGGCCGCGGTACGATTGCTGGTAGCATCGCATGCATAGACACCACTCCCTGATGGGAGTCACGAGATGCAGAAGAACATCGTGTTCTCTGTATTTTAATCCTCAGTGACTGGATCAATTATCCTTTTACACAAACGAATCACCCCCCACCGAGTTTCCATACATTTTTTTAAAAATAGCTTTGATATTGTGAAGTTGGAATTTTCTTTGTGGAAGATTGCATTGAAAGCTCCCTTTTGAGATTAAATTACAAAATCTGATGGTTTCGTCTTCAATATATGTGGAGTATTGTACTTGAAAATTTTGGGGGTGATTGTGGCAACGGAATTGGAAAAAAATTGTACTGGTTTTGAAAATAAATTAATGGTGGTGAGGAGTGAATTTACTCTGTGCAATTGAATTTGGGAAATTTTGGGACTACTTGAATTTTGTGAGATAGTAGTCGAGGAAGAGTTTATTGTAGATTCTAGAATTCTGAAGGATATACCCAGTTGTCTGAACTCGCGTGTCTAAAAACAAAATTCACTCATTTTTCAGAAATCATGAATAGCCCCCTCCCTCCTTCGCGTTTTGCACCTTCCCCTCAGACTTTATTTTTGTTAGAATTATTTTAGTTTGTGAAGAGAAAATTCATTTTTTTGAGTACCTCTAGCTAGGGAGTACAGTTTTAATTTCAAATTATTGAGGACTGTTTTAAAAGACAGTTTAAAAACTTAACATATGTTTCCCAAATTAGTTTCTGCATTTCTTCATTCTACTATAACCCTGAATAAATATTAAAAAAAAATTCCTAAAAATGCACTAACAACTAAAAAATAATTCTTTTCTTGTATTACAATTTCGATGGTGTTATGTGACTTTAAATAAAATCATACAAACTCTGTGATTATCCTTTTTCTTTACAATTGATTTGAAAAATTCTACACGATAATCACAGAGTTTGTATAATTTTATTTAAAGTCACATATCACCATCGAAATCGTAGTACAAGGATAGATTTAATTTTTAGTGTTTAGTGCATTTTTAGTAAAATCGTTAAACATAAATTTTTTTAATATATATTTTTTTATTTTCTAGTTTTTAGAGTTTGTGGATTTTTATATATATATTTTTTCTTTTCATTTTTGACTTTTCTTTTTATAAAAAATGGTGTCATCATCACACCCACACAGGCATACAAAGTTTCAAGACACTTGGACTGGTGGGAGTGGCTGAAAATTGAGTTGCCAGATTTAAACCATAAACCAAACAAACTAACTAAAATCATTCAATGAACTTTATGGAGCTGTACAGTTTGGATATTCTATTGCCAACACACAAAAATCGCAATTATGCAATTAACAATCAGTCGAGTTCAGGAAGATTAATTTAATTCTAAGAAATGTCAACTGTAGGTCCTAGTATCACTCCAGGCCCGCTCAGACTTCCCAAAGACCCACCAAACGTCGCAAAATCTCTACCCTCCCCTCCCCTCTCCCTGCCACTTCTTGCACACAAAATAAAAAAATGTCAAAATTTCCCCAAGCGTCGAATAAAAAAACACCCTCAACTCCCCCATCCTCTCGAAGTTCCCTCTCAATAAAGCAGCGAACACTAAGTAGCAATCTTCTCCTACATCCCCCCGCCATCTGTCAGGGGCCCACTTTTTGGGCCTTCCTGCCCAAATATCACTGCCAGACCCGAGCGAGCAATACTTATCAGCCGCCGAGAAATTCCCAAAGGACCAAAAGACGGTCCCCGAGCACATAGTCCCCCGCCAACGGAGATGGGCCCAAAGCTCGGGCCCCTTGGTGGAGTGTCGCACAAAATGGGCCGCGATGCCCCGCAACTTGTCACTGAATAAAATGAGCGAATGGCACCCGGTCAGAGAACAAACACCAGCGTCGCCCAGGGGGTAGTTGTTACGTGGAGGCGCCGCCGAGGTGCGGTAGGTCGCCCTTACGGTGGGACTTCCGTTGCAATGCACACAGGGGGGCACGGGTGGAGGATGGCGGCACGCGTCGTCGTCCTTACAACGATCTACGTGCGCACAGATATCGTTGCACTCCGGCACGGCTGTGAATAAAGTCAGTACGTAACTGCTCGGCATGCTGGCAGGTTGGGTTTATATAGCGTGGCTCTAATAAGATGATACTTGGACGCGTCGGGGCCCCCAAGACGAAGAAGAAGAAGAACAGAATGGGGAGGGGGAGGCAGGACGATGCGCCTTGTTGCCTTGCTTCGCCTCACCTTGCCTTAGAACCTTGCCCAGAGAGATCGAGGAATTGGAGACGTCGTGGTTGGGCCCGATTGCACTTTTTGCGGCCCAGTGCTTCGATTCGGGGAAATTTGCCGTCGTATGGGGATTTCTTTTCGGTGGAGGGAAAGAAGATAGTGGGAGCAGGCTCAGCTAGTCGAAAATAGGCAGCTGTATAAATGCAAAATGGGCCCATTTCATTGGCCCATCATTCAATTTTTTAAAATAAAGCTTTAAATTGAATATTACAAGTTGTACTATAAATGTTGTAAGGTGCGAATCAAAATTCATTGTGGGGCCATCAAAAAACTCCAATATATGTATATAAATAAAGGGCCCAGTTTGGCAAGTTCGTCTGGGGCCAGAAAAAGGCCCGAGCTGGGCCTAGTGGGAGAGTAATTTGGGAGTATTTGGAGGAGAGTTGTAGTAATTAATGTTTTATGGGGGTTCTCAGAGGTTGGGTATGTGGGATGGTTTTTGGGGGGTGGATTCTAGGGTTCTGTGAAGAATTCTGGGAGATTGATCCTTTAGGTAGAGTGGAGGCGGAGAACGCCGATGGGCGTTTAGGGAGAATGGTCAGGCAATGGGGGCAGAGTGCTCCCGCACGTGACATTACGCTGAGGGCTTGAGTTTTAATTTTTGGGTGGGAGAGGCATTCTGTGGTGTTATTCTGATGATTAGGTAAATCGACAATGTCGGGAGTGTTATTATAATTAATCTTCTCAACGCATCTTTGTTTCTAATTTCTCAGCCTCCCAGTGATCTCAAAACACAACAATTTTTAATTGCAATATTCTCTAGCTTCCCACATAATTTTCCGTTACAATATTTTTCAACATCTCGGAGCACCTTCACATTTCCTAAACGTAGCTCCATTAAAAGGCACCTGACTTCATCTCCCAAGCCCATATCGTAACTTCAGTGAGAAAACTATGTGTCTCAATACATCTGAGAGTTTCCAAGAGCGCGCAATCCTTCAAGCCAATTACGCCAGTTTGATCGAAACACCTAGCATCTCGGACGTGCCTCCATTTCTCATTAACAATCTACCGCAACCCGTCGATCCAATACGCTGCAGCAAACGCGGAAGCTTTAGAAGGAACAGTTTAAAGGGACTCGTCACCCCAGAAAAATTGCATCAACTCCTTATCGAGGTGGAAATCGTCCGACTGGTCTCTAATGATGTCCGAAGATAATATCTCGGTGTTCTATATCGGAGAGCTCTAAAAGGGAAAAGAGAAGGTGCAGATGGTATACATGACAAATCGTCGGACGTGTTTATTCGCATCGTGGGAAGGCTAATCCGGATCAGCACGATCCACAAATGATCTTTCGAGCCTCTCGTGCGCTGACTTCTAGCCTGTCGAAGGTGCAGCAGTCGTTCCATCGATTATCGTGCTTGGTATCGGAAAGAATTTGATATTTCATAGGTGTTCGGGACGATCCAGCCAGCGTCCGATGCATCGATGACGGCGCTGGGCCTTACTTTGCTCCTTTTGCATTTGTCGCTGGGAGACGCTTCTTCGATTCCCCTCGCGGCAACGTTCGGAGTCTGTTGGCGTTTTTTTCTCGTGGAAAAGTGGGGGCACGGGTATCCTTCGATGCTAGAGAAGGTATTTTGTGAATGGTAAGAGTGTTATAGATAGTGTAAGGGGGACTGGTTTGTGGGAAATTGTGGTTGATTGAAGTTCCAAAGGGGGGAGGAACTGCGGAGTAATAATAATTGATTAATTGGATGGGCTGTGAAATTTGGATTATAGTCGACAGGCTCTTGCAAATGTGAACAGTGGCTTTTTATTCATTGTGAATGTTAACTCTTTAGTGAAGAATATGGTGGTGAAACAAAATTGGCTGGGAGAGGGGAGTAAAATCGACGAGCTTTTTTGCAATAAGATTAGAGTTTTATTTTTGAAAAGAAGTGCAGGAGGAGGTCCCTCTGTTAATAGGTATCTCATAAATATGGAATTTTTAGTAGGTCTCCCTATTAGTAAATTATTGGGTCACTAAATTTCAATAAATACACAAAAGAGCTGCTCTAGAAATTGGTATTACTAAATACTAAGAGAAATAAAAGAATCTGATCTCTTCGCACTACCAAATATCTCTAAAAGATACCTAAGTACAAGTTCTCTCCATCGCTAAATTTCAATAAATGCAAAATAAAAGTTGCTCTAGAAATTGGTATCACTAAATACTAACAATAAGAGAAATAAAAGAACCTGATCTCTTCCTACTACCAAATATCTCTAAAAGATAACCAGGACAACTTCTCTCCATCGCTAAATTCCAATAAATATACAATAAAAGTTGCTCTAGAAATTGGTATCACTAAATACTAAGAAAAATAAAAGAACCTGACCTCTCAGAACTTTCTTCATTATGAAATACCCTCAATACCCTAAATAAGGGAGAGATGGAATGAAAGGGACATTTTTATTTGGGACAAGATAGTTAAAAAAATTAAGTTACCATTTTAGTTCTGAATGGTGACATTAGAGAGGTCAGTTACCTGACTATAACAATATTCGTTTCTCTCCAAATTTACCTATCTTTTTTTTACTTTTTAAAGAAATGTATCTTGTCCCTTTAATAAATTGACTGTATTGAATGGGACATAGATTCATATTTATGAATGGAAGAGGGTAATAAAACAAGGTATTATTAATATTATTTTTTTAATAATTATTTCTCCAGGTATCAAAATCACAGTATAATTGACTTTTTTCTTAAGTTACCCAAATACTATAGTATTCCTACCTACAACTTTTATTTGTTTATACTGTGGAAGCATTCTTGCTACTGGAGGCTTGCCGATTTTAATACGTAGTAAAGTAGCATACTCGTTTTGTCAGACGAAAAGATGTAAGTAGGTACCTATATTAAAAAGTGAAAAGATTTTAATTATATTGTGACAAATGTCGGTTATCTCGTGTCTTTCCTCCCTCAGATTCCAACTTATTATTGCCTTCTACTCTCACAGAAATCGAAACCTGAAATTCATGCTGAAATTCCTCGGATTATTTACTTCGCCCATAAATGGTCCACGGCCTTAAAATTCTTTACCAAACTCTTCGTCGTCAATTCGAAAAAAAAACAGATTCGGTTTCCAGAAACGAGGAAAAATGTACAGACCAGTTCCTCTCTAAAAATAGAATCTCCTCATTCGACCGAAATTTAATTGCCTATTTCGTGTCATATTATGTTTGCACGACTTTGTGGGGACATAAAGATGCCATTCTGGTTTTTGTTCTCGAATTTCAAATCGTTGTTTATGGTATTTTTTCACATAGGTGGCATTATTTATCTCGAGCCTGTTATGAAAAATTTTACGACATTTTGAAGCGAAAAAATTGTTTTAAATATACAAACATTTCGAAGTCACCCTCTTCGAATAATTACCCTTGTATATCAATATACTGACTAATTAAGGAGTTCAATATTCTAAAAAACGTATTTTTAGAGATATCTAGAAGTTTGATTGGCCTTTTTTCAAAATGGCAAGCAGGAAGTCTTTCCAAGCGATGAACATTCAGTTTCCCAACAAATGTATGTCTTAATACTCCCATAATTATTCCAAACCTCATTAATAAACTATAATACAGTGAGTGGCCAAATTATTATACTCAAACAGACAAGTTTATATTTTGTAAGATTAAGCGATGGAATAAAATAGATGTCTAAAATAGATTTATATGTTGCAAAATTACTTACAATGTTGCCAGATGTTGTAGCTGTTCAATAAATGAAGAAACAATAATATTCATGCATTGTTACCTTAATTTCAGCCACAACTTTCACAGACTTCGGGGAAATTTTTTGGAGTTCAGTAATTTGGCCACACTCTGTAAATTATAAATTTCCTACACATCCCTGAAAAATAAAATTGTGGCATTGAGAGCAAAAACTGACTAACTCACATTGAAAAAGAATTACTTTTTCCTATTTTATATGATAAATATCGACTATTGAAATTTGAAATACATTATTCGTACAAACTCAATTTCGCAAAAAATGTGGGTCAATGCCTCAACCTCTTTCTTTCCCGCAACCACTCACTAAATTTCCGTGTTCCCTAACTTCCCTTAGTAAGTACACATTTCTTAATAATTAAGGGGGAAGCTTGGTGTAACTAGCTGGAAATCGAGGCATTTTTCGGGAATTTTTTTTAAAGAAAATATTTAATCGATCTCTGTGAAACTTTTAGGATATTGTACCAACAGGTTAAGGTAGATAAAAAAAAATTGTTATTAAGAAAGAGCGGCAAATAACAAAGTTATAAGGGCTTATGCCCAGTCCGTTGGCGACGCAATTGTTGCACTGCGGGCAACGTAGCGTCTTTTGGTTTCATCTGAAACCAAAAATCGAACAATTTTCGTTTAGTTTATGAGTGTACGCATAGATAGAACAAATTTTTAACTTAAAAGATGCAAAATTGAACAAATGGCGGCCTCTTGAATAAAAAGTTCACTTTTTCCAACGAAATTTTGCCTTAAATATGGAAAAAAAGTTATTTATTTAAACAATATCATCATACCAATAACTTCATGCTATGAAGAAACTGTTCACAAATATCCGTGCACAAGGCCAAGTCGATTGGTTGAATATTTTTTGAGTTACATTGCCCGCAAAGTGTAAAACTGTCGTTTCGAGAAAAGCGCATTTAAAGTTTTGTGGTAATCTGACGCTCCGTAGCAAAACCGGCTATATTCGTTTTAATTTTCGAACTTCGTTTTGCGGCTTTGGGAACATATTGTCGTGATGTTCAACTATTGATTTATGCAAAAAAAAAATCGATTTCTTCGACCCGCTACACCAGGCTCCCCCCTTAAGCTCCTTCGATACATTCCAGATATAAATACTTTTTAATTTCTCGGTTTGAACTTATAGGTCCCCAATATGAAACTGGCTACGCGAGTAGCTTTTCCCATCGTCGTGTTCTGCCGGAGCAGAGACTTGGGTGCCAGGCATCTCCTCGGCCGTGAAAGGGTTGAAACAAGGCAGCAAGTCGTGCTCTGCCCTGACCTGGTCTTGCCCCGTGTTGCTGGCTGCACGTAAGGCTGGGCGGATTGCTCGCCGAGCAATTCCGAGCGTGCGTACCCGCGCGTGCCTTTCTCTGCTTGCTAGGCGAACCTGCGCGCCGAGGATGTGCTGATAGGATGGGAAAAGTCTCGGGTCATTTCGTGGGCAATGCACTCTTTTTCTGTTTTAGAAACATTAGGGCCATTTCTGTTGATTCAGCTGATTGAGTGTGTTCTTTCGTGGGGGGTCATTTTTCTTTATTTGGAAGGTGTCTTCTGGGATGTATGCGTTGGATTTTTTTGTGGAGAGGGTTGAGAGGGTGGTCGCTTGGAAGGAGTCTAATGAGGCCACAAAAGCTATGAGAGTTTCAAAATGGTACAGCTTCGAAGTGGGGCATTTTTTTAGGAAGTTTTCTAGACCTCTTGTCTCGAAACCTCAGAGCTGTTAATTTTGGAACTCTCGCAGCTCCCAGTCTCGCTATACTTATCCCTTCTAACAAGGGAAGATCTCCAACCCGGAAATTCGTAAAATTATGAAACTTTACCAATAGAATTTTTGAGACAACTAGAATTAGATACCGTATTATAGAAATGATTTAAATTGAATTTATTATTGAATGTAAATCATTAAAATTAATAAATATGACGGCTTTATAATTTATTTAGAGGAATTTGTGTATTAATTGATAGGATTAACTATAAATATACCCTAAAAATGTCTTTAATTTCATTCAAAATATTTCAATTGGAGTAACTCAAAAGAGATATATAGATATGCATTAAGCAATATTTTTTGCTGCCAAAATGCACTCTAAGGGGGTGAAATTGACCCCTGAAAATCCGGCTACTTCCCGGTTTTGCGTTATAATTCGCGTATCCCTGTTCTCAAATGATAGTTCTAATTAAAAAAAGGGACTTTTGGGTGAAAACTATTTTCCTACCTCTTACAGTTCGCAGGAGCCTTATATAATTTAAAGACAACCCCTTACAATTTTTGACACCTTATCCCGCGTGGAATACACATCCCTTCCCACCAAAGAAATTATTCTTTATGTTTTTAGCACTTACATCGTTTACCATTTCCCCATTTCTCCATTTACTTTAAGTATCCTATTATAACACTGCATCTTTTGTGATTGCACTACAAGGCAGTACCGTCTTATCGTTTTCGGGGGCCCTGAGGCGAACTCCATATGTGGCCCCTGAATTATTCTAAATTAAATCAAACCAAAAATACCGCGGTGACACGCGAAAATGAATAAGTATTAGACCAATAAAATAAATCAGATTAAATGTGGGGTGCATTCCACGAAAAAGACCCTCATTTTAAAATCTAAATTTGGGGATTTCGTTATTTTCATTCCGTCACAGTTGGATGGCCCATTTAAATTTTTTTTCGACTTTTACGACCTTACTTTTTTAATTTTCCAATTTTTCGGGGACCCTGAGGCGGCTGCCTCTTTCGCCTCCAAGTTAAGATGGGTAAAAATGCCCAAAAAATTATACCATTTCCCTTCTTTAATACATATTAATTAACTACCAATATTCCCCTAGTTTGCAGTAGATACCATACCACGAACCCCAGAGAAAGATACGCGGCGCTCGCTCGTGGGAAGTAGCTTGAGGATCGTTGTGAAACTCTCGTACGCTCGCCGCGTCGAAAGCAGAGGGCATCCAGCTCGCGTAGGACGCGTTTTCCGTTGCGAAACCGCGGAATGCCTGTGCACGAATTATTGGATAATTACGAGCCCGCGGTTACGCCCACCAGTCGCGTCCAAGACGTCGATGAATTTCTCGTATTCCGAATAACGACCCGCCGCGGCCTTCCAACGCCCGTGGGTGTCGAGCAGTGTCCCACGTCCGCGCGAGAATCTCCCATAATTCCTCGCGCCCCCCCTGGCCCAAAGAATGGTCCTTCCCCGCGGAGAAAGCGCAGAGGATGTCGCGAACGTAACGCGAATTATGAAACGCAAAATTGGAATCCCGCGGAACAATCGGCCAACTTTCGGTATAGTATTAAATAAAAAAGGGGGCCGGCGTGAATGAAATGCTTACGTGATCGGCAAGCGCGACAGCGCTAATTGCCGATCGACCACGCCGCGAGAAAGTTTTCTCTTTCGGCGCCGTTTTCCCGCTGGGAATCGCGGCTGCGACGCGATTCCCCGGCTGAAGCCGATGGGAAAGGTGCACTTGGCGTTCAAGATCGCGGATCTTGTAACGATCTTCCCGCGCTCGCGGGAATTTCAATAAAGATTGATGGAAGGTGGGTGTGTATATAGAGAGGGTGGTCTTGGAGATGGACCACGCTTCGGGAAAGGGCTTATTATGGGTGAGGAGTGAAGAAAGTTGGTATAAATGTGTGAGCTATTTCAATTGGTTTCCGAGTTGTGGGTATTTTCTTTTTTGCTGCCTGCCATGTGCGGAATACGGGTGCTCCCATTTGAAGAGCACGGTGTTTGAACGCACATGGGCGTTTCACGCACGGGTTGTGGGGGGCCATTGTAGAATTGTTGAGGGAAATATTTATAATCACTGGTTTTAATTTATTTAAATTTTCTTGATTTATTTTAATGATTTGCTACTGTTTTCTATTTCCATGGGCTCGCCTCTATTTTATTCCACAGGCTGACGCAGCTTGTCAAGGAAAGATCGCCACCTCAACAACCTCCATCGATCCAGCGAGCAGCGTTGAACTAGCATGTTCGTTCTAACATTTAACGCGGCGATTAATTATTCACTATGAAATCTGTCGGACGCCAGCCGCCGCGCAGGACTCCCTGGACGTTCCCTGAGCCTTTTGAGCCGCGTGTCAGAGCTTGTCAACCAGCTCGAGTGCTTCAGAGGCGATTGAAATCGCGAGGGAAATGGCTGCTGGCTCCTGTCGACTCTTACTATAAAATGAACCCGTTAGAAATTCGTCTATGTGCTTGCGGGTGTCATCCAGAGTTGGGTAAAGAGTTTATCTAAATAAAAATTTCAATTACGAATAAAAGATTAACTCTCAACTTAAAATCTACCCAAAATTCTGTCATTCCATTCACCCAGTAAAGAACGAATTTCTAGAAGTTTAATAAATCCAAATTTTGACTACCCCCAGTTTAAATTACCATCTCTCATCTTAAAATCTACCCAAAATTCTATCGTTCCATTCACCCACCAAAGAACGAATTGCTAAACAAATTTTTTAAATCTTATTAATAATTTTTGCACCATTTAACAAATTAGAGGGTTAATTTAACTATATGACTCCTCCAGGAAATTATAAATATATATACATATTTATAAATATATGAGATATATAATATTCTATATAGTAGTTTTTTTTGTAGCACTAATAAATATAATTATGTCTTTAATGTATTAATTTTTATAATAAATAATTTATATATAAAAATGTAAAATAACGAATAAAAGATAAAAAAAAATTATTCATTATTCGAGGCTCGAATAATCCAAGTGACCTATCTTTATTCGCAGAGCAACGAATAAATAAGTTTATTCTATGAGAAGCCTTCAAATAATTTCGTCTTTCGTGTCCATCGGAAATGAAAAAAAAAATTTTTTTTATATTCAAAAATATTTCTACTAACGTTCCTCCTAGAATTGCAAAAATTTATGCACCGCTCCTAATTATTTTTTTACACTGAAGTTTGAAAAATTCGTCAAAAATTGAACTACTTTATTGATCGCATTGTCGTCTATTTTTATTTATTTACGTTTTCAAGTAGATTCGATAATAAAATCCCCAAAAATTGGATAAAAGAGCAAACTTCATTTAAAACTAAAATAATAAAATAAAATTCGTAAGATCAATTAGGATAATAATTTCCAAATGATTTGCGGCACCTCAAAGCTCAGACTTCGACATCTTAAATACTATTATAAAAGGCAACTTTTGCTAATCCTTAGAAGTTCCAAATAATAATAAAAAAATTATGCCCCTACATTTCGCGCCTCCCTAATGCACACTGTACACTTTCTGACATCCAACGTGACGGTTCTACGAAACATCTCCTCGGGGCTTGCTATTACGCGACGTTAAATTAAATCTCATTAAAGTGGTCATTAATAGTCGGTCCGTGGCTCGCGGTGCGGCTGAGCGCCTAGTCGTTAATCGGCGAAGTGACAGGAATGACAGCCCCCTCTCCTCGTGCACCCGCGTAAATGCTCCCAGTTCATCATCTCCCATCTCACGTCTCTATATTGCATGGCCGAGCTCAGGTGAAATGTTAATTGTACAATCTCCTCGTTGGTTTTTCGTTCACCTTGGTAAACGGTATCATTAGCCGTTTAAAGGTCAGTGGTTAAGTTCGTTAAGGCTGTTGCCTCAGATCCTTGTCGCCTGTACTCTATATTCACAAGGCTTCTCTGTAAATAATTAATCGTCACGGGGTAGGGCCAACTCTGTTGCCTAATCCGGGCTACGCTTGAGAAATGGCTAGGATGATGGGAGATCACCGGGCTGCCAGCAGAGGACTCGACGTCTTTGATTGATGAAAGAGAAGTGATGGTAGGTCAAGGTGAAGGGAGGTACTGTGGAATCTGATGGAAGTCTATTTGTTCGGAGACTGTACTTCGTGGAGAAATTCTGGGCTGGAGTCTGGATCCTCAAGCTTTGATGGAGGGAATTGTTTATTCGAAGGGCACTGGAGCTATCAATGTGTTCTGATGGAACGTGGGGAGAAATAATATTGAAACTTCGGGAAATCTATTTTCTAGATTTTGAAGATTACCTACTTTAGATGAACCAGCTCCACTTCACTCAAACAAAATAGAACAGAACCTACACAAGCCATCACACTCCCACATAGTGTTCCTGTGTTCTTGAAATTTTTCGTATCTCAAGAAGTGAGAAATCAGATTATATTTCTCGAAAATTGTCAAGAAATTAAAAAATATTACAAAATTTATATTTTTGGAATAATGTTGATAATATTTATTTAAATTTTGATTCGCGTCCAATTTAGACAAAACTTGTGTAAATGAAAAAAAACAGATATTAAGTATAATTGATAAATTTATTTATTTAATATAAAATGTGAGCAGTTTTTTGTTTAAAAATAGTTTTTTCAAAATCACAGTGCGTCTAATGTCGCGCCAGCCAATCTATACTTCTTTTTTTATGACAAAATCTGTAGACAAATTTCTTTCATTTTTAATGGATGTTGGTTAAATTGTATATAGATCATCAGCGATACGAAGAGAAAAGTTTATAAACAATCGCGCAATTCTTTGTATATATTGCTAACATTTATTACTGTTTGTAGATGTGTTTATATGTTCACGATTAACACACAATTTAAACTAACTGAAAATTCATTTCTGCAAACAAATGGGATTTATAATTATTTTCCTAAACTGAAGATTCTCGAGAAACGCTGTAATATTTCGAGAAATGAGAAATAAGAAATTATAGAATTCTCGAGAAGGAACATTACTCCCACTATTATTAGTAATATCTTCCAATTTTCAATTTCCAATTTTCCATTTCCAATTTTCCATTTCCAATTATCCATTTCCAATTTTCCATTTCCAATTTTCCATTTCCAATTTCTAAAAATCCTC
This sequence comes from Andrena chrysosceles, assembly GCA_963855975.1. Taxonomy (NCBI): domain Eukaryota; kingdom Metazoa; phylum Arthropoda; class Insecta; order Hymenoptera; family Andrenidae; genus Andrena; species Andrena chrysosceles. The sequence goes on along the minus strand of OY979767.1, from coordinate 34,014,923 downwards.
CGAAGCTCCCCCCTACTGACTGTCAAACCTCCAGAGCTTCACCTGCAGCTTTAAACCTCTCACCCACCACAGAGTGACGAAACAACTCTAAGCGCCCAAAATGACATTCTCGAATTCGAGGATCGTCTGTCCTAAGCCACCACAAAGCATCGCGGAGTGACGGAGCACCCAGATTCTTGGCAAGCAGTAGGTCATCCACGGGCAGAACCAAGTTTTCACTTTCATCGTGGCCGAGGGAATGCCTACTCGGACGCGCAGGAAACAATGGCGTCGCGCGGAGTGAAGAAGAGCTGGTTCCTTTGTATGACACGCAACTTCGACAGTGGAATCGGATATATTCATAACCTTCCATTCAATTCGCCCTCCGCTCGTGCGAACTCTACGTTCCACTTGGCCTCTTCCTCCTCCGACCGATGGGAGAAAACGCAATCCCTCGATGCAGACCGTTACAAGCTGCTGCTGGAACGATCGTTACGAAGTGGTCATGATTTAATGGGGATCCATGGGGCGCTTCAGATCGGATTGAAATGACGTCTTCCTGTTTCTGAAGAAGAGCAACAAAGGTGGTGGTATTTGATTTTGATGATGAGGGGTTGGAAGTGGGATGGTTACTCCAGAGTTTGATGATAGCTTCTTTGTGGGCTTAGTAGACTTGTTAAAATGTTTAAGTTGATAAAATTTTTAGGATGTTTATTAAATTTTAGGAATGCATAACTTTATTTAATGTTTAATTTCATTCAAAATATTTAAATTGGAGTAATTGAATTTTATAACCCATCCTGGTTACACGGGGTGTATCGCACCCCAGGCATTTTTTCTTTACCAACATTGCTGAAAATTTGTACACCTTGACATTAAAATTGAAAAATTTTTAACAAAAAAATTGCCTTTTTCCACAACTATTTTTTCAACTACAAAATTCATCATTTCAAGATTTATATTTCCAGAAAAAGGATATTAGAGCATTACAATTATCACTCAAAAGTTAAAATATTCAAAAATAAGAAAATGGTAACTCAAAAATGACGCTGGGGTGCAGTGAGCACCATATTCCTGGAGAATTTTGTTGACAAATTTTTGTATATTTTGCAGGTTTTTTGGGGGTTTCTGGATTTGTTGAAGTGCCTTAATCACATCCAGAGAAACTCCACCAAAAGGAACTATCGCCATTTTCCTTTAGAAAATGTATTTCACCACTGATTTACAGATGTTAAATCTTTGCAAGGACAATTTTACTCGCTTGCATCCCCTCGTGATTTCTTCACGGTTCCATATAAGGAGTTACACTAATGACAGACTCCCGTCTCATTTAATCCAAAACGACAGCCATCACGTCGTTAATCGTTAAATGTCAATGTCAAAATAATCGACTGATCGTCGGGCACGAAAATGGAAACCAGCAATTTCCATGGTTCGTCGCGTTGAATCGGGGACAAGCTCGTAGTATAGTATTATGGGAGGCAATAAATTCTGCGAGGTGCGTCAATCGTTAATACTGTAACATTATCTTATTTCATTCAGCCAATAAAAGTATGAAACATGTTTAAAAATATACAGCAATATACTTTCGTTCCGCCATGTTCCAAATTTTGCTGAACCATTACTCCAAAATTGAAAATCTCCAATATACCTACTGATTTTTTTTAAATATAGAAATTAAGGAAACTAGAAATGCCCATTTTACAATACAAAATTCGTCAATATTTTATTATGCAGATTTCTTTCCCAACTCAGACACAATTTAAAATTTCTAAAATATCAACCCTCCACTTCCACCAGCAACTACTGTAACTCCAAAAGCCACGCTGATTTCGCAATGAAAAATTCACAAGTACCCTATTACGCATTCTTCTTCCAAGAGCCAGTAAAAACTATCGTTTACAGAATGTTAATCTGATCGCCCCGACGGCCACCATTATTACGCCGCCTGTGCTGTCGCAACGTCCGGTTTACAGTTTACAATCCATTCAGTTTTGCCAAGCATAAATACTATTTGAACGTCAATTAGACCAAGAAACCTCTCTCAATCAGCGCGCGGGATCTGCGGGTTTCGTCATTGACCGTCCGCAAGAAGAAGAAGCGTTTCACTCCGCGCGCGATCATCTTCGGCGCCGAATCCGTAACGAGTTCGCCATGCTGCTCCAGGGTAAGTTCGCCACGCTGGCTGCTCCAGGGAAGCCTGCATATTCCGCGAAGCATCTAGGCAACGTGGAGCAGCTCTTCCCGTCCTTATTCCCCGCGCAGCAGTCGCATCTAGGACATCCTCGTCGAGCGCGCGCCTTCCTCTGGCTGCCCTCTTCGTCCTCGATGCTCGGGATCGCTCGAAACGCTCCTGACATTTCGGTCTCTCCTCAACCTTAAAGTCTCGCCACCCGAGACCGTGGCTGCTCGATTGCGTGACCTCTCTTTCCCTCTTACTGTGTTATGTAAATGGCTGATCTGAATTCTGGGGAAGAAGGGAGTGTTTGGGGGAGGGATTAGGATGATTGGATTGAGGAGGATTTACTGCTGGTTAGAGGGAAGGTGGTGGGCGGAATTTTGGAGAACTTTCTTGGAGGGGGATGGGTGTTTGGATGTGGTGGTGTTTTTTTAGGCTTTAAGGGTTTGAGAGGCTTTTATTATTTTTCGTTTTGAGGTTTCGACGTGGTGGTGTTTTGGAGATTTTAAGGGTTTCAGGCTTTTATTTTTAGTTTTAATGTGTTTTGGGTGTTTGGATGTAGTGGTGTTTTGGAGGCTTTAAAAGGGTTTGAGAGCTTTCTTATTTTTAGTTCTGATGAGTTTTTATGTTTGGATGTGGTGGTGTTATGGAGATTTTAACATTTGAGGCTTTTAATTTTTGGGTTTAGTGGGTTTTGGTGTATTTTTTATTGGAGATGAGGAAGTGTTGTTTTGGTCTTTGGAGGCTTTAAGGGGACTAGGCAGTCGTTTTTCGTGAGAAAGAGACTCTGTCCTTTATTTATTTGTAAAGAAATGAAAGCATATCCAGGTATACCCTTTTACCCAATGTTTATTACTACCATACAGATTGAGAAATAAATGGTAAGAAATATATATGTGTTTTAAAAATGGCGCTGCAGACGGGTAAACATTTTAACGGTTTTCCGTCGTTTTGCCCTAATATCGGTCTTAAAATGTGACGTAATTCGATTTTAAAGGTGTGATTCTTGTTTGTTGGATTCACAGTTTCCGACCAAACCTATAAAAACAGAAATTAAATCAAAATTATACGATTGGTGGCCGAAAAACGGCGATTTTTCCGAGAAAAATTCGTTCTTGCTTGTGCGCTACTAAAATCCGGTGACTTTTCAATTTTTTTATGAAAATCTCGAATTTTTACGGACCATATCAGAGGTTTGGTCGGAAATGGCACATGTTTTACACATCCTGTAATTTTTTCAAGTCGATCTGAACATCCATTCGTTCACAATAAGGTAAAAACGAAGAGAAGAAAATATTCGAGAAAAACGCGTTTAAAGTTTCTGGGCAAAGGCGACGCTATAGGTTGCCGCTTGACGATTTTAGCTGTCAAATCTACAATTTTGCGAATTTTACTATAAACCAAGCGGCATTTTATTCAGAAAGGATAGTACTTTTGGAAAATGCAATAAAAAAATTGATTTTTCGACTGCCTAGTCCCCTTAAAGTTTCTGGGCAAAGGCAACGCTATTGGTTGCCGCTTGACGTTTTTAGCTGTCAAATCTATAATTTTGCGAATTTTACTATAAACCAAGCGGCATTTTATTCAGAAAGGATAGTACTTTTGGAAAATGCAATAAAAAAAAATCGATTTTTCGACTGCCTAGTCCCCTTAAGGGGTTTGAGAGGCTCTTATTTTTATTTTTAGTTCTGCTGGGTTTTGAGAATGGTGAATTTTAGATTTAAAGTTTGAGGGAGTATTTTTAATTAGTGTTTAATAAGGGTAAATAGGTCTGTGTTAGATATCTGTAGGAATAGGTTTTGTAATTCACGGAAAAAAATGACCTCCTGGCGATGGAGATTCGAACTCACGATCTTCAGATCCTCTGGCGTACTGGTCAGGCACCTAACCAACTCCACTGATTTCGTTCTTCCGAGATCGCTTATTCCGGGATCCCTTTTAAATGGATTCCTGATATCACATATCTTTATTCAGAAAGGTAAAAAAATGAATGGTGTTATATTAGACTGTTGTCGAAGAGGTGTACGTTGTAATGGGTTTGATAAAAGAAGTTTGAAATGGTATGGTTTCAGAATTTTTAAAAAATTCAATGGTTCTGTTCAAAGTTTAGTTTAAGTGCTAGGACCTTTCTGCAGAAAGTGCAACAATCGTACCATTTCCATATACAAACCCTGTTCAGTAAGACTTCTTTGCACACAATCCCAATTATTAAACAAAATACTATATATAATGCAATAGCTGAACCCTCCTATCACAAAAGGTACTTCTAAACTAATATTTAAAAAAAATTCTTTAGTTATTTGATCATAACAACCTTTCCTCCATTTCTAAATCCATCAAATCTTCAAAAATACTCACAACCCCAATATTCTACTACATAAAAACACAGACCACCCTCCATATTTTTCCTCTCCCAAGCAGGAAGATCTCAAAAATTCAATGAAAGAATCCTAAACATTCCACCTAATTTAATTAAATAAAATTCAAAAGTATCAAACACCAAACAGTACCAAAGCATTAATCAGCCGAAGCTTCCGTCTCCTCTCACATGCAAATTCGCATTCGTCCGCCGGTCTCGTTCGTTAAGAACCGCGCCGGTGAACTTTTACTTCGCCTTAAACTTTAAGGCAGCCAGCGCACCGTCCTCTTTGTTTATCCTCGGAAAGGTGGCGAACAGAGGAATGCTATTATAGTTCGCCGGGTTATCGTCAATCAGTCTTGCTCCTGGTAATTAAGTGACTTCGATCCCTGGCTAAGCGGGATCTTCTCCGCGCTCGTGTCTTCGTTCACTCGTCCTGCATTACATTCGCTCCCGCCGCGGAGGGCACACATATCGCGCATCCCCATCCCCCGAGGGGCCCGTCCTTACATAAAAAAAATCTTACACAACAATTACATAAAAATATAAAAGTAACGTGCGTGCACGGAGGCAATATCGTCCTGTTATTTTTATAATTCCGCGCAATCGACGGGCATCTCTCCCCCATTTGTTCCGTCGTTAACTCGCCCATAAATAAAGCCCGATTACGAGCACTGCAGTCGTTGAAATTTCGTCGCGAAATGTCCCCTGGTCCTCGTCAAATCAAGGATTGCGTAAACGGCGCTCGTTCGTGCTAACAATTTCGGGCGAGTTCGAATTTATGCAGTCGTTCGATTTCAAGAATTCCTTTTTCTTCTCGCTTCGCTTTTCGTTGTGCCGCGGATGGGCGGGCGGTGTAAATGGGTTTGGGTTTAAACGGAGGAGGAGCGCGGAAACGGGAAGGGGAGGGTGGAAAAGAGGAGAGCGTTCGGATGGACGCGTTTAATCGACGATAACACAAATTACTGCTTGACTTATTGGGTAATGGTTTACGTCACGCTGTTTTCTCTTACGAATTTGTACTTTTCTGAGGAGGACACTTCTTCAGTGTGTCCCATCTTGGGACCCTTAGGCTTCTTCTTTTGTGCACCATTTCCTACAGCTGCATTTACTTGGTATTATTATTTTATTTGATTGAACTATTTTACCTTTTTTTTTTAATTTCTTTCGTCTTCTAATCGATTTACTTTCCTTTTTATCTCCACAATCTTTACCTTTCTAGCTTCTTTTTCTTTCCCCTAAGATTAACACCTCTTAATCTTGTATGTACTTCACTCTACATCCCCTCTATACCTCCCTTTTTTATTTACTATCAATTTTACCCCAATTTCCTTTACTCCATAATTTTTTACCAACCTCATCCCTCTTTTGAATTTTTCCATCTTTATTCCCCTCATCTTCATCCCCATCCCTTTTTCGAAAAATTTTCACTACCCCTTATATTTTTTTTACCTCCACAATTTACCATCCTGTTCCTTTTTCTTCCCTCCCCTAATATCACCATCCCTCCTACTACTTCCTTCTTCACCCCCCCCCCTTCAGATTTTCTCCCTAAATCATCAATTTTTTCTATTTCCACATTCTTGACCTCCCAATCCCTTCTATCTTTTTTCAACCATTTTCAACCCTCTCACTCTCCCCTTTCACCCCACTCCTATTTCCGCCATTTTCTTCATCCCTGAACCCTCCTCCACCTCCCTTCTTCCCACTTTTCCATCCTTTTCTGTCAACTTTTCCGTTTTCTCCTCTCCTCAATTTTTCTAAGAACTCTTCTAAACAATCACAAATCGCAATTTCTACGAGAAATCCTGGAAATAATCGTTCCTGGCCGAGCCGTGAGTCGCATGCCTCCTCGTCGTCATCGTCTCTGTCACTTTAATTGCTCAACGACACGCTCGAAGACGCGGCATCGCCGTGCCCCCCACCCCCTCTCCTCTTGTCGCGAAATTTATGGGAAACAGAGGTGTAACTGAATACGGGGGAGGCTGTTCGACATTCCTCGGACGTCGACGCGCCTGGATTTATTAAATATCGAATTTCGCAGGGTCGATTAATTCGCAACGGTCACTGGCGAGGGAACCCCGGACGACGAACTTTCCAATCGGGACGCGGGATTTATCGCGAGCTGCGAGCCTAGCTTAATCGCGGCGTACACGATCTCGGGGCGGGGGAGGGTGGCGGAGGAAACGTCGGGAAGCATCTCTCCCTGATAAAAAAAAAAGAATGTGAATTTTACCTCTGAGAAACCTTTTTGGGAGGTGGAAACTTATATTAATGAAAAATTATTTTTTTCATAAATATAATATTGTATAGATTTTAAAGATACCAATTTTGAGTTTAGGAATCTTTTCATTGAAAAGTTATGAGGGGGAAAATGTTGCGAAATTTTCACAAATATTTTCTAACTACTCTATTTTCCAACTTGTTCCGGGTATTAACATTGGTTGGGGGTAGGTTAGTGCGAGGGCGCGTACATCATGTTAGCGAACCAATGTGAGTTTGGAAATTCGAACCCGCAACTCGCGGATGCAGCCCATAACCTAAAATATTTTTTTTCAGGAAAAGTAGAAAGAGGGTACGTTTATAGCATTTGAGGGTGTATGATTATATAGCCACCAACGCGACCCCACACACCACGCCCCTTATTTATACAAAATTTAAGACAAAATTTTGTCCCTTTTACTTAATAACTTTTCATCCGATAGGTTCCTAACCTCAAAATTGATATTTTTGATGCGTGCTTTCGATGAATATAAATTTACGGTGAAAGAACGGGTTCCCAGGGGAAAAGTTTACCCAAAAAAGAGGTCAAGGTTATGGAATTAGAAGAAAGCTTAGTGCTTTCTTGTGCCAAAGTCGATTACAGAGGGGGGAGTGGAGCGAGGGGGGAAGCAACGAGAGGCTGGGGAATCGATTGGAAGGCTTTTACAATGGATTCCATGCGCGGTTGCACAGAGGATCGCCTGTTCGTTGTATCATGGCGGCGGATTACGGATCACGTAACCCACGAGGAACGATCTCGGAGCGCAGACTTTAAGATCTCGGAGGATGAAATGTCACGAATGTCTCGGAACAATGTGAACGGAGGGGAGCGGGGAAGGACAAGGAGGGAGGCAGAGGACGGCCGTGGAAGAGGCAGGATAGGCAGCGGGATTGGAAGAGGACGGGACCAGCCGCGGCATCCATTCAGCAGGGCGACCCACGATCCAGAAGCGAGGTGTTAATGTCACGCACTTCGAAATCAGATGGAATCTAATTCAACGAACCTTGATCTTTACTGCCCCCCTTTCTGCGTGAAAGAACGTCCTCTTCGTTCGCGCTTTGCCTTAACCCTTTCAGGGAAATGCAACTTACGATATAGCCTGGGGATTCGGAGGGAAGGAAGTTGATTTTTATGGTGCTTTGTAGGGGAGCTATTTGAAACATTGGAAATGATGGAAGGGATGAAATGGAGTTTTTGAGTTTTGGGATTTGATTTGGAGGAAAAAAGGGATGTGTTCAGAGGTCGTACTCTGGAAGTAGTTCAGAATAATGGGAATAATGGCTAAATTTTATTATTTTGGATAAGATAAAGTTTCTAGGATTTAGAGGTGTAATTTGGAGAAGTTGGTAGATTCAGAGACTATGCTGTGAAAGGAGTTCAGAATAAGAGTAATAGCAAAATTTTATTACAGTGATTCCCAACCTGTGGGTCGCGACGTATTTTCTGGAGGGTGCCCACGTTCTTTTTTAAATATTTTTAAGTTAGAATTATATTCTGAAATACCTATTATTAATGTGTTTTCTTCACCTTATTAAATTTACCTTAACTTATATGGAGGTGGATTGTAACAGATTATTTGAATACCGTAAAAGGAGATTGGAACTAAAAAAAGTTGGGAAATACTGTTTTATTATGTTGAATATGAAGGGTTTCCTATTTTTAAAATATAATTTGGAGAAGTTGGTGGATTCAAAAAAAGGACATAAACTATGTCTACTTTTAAAATGGTTCTCGTCCGACTTGTGTCCATCCCCTAAATAACCACACGATGAAATGAAAAGTTTTACTAGCAACTCATTTGTAAAGGCTGGGAAAGTAATTTAGTAATTTACCATTTTTTTAATTAACTACTCCACTAAATTTTAGTGTCCACACACGGTAAATTACTAAATTACTCGCTACTGGACGTGTCTGTTCCAGCCTCAAAGCACAACAGCAATCGCTATTTCGTCCACCATTGCTGAGTCATCCTTACCGCACCTGGGCCAGTAATAATTTAGACATTCGAGGTTTCGTTATCCAGCTGAGGCACGTGCAGGTAGCGAGATCGAACGGAACACAGAGCACAGGATAAATTGCACCCTACACTAATCGTTCGCGGTGAACAATCTAACTGGAGTTAGTCGTTCAGCGATTGAAACTAATTTCATCGTTGAACAGCGCCATTACCATACAATTCCTCAGGCCTATAAAGATGTACTTCATGACGCTCGGAGCTGTTTACCGAATAGAACTGCACGCTCCTTCATTGTTATTAAATTGCGCCAGGAATGTGGTCCCATCTTCAGCACCTGGAACGGTAATAAGTTTTGCACAGTGGCGTCGAGGGAGGGGGGCAAGCTACGAGCCCCGTCCTCCATTTTGAAGAATTATTACACTTCACATTTAACCCCGTTCGTTCTGCTGTTCCCTTTGAAACTTAATTCCGATTGGTTTGTCTGACAAGTAATGAAAAAGTGTTTAATAAATCGTGTAACTGGAAAGAAGAGAAATGTATGAATATTATTTATTAAACCTGTACTCCTGATCAAGTGACAATCATTTCTGACGGACTTGAGCTGAGCAGACCAAGAATTCTATTGAAAGACTGATCGTCATATTGTGGAGATTAATTCTCAGGATAATTTCCATCAGGGAATCAATGTTTATGTTGCAATTAGCATAGATACTGGCCGAGCAACTTTCTGCTCATTAGAAATATCTGAAATGTTATGTTCGTTTCAACCACTAGCTTCGTATAAAATTTAAATTCCTCGTCTAGTAACCCGAGACTATTATAACTCTTCACTAAACGCTTCAACACCTATAGGTCCCCTCAAAATTAAAGGGCGAGGCGAATCTCATGGATTCTGCATGTCGAAAGGAGTGGAAAAGTCCTTTAGCAATTTTCAATCAGACGCTTCGTTCCCGCGATACAAGCGCTCAAAGTTCAAAGGGCCCTTTGTCGCCGCGCCTCTAGCGGCAGATTTAAGAAGCACACGTGGCGGGAACCCCCTAATATTCGATCGCTTCTATCTCGGAAACAGAGCCTCTGATCGAAAAATGGTAAAGGACTTGTCGGTCCCTTTTGCCACAAGGAATTTTTCTACCTCAGTTTGGAAAGCATTGATCATCATATACACATCTGCTTCTCAATTGAAGAGTTCGAGTAGAAACCACTGTAAGTGTCAAAGGTCCAATTCTATACTACAGTATGACCATTGGCACGTAGGACATTTTCCGATAATTTATTTTTTAATTTGGGACTTACAATTGACAATAATGATGGGTATCAACTTCTGAACACCCTGTATACTAGATTATCACAACATAAGTACAATGTAAATGTTGCTTGCGGCCAATTAAGATGTGGCGTGCTTGAGACGATCGAACGTAGGATTTATTCCCCTCGCAGTCGGTTAAGTGTCATAAAATTATTAACCACGGTAATGAAACCACGAGAGGGGCCAGCGACGCTTTAGAAAGTCAGCCGATTAATTGTCCTGCCCGCTCGCCGTTTATAATTGCGCAACTGTAAATAGAGCCTCGCGTCATTAAGCACGTGTCAGGGGGAGGGGGTTACGATAATGGCGATTGCGAGATTCGACACTCGAAACGGCTTCACAAAGGACAGTTTTGCGGTCCACGATCGGAAGGTTGCGTTACAGGGATCGAACTAATCTCGTTAGAACGATTGAATATCTTCCCCACTCTCGAATCATCACAATCGTCCTCGTGTATAATTTCTGCTGGGTAACCGTTGCTAACGACGTGTGGCCACTGCTATCCTCTCGGTGACCCGAGTTTCGACTAGCAGAGGGTTAAAACGCCTCCTTGACCCACATTCTATCGGGAAAAATGAGAGGGGCCCATGACGAAAGCGCCATCTTGCGCATCCTCGGGGCCCCAACGTAATTCGGATCTCGTTAATGGTTCTGAACATTGGGACCGCGACAAGTCCCATTTGACCCAAGAGTGGCGGATTTAACCGGCGACCGATGAGCAATTGCTTGGGCCTCTGCTCAGTGGATCCCCATAAGGCCCAAACAAAATTATGATTTATCGAAACACTATATTTTTTTGTTCCCTATGATTTTCATACCATACGCGCGTAAATTTATTTGCAAGTCTGTTATGTATACAGGGTGTCCAAAAATATTTGCCATTTGGGTCTTTTTCCTTAAATCCACCACTGTGACCCCCTCCTCTAAGAAAAAACTAACAATAATTATAAAACTAACATAAATTTCCTCGGCGGGGATTTCTTAATATTTACTTGTACCTATGCAGTGGCGCACTCAGGGTTTAATCTCGGGGTAGCGGAGTTGAACGGATAAAAATATTTGTAACGCAAATTCAATAAAATTCTTTAGGTGATTATAAAAAAATGTATATAAAGAATAAAATCCAGTTTTTTTCTTTTTACAATGCCACTTCTCTGGGGGTGCTAGAGCCCCTTGCCCCTCCTCTCCCTGCGTGCGCCACTGCTTATATACGAGTATGAAGATGTGGGGGCCTGATTAGTCGAGAGAGTATCGAAAGCTTCTGTATCACGTGGGACCAGAGCTTTCGTAACTGGAGATGCATGAACAGGATCGAGGGTAGGGGGGTCTATCGCTGGATCGCGATCACGGAGCCGAGACCAGGAGCCTCGATACGGCACAATATGCCAGATAACAATGAGATTATGACCGGTACACCGTGACGGGATATGAAACCAAACGATATGTATCGAATCGTTCCCATTGCTTGGCGAATAGATGAAGAGGGGGACGGAACAAAGAGCGCCAGCAAGACATCCGGCGAATTTCGAGGGGGATTCTGTTAACGATAGGCGGAGTGATTGCGAAAGTCGGCGATGAGTATGCCTGCTACCGTTCTGAGACTGTTTTGGAGCTGTGTACAGGGTGTTTCATTTGTTTGGAGCACCCCTATATGGATCCTACTTGGGGTGGTAGTGCACAAGGGATACTTCTTTCTACTCACCCACTTCTTCTTTCGAAATCGGTGATTAATATCTCTGCTACCGTTCTGAATCTCTTTTAAAGCTGTGTACAGGGTGTTCCATTTGTTTCGACCACCCCAATATGATTATTACTTGCAGTTGCAAAGAAGGAATAACATTTTATTGTTACCACACAAATTATTTTTGAGGTTACTGATGATGAATGACCCTTTCACTGTTCTCAAACTCCTCCACTGCTGTATACAGGGTGTTTTATTAATTTCGACCACCCCAATATGATTATTACTCGGAATTGCAGAGAAGGAATATCATTTTATTGTGACCACACAAATTATTTTTGAGGTCATTGATGATGAATGACCCTTTCACTGTTCGCAAACTACTCCACTGCTGTATATAGGGTGTTCCATTAATTTCGACCACCACAAAATAATATTCATTCACAATTGCAGAAAGGAAATACTTCTTTTGTGAAGTGCAGGTACACTGAGGTATAATGAGATATGCAGTTGTCAAGAGGGGGTGGGAAATGAAGGAGTCTGTGGGAGATCTTTGGTTATTGTATATCTCTAAAATTGATGTGACTGAGAAAGAAGGGCATGTTCCCAGCTTTCCTCAGACGAGCCACAGCTACCTACTACCAACTCCTCGATAATAGATCATTCACCAAACCCCAGAACAGGGTCCACCCATTCATCAAGAAACAAAAGGACCATAGAAATTCCTCTCGTCTAACAAATCACCTCTTCTATTCAAAGACCTACAACACTACAAGATTAACCATCCATCCTTCAACACCCTATACATACTTACACTTTTGCAATAGGAGTGATTTACACATATCTGCCACGAGCATTATTATTAACTTATAGAATATTTGCAAGAGGCCACTTTAAAGCATCGACGTTCGTCTTAAGACGGACGTTTCGGAATACGATCTTTCTCATTCTCCCGCGGGAAGATTACACGGGGGTCGGATTAGAGCGGATACGCCTGGCAATATTGAAACTATGATACGAAACTGCTGGGGGATAATGATTTATTATTCGTCGCCTTTGCATCACAGTCCACGTCCATCCGTGCAATCGCAGCCGACGAAAAAGCGGATAATGAGTGCTAATATCAAAGGTAAGGGGTATGGTGGCCGTGTAAAGGCCACTTCAAAGGCCAAACTCCGGCTTTGGAAGGTTGCAGGCAAGCGTGCTCCAAAAGGAAGTTCTTGGGTGTGCTCTGTTTCCAGATCTTTGGTGATACTTTTATAAAATTTCAAAACAAAGAGCCACGTGCATTAACATTCGAGATTTCTATTTTAAACTGTTTTTAACAGTGGAGGATAGGTGAATTCTTCCAATTTAGTGGGAGGGTGGCTAGATACCTTGGTTCTTAGACTGCTCGAAGTAAATGGAAAATTAAATTTCTCAGTTGTTAAGAAAAATTGAAAGGATATTTTACATTTTACTATTTACGTTTATATTTATATTTTACCATTTTGAATTTTTCACTTTGAGTAGGTGATCCTCGAGCACACAACTTCCCAAAATAGTAAAACCGAAGGAGATTCTTTATAGTAATATACTAATGTTTTTATTATTTATGTAATTGTAAGTTAGATGGCCTATTGGGCCTCCCATCATGACTTCCATCGGGCCTCAAATAATCGCATAAATTATTCAGTAGGGATAATGTTATGTGACGGAGCAAACATGTCACTGGGAATATGTACTCCCGTAAGCAGAATAAAAGAAATGACATCAGGGAGTGTTTATCTCGTTGCAAGTGTGTCTTTTAACCGGATGGCGGGTTTCCCCGGTTACTTCCGGCGCGCGAGCCGCGTGTAAATCTCAATAAGAATGATTTACGACGGTAATCATATCGAGAATCGGGTTTAATGAGCTCAAACGTCAGAGCGTGGAGGTCTTAATGAGGTCTCGTTTGAGAAGATCTAATATCGCGGGGGATAATACGCGTATCTTCTGTTGCGTATTATTCTAATGCAGTGCTTCTCAACTTGCGACTCAAGCACCGAAGGAAATGGGTTACGTTCGCTGTTTATGGTCTCGGATACGAATTTCGATGTCTTCAACATAGATTGCTATTGATGGCTGTACACTATTAAAAACTGCTACGTACTATTTTATACTACTGTGAAGTACTTTGGGGTGCTACTATTATAGGTTAATATGAAGTGTTGTGAAGTACTATGAACTACTAAGGACTAGTGGCAACTAGTATGAACTTTCGTGTACAAAGTAGTGTCAATTACTGTGGACTACCATAGACAATTAGGAATTACTATAGACTACTAGGCACTGCGATGGGCTACTATACACTACTAGGAATTACTGTGGGCAACTATAAACTACGAGGGATCAGTATCGGCTACTGTACGCTTCTAGGAAATAATATGGACCACTATGGACTACTAGGGATTGCGATGGACTACTTTAGACTACTAGGAATTGCTATGGACTGCTGTAGACTACTATAGCCTATAAGGAATTGCTACTATACTACTATGGACTACTAGGAATTATTGTGGGTTACTATACATAGACTATTAAGAATTACTGATGGTTACTATACAATACTAGGAATTACTGTGGGAAACTATAAACTACGAGAGATCAGTATCGGTTACTGTAGGTTACTAGGGAATAATATGGACTACTAGGGATTGCGATGGATTACTATAGACGACTAGGAATTACTATGGACTGCTATGTATTACTAGGAATTACTATGGACTACTATATACTACTAGGAATTACTACTAGTTACTGTAACTAGGGATCACTATCGGTTACTATAGAGTGAGTTGTTACGGGCTATTATATGCTACTAGAGATTTTGTTATAGACTAGTATAAATTACTAGGGAATACTACGGACTAGTATCAACTAGTATTGGTCACCACGAGACACCGTGGACTAGTATAAACTCTCGGCGATGCTATGTACTCCTAGAAATGACTATATAAGAACGAATACCGACCATTATGGGCAAACATAAATTAATATAATTTAATACCAGCTGAAGAAGACATTGAGACTGATAACGACAAGAAGGTATCAGACCGAAAAGGAGCAGAAGTTTGGGAGACACTGTCCCAATGGTTTTATCCGTTAAAGTACCTTAGCCGTGCTGCAACTTTATCGCGTACGAGTCCCTTAAATTTACGACTCGCACGCGGCATAAACATCCTGCCATTATGCCAGCCACGTTCGAGTATCCCCGCTTGCCAGTATTCAGCCATTGTATTCCCATATCGAGGGGGGTTATCTAATAAACTATCTAATTTCGCACGAACTTGACACTTTTTCTCGACGACGGAATCTATGCTCGTGCCACGTGGTAACTCTGTACCTTATTCTGGCCGCGATTAATAGGAATTTCGAAAGTTTAGTTAGATGAAGAAAAAATAGAGGAGATAAGATTCTTCAAAGGGTGACGAGAATTGGGATTGGGGTGACGAGACTGGGATTGATTCGCGTTAAATTATTTATAGGTAATTTTTGTAGAAAATTGAATGCAGAATTCAGATTGTGAATTTAATTTGAAATTGATTTTGCAAGAAAATATCTCCGAAAATGGACCTCTAAGAATTCCATCGTTAAGATTGATCTTCCCAGAAGATCCAGACTCCCCCGCACAAACCGAGGCAGCATGATCTAAAGTTGCCAAGATGGTACCAGTCACGGTTCACAGCTATCGAAATCCCGTTTCGCAAACCCTCCCATTTGGCATTGTGTTCCTCGCCGCGAGAGATCGGCCGATTGCAGTTTTAACGCGCGGAGGGCAATCAGATCTCAGCGAGACCTTTTCCAGCCTCCCGTGGAGGTGTCGAACAGGCCTTACACACGTGCCTAGCCATCATTCAGACCTAGTTGTCGCCTTCGATTTGCGCACGAAACTTAATTCACGCAAACCCTCAAAATCAGATTTGCAAGAGTATCGGGCACTCCGCTCTTCAAGCTCCAATTTGGCAAGTATTCTGGCAGCATTATGCCCCATCCACGGGCGCAAACAAGATCGACGGAGCCTTCGTTTCGAAAGGCAGGCCAGTGAAGCATTAACGAGCAAACTATTCGCGACGGGTATGCTTGGCGGAGGCAACCGAGGCTAATTTGATCTTTGTAGGTTCGGAATAAAATTTACGGTGCTCTATAGGCGAACGACATACGTGTGCTGGCCGCAAAGCAAAGAGCTCCTCTGCTCTGCCGGAGCACATGTTCGCGGCACGACGATACGACCTCGCGCTCGCTCGATAACTCTGCTCTTATGCAAATCGACCGCGCTGTGGAATGACGAGCGGCTTCGGTAAGGTCATCGCGGGCAGGAAGGTTATGGAACAGGATTGGATTCGCCCTTTCGATCCAATTAACCGGGCGAATGGCTTTCATGGTAGGAACAGATCAAACGGATTGTGTTGTACGCTTAAAAACCTTGTTTTCAGATCTGCTTGAGACTTAATTTTGAGATATCGGAAGAATGATCGATAAGAGATGATTCTGCGTTAAAAAGTGAGTCCAAAATGTGGTATAAAGTTTTTTCGTACGACGCACCATTTTCGGGGGAATCAAGTCTGAAAGCATGAGCTGCGCATATTCAGACTTGATTGCCTCGAAAACGGGGCTTTGTATGGAAAAATTTATTCTACAGTTTTTATCAGTTTTGTGGCGTAGAATCATTCGCACTTAGCTTTGGTGAAGAATTATTGAAATTTTTTTAATATTGGACGAAGAACGATTCAGAATTTCCATCAAAGAGCTAGTTTGGACTCGGTGTATCGACAGGGGTGTTTAGATCTTATAAGATAGGCGGAGACGGAGCCTGAGAAGCAGAATGAACCGCGACGCATGTCGTTAATTAGACGCGCGAGTTTAATGAAATCCCAACGGACCGTATAACTATTTAATTATGCGAAATCGGGTCGGGACGGCTGCGACTGGTGATTCTCACTGTATTTCAAACAGCGGAAGAGGTATGTCGTGTGTCGTTAGGGAAGGAGATTTACGAGCGTGCTTAATTAAGATGCGCGCTGATTAATAACACCGTGGAAAGACGTAACGCGATTATTCAATAACTGCAATTATTGAATAACCCCAGGACACTGTACCACGATTCTCCTATGCAATACCTCTTTCTAACGCTGAGCAATTTTTGTTTAAAACATAAATCCGCCAAGCTCTTTCTTAAAAACGATACTTGGAAAAAATCTATTTGTTTAGAGGATTAAAAATGTTTTATTACAGCGAATCAGGTAACTAAGTGCTCAGTGGCTCGAGAAAACTATGAAATGCAAGCGTAACAGAGGATGTTGTGGTTGTGATATCGACCCTCGATGCGCAAAGGGTTACATTTTACTGCTTAACGTCTATGATTTCTTCGTCCAGGATACTAGGTCAAGGATGCGCATGACTTTCACAGAAGGCGTTCAGTTCTGATGTACTAGGTGAACGCATATCGACGAGCTTTCGTCTGACCGTCTCCTGACATCGATTATTATACAGAGCGTTCCATAGAAAATGTTGCAATGAAGTGGGAATCGATTCTACTCGAAAAAACGAATCGAAAATGTAGTATAAAGATTCTTCGTACGAGGCTTCGTTTTCAAGCAAAACGTGTCTGAAAAGGGCGTGCGTGCCCGCAACCCCCCTTTCAGACATGATTTTCACGAAAACGAAGCCTCGTACGAGGAAATTTCACTCCACGTTTTCGATTCCTTTTTTCGAGTAGAATCGTATAGAAATAGCTCGTCTCTTTTGTTGCAACAGGTATTGCATAATAATTGATAATCGCGAAAGTGAAAAACACAGGGCGCGGTGATTACTGGATAAGTTGCTTACGAGAAGGGTGCACATAATACAATGGCCATCTTCGGCCGTTCTCCTATTGTCAGGCTCTCCCCCAATCTAACGAGTCATGTGATTCGACATCGACGATACTTAAAGGTAACTCCTTCCGTGACATTAAAAAGGCACTCCCAGGCTCTTGTTGCATCGGTCCCTTTGCTTGCGGTTTCACACGCTAACGTCGGATGTAGAAACAGTACCGGTAACGCCGTTTCTTCGGTGTGTACACACAGCTTCAGAACCGAGAATGGATCTTCCTGTTCCCTCCAAGGAAGAATAAGATTGAAAAGTTCCCCTAAATTTGTATTAAGTAACTGGGTGGTACACGTTTAACAGTCCAGTTACTGAGAGAATTCTTCTGTACACCTTTATTTAAGCCGCTTATTCCATCTTAAATTATATTGGAACACCAGGTGTAGATAGCAAGTGGGATGAAGAGATTGATTTTTTAATTATAGAAGGTTAGGTTTTATCGGATATAGTGATTGCTTAGGAATTATAAATTGGTAATTTGGATTCTCAATCAGGAAAGACTTGTGTTAAAGAATTTTAGGGTGAAAGATCAAAGTCTGGGGGATTAAAGCTTGAACTTTTATCTCCCTGTTGGGAAATCTATCAATTCAGTCGCTGAGATAATTGCTTTCCATCGTTTCGACTATTAAGCTTGTAATGGAAAAATGGTCGCTTATGGAAGAAAATTTAATTTTTTTATATAATATGTGTTTACCGTATTACATACAAATAACTATTAAATAATACAATGTTTATTTCTGCATTTTATTAGTTACAATCTATGGTGCCAAATATCTAATACTTGACAATAATAGTAATGCTTAATTACTTCAATAAACTTTCCATATTTGCTAACTGATCGCGACATCTATCACCGCACGCGAGAACCCGGTACGCGATATCAAAATATTAATTTCCTATTTTATCGACGTTATCCATTTAACCTGCATTGCCATTGCCTCAGGGATACATTATCATAGACCAGGTATAGAATAGACCTATCAACCAATGTATTTTTCTGTCACCGGTTTGGGGGGTCCTAGAACCCCCTTACCATTTTAGTGTCGCATGTAACGTTACCGGTGATGTCTCGAAACAGATTGCAACGCTACGCGTGGTAGGAATTAGAATTCAGCACGGCTAAAACTAGGTTATGTTTTGAGAGTAGAAGCCCGCGATTTACAAATTTTTCTGTTAGAGTAACAATTTAAAAACCGTTTTATGAACATATTCCGTTCAACGGAAGAGAAAGAAGGATGAAAATAAAACGATATCACATTCGCCTTTTAACCTTGCTGTCCTATTCCGGTTTATTTAACGCAAAACAAATTTCATTCGCTTGTAATAACGTAATTTGTAAAAAGAGTGCTTTAATGTTTTTTAAGAGCACCTGTTGCTGAAATCACCCATTTATCATGTGTTGCGCATACATTAATGATGGTCTATATGATATAATACAGACGTATAATAATAATAACAATAATAATAATAATATCCTTCTACTGAACTCTATTATTTAAAAGGAACATATCGAACCCGTACACACCGATTTTGGTGCAATTTTGCAAGTCTGTAGTGTAGCCAAAAAATATTGGATCCATATTTTTTGAAAAAGGAATTCATTCTCCCCCATAATTATTAGAAAAATTCGTTTGTTTAAACTATATACTAACTGACGTTAACTGACGTTCGGATGTTTCAGTAAGTTTATACAGTATGTCCGATGTGTTCGTATATTATTTTTCACACGCCATTATTTTTGTAACTATTCAAAAAACAAAAAATGTTTCATATCAAAGTTTTTTATTTGATGGAGGAAACTGAATAGTATAGGAGGGGGAAGGAATACGGTATTTAGAATGCAAGAAGTGAATGTATTTAAGGTTTGGAATACATTTGTGTACAAAATTTTTATTTCAAATAATTTTTTGCCTATCACTGCAGGAGACTGCCTTCGTCAGCCGGCGATCGTCTCGTTCTTTTGTTGATGTCGACGGGCTCGACATTGTGGTTTCGGCCACGTCCAACAATGCGTTTGCAGACCTCAGCATCTATTGTTCTGAGTTATCTCGATTTAAAAAAAGTAAAAGTGTGCTAAAAAGTAAAAATAATGTCGTTCCTTATTTAATCTATGACACTCAATTTTTTTAAGTCGGCGCCAGATTTACACAGTGCAAATGATTAGGCGCAGATATAAAAAAAATTGAGCGTCGTAGATTAAATAAGGAATAAAATGTTTTTTACTTTTTAGCGCATTTTTATTTTTTTGAAGTCGGTTTTAATTATGATTAGAATATTTGACAAGCACAGCTATCGGCTCGGTTCTCACCGATTACCAGGTCTCACCGCGGGGAGGTTGCTGCGTTTCGAGACCCGTAGAGAGATAGATGGAATCAAAGTTCCATCGATCTCCCTGTACATGAAAACCTTAGCCCACTAAACCAAAGAGATGGATGGAAACAAAGTTCCATCGATCCTTTCGGTTTAGATATAGCGGCTACTTCCTCATCGGAGATGAAGAGCCTACGAAAGAGCAACAAAGCTAATAAAATTCTGTGACTACTTGGCAATTTTACATGGGGCCTTAAATACTTGATGCTATAATAAATTAACCTAAGGCTTCCTTAGATGTCTTCTTTAACTACCACTGTTCACTATCACTTTTCACTATTTTCTTTAGAATATATTATCTTATTAACTTCATGTAAAATAAATCATGTAACCCCATCAAAGGAATGCATCAAATAAAATATATCATGTAAACCCATCGAAGATATGCATCATTTAAAATAAATCATATAAACCCATCGGAGAAATGCATGAAATAAAATAAATTATGCAAACTCATCGAAGAAATACACAAAATAGAACGACTCATACAAAAATCCACGAAGGAATATATGAAATAGGACAGATGATGAAAAACAATCGAAGAAATCAGTTAAAAAGGAAGAGAAATCAATTTTGGCCTTGGCAGAATAATAACATTTTGAATGGCTTTTAACGAACCCGAAAATTTCATCGGTACAAACCGAATAAGTTAAGCATCCCGTATGATTGTGAAATGCACCTCACGACACCTCACGACACACATGCATCATGCAACTTTCTGCGAGGCTTATAAGAATAAGTTGCTATAGTTGATTTGTTTTGTATTTGCATAATAACAGAAATACTACAAAAATAAAATAAGAAAATAAGTAAATTAAACAACGATTTTTTTATTGAAGGGCCCTCGGGCAGAGGTGCAAGATGTGAAGATTTCCGACAGCAGCGCCGCTTGCGGTAGAGTGAGGAAGTTTTGATAGTTTTCATTCGGTCCGTACTCTATTCAGTGATGCTAAAGCTAATGGCCGGAGTATCGAGAATTTCCCCCACCATGCATATGACAACTCCACGATCCGCGCGTACGTGAGCCCAGCGCTTCGGATGACTTCGGACAATTTCGGGAGTTGAGAGGGACGGTGAATATGAGCCTTTCTCTCTCGCTCTTGAAACGTTGAGATTCTAGTGCCGGCAAGGTTGCTGTTCGAGGATCTTTCGTCTTACTTACTCATGCTGTACCTATCACGGACTCCTTCCCTCTTACAGGCCTCGGACGATAAACGGCAACCCTGGTCGCTGGCAAGCGGCACGAGCCACCGTAATGCGATTTTGGCTTCCCGGATATTTTCACTTTCCGACTCAGATATTCTTGTAACGAAAAAGAATTTCGAAAAAAATTTTATTGCGGAAATACACGTTTTAGGATCTCCTGATCACACTGAGACATAAATATATAAAATCTCGAATGTTTATTAACACAATTGCGTTTAAATGGCTCAATAGATTTTAATAAAACTTTATATTTAGATATCATATTTTCGTCTTAAAATCTGGTTAATTTTTTAACCCAATCGGTTCATGAATAATGATAGTTACCTCTTATAGTTCTATAATTTTTCGTATTATTTAGTATAAATATTCGTTATTCGTAAAAATTAAAAAGATTCTCTGAATGAATCTCACAGGGAATTAAATACTACGTAAAAAAGTTAAATAAATTTTTTCCCTATTTTCACTCATAAAGGATTTGCGTTCACGATACACGTAGGATTTTGCAATATCCGAATTGCAATAAACCATTGACATTGACGATAGACGCTTTAGCTTGTACAGTTACAATTATTACAGAGAACAATTTATTAAAATTGAATAAAATTTATTTTCTTATAATTTTCGTACTTACTTAACATACTTAACATACTTAACGTACTTTTAACAGCCTGTGCATTGAGGAAAGCAGAAAATGCTCTGTAATACTTGTCTTAATGTAGGGAATTCGTAATCATTGTTTGTGTTCTTCTTTGAACAAATTTCTTTCCACATTTTATCGCAATGTAAACGCTTATATTTCGCTTTTTCACTTTCATCGAAATAAGAATACAGTTGTCGCCATTCCATTTCTAGCAAGCTCAAATTAATTTTTTTAAAATTAGAAGCAAATTCAAGAATTGGATATCCACATTTTCTATCTGCTTCATATAAAACTTTTTCAACGCTTAGTGCAATAAATAAATCAGAAATATCTGCATTGTAGTGTAATTTACAAGACTTTTGGAAACAAATGTTCATTATGTTCGTTGGATGATTCGGGCATATTGTACGCAACTGTTCTGACATACACGTATTATTTAGTACTAATAACCCAACAACGTTTTCCCATAAAAGATTATGTCCATATAAACATTTCAAAATTTGTTGCAATGTATCGTTCGAAATGCAATCGTCGTTTATATCACAAATACCAATTACGATTTCGTATCTAACAAATGAATGTAATGAAAGAGTTGTAGCATTGATAAAATATTTTGTTTTATGGACGTCATTGCAAATACGTTGTAGAGTTATATGAAAGTAATTATTTCTAATCAGTTCAAATAATTTGTCGTATAAAACTATTCCATACATATTTTTAATGCTATTTGCATCCAATATATCAAATTCTTGAGGTTTCCCGATCAATAATCTACTGAACTTTTTTTTTATACGATTGAGTGATTTTTTCAATTTTTTGTCTTCGGTACATTTTGATATGTAATCAGGTAAATGCAAATTAAATTTTCCAATATTCAATAATTTACGCATATGATTTTTGGATTTTGAGTGCCGCGGAATGTTATTAAGTTTAAAATTACTTTTACAAATTGTACAATATGCTTTTCCATTGCATTTCCGTAACCATTTATTGTGCTCGGTTTTTGTTCTGTTACTGCTGTTGTGGATGTCAGCCATACCAGGACTATTTCGTAACTAAAAAAAAAATGATTACAATATAATCTAATATAATATGTAATACTTGTACATACTGTTCAAATAATTGCAAACGAGCGTCATCTTTTAGTTAAGTACGTCCATGCATTTCACAAAATACATATCTAACTACAATAACTTGAATAAAACATCTCTGAGAGAGTCATTGCATGCCCATGATGCATCACACAACATTACGAAAAATTATAAGGTAATATGGAAAATATAAGACGTACCGTAAGCCCACTCACCACGACAAGGTAGAGACGCATAGGGAGGGAAAAAATAGTGTCACATGCTTTGTCCACAATATCACAGTAGGGAGGAAGGAAAAGGACACAATTTTAAAAACATTAATTTAAAATTCCATGTACTTGGGGAGAAATCAAAAAGAATGACTAAAAGTAATATCTTGAATTCAAAAAGAGTTCATAAGGTATGAGAAGAAATGAAATGAAATAATATTCAAAAAATTAAGGAATGCAAAAATATGAGAAGTAATGAACATATAGAAACAGTATTTATACATATATAAGATTCTAAGAAGAGTTTACGAATTTTACTTAAATAATATATTAAAGACATTTTATTGAAGAAACTTTTAAGATAAACAAAATTCAAAAACAATAAGTCAAACAAAATTAAACATTATAAAGATAAAAAACTTGTCCCTAAGTGATTCAGCATGTCACACCTTTGAAAAGAGGAAAAAATCGGTTGAGAAATATTAAATGAATAGATATCAAGCAAGAATGAAAAAAAGATAACGTTTAGATAGAAAGCGAAACGATTGCAAATATAAACCACAAACACAAATTTAATTCCAAAATATTATTAAAAATTTGAATAAAAACGAAACTAATGGCTACGAATATAAATTATTACTTGACATTAATGTAAAATGATTTGGGCCAATCGAAATTGTAGAACTAGTTTCTCCGCGGGCTTTAAAAGCTGTTTTAATCACGGCAATGGAATTTATAGAATCATGACTAAGTTTACTTCTTTTACAGGTTTTGACATCGGTCAGAATAGAGAAAATTCTTTCTGCTTCTGCATTTGAGTGAGGAAGACTCCTTACAACATTCACGAGTTGTTTCAAGACTGGGAACAGAAGATTGTCATTTTTATCCCTCGCAGAATTAATTTGGACCTATATGTCATCAAAGCACAGCTGTGACAATTTTTGACATTGCACTTTGTCGAAAGTATAATACAACTTCTTCCATTCTTCTTTTAATTTTAAGTGGTCAAAAGATCCTAATTTTTGTGCAACGTAAATTAAATTATTCAAGGCATAGTCTCTATCACTATCAAAAAGTGCTAATTTAAAATCAAAAACTTGCAAACTGCCTAAAAATGTATCTTTTAAAGGGAAACGTTTTATTATCTCTGTAATGGCTCTAATGTAAAAAGCTAAGCAAAATTTTTTAATTTCAAGAAACGTTTCCTGGGGCAAAGTATTATCATCGACATGATCCCTCAAATAATATTCACACTCAAAACCTAGGTAAATGTCCTTCAAGTCTAACAATTTATTACCGGAAAAAAAATTATTTTGAAACATCGAGTCGTTTATTGTTGAATATTCTGGTTTTAAAATATGTCGGCACAAATCTTGAAACAAAAGTCTAGATTTAGAATATAATAAATGAACGGCTGTCCTGCGGGTTTGAAAAAACGCGTTGAAGGAATTGAAATAATTTAAAATATATTTAAGAAACAAAAGATAAGCTAGTGTTTCTATTTTTTTTATATCACGAAGTAGATTATGAGCCGTATCGTTTTTTGGATTTTCAGATACTTCCGAAATTAAAAAAAAATTTAACGAATCCCAACATTCCAGAATGCGTGCTACGCAAGCGTGCATGGCTAGCCAACGCGTATCGCACAATTTTAAAATTTTTTTACTTATTATTAACAAATTCTTGAACATTAGCAAAATTCGCCGACCGTTTGGCGCTACTATTAATATAAACTGTTACATTTCGAATAAATTTTTCAATATACGTTGGGATTTCTGAGCATGCTTTACTAGATACTAATGCCGCGGAATGGCAAATACAATTGACTGTTATTAATGAAGGACACTTCGTTTTAAGTTTTGAACAAAATGAGGAAAAGCGCCCGATCATCACTGATGCATTGTCACATGTGAGTCTAATTACATTCTGCACAGGAATTTGCTTTTTGTGCAATGCTTTCTGAAATGCTGAAAATAAACCTTCTGCAGAGCAATCTATGGCGTCTAATTTTAATAATTCTAATAATTCTGTACAAGCTGCAGAAGTTTCCGAATTTACGTATTTAATTAAAAAAGTGAGCCATTTTACGTTAGAAATATCTGTGCTTTCGTCAACAAATATAGAAAATTTATGATGTCGAGCACTTTCAATAATTATATTTACTTGTACTTTAGAAAGCACGTTTGTAATAATTTTGTTGCATTTTACGCGGCTCAAGGTTAATTTACTGGCTATATATGAATCTGGAAATATAACCTTCAGAAGGCCAATTAAATAAGCACTAATGTGAAATGGAATATTGTGCTCGACAAAAAAAGCGCACAAAGCAATTTCAGCAATCTGAATCTTCTCGTTAATATTTTCGGGACTATCACTCACATCAAAATCATCAAAAGCAGCACTGTTACTTTCGGATAATTTAGAAACGTTCTCGGCGTGTGATTTTGTACCAAAATGATTTTTTATTTCTGATAACCCGCTATTAATCATATAATTTTGACAACACGCGGAACAATGAAATTTGGAATCGTCGTTAAAAACGCGTTGTAGCCAAGGTTTAAAATCATCGCGCTCTAACCATTGTCGAAGAAAAGTTCTTGGACTAAATTTGCGTTTCTTTGGACGAGAATCCATGACAAAAACCAGAAAAACAGACAGAGGAAAAAGATAAATAAAAAAAAGAAGAGGAAAGTATATAAATTAATGAAAAAAAAAATACTTACCTGTTTAATTGATGCCTTCAAAAGATGGACGATCACCAGTTGAAATATTAAATATTTATAACTAACCACATGCACTGCACACAGCAGTACAGCACCTCGAATGACGGTTACTCTACGTTCGCGTATGTCCGTTACGGTATCCCGCCAAAAAAGCGCGCGTATTGTACTACCCAAGAATATTATTCTATAGAGCGGAGATATCACAAGCTGAGATTCCTTACTCCACCGCAGGCGGCGATGCAGTCGGAAATCTTCACATCTTGCACCTCTGGCCGCCGGTCGAGAGGTGTTGAATATTACCGCGGTGGTCACGCTTTAGTTCCATTCTTCGGTTGCACCGTGGGCGGCTAGGTTGTCCGCTTACAAGTCCAATCTTTGATGGACGCAACCCGTGATCCTCCATAAAACATTTTAATCGATTTAGATCAGCGCTGTCCAGCGTAGGGGCCCCTCACGCGCCAGCTTCCCCTTCCAATCTTTCTCTCGCACAGCGTGCCTTCCATCGTCAAGGAGACCGCGCGACGCTAAGAAGGCCATGACGGGCTAGCGTCTTCGCCTATGTTGACCTCCTTAGACGTTAAACAAAAGACGAATAATCCGAAATTCGCGGGAAGTAGTAGCATTGGCTGGCTGTGACGCTGCGTGTCACTAATACACATGTCGTATCGGGCGTCCGAGCTCGCTCGACGACGGACGCGCTGGTCTGTCATGGTCGCCTCTTTAGCGTCGCGCGGTATCCCTGACAACGCGGACGAGAGTGGGAGAACCCCGGGCTTACGCGTAAGCGACCTCGGACAGCGCTGATATAGATCTGATCTATATAGTATCCAGCGACGCAGTGATGCTATTAACTGACGAAAACGTGATTTTCAATAGGTAACTCATGTGTCCGAATTTTAACTGAATAGAAAAGGAAGGTGCCCAAATTATACGGGAGGGGAGGAGAGAAATTTCACTCACTTGATTTTGGTATTGGTCACTTTTATTGTCACTCGCAGTTTTACGCTTTGCTTGGTTTGTAATTATTTCATTTAAGTCTGTCTTTAATTCTTATACTAAACTTCCGCGGGTGGTAGGCCCCTTTTTATAGGGATTCTATCGGCTCCTTCTCCATGACCCCGTCACATGACAAATGGAACAGTGGGAGGAGATCTCATCCCCCAAGAATCTACCGTGAGATTTTCTTGGAGACTTCTTCCCATCGTGTTACTTGAGAGCTTTGTTTACTATTTGATCGTTTGCAGAATTTGACTCCTCTGCGCACCCTTTTCGTTGTCTCTTTCTTCTCGACTAATACGCATTTCATTATGGGTGCGTTCCGATTCACGCATACTGCGCATGAAGTACAGAGACAACCGTTCCGTTTTAGTTACTGCGCGCAGTGGTGGTGCAGAGAATTCCCTAGAATCCTTTCACTTCCGGTGCAGCGAGCATGCAGCAAACGCAGATATTCCGAGGTGAAGCAGTCACTGCGCGCATGCGTATTTGTTTCTGTAATTCAAACTTGCAAGCAAAACACATGTGAAAACCCATAGCCAAATCTCAAATGTCTCCGGCAACATTCTAACATAGAGAAATTCAACAATTTAATGAAAAGTAATAAAAATAATTAATTCTCTAATGATCACAGCTGCCACTTTTCTAGGTTATCATTTCGAAGAAACATTATTTCACGTTATTTTTTTTAAATACAAACATATAATTATGTAGATATTACTTACCGAAAATGTAGCTTGAATAATGATTTAGAATATCCTGGAATAACACGTTCTACATAACCCGTTAACTTTTCTGCTACCACCTCCCCGCGTGTTTTTTTGTTTATAATTAAGAAAGTGTATAATATTTCTAATTCTAAATTATCAGTTAATAAACTATCTTCATTTTCACTTTCCTCAGACGAATCACTGCTGCTGCTAATTTCAGTATCACTGTTACTTAATATTAATATCGAGGATATTGTAACCAACATTTCTTTATTCATTGTAGCGTCCATCTTGATTTCGCATGAAACGCAGGGAAAAGCGTTCCGTTTTCAAGAACGCATGAACCGCAGTAACGAAACGGAACGATATGAATGCGCGCAGTGACTGCGCTGCGATCTCTGCACTCACTGCGTGAATCGGACCGCACCCTATGTCACGTTAGGCGCTTATTTGAATCTATTTTTAGATTCTTCGTTATTATTTACAATTGATTTCCTACAATAAATTCGTACATCTTCCGTACTGGAGATTGAAGTAAAATACATTGATTCCTTATTTTACTCGATCTACGAGTAATAAACGGGAGGGCAATTTTCTGGCGATGACCAGGAGAGCAGATAGGGGCCGCCTCTGATCCTTCAGCTGGCGTCGGCTGGGTCTTCTTGGTGTGCGTGCGGCTGGCTAGTCGTTACCTCCTACGATGGCTACTCTCCTGCTCGCTGTTGCCGTTCGTTGAATCCCTTCTCGATCTCTTCTTATCATTTATTACTGGTTATTGCGCCTTATAGACAACTAGCTTTAATACTCGGCTTCGCCCGAAATTTAGATACCAATTTTATAAAAAAAATTTTTTTTCAGTTTTCTATTGAGAAAATAGTCACATTTATCTGGATTAGTCAAGCATAATGAGCTGAGGCACATTTGGTGATCCCAGAGTTTATGGTTCGAAAGTTTTTAGGCAACAGACAAACACACAAACATATTAGAAACTTTCTGCTTTATATATTAAGATGTATTTACATGATTTCACTATGAGGTATATACAAAACCTTTAGAGTACGAAATATTAATGTAAATAATTCAAAATGCTTAGCTGTTGTTAGTTTCTAAGTCGCAGGATGTCACATATCTATATATTTTTATTTTTTACTTTTTAGTGTTTATGTTTTGCACCCAATTTTGTTTTCTTACTCGAATCTCCCTTAGTAAATAATGACCACCGAATTTAGGTATATCTGAACATTCACAAATTACGATTACTTTTTAATAAATTATAATCAATTTTTGACCAAATTTTTAACAAATATTTTTATCAAGTTTCAAATCGATCGGATTTGCGGAAGTGAATTAAAATTGAATTACGAGATTTTCACCAAAACAAAGAAACAAACCGACAGAGGAAGTGAAGTTAAATAATATCGTTTAGAAACAAATACATACTTCTAATGAGATATTATCAATATTCTTTTATCCTAGTAAAATCTACCTTGCCTGTGGTTTTAATTACATTGTATAATGATGACCACGATGTAATAGAACCGTGATGCTGACGCGTTTCTTCTGACAATGAGTTCTTTAAGTTTTTATTGTTACGCTATATCGCTTGAATGTTGGTACAAAGAGAATTTAATGCAATCTATATATGTGAAGTACGTAGGCGCGAGATTTGAAAGCGGTTGTTTGCATATGTTTTGCAAACTGCAAAATATGTATAATTGTCAAGGATACGCAATGCGGGTGGCATGCGTGGGAAAGATCTTGGGCAGAGTTCGAAAACAGCAAGAGGAAACCAATTAGCAGACCCCGATACGAATCGCGAGATTTAGGTTAAGTCACGAGTTTCTTGAGATGTCACTGGTCTCTGTTAGCTGTTACAAGTGCCAGATCACACCAAACGGATGGGCTATGTTGAAGAGCATCCTAAATTTCTTTCAAGGGTTGTTTTTCCGATCCTCGGAACGGAGCCTACTTTTTTTCCCACGTGGGCACCCCGCTGTGTAACGGAAAACCGACCTGACAAAGGACATTACCCAACTGTTACACACCGATTTTCATGTGGTTTACATAGATTGTACTTCTTGAAAAAGATTTCGCACGTATTTCTTTTATCGCCGATCATCCATATTTAGGGGGTGAAATAAACTCTCAAAACTGGGGTGTAAAATACGTTTGTCTCAATATCTTGAAAAGTATGCACTGTAGAGAAAACAAGGCCCATTTAATAAAAATTTGACATCCTTTACGATATAGGTATATACCTGTAACTACTTTCATTATTGATGGCAATTTTAAAGATTGGGTGCATACAGCGCCGGCGAAACGGACGACCGCCCGGGGCGCCAATTCCCGAGTGACGTGCGTCCCAATCGCGGAAAATCCTGAGATTCACGAAAGATAGAAAGTAGAGACGTAATAATATAAAAAAAAAGAATTTTTAAGGTGAACGATTTTATTTAATTTGATCAATAATGCACTAAAAAGCAAAACATAATTCTGTTCTCGTACTACAATTTCGATAGTGATATGTGATTTTAAATAAAATCATACAAACCCTGTAATTATCCTATAGAAATGTTCAAATCAATTAACATAAAAAGGATAATCACAGAGTTTGTACGATTTTATTTAAAGTCACATATCACCATCGAAATTGAATTACAAGAAAATCAATGTATTTTTTCACTTTTTAGTCCATTATTGATGAAGTCAAATAAAATCGTTTAACCTAAAATTTATGTTTTTACATATTTGCATTTCTTTTTTTTACACGTAATCTTCGTACTTAAATTTCTCGCGTTGTGTAATCCATTCCCAACTAATAATCTATACATAATTCCCGCAATATCTAAGGTTTCCAACAATACCAATATTTACTTTACATATCAACTAGGAAACTCTCCTCATAACCTCACATATTCCTTAAAATAAAATAGCGCGCGTAAAGCGTAAACAGGTCCACGCATGCGCGCCAACCAAAATCGCGCAGAAGGAGGGGGCCAAGGTGTAATTTAAGCTGGGGAACGCGAGTCTCGCCGGATTTTGCGTTTAGTCGTGCGTTGCCGTGCGTCCAGTTCATTTTATTTCTGCGTTTAACACCAGTTTGACACCGCCGACAAAGAAAAACCCAAGATGCCACGAAAAACCAAAAAGGGAAACAACCCATTCTTCTTCTTCATGCTTGACTGGAAAGAAGAGCAGGAGCAGAACGGACGAACATTCCCCGGAGGCCTACAAGACGTTTCCAGGGACCCCGACATAAACGAGGCTTGGAAGGTCCGCTTTCAACTTTCAATTTTCCCTACATTTGCGTAATAAAATTTTACAAATTCCCTCTCAAACGCCTTCGATTGTTGCGCTATTATACACTGGAATATATTTCTCTGAAATTCCTCGAAATGTAATCTAAATCGATCGCTGGTGCACAGGTATACTTACTGATCAAAATATTATCCCAGTCGCTTAGAGGACGGCGGTTTTTTTGACCGTAGGTGAGTCACGATTCAAAACGAAGAAATCTTTTTCCCCCTTAGGGGGGAAAACTGAACACAGTTTCTTTGTTGACTAACAATTTTCGGAAAAACGATCTTTTGTTGATGAATTCCTTGCACCAAATAATTGTCAATTATTTATCGTTCCTTGGCATTAATCGGCAATTGTTTACTTTCGTGACCTTGAAATCTCCCCTGATTTTATTCTTAAACACAATATTCTGTCTACACTTTGTTCTGTACAATTTTTATGCACGAGACTTTGTATTTAGGGTAGATGTACCGTTTGTGGCCATTGCACTGATTTTGGCCATGTGCATATTAATCTTATTTTTAAATTGCCTGTAGATCATTATTCTATGGAGAATTTCACATCATAAATATTTTGTTTAGTATACCGCTCGAAATATAAGGTTACATTTATTGCTTACACGGAAAAACGTTATATTTTTTAAGAAATGGCCAAAACTGGTACGATACTTTAAGGTGGCCACAAATGGTGCATCTACCCTAGCTGTTTGAGATGGAGAGGGTCAAGTAATTAATGCTTGCTGTATAAGAGAAGCTTGCAATGGTTTGCAATTGTTTGTAGAATCTCAGCAAGCCCGACAAGGCCTATTATGAGAGCAAAGCGAAGGACAGTAAGGTCCAAGCGCAAGGGTCCATGAGTAAGAAGACGGCGCTCGGGGAAAGTATAGACGAAGTCATGGCAGCGGAGAAAAGGGATTTAGAGTTCCACCAGAATATGCTGCAGTACATAGATTCTGTGATCGCCATTGGTACTCAGCACAAAAGTAAATGCCTGGTATCTTACATTTCAGCGTTGGAAATCACACATAACTTTAATTTTAGTCTAGCTCTTAACAGGCAATTATTTCTTCCAGACTTGGAGAAGATAAAGTTTATATTCATACATGTAAATTGGTTCTACAAAAGGGAAATGGGGATCAACAGGTACAAGTTCGTCCCTGCCGAGCTCGCAGTGGCAGAGTTCAGCCTAGAAAATGGCGTCGAGAATGTGTACCACGAAATAATAAATGCGAAGATAGATTTGGGGTTCAAACGAGACGCGATCGAAACTAGTATGGAGACGCATAAAATACCTATACAGATCCCGGAGGGACAGAGCGACTTCAAAGTTATGTACGATAAGTTGACTGAGATTTTGAGATCCAACATGACCGGGACTAGATTCCCTCCACTGTTCGTTACGAAAGATCTGACTCCGGCTGTAAAATCAATACTGGAACAAATGGCTGGAGCAGCGAGTAAGTCGTGGAATGGTGTTTTGAATATTGCAGAGGTTTCTAATGCATGATTTGTATTTTAGAAGAGTCTGCGGATGACTTCATAGTGTATTCGCTGGAAGCTCTGTTCGGGGCACTGCGGAACGCTGCAGCGACGAAGGTCGACGATGTCAGTATACCACTTGTTGTTGCTGAACACGAATTTGGGAAAGATGCTTTCTGCTCAGTGCGGAACTTGGAGTGTGACGTAAGGAGTTATACAGATAAGTTTTAAGCTGAGTGTTTGAAGAGTAATAGTAAGTGAAATTCAATTTTCTTGTGTAGTATCATAAGAACATTGACGGCACGTCGCAGTACTGCAGCATGGCCATAGTGAAACGATGGGGCTTCACCATCTGCGACTATTGCTGCGAATACTTGGGCATGGAATTGATCGAAGGCATTCACTGTCCCATTCCGCTTGAGACGCATCCAAATTTTAACAATCAAGACACGCTTGATTCTCGAATGAACAACTTGACAATCAAGGATCAGTGCAAAGTGGTTTCCATGACTGGCGTAAGTAACTTAGAAAGATTTTTTGCTGAGCAGAGAGGGGCAAGAATTTTATTTACAGTTGGTTCCACTAGAGCGTGCTGCTCGTGTCTCCGAAAGAAATCGTTAGATTTAAAAAAAAATACTATATTACCGAAAAGTATGTTTATTTATTTATTTGTATACGGGTGGGTACCCTTTGGTAAAATACAAAATACACGTGAACAGAAGACGGAGATAAGTAAATAACAAATGACACTATACAGTATAGGCAAACACAGAGCAAGGAGTATTAAGTTTGAATAATTCTAGAATCGAAGGGCAGTCGATCTCGCTATTTATAATCTTGAAAACGAACATTAAATCCGATACAGTTCTGCGCTGTTGTTTTATAAACTAATACACAATTACCTAGTATAATTACCTACACACCGTTTAGGCATGCTTTCAACTAACATTTTTACATACTCGGAAGATAAAGACCATATCTCTCGAATTTCTCGAGGCAACTACTTGACCGTGAATATACGTTTTCCTTGAAGCTTGTGTTTCATGAAACTCCAAATGTTTTCGATCCGATTCGCATCGGACGAATGCAAACGTTACTGTGCTCTTCTCTTCTTTTCACGTCACGCAAAAACGGCAAAAGATACGTAGATCTCATTTTAAAAGTCGCCTGTTGTCTACGGAATCAGACTAAAATGCCACACGGGTAAATCAACGTAATAGAAGACACTTTCCTCCTCCGAATTCTCAAAGACCCATTCCTTCTTAAAGTACAGACCCACGGCTATGAGGAGGAACTCTCGCTCTTGTGGGACAGACGTAAATAAAAATTTCAAATGACGAATAAAAGTTGAAAGAAAATTCCAACTTTAACTTTATTCGACGTCGACTGTTGCTAAGCCCCTTATTATTGCAAGTGAAATCGCTGTATTTTGTTCCTTCGAGTGGATTCTGAATTTTTAAACGATTTCAAATAGGTGAGCGATGAGCACAGGATGAAGGTGTCCGCGCGAACTTATCAAGAGGAGCAACGACGACGAAATGAGTGCAAGCCGTTAGTAATAATAGATCACAGCGTATGCAATAATACTGTGAACACTTCTGGTGTACGTATTAAAGTTACACTGTCTAATTCAATTGTAAAACATTCCGCGATTGTAACTTTTTATTTCTTACGTCTTCAGATTCCTGGAAGGCCGCTGCGACCTCCCAAGACAGTGCGTAAGTGTACAGTTTTACGTACTACTTAAATTTATTTACTGGTGGGAACAGATAAGTTATTTTCAAATCCCTTGTGTGGTTTCAGCACGAGCACTCACTGAAATGCAGGCGGAGAATAGTCTGTTTAGCACCTCAGATTTCCCACCAATCGGTAAGCGAATGATTTCTTATTTATTTATGCGGAAATAATTATTTTTATTGTTGCTTAAATTCAGTCGAACTGCGGTAACTCGAATCTCAAGGGAAGGGAAAATTTCTTCGAATTATAAAGACTTCGGCTTATCGAATTTTCCAGTAAAAGAGGTTCAACAAACTAAAATTCGACTTATATATACACAAAAATAATTATAAGATACGTTTTATGCTCGAAATATTACTCTTTATTACATATTAAAACAATTTGTGATCTTGCTTTGTGCTGGTCTTTTAATGTATTGTGAATCAATAGCATTTTTAATTTTAAATAATGCAGAGTAAACGTAGAGTAATATTGTTTACCTCAATATTTTGAGATCTTTCTACGAAATTTCGTAATACATATGTACAAGTAAACTGCGACTTGTAGAGGTCGGAGTTCTTCCAAACTCGAGTTCTAGAGGTGAAATACATAATTTAACATGCAAAATATAAGTTTTATTTCGAGTTAAGGAAGATTTATTTCGAGTTGTAGAGGTGTTTACAGCGGAGCGGAAAGAATTAAAAAAGAAATCGTCTTATAGAGGTTTTCGAGTTATCGAGGTTCGACTGTATTAACAATTCTCTGGTGGGCGAGCAAACGAGTATAAATCAGAATTATTAGCTTTGCAAAAAGACACTCAGAATATTTAAAGTCCTATGTACGATCGGGTGTTAAATTTTGGACGTGAAAATTGATAACATATGTGTTAAAAAAAACTTTTGTAGCACTCTTTCCTTTTCGAACTTTTAGCCGAACTTTAATTATAACGCTATTAAATACAGTACATATAAAGTTTATTAATTATCGCGCGGTAGCTCGGCCGGCCGTCTTGCGCTTCGATTTATCGTTTTTTTTTTTGTTAATATCTCGTTAACAAAGCCCCGCAGAACATTTTCGCTAAGGAAAATGTTGTTTCAAATCAATACCCGAGTCACCCTTTTCAAGGAACTCCACCATTTCTGGGGCACCCTGTATATGTACACGGGGAAGTTTGCGTGTGTGTCAAAGTTTCTGAAAGTTGTCGTCAGGCGATAGAAATATTATAGTGGTCGACACTATTTTTTGCCGAATATATGATTATGCAAAGTTTAATTGAAACATAAATGCCAAAGAAAAGGCATATACAACCTTCTTAAAAATCATGTAAGAAGTTAATAAGACAGAGAAACCAATTTGAATGCACGAAATTTACATACAACTTTAGAAAACTTATAGCGGGGGCTAATTTATTGCGACAAATTTTTTTGACGATAAAGTTTGTCGCTTTGAATAGTCACTTGTTTATTAATTCTTAAATTTGAAACAATACGCCATCTTCTTCTAACTAATAATCGATAATTTAAAACAATACCATTTATGTATCGGATGATACATTATTTACTTTACAGGAATTTCGTTTTACCTTTTCACGTAACCGATCGACAAAAAATAGTGTCCAGCACTATACATTGGAAGGGAAACAGTGTTGTGCACCGGTTCTCGGTTTACTGTGGCTCTAGCATTGATGTTTGTAGGATATTTTATCTCCGTTTTGTTTGCTGCAATAGATTTCGAGCAAATTTTGCATTTACCCTTATATATATGGGTTTGGAACAAACTCTGCATCTTCCCTTGTACGGGTGTGTAGTATCTGTTCTCTTATCAGCTTAATATCTGAGATATTACTCCCTATGGGGAAGTCAGGATATTAAACTGTGATTTTTGAAAATTGACGGAAGCGTTGGTGGTGCTCGCACCACCACATTCTACCTCCGTCGCGAGTCGGAGGGAATATCTATCAGGCGTTCGAAAAACGTGTCTGACTCGTGTCATGTCTGCCTCTAACACTCGCTCGATCTCCTTCCCCCTCGAGCTGACCTTTGGCAAGAAAAAAGCGAGAAACAACCCCTCCGAATTGTGTTCTACGTTAAGGGGAGGTCTAGAGCCCCAAAAAGTAGGTGATCTTTAGGAATTAATTAAAGAAAAACTACTATGTATAATTTAATGGGACTTGTAGCATTGTATTAAGGATGTCTTAAATTATAGAAATATATTTTTTGTTTTATAATTAATCATTGCAGACGGCACTGGGGAGTCGTTAAAGTCAAGGCGTCAAAAAATTCATCCAAATCGGTGGGACCTGGATCTCCCAAAGTTATTATCCGATTGGATCGAACCTTTTTTTATTTTGAAGTATATACTTCTGGCTAGGGGGGAAACCAGACAAAATTACAAAAATGACATTTTTTGAGAAAATAACGACACTTGAAGTTTGAAGTCAGTTTTTCCCTATACCGTTCGTCCTTTCCACGCCTTTAAAAATTATAAATTTTCACTATTTTGTAATTTTGTCTGGTTCCCCCCCTAGCCAGAAGTATATTCTTCAAAATAAAAGAAGGTTCAGTCGAATCGGATAATAACTTTTGGAGATATATGTCCCACCATTTTGAGAACACTGTTTCGAGAAAAACGCGTTTAAAGTTTTACCCGAACGCCGAGTGGCCTGTGGTGCGCCCATGCATTTGCCGCTACTCAAATGCCTATAACTTCGGGAATTTTACGAATTTCAACAAATCCTTTTAAACACGTATTCCTGAAAGGTTGAACAATCGAAAAATGTAATAAAAAAAAATCGACTTTTAGACCGGAACCTCCCCTTAAAAGAGAGAGAGCTCATCACTTAACTCGCGAAAGAATTATTTTAAAAAAAAAGTAGAAAGAAAATATGAAACATGGCGATCGTGAAGCCCAAACTGCGAGCTTTTAGCGAATAAATAAATACTGTACACTGTTCACACAGGTGGAAGAGGCATCGTGATGAAGAAAGAACCGCGAGACTCGAAGTTTCCGCCTCTGGGTAAAGGTAAAACGATTCGATAATCATCGATTATACACATTTTGCAGAACACTTGAAGTTGTACACCAAGTAACTTTATTAACTTTTATTGCTTCGGGATATTTTGATAATATCAAAAGTTTATTATTATGAAGTACTTTGATGACACTTGAAAGTATTATATTACACAGTATTTTGTTGCTTAAGTTTGATTATTATAGCAGTGATATTCCACGTTAAATGGAACATTTATTAGTAGAACTGTACAAGCATTTTTGTTGGAAATCTGAAGTATGAAAGTGTGATACTTCTGTGCATGTATGACCATTGATAAATTAAACGTTTATTTTTGCATCCTGCTACAAAAGATGTTGAAATATTTTGTGTATCCTCATTACCGTATCAAGTAAATAACATTCCTTGTGCTCAATCCTAAAATGTAACGTTTCTCTGTTAATGGACTTTAATTTTGCACTAAAAAATGTCCGATTTGACGTGGATACTTTCATAAGCTAAAGTTTTTATTATAGTTGAACATTTCATACGTTTGCGCAGGACGTGGAAAGTGCTGAAGACCTAGGAAGGACGCCAGATTTAATCGTACTATTATTTAACACATATAGTTACCTTCATTTTCTTACTTTTTATGGTATTTGACTTTATTGGATCATAATTTGCAAAGTATCCAATTATGATCGTCCAGGGGTTATATAAATTAACATACACATGTTTGGAGGAGTTTATTTTGTAAGAAAAAAGATAATATAACGTATATCAAATTCGTCATACGAATAGAGAAAAAAAACATAAGTAGATATAAAGACATAAGTAAATATATATATATTAATATCATATATTGCCGTTCCAATGGTAATGTTGCGAAACTGCCACAACTTTAATGCTTTAACCACACTGTACGTTCCTGACAAATAAATCGAATCATGTCTGTAGCACAGACTTGCAAAAATTACAGTTCTGGAACGACAATATCAGACGTAATGTTATTTTATTATATCTTTGTACGACCTACAAAGTAGGGAAAATGCAATCCAATGTAGCAATACAATCACAATATGTAATTCCAAATTTCTAATTCTGAATTCTCAATAAATACAAATGTACACTTTCAAAATGAATAATGCGTTGAATTTATTTCGTAATGAACCCTATAAATGATAAAGCACCAAGTACATTACTGATTTGAATGTACTTAAAAGATATGTGATCTGTGAACTATACTTCGTTAATTAATTAGGTTGAAATGTTGTGAACGAACTATGTATACGCAAAAATACAAATATTGTCTATCTCATCCTCGAATTTCAATTCTTACTGTCAATTTTATTCTAATCTCATTACATCGTAAATCAGTAAAAGATTTTCAAATCTTAAAATTGTATTCAAATCGAAACCCGCGCCATACATTGCGCGCGAGCGCGGTGCCCCATCAGCGCCATCTACTACACAAATTTTCAAGTATAACCATTACTTATTCGACTGAAAAGGAACATTCCCCTCGATGTAACTGAAAATTAAAATTAACGAAAGTTTATTATACTAATTTCGTGTTGTTTAACCCTACTCCCACCAATCAAAATTTCCTAAAAGTCGTTTATTCCCTGTCTCCCTTGTCTGACGTCAAATATAGCGCCCCCTAGCTGGCGAATTACTCATTAAATTCAAAATGTAGCGACAAAACACTAAAAATAATTCATTCACCATTGAAATGATCTGAAACTAATGCAATCCCCGTTACACGTGTCTCTAGCAAACAAATATACATGAAAGCTGAGGTCACAAGCAAGAAAACATAAACACAGGGAAGCGTAAACAAACTATACAGATAATCCTCCTTCGCGGTTTACTTTTTTTTGCGATCCTCCTTGCTAATACCTCACCTCGAGCAGGAAGCATTGAAAATATTCCGAGGTTCTTCGTCGATTGACGTCACGAATTCTCGGAAAATAAAATTCCACCTGAATTTCCGAGCTCGGTTAATCTCAGAGCTAAATTCTGCCCTCGAGTCGCATGAAGGGAGCAAAAATTCTTAAACACACAATTTAAATAGAAGGAGTATTTCATTCCTGTTTTTACTACAAGCTCGCATAAATACGTACACAAGTATATAAGTCCGACGATCGCTTAGCAGAGAGTACAAGCGTATGTTTGATAATAAAAAAGAAATTACCATGTACAAAGTAAACGTATACATATATAAATCATATTAAATTATCCTAACCGATATATATGTCGTTAAATACCAGTGGGTGATCGTAACGTAAATGTGCATGTGACTCAGTTGTGTGAGATTATTCGTTGTATAAAAGTATAAGCTGTAAACGAGGGAGGTCCGTGATGGTTGTCGCCCAGCATTTCGGGAGATGCGTCGCATTCTCATGGTGATTCACGACGAGGCGAGTTACTTCCGGTAACTGTTGCGCGGCGGCAGATATTGATTGCTACCGCCATCTCCGCCGAAACCTCCTCTACCTGTAATCAATTAAAAAAAAGAAAAGATGTTAATTGAAGATTCAAAATAGTTTGAATTTACCGCGCAATGTTTTCGCGCCAACTGCAGCGCCACCTTTGCGACGCTCTTGGAACTACTTTTGCCGCCGCCTGGTCGACGCGCAATACTGGGATAAAAACTTCTAATGCGTTTCAGCTGTTATTTTTAATTTTACAC
Organism: Andrena chrysosceles; assembly: GCA_963855975.1. Taxonomy (NCBI): domain Eukaryota; kingdom Metazoa; phylum Arthropoda; class Insecta; order Hymenoptera; family Andrenidae; genus Andrena; species Andrena chrysosceles. The sequence goes on along the minus strand of OY979767.1, from coordinate 33,975,193 downwards.
GCCTTTTAAGTGGTAGGCTTTTATTTTATGACCAGAATCATTCTTGGGGAATGTATGGTAATTTTTTAACCTTTAGGTGCTAACAAGCTTGTGGAATATGACCTTTTAAGTGAACTTGGGATGTGTTTACATAAATCTATGTTCTGTTTAATTCTGTGTCATGAATCTTATTGACCAGTCAAGTCATTCGACTCGGTTCTTGAGACATTTAAAGCTATATGTTTGTACTATTGTAATCGTACTTACCACCTTGGTACCCTCCTGCGCCTCCTCCACCTCCTTGATATCCACCCGCACCTCCTCCTCCCCCTTGGTATCCTCCCGCACCTCCGTAACCACCAGCGCCTCCACGAGAGTACTGCGCCTGGCCCTCGTATTGAACATCAGCGGTGTATCCGTTCGCGTCGTCAGCCATGTACTTCACGATCTGTGTCCTGGAATCCGGCAGCAGGACTCTGTACTCCCCCGTCACTGTGTTACCATCGCTGCTCTCACGTTGGGAGTAATCGTTGCCACTGGGAGGATCGTACACCTCGTATTGGAAGTTGTACGGCTGGGGCTGAAAGGCGGAGAAAAAATTACTGAAGCGTAGCACGAGGATTCCACTTAGGGCTGGGACTATTCGAAAATTTTACAAGTATTCGAATGCTACGAATAAATTTCGAATATTTAAGTATTCGAATACTGATATATTCGTATACTGATGTATTCGAATACTATTCGAATACTGATGTATACTAATGTATTCGAATACTGATGTATACTGATATATTCGAATACTGATATATTCGAATACTGATGTGTTCGAATAGTATGGTGTGAAGTGGGTCGAAATTAGCATACAAGATTTCTTCCTGACAAATGAACCTAAAGAACTTGATTTATAATTCACACCATACTATTCAAATACATCAGAATTCGAATACTTAAATATTCGTATAGTGTCCGAATACTTGTATATTCGAATAGTATTCGTAACACTTGTATCAGCGCTGTTCAAGGTCGCTTACGCGTAAGCCCGGGGTTCTCCCATTCTCGTCCGCGTTGTCAGGGATACCGCGCGACGCTAAAGAGGCGACCATGACAGACCAGCGCGTCCGTCGTCGTGCGAGCTCGGACGCCCGATACGACATGTGTATTAGTGACACGCACCGTCACAGCCAGCCAATGCTACTACTTCCCGCGAATTTCGGATTATTCGTCTTTTGTTTAACGTCTGAAGAGGTCAACATGGGCGAAGACGCTAGCCCGTCATGGCCTTCTTAGCGTCGCGCGGTCTCCTTGACGATGGAAGGCACGCTGTGCGAGAGAAAGATTGGAAGGGGAAGCTGGCGCGTGAGGGGCCCCTACGCTGGCCAGCGCTGACTTGTATATTTGAATTATATGCGCCAAATAATTGAGCAACTGCAGTATTCGAATATTCGAATACCGAAAAATTCGACAAATAGTCCCAGCCCTAAATTTCCACCGCGTATCTTCTAGAGCATAGGCAACAGTTTGGCGTTAAAGGTACAGTAAATCCCCGTTATGAGCCCGTTGACAGCCCGGCGACTATCCCCACCATTTCTTGGAAGCCTGAACCTTGCGGAGGAGAGTGAGAGAACCGGACAACTAGCGAGAGGAAACGAAAGAGTCAGACATGAAGTTGCCGTCGGGTACGAAAAAGGGAATCACGTCGGCAACCCACTATGAGCCCGCCGCCAGCTCCGCTCGTCGAGCTCATAACGGGAATTTACTGTACTTCGAACTGCGCTTCTCTTACCCTTCCATTGTCACGTCCGTAGCCACCAAAACCACCACCACCACCCTGGTAGCCTCCGTCTTGGTAGCCTCCGCCACCAGGGCCACCGAACTGTCCAGGTGCTCCGTAAGCTGTGGAGGGTCGTCCACCGAATCCACCAGTGTCGCCACCACCGCCACCACCTCCCGGGGCTCCGTAAGAAGTGGAAGGCCTCCTGAATCCCCCCGTGCTGCCTACGTCCCCAGAGAATCCACCGAATCCACCTCCGCCTGGTCTGTTGTACTGGTAACCACTTCCACCACCACCGCCGCCACCTGGCAGCAGTCCAGCGAGGGCATCGCTGCTCAGACACAGTACCACCAACAGCACCTTTGTTAACTGCAACAGGATCGGTTTCATCCCTCTGTAGCACTTTCTGCGATCGCAGATTAAAATGTTAGAATAGGAGGTGAAACTTTGGAAGCTAGATCCATAGCTTCGAGTTTCTCATTATAGATTCAATGGCAGAGAATTGCTTGGTGTAACTCGCTCTTAGGCTTGTCGAGATAAATTCGAAGAGGACATTAAGCGAATTGCGTCACTGAGTTTTGCAAATTGGTACCCTGTAATTCGTAATTTGGCTCGGGTCAAGCGAAATTTAGCTAACGCGTTTCTTCAGGGTAGAAATCATTTCTCCGAGGAATGAGATTAACGACCTGCTCGCAGGATGGATAGATCGAACGGTTTCGTCACCTAATGTCATTAACGAGACTGACAAAAAAGGTCGTGGAAAACGCTGATGTCGAGTTCGGTAGAAAGCTTGGTGTATCGCGTGTTGGTGAGATTCGTGTGGTGAAATTAATGTCTCGCTGGAGTGGAGAATGATTGCTGAACGATTTTCAAATGGTGCGTGGCTGCTTTAAGGATTTCCTACGCAATAGAAAGGGTGGGAGAAGCTGCGACGAAGCGTGGAGGCGAGGAGAGACTAATCAAGTAGATTTTGGAGATATTCAAAACTTGGAGATAACTCAATTATCCATCTCTTGGTGATAGAAATCTATAAATTCCTTCTGCCTTCAAATTGGAGCATTCTACGACTTTACCATAAAATTTCTTTTTTACTATTGATGTCTATTTGAGGAATAAAAATATTAGAGGAGCTCCACGAATTTGGAGAGATCTGGAACAAGAAGTTTAAGCAGAATTAGATGGATAGTACGTCTCTCCTTACTGATAAGCTTGACTTGTCCCTCAAAAAGTGATTCAAAATATTAAAATTTGGTAGGCTTTCTAGGAAGACCATGATCAACAACGGCCACTGGAAAGTATACAGCACTGGCAATTTCAAAGCGAAGAACAGTCAAGTAGTGAATTAAAGAAGAAAAGAAGATAATTGAACTCTTGGAGGACCAGCTGCCCCAGTTTCTCAAGAGCGTTATGCAATATGTTATCGGATCAGAACTCATCTATCGTTATCGCCGCGTCTCCCGTTAGCAGCGGACCGTAACCCGGGAGGGAATAGCCTACCTGGTGGTAATTCATATTGCTGTTATGACCGAAGACGCGAAGTGAACTGAGAAGATGATCCACGGCAGAGTTTATATACCGCGCGGACCCTTTGTTACAGTTTATCCTTAGCGCTGCATATCCACGTATTAACCAGCGTATTAGAATGACCGTCGGTGGGTGTGGGAGGTGGAGAGGAGCGCATCTTCCCTTCACTCAGTGATGCATCATGGGAAGAGATGTGTATCCCCGCTGATGATGACTGAAATACCTTTAAATTTTAATTGGATCTACGCACGTGACCGCTCGGGACGCGGACTGGGGTACCCTCGAGAAGGAAAGAGCCCCAGGATCACGCCGAATGGGAGGTCGATACGTGCAACGCGTCCCCTCCTCTGCTCTGCTATTCTTCTGTCTTGCTCCGCAATTCTGCCGACGAGGACCTCCCGAGTGTAACGCGGCGGGGAATTAGAGGAGCTTCGCGGGAAAGCTCTTCGACACTTTTCGGCTCGTCAATTTAATTATAGAGGCAGTAGGTTTTAAGTAATGACCGGGTTTCTTCTTTGCAGATTTCTCTGCGGATTTAGAATTCTTTGGCGTAGTAGTATTAGGTATTAGGATGAAGCTTCTGGATATCTAATACTAGAATTTAGTAGTATTAGGTATTAAAAACATAGGATTGAAGATTACTAGTATTGGGAAGAATTTGCCTTTGGTTTCTTTATAGCATTCAAAGCCCAAAAATGATTTTTGCGGCTGCTTATATTTAATTATCAATAATTATTTTATAATATAAGTTTTGACAGTGAGTGCAATTTGTTGAAAAAGCCTTTTGTTTTATAAACAAATTTAATTTAAAAAAAACTGTAAGATATATAGGTAGGAGGAAAGAAAGTTTACATCCTTTAAAATCGCATAACTTTTTTACAATTGGTCCAAACGACTTGTGTTTTTCTGAGAAGCGCGAAATTCCCCAAATCAGCGATTTTCGACCTTATTCTGCGATCTTTAAGCGTTTATAGCTCCGAGTTAATCGATTTTTATGAAATTTTCAGCATGTATACAACTTACTTAAATTTACAAAGGGGATTTTTGAATTTTCATTACAGGCTCACAAAAACAATTTGAAAAAACGACCTTTACTACTTTTTTTACTATTCCGACCAATTGCAATTTTGTCGAAACACGTCACTTAGCAAACTAATCCTTCTAGCTTCTCAAGTAAACTCAAGTCGTTTGGACCAATTCTAGAATAGTGATGCAATTTTAAAGGATGTAAACTTTCTTTCAACCGCCACTGTAGGTACCCACCTACTATTTAAATCTAAAAAAACTTCTTTAAAAATTAACAACTTTTTAATTTTCTCTTTCTACCAATTTTGATGCCCCCCCCCCAGATCGGACCCTGGTAGTAATACTAATAGTACATTGATATCAAGTATCGGATTGGTAACTTGTACTCCTATTAGTACCAATACTTGTGAACAGATGAGCTACTGAACTACTCTAGACTGTACCTATTGGTTTGGAAATTTCGAAATTATTAAGTTGGGTGTTTTTAATTTGCGAATTTTTAAGTTGGGAGTTTTTAATTTTTAGAAATTCTTAATTTAGGGATTTAAGAAGTGGGGGTTTGGAAATTTCAAAATTTTAAGTTGGGGGTTTTTAATTTGCGAATTTTTAAATTGGGAATTTCTAATTTTTAGAAATTCTTAATTTAGGGATTTAAGAAATGGGGGTTTGGAAATTTCGAAATTTTTAAGTTGGGGTTTTTTAATTTGCGAATTTTTAAATTGGGAATTTCTAATTTTTGGGAATTCTTAATTTAGGGATTTAAGAGGTGGGGATTTGGAAATTTCGAAATTTTCAAGTTGGCGGTTTGTAATTTGCGAATTTTTAAGTTGGGAGTTTTTAATTTGGGAATTTCTAATTATTGGGAATTCTTAATTTAGGGATTTAAGAACTTCTAGTAATACTAATAGTACATCGATATCAACTATCGAATTGTTAACTTGTACTCCTATTAGTACCAATACTACTGCGCAGATGAGCTACTGAACTACTCTAGACTATACCTAGCTACACTAGTAAGTATGACAAAAAGCTACAGTTATGGAAATCAAGAATTGATTCAGAAATGCATATACGAGGAAGTTGTTTAGAGTTGTGCAATTTATTCTGAACTTCTACATCAGTATTATAATATCAGCATTAAAGAATTCCTGACGCAGAGGTTTCAATCTCGTCCAGTCCTCGAATGTGCTGAACCAATTACTAATGAAAGGTGGATGAAGAAATAGGCTCGCCAGCGATTGAACAAGTGGACGTTGAAGATAAAGGATGAGCAAGAAAACTCATGCAATACTCCCAGGAGCACATTATTAAAGGGAGTCCAAGCTTTAACTCCTCTTCACTTCGTATCGGATTATTAATGCCCAGTGATTAACAAGCTGCTTTGCACTTTCACTTAACTGGAGTGCGACCCTGTTCCAATATTTGGCAACTGAAGTTCTGCCTTCTCTTCGGCTTCAAGGTGGCTCCTATTACCTCACATCTAAACAGAATTTTATTTGCTTCTTTAAAAGAATACGAAAAACTTCTGAAGACTCCAATGCTAGAGTAGCACGAGTTTCTTCTACCGAACTACGCTTCAGCAGACTTTGCATTCATCAAATTCCAATTATCAAGTTGCAGCACTTGCCAACTTTCTTCAGCACTCCTTACAAAATGAAGTAAACAAGAAGTAGAATCGTCACTTTGTGTTCACTCAGCAGTGTAACAAATTGAAGATCCCCAGAAGTGTTCTCTCTAATAGATTCGCCTGTGAATGGCTGCCATAATTGCCAGCCTCGGGACAAATAACAAATTGCATAATTGTGCATACAATGCCAGCAGACTCGCTGGAGTATTCCTCGCCGAATGGATCAGTTTGTCTGAAAGCGGGACAAAATTCTTGGCTCATCTTCAGAAGTGCACCCGAGCCGACTGTCGTAATTGAACATCCTCTTAATTGCACCGTGTGTTCCAGGTCCGCCGGAGTTGCTCCAGCCTAATGATTCAATTAGACCTCCGTGTGCTGTCTTCGCGGCGATACCGATTCGATCGTGTATTCCGAGCACAATCCTGCGCGATCTGGCGCCGGATTGCACAGAGATATCGCCCGGTAATACGTACTCCCAGAAATCCGATTCAGAGCTCGCAATCCGTGGTAATATCTGTGATCGGTGTGTGAACCTTGGCTCGACCTGGAGCACAGCTTTCCACTCAGAGAGCCCTACGGGGTACCTAGAAGCTGGCTGAAGAACACCGCGTCAGCTCTGTGACACCCCATGAGTAGCACGTATGACTTTACTGCTGAGTAACGTTCATCAGGAAGATACATTTAATAAACACGCCGCGTCGCAAGCCCGTGTGGCAAAGGTGAGAGATGATCGTCAGATAAGTGTCGGAATAATTGTGATTATTGTAATCCGCGGCTCATACAATTGGAAAGTTTGAAAGTTTAACAGAGCCCCCTTTCAGATCCAGCAGCGAAGGAGAGCACGGGAGGATTGAAGAGCGTTTGGGAGGTTTCGATGTGACTTTTATGAAGCTCGAGGTGAAGTAATATTTTAATCAGCGGCGGATTAGGGAGCGAAGAGACGCGGCGCTGTATCGTAAAGTCTCTAATGAGCCGTAAAAACTGCTGCGATGATCTAATGGCCGTGTTAGTTCGCGTGATTAAGTAGCACTCGCTAACTTGTAATGCTAGTAATTACCACGACCATTGACATAATCGTGACTGTGAAGGGGGATATTCTGTACACATGGAGTAATTGTTACAGATTCTTTCTTCGGCTACTTCTCCGCTAGGCTCGCGATCACGCGAAGGCGTTTGTTGAGTAGGTATGTTGCCTGGTTACGAAAATAGCTGGGGATAATTTTTTCCCCGCAGGGAAGATTGATTGCTAGACCCGCGCTGGGCTCCGGGAGCTCCGGCGGAGAATTATCTGGAGCTGATTCTGTTCAGGAGCTTGACTGATGCATGGAATGCGCTCTGCATGAAATCATCTCCGCAGACCTTCGCACGCTCACTTTCCAAAAAGGCAGCGAGCTTGGTGCATTTGATGCCCGCGCTGGCGAGGTGTTGCAAAATTGAAGTGTATTTTTTGGGGATGTTTTTTATGTGGTCTTGAGCTTGGGCGGGTTTTGGGAAGTGAGGGAGAGCAGGGTGGGGAATTAGGTGTTGGTATTTGCTTTGGAATAATGAGGAGACTGCTGTTTTTAATTTGCGCATTTTTAAGTTGACAGTTTTTAATTTGGGAATTTCTAATTATTGAGAACACTTAATTTAGGGGTTTAAGGTGTGGGGGTTTGGAAATTTCGGATTTTTTAAGATGGAGGTTTTTAATTTGCGAATTTTTAAGTTGGGAGTTTTTAATTTACGAATTTTTAAATTGGGAATTTCTAATTTTTGGGAATTCATAATTTAGGGATTTAAGAAGTGGGGGTTTGGAAATTTCGGAATTTTGAAGTTGGGGAGTTTTAATTTGCGAATTTTATATTTGCGAATTTTATATTTGCCAATTTCTAAGTTGGGAGTTCTTAATTTGCGAATTTTTAAGTTGGGAGTTTTTAATATGGGAATTTATAATTATTGGGAATTCTTCATTTGGGGATTTAAGAAGTGTGGGTTTGGAAATTTCGGAATTTTTAAGTTGTGTGGTTTTAATTTGCGAATTTTTAAGTTGAGAGTTTTTAAGTTGTGAGTTTTTAATTTGGGAAATTTAAGTTGAGAATTTTTAATTTGGGAATTCTTAATTTAGGGATTTAAGAAGGGGGAGTTTGGAAATTTCGGAATTTTTAATTTGGTAGTTTTTAATTTGCGAATTTTTAATTTGCGAATTTTTAAGTTGGGGGTTTTAATTTGCGAAGTTTTAATTTGCGAATTTTTAAGTTGGGAGTTTTTAATTTGGGAATTTAAAATTATTGGGAATTCTTAATTTAAGGATTTAAGAAGTGGGGATTTGTAAATTTCGGAATCTAAGTTGGGAGTTTTTAATTTGCGAATTTTTAACTTGGGAATTCTTAATTCAGTGATTGAAGAAGTAGGGGTTTGGAAATTTAGGGGTCGATGAATAGGGAATTTGGAAATTGGCGGTTGGAGATTTAGCGGTTGACGAATGGGAAATTGGGAAAACGATGGGTGGGTGGAGCTTTAGAGGCTGATGAATGAGGAATTTAGAAGCTGAAGGATTGGAAGTATAGAGGTTGATGAAGTGAAAAATTAGAAGTTAGTATGCTGGAGACTCGGTGTTGAAGAATTGGAAATTTGGAAGTTGCAATATTAGAGGATTGGAATCTGAAGAATTGGAAATTTGCAACTTGCAATATTAGAGTCTGAGATGCTGAAGAATTAAAAGTTGGGAATATTGGAATCTCCCAAGCTGAAGAATAGAAAATATTTGCACATCTCGCTCGATGCAATACCTAAATCGCACACCACGGGCGCCCAGCGTGGCAAATAATCATACGAGCCGAATGACACGATCGTCATGCAGCTCTGCTATTATATTCGTTTCGTAAAGCGTATTACTCGCCCGAGGATTGCCAGCGGTTACTTTAAATCGCCAAACGCAGTCGATTCTTACAACATGCTCGCGCATTACTTTCCCCTGCAACCCCTTTGAAGATCCGTCATTAATCCTTCCTTCCCGACAAACTTGCTCACTTCTCAGCGAAAGTTTTATTGAAATAAGCAATCCAGTGGCTATTATTATTTCTCCATACACGGTTTCAAGAAACAGAGCCATTCAAATAACAAAAGTAATTACATAATATCTAGCCAAGTCCTGCAGGTCCACATTAAGATTGCTGAGACTTCTTACGTCTTCAAATCCCCCTCCCAAAGCATCAAGATAAAAAGCAATTTAATCCACACACGCTTGAGTTGCACTCCCAAACTACCTCAAACTCTTGAGATACTAAAAATCCTTGAAATAACAGTAATAGTTGTACCAATTGCATAACAAGGAGACAATCTCGAGCCTTCGGCATCCATAAAAATTACCAAGCCCCCGAGGCCTTCAAACATTCTTCCTCAACTGATTGCATCAATTTGCCTGCAATCAAGGAAGCAGCTAGAACATCCACCAAAGGAAGAGACAACAAGCTACATCACAGCACCACGACTCATTCAGCTGTAACACTTTGAAAGAGTAGCGTGGGTTGACCTGTTCCCACCCTTGTCAAGCCAGGGTTGATCCACTACACCGTCCATCGCCACTCTAGATCCTCTCTTGATCGCTGCAAACCCGGCAAAGTGGAAAGAATCGATCGCCCATTAATCAGCCGTTGCGCAAAGGATCCCCGGCCACGGTAACATCAATTTATTATAATTATTCGCCTTCGGCATGCCAGCTAATTCGTTTCTTAATCCGATTTCACAATCATCCAGGTTGCGTTTTCCTGCGCTGCAGCCCTACGCGCTCCTCCCTCGTGCGCGAACGCTTAATTAATCCCGACATAATTATCGCTAATTACAGCTGACACCGGGCCTCCTCGGGGCAGAGCCCCGTAGCTGTAAATGGGAGCCCGCGCCACGTAGATTCCGCGGGATCACGAGCCAGCGTTTTGACGTGAGCGTCTACACCGTAATCGGGGATAAACGGCGATTGTGCAATCGTTGCGATGCGGAAGACGAGCGCGGAGCCTTCTGCGTGTGTACTCTGGATCATCTCTCCTGCGATCTTTGCCTGGGACCGATGGTGGGGAAGCTCTGATCGACACCTCTGCTCCGCGCTGGCCAAATAGGTGGTGGGGCCTGATTGCGGAGGTATTCATTAGGGTGGTTTGATGGAGGTTCGAGAGAAGGTGCTTGATAGAATATTGTAGAATTTATTTGCGGCAGAGATTAGGATTACTGTGTAGAGGTATTAGATTCAGGCTCTTGAACTATTAGAGTAGTTTGGAGAGTTATAAATAGGGGTAGTTTTGAGTGGAAATTAAATTGAATTTGTGTTGGAAAGTACTCTGCTGAAACTTTCTTCAATTTTAGAAAATTAGATGGGCAAAAATTTAAATTAATTAAAAATTTTGGGTAACGAATAAAAGGAAAAAATTATTCGTCGTGTGTCGAATAAAGTTAAAGTTAAAATTTAAAATTTATTCGACGTTGAAACGCTCGACGAATAAAACAAATAACTTTATTCGTCAAATAATCTTAAGTTAAGAGGGGAGGCCTACCTAGGACGGTCAAAGCAAAATGCTTCTTTGGGATTTTTTTCTAGAAAAATTGATTAACTTTTATTATTAAACATTAGTCTATTGGAAAGAGTACATCTTACGGATATTTCAGTATTTTTTGTGGTAAAAAGTATTGAAAGGATTGTGAGTTATAGGCGATGTCCGAGATGTCCTTTACTTTTTAGGCGCATTGTGGTGACAACCGTAGCTCGGTGCAGAATCATCCTAAATTGAAAATTCGATTTTTTTTAGACAATATATGGAATTATCTAGGAGCTTTCGGGCCCGTTTCTGGAAAAATTATTTTGAGACAAAATGGCAGCTGTACAAAGTTGAAGCATCGATATTTGACAAGAAATCGCTCGTTTTTCGAGTGTAAAAAAAGATCTAGACAAAGAAAAAGGAAAATTTCCCGATAGCACTTAGATTTTTAACCCTAAAATAAGCCTGCAAAGCCTCGAGCAAATCGGTTCATTAATTTTTGAGTTATGTGTGTCACCGACTTTGAAAACATTATTTTAGGGAAAACTCGTTTAAAGTTGTGTACTTATACTCGTAAAACTTTGTTAATTTTGCTCGGATTAACTTGACACTTTCAGGAAATATTTTCAAGATGTACTTCAAGAAAATATAAAAATTTCTAGGTAGGCTTCCCCCCTTAAGGGGTTACGTAACTCTAGCGATGCGGAAAACTATATAGGCAATTTGAAAGTGGCAGTAAAAGAAAAGTAAACAACCGATTAATACGAAACTTTGTACTTTATTTAAGTATAATAAGTATTTAAAAAAGCCGCTGCAATATTTAAAAAATGTTTGTAACTAACTCCACACGACGCCATTTTCCGGAACACCTTTTTTTAAGTGGTATGCAGGATTGCTCGAGTTCTATTTGATCATTCACTTTGAAAATTTACAGTTATCCTTGCTATTACATTTATTAACACGTTCCCTGCCAGACCGTTTTTTGAAGACTTCCCGTTCAAGCCGCGTGGGGCGTATACGCCCCACGCGGCAGGGAACGTGTTAAGATGTCCATAATTGACTCCATAATGAATTTTTAAAAAATTCTTCATTTTACAATGATAATACCAAATGGCTTGAACGGAAAGTTCAGCGTGGGGCGTATACGCCCCACGCGGCAGGGAACGTGTTAAGCATTGACGATCCGTTTTTTAAATTTTCTAATTGTTTTGCGAAACATAAGCAATATATTGTCTCATTGTTCGTGGAAATTCGAACCCTAAATTTGGAATACCCGCCATTTTGTTAATTTTTACAAACATTGAAATATTTGATTGTCAATGCTTAATAAATGTAATAGCAAGGATAACTGTAAATTTTCAAAGCGATTGATCAAATAGAACCCGAGCAATCTTGCACACCAGTTAAAAAAGGGTGTTCCGCAAAATGGAGTTGTACGGACTTAGTTATAAACATTTTTTAAATAGTGCAGCGTTTTTTTTTAATACTTATTATACTTAAATAAAGTACAAAATTTCGTATTAATCGGTTGTTTACTTTTTTTACTGCCACTTACAAATTGTCTATAGTCGAATTAACGAAAGAAGGCACCTTGGGACCGGGGCCAGAATTTGCGACGTTGCCGCTACTCCAGGCTCGCGATTGGTGCTTCCTCTATGCGGCTCTCTACGCCTTAGCCAATGACTTTCGACTACTTAACTGTAGGCTTAGAGTAATCATTGTCCTTGTCGGGTGTATATTGCTATCCTCTTCCAAAGGGCGAACCCTGAGAGAAGTGAGTGAGAGAGCCACAGTTGCACTTGAAGATAGAAAGAGACGTCCGATCTGCTACACAACGTGGCAACGTCGCACGAAGTACAGAGCAGGCATTGGGTCTCTCCCGAGCCACGCGCACCGGCCTACGGGCCGCCCAGGTGCCTTCTTTCGTTAATTCGACTATAGTTTTTCGTATCGCTAGAGTTAGCTAACCCCTTACGGAAAAAGGCCCAAGTGGCAAATGCTCTGTGGGGCCCATTTTTCAAGAAAATGAAGAAGTAGTTACTAAAAACTAGTAAAAGGTAGTAGTACAGAAAAAAAGTATACCGTCTAGAAAGTAAAATCGTAATTTTTTTCTTGAAAATGGGCCTTGTTGTTGGGCCTTCTGGGGCCCAGGCGGCAATTGCTCATTGGTCGCCCCTTAAATCCACCACTGAGCATAGTATAAATACACTAAAAGCTTTAAGCATTCCACGAGGAAGGCAGAAGTTTCCACAATGAAGAAATTCTGGAGAAAAAATTCAGGCCAGTGAAGACTCGTAATTTTCAGCAACATTTCCAATTTCACTTCATCCAGACTAATTCAGAGCATCGGGGCCTTGTTCCCATCATTAGTATCTCGCTCCTCCGCAACAGCTAACGTCTTTCGTGTCGAACTATGGCCAAGCTGCACGTACGTACGTTCAGTCGAACGCATTACTGGTTACGACATGCTTCCACGAAACCTTTTTCGCAACTTTATCCCGTCCGTGTTCACCCTCGCAGCGGAACGCTCGTGAATAAGCAACTACTTAGTTGCAATCGATTGTCATAAGATCATAAGTTCACTTACTACATAAGATTATTAAATTCTAGTTCCGACGACTGGTGCAATAATTGTTCGCAACGCAGGAAGAGTGGTCCTCGTAGCGAGGCACGCCTAAATGAAAGCAAAGGTGAAGGTGAACGGAGCGGCGGATCCCGGCGAATGAAAACGTCTGCGCCTATCGTTCATCGGGGCTTACGAAAACGACGCTGACGTAATCGATGATCCTTTGCGTCCACGCGGATACGTCGGCGCGGAAGATGAGTGGCGCGTTTAATCGATGCCAGAACAGTTTGAAAGTACTTTCCGCGAGCACTCCGGCGCTCCATTTAGAGCTAATTTCCTTGACTCGCTTCGATCCAACGGAGAACGGTCAGCTGAGAGGTGTTACGCTTCTAGGACGGGCCCAATGAATGCGGTGAATTGATGATGAAGCTGGTCCTGCCAGAAGAATCCTTCGGGAGAGCACAATAGCCGGCTGATTTTGATTGAGATAGGTTGGCTAGTTCCACTGGAAGATGCTTTTTAAACTGTCTTCTGAGCTGTGCACGTTAGTTGACATATTAGGAAAATTGTGATAGGAGGAAGTCTGTTGAGGTAACTGATTCACTTTGAATTGCCTGCGAGTAGCGCCTGATGTCTATTTAGATGTTGTGATCTTGGAGTTGGTGATTGGACAAACTTGGGTGTTCTGAATATTCGCTACTTATTGTTAGTGGTGGATTTAAGGTAAAAGGTCCAGGTGGCAAACCTTCTGAGGGGCCCATTTTTCGGTAGTTTACTTTTTAGTAAACGGACTAAGTGCACAGAAGAGTGCAGAAAAAAATATTGTGTTTGGATAAAATCATAATTTTTTTCAAGGTAGGGCCTCCTAGGTGGGTCTCCTGAGCAGGGGTCTATTTTTCGGGAAAAGGAAGAGGTAGTTTACTAAAAACGAGCTAAGTGCAGTAGCACCAAAACATATAGTGTTCGTATAAAATGACAATTTATTTTGTTTGAAGATGGGGTCCTAAGGGGGTCTTTTGGGCAGGGGCCCATTTTTCGGGAAAAGGAAGAGGTAGTTTACTAAAAACGAGCTAAGTGCAGTAGCACCAAAAAATATAGTGTTCGTATAAAATGACAATTTATTTTGTTTGAAGGTGGGGCCCTAAGTGGGTCTTTTGGGCAGGGGCCCATTTTTCGGGAAAATGGAGAGGTAGTTTATTATAAACGCGCAAAGTGTAATAGTACAGAAAAAAATATCACTCAGGAAATGCAAAATCAGTTACTTCAGCAAAATTCATCGAACTAGGACTTCCTTTATCTTAATTTCCTTAATTATTCTTAGGTAAGGCGATCCTACCACGGAAGAGGCGCCCTGTACGTTGCCTCAGCTCGCAATCAGTAATGATGGTGGGACCCAAAAAGAAGCCAGCCATTACACGCTCATTTATCAACTTTCAATCTTCCGCACGCTTCAAATTGAAACTAATTTCACGCCTGGTAGAATGATTAATCGATGGTCACTGCTGTGTATACTTACCCAATTATTCGCCCATGTGGACTTAATCCAAGCGCGGTTTTCTTCACACTACAAACAGTGCGATTAGAATACTGCTATCTGCAGCTTCCTGCGCTTGTCCTGCAAGAAATGACATTGTACGGGGGGAGAAGGGTATTGAGGATGCTCGTCCTCGTTTGAGGTGCTACTTCTATGATAGGGGCCATTCTCTGCTGAGCGTGTAAACGAGGAAGAGAGTAACAGTCCTTCCCTGCACGTCACTTGCTGGTGCTTGACAATCCTGACGCGTGCCGGTGCCCCGTGAAATTCAACGAATTATAATTTAGACGTTATAATATCAGAGAAAGCGAGCGCGCGCGAGATGCCGCTTCCTGGTGACATAATGCAAAACAACGTCGATCGAAACTCGACCGTGCCCCGTACGCCTACTATTTGAATTTTAATGGGCAGGGAAAGAGAGGTGCATTTTTCGTCAGCAGACGCATCGCTCACCGCGCTCGGTTAGAAAATCTCTAATTATATGGAAATTGTTTATGCAGTGAACGAACTTCTGGGATTGTCCGGTGCTGTTATCTTTTTTGTAGGGTGAATAAAGTGTTTTTTTATTGAAGGTGATGGAGTAAGTAGGTGAAGTTTGAGGGAGTTGAAAGGATTATTCCTCCAAAATTGCAATTTTCCAAGAACCTCGCAAGAACCTCTCCACTGCCTTCGTTTTACTCGTTACTATTATATATATATAATAACAAATTATGAAAAAGTGATGAAATCCCCCCCCCCCCCCCCTATAAACATGACTCATGTATGAAAGAAACTAATTCCCTTTAATTCACGAAAAAAGTTCACATGCAAAGATTGTGAAATCAACTTTGCTAATTCCAATTGACACTGATTCCTCTGTTATTTTTTATACTTTACATTCCTTTATTGGCCACAGATCAATCAGAGCTCAGATTTCCAGCTTCGGTTTTAAGGAATTAGCGGGCGAGAGGCCTGTAGTTGACACAAAAACTTTTATAAAAGGGACATCTTGTGTTAAAAATGTCGTATGAAGATCGTTTTACGATGGAAGATAATAAAAACTTGGTAGAGACTAATTTAAACGAATCAAAGTCGGTAATAGATTAATAGCACATTCGGCAACCCGCACTAGTGCGCACTGAACGCGAACTTTTCCGCTTCCAATTGGCGAAAATTCGCACCCAGTGCGCACCATTGCGACCGTCCGAATACGCTGTAAGAGAGATGCGGAGGTTATGAAACATTTTGTTTTAAGTCGACTTCATAGTTTTTTTGTTATACAACGGCCGCTAATTCCTTAAAACCGAAGCTGAAAATCTGAACTCTGAATTGATTTGTGGCCAATAAAGGAATGTCAAGTATAAAAAGTGACAGAGGAATCAGTGTTCGAGCGGAGAACGAGAGTACGATTGGAATTAACAAAGTTGATTTCACAATCTTTGCGTGAGAACTTCTTTAATGTTTTTGTGAATTAAAGGTACAATTGGAATTAGCAAAGATGATTTCACAATCTTTGCATGTGAACTTTTTTCGTGAATTAAAGGAAATTAGCTTCTTTCATACATGAGTCATGTTTATAGGGGGGGGGGGGGGGGATTTCATCACTTTTTTCATAATTTATTATAAATTACTAAGTGCCGTATTTTATAAAACTGTTTTCATCCTCAACGCGGTTCATATTCATGCATGATACGTGATGGTACATCAGCATAGAAATGTATTGACAAAGACTAAATTAATCAAACGATTATGAAACTATTGTGATGAAAATGACTACATTATTAAAGAAATTAAGTGTAAAATTACAGCTGCTCCACAACCGATATCAATATGTAATAACAAATATAAATTACTTAGTGCCGTATTTCATAATGGTCTTCATCCTGAGAGCGGTTCATATTCTTGTATTAATTTTTTGCAACGTCCAAAATGAAAAGAAATCATACTTTTTAAACGATTTTTTTAGCTTCGATCATCTGCTTGTTGTATGTTTGCTTCATATCTGGAAACTCGAATTTAACCCAAAACTTGGCAGGTTATGATTGAGTGACAGCCAAGTGACATTTTTTGGATAAATGCTGGCAATTATTTATTGGATAAATGGCGACACCTACTGGCGTCAAGTGGAGGAGGAAAACGTGACGTCACGAAAACTCTTAATCCCAAAATGTATCATTTTGATAACTATTAATTCAGAATAATTCTTTTATCTTTTAGACAAACAGCTTGACATATTAGGTAAAACGACAAATGGGTTCGAAAAAAAAAAATTATTCGCTTAATCAGGTTAAAATACCCGCACTGTGTCATAAAATAAGATAATAAGGCCAAAATAGCTGCGGGGACCTGTCAAATTACTCAATTTCGCTATCTTTCATGTATAGAGACATGGTAGCTCATTGTCAGTGTGCTTATGTACCTAAGCTGTGTCTAAAGCGGTCTGTAGACGTTCAATATTGTTGCGCAATATTCAATATTGCACAATATTATTGACCGTCTGTGGATCATATTGGAAGGTTGCACAATAAAATTGAAAAGTTGCGCAATAATATTGAAAGGTGGTACAATATATTGCGTGAATGAAGAAGAGAATCTGCCCCTAGACGTTCAATATATTGTGCAATATATTGCAAATATTCATATTGCACAAATAATATTGAACGTCTGTGGATCATATTGGAAGATTTCACAATATATTACGTGAATCAAGACGATTTTGATATTTATTGTACAATATTGCATATTGCACATTAATATTGACCATCTGTGGATCATATTGGAAGATTGTACAATATATTTTGTGAATCGCGAGGGGGAAAAATTGACCTGAGATAGACCTATTAATTAAGATTGTAGCGTAGCTCGTTAAGTGGTAAACCTTGTACTATCTGAAATCCTGGTATCGGTATACCTGGTATACCTAGTATAAGGTTTCCACTTTGAACTATTTCATATTTTTCTCTTTATTGTATGAAGATGAGAATATAATATAAAAATAATTGTTGTTTTAATATAATTATGAAACACACAATGGAAACACCGTTCCTCAAAGAGAGAAGACCTTCCCTCTGTGAATTCGTGGGCGAAGGAGGACCCCTGTCCGTCTTGATGAAGTAGAGGTGGAAAATGACACATCTGGTTGCCAAAACCTAACCAGGCTGATCGGCTGGACCATCTCGCCAGGGTCGCGGTTTATGACCATATTGTCCCGCGAGTTGGCGATTGACGACGGTACCTGCGCGTCCGAAGTCATCGTACGCACTACCCACCGACAGAGTAATATACGGATTAACTCAGACTGAACAATGTCACCACGTTTTTTATTGGCCTTTAGAAATTTGACAAGCAGATGTTGTCGAAACGTTCTTGGAAAAATAATAAATTATCGATCGTAAGGAACGAATGAATTTAGACTTGAGAAATGTCCAGGATTTCCGCATTTCTCATCAGATCTTTGCAAAAACAACACCAATCGATTCCTTATGTATCGGCAATGAAAATCATACCAAATCTCATGTAAATCGGACTATTATTAACGATAACAGCTTGAGGTTATGGAAATTAATTTTTCATGGAATTTCCTTCATTGTTTTCCGAATTAGGGGAGAGTTGCCAATATCGTACTGGTCACCTAAATCGTACCTCATCAATTTCTCAGTAATTAATGAATCTAAACGACATTGGATAATAAAAATATCAAGTACATGCAAAATAAGAAATAGAAACAAAACCTTTTGAGCTTACTCCTTATTTTGTGCGTGCTATAAACATTTAAAAAAATCAGATATGATTGATGTAACTTTTTACCAGTTTATTTTAGCTGATAATAATCAAACAATGCAATTCTGTCCTATATTTTTGTATTTGACCTACGCTCATTGTATATGAACAACGCCAATTGTCGGGCGGTGCTCCAGAATTACCCTGTATCAATACGCATCGTGGAGAAATACAGGAAGAAAAGGGGTACTCCGCTGACTGCGCAATATTCAATATTGCACAATATTATTGAGCGTCTACAAACCACTTAACGAATACTCGGAGTTTCATCAGATCATGATGAACTTGGTACCTCAGAGTCACTGTTCAGATCTCTGTGAACTTGTACGGGGGTGTTACATCGGTTTTGAGGTCTTCAGGAGCGGATTTGAAAATTTGGCGCCCCTATTCCAATATTTTATTTTAAAAGAGTTGAGGCCATTTCAAATTAATTTAATATGGCAACTCACATCTGACAAGGGGACTTTCAGGTTTGGCATTTTCAGAAAATTTTTATACTTGCAATTAGTGTACGTGAAGGTCTTCACTCGGACAATAATTTTCCAAAGCAGTAAAACGCGCTTTTGAGCCAAATTCAAGAAAATCGACTTTGAAAAATTCTGAGTTCCCTTATTTACAGGATGTTTCTCTACCTATGCTCAATAGGTACTCTAGGCGATGATTATACAGGCAAAAATAAGACGAAAATCAAGAGTGACGAAATTGCGGTAGCGGCTTCGTTTTCGAGAAAATTCAAAGTGAATTCACTTTGAATTTCCGTCTTATTTTTGCCTGTATAATCACCCGCTAGAGTATTGAACATAGGTAGAGCAACATCCTGTACATAAGCGAATTCAGAATATTTCAAAGTCGATTTTCTCGAATTTGGCTCAAAAGCGCGTTTTACTGCTTTGGGAAATTATTGTCCGAGTGAAGACCTTCACGTACACTAATTGTAAGTACCAAAATTTTCTGAAATTGCCAAGCCTGAAGGTCCTCTTGTGAGTCATTGCTATTTTGTTGCATGAAAAAAGTGAATTGCATTTAAAGTTGTTGCAAGTCTCGGTTTTTAAACATTTCCCAGTTTCTTTCTGCAGTCTACTTATCCTACACCCAAATCCACCCCTGAGAATTACTCATTGTATATGCACCCCTTGTATACTGAAGTACAAGGCGTGTATATGCACGCGTAGAGCCCCCAGGGGAAGTTTGCACGCGCGTCGAAGTTTCTGAAAGTTCTCGCTAGGCGGCTACTGCTTCTCGCTCGAGAATTTGGGTAGTAGAACTATTATATTGGAAGGAAAAACAGTGTAATGTATCGCTTCTCGGCCTAATGGCTAAGATCAAAAGTGTAGTATCTGTTCTTATCAGCTTAATATCTGATACACTCCCCATTGGGGAGTCAGAATATTAAACTGATTTTTGGAAATTGACGGGTCGTTGGTGCTCGCACCATGTCCGTCACGAGTCAGCCTGGCACTGCAGCACCGTCAGGATTGGCTCCAATTAGCTCTATTCCAAACACATTCTCTGCCTCCCCAAGGGATCTGCCTCTAAAACCCGAAAAGCGATTTGTATTCGTCGTGCGGAAGAGTTCCAGTCTAGAGCCCAAAAAGATAGGTGATATTTAGGAATTAATTGGAGGAAAACTACTGTATATAATTTAAAGCAGAGTTGGGCATTATCTAGATAAGAAAATTATTTAAATCATAAATCGAATAAAATATACTGTATCTTTATCCGTTATTCGAAGTTCGAATAACCCAAGAGTATCTTATTCGAAGCGCCAACGGATGAAACGTTTATTCGACGGGAATTCATTCGACGAGGCAACGGTACTTTTTTTATTCGAAGGTCTTCCACTCTGAGGTTCGGATAATTTTTTCTACTTTACCTATATCCTTATTCGAAGGTTTCGAATACTTTCGGCAGGCGCCTGGGTCGTTCAAGAGCTGAGGCGAGTGAGGCAGCGGTCCCCTGCTACGGTCGCCCCGCCACGTGTCACCAATTTTACAGAAATTAAAGTTCTTTATTTTTCATCGTATCGATCTGAAAGTAACATCGATGGATTCCTGACATTCTCCCGATTAAAAGGACAAAATATCTTGCAAAACGGACAATTTTTAACGAAGTAGGCTTTCAATTCTGCAAACCAATTTTTTGTGTAACTTTGTTAATTATAGCCCGAATTATGTCGGGTTTGGTGCCATTTTCATGGGGAAAACACTAAAACACAAGGAGTCGATTCATGACACTTTCGTAAAGTGCCGATGAGAAATATGGAAATCCATTTCTTAATGGTACAGGGTGATTCTGGAGCTACGCCCGTCCAAGAGATGCGGCCTGGTGCCCCGTGGCAAGGGCAATCCCCGGCAGTGCCTCGCCGAATTTTATGGCTTTCGACCCTCAAAGGGGTTGGAGTGCCTATTAAGAAGTGAGAAATCTTCGACTTCCGCATTTCTCATTAGATCTTTGCGAAAACGACGCCAATTGATAACTTATGTTTCGCCGATGAAACTGATACCAAAAACGACGTGATTCGGAAAATAACGAAGGAAATTCCACGAAAAAGTCATTTCCATAGCCTTAAGCTAATTTCGTTAATAATAGTCCGATTTACATGAAATTTGGTATGATTTTGATCGGAAAACATAAGGAATCCATCACTTCCATATCGATACGGTGAATACTCGTCCGACCGTAACGAATTGAGGTCGACCCCCGGCAGTCGGGAGTGAAAATGTAAAATATTTATTTCAGCGTAATAAGAAATTCTTTATTCCTTATCGTATTGATATAGAAGTGACACCAAGGGATTTGCTCCCTCGCATCATGCAATTCCATATAAATACTTTTTTTAACATAAAATATTCAGTTCTAATTACTCCGAATTACAATTGTTACAAAATTTAAATTATCTGTACAGTTTATTTAAAACATAAATTTTGTAAATTTAAAGTAAATTTTTAATTTTATAGTTAACATTAAATTTACAAAAAATTAATTTTTAATATCATTAATAGATGCCTACTGAGATACTGATGTATCTTTTTACAACAAATTCAACCAAGCGTAATCAGATTATGAATAATTTGTCAACGTAAAATACAGACCAAACTGTGAAATACGGATATTTACTTAGAATTTTTCAATTTCGTCTTTTTAGTACAAACTAAATATACTATATTGAACTCGCTACGCGTAGGGGACAGGAACATCAGGTATACATTATCCTAAAGGATGTAAAATTTTATTATATTTCGAGCCTAATGGAACCAGTTGTTTTCAAAAAACTAGCCAGGTTGATCGGCCAGAGTGTCTCATCAGGGTCGCGGTTCATAAACTTATATTGTCCCGCACTTCGACAGTGGGCAACGGTGGGTACGGGTGCGAAATTACCCTGCACCTATACCTACCACCCGCTAACAAAGCAATATACAGATTAACGAAAAGGCCACTTTTTATTGCATTTTCAAATTTTATATTTGAGCGTTTATATTGTGTTCTGGATTTTGTCGTTATGTTGTGTCCTTAATTATCCCAAACGAAGCGGACCCTGTAAGGTGACAGTTGGGAGCGAAGCGGAAATTTATATATCGTTTATGGTCGGAAATTCCGTATTTTTGAAGACGGCATCGACAACATCCCATTGCCAGATTTCCAAAGGGCAATTAAGAACGTACCTTCGTCCCTTTTAACAATTTATAGATTATTCGCTTCGAACAAAAGCGCGACTTTTCATTAATCCGCGGGTGCCCGTGGGAACAGTAAACAGCTGGATATTCCCTAATGTATTTGAGATAGAAAAAAAATTTCTCAAATCTGGTATAGGTATTTGTGTAAAAGGGGGAGAGGTTACCTTGTGCCCCTAGCATGGTGGAATAGAGTTCGACGACACGGCCACCACCGTTGGTCGTTTTATTCTCAGTATGTAATTTACAACCCTATGCGACATTAAATGGCCTCATATTACACTTTGTTTATTTCGTCTGAACAAATGATATCGTAATACGAATACAATAATGTATGCCAATGCATGAGAGAATACCCCTCAAGAGTCGGGTATGTACAGTGAGCCACGAAAGTATTCGAACGCTCGCTATTAAAACTATAAACAATACAAATATACATGTTAGACTCAAGTTCTAAAAGTAATGATGTAACTACTACAAGACACAAGTATCGAGATTATACATACCAAATTTGAAATGGATCGGATAATATTTGTAGAAGTTATGACACATTTA
Source organism: Andrena chrysosceles (assembly GCA_963855975.1). NCBI lineage: Eukaryota > Metazoa > Arthropoda > Insecta > Hymenoptera > Andrenidae > Andrena > Andrena chrysosceles. The sequence goes on along the minus strand of OY979767.1, from coordinate 33,952,676 downwards.
TTGCAAAGATGTACTGAAACAGGCTCACAAAAGTATTCGAACGGCATTAATAATAATCAATCGTGGGGTCGGTACTGTACAGAATATGTACCATATACATCAGTATCTCAGTAGGCATCTATTAATGATATTAAAAATTAATTTTTTGTAAATTTAATGTTAACTATAAAATTAAAAATTTACTTTAAATTTACAAAATTTATGTTTTAAATAAACTGTACAGATAATTTAAATTTTGTAACAATTGTAATTCGGAGTAATTAGAACTGAATATTTTATGTTAAAAAAAGTATTTATATGGAATTGCATGATGCGAGGGAGCAAATCCCTTTGGTATCACTTCTATATCAATACGATAAGGAATAAAGAATTTCTTATTACGCTGAAATAAATATTTTACATTTTCACTCCCGACTGCTGGGGGTCGACCTCAATTCGTTACGGTCGGACGAGTATTCATACCTGTTTCAGAAACAAATAATTCTTTATTATTTACCGTATCGATATGGAAGTGATGGATTCCTTATGTTTTCCGATCAAAATCATACCAAATTTCATGTAAATCGGACTATTATTAACGAAATTAGCTTAAGGCTATGGAAATGACTTTTTCGTGGAATTTCCTTCGTTATTTTCCGAATCACGTCGTTTTTGGTATCAGTTTCATCGGCGAAACATAAGTTATCAATTGGCGTCGTTTTCGCAAAGATCTAATGAGAAATGCGGAAGTCGAAGATTTCTCACTTCTTAATAGGCACTCCAACCCCTTTGAGGGTCGAAAGCCATAAAATTCGGCGAGGCACTGCCGGGGATTGCCCTTGCCACGGGGCACCAGGCCGCATCTCTTGGACGGGCGTAGCTCCAGAATCACCCTGTACCATTAAGAAATGGATTTCCATATTTCTCATCGGCACTTTACGAAAGTGTCATGAATCGACTCCTTGTGTTTTAGTGTTTTCTCCATGAAAATGGCACCAAACCCGACATAATTCGGGCTATAATTAACAAAGTTACACAAAAAATTGGTTTGCAGAATTGAAAGCCTACTTCGTTAAAAATTGTCCGTTTTGCAAGATATTTTGTCCTTTTAATCGGGAGAATGTCAGGAATCCATCGATGTTACTTTCAGATCGATACGATGAAAAATAAAGAACTTTAATTTCTGTAAAATTGGTGACACGTGGCGGGGCGACCGTAGCAGGGGACCGCTGCCTCACTCGCCTCAGCTCTTGAACGACCCAGGCGCCTGCCGAAAGTATTCGAAACCTTCGAATAAGGATATAGGTAAAGTAGAAAAAATTATCCGAACCTCAGAGTGGAAGACCTTCGAATAAAAAAAGTACCGTTGCCTCGTCGAATGAATTCCCGTCGAATAAACTGGCGCTTCGAATAAAGATACTTCGAGGTTTTTTTTTTATTCGACGACGATCGAATAAAATTTTTCTCTTTTATTCGAATTTGAAATTTTTTTGAAGATAATTTTATGCCCATCTCTGATTTAAAGGGACCTTTTGCATTGTATAAGGATGTCTTAAATTATAGAAATATATTTTTTGTTTTATAATTAATCATTGCAGACGACACTGGGGAGTCGTTAAAGTCAAGGCGTGGATCCAAACCGGTGGGACCTGTATCTCCAAAAGTTATTATCCGATTTGACTGAAACCTTTTTTATTTTGAAGATTATTCTTCTGGCTAGGGGAACTAGAAAAAATTACAAAAATTACATTTTTTTAGAAAATAACGACACTTCAAGTTTGAAATCACTTTTCCCTGTATTTTTCGTCCTTTCAACGCATTTGAAAATTATAAATTTTCAATTTTTTGTAATTTCCGTCGAATTGGATAATAACTTTTGGAGATACAAGTCCCACCGTTTTGAGAACACTGTTTCAAGAAAAACGCGTTTAAAGTTTCACGTGAGCGCTGAGTGGCCGGTTGTGAACCATGCATTTGCCGCTACTCAAATGCCTATAACTTCTGGATTTTTACGAATTGCAACAAATCTTTTTAAACACGTTTTCCTAAAAGGTTGAACATTCGAAAAATGAAATAAAAAAAAAATCGACATTTAGACCGGAATCTCCCCTTAAATCGAGCGGCGCTTTCCACTTATACATACACAAAAATAACACAGTCCAACAAAATGAAACTTGTTTTCTGTTCCGCAATATCCACTGGGTGATTCTGGTAGAGTTTTTCGCCCTGAACACGAATCTGCAAACCGTTTGTCGCCATCACCCTCAGTTTTTGAAAACTACGACTTTGAAAAAACCGGCAAATTTTCAACTTTGAACATCTTTTGTGTTGAAACGGTAATAGTTATTCGGTTGCTCTTTGCGTCAAATTATTCTATGAACCCTCCCGAATACAACGGTATAAGTTATTATTGCATTATGAACATTTAAATATGTTTAAACAACGGTCAAAGGGAAAATGTCACCCGAAATGTACCCATTTTTGAAGATACCTTTCAATTTATTTCCAAAACTAAGGGTCTAGGAGAAAATCTGACCATTCCACGCGATGCAGCAGACATTTTTCCTTCGGAAATCATCAACAAAAGTGGTAAGTTACGTTTTGTTTGCCATACAGAAGCGAAATAGTTTGGCAAAACTCGCGGTGTCGACAGTGGTAGTCAACGGCGGCGCGCGACTCACTGCCGCTCAGCGTAACACAATCGCTTAACGCGCATGACTACCACTGTCGGCACCGCGAGTTTTGCCAAACTATTTCGCTTCTGTATTGAAAACAAAACGTAACTTACCACTTTTGTTGATGATTTCCGAAGGAAAAATGTCTGCTGCATCGCGTGGAATGGTCAGATTTTCTCCTAGACCCTTAGTTTTGGAAATAAATTGAAAGGTATCTTCAAAAATGGGTACATTTCGGGTGTCATTTTCCCTTTGATTGTTGTTTAAACATATTTAAATGTTCATAATGCAATAATAACTTATACCGTTGTATTCGGGAGGGTTCATAGAATAATTTAACGCAAGAAGCAACCGAATAACTATTACCATTTCGATACAAAAGATGTACAAAGTTGAAAATTTGCAGTTTTTTTCAAAATCGATTTTCTCAAAAACTGAAGGTGATAGAGCAATTCTGCTTGCGGATTTGTGTTCAGGTCGAAAAACTCTACAAGATTCACCCAGCGGATATTGCAGACCAAAAATCGTGTTGGACAGTGTAATTACAAGATACGTTTTATGCTCGAAATATTACTCTTTATTACATATTAATACAATTTGTGATTTTGCTTTGTGCTGGTCTTTTAATGTATTGTAAATCAAGAGCATTTTTAATTTTGAATAATGCAGAGTAAACGTTTACCTCAATATTTTGAGATTTTTCTACGAAATTTCGTAATACATATGTAGAAGTAAACTTCGACTTGTAAGGGTCGGAGTTCTTCTAAACTCGAGTTCTAAAGGTGAAATACATAATTTAACATGCAAAATATAAGTTTTATTTCGAACTTTAATTATAACGCCATTAACCCCTTAACGCTCACGCCCGTGACATAACCGGGACACGCTGAACCGTACTATCTGAACATGCCCGTGACAGTCACGGGCATGTAGTTCATTCGTTCGCCGCTTGGCGGTTTGTTTAATTTAGGCCCTAATATCTGTGCGCCCAAGCAATACTATCTTATACCAACTGGAAAACATGTAGAGTGCTGTGTTAACACAATCTATTGTAGACTGTACAAATAATAATATCTACAATTTTTGCCGTCTCCTGTGTTGTTTGTACTAGCAAAAGAGATGCAAGGGGGAAAAACGTAGCAAAGAAACACGATATACAGTATTGTCTCCGTATGTACCCGCTGATCGGGACCGGCGTTGGGTACTCAGAGAGGACAAATCCCTAATTCCGAGTGTTCGTTTCTCACTTCTTTCTGGCCGAAGGGGGAGCGAGATGGAACGCTTTGCATGCGCGGCGGACGTACGCGAACGTGTCTCGCTCGCTTTCGTTCCATCTCCATCTCGCCTTCGCCGGACAAGAGTGAGACAGAAGTGGTGGGGATAGCGACAAGTTCACAACGCGTACACCAAATCGGGCACATAGGGAGACAATACTGTATGTGCAATGATTGTAATGTAGGTTTATGTGCCGTGCCTTGTTTCAAAATTTATCACACCAAATCACATTTTTAATTCCTCTTTGTTATATGGCTCTATAATAAACTATATTACATGAAACAGAATATAATGTGTTACATACCATTTGTTGCTTTCTTTGCTCTATTTCGGTAAAAATCCTTCGTTCACCACTGCCAATGTACAAAACAAGTTACAACACCCCGAATACATCAATTTATGCCAAAAAAATTGTGCATTTTTGGACCCTACCCGTCGAAAAAATCTGTGCGTTAAGGGGTTAAATAGAATACATATAAGATTGATTAATTATCGCGCGGTAGCTCGGCCGGCCGACTCGCGCTTCGATTGATCGGTTTTTTTTTGTTAACACGTTCGCGGACAGTAAAAGTTTCAGCAAGGTGCAAAAATTGACAGTCATTTTATTTGTAAATTGGTTGTGATATCCGAAATTTGATTAAACACATTTTATAAGGGTAGTCAGATTATCATATTTAAATCGATTTGAATGCTATAGCATTCATGTCATTCGGTATCATCATGAAAATGAATGCTATAGCATTCACGTCTGCGAACGTGTTAATCTAGAGACGCGGTAGCGTCTCGACGCCAAGTACAAGAAAGACACACTGTATATATGTCGATTGTCGCTGACGTGAATTTTTACTCGAAAAACGGCTATTCCAACTTTACCTGAAACCAGAGATGGGCAAAGATAACATCTAAATAACATCTAGGTAAAAGTTACTTTCCGTTTATCCGTTATTTGAAGATCGGATAAGATGATTCATTTGAAGGCCTTTCATCTTTGATTTCTAATAACGGTTCATCTTTCATCTTATCTTCATCCTAGAATGTCAAATAACCGGTGTGAGCCTTTGCGGCCTGACCCGCGCGTGGTCCCCTACCGGTCAGATTCTACAGAATCTGAATTTGTTTAATTTTCATCGTATCAATATGAAAGTGACACCAATGGATTCCTGGCGTTCTCCCGATTAATTGGGCAAAAAATAATTTAAATTGGACTATTTTTAAGGAAACGGGCTTTGAATTCTGCAAATAAATTTCCCACGTAATATCCTTAATTATGGTCCGAATTATATCATTTTTGGGGTCATTTTCATCGGGAAGACATGAGGAATCGATTGGTAATATTTTCATCAACAATATTGCCAAAAACATGAACATTTTATGTGGCTCGTCGGTTTTATTGCTCTCGGCTGTCAACGGGCGGTCTACTAGGGTCCGAAGGTCTTCGCTCGCAGCGAGAAAACATAACAGTGGGGTGGGTACGTCTTTCCCGATAATCCGAGCCTAAAGGCTTTTTAACAATTGAAAGATTGTACATACATATTCTTTCTGATGCTTTCGCCTACAATTATTATGGTGGGTTAATTAACAAGAAACGACAGTTTGCCAACGTATATTCATTGTTGGGCCTACAATTATTATGGTTGGTTAGTTAACAAAAAATTTACAACGATGATTAAATGTCGTCTTACAAACGTCAGAAAATTTGCTACATCCAGAAACCTGTTATTATATTCCAAGTTGTGATCTTTCTTTCCTTATTTATAAATACGTAATGAGGACGTCTGTCTGAAGATGAATGTGAAATTTGAAGGAATAAGTCTAAAGGTCGAATGATGATATTCCGTAGAATATTTGGCGTCACTGCGCAGTTTTTATAAACAATTAGTACTAGATATGTAACTAGAAATTGCCACTGTTTTCAAGGAAGTGTGTTGGATAGTTAGCTGACAAAATCATTCTCTCCCGGCTATCCACCTTCTCAAACGAGCATAACATTATCCGTTCCACCCGATTCGGATTCCGCCAAAAGCATTCCTCCATACATCAATTAGCAAGGGTAACAAGTGATCATCGTTGTAAATTTTTTGTTAACTAACCAACCATAACAATTGTAGGCCCAACAATGAATATACGTTGGCAAACTGTCGTTTCTGGTTAATTAACCCACCATAATAATTGTAGGCGAAAGCATCAGAAAGAATATGTATGTACAATCTTTCGATTGTTAAAAAGCCTTTGGGCTGGGATTATCGGGAAAGACGTACCCACCCCACTGTTTTGCTTTCTTGCTGCGAGCGAAGACCTTCGGGCCCTAGTAGACCGCCCGTTGATAGCCGAGAGCAATAAAACCGACGGGCCACATAAAATGTTCATGTTTTTGGCAATATTGTTGATGAAAATATTACCAATCGATTCCTCATGTCTTCCCGATGAAAATGGCCCCAAAAATTATATAATTCGGACCATAATTAAGGATATTACGTGGGAAATGTATTTGCAGAATTCAAAGCCCCTTTCGTTAAAAATAGTCCGATTTAAATTATTTTTTGCCCAATTAATCGGGAGAACGCCAGGAATCCATTGGTGTCACTTTCATATTGATACGATGAAAATTAAACAAATTCAGATTCTGTAGAATCTGACCGGTAGGGGACCACGCGCGAGTCAGGCCGCAAAGGCTGACACCGGTTATTTGACATTCTAGGATGAAGATATGATGAAAGATGGACCGTTATTTGAAATCAAAGATGAACGCCTTCAAATGAACTAGCTTCATCCGTGACGCTCCACATGAAGCTAAATTTATATGAAAAGTTATCTTATTCGATTTTTATGTAAATAATGCCCATCTCTGCCTGAAACTTATTTCATTAATATCTCATCACGCCTGCAATATTTTCTAAATTTAAAGGCATTTTTCTTATGTAAACCGCATATAAACTTTCGAATAAGACCAAATTCAATCAAATCGGTCCACTCATGACGGGGATATCGTAATATCGTCTCATGGATCAGTCAGAAACAGTAAGATTTTTCTTCTGATTCTCCAAGCCAAATTTTCGTCAACATAATACGTATATACGCGTTACACGCACACCTTCAGCTAAAAGACACTAACACATGTTTCGTTCGTCAATCGCTATCTTCACTATGCAATCCACTCCAAATTTTGACAGCTTACAGTCAGGTTATAACCTGGCGAGTGTTAAATAAGGTAAGTTGTCAAAATTTGAGATGCCGCGTGTTTTTACAAATATGTATCGTTTTACCATTGAATTGCAACCAAAATGCAGTCCCAAATATAAGGTAAGTTGTCGAAATTTGAATTGCGACATGTTTGTAAGTATATCATCAAACCTTCCCTATCACCAATACCTTCCCTTTCCCAGGCTTTCAGATAATTTGTCAATTAAAACTCTTGACAATATGAGTACATTTTCATTATATTGCGTTTTAAAATAATTCTACGATCATTCATCGACACCGATACCTTTCCTCTCATAAGCTTTCACATAATTTGTTAATTTAAAACTTTGACAATATGAGTACACTTTCATTATTTTGTGTTTTTTAATAATTCTTATACATCAACACCTTGACCTTGCCTGGCCACGCCAAGTATTTAACTTCCAGGCCGCGGACATCAACGCATAGGTCTAGAAATTTTTAAATTTTATCTTCACATTATTAAAATGTCCCTGATTATTACAAAACACCTTTATGTACTTGCAGCTCATTTTGATTTCACATCTTTTTTATATTCTAATTATTATTATCTTCTATTATTTTTATGATTTATTTTATAATACTCTTTTCCGTCCTTGATTTTTTCATGTACTTGGCGTAATTTTTTTACTTTTATGAAGTTTGTTATGGGGATATCTCGTTAACAAAGCCCCGCAGAACATTTTCGCTAAGGAAAATATTGTTTCAAATTAACACACGAGTCACCCTTTTCAAGGAACTCTACCATTTGTGTGACACCCTGTATATGTACACCTAGAGCCCCCAGGGGAAGTTTACACGCGCGTCGAAGTTTCTGAAAGTTCTCGCTAGGCGGCTACTGCTTCTCGCTCGAGAATTTGGGAAGTAGAACTATTATATTGGAAGGAAAAACAGTGTAATGTATCGCTTCTCGGCCTAATGGCTAAGATCAAAAGTGTAGTATCTGTTCTTATCAGCTTAATATCTGATACACTCCCCATTGGGGAGTCAGAATATTAAACTGATTTTTGGAAATTGACGGGTCGTTGGTGCTCGCACCACGTCCGTCACGAGTCAGCCTGGCACTGCAGCACCGTCAGGATTGGCTCCAATTAGCTCTATTCCAAACACACATTCTAACACCCCAAAGGACCAAACCCTAAGCCCGAGAAGCGACCCTAGTCGTGCGAAAGGTCTCGAGAACGAGCGGTGCGAAATTTTCATGTTCCGCGAAAGTGTCCTCTTCCGCCAGCGCCGACTCCCAGGACCAGGATTGGAGCCTGACAAACCCCTCCGGCGGCCAACAGACCGAGTAAGTATTTCCTTTCTTCTTTCTATCGCTTTCTCCCTCTAGGAGCCGTTCCGTGAGCGACGTCACTCTCTCTGACGTAACTCGGGCGCACGGCGACTAGTCCCCCCAGCTGATTGTTGCAGACAGTTGGCACCCACAAACCTCACGTGTCTTCCGCGACCTTTCCCAAAACAATCAACGGTTTACCGTTGGTTTGTTTTCTGAAAGATTTAAATTGCACTTGTGGAATATCCACCACGCACCACGGTGCATGCGAGGGGTGCTCCTTTCTATTCCTGTCAGAAATTTCGAAGGAAGAGGTGTTATAATTGACTGAGATTCGTTGACGTTGGTTAGAAAACCTGTCACTTTTAACACCTGACACACATCACTTCCCAAGATTTTTCTGACTCCCTTCTGCTTCTCTACCGCGGGTAGAACCCTTTTTTACGCGATTGATCCCCGCCTGGGGAGCCAATTCTAGTCTCCATTCTATTGAGGTCTATTTTTATTTTCTGACTCTCGCGATAGAGAGGCCTTTCCTCTTCGCTTCCGCGTCCTTCTCTATCGCCCGCTTTCTCCCTCTCTCTCTCTCTCTCTCTCTTTCTCTACAGCTGTTCTTCCTTCGTCACGTCTCTCTGTCTCCCACTCTATTGCTATACTTCTTTCTTATACGAGCTCGGTCGGAGACGGCCGAAGGGGACATAGTCGGTGTTGCCTGCAATAATTGGGATATTTTAGATGTGATTTCCGTTGCTTGTTCAGTCATTTATACACTCATTCTTACCTGTGGACGTCCTATTTATTTATACATTTTTACGTTTTTACATTCTGACGTCATTTCTACCCACTGATTACTATTTTAACCAGCAAGCAACATCTAGTCATATTTTACCTATTTGTATACTTTAGTGTCTCTTATTTATTTACATATTTATTTATTCGTATATTGTAGCGTGTCTTTATTTCTTATTTACCTATTTATCAATTTTACGCTGCATTTTACACGCTTTTAAGGGACATAAGGCAGCACCAGAGCTCCATTCCGGCCTGGTTTTAGTTTCTTTTAAAGCGCCATAAACTTATCTAGTGTATACTATTATACTGTGCTCTTTTATATTTACTTTTATCTATTGGCTCTATCTATTCATTATTTTATTATCCTACATCTCGGCGACTGCCAGGATTTACATCCCCTATTGACACTCTATATATACCGTTATATTTTATTGCATTTTAATTATTTTATTTATTTATATTTTACAGGACACTATACACCGCGTACCTGTGTCGCGCTGCTGTGCTGCCGCACCGTCACTCTCACCCTCACCATCATCTCATCATTTTCCTCGTTGTTCGCGTCTCGCAATTCTAGTCACGTGCCTACCTACTCATTGTTTTTTGTTTATTTATTTAACACTTATTGTCACATATTTATTACTTCTGTATCCGTGTTGTACTATTTATTCTCGCCGATTCATCGTTCTGGTATTTATTTTATTTTCTTCATTCACTCACGCGATCACGCATTCATTCCACTCACTGCGCACCCACACACTCGGGAGGCTTCCGTCGTTGGCCCGGCGACACAAAGTTTTCTAGCCACTTTTATAATCTCTTCCTCTTCTTTCCATCTTCCTCTTTCTTTTTTTATACATTTTAAATGGCTTCGCCGGCCCCAATGGCGGAAGTTACCGTCGAATTACCGGTCACGAACGGTCTCACGTGTCCCGAGTGTGTCAATAAAAAATGCTCGAAAAGCAACTCGTTTGGTTGCAGGGGGTACGCGGAATTAGCCCAGCACGTAAAGCGGACTCACGTGGGGTGGACCCTAATACCTACCTGTCGGTACTGTGGCCACGTGGGAAAGGGTAGATACCCTGTAAAGGATATTAACGCCCACGTGGCCAAATTCCATTTCGCGGCCGCGAGTGCTGTGAGTGCTCCGCGTGCGCCCTGTATCGAAGGGGTGCGCAAGTCCGGCGACAGCACAAGCGGCAGAGGCGTCCCCTCCCAGAGCCGCCCTTCAGGGTCGGGGTCCTCGACGGTTCCCTCTGCGCTGCGTACGTAAACCCTGCCCGTACGCCAAACAACCACCCCACCCCCTCCCCCGTAAAATGAACCACCCAGAACGCGACGACGACGGCAATAGCCAATAGGTCGTCGACGGTGATGGTGCCCATCACGACGAAGCCGCCCCCAACCACCACCAGCACCACGAGGGTGCAAAAACCTGCCCCCCTTAGTACCCGTCACATGAAGGGGGCTGCTGCTTCAACAGCCACAGCGCGCCCGTCGCCATCCACCACCACCAAGGCGACCGGGACCGTCACCACCACCGCCCGCTACAGCACTCCGCCCACCACCTACGCGGAAGCTATAGCACGGAACCAGGGGCCCTCCACTAATAACTCGAGGGGGAGCTCATCATTGACCGGCCATAAATCCACCAGGGGGAGTCTGGAGAAACCGCCCATGAAGAAGAGGTCACTGGGCACATCACTGAGCCTATTGACGAGAAGAATCACGAGGTTCTCTAGTCTGCCCCCGAGGTCTACAGTGGCCTCAAGGATCACCACCAGCAAGAAGGGGACGGTGGGCCAAGGGGCCACCACCACGACCATTAAGAAGGGACCGGGGCATCCATGGAAGACCCGGGTTCCCGTAGAAACCTCAGGGACATCGACCAACCCTCCTAGACCAACATCGGCCAGCTCCATCGGGCATATCCAGCAAGAGAGAACCTCCAAGGATAGGGCGGCCTCGACATGGGGCGTCCGCAGACTTTTTTCCAGGGTGGGGGGCAACTTTGGGGTGTCGGTAAAGAAGAATATAGTAGGTAATGAAAAAAACAAAATTAAACACTTTATTACGACAAACTTTATGGCTGGCATCTAGCACTAGTGAAAATATAAAGATTACTTTCGAGTGTATATACTTAGGTCTATGTGACGTAATGTCGATCACTTTGTAAAAATAAGCGATTTTTACTCAAAAGCCAAGGGGGGGGGGGCAACCGCCCCCTTTTGCCCCCAAATCCATCTTCTATCTCCTGACAAAAGAGTCCCTTAAACTCTCTTCATACATCTTCACAGAAGTTTCATCAACTTGTTTAAACATCTGAAGACACCAGAGGACTCTAAAAGTACCCCTTTCAAAGCGAACTACAATATTAACAGTGAACAAATGAGAAGAATAATTAATACACCAGAAGGAAGTTAGAAATGGTTTTATTACAAAAGCAAGAGCTGATCTCACAGGACGCCTCTCATCCTACGCTAATTAAAATTGTACTATGGTCAGTGGAAAGCTGGCCCATACGTTGTCGACGGGGTCCTCGTGTTGTAACCATTGCGAGCGCCGAAGTTGTTGTAACTGTTGTCCAAGGAGTTAGATCCAAACTGATAGTTGTTATAGTTGTTGCCGTTGTTGAAGTTTCCATTGGGGGGTTGGTAATTATATCCACCGTTGTTCCCTTCGATATTAAAACACAACTACAATTAACTTCTCACAATTAGGGTTGGGACTATTCGAATAATTGAATATTCGAATATTTTACAAGTATTCGAATGCTACGAATAAACTTCAAATATTTGAGTATTCAAATGTTATTATTCGAATACTATTCGAATACTGATGTATTTGAATAGTATGGTGTGAAGTGGGTCAAAATTATTTTACAAGATTTCACCTTGACAAATGAACCTAAAGAACTTGATTTATAATTCACACCATAATATTCGAATACTGAAATATTCGAAAACATCAGTATTCGAATACTGAAATATTCGAATACATCAGTATTCGAATACTGAAATATTCGAATACATCAGAATTCGAATACCGAAATATTCGAATAGTATTCGAATACTGAAATATTCGAATAGTATTCGAATACTTAAATATTCGAATAATATTCGAATACTAAAATATTCCAATAATATTCGAATACTAAAATATTCAAATAGTATTCGAATACTTGGATATTCGAATTATATTCGTCAAATAATTGAGCAACTGAAGTATTCGAATATTCGAATACCGAAAAGTTCGACAAATAGTCCCAGTCCTACTCGCAATTAGAGGTACAGATAATATTCGTAAAATTAAAAAAACACTCTTTCGCTCGCTGTCGCATATTACTATCCTAAATTGCAGGAAAGTGAAGGGTACCTCCGTTGTATCCACTGCCAGCATTGTTACCCTGGTAGCCGAAGCCTTGCCCGCCCTGGTTGTTAGCGTTGTAACCGTTGTTCTGGGTGTTGTACTGGTCAGGGTAAGTCGCTGTGCCCTCGTACCTCACGTCAGCGTGGAAGCCCGTCCTCCAATCAGCGGTGTAAGTCACTATTTGCGTCCTTCCATCCGGAAGCTGAACCCTGTACTCCCCTCGCACAGTCTCGCCGTCGCTGGTCTCCCGTCTGCCGAAGTCGTTTCCAGTTGCCTGGTCCTTCACCGCATACCCAAACTCATACGACATAGGCTGAAACAATAGCTTACTTATAGGGTTACCACCTTTTTTACAGAAAAATAACGTACATTTGCTTGCGTGGGGTATAAAAAAAAAGTACGCTCAACAAATTAAAAGTACGTTTTAATCTTACTAGTTTTCATTTCTATCAAACATATTTTCTATTGCTTTTAGCATTATAGAGTAAATTTTTATTATTTTGAAATATATCAATAACGTATAATACTTTATTTTAAAGTACAGGTGGCAACCCTACTTGCTTATCACACCAATTCGTCTCGCATTTTTGGGACTGCAGATAGTTTCCTGCGAGTAAAAAGATTTTAGAGCTAAAGGGAGATTTTTCTTTTTGGTAAAAAGTTCGTGGAGTATGTGACTTTATCGATTTTTACTTCTGAAACGATAATGAAACGAAGTTGGAGGGTGTATATCTACTTGTAGGCTACAAGTTGTAGCTAAGAACTTCGTTTTCGTCTTTAATGGGTTTTTGCGCAGTTTTGTAACCTAATGCAGTCGTTACAGAAATGCGCAGAACAATGGACGGTTATATCCTGTAATTTCTATTGTATGGATGGAGTGTACACATGATCTTCATTAGCATGGTAGGTGCCGATCAGAACTCGTGTCGTCGTGACTTTCTATTAGAGTGACTCTTCACATTGCCTCTGCGGTGTTTCCATAACCCAGTTCAGCGGCTTCGTTATTGGTCCATTGTTTCCTATTCGACTGGGACGTGGAGATGCTGTTAGGGTGGCTGAAACTGTTTCTTCGTAAACAGAAGGATAGCTTTCTTTGATATACGTATTACAATGCTCCACCTTTTTTATTATTGGAGAAGGCAATTGGGAATATTTTGTTGAACAAAGCCCCATTAAAGGATTTAAGGCCTCCGACTGCAGACAATTGATTTAATTTAAATTGTCATCTTATTATTATTTTTGTTATTTTAGTTTGCTTTTTAAGCAGTCGGGTTTTTCAAATTTTTTAATTTTTTTTATTTAAACCTAAAATAACAGCACATACTTCAAAATAAAACACCTGATTTCCCATCAATCTAATCATCATTCCTCTTCTCATTTTACGAATCCCAGCAGAAGAAAGTGAAGAACACTCCCTCCGCCATTCGCCTCCACTCCGAAGCATTGTCACAGTCTCAAGGAAGAGCAGGTCTCGAAGCGACACGCATCGCGGACCAAAGAACAACACCGTCACCGAAATCCCCGTCCCGTCACGGCAGTGCTACACATCCATCTGCGCCGCGGCGCAAATTACGGCGTGGCGCAAGAATATTAATAGGGTGAACCGCCAACCGCAGGCATAATATCCGCGGCGAATCGTTACTGCCGATTAGCTAATCGTCCTGAGAATCTAAACGGTCCGGTTATGTGCATTCGCGCGAGGATTCAGCCCCGGGGGCACGGTGGCTTGGCGCGAGCCAGATTAAATCACCATCTTCACCCAGCGTCTGCTCCACTTCCAGACTCGGTGGAAGAAAGTGCGCAGGTATTACGCGATCGCGTAGGCTGACCGCCGATTCTTTTTTTCCTCTTTTTATATCGTCCAGCAAAAGTAACTTGCTGGTCTAACGAACAGCTAGCTTGGTGATCAACGACACGCGCGGAAGACTCCAAGTCCACGAAATTAGAAATTCACAGTGCTTGCAATTGGGGAATCTATACTATTCTGCAATTCTCCAAATTCGATACTTACAATTAGCGCCACAGCTGTTGTGATGTCCTTTAAGGGACTAGGCTAGTGTGACGGTCGTATAATACGGCAATCTTTGAAATTTTTTTAAAGAAAGACCATTGAACTTATCAGCTTGAACTTATAAAGTTTTATTAACTGATATTTCCTGAGTATACTAAATTTTTTTGAAGTACAAACAGCGTATATTTTTAAAGTTATCGTAAATTTGTTGGAGCGTCTTTATCTATAAGCTCTTGTGGTGGTTTGAAACAAAAAAAAACAAATATTTTCTCAATCTGTATGTATGTGGCTATAGCCCGTACCAGAAAGTTTAAAAAAAATTGTAAAATGATAAAATAGCGGCTCTCCAAACAAAAGGATTCATTTTTTTGCATAAAAATTTCTTGTTTTTAACTCGCAAATTTGCTATTTTGACTATATCAGAAAAATCGTGGTAGGGGCTAGAATGACACGTTTGCTGAGCATATCTGCCAAGTTTGAACTAAATCGATTCATTAGTTTTTTTAGGTATTATGGCAGCCAATTAAGACAAAGTAGTTTCGAAAAAAACACAATGAAAGTTTGAAATACTATTTTAGAGTACAAAAACAGAAATATTTCATACTTACAGCTAATCACCTATTCCAAAACCTTCTAGGATCGTGTTTTTAACATGTGAATCTCTAAGAAAATGCAAAAAAATTCGATTTTTAGGGGCCGTCACACTAGTCTGGCCCCTTAAATTGGGAGCATACGCTGTTTTTATATTCTCAAAATGAGGACCTCAAGTGGTCCCCGAGTAGTAAGGTTTATAAGTTCTTGAATGCACTGTGGAAGTCTCTGCGTTGCTGAGTGGTACATAATTACATTTTTTGTTCAAAGCACCCCACAGATCGTAATTTATCAGAAAACTTCACGATTTTTTTTTAATTCTTCGCAATTAAATTCTCTATCGACCTGTCCGGCCGAAATTTTAATTTTCGTTACTGATTTTTTTTATATTTAGCGAAATACACAGCATTTTTTCGGCTTTTTTGGTCGCCGGTTCCGAATTTAAAATCAGATTTCCAAAATTTTCCAAGATTTCCGAAGGTGGTGAATCCAATATATTGAATATAGTTGAATTTTCTGGCTCAATATTGATGAGCAGGATTTTTAATGTTTGATATATTTAGACACCTACATAAACAAAAAATCAGAGATTTGCTTCCAAAAGCACAAATCCTACTCCTCAAACAAGATAGCACATAATAAAATCGGATTTCTAAAGGCAACTGGGATAAAACGTTAAGTGAATCAGGCCTTCTAAAAATATCAAACATTAAAAATCATGCTCATCAATATTGAATCAGAAAAGTCAATTATAAGAACCCAGACGAACAGGTTTAAATATGCAAAATCACGTACACATTTATGAGATGCCTAAAAATTGTTAAAAATACTAATGTCGATGCTGCATTTTAAATTTGACAATTTGATCTACAGTATTAGATTTGTGGTACAAATAAAAAATTTAATCTTTATAATAATTACCTCACATTCGTAATCAACGTCCCCGAAAATCTAGACGCACTATGTTTCTTCCGAACAATCTCATTTTCTGAAATTTTACTTCAACATATTGGATTCACCATCTTCAATTTTGGAAATCTTACTTTAAATTCGGAACCGGCGGTCAAAAGAGCCCACAGATACTGATCTTCTAAAAGTCCTGTATAATTCGCTAAATATAACAAAATCAGCAACGAAATTCAAAATTTCGGCTGAATAAATGGACAGAGAATTTAATTGCGAAGAATTTAAAACAAAATCTTCAAGTTTTCTGAAAAATTACGACCTGCAGAGTGATTTGAACAAAAAATGTCATTATGTACCACTGTGCGTTGTTCAAATTGTTCTCCATTTTCATGGATAGAAGCTAATCCCAGTCTACTTTCACTGAAAGTGACAATCTCTTCATCTAGATTCGCAGATGAAACAGAAGCGCATGTCCGCGTATTCCAATCCACAAAATTTAGGGACTGATGATCAGATTAAGATCTAAGCTTCACATTTCCCTCGCATACTATCTACGTTCACTCGAAGCGCAGAATTGAGCGACCGCGTTTGCCCTGCGCTCGCCGCGGCAGCGCATCTTTGCACCTCCATTACGCTCCTCGCGGAGAATTACGCCGACTCGCATTCCTGATTTCATACGTGATAAACTCGTTTATGGATCGGCCACGTGCTCCTCGTCCCACAGGCGTCTAGAAAACGGAGCTGCTCCTCCGTTGCGTTGCGACTGCAACAGCTCTTCATCTCTTGCCCCCCGTCTGCCGGAATCATCAATCTCCCATCAAGAGCTCGAAGAAGCCTGCTCGAACGTATTCGGCACAGCCATTTCTTCAACAAGCTTCGGTAGCCTCGGAATATTCTTCTTGGAAGCCTAAAGAAGTTTCTTCAAAAGAAGAAACAACAGTTACCAAAATCACAGGCGGAAGAAGTTTTAAAGTTGATGCTCCGCTGCGTGTTTCACTAAATTTCATAAGAGATTTCCTCCCAACACCTTCTCTTGCCTCCGAAGAAGAAGAAATCTCCCTCATTTAACATTCCTCTGCCCCAGAAAGCTGGGCTCGTCTCTAGGAGTCCGGTGAAGTTTATCACTTCACGCTCGGATGATTCTTCCCGGAGGACCCATTTATGGAAAGAGAGTGGAAAGATTGAGGCAAGATGTCTTCCCATCAGCCTCGCCACATTGTAAACGAGCGCGTTAACGTTTCGTCACTTCGGCAGACGCTGAAGGAGTGGTTATTGTTGCGTGTCGCAACCGAGCCGGGCTGCCCGAGCCACATAAATTCGCTTAATGACGCCAGGGGAGCAATTATTTCCTAGATTCAGCGAAACGTTCTCGTTTAAACGATCCTCCGCGATAACTCCTCGCGCCCCCTCCCCAGCTGGGATGAGCAATTATGAAAGATTCGAGGTGCAACTTCTTCCCAACCAGCAATGAATTATCGAACTGACATCTGGTAACTTCAAGCGTTCCCCATCGTGGCTTTTAAACTCCACCGTGGCAAATCATAGCGTTACTTCACGAAGAAAGGAAGCGAAGGCAAAGGGAGGAGATCCCGAGGCCCTGAAGGGGCAACGCTGGGTGGGAATACTCCGTCGGTCCACTTCAGCTTTGCGTAACAGATCAGGCATGCCTGGTTCAACAAAGTTCAATGTTACTTGTGGAAACAGAGTTAACCCAGATCTACTGGTGACCCTTGAGCCTTCTGCGAAACAATATGGGTGAGGAAACGCTGCCAGAGGCTGAATGGATCTGTGATCTTAGCGCTAAGATCTACTATAAGAAACTTCTGCTCTCTCGTCTCGTATTTGAGTGCGTGGACTGCTTCTTTCTCTGCGGCGTTGTGCTACTTGCGTGTATTGCTGCAGAAGCGGGGCAGTTTTAAGAAAATCTGCCAGTCGCCGTGGAGGAAAGAGGTTTGTAGAAGAAATGTCTGTTGAGTTTGAGGCAATTAAAATTGCAGATTAGCAGGTGGGATGAAAATTGTTACCATTTCGCGTATTTAATTCTAAGTTCTTGCAGATTACCCACCTGATCCACGTAGTCATTGTCGTTTCCATTGTCAAAATGATGATTCGCGACGCCGTTCCCTCCGGCTGTTGGCCCCTGATTGTTGCCGCCAGCGTAATTTCCTGGGACACCATATTGAGTACTCAATGGAGGCTCGCTATGGACGATTGCTGAGCTCGCCATTAAGGTAAGTAGTAACTGGAAATTGAAGTTCCCTGTTGGAGGGTTTAACGTTTCGAAAATTCAAGGGAGCACAGTTGAATGCCAGCGAAATTGTGTGCGAAGCTGGAGTAGCCGGCTCTTAACTGAAATTGCTGGAAGTCTAGACCACCCGAAATGAGACTTGCAGGCATTCATGTGAAGGGAAACGAGCGCTGCGCTCTGAGATCGTCTGCGGCTAGGTAATTAACGATCATCTCGACGTTTGGCTGTGCGTGTTATGCTTAAGCCGTGTCAGCGCGAGTTACGACACCCCCTTCCTGATCCACGGTGCACCGGTACCGGAACGAAGGCGCGAAAACGTTGATTCGAAGCGTATCAGATGGATTCCCAGGCGCACGAGTCGCTGAAAAGCGCGAGAGATGATCAAGCGGTCGGCGTTGCGTAGGCGAGAAATTAGAGTCGTGAGCCCGCGTTTTCCTCTGCTTCTGGCCGCGTCGTGAGAACTGCTCGTCGAATCGTTGCGTCACCCACGCGCTCAAAACCGACGGGAGATTGAAGGTAATTGCAAAAAGAAAGGGGAGAAAAGAAGAAGAGAAAAAAAGAGAAGAAAATAAAAAGAGAAGAAAAGGAGAAGAAAATAAAGAGAAGGAAAGAAGAGTTAAAGAAAAGAAAAAGAGGAGAAAAGAAGAGATGAAGAGAAGAAAAGGAGAAAACAGAAGAGATAAAGAAAAGAAAAAGGGAAGAAAAGAAAAAGAGAAGAAGAAAATCTGAAGGAAAGAAAACTAGATGAAGAAAAGAGAAGGAGAAAAAGAAAAGAAGAGATGAAACATTCTCTTGTTAGAGAAAAAAGAAAAAGGAACTGGAGAAGAAAAGAAAAAGAGAAGAAAAGAAGAGATGAAGACGAGAAGAGAAGAGATGAAGGAAGGAAAAAAGAAAAGAAGAGATGAGGAATAGAAAAGAGCAGAAGAAAAGATGAAGAGAAGACAAAGAAAGGCAGAAAAGATGAAGAAAAGAAGAGATGAAGACGAGAAGAGAAGAAATGAAACCGAGAGAAAAAAGAAAAAGGAATAGAAGAAAAAAGAAAAAGAGAAGAAAAGAAGAGATGAAGAAGAGAACAGAAGAAAAGAAGATGATTCCTTCTTTGCAGAGAAAAGCTTTCGAGGTGCACGCAGCCAGAGAGCCGCAATTCAAGCGGAAACTTTTAATTGTAAACTTCCATTTAGAAACTTCCATTAAGATCTAATTTTTTATCATAAAACACAGGCAAGGGACACTTAAGGTTTTTATTTCCATGGGAAGAATAAAGCTCGCGAGAGTAAGAATTCTGAAAAATTTTTGATTCGACATCAAAAGAGTTTCAGCAGATTACATTGCACAAGGGAACAAAGAGTTTGTGCGTGTAACGTGGGAGGATGATTCAGATTTCCAATTGTCCTTCACTGCGGGCTAATTGAACAAGATTCAACCCTGAAATTGAAAATCTCATCGACGAGAAAGTACGCGTAATTGTTTCCTGTTCAGTCATCCAGGATATGGACGATTTCATCGGTTATTTTCAATACCACTTGTTTCTCAGCGTGGATCGAGGAATTTCCTTTAAAAGCTGCTGAAGAAGCAAGCATTCGAAGCGGAATAGTATCTCGTAATCGATGCGTCGAAGAATAAAAAGAATCGATGGAGAATTATGCTGTAGAAAGTAGAAATGTACAGATCAAAGAGCAGATTCGAAACGAAGAGATTGCAAGTGATTTGTATGACAAAGGGTGCCATTGTTTACCTTGGCAGCTGGAGAGACAAGGTGCTGAGTAGTCTTCTTAGGTCGCTAATTATGAGAGCTGATTATTCCTAGTGTATTCAGACCGCCAGCAAAGTTATTAGATACTAATTGTAGAAGAATTAACCCAGATACAAAGAACAGCGTGCTCCTAAAGTGGATGAATATTCACCGAATGTGTTCACCCATTTATTATATATAATAATCTAATAAAACTGGAGAAACTGTATTAGCAATCTCTTTTGAATGAAACAGTAGACTGAGTAGCCGCTCGGGTAATATAAAGTTGGAAGAAAGAAACAGGAAATTTAATTCAACTTTTACTTTCCATTTTGAATTTTAATGTGCCAGAATCGAAACTCTGCTTTACCGAAATGAAGAATATGAAGCATAGAAGCCAAATATCAATAATTCAAATGCTCCAGGAAGTAAGAAGCAATGTTTGCAGAGGAATAAAAATTAAACGGAATCATCTCCGAGGATCTTAAGCCATCAACGAAAAGCTGCAGCTCTCCCTGAAACATTTTCGTAACGAGCAATGCCGAAGCGTGCATTACGCCATTTAACGCGGTGTTAGAATACTCGCACGTACCAGCTTGCGAAATGCTTGTGTTGTTATTTATATTCTCATGTTAACCGCACGTCCCTTGCACCGCCATTAACGCAGACGATTACACGCGACCAAGTGCACTTACATAATGAAATGCAACAGCCTGCTGTGTGCCTGCAAGCGTGCAGCGCCTGGAAGCTGGGCAACACTTGGCACACTGATGGGTACTGGTTGCGTTCAACTCTTTCGATTTACCACTCTAAGGGAAACTTGCGCACTTCTCTCCCACTCTATTCAAACTTTAGAGGCGGTATTAACTGCGTTTGAGGTATTTGGCGTGGTAAATGGGAGTTGCGATGTTTATTCTTTGGTAAATTATTGGCGGAAGGTTTGAGGAACCCGTGGGACACCTTGGTTCTCGAGTCCTCAGGGTCTGGGAAGTTACATTTTTAATGACTGCGAGATGCACTGGTGCTACTCTCGAAGCGAGGACTTTGAGTAGCTTCTGGAATGTATTGGCTTATTTGCAGTTAGGGACACTGAGAATTGATGAGGAGAAGAAAGTAGGAAGGTGCGAAGGAAGAAATCTCAAGGTGTGCGTAATTACATTACTTAATTCCCTGTTTTGTATCCTAGATACTTTGTTACGCTTAATAACAGATTACCTATGATACAATAAGGGTACGTGGTGGTTAATCATAGCTCCAGGGAAGAAAGTTTTAATTTTGCAAATTAACCGCGTGGCCTTTACCATTTTAAGGACGTAAAAACGTTGAAGCCACAGTGAAAGTAAATGGCTGTTAATAACGAGTGCAAACCGAGAAAGATTATATGTGCTTTACCCCTGAAGGGAGTCATTAGTGCCAAAGAGGATATCATTACATCTAAACTATAATGGCAATTACTGTAAACAATTTCAGGCTTAAGTGACGGAGGGGAACCCTAGGATAATACAATGGAAAGTACCGAGTAATAGAAATGCTTGGCGTTGGGAAATACCGAGATGCAGGTAATGTTAGCGAGTGAATCAATAGCTGTCCAGGAAGACATCTCTCAAACAAATTCAGTAGTTCTCTTCGCTCGTCAATAATCCTTCAGTTATACTTATCACCACTTCCTGACCAATTATCGAACAATACTCGAAGAGCGCGCCACGGTGCCCTCGAAGAAGCATCCTCCCAAAAATAAATTATACTATGATACTCAGCCAAGAGAGTACTCCACCAAGCAGGCAGCCCCGAAGCAGAAAAGGTCCTCCGATCACTGCTCACAAATCAACCAAAATGCACAGAGACATGGAAGTAAGCACCGAGCACCAATGTCTGAGCTTCCCAGCAAATCACTTATCCAGCCGGAAACAGGTAAATTACCTGTCGCACTATCCTATCCATAACTACGGTGAAGAAAACTGGAGCACCGTTGGAACGAAATGCTGAATTATGGTGACGTTTTAGCGCATACCTAGCTTATATAGGGAGCCCGGCTACGCCTACAAAGAATCGTTTCCTGTCGGGCACGGATTCGTCGGATGCACACCGATATCCAGCTGGAGGAGGACCCCCGGGTGGAGGATCAGCGAGGATCCAACCTCTGCATCTCTCTCCTCCCCCTGGTACTCCAGTTCACATAGGAACGCCAGGCGTGTGGAAAGCCCGCGCTTTATTTCCCATTGTTCTTCGGCGGCGGCATGCGCGATTTCGGGGCCGACGCGCGTATGAGAGGAACGCGCGTCTCATCCAGAGCGGAGAAAGCTGATTACTTCACCGCGTGGGACTGGCGCGGAGCTAGCTGGCCCGGCGCGAACCTCCCCGCAGCCGACTAATTAGCTAATCGAGGCTTAATTAAGGCAGGACCATTGTCCATACCCTCGCGCGGATCCTTGCTTTCGACCGGTGGCGCAATTCTGGAGTGTTATTAGACTCCTCTGGCTACTGGGGCATGGTGGTGGTAGTGGCTGAGGGGCAGTTTTTTAGAGTAATGGGGAAGTTGAGTGTTTTGGGGAAGATTTATTTGTTTTTTTTTTATTATTTTCCTGTGCACATTATTTATTGCCACTCTCATGCACGTGATATACACACCGGGGGGTATGGCGTTTCAACTTTAAACTTTCAAGGTATTTTGCTGATTTTATACTGCCCAACGGAACTCTAAGTCAATTTTTTTACTCCCACGCTTTTTCAACTCTCTCTCTCCAATTCTCGGGTATTTTAGTCAGGCCCATAATATCCTCCTTTATTCTCTATCCTCGTCCTTTTACTACTATATATTATTAAGGGTGGGGTAACATAACCCACAACCCCCTTCCCTATTATAGGGTCCCAGCAGCAAGCGGCGTTCCAGAAGAAAAACCGTCGGTCACCCATCCCTTCTCAGAACGCCGCCCCGCAATGCTTAAAACTTCGGTGTGCAAATGAGAACCTGTTATCCATTACCGCCACTGGTTTTGGAGAAGGTGTGAGATGGAGGTTGAGGAGTGGTTTGAGGCTGAAGGGTGTGTTTATATTAAAGAGAGTTGTGCTAAGTTTGAGGCGCGCTGGGGAGAGGTACATGGCTCGGTCTTTGTTTGGTAAATGGAATGGCAGCGCTGCGGATGGAATTCAATTCACAGGTGAAATGTACACGGATTGGGAAAAAGTTGGGTCGGGTCTAGGTTGAGGAGTTGATCAGATCTGAGTTATTCTGTTTTGCTCATTTCTGGAGAATGAACGCTGCTATATGGTGCGAAAAATAAGAGTGCCATTTGGTACAGGTAATCCTTACAGGCATCTCTCTTCAGTGGCGGATTTAAGATAAAAGGCCCCAGTAGCAAACGTTCTTAGGGGCCCATTTTTCGGGGAGATAAAGAACTACTTTACTAGAAGCGGGCAAGTGTACAGAAAAGTATAGAAAAAAAATATAGTGCTTGGATAAAATCATAATGTATTTTTGAAGACAGGGCCCTAGGGCCCCATTTTTCAAGAAAATAAAGCGGTAGTTTACTAAACCCGGCTCAGTGTGATAATACAGAAAAACATGTAATTTGGATCAAATCATAATTTGTTTTAAGGATGGGGCCCTGGGGCCTTCCGAGCCCAGCTCAATTAATTTAATTAGGTATTACTGTTTTCAGTAAAAGTCTTTGGGATCTATGCCTTTCTACTTTGTCGAATATTTTACTCTAATGTCAGAGAGGAGCAGCTAAAACAATCTGATTAGTTAAACTCCCGGGTTTCTCAAGCTACATCATAGTGCCAAAAAACTTTCTTTGAGAAGTGATTGTTTGTTTTTCAGTCGAGAGATCGGAACACATCAAGTATCCTTCATCTCACGGTCTTCGTGACTCCGTTTCCGTGTAAACTTCAGCGCGCGGCGGCGCGTGACAAGAAATGGCACGAGCCCGAGCACAATGTGTAACGCAAATGGATACAGGCTACGACGAGATCGGCACGCAGACTGATTTAGAAAGTAACGCGTGTTTGGATAGCGCTAAAATTGCGTTTTACCTTGGTCATTGTGATTGAACGACCGCATTGTTACATTGTTACGGGGAATCACATTTCGCAAGTCATCCTTGGTGTTCCTAGAGTTATTTGGAGTGTGGGTCCAGTCTCTGATTGCCGATCTCTTCTCGTTTGTTCTCGAGAATTGTTTAATAGACATTGTTGGGAAGTTAAGAAGATCGGAGAAGTGATAAGTATGAAATTTGAGGGGGGAGGAATTTTGGGGAATATAAGAGTGTCTAGATATGGAGTGTCACTCCAAATATGGAGTGTCCAGATGTTCTATTATCTTGAATTTTATTATTAGAAAAGTACTGAATTAGGTTTCAATAGTGTCAAGAATTGTATTATGTCACGTGGAGCTTCGAAACTTGAAGTTAGAAGTCCAGAGACTTCTTAGTATTTCTGATTCGGAACTCAAGAACTACAAATGTGAGGTCCGAGGACCTAGCACTACGAATTGGAGCTCAGAAAATTGAGCTTTGTGGTCCACATGACCAAGTACTATGATTTGGAGCTCATAAATGGGAGCTATGAAACCCAGAAGATCTAGTACTATGATGTGGAGCTCAGAAATTGGAGCTATGAAGCCCAAAAGACCTAGTACTGTGATTTGGAGCTCATAAATTGGAGCTATGAAACCCAGAAGACCTAGTACTATCATTTCAAGCTCAGAAATTTCAGCTGTGAAGTCCAAAAGACCTAGTACTATGATTGGGAGCTGAAAACCTGAAGCTTTGCAGTCCAGAAGACCTAGTACTGTGATGTGGAGCTCAGAAATTGGAGCTATGAAGCCCAAAAGACCTAGTACTATGATGTGGAGCTCAGAAATTGGAGCTATGAAACCCAGAAGACCTAGTACCATCATTTCAAACTCAGAAATTTCAACTGTGAAGTCCAAAAGACCTAGTACTATGATTGGAAGCTGAAAACCTGAAGCTTTGCAGTCCAGAAGACCTAGTACTGTGATGTGGAGCACAGAAATTGGAGCTATGAAGCCCAAAAGACCTAGTACTATGATGTGGAGCTCCGAAATTGGAGCTATGAAGCCCAGAAGACTAGTACTATCATTTCAAACTGAGAAATTTCAGCTGCGAAGTCCAAAAGACCTAGTACTATGATTGGGAGCTGAAAACCTGAAGCTTTGCAGTCCAGAAGACCTAGTGAGATCATTTGGGTCTCAAGAACTGAAACTATGAAGCCCAGAAGATCTACTACTATGATTCAGAGCTCAGAACGTAAACTGGATTCCGTAGACCTATGATTACGTCTCGGAGCTGAAAAGCTTAAGCTAATTAGCCAGCCGGGATCGTCCCAAGCGTTGCCCTGAGAACTGTTTTCCATGTCCTAGGGCCGGTTTCCATCCGCAAGCCGTAACGAGATTAATGATCGTCGATCTGGTTCCGCGACAATGCGCCCCCTAATCGGAGCGCCCGATCTAATCTCCCGGGATCAATGAGTCAAACGGAACCTAATCAAGGCGGGTTTATTGTTTATTTAACGCGGTGCGAATTTCACACTTTCGATTCCCCTTTCGTAACCTTTCCCCTGTGATTGTTGCTCGCCGTTACGTCAACGGAAACAATCAAGTTGCGATAAACACGCGCTGCTACCCGCTGGACGATTTACTTAATTAACAACGGCCCCGTTGCTTTTCGGTAACAGGGAAGTCGCTGCATTGTTGGGCTCAAAAATTTGTTACATCTGTTGCACAAGTGCCTCCGCAAATTTTGCAATCCACTTAATAGAATATTGCAGACATCCGCTTAAGTGACTTGTGATGTCTTCGATCATATTTACACTGTCGATAGCTGGCAACAGTGAGCGGAGAAGAATTAAACTGGAAATGTTAAACTTCGTAGAATCTGTAACTGTATATATTTCGTATTTAATCATTTGGTGCTTTCAAAAAAATTCCGAGAACAATCTCCTTCCACCATCTCTCTTCAGCGAGTATGATGGACAAGGTCGCGGCGGTTACAAAGGAGGATGCTCTAAATTCAATTCGAGATTGCACAATCACCCTCCAGACAATTCGATCTCTCTAACTTGTTATGAAACAGCATCACGTGAATAATGAATTAAGTCAAAGAAGAAAGGCATCATCTTGGCGCCTGGCGCGAGTTCTTTCGCCACCTTTGACGCACGAGGTCCTTCTTAATCCTCGATTGGAAATAAACGGAGGATGCGTAGACTGAAGCATTTTTTATCTTCGCTCTGCGCGAGATATTTCGTAACGATGAACGAACAGATTTGAAATCCAACACCGCATCAGACTTAAGTCAGATTTCGTTACAAAACAATCGTTTATTAAAAAAAATTATACCGAAACAGTTTGCTAAGACTCTTCAGGTAGATGTTGTTTCGACTGACGGTGTTTCTTAAATTTACTGACTGGCCTGCTTTCGTTTTCTGGCTTTGAAGCAGTGTTCGTTAATGTCGCTGTACTTCTTTCCTTAATGTCTTTCACCACCTAAAATCATTGTTGAATGAGTTCAATTTCGGATGTTTATTAATTCGTTCGAGACAATATTTTAATTCCTTACTGTTTCATATGCAGATGGTTTAAATGTTTCTTCTTCCTCCTCCTCCTCCTCCGTTTCATAATCAGGTAATGCAGTCTGCCCCACAGAAATGTCATTCGGAGACCTCTTTAAGATAGACTTGGGCTTTGAAAATATCCTATAAATATCTGCTGGTGTTCCTATCGAATCGTCTGACTCTGCGACTGGTTTCGTATCAGAGTGACTAAACTCTATACGTAGGATATCTTCTGCATCCTCGCTGCTGGCTTCCTTCTCTTTTACAGAGTCTTCGACTTTGGTTTCATTCACTTCTTCTGCCTCCACAAATGAAACCGATCTTTTGATTTTACGCTTAGGCTCAACAATTTCTTCTGACTCAGCTATGCTTTTCTCTTCCACTTTCGGGTCTTCCCTCTCGCTCTCCGAGGAGCTTTCCATTTCGTAATATTCTCCTTCTTCTCCAAAGAGTTCAGACCGCTCATCCTCCAATCTGTAAATCATACTAGTCGCTTACAAGGTCTCTGAATTCAATTACAAACGAAACCACATACCTGTTGAACTCGTCCGCCAACTCTTCCTCGATCTCAAGCTGATCGAGTCTGTGAAACAGATCCTCCTCCGTCTCGATCTTTTTCTTCTCTTCTTCCTTATGTTCGGCTAGTTTCTGGTGGTACATCCTCACCCTCTCCCTGTGTTTCGCTGCAAGAGGAATTCGTTTAATTACTTATACACAGTGTTTAAAGATAAGAAGCAATTACTTTTCCATTCGTCGATTTGCTCCTGGTTCCAGTGCTCCACTATTTCGCTACCAGCGCAGTCCTCGAACGCATTGCTGTCTATTACGGTCATTCTAGTCTCGTACAAATCTCTCTCCACGTTTAGCTGCTTCAACTTTTCTTCCGCTCCTAACAAAAGCGTATATAATCTTACTCAGCTTTTTTCATTCAAACTACGAATGTAACCGGTGGAACATACTTTGGACTCTTCTTTCACACAGTGCAGCTGCACCAGTAGCACTGTACTTCGCGAAGTAGCCATCGCCCAGGCAGGCGAGCACCTCGTTGGTGTGAATTAATTTTCCTTTCATGAGCGCTCGCTTTCCTATCGGCACCATGCAATTTACGTACAATTCCTTTTGGAAGGTGCTCAACGCCTCGGCGACTTTTAAGTGACCATTTTTGTAGGCTCTCCAAACTTTCTGCTGTTCTTCGTTTTGTTTGATGACCTTGAAAAAATAATTTTGGATTGTTAGAAAGCATTGTAATTGCAGATCGAAGTGTTATCTGCAGTCTTCTGAAGTGAGCAAAGAAGTGAACGATGTGAATGTAAGGTTATGTGCGTTTGTAAAGTGAAAATTATAGATTTTTCGATTTGATAGAAAATGAAGGTTTTAACGGTAATTTTACGATCTATTGTTTTTGGATCTTCGAAAATCTACCTTCAAGTAGGCTTCATCCAAAAGTGCTCGTTGAAATTTGCGTGCTTTATCTTCGTAGTTCATTACGAGGTTAATGGATGATGTTTATAAAAGAATATACAGTGAAAGGTGGTGAAAGATATTTATTTGAAATACATAAGTACTACACTGTCGATCAGAAAAGTTGTCAATCCCACTCCTGTCTCCTGTCTCATATATATATATTAATAGAATAAAATTAAAAGAGAAATATAAAACTAAAATCTAAGTTAGAAATGGGAATGAAAGTTGAGAACAAAATAATAATAATGAAGGAGAGAAGGAGATAGAAGAATGGAAGGAATGAATTAATGTTAAAGAGAATATAGTATAATCTGTGTATGAATAGAGTGTATAGGTATATTCCGTTGAGTATAACGTAGATAAGAATAGACTATTGTTCGTTGGGCAATATGAGAATGTATCTCGAAACGCCACTTTTGGTGACTTGTGTAAAGATTGTACCAAAGGAAAAAATAAACCTAAACCTATATATTAACAAACTGTTTGATGTTTAGAATTTGTACTATTACGATAAAGACGAATGCGGGGCGAAAAGGCATTCCGTAGCGCTATTTATTTGTACGGAATATGATATTCGCATTAGTAGCATTTTCGCTTCGCATTATCAGTGTAAAAAGCGGAGAAATTTTGATAGAACAGAAGTGAGAAATTCAAACGAATCGATTACTCAAACGGTCGCGTGGCGCTCAGTGGCGCTGTCGTCCGCGCCACGAATTCTCGCATTATAGAAATGTCTTGTGTGAAATCTCATCGCGAATTCGCACTTTATACCGAATTAAGGCCGTCGCGGTGAATTTTAGCGAAGCGAATCTACTTTTCTCGCTTAAGCGAAGGGCGAATTCCACTTGCGCCAAATCGCCCGTGAGTTCCATTACAGTAGGTTTTCCTGTACGCGACTGGACACATCGTCAAGAATTTCAAAGTCGATTTTCTCGAAAATGAAGCGCAATATCAAGAAATTTTATTCTTTCTTTTCGACTTATTTACTTGTTATACGTCGAAAAGAAAGAGCAACTCTTTTTCATATCGCGCTTCGTTTTCGAGAAAATCGACTTTGAAACTCTTCGCGTTGCGTCTAGTCGCGTATAGGAAAACCTGCTTTAATGAAAATCACCTTGAAGAATTTCAAAGTCGATTTTCTCGAAAGTGAAGCGCAATATAAAAATAAGTTACTCTTTCTTTTCGAGTTATAACAAGTAACTAAGTCGATAAAAAGGAATACAATTTTTTGATATTGCGCTTCATTCTCGAGAAAATCGGCCGAAGTAGTAATAATCATTACTAAAGTAATAGCTTCTTCGTTCCTCCGCCACGTGGCGCCACACATCGCATCACTGATCCCCATCATAGAAAGGCAGTCTATACCTCTCAATAATTCGTGAACTCTTTCCTTGTTTCTTTTCCCGTCGAAGGAGAATTATTAACGCAAGATGGTTAGTGGACAAGTGAAAATCCGTTTACATCTAAAACATCATAACCGATCAGCCTTTGAATGTTTAATAATCTCTTTTCCGGGCGCGATTGGAACCCAAATCTTCAGAAAATTCTTTCCGTCGCACAGTGTTGAAAATAATCACCTCACACATAACCTCTCTTTCTAGCTCAACAGAATGTCTAACCTCTCGGTTCTAATTAAATATTTTTCCCTTCATCACCTGCGCCCGTTGATATTAATTACACCTCGATAATCTTCCCAAGTCGAAAAAACACTTTTTAATTTAATTTAATATAATTTTTCGGCTTAATCCAAACTTAACCTCGTAGAAATCATAAAATTCTGTGTTCGTCGGGTATTAGAGAAAACATGCACCACTGACTATTTCAATGTTCGAACGTAACTGCCGAAGTGTTTAAAAGTGTTTTACTGAGAATAGTGATGTGATTGTTATTTCAGGGTAAGGTTAAGTGTTCCGAGCTGAGGACGAAAGATAAGAAGGAGCTGCTCAAGCAGCTGGAGGACCTGAAAACAGAGCTGACAAATCTGCGAGTCGCCAAAGTCACTGGCGGAGCTGCTTCGAAGCTTTCAAAGATGTACGTATAAATTTCGATGGTCTCTCTACTAATTTACTGACGTATCGTCGAAGCAGAATGTCGCAGTTGTAAAAAGAAGCATACTTCTGATCTCGTTGAGTTCGTTTTATAAAAAGAGACGCAGAGATTCTATCTAAAACTTGAATTCAAAATTGTTCACTTGATAGAATTGGAAACTTTTATCCAATAACATTTTACAGGATATAGAAGCTCTGATGTTCGAAAAGAATGTGTAGAAAGAAGAAAATTTATTAGAGCGCCGGGTTGTTTGTTTACGAGGCGAGCAATTCTTTTTATTTCTTTCAGCCGAGTCGTGAGGAAAGCGATAGCTAGGGTATACATTATCATGCACCAAAAGCAGAAGGAGAATCTGCGCCTGTTGTACAAAAATAAGAAGTACAAGCCTCTGGACCTGAGGCCAAAGAAGACTCGGGCGATCCGAAGGGCACTGACACCTTTCCAGGCAAACAAAAAGAACTTGAAGGAAATACGCAAGAGGTCTACCTTCCCCATACGGAAATATGCTGTAAAGGTGTAAGCTACGAGGTATCGATAAGGGACAAAATAAAGATTTTCTAAAAATGCGCCATGGTTCAACTGGTGAAAGAAGGGACGAACCTCCGAAAGTATTGGCGAATGCTTTTTATTTTCTATAGAAAAGAGTACAAAAGCTAAAATTAGACACACAGCTTCCACTCGATAGAGGATCCAATGTAATCCCTGATTGTTCAACGTCTAACGTTTGAATTTCACAACGCACCTCGGAATATTTTCGTAGATAGTTTTATTAAGAGTTACAATTAACTTAACTTGAGAATGAATACACGAGAATGAAAATTAATTTAGCGTTGAGTCGCAATGAACGCATGATACATGATTTGTAAGTATAGTACACACAGAAGTTTTTATCCAAGATCTCCGATCGATCGAATAAGCTTAGATGTTGAACGTTCAAGAATTAATAGAGGGGACTAAGGGGAGCTTAAAGGCGTATGCCGGGGTTTCTAGAGGCCACGAAGTTGAGGAGTTCGTCGCTGTCTTCGCAAACGAATGGTTTTCGATGATGACAGGCCACGTCGTGCCATTTGATTCCGTCGTTGTAGAAGTTGTTCAGAATCGACAAGCAGGACTCGTCGTTACCCTGTAACAGGAATAATTAATTCGTAAATTTCTATTGAAACTATTAATACGAAGAGAAAAATCGCAGTAGTTACCTGAGCAGCCTCGCGATTGTCAGGCTGTGGCTGTCCGTAGCCACCAGTGTTGCTCCAGTCGCCGGAGTTACGCTGACTGGTGGGCCCTATTTTGGCCCCGGAACCTGACCAGAACCATCCGTTGACATTCTGCGGTTGAAGATCTGGTCTGTCGCAACCATTGAAGTTGCACTTCCGTCCCGATGTCCAAATGTACCTCACATTTCCTGCAGACGATCAGATTTTCATACAACAAGGCGTAAAGTCTGCCAGTTCCGCGGTGACGAGACTGTGGCTTTACCTCGAACGACTCTCTGCTTAATAAACTCGTTCTCTTGCGGCGTTTCGAGGGAAACTGCGTCCATACAGTGTCTTCTGCAGATGTTACGGGAATCGAGCCAGTCTACCTCGAGGCTTCTAGTGGGCTGGTGCTCCCAACTGAAGAAGTACGAGTGTGCTACGCCCCTGGCGTCTCTGTAGCTAGCGTGTCGCACCCCTGAAAATACATTCGGTTCCAATTATCCTCGCCTCTTTCGCGAAAAGCAGCGAAACAGCCCTTCCGTGTTTGAAAAGCGCTTACGGTTGGCACAACTGCGTGGGTCGGGAAGGGCCAGTCGACGTTGAGCGTCCACCGCTACGCCAGCGAGCAGCACCATTAGCCATATCGCCTTCATATTCTTGAATCTTCGAAAATAGGAAAAAAAAGTAATTAAATCTTGCGGTCGTAAAGCATGGGATTAATTCAGCCGGTGCCTCGTTATCTTTTTCAGCGTCCTCCGAGGAACCTCCGCTCGAAAGAAACGAGTGTCGAAGTAGTCGCTTAAGGAAAAAGTTTCCGGGGAAGCATCTCAGAGTAATTATTATTCATTAGTTTCAATTTCTTCGAGAGGAAGCGCTCGGTCAGGAGGAAATTATTTTCCGTGCTGAATCTCTAGTAGGTAAGAGTTCCCTGGGAACGAATCTCCGCCGAGGGTGAAAGGAGGCTTTTCAGGAGTGAGTTATGGTTCGAGAAGGAAAGGAGACGCATCTCAGTGGATCTCTCTCACGCCGACTGACGATGAAAAATGTCAGGTGATTTTGCAACAGGTACTAGCCGTTTTTTTCTTCTTTTTATAATGTACCGGTAACTTTCATCGCAACTCTATGGACCTGCAACTTTCTAAATCGTCTCCGCGGCAGGAGCATACGGCTCGTAATTAATTGCTGTAGCGTGCCCCAACTTGTAAATCTCCATTACAATGCGCGATATTTTCTGGCAAAAGCAAATTAACAGGCGCAAGTTTTCGAAAAATGCTATAGGAACGGCAGATATTTCGGAACAATTTTCTTTGCTCGGAAACTTTTGCACAAGTAATGTAGTTTGATAATCAAAATTGGACCTAAATGTGAGAATAATACACCATACAAGAGAATAGAATAGGATATTTGCATAACATAGAATTGATCAATGAAACCGGCTGTAGTAAATGGTTAGTATTTGAAGAGGGATGTAATGAATAGAGTGGAAGATTCCAATGAAGAGGAAGCGATTCTTTGCTTTTTTGTGGCGTAACCAGTTTCTTATATTGGTGCCGTGCTTTCTAACTATTCGGGTAATACAGACTCCACTGTATTACACTTTCTGCGGTCGCGTTTGATGACCACGTTTGGAATTCCGCGCTATTACGAGCTTGATGAAGTCTTGCTTTCGCTGAGAATTAGACTGTCAGCGGCCGTTCACCTAGAGCAAACGAATGCCCAAGTATCGCGGAAGCGATAACCGAGCGATTGAAAGTCTCTGTTATAGAATTCGAACGGAAGATTCAAGAATAATTCGTAACCATTGTCGGGGAGAGATTGCTGCGCCGCGTAGGTAATTCGTTCGTACGATATCTCTTGCGGTTGCAGCAATAGTGCATTAATTGAATTGAATTATTGGCTGACGCAACGTTTGCCCGATGGAAACGTGCATTTGTTCCGCCAACGGTGACCACGGCTTTAATTAACTGGTATGTATCGAATTATATCGTACAGTTTCTATTTTTTCTCTAATAAATGTTAGGTTATGTGAGCGGGAGGGAGATTTGAAATTGGGTTTAGGATTGAGTAACGAGAATCGTAACTCCTACTTAGATTATTTATTTTTCGAGAGTCAAAAGTCGAGTATAATGTACAGCGGCACGGTTTCGGTATTTTTTTTTGCAAATATTAGGTTATGTGAAAGGGAGGGAGTTTTCAAATTAAGTAATGGGTCTCGGGGTTCTGCTCGAATCATTTTATTAATCAAAAGAATTCTTTGTCTCTCAAAAGTTGAAAGTCGAACTGACTATCCAACGGCACGTAATTCGGGCGGAAGGTGTTAGCAGGATTTCTAAAATGGACAATCGGCCGGATGCGGCTTTCGACAGACGTATTAACGACATTCTCGCACATGTATTGCGTAATAATTATGAAGGATTAAGAAATCCAGTGTTGGTTTCCTATTGAGTATACTTTCGCAAACCTACATGCAACGAGGAAAAATTTTCAAATATCCACCTCCAAAATTTTCCGTAGGAAATATCTAATAGCGCCATCTCTGCTCCACTTTCCGCACTAAAAAAGAAAGTCACGAAACATTGACTGTGTTGATACCCCTCGGCTGATGGTGTCTAGATCTTTTTTGACCCACTCCTAACACGTAATCAATAGTAATCAATACTCCAAAAACATAAAAAAAAGGAAAACATTGGGAATAGAATCCGCTTTTTAGGAACAAATTGACCCATTTCTCTCTTCAATTTTATATTCCACTAAAACAGCGTTTCCCAATCAGTGTTTCGGGAAAAGTTATCTTACACTAAAATTTAAACATTACAAAAATCTTTAAATTATCCGACGAGAGACATACACATCTGATTGCAAAATTTGAATGCACATTTTATAAAAAAAAACTGTCGAGGTTTAGGGTTGCGTCAAAAGTTTAGTGGGTCCGGAAGGTTTCCGCGACAAAATTTAATTGGGAAACGCTGCCCCGGAGTTTCGTTTCACCGCGTGATATCAAGTGATATCGTATCGTCTCCGTACGGGCTCGACCACATTTCATTAGGGATCTGCCCTACTTGCAAGCGATATCCCATTCCCGAGCGTTCTGTGGGCTCTAGATACTTTTTTCGTGACATGTGCCTCCGCATTGTCCCTAGCCATAGGGTGAAAATACTGGCCGTGGCGAGAGAGAAAGGGGGAGGGACGGTGGGTTTATTTCGTATCCGCATGTGTGCTGGCTGGAACCGTTATCTGGCCGGCTTTATATCGTCCGGTTACGAAGTTGGCTGTGTGTTCTGCGTCTCTCTTAACGGCTCCCCGTCTGTCGGGTAAGCCCGCTGCATACAAGGTGGTCTCGTCGTATTCGGGACGAGTACACCAATACAAAAACGAGTAGGAGCGCGGCTGTCGCATTCGACGGGAGGGGAAAAAAGGAAGAAAATTGGTGTCGGTTCATTTTCGACTTTCGCTCGATCCAGATCGATCGACGATCGTTACCCCTTACCGCGTGTTCCATTTCTTCCTAATCGGCTCCTCGTGGGATCGATATTCGGGCGCGTTTCCATTAGAATGCGGGATAGGTTTTGTTGAAAATACGTGTGTAGGAAAAGGTTTTAATGGCTGCTCGGGACCGGCATGTCGACGAACTGAAAGCACGCGCATTCCTACGTTAAAAAGTCATCTTTATTCAAATGGCTGCTTGACATGTGGGTCACTGGTGACACCCGTTGGGTCGAAAATTGAGTATCTCTTGAAATATGTGGGTCTGTGTGCTTAGCATTCGTAGAAGAAACGAGGTGGACGAATAATTGCGGGCAGCGTTTTTTAAATGTTTGCGCGGGGGCGCAGTTGCATTTCGGGTGGGATCTATGGATATCGATTTTATTATTAGTAATGGGAAAATAACTAGATCCTCGTGAACCCATTGAGAATTACTCTAAATAAAATTGAACTCACTTTCCGTTTAGCAGTCGATATACAGGGTGGGACACCTAACTCTACCACTTTAAATTACTTTCAAACTGTTTGTTATATAGAAAAATGTTTTAGAGAAGAATTGTCTGGTATCAAGAGAAGCGTGCAACGTGATAATTGGTTTTTCGCCATTTTGTTTTTTTATCGAGATATGAGGTAGGCAAGTGTTGTACGAATTTTCCAGTCACATAAGTTTACAAATAATTTAAGGTGGTAGAATTAGGTGGTTCGTTCTGTATACAGTTGGAAGTGTTTATGCGATTGTAAAGTCATACAAATTTATTTAATGACTGACTTCGGCTTCCAAAGCTAGCGTTAATTAGCATCTGAATTTCCGATGAAAAAATTCCGGGAATTTGTCCTACTTCTGTGAGAGTGCGTAGCTTTTCAGCTCACGTTTCCAGTTTCCTCGAACTTTTACTCGGACATCGTATGTACGATAAGGACGAAGGTTTCTCTCTATTAATTCCACTCACACAGGAATTTTCAATTAGAAGTAAACGTGAATGGGTGTCAGTTTCTATTTTCCTTTCGCGAAGGATCTCGTAAGATCGGGCCATAAATCTTCGATCCAAGTAATACTTCAGTGGTGTATGTTACTGGTTGCATAGTTGCGTACTACTCGCGCCGATCTTACGCAAGGAAAGTACCTTCGCGAAGATAAACCTATTCGCCGTTCTCGCGAATCGGAGAGAAAGTGAGCGATCTTCAAAACAAGCGTGTTTACCTAAAAAAACCGAGGTCGAGTAGCGTGGTGGGGTGCTACATAGTACCGCGTAGAATCTTTTACTCGAATGAAATGGCGAGGTGCATTGCAGAATTGCAGTTGCGCGCAATTTCATTCGGCTAAAAATGACGAATGTAACCTGAAAGAGAATAAAAACCTTAACCTTAAAAATGACTAGTAAGTATTTGTTCGTTACAAAGAAACTAGCCTTTGTTTTTCTATTATTATCGTAATTTTGTCTGGTAACAATCTGTATTCGCTATTTGCGAAAATAGTTGCTAGATAAAAGGGTAAAGCGTGAATAATTTTGGAATAGTTGTTATTAATAAGTTAGGCGATTAAATTGTTAAAGGGGAATCTACTTTGAGTAATGAATAATTATTGTTTTTAATGTTATTATGTTAATTATGTGTATGGGGAATATATCGTGTTTAATAATCGGTGACGAGTTCATTTAAGAGACTTGCCCGCTAAATTTCTTGAATATGGAAAGCGTGGGAACTGTGGGGCTGATTCTCATGCCGCGAATTTGATAAAACGTAGAATACATGGACGAAAAATAGCGAAATGCGTAATTGAGGGCGAGCCATTAATTACGGGCAATTCGATATGCACCGTTAATTATGCTCCCTTTTGTGTGCCAAAACAAAGGCTTTAATTTGGTGTCGAAACTGGTGACGAAGTAGTAATTTTCTTGAATGTACATAATTGAAATTTCTACTGAAAAGATATTGTATAAATTATTTCGACGTTACTGTCCGGAATTTTTGGTTTTTAAGCAATGCAAAATGGAGCATACTACAACAAATTCTTCGGGTACTTCAAATTTTATTCTTTCACAGCTAGAATAAAAAACGTTTTCATTAACCAAAATGATAAGTGCATTCCCAACCCAAAAATTCCGTGTGAATGTAGAATAGATTTCCTACTAAAATTCACCCTGTAGATATGAAATCAGCCCTTAAGATTTTCCACGCTTTACCTTCTCTCAATACAATTTCGTAACGCTGCGAGATAGAACAAAATTCTAAATACAAACATCCTTCAATTTATTTTGCTCTATCTATTAACCCCCCCCCCCCCCCCCCCAAACGCGATAATTTTGCGATCTGATTCCTCCCCTCCAGAGTGAATTTCCCTAAAAAAAATTTCCTTAAAATCAGAATCATCGAGTTACGAGCATTCCTTAAAAAAAATCGCGCTTTTCAAGTCGTGCGCAGGCACTGCGCGAAAGGGGCGCGCAGATGCGCAGGGAAGGGCGCCAAAACGGCTAATAGGAAAAGGATGGCCAAAGAGAAAGCCCCGGCGGTGTCACAGCGCGGGTCACGCGAGGCGATCCGTTCGATCCTGAGGCTGCCGCTTTCGATTTCTCCCGCTGCACTTACCTATAGAATCTTCCTATTGCCTTCTTACGGGCTTGTCGATCCCTCGGGATCCTCGAGCGGAAATTAGGGTCCGTGCAGCACGAAGAATGGCCACGAATGCGTCGGCGAATGAGAGTTGCGCCGGGTTGCGGTGTTTTAGGCTGGTCCAACGACGCAAAGCTCGTCCACGGCTCGTCGATCGCGGCGAGAAAGAAGAATGAACTGCGGTGTACGGGCAGGCAACCGGTATATAGCCGGCCCACATTCCCTTCTGGCTCGAGTAACCCAGATTCTTCCCACCCGAGCGTGTCTGGGGAACATCTTCGGGGGCCTGAAAGGGGCCCTGGATAATTCCCAGCACCTCTCACTGAACGCCCTCCCCCCTCCCCGCGGGCCCAAGCCCCCCTCCACCTCCCGATTCGCCAGTCAAGCCTTCCTCGAAGTCGTCTTTCGTTGCTAGAATTCGTTTTTCCTCGCGTTGCAGTCCCTGGCTGTGATCGACTCTTGAAATGGAATTTGCCCAGCGAGAGCCGATCAGAATGGACACTTTACGTCCTTGTAGCTTTACCGGAAACGAGGTACCGATTTTTCTGGTTCTTCTAACGATAGTTCTACTTAACCGAAAGGGACACGTATATTTATGATATATTTAATATAATTTACATCGTTTCGGGGGGCAATAGAAATAACTTTCAATTGAATTGTGTTTTACGGTGGCTTCTAGCACCATTCAGCTTTTGTCAGGGAAATGTTGCGTCAAGTGTTTTCAACTGTTCTGTACAGTCTTCTCTGTCGAACTGAGGGTAACTCGTCTGTGGGAGTTTGTTGTATACTGCGTACAGTTCGCAGATTCCTTTAGTCGTTTCTGTGTGCTTAGTCGCCTCTACGATTGTCGTATAAAAATAACCCAGACACTGTAGCGAGACAGTGTCACATCAATTAAAACCCATCCACCGTAAGAAAACCTAGGCTTTCACTCCTCCTCCTGGATACACTTCTCTACTAATTCTCTCAAGTTAGGGTTCTCCATGGCAGCTGCGATCCGCTCTTTGTCGTTTATTTGCTTGTTTACTAGAACACGAAATACTCAATCAACGAACCGCAGTGACGTATTCGTACCAGCGTAGCGAACCGCACTTACTCTCTTCTTCTGTGGAGTGCGCACCCTTCTTTATGTATATGTCTAGCTTGAAAAGAGCCACTAACTGACGCTCCAACTTGACCCTAATACACAGACCGATCAGCGTTGCAAGCGAACAATGGGGCACGGTCGGGTTAAACTCGATGCGTATCACGGATACTCCTTTGGGCGTTTGCTGAGAGATTTCG
This sequence comes from Andrena chrysosceles, assembly GCA_963855975.1. Lineage (NCBI taxonomy): Eukaryota > Metazoa > Arthropoda > Insecta > Hymenoptera > Andrenidae > Andrena > Andrena chrysosceles. Next base: position 33,913,947 of record OY979767.1, on the reverse strand, counting down.
ACACAGTCTTCATAGACAACGTCCAACTGCTCCAGCGTCTGCGGCTTCTCGGGATCCTTGATCGTTCTCAGCAGATCTACGATATCAATCTCCGTGAGCCTTGACGAGCACATTTGTGAGTGAGTCGGTTGCAAAACATTCCTCGCATCGCAAACATCAAGGGAATCCCGTAACATCAAATATCGAACAACCAAATAGGAATTTCTGTGTAACTTTAAGGGTGCTGGAGGAGCCTCGAATGAATTAGAAATTAGTCTTGTCAGACGTTGGTTGGCTTTAAGGTTTGGTTAGCGGACATTTGGATGCTCAGAGGGATTTTGGTTAATCGACATTTGCCTGCACAGGCTTCCGTCTCTGATCCTCGATCTCAGTGTGAACTTGCCGTAAACAGATTCCTTGAGCTCTGTGTCGGACCGCGAGACGAGAGCTCGATTCCTCGCGTCCGCATAACCTTCCGTAACCTCCATCTCGTCCCCTGTCGGCAGGCCATCTCTTATCTTCCCCCCGATAGAGATTTTTCGTAGAAATGACAACATTCTCGCCCCGTTCCCCTCTCGCCAGTCGTGCGCGTCAACCGCGCATCGTTTGTAACTTTGTTTATATTATGGCTGACGATTTCGATGAACCTAACCTCCGCGAGCCACTTGAAAAACAGATCGGACCGCATCATCATGGCGCGGAAGTTCAATGTCGTCAGACTTTTCTGCACCAATCTTTTATCATTAGATCGGAGAATATAGATCATTCCTCCAGCGTTTAAAATTCTGAAAGGAATCGCGCGGTAATAAATGTTTCCTAACCAAAAGGCGGGCTTTTTAGGATTTTGAGGTTAAACGATCGTATAATACGATTCGCATTGGCGAATTTAGTCGATAGATTTATCTCGTTGAATTTGGATTTAAATATCGTCCTCAGCGCTATCTATTGATGTCTGGGATAACTAAAATTAGCAGACTCCATTTCTTGCCGCGGCTACTTATCGAATTTCATTCGAAATGGAGAGTTCACTGTTGAATCAGAAGAGGTGTGGGACATCGGATGCATTAAGCAAATTTATCTTGTCACGTACTGTAAGAAGCGTGAAACTTTAATCTAGAATGAACGGATGATCGAAGAGCTACCTTTGCGCCTTTATATTTATACCAATTTGCATATGCAGGCATGGAAGATTTTGGTTAATTTCTGCGCGTATATTTATGAGTTTGTTTATGCATAGAGGTCTGCATAAATTAACATATAAGTCTACTATAAATTCGAAATTGCTGGGCAAGTCTCGGATCACTTGGCGTCGGAATAAAAAAGAAATTTCGCTTTCACATTAGCATACTGTTGGGGGGCTATTCTCGCTCTCGAGAAATATATAGCGTGCTTCTTGTATAATAACACAGACGAATCCGTTAAAAAATGAATAGTACGTCGAATAATTGCTTGTGAAAAGAATCTCAGTACAGATTCGATTCGTTATGAGGTAAGGGGTTGGAATCGATTTCGTAGATGGCGCCATTAGCACGTTCTCAAGGTCAAATTTGAAACGAACCTCTAAACCTTTCATTCTAGAGCAGCAGGAACTTTTGAAACGAGGTCAGTGACCTGCTCAAGGTCATTCAAGGTCGCCAGCACAGAATGAAAAAGGAGGAGCCCTTGAAGGTTTCAAATGCACTTTCTGCCACCCCCCTTGTACACAGATCCCTTTGAATCTCCCCACCGTTTAAGAACCATATTCCTCCGAATCTCGCGCTGCTGAAGCTCTCAATTCCCCATCTAGCTCGCGGCGGGGGCGAGATTATTGGATTATTGGATTCGTTGCAAAAATTTCACCTCTGCTCGACCCCGGTCGGTGATCCAGAAGCCGCGAAAACGAAGCGGACGCAGCGTGAAGGGTACATAGTACACAGATCGCGACCCGCCAGAGGACAAGCGGGGCCGCCGCTGATCCGTGCCGTGCGTCAGACAGAGAGGCCTCCGCTCGGTCTTGGCTGTCGCCAGCATCTTGCGCACGCTCCGTTCCGCAGCGGGCGGGCGCAGGGACCGCGCGGCAGTGTCCCCCCGGTGGATTCGTGGAAGCTAACGGCTCGGGGTTCCTCCGTGAAACTGATAAAACGCATTCGCCCGTTCCGGCTCGGCGAATGAGGTTTCAAGGTGAGAGAACGGTGCAACGTTAACCGCGAAGAATGCGCGACGAAAGCTTTCTAGAGGACCTCTTTCCCCGTCCGATCGGCCGGCACCTCCGCGACGGAGCATGAAACTTAAGCGTGTTACGTGTCCGCCGGGTCCGAGCCGCGCGTGCCGTCCTACCAGCGATTAAAACGTGCCCACCCGAGTAGTACAGCCGCCGCTGCCTCCTCCCGCGGTCCTTTTCAAGCACCCGCCGCTCTGACTCAGAGGTAAGCTCGCCGGGGGGTTTTATAAGCTGGGACTTACTGGCTGACTTTGGTCACGCGAGGCTGTTTTTCTTAATGTAGGTCACTGTTATGGGCAGCAGTTGAGAGGAGGGAAGAGAAGCAACCGAGACTCTGTTAGGAGGCCCCAGACAGCTCCGCAGCCGACGAACTTGAACTCTCCGCGGGTCAGATAAGTACTTGGTAAAGTTGACCATTTCTTTCCTAGCTTGTTCTTTGGAGCAGCGTGTTTTTTGCTCGATCGCTGGCGGAAATGTACCGGGTGTATCGTTCGTTGGTATCCCCGGTGGAACGCAAGGTGGCTGTAGGTAAAAATACTACGCCGCGGAGAAAGTCCGAGCAGAGCCGCGCGATAATCATCCGCATCTTCTAGCGGCGTTGAATTTCATCTATCACCGCCCAGCTATGTAGGGAATAGGTCTATCGCTGTCTCTACTCGCGCAGTGTGTCGATATCGGTGATTAGGATTTTATGTCTGGAGCAGTAATGCCATCGGCGGAATCGTTGGCTCTGGGGAATTTTTCGATCTACCAGCGAGGCGAGGGAGTATAAATAGAAAGTACTCTAAATAGGTTGTCGCGCAGAACTGTTCCATTTCGGTGGCGTTTCTTATCAGCTCTTCCTTTCGTTCGCTGACCACCTATGTTTACTCCACTTTCTATTTATTCCAGCAATTAGTGACCTCACTTTTTGCCCCTCACTCGCTGTTTCCTCTCCACTTGTTGCTTCCGTGGCCACTCTTTGAGACGATAGACTATTCTTAGCTGCTTTTTTCGGGGAACAGCTAAGCAATAACTAATTTCAGTCTTCTAAGTGTCTCTGGGAATAAAAAACTTTATTGACTTCCTCGAATCTTCAATATTTTTTATGTCGAGGTAGCTTTACGGTGTTGGCCGTCTGGGCCCAAGATGGCGTTTATATAAATAGGGAGTTTGGGCCAGTATGGATCTGCGGAGGTTAGATCGAGGCTGTCGATAAATTGAGTCACGGCTAGCAGTCAGATTTTCCATCGCGGTCAATCAGTCGGTGTCCATAAGGAATTGCGACAGCCTTCCGTTGCAAAATTTAAATAAATTGATGTTGCGTTAAACCCGCTGGTATACCGAGTCTCCTTGAAGTGCAGCGAGAGCCTGTCCGTTTAGATTGCCACGATGCTAGAGTTTTCTAGCGATAGTATCAGCGAGAGTGGATGCAATGTATCATTTCTCTGAAAGAAAAAAGCAACTGCATCGCTGTGAAATATGGAGGATGCGACCGTGGTTAGACTCCTCGATTAAAACCGTGCGATTAAGATCTGTGTATTGATTCGGTTAATTTAAATTCAGGGCAAAATGAAGTAAATTATAGTAATTGCGAATATTATAATTGCTTGTTTCCCAACTCCTTTCAAAGCTTATTGATCATTCCAGAGTTACGTAACTAGGCAGAGCTATAAACTTCAGTCAGTTTCGCCAGTTGCGTGTCGGCTTGTGAATTATTGACCAACTTGGTCGATAAAGTAGGATTCTTGAGAAACTACTTTTATCGTTACAGACATCACGCGACGTAAATAGGGACAGATACTGATAACCAATTCTTCTAAAGCTTTTAGACTAGCACACAATGCCCGCCACAGCGGTAACAGATATATCTTATTGCCCCACTGTGCTGCTTAAATTTTGTTTTTGTTAATAACGATACTTAGAGGCACGCCTTGTACGAATTAAATCGAAGTATAATACATATCATTTTATTTGCGAATCTACTTTGCCTGGAACGCAATTACCTTTTTTGCCTGGAACCCAATTACGGTTTTTTAAAAACGAGTTATTGACTTGGGTTTCTTGTCTTTTATTGTCCCACTGTATTTCTTTTTGTGGAACTTGGTGCTGTTCGCAAATGGTTTTCACCATTAACCTCTAGAGGGCCGGGATTTTTTCATTGAAATTGTAAATTTTATTTTCTTAAAATTTATGCATATAAACCACCAAAATGACCGGCAAAGTATCCAAATTCTTAGGTGGCCACTATAGTGGCCAGCCCGGCCCTCTAAAGGTTAAATAAATAACAGAATTCCCGCGTGGTAATCGCCATCTCGTATATGATACAGTAAAAAATCAATGATATCGACCACGTGATCACTCCCATCCTCGATTATCAAATATACAAAATATATTCGATTAACCATCGGTCGAGTATACTGCGCGATTCAGTCTCATTCAACCCGAGATACCCTCCGCATCTGTTCACGCAAGGCTCGTAAGTTACCCAACTCTCTCAGGCAAGTTCCGAACAATAAACGTACACAAAGAACCAAAGAGACGAGCGCTGAGGAAATTTGTCTTTCAAGAAGCATCGTTACGTAATGCATTATCACGAATATCTGTACGAGCTAATGGAACGCCTCTGGTGTATCATCTTTCTGTGCCGCTATACAGGGTGTCCCAGTAATAACAGTAGAGCCGAGATTTTTTCTGCAAAAAATCTGAAATATGGAATAAGATTTTCTTGTATGACCCTCTGTTATTGGGCAAGGGGACTTTTAAAACTGATCTCTTTTAGGGGGCTTATAAAAAAAGTTTATTGTTCGGTTTAGAGTAGCATTGGAGGATTTTTAGCAAATTCTTTGATAAAATGTAGTTTTGTAGGTAGATGTCCTGTTGTTCTTTGTCAAACTATTTTAATTGAATTCGGTGGAATTAAATCTGTACCCGTAAAATTTCCCAAAAAATTAGTTCTGGTATTTTCGGGTCACCGAAGTTCCCTTGTAGGTGGAGTTCTAGTAGAGTTGAAAAAAATATTCCAATACTTAAAATTCGAACCGAGTGAAACTCGTTTTTTTCCAAGTAATACTTCAAATAAGTTCGATCCGTTCAAATGATTGTTCCCAAAGATGGTGGTCTTCAAAATTGCCGCATTGTTTTGTTTCTTTAATATACCTTTGTAACGCTGCGAGATAGGACAAAACTCCAAATACAAGAATTATTCAGTTCTCTATGCTTTATCTGATCAGACTAGAAAAAGAATAATAATTATATTAATCCTTCGTTGACACACCTCATTTTTCGATTAACTTTGACATACCTGGGTGACTCACACCCAGAGCAATTTTTGAATGACTGCCATTTTCATCTAAAGAATCCAATCGTAATGAGAAAAATCATGAGTCAATCTTAAGGTCTCTAGAATGTATTCCAATTGGAATTTGGCTGACATTTTATCACAGCTTTTGCAAAAAATTCTAAATTACTATATCTTGAGAAAACGCGAAGCAAATATTCAAAAAATTGTAACAACTACAAATTCCAATATTAGAAGCTAAAAATCTACAGAGTTGTTGTTTCGATATAATATTTTCAGAAAAAGAATAGTTTGTAAGGCGGCTGTGGAGAAAGGTATTTATTTTACATATAGAAGGTACAGAGCGTCAAAATCAGTTTATGGGTGACTCACACCCAGAATGTCAACGAAAAGTTAAAAAAAACGAGATAATTTCAAGATCTAATTTCACCCCTCCACAGTGAATTTACCTAAAAACAGAAAAATGACTTCTTGCATACGCCAATACGTTCCCTTATCTCCCATCACTACGAATCAGTGGCGCACCAAAATGGGGTGTGGGGGGTGTAAGGAGCTTTGGCGCCCCCGAAAGAAAGAGGAAAAGGAGCGTAACGTAACCACCACTGAAGAAATTCAACAACTGTATAAAAAGAAAAGGAAGCTGGATTTCACTCTATAAATAAATTCTCATAATCACCCAAAGAATTTAATTGAATTTGCATTGAAAATATTTTCATCCCTTTAACTCTGCTCCCCTCAAGGTTAAATCCCGAGTGCGCCACTGCATACCAGAGACGGGCAAAATATGTATTTAAATAAAATTTCGAATAACGAGTAAAAGTTAAAAAAAAAAATTTTTTTTAAGAATATTTTTTTTTAACTTTTATCCGAAATTTTATTTAAATAAAAATTTTGCCCGTCTCTGCTGCATACAAATTATCAGGACACCCTCTATAAGTGCCTGCCACTGACTTGTTACAGGGTCAACGCGCTTGCGCCGGTACCTGTTCCCATCCCCCGCCCATTGGTTCCTGCGAATAAGCAGAACCCCGCCAGACGACCGATCCAGACTGATCGAAGGGGTGCGCGACGCGAGAGGACCGCACCGAGTGAAACGATGCCGCCGGCACGATGGTGGACCGCTGTTATCGCGAGCAGTCGGCCTAGGACGTGGGAACGGCTGGCCGCCTCCGCGGGGTCAGGGACGTCAGGAGGCAGAGCTGCGACGGAGGCAGTCCAGCTGCCGACTGCCGGCAGAACGATACGTCGCGGCATGGCGAGCAGCGCAACCTCTGGGAAGGTCCTCACCGAGGAGAATGTGTTCACGAACCTCGTGAAGATGGAGTACGCGGTGCGCGGGCCCCTGCTCATTCGCGCCATCGAGCTCGAGAAGGAGCTGCAGAAGGTAAGCACCCGCAAGTGGGGAACCACCATCGCGGCAGGGGAGAAGTCCCGTGACAGATGTGTGGCGTTTGGGTTCTCCGAGTGGCAGTGCCTCCATCGTTTCAGTAGTAGCGTATCAGTTGAGAACATTGTGTTTCCGGAAAGATGGCAAGCGGAAGGAATGCGGGCCCAATTGGCTATGGCCCCCATGGTATTGTCTGTTATTGGCCCACGCGATACCATCGGAAAATATAGCACCGTCTGGCGAAGGTGCACTTCTTGCCCCTGCGCCGCGCCGTCCCGATAGACATCTTACAATTAGCAACGCGCGATAGTAACGGGTGGCTTATTTGAGTAGTGACGTCCGAATTATTTGAGTAGTGGCGTTGCACACTGGGAATTTTCCTGCGATTTGCGCAAATCCGGGAAGAATTAATCAAATGCACATGATTGGCACTGGTTGGTGAATGCTTCTGTGTTTTTTTAGGGATATCGTTTAGAATTAGAATAAAACATCTATGTTGGAATGCTGTATATACAGTGGTCGGAGTGGTATTTTTTGAATTAGGAATTTCGAACTCGATCTTGCTTTGAAATCTGGTCGGTGTTTGGTTCTGTTGATGTTTTGATTTTGTGTATTCATGGCAGCGGGCGATGAGGTAATTGGAGTGTAGAGACGCCGAGGGAATGATAGGCGTGTGGGGAACGTGACTTGCAAGTTGCAAGTTGCAAGGGGAATAGAGTTTTCCTGTGTTGGATTGAGGTTTCGTTGGGGAGCTTTAATGAGAGGAGAGGTTATGTCTCGATGGATCTATATCGTGAGATTTGCCAGGAGAATGTTGGTAGTTCTGTAATTGATAATGTTAAATGAACTTTGCATTCTGCTCCGACATATCTTGAGGCACGTTTTGGAATTGCAGCTAATACTCACGTACGAGTGATTTGTCACGAGAATGTCTGATAATTTTGTGTTTTTTTATTCGACGAAGTAGTGACTGTTGATCGTACTTTGACACGAGCTGCGATAGGATTCAAATTGAATTTGGAATCGCGCCGTTACAACTCTAGTCAGAAAAGGCGCGAAAAGTAATCAAATTTGAATGTCGTCCTTTTTCGCTGTTCTAGTATTTCCCTTACCGCGGTATCAGCGAAAGCTAAATCCACACAAACACTATATATATATAGTATTTCCCTTTGGCTTTAAATGATAATTTGAGTGTAAGAGTTTCAGTGTGTTTGTGTTTCTTATCTGAAACATTTCCGCTATCACCTATGACACTTTCAGTGCTCTTGAAAAACACGCAACACCTGCATGTTTTATAATACTTTTGCACGATATTAGATACCAGAGTCGTGGTTGGAATACATTGATTGCATAGTAAATATTTCAAATTTGTTTAAAGAATTATTTTTACAAGAAATATACATCTTTCATAAAGTTCTACAAATTTTCGTTTCACAAAAGATGCGTGTTATTTATTAAGACAAATGAAGTATTTTTTTTCTGTTACTAATTTGTAGGGTTTATACAAAAACCGACTTTTAGAAAAACCGTTTTCGAATTCCACTATTCCCCAAAAACCAGTTAATCCAGTTTCCGAATTTTCACCAAAAAAAAATATAATTAAAAGAGTAAATAAATATTTGTACTTATTTTAAAATGTTATCTTATTTTAAAATGTTCAGTTTCGTTGATATTTTTGGAATTACAAAAATATAACAAAATAAAATAAAAAAAAATTAAAATAACTCAAATCCGTACGATTTTTGAGTTTATTTAATTTTTATCGATCTACAAATATATAACACAATAAAATAGACCGCATACAAAACCTTATGAAAAAGAAACTAAAATATCTAAAATCTGAACGAAATATAAATTTTTTAAAATTTAGTATTCTTCTTTGGAAAATATCGACGCACGTTACGGAAAATAGCACGTTTCATTTTTTTCTTACGGACAACTGCATGTAGAACAAATGAGGCGTGCTAGGGTAAACCAACCAGTGAATGACCAAATTGTTGAATTTATGAATCTTTGAGATTAATACTTGAATATATTTATGTATAACAACAAAACAATTGTTGAAATTGCATTTACATTTATTTTTCTTGAAATTTCTATAAAAATAATTACTTATTCTTATCGTAATATTAAAAAAAAACGATTATAAAATGCAAAACGTGTACAAGCCCAGTAAATTACCGCATACTTTTAATAAGAATTGTACTTATTAATGTTTGCTTAATACGCGTAACTAAAAATATGGGATATTAAAAGTGCAACTACACTCTATTTATAAACATATAATAGTTTTAAATTTATAATTGATATTTCTTTGCCTAATGGTCATTCACTGGTATGCAGTCAATTACTGGTTGGTTTACCCTACTTTACGTAACGCGCATCGATATAAACGCATGAAGATTAGTTTTACGAAGACGAGTTTTACGAAGATTAGGTCCGAGACGATTTCAACTCAAAATGTTAACGTTTTTATAAAACCAGTTTTATAAATTTAAACTAACTAAATCTACTCTTCAAAATATTTTCAATTTTGTATATGGTAATATATAAAATTAACAGTTATCGGTTCTGGATATCAGGCCAATAAAAACACAGGGTATATTCCCCTTATCTTTATTCAAACCTCCTGATTGTACGTTTAGTAATCTCTAACACTGCTGTGCTTTTGTTCCATTTATCTTGACCACTTTTTAGATTACAGTTTCATCGATTTTATGGAGAACCTTGTTGGAACCATTTGTTGTGGAATTAAAAATAAAACTTCAAATGGTGTGTCTAGTAATATAAGTGAATTTCAGTCTTTGAAGTAAGGAGAAATGTGCTAAGCTCTGGAAGAGATCTCTTATTTTCTTACACATTAATTTACCTCCCGATTCAGTATTATAATTTTGAACATATTATAACACCCACCGTATCAAACTATGCATATTTTATATTCCACAAATTTACTGAACCTATTTTAAAGCAAAACCTGCCATTGCGTTAAAGAATCATTCTAAACACAAAAGCACTGTAGTAGTACACTAAATGTACTAATCAGAATACAACATCTCCTCCTGCAACTGAAACAAACATCTACCTTGGTAACAAGAGTCGTAAGTGGTCTCTCGTTTGGCCACGTAATTGGACACTGCAAGCCGTCAAAGGATAAATATTTCACAAAACCTGCAATGCCCTTGCAGGCAACTAGTGGTCATGGTAGATGTAAATCAAGCCAATTATGCAGTTCTATTGAAACAGACCCGGTAGCTTTCAAGGCTCCCTATAAAGAGGAACTTCCATTCATCGTCACAAACTGACCGCATTGTTATAAACACCATACATGGAAATTACTTAATTGGACATTTTTCTGTGTAGTAATATCGCTCTTAAACTGAAAGGAAATAATGAGACTTCTGCTTTCATTATCAACCTCTTGATCGCCTATCACTGTAACACTCCATCAATCGATAGCGTTTGTATAGATCCAATAACTCACCATGTGACTTTCTCACAAAATTGTGCTGCCTCCAAGGCTGCGTGTTTAAATGTTGTGGAATGATTCTGAGTCACGAGGGGGGAGTAGTGCCAAGAGCGGCTGCTAATGTTGTGCGTAATATAACTCGCAATTCGAGTTTATGAACGGAACATCCGCCCACAGCACTGCTGATTGGAACTGCTATTCCGAAAATCATGAAACAGCAATTTAAAATAAGAACTGCTTAGACTGCAATTTCAATACGGAGCAGCATTCAGCAGTTCCAATATTTGCATGCATGGACTAAAAATAACTGCTAGAAGGAGCAAGTAAAGGTTGCGTGTAAATAAAGACCATGGTACATCGGAGAATGTAAATGGCAAAGTGTAAACATTCTTGCCTCGATAACGTTATGTACATGGTCAATAACAGCTGCGCTTTTAGATTCTTGGGATTGTGGGTGATAGATAGTGTATCTGTTATCTGCGCAGCAAACATCTCTCCTTCGATTTTTATGAGAAATGGAGTTCAATATTTGTTAAGCTAAATATTATTGTGTATCGATCAAAATAATGGGGGCATCGCTCGCTCAGATATTCTTCTTCGATGCTTGAAAAGTGAAAGTGGACAGAAAATAATTGAATCCATGTGCTAATTCCTTGCGCTAATTCAATTGCTTCTCTTTCAGGGGGCCAAGAAGCCATTCAAGGAGGTGATAAAAGCCAATGTCGGAGATGCGCACGCCATGGGTCAGGAGCCGATTACCTTCCTGAGGCAAGTACTGACCCTGACAGTGTCACCACACCTCCTCGATGATCCTAGTTACCCGGATGATGCAAAGAAACGAGCTGAAGCACTGCTATGTGGGTGTAAAGGTCGCAGCGTGGGGTCATACTCAGAATCAGCTGGGATTGAAGTTATCCGCAAGCATGTAGCCGAGTACATAGAACGCCGTGATGGGATTCCTAGTGACTATCGCAACATCATCCTCTCCAACGGTGCTTCAGATGGAATCAAAGTGTGCAAACTATTTCTCTTATAATCCTTGCTTGACGAACAGTTGCTTTCATGTTCAGCGGTCCCCCTTTCGACCCTCAAGTGGTAGAACGAGAACAAAATGCTCATCGTGTCGTCTCTGATTGCTAATTTGTAAATTACACAAGTGTCTCGTTCTATCCGTTGAGGGTTACTAAGCCTGATGTCCTTTGGGAGTCGAATGCTAAAATTTTAACAGTCATTTGCTTCGAGGAAACATATCATGGTACAATCACTCGCACCGTGTCTTCTTTCAGTCGTTCCTGAAGTTGTTCAATGAGCAGATCGATGGAAAGCCATCGGGCGTGATGATTCCCATTCCCCAGTATCCTCTCTACTCCGCTACGCTGGCAGAGTTTGGGCTGACTGAGATTGGCTATTACTTAAACGAGGAGAACAAGTGGGCGCTGGATATTTGTGAATTAGAGAGGGCGCTGGAGGAGTCGAAGAAGGTGTGCAAGCCTCGTGTCTTGGTGGTGATAAACCCTGGCAACCCGACTGGCCAGGTCCTCACGCGCAACAATATCGAGGACATCATTAAGTTTGCTTGCAAGAACCATTTGTTCTTACTGGCTGACGAGGTCTACCAGGACAATGTGTACGACAAGGAGAGTACCTTCTTCTCGTTCAAGAAGGTCATGCATGAGATGGGTGAACCATACTCGAAAATGGAGCTGGCGTCCTTCATGTCTGTGTCCAAAGGTGTGTTTCCGAGTAACTCTTCTGGTAATTAGTTGTGCTGCGGCTTGATTTATTTACTCTGTTTACTTGTTGGACGATTTAGGTTACACGGGTGAGTGTGGCATCCGTGGCGGGTACAGCGAACTTATCAATATGGATCCTAAGGTAATGGCGGTCCTGTTGAAGTCAATCTCGGCGATGCTGTGCCCGACTGTTCTTGGCCAAGTGGTGATGGATGTGGTGGTTAATCCGCCGAAACCTCATGAGCCGTCTTATAAACTATTCATGAAGGAGAAGGAGTATACTTTGTGCTCGCTGGCTGAGAGGGCGAAGCTGGTGGTTGAGACGTTGAATAACATTCCAGGTTACAAGGTACCGAAATCAAAGATTTGTGTTAATCTAATTATTTATATATCGTGCCTCACAGCCATAATCGTACACTTTTTAAAATCGCATAACATTTTTAAAATTGGTTCAAACGATTTGAATTTTTCTGAGGAGCTAGAAGGATTAGTTTGCTAAGTGACGTGTTTCGTCGTTTTGAAAAAAATGCAATTGGTGGGAATAGCAAAAAAAAAAATAGTAAAGGTCGTTTTTTCAACATTTTTTGTGAGCCTGTAATGAAAATTTAAAAAACCCGTTTGTAGATTTAAATAAGTTGTATACATGTTGAAAATTTCATCAAAATCGGTTAACGTTGCTTTGGGCTACAAACAATCGGAATTATTCGATTTTCGATCTTATTCTGCGATCTTTAAGCGTTTATAGTTCAGAGTAACGTTAACCGATTTTGATGACATTTTACGCATGTATATAACTTACTTCAATCTACAAACGGGTTTTTGAATTTTTATTACAGGCTCACAAAAAAAGTTTAAAAAACGACCCTTACTACCTATCCTTTTCTCTATTCCGACCAATTGCATTTTTTTTTTAAACGACGGAACATGTCACTTAGCAAACTAATCCTTCCATTGAAGAAGGATTTTTGGAAATTCCATACCCAAGAGGGTGAAATGGGGTAAAATGTATTTTCACGGCTTCCTCAAAATCTCTTAGGTCCGATTAGATATCAACTTGGTTCTTACTCACAAAGATTAACCACGCCAAACCAATTTCAGGATTTTGTCCTAATCAACCCCTAAGGGGGTGGTGAAAAGCGGTGAAATGTGTTTTCATGGAGTCTTTAATATCTCTTAGGCCCGAAGCGAAGCTTTCGTGTAGAATAATCTTCGAATAAAATGAAGTTCTTCAAAAACAGCTGTCCTCCAATTACAGGTGAATCCGGCTATGGGTGCTATGTATGTGTTCCCGAAAATCGACATCCCAGAAAAAGCCATAAAAGCAGCGAAAGCGAAAGGCCAGCAGCCCGACGTGTTCTACGCTTTTAAACTGCTGGAGTCCACCGGAATATGCGTGATACCAGGCTCAGGTTTCGGGCAGAAACCTGGAACGTACCACTTTAGGACAACGATTCTACCCCAGAAGGAGATGATGGTGAAAATGCTGGAGAGCTTGAAACAGTTCCACATTAAGTTCCTGGAAGAGTACAAATAATGATACGATCGTAATGTCGCTGCATTTTAATTAGTCCTCGAAGTGCCAGGATCACGATGTGCAAGTTCCCTGTACGCTGCACAAATTCGAATTGAAATCAGCGTTGCGATGCTGCGAGCATAATTCGATTTAAAAGAACGTCGATACACGAGAGTCCTCGACCAAGAACGAATATTATACTTTCGGTGTCTCTGTGTACATTGCATTTTGTAACGGAGGATCACTCCGGAGACACACGGGTTTGTTAATTCTACGGCACAAGCTTTTGACACAGAAGAGAGCGAAGATATATATAGATATATATCTGAGTAAATTTATCCGTACAATCGGAACTTCACGATTCGTCGAACGATTTGTAAATATGTAGTGTGAATTTTTAATCGCGTTGAGAAACCGATGCGCTTTCCTTTGTTTTTCCAGAATTGAAGAGAGTGCATGCTGGGTGTTTGCGTGTATGTGTATAGTAAACTCGCGGGTACTCATGCCGCGCGGCGTTGCGATATGTTTCTATAATATTCCACGATCCTGAAGAAATTATATACCTGTAAACCATAGTCGATGTAGAGCACGAAATTTCAGTGTTTATGAATTTTACAAATCATGTAAGTGAGACGAAAGTCGCCTACCTTACGCGCCCCATTTGCCTAAGACCGTTTTGGACCTGTACTTTTACAATGTTATTTTTTAAATGTGTTTCCTCCCCATTTACAAGGAACTTAGTAGAAAAATCTACACCGTTGAATATGTTTTGTTATTATAAGATAGTAAAAGTGAAGCGAGAATGTGAATTTATTTAGTCTACGACAAAAATGATTGCATCGAAGATCTTGATGAAACGAGTACCCAGAAATTTCAAATATTCCAAGAGGCTCGCGTGAAATATATGCACTTAAATATCACTGCAAGCATTATTTACTGGGACACGATGCCACGCAAGAGAATATCGTATCTGACCGTGTGCTTTTTCTGGCAGCGCATATTTCCTGTACGCTTCTTTATGTGCAATACTTACCTCGGAGTGGAAGTTCGCTGCAAGTGACCAATAATCAGGGAGCGTGAAGTACTTTTCCGAAGGACTAACCGAGAGAATAAAGAAATTATTGTACTCTACGCGTCTTCCTACAAAATACTTTATTCACAGCTTCGGCTATACATCTCGCAACGCTTCGATCTAACTTGCAAGTTTCTGCGAACCAGCATCCTCCTACAAATCGCTGGCGAGCCTCTCGATTTCCTCAGCGAAGAACCTCATGTCAGCCTCGGTCAGCCCGGAGTTCTGCAGAACGAACCTGAAGAAGTTGGGCAGCTCGCGGAGTGGTTGATAGGTGATGAGCATCGAGCCGCTCTTCACCATGCGCTCCTTTACCACCGGCCCGATTTTCCGGAGCACCTTCAGCCGCTCGTCGCCGTTCAAGTGGCGCTTCGACGGCGGCACGTACCAGAAGCAGACGTTCGTGCACTCCGGCTCGAGCAGAAGTTCAAAGCCTTCTCTGTGCCTTATGTAGTCCTTAAAATAATTCGCCAGCTCGAACACGCGGTCGACATGCCTCTCGAGGCCGCCGGTGCCCTTCGCCTTCCACATGAACCAGAACTTGAGTACGTCCGCCCTGCGGCCACACTGTACGTGTTTATCGCCGCAGTCGTACGCGGTGTCGTAGAATTTGTCTGGCTGGAAGAGGTAGCTGGCGTTCGAGCCGTGTGCAGCCTGCAGGAGGCCCTCGTGACGCAGCAGCAACGTGGAGCACTGCTGGGGGGCAGCGAGGAGCTTGTGAGGATTCCAGGTGACGGAATCCGCCAGCTCCACGCCGTCCAAATAGTGTCTGCGCTTCCTGGACATCAGTGCTCCACCTCCCCAGGCCGCGTCCACGTGGAACCACAGCTGGTGCTTCCTGCAGACGGCTGCTATGTCCCTCAGAGGGTCGTAGGCACCCAGGACAGTTGTTCCCGCTGTGGCAGAGACCATCAGAGGAGTCGTACCTTCACTGAGAGCCCTGTCGATCTGAGCCTCCAGGTCCACGGTGCACATTTTGCCCCTGGCGTCTGTCTTCACTTCGTAGACGTTGCTGGTCCCAATCCCCAGGAACGCGCTCAGTTTCTTGACTGAGTAGTGGGCATCCTGCGATGTGAAGACTACTAACCTTCCTGCGTTAGACAAACCTAGCTCCTTCAGTTGCGGGAACCTGGAGGTAACAATGAGCGTTCAGCTGGTTTCACAAGCTTTCTACGGTTTAGTAGATCCTGTGGAACACGTAGCAGGTTTAGTACCTGTGGTGACGAGCCAGGTTGATCGCATAGCCGTTGGCGATGGAGCCTCCGGGGCAGAATATCCCTTCGCCTCCGCCATCCTTCCAGCCGATTATCTTCCTCATCTCCTTTAACAGCTCTTCCTCCATCAGGGAGAACACTGGGGAGACTTCGTATGTGTAGACAGAGGGATTCAGGGCGTCCGTCAGCCATTGGCCCAGGAGACCGTAGGGGTCAACGCTGGAGTACAGCTGGTTTATGAATCTGGGATGGCCCGTTTTCACGCTGTACTTGATCACGTTGCTAGCGAGCGAGTAGAGCTCCTCGTGAGAGGCTCCTTGATCTGACAGGGATAGGTCAATTGCTGAGTGCAGGGCGACTGGCTCCATCCACTCCACCACTCTATTATTCCTGGACGTGCCCTGGAAGCGAGCAAGGTAACTTTAAGCTTTTCTTTCTGGGGTAGGTATCTAGGAGATTGTGTGTCTGTCAGCAGGGAGGAATAAAATAATACACTTTCTGCTCATCGACCCAGTTCATCTTCAGTGACAGGGCACACTTGTTCTTCTCAGATGAGGACAGTTCTAACAAGGAAAGGTTCCCAGGTGCCCGCCTCCGTTTGCTTTGAATTTTTTATGTTTTAGAAGACCGAAAAATAGGAAATGCATGTTTTTCTATTTTAGCCCATTTGCATGTTCAAGGGCTGAAACCACCCCTCATAGTTACCCCCTAATAACGGTGACTGACGACAAGAACATCGTCCATACAGCAAGTTATGACGCAAATTAAATTTATATCAAGTTTTACTCGACGCAAATTTGTACCCTGTATGAACTTTGGGGGGTGGTTTCACCCCCTAAATATTCAAGCAGGCCAAAATAAAAAGACACGTATTTCTTATTTTTCGGCCCTCTAAAACATATTCAAAATTCAAAGCAATCGGAGATAAACACTTGAAAATCTTATAACTTTTGGGGGTGGTTCCACCCCCTAAATATGAAAATGGACCGCTATAAAAAACACGTATTTCTTATTTTTCGGTCCTCTAAAACATATCCAAAATTCAAAGCAATCGGAGGCGGACACCTGGGAACCGCTCCTTGTCAGTTGAGAAGGACAGTTCTAAGTGCCTTGTAAAATTCATGGGAAAAGATAGGCGATCAGGACTAGTTCGCTGAAACAGTTCACCAAGGTCCTTCCGAACACAATTCTCATTTCATTCTTTAGCAGAAGTTTCTTCAAAATGATTACAAAGGATCAAGGAGAACTTGTTCAAGTGGTACTGAGATTCTGTAAGAAATTCTGCGATAATTGATACTTTGTTCAGAGTAATGAATGGCTGCTAAGAATTTCCATACTTCTATACGCAAATCAGAGTTTCTTCTACCGTGACGCAAAGCTTTTATCACCTCTGCCTAGACAAATCGTGACTACCTCAAGTTGCAACCGATTGCGGCGTAATTCTTTGTCCATGAATCGACCAAGCAGGATATAAAATGCGCATAACGAATGCTTGAGTCACGCTCAGAGCAAGGGTAAATCGCGGATCAATGAAATTCTTCGCGGATGTTTTCGCATCGTTTCAAAACATTGCAGCGTTTTTTAAAGCGAAACAAAACATGTTATGGCGATGCTATCGTCGCAACTTTCTTTATCGCAAAAAGAAGTAACGCAAATAAATTTAAATTTGCTGGATAGGAAGCACATGGAATTAAAAGGCACGAAAGAGTTCTTTAGAAGAGTTGTTTAGAAAATAAACAGAAAAAATTTTATAGCACAGCATGATGTTATGCTTGGAAGCCAATCACTCTTGTTGCAAGAGGGAGCGATTGCCAGTATCGGCGTGCAATAATGTATGCAATTTATCTCACAGGAACCGTGACAAGAATTACCTTCTTTTTTCTGTACAGTGTAATTATTTACAAAGTACACGTTGCTCTACTATGTATCTCGACAGCGAAACTTTCTAAAACAATTTGTACTGATTAGGCTGTGCTGCTTGAAGAAGTAGCTAAGAATTTTAGAAATCTATCTTCGTACTTCATTTCACCTAAAAGAGTAACAGGAAATTACTTCAAGTAATTATTAATCATCGTGTGCTTTGGAATCGAGCTGACGATTAAACGAGGAAGGGAGAGAAAGTTTCCTGTTTAAAACGAGACGTGCTTTCCACTGATTCATCGGTAAGAATTATCTACAGATGGAAATTTATGCGTCATTATTATCAGAGCACATCAAATATTAGCGTCCTCTTTTTATTACTTGAAACTTATATTGTTTCCCCATCGCTCCGTTCAATTTCTGACCTTGTTAACAACGTGGCAATTTGGAGCAAGGCTGAAGCGAGCGGTGAAACAAAAAATTGCAGGAATCTCGAGCATGAATGACCCGGGTTTTTATTGTTATACACCAGTGGCGGATTTAAGAAGAAAGACCCAGGTGGCAAACGTTCTGAAGGGCCCATTTTTGGGGGAAAATGAAGAGGTAGTTTACTGAAGACGGGCTAAGTGTAATAACACAGAAAAAATATAGTTTGGATAACATCATAATTTTATTTGTAGATAAGGCCCTAGGGGGCCTTTTGGGCAGGGGTCCATTTTTCGGGAAAATGAAGAGGTCGTTTACTAAACACGGGCCAAGTGTAGTAAGGAAAAAATGTAGTGTCTGGATTTTTTTTGGTCATGGGGCCCTGCAGGGGCCTAGGCGGCAACTGCTCATCAGTTAGCCTGTTAAGGGGAAGCCCTATTTAGGACACTAGGAATAAGGTGATTCTTGGGAATTTTTTTCTAAGAAACTGTTAAGCCGATCTTTTCCAAACTTTCAGGGTATTTTAGCTCACATTCAAATAATAAAAATTAATTTTTACATTACAAAATGTTGAGTAGAAATGAAGATATATGAACATGTTCGTTAGGACTCACGCGCCGGAGTCGCAAATCGGTGATTGTAATGGTGGCCCCATTTCTTCCCTGAAATAAAAATACCAAGGATTTTCTTATTTCTAGTATAATTACATTGTCGATGAACCTAAGACATTGATAAATAAATTAAATTGAACAACTCCTTTTCCATAAATAGTACGAAATATGTTGGGGCAGAATCGTAACTTTTTCTTTCCAGTTCCACCAATTTGCCAACTTTTAACTTTTTTTTTTCATTTGCTAAGTTCATCGACAATGTAATTACACTTACTAAAAATAAGAAAATCCTTGGTTTTTTTATTTCAAGGAAGAAATGGGGCCACCATTACAATTACCAATTTGGAACTCCGGCGCGCGAGTCCTAACGAACGTGTTCATATATCTCCATTTCTACCGAACACTTTGTAACGTAAAAATTATTTTTTATTGTTTGAATGTGAACTAATATACCCTTGAAAGTTTGGAAAAGTTCCGCTTAACAGTTTCTTAGAAAAAAAATTCCCAAAAATCACCTTATTCCTAGCCGTCCTAAATAGGGCTCCCCCTTAAATCCGTCACTGGTACACCCATAAACGTACTTTTGCGCGGCATCCAATGCACGCGGAAGACCTTCCATATCACGAATACGATGGGTATTCAGTCGTTGCAAATGTGTCAGGAATTTTATAATCAATCTGCGTATTGAGAAGGGATATTTTCTTTTGTGCCTTTGTTTGTATCTGCGAATGGCATTTCTCTTGACCTTAGTTGCTTCCCATATACTGAATACATTTTCAGCATAGTCGCATTAAAAAGTGTCCTTCCAACAAAGTATCTACAACAGTAAAAAGTAGAATGTTTTGCAGACTCGCAAGAAGTATTTCGCAACTTGTTTCTACACTACCACTGACATATACATGAAAGACACATTACGTTACAGTAGAAAAGAGTTTGAAAGGCTGCATCGAGCAGTCAAAACATTACAACACACATACCCCATCGCTCCAACTCAAAACGAAACCCTTCGCTCCAACTCAAAACGAAACCCTTTGCTCCAACTCAAAGCGAAACCCTTCCTTCCACCTCAAAGTGAAACCCTTCGCTCCGACTCAAAACAAAACCCTTCGTTCCAACTCAAAGCGAAACCCTTCGCTCCAACTCAAAGTGAAACCCTTCGTTCCAACTCAAAGCAAAACCCTTCGTTCCACCTCAAAGCGAAACCCTTCACTCCAACTCAAAGCGAAACCCTTCGCTGCAACTCAAAGCGAAGCCCTTCGCTGCGTCAAATTTATCCAAGAACCCAGATTCCCTGCATGCACCAAGCCACTGAACCAGACTCCCCGTTCAAGAAACTCTGATCTCACCTCAAAAACTGCTTCTTCCAGCAGGAGGTCAACGAAGCGCCTCATGAACTTCTCATGAAGCTGACGCACAGGCAGGCTCGTGTAGTAGCAGGCTTCCTCGACACTTTCCCTGCGCGCAGAGTCCTTCTGGCAAGCCTGCTCCTCATCCGCAGAGGGTGGACAAACAAGATTATTGTTGGTCCCATTCATCGTCACTGAATTCCCAGACATCTTCCCCAGGAGACCACCTTGCGTCTCAGACACTGCCTGGCTCGGGGTGACACTCAACGTTCCCAGATTCGCGGGCATGGTCGGCGCATCGCAGCTCTCCTCTGTCTGCTCCCTTGGTGGCTCGTACAGTTTCCTTTATACGTATCAATGCCCGCGAACCAAGGACAAGATCGCCGCGTGTTAACTACCTTTATTCGCAAAGGTAGCTCCGTGCGCGCACGACTAGCTCGCCTTTCCTCCCTCTTTTTTTGACTCCGCCGTAGCGGATCGCCGCGGAGCCTTGGTGAATTGGGAAATCCCTGCGACTGATGGAGGCAATGAATCGTAGCGACTGGTTAGGAGGAAAACCGTGAGCCTATCGGCAGCTAAACGTGCGTCAAGGGACGCTCCTATCAGTTGCAGGAATGAGAGGAGGAAAGTTGGGATTGCACAGCATTGTCAGGACACGTAGGATATCCTTTTCAATGAGAATTAGTAATCAGGTATTGCTTCAGGCTGAAAGGTGTCCGTTATTGGAACCAGGACTCGCGTCTCTAGGCACTCCGTTACATCATTTTATTAAGCTTGCGAATTGTGCGAATGCAAATGCAGTTACTAATGATCTTTGGCCAGTTAATACAGCGCTGGCCAATTATTCAACGACGCGCCAGCTTGGAGAGCTGATGTTCCTTCAGTGGAATATTGTTGGAAATAATTAAGAAATTAACTAAACTTACAATTCATCGCTAAACTTGATATATTAATTTTCGATTGAATTACTTTATAGCTTTATTTGATCCGCAAGCACTGGAGATGGTGTCTAATAGCAATTATGTGGGCTTCAACGGCGTGCGGGATAAATACGTGCACGCGTAGATGAATATGCATGCCGAGGATTGCAATAGTGGGAATGTATCATTCGCGTATCGCGTGCACGGTGTTAGATATCATTAAGATGAGACTTTCTTGAATTACGACCACTATTCGGTTAGGATGTCAATTGCAGATGAATTACCTGCGAGCTGTAAACACGGATTACTTGAAACGCCGAGTCAGAATATACATTTCAGGACCGAACAAAAGAAGAAAAAAATGTCCAACAAGTTTCGCTTAAGATTTTCTAACACAAATGTTAAACAGGTAAAATGAATTGTGCGGTCGTCGCGGGCAGACCACTCTCCCTTTTCGTAGCTACGAGTTATATTCTCTCTCTTGCTACACAGATGTTTAGCAAGAAAAATTGAAATTAACTCAGTTTCGAACTGCAGAGGCGCAGAGATTGAATTAAAGTGGTAGACTACTGTGATGGTCCGAAAAAATAGGCAATCTTCTGATGCGAATTGTAGAGAAACTAATCAGCCGATTAAATTGCGGTTTAGCACTTGATTCTGGCATATTGTGAAGCATTAAAAACCATTATAAAAATTAAGAAAATTAAGTTACGCCTAAGCATTAACGGACCCGTCTTTTAATATTTTGAAAATTTGCTGAATAACAGCGCGTTGATGAAAAGGATGCCAATTTTCGCGTCTGTAACTCCCGTAGAAAAAGGAATTTAAAAAATATGGTCCGTTAATGCTTAGAAAATGTAGCAACAAAGGTGTCTGCAAAATTTCGTCGCAATTGTATCGATACAAATTGAGAAATTATGTATACCGTTTTGAAAAGTTCCTCCAAAACCAAGCTATATTTATATTTCAAAACTTTAGCATGCCATTCTAAAGATTAATATTTAAGCAAAAAAAATACGATTTTTCGACCGTTTTACAGTAGTCTAACTCCTTAAATGATTCAAAGCTTCAATGAAAGTCAGTAACAATGATGATTTAACAAGGTTTAATAACATTCCCATTCGCTACAGGCGTATACTTTTAAATCAGCCAGGACTTTTTTACAGGCAAATTGGTAACACGTTGAATTAGAAAAATACTTTGTAACTTCAGGTACTTAGTATTTTACTACTTCCGAAATAGCCGCGCGTTTTAAAATATACTTTAATTATGCTTTGTGAACAGTTTTATTCCACTCGTTTGAATCTGAGTGGCGTAATATCACCGACAAAAGTCAAGATTGCGATCAGGGATGTACTCTTTACTACGCAACGTGACGAGTTCATCGCGAACAAGGTTTTCTAGTACCATAAGCTGAAGAATTGATTACACCGTATTAACAAGGGAACATCCCGAACCCGGGAATTAAAAAAATTCTGAAATTTTGTGAATACGTAGGGAATTTCCTACCGATTGTAACGCAATTTTTGTTTGCTGCCCAAATTCACTCTAAGCGGGCGTAATTGACCCCTGAAAATTCGGTTATTTTCTGATTTTGTGTTGTATCTCGCGACCTGTAAAATAATTTGTTTTACCAAATGATAGATTTAATTAAAAGAAGTAACTTCAGCGAGTTGTAACACAAAATCGGAAAACAGCCGAATTTTCAGGCGTTAATTTCACCCCCTTCGAGCAGGCCCGGATTAAAGGGGGGCTAGGGGGCTGCAGCCCCGGGCCCCACTTTCCGAGGGGGGGCCCCGTTCTAAGCGATTAGCTCACTAAACCCCCCTCCCCCGCTGTTCAACCACGGAGGGGCCTCGAAAGTTTGATATGTAGCCCCGGGCCCCAAAAATCAACCACGGGGGGGCCTCGAAGGTTTGATAGCCCCGGGCCCCAAAAATCTTAATCCGGGCCTGCCTTCGAGTGAATTTGACAAACAAAAATTGTGTTGTAATCAGGAGAAAATCCCCTACATATTCACAAAGTTTCAGAATTTTTTTGAATTTTCGGTTTCGGGATCTTCCCCTATCGAGAAGCTCGACATTAAAGTTCCATTAGCACAGGCCTAATCCTCGCGTACTTCGCGTATCCGAATAAAATCTGCAAATACAACTTCGCGCTCTATAAAAATATGCAACATGTATCTCCCATGCCGTAAAAGTAACAATGATTTTGACAATAATTCTTACTGCAAAATGGCCTTCGTATCTCTAAATACTGTTTCGTTTACAAAAATATATATTATCATGTGAACAATTAACGATTCACGCTCTTGCATTATTAGGAAACATTAGACTGCTCGCTCGTTGCTGTTTAATATAAGGGAAACGATCTGCCAACGCTTCCCTTGAGATTCAAACGTTTCGAGCGAACTCGTAAAAGCTCAGCCACCATTTATGCACCAAGAGATATCGAAACGTTGAGTCTTGCAAGGAGATCGGCGAAGGTGTCAGCCACAGATTTCATTGAAACGAGTTAAACGAATCAATCTCCATCTTTGCCTACCTTCGCACTTTCACGTGTACATCGGAACGTCATTTCCTAATGCACATCGTTCCGAATAGCTTCCCTCGCGTTCTCTATCACATAATTAAAAATCTTAAAAGATACAAACTATAACGTTTTAAGGTACATGGTGATATAAACCATTTATCTTACACACATATCGTAATAAAATGCAACAATGCTAATCTGAACTTGTGGTATAAAAATCACGTTTCCGGTAGCTTTTAAAAAACATAAAATGCGTTAAGAATAAGCGGAGTATTTTACAAAACCGTTTCACGCAGTATTAATTGACATTCGAATAGAGGACATTGCGAGGTGAAAATTTACCGCTTGCAATTCATTATGGAAAAATATTGCTCGTTATAAACACTCCGCTGATAGTTTAAATGTTAGCTTAAATAGCTCGGATTATCATGGTTGCACGGTATTAAAAAACTAGATAATATACTCTTAAATTTTAGCATCTATGTAACTGTATTGGTATTAGCCTAATAATGCTAGTTTTCGAAGTCGTTTAGCTTCAGGATTTTGCAGCTATTACGTTACCGTAGTAGCATATTAACCGAAGTAGGCACCACAGTTGGAGCAACGTCTTGTTTTCAACAGGAGGCAGCAAAGTATTCCAACGGGGAAGAAGAAAATCGCGCACAGCAGTCCCAGGCATGTGAAGTCGTCTTCCATTACGCCCACCTGTGTTTCAAATTATTATTGTAATCGCATTGTTGCGTCAACGCACACGTCACCGAAACCGTCAAGATAAGCTTCTCGCCTCCGTCAATACTTTCTCCGAAGAACAAAGAGAGCACTCACTCTGCAAGCAGGGCACCCGCCGACTAGAATAACCTCCGGCACGACTATCGTGGTCGACTGCGTAGAACCATAAGACGGTGCACAGTTGGAATTATGACTCGGGCTGGCACTAGGGTAATACCCCGGTGGTGGAGGCAAAGTGGTGAAGTCTCCGCATTGAGTGACATTGTATCCAGGCGGTGGTTGCCACGAGAAATTACCTGTGCAGGGCACATTTTACATTAACTATTTCCAAGATGTTTCCTTGTCTGGAAACAAACAGCATCGCACTACAAAGGGTAATGACGATTGACGATAAGGGATGCTATCTTCTCCTAGCTTAGCTTCGTACTACAAAGGGTAATGACGATTGACGATAAGGGATGCTATCTTCTCCTAGCTTAGCTTCGCACTACAAAGGGTAATGACGATTGACGATAAGGGATACTATCTTCTTCTAGCTTAGCTTCACACGCCAATACCACACAGTGCGTTCAAGCGCCAATGGCAAGGATAGATTTCCCTGAATAATTACAATGCAAAGCGCGTTAATACTTTATGTATACAATTGGTATGGAAATAATGGAGCGTCAAATGGGCTGATGCAAGAATTGCTGTACAGTGGATGAGAACCCTCGGCGGTTGGAGAGGTGTCGCTGTTCGTTTCCATTTTCCAGAGGAAGAAGCCGAACAATAACAGAATTTTGTCGCTTACTTTTAGACGATACGGCCGCAGGGTAAGGCGGAGGCTTGTCAGCTCCCGAATTCAGCGGTTGATTTTCCATCGCTGTCTAATCGAATTAATCGGTTTATCGGAAGCACGCTCGGTCGATTAGGGAATTCGTATCGGCAACTCGACGGGTAGAACTTTTTGACAGCCAGAGCAAGCTAGAGCGAGCTAGAGCAATATAGAGCAAGCAGAGTTGACAGACAATTCCCTGCTGTTTCCTTACGCGTTGTAGAAGGGGAACGCCTAGAGCAATAATCGCCAATGACAGTGGATCTGTGTTGGCGATACCGCGACGTGATTGGCTGGCAGCAGCAGCGCTGCCAGATCGAGCGCCTTTGAGAAGCAATTTGCGCTTGATTTTTTAGGAAAACCGCAATTGGGGCGATTACTAAAAGATAAATTGCTCTTTTACTTGTTATTCTTTCTTTATTTTTTATATATTGGATGCTTTCAGCTGATTCAACCGTTGAGAACTCAACGGGGATCAGTGTCTGCTGAACGACATTTGTGTATATCTGGCGGGAATACGAAAAAATGGATCCAGCGTTATTAATTACTTTGGATAATGGATGAAGGGAGCAACTGAGCGGTAGCATTCAGCGAAAAATACGTGAGCGGTTACAGTCTCGTGACGCGTTCCAAAAACAAATAGTAATGCATCGCGATGCATCGCTGTTTCCGCTGGGGAAGACTTATCACGCGAGATTAACGTTTTTCTTTTAGGTATTCCTCGGTTAGCAGTCGAACTCTTATTGGTCGACCGACTAGACGTCACCGCGTAATTAGTTGACGCATTTCAGCGTGCCGTAATTCGAATGCGACGAACTCCTCGCCGCTCTTAATCAGATCAACGTTTCTATAATTAAACAGGTATAGATTGAGGCGAATTAAATACACGTGGTGTACCTTTCGATTCGATCACCGAAAATACTTCCTCCACTTTCGACGAAACTAGAAAACATTTAAAAAGCGTTCATCTCTGAAACTCACTTTCGTAGATTTCTCAATCTATAAAATCTAAGTACGATCCAATGTAATTCGCGTATTTTTGAACGATGAGACTTTTGGGACACCCTGTACACGGCGCGTCACAATATTTACGAACGAAACGACGCGTGCAGCAAATGCTCGCTTCGAATTTTCAAATCCCCGCTGAACGCTGCTGAAATGGCGCGCGCGGGAAAATTCAAATCTTCTCGCGAACATTCAAATTCTTTCCGTTTCGCGGCGATGGGCGACGCAAGGAGCTGTACTCGGATGTCAGAAACTATAAGCCTCGTTTATTTATTGTCTCGCAGTACAACCATTCGTAGATAAACAACGGACGCGACGAGTCGCGGTTTCGCGCCAGAAAGGCGGGATGTTGATGGTATAGTTGGCAGCCATGACAGTAATGTCTGCCGCTTTCTACCATCCAGGGCCATCGATCGCTGGTTTCGAAGAGGTTTTATCGGTATTTCTCACCGATATCGGCTGAAAAGCGCTCGTGGGGATTAGCGTTACACCGTGGCGCTTACATGAGGCGTGTAATTTACCCTCGGCGGCTGATCAAGTGAAGGGAACCATGACAACTGCACTCTATCTGGAGCACTATTTGGACAGTAAGTGGTCAATTCTTCCCCCCCCTCCTCTCAGACACAGGTGAATGGAAGCAACTGTACTTTTCCTACGTCAATCATGAAAATCAATCTCGCATCGCAGAAACACTAATCCCACTTCTTTCAAAACACCCTCCGCTAATCCACTTTACGTTACGCTAGGTCTGGAACACTTGCCCATCGAGCTGCAGAGGAACTTCACGTTGATGCGAGACCTGGACGCCAGGGCGCAGGGGCTGATGAAAGACATAGACAAGCTAGCGGACGACTATCTGAAGAACTTGAAGAAAGAGTCGCCGGAGAAGAAGAAGGAACAATTGACCCACATCCAGAACCTATTCAACAAGGCGAAGGAGTATGGAGACGACAAAGTCCAACTGGCGATACAAACGTACGAGTTAGTGGACAAGCATATCAGGAGGCTGGACTCGGACTTGGCGAGGTTCGAAGCTGAGATACAGGACAAAGCTTTGAACAGCAGCAGGGCTCAGGAAGAGACCAACGCCAGCAAAAAGGGCAGGAAGAAGCTGAAGGAGAAGGAGAAACGGAAGAAGGGCGCTGCGGGCGCTAGCAGCGAAGATGAGTCGAAGACAGCTAGGAAGAAACAGAAGAAAGGTGAGCTCGATCGTTGTTGCGTTTAGAATCTTTTGTTAAATTGATGTACCTCTTCTAGGTGGATCCGTCGCATCTGCTTCGTCTGCTGGAGCTGTGGGCAGTGGCGCTCAAGTCGATTCTACCGCTCTCGGGCACCCAGCAGATGTTCTGGATATGCCGGTTGATCCTAACGAACCGACTTATTGCTTGTGTCACCAAGTCTCTTACGGTGAAATGATTGGTTGTGATAATCCAGATGTAAGTTCATTTACTTGCGAGCTTCTACTGTATGTTGGATGTTTAACTTTATCGTCCTTCTCCTCCTGCAGTGTCCTATAGAATGGTTCCACTTCGCTTGTGTCGGACTGACTACAAAACCTAAAGGGAAATGGTATTGTCCTAAATGTACGCAAGACAGGAAGAAAAAGTAAGCTCTAGGGGATGCGCGAGTGCATCGACCTATTTTAAAGAAAAGACGCGTACATTGTTTCTAAAATTAGGATATATTTTTCATGGTTTAACATGAAATGAAGTTGAATCGTACGAAAAGGTAGAAAATTTGAGGAAAAAAAGGGAAAGTACTAAAGGCTGGACTTGCATTGCGTCCAATGTTGCAGGCTTCGGAAAGCGCGGACGCTGAAATGTTGTGTTTAATAGAATATTTCGCATCGCTGGCAATATTGGATGCAATGAACGCGCAGCGAGATATTAGCCTATCACAGGGAAGAAGATTTGAGAGCCGGCCTTGTCTATTGTCCTCTTTCTATGCCTCTCTTATTAGATGTACAAAGTAGTAATTTATTGCGGATAACTAAGACTCGATCGAGAGCTTTACATTTTTATATGATTTCCCTTGGCCGGTTCTTGAACGTCTGTGATTCGCTCACTGAAATTCTGTCTTATCGCATAAGTATTGAATCGTAATTATAGTATTGAACTAAAATTATTACTGTTTTTATATTTTATAATTGTAAATGACACTGTATAGAGTAAGTTTTTTTGTTGAAATAAAATATATTATATAAACAAGCTCCGGGGAAGGAAAGTTCAACGCTGTTACTGAAGTTTAGCGTGGGAAAAGGAAGGGAGAGGATTGAAAGGGACACAATTCATCGGTGCAGCTTATCAGGCTCTACGTTAGACACGGAGGAACAAAAAGAGTGCAAGTACGGGTAAGGCGACTTGCAAGAATGGAGTCAGTTTGAATTAGGGCTCTTACTGTCCGGATATCCGAATATCCGGATTTGAGTATTCGGAGTATCCGGATTTGAGTATTCGGAGTATCCGGATTTGAGTATTCGAAGTATCCGGATTTGAGTATTCGGAGTATCTGGATTTTGAGTTATAATGAGTAATTCGGGTACTCGAATCTAAATTAAATAAGAATCCGAATATCAATTTTCTGGGTATCCGAGGACTCGGATATTCGTAAATCCGAGAAATAGTAAGGGCTCTAGTTTGAATACCCACTTATTGCGAGTAGAGAAGGTACTACTACAAAAATATATTTGATTTACAGAAACACAGACACTTAATCGCTACTTTCTATCAATGTATATACAAGCTATATTTACAAGCAGGAATAGTAAGTCTATCGAATCCATTTTGATGCTATAAATTAAAGATTCTAGTGCGAAATGTGTATTCTAAGGTGATAGAGTGCTGTTCGAGTCATTAATATTTCTTCTATAAAGAAACTATGGAACCTCTAGTGTTCCTTCTCGAGAAATATTATAATTGCTTTTTTCTTATCTCTCGAAAAATTACAGTATTTCACGAGAAATTCAAGTCTAGGAAAATTATTATAAATCTCCAGAAATTCTAGCTAGTTCAAACTGTATATTACCAGTTAATCGCGAACGTATAAACACATCTACAATTTATAACAAATCTTCAGTAGAGAAGATTCAACGTGCAGGAGTTGTCCTTAAATTCTTATTTAAAAATTTAGAAAAATAGTTTCCTGAATTAAGTAACGAGTTTCTTCTTGCTATTGTATCACTTATAAAACCCTTGCATAATCCAGAATCTCTCGAAAAAAAATTCAAAAGCCGCACTTTTGGGAATTCTCGAGAAATATGATCTGATTCTTGATTTCTCGAGATACGGAAAATATCGAAAAATCAGGAACACTAGGAGCCTCGTATGTCCCGATTAGGGCTGGGATTATTTGTTGAATTTTTCGGTATTCGAATATTCGAATACTTCAGTTGCTCAATTATTTGGCGAATATAATTCGAATATCCAAGTATTCGAGTACTATTCGAATATTTAAGTATTCAAATACCTATTATTCGAATATTTAAGTATTCAAATACTGATGCATTCGAATAGTATGGTGTGAATTATAAATCAAGTTCTTTAGGTTCATTTTTTTACAAGCTTTTATTTCGTTTCAGTTGTGAGTTCTTTAGTTTGTCAAGGTGAAATCTTGTAAGCTAATAGCATGATTTATAATTAACACCATACTATTCGAATACATAGTATTCAAATACTGAAATATTCGAGTAGTTTTTGAATACTTAAATATTCGAAGTTTATTCGTAGCATTCGAATGCTTGTCAAATATTCGAATATTAAATTATTCGAATAGTCCCAGCTCTAGTCCGAGTTAGCTAGAAACTTGCAGGTGAACGATCCATAAGAATACTTACCAACGAAATGTTCAGACTATGTCGCACACATGTGATAAATATGTGTAATAACTTCATGGAGTGTGACTAGAGTATACGAGAAGGAATAACTCCTTCATTATGGAATGCCCGACTGTACGTTACAACACTGACTAGGCGGAACCGTCCAGTTATAATTGTAGCTCATGCGGCTTCTTATTTCCTTTGCACATAAAGCTCCAGACGCTTGGTAATACTCGTGCATATTTTTCATGCTCTCGACGGTCTGCTTGTGAGTGACTATGTACTGATTAGAGCATCCGCGCGATCTGTATTCCGTGTCGAAGCGGACGTCGTGCTTCCTTTCTATGTTCGCCAGAGGAGCCAACCAGAGGCCGACGGACACATCTTCTGCTTTGTACAGCCTGGAAAGCATACAGTTGGTAAAGAATATTCAATCGAGCTCGGAGTTTCAAAGAACCTTACTTGAGAATGTCCACGTTGGACGCAATGAATTTCACCAGATTATAGGACAGAACGTATCCACCTCCGAGGGCGTAGGGAAGGTAATAATCGCAGAGTATCCAGTCCGTCTCTTTCCAAGCACCGCTTCTCTTGACCTGCGCTTTTCCGTTAAAGAAGCCCCAATACAATTCCTTCTTCGTCCCTTTGCTGTCCCACTTGTCCAGTTCCTTCAGAATCTTGTGCACCAGGACAAACGTGTCGTCGTCGCATTTCATCAAGTAGCTGAACTCGTAGGACTCGTACACCTCCCTCAGTGCGTGCAGAACCTTCTTCGTCAGAGTCCCATAAGAATCGAGCAGCCTTGGTAGCAGAAGTAAGTCGTTGAACTTCTGCTTCTCGGACTGCAAGGTTTCCCTTTGCTCAGGGAGTATGTCTAAAGTTCCTATAACGAACAGATGCTTGACGGTGGCATGCTTCTGGGCCAGCCACGTTTTTCTAATCGTCGCTCGTCGCTCTAGATTGTCGGGGCTGGATACTACGAGTATCAGAAATCTGTGCGTGGATTTAATCTTCGCCTGTGGCTCGTTTGGCGAGCACTTCGTGGAGCGCAGGTAATGCATACATAGTAGAGTGACGAACAGAATTACCACTAATGTGGGAATGTTGAATTTTAAGTGAAATTTCTTTCTGATCATTGCGTAAGCATTTTTCTGCGTGGATCTCAGTGGTAAGAGTGTCATAGAATCCATTTGGCTGGCACGTTTCTACCAATGGGCATTTTTTAACCTTTTCGTGAATATTACCTTGACATGTTTGGGGTTTGATAGTTTGCTGTTCTTTCAGTTGTTTCCTTTCCCAAACGATTGCGGGTGATTTAATTTATTTCAACATTTAATTTTAAAGATTAGGTTTTCCTTTTGTGTTTATGACAGATCTGCCGACTCGGATCAGCTGTTTGGACCTAGCTTAACTTGATTTATGAATTATCCCCGCTATCGTGCTATGCTACTATTTTTAGGCAGAGTGGGTGTTATTTGAATAAATTTTTATTCGAATTGATTCGAGAATAGCGAATTTTTTATATTTTTTTATTTATTACGCGGGAATCTTATTCGAGATCATTCAAGTATGAATTTAAACGAATAAAAATTTTTCCGATAAGAATTTAGTCGCATAAAAATTGATTCGAATAAAAATTTAGTGGAATAAAAATTGATTCGAATTAGAATCTATTCGAATAAGAATTTAGTGGAATAAAAATTGATTCGAATTAGAATCTATTCGAATAAGAATTTAGTGGAATAAAAATTGATTCGAATTAGAATTTAGTCGAATAAATATTTATTCGAATTAGAATTTAGTGGAATAATAATTTATTCAAATAAGAATTTATACGAATAAAAATTTAGTGAAATAAAAATTTATTCGGATAAGAATTTATTCGAATAAGAAAGTAGTGGAATAGAAATTTATTCTAATAAGAATTTATTCAATTAAAAATTTATTCGATTACCGTCCAACTCTGACAATAGATATCTCCACCCCAAGCTTTTACTTCAATATTTTGAGCGTTCATATATTGCGATTAAGTAGCTTTCTTTTACGGTCATAATAACATTGAGATTAAGGATTTAAATAATAAATGTTGGGAAGTCAATATGTTTCACAATCTTCTTTTATTTCTCGGGACAACATTGCTTATCTCAAATATAAAATACTTGTATAAAAAGTCTGCTGCATTTTCTGTCTTGCACGAAATATTGTTCGAGTAGCAATTCCACATCAACGTCAATGCTTCCTCTAGCGTAACCAACTGTGATAGCACCAAATATTGGTACGCGTCAGAAAAAATTTAATCTTCTAGAATATGTGGCCTATTATTCAACTAAGTATCCTGTTAATAAATAACCACCTGTATCGCTAGTTAAAATATCAGGATGCGTCCTATCTGGCAAGACTTGATAAGAACGTAGGAAGTTAGAAAACAGTCTTAAATTAATAACATTCTGCCTTTGCTTCAACATCGTGTACGTCTCTTGCAAAGGCTCTCGGTAAACGTGATAGATCACGAACGGCCTAGATGCTCCCAGGAAAGGCAGAAGAGCGGTTGCGATATTTAAAGGATGCTCTCTAGCCACTATCGCTAATCCCCGAGCTTTTGAGTTCTGTACCAATTCCACAGCATTCTGCGTTTCCAGCAACCATTTCGGCTTCTTTAAGGGTACAACTTCCACAGATTCCAGATCATTAGACTCATCTATCTTTCGTTTTAGATTAACTTTCGTTAACTCCTCTAAAGTCTCATCCCTTTCAATAATCTCCTTCGAGTTACTAATACTTTCCGAGCATTCCTTTTCCTGAGCTTCTGCATTCTGTGAAGTCTGATTATTTACACTATTTTCAGCGGCTTTGCCTTCCTTGTGCTTCCCTTTACTAGACCAATTATCACGTGGCCTCCTCGATGCCACGATATTATTTAATACAGCACTTTCGCCTTGGTGATACAATCTGAAGAAGCTATAAATATTAACGTTGACTAATCTGTCCGCTTGTTCCTTAGGAAAATTCATGGCATTCGCGATCAAAGCTTGAGGCACGTTTCCAGGATGCAAATTGATCAAGTGCCCTTCCGTATTCGCGCCGATCCTATTCAACATTGCAGCTGCTGGTAAGCCTTGAGACCCGCTATCGTACAATATATACAGCCCGTCCGACTGAACGTCGCTGTAAGACAGCAGCTGCGCTAAAGCGTCCATCCGGAGGTTTCCAATTTTATTATGATCCAGCTTAAAGTACACGTCTTGCAAAGAACTTATGCTCGGTTTACAGACGGTCAAGTACCTAATATACTTCTGCTCCTTCTTTTTCAAATATTTCTCCTGCGAGTACTCGGTTCTGTCCAAGAAAGACTTATTGTTCTCGATCAAGCTACCCACTATCTCCTTCCCAGTTTTACCCGCCTCTTGCAGCCGAAGGATCTCATCCTTGGATAGCTTCTGCGAGTTTCCATCGTCAATGATCGAGCGATTGTCATTGCCACTTGGCAGCGTGGTCAGCAAATCGTCCCAGGACTCTGTTTCCGTCGCCTCTTTCAAGGAGAACGTTCGTTTCCCCTCTTTCAAAGGTACCATCTCGAAAGTGCTCCAAAATTGTTTGCCAATAATCTCGCGCATATTTACTAAGTCCTTCCCTAACATCAAGCTCCCATTGGCAGTGACTTTATAAATCTTCTTGAAACTCAATTTCTTCACTATCACGTATTTTCCAACGGTAATTACGTCCTCCTTGGATTCGCACATGTTTCTCAATCTCGTGGACTCCTCTGAATGTACACGTTCCTCGAAATAGGTTAGGATAAACGATCGCGTTTAGGTTAGGTTCACTGTTGCGTGACTACATCGAGGTCGTAGCTTTTCCATTCACTTTAATTCCGTGAAACAGTCTTGGCAGCGTTGTGCATTCATAATCGCTCATAAATTTGTGTATTAAAACGCGTATTTAAATTCGACGCAACATAACCTATATTCAGAAGCCTCGAATAATCAACACGCCGCTGATTTACACCATCTGTCAAAAAAAATTGTGTCGTTATTTCAGTAGCAGAAACGTTAAAAGTTGATTCGCGTGAATGAAATTTGCAGCATTTTGTACCTCCTTTGTTAAAACACATCTATTTACGTCCTCGTAAGTCTGGAACACGGTTATTTGGATTTTACTGTGCGAAGACCATTTTGCTTTTTATTTAATGAATTGTTTCAGTAGAGATGTTCCCTTACAAGGAATTCCAAGCAGTGGTGCTCGCTGGCGGAGGAGGGTCGCGTATGACGGAGCTCACCCACGGCCAGCATAAATGCCTGCTGCCGATTGGGAATATCCCGATGGTTTGGTATCCGCTCCAATTGCTAGAACGCGCAGGATTCAAGGAAGCGATCGTCGTCGTGTCGGCGAACATGGAGAACAATGTATCGATGTCCTTGAGCAGATTGAATCTTAAAATTAAGGCTGATATCGTTCCTATTGAGGATGCAGAGGATCTTGGAACCGCAGATTCCATTCGGCTTATTTACGAGAGAATTTATACAGACTTTCTAGTGGTCTCCTGTGATCTGATCACCAACGTCGATATATGTGAAATCTTGAATTTGTATAGAAAGCACAATGCTAGCGTAGTAGCGCTGATGCTGCCTGTGCCTCAGTTGCCTGAAGATTTTGTAACTCCTGGCCCGAAGAACAAACAGAAGCCCGAGACTGATTTAATCGGGATCGATAATGAAACGGGACGCTTAATTTTCCTCGCTTCGGCTTCAGACTTCGAAGAAACTATTAACATTCCGCAAACGCTTCTCAAGAAGCACACGAGCTTCACTGTTCATTCGAAATTAATGGACGCTCACTTGTATGTTATTAATAAGTGGGTTTTGGATTTCTTGGTGCAGAATAAGTAAGTTACTTTATGTCAAAAAGCGATTAGAGTTTGATGCATAAGGTATGTGAGGCTTTATTTTTTTTGTAGGACCTTCAGTACATTGAAAGGTGAACTTCTTCCATACATTGTCAGCAAACAGCTGTCTAAGCCGCCTAAACAATGCCAGGATGATAAGAATACTTCAATAGTGAGAGTAAGCTTGAAGGAAGATATCTTCCACTTTGCGGTGGAGAAACCATTGGACGAGCTGATCAGGAGAATGTCTGCGTACAATGATCACAGTACGGATTTAGAGGATGCGTATCATAAAGATATAATAAGGTGTTACGCTCATGTCGTCGATGGGAAGTTTGGTTTAAGAGCGAACACCATACAGATGTATCATTTCGCTAATACCAAGGTATAAGTGTGAAAGGAATCTTTCATTATGTTTGCATTAACGCTGGAAATGTTTCAGATATCGGAATGGTGGAGCAACGGCGATAGCGAGCAGTCTCGTCTGCCAAGCATTTCGAACACGGCTACCATAAAAAGCACGCAGATGCAAAATTGTTGCGTGGACGACAATGCCTTCATCGATGAGAAAACCTCCCTTAAAGAAAGTCACATCGGACCTAGCGCGAAGGTTGAATCGAAGAGTAGGATATCGGACAGCGTCGTGATGGAAAATGTGACGATCAAGCAGAGGTAATTAAAGGCAGTCGCTGAGTTTGGCGAAGCGCGACGAAGCGAAGAAATTAATAATAATTAATTAATTGTTGCTGTGCCAATTGTTCATAAACTTTTCTCTTCGTATCGCCACGCTTCGTCAAAATGCGCGTCCGCTTTAAGTGTCGCGGTGAAAAGGCCGATTAATTTAATCGAGTAGCAAGTAATTTAGTAATTTAGCATTGATTTAATAAACTACTTGACTAAATTTTAATGTCCACACACGAAAAATTACTAAATTACTCGCTACTTGACAAAATTACTCGACGTGCCTGAATCAGCCTAAATTATCAGCGGAAGGGCGGGTTTCTATTTCGTTTACTTTCGCAGATGCGTAATACGTAATTGCATATTGTGCAACGGCTGCGTTATCGAAGAAGGTACAGAATTGAAGGACTGCGTAGTTGGCCCTCAGCATCTCGTAACATCCGGAAGTCAACATTCCCGCGAAGTGCTCACCGATCCTGACAAGCTCATAGAAATTTAATTATTTATAATCGTATCGAACGTATTAGGTGCTTAAGTAATAAAATAGATTTCTGAGAAGTGAAAATTTTATGAACAATTGGTGACCGAAGGCAGCGACAATTAATTATTATTTATTTCTTCGACTCGCTTCGCCAAAATGCGCGACGGCCTTTAAACTCATACGAATTTTGAGGAAGCCGAGTTCAATAGGGATAAAAATATTTTCAATGAAATTCATTAGGTTTGCAAGATTTTCAATGCAAATTCAATGAAATTCGTTAGGTAATTATGAAAATTTATTTGAAGAATAAAACCCAGTTTTCTTTTCATTTTACAAAGCCCCTCCTTTAATTGTGTAACCACTTAGGGCGAATTCCATTTACGCCCAAATCGCCCACGACCGTAGGAATTTTCCGTTTTTGTGATAATACCATTTTTGTATTAATAATAATATCAGAAATCATATGTTTCTGCTTTCGAGTCGTAATTTATATTTAAAAACCTGTACTTTCCGATAATGGCCCTTTAACATATTTCTTTTCCATATTTAAGGAGATTTTTCATAACTTTTGAATCGAAAATCACGGACGATTTGGGCGTAAGTGGAATTCGCCCTTAGTTATTTAAAATTCTACGATTTCCCAAAATGCAATCTTTTCCTTTCACTTGTCTCTCTTTTCAAACTGAGCACCACTGCCGCCACGGGTTTGAGAACCAGTTGAAGAGCCTGAACGGCGGAACATACGATTTTGAAACGGAACGGGACTGATCGCCTCTTTTTGAAGTGTTCCTTCGTGCAAAATGGTGAGCGCATATTTGACTAAATAAAATCTACCGATTACTTCATAATCGTAAAAGTTCGTTACCTAAAAAACATAAGAAACAATTCGTTAATTCTCGCGGAAACTGTATTTAATAATAGTTCTGGTAAAAAAGTGCGAGAAGAATTCATTATCGATATTGTACGGCGATAGAGGTTATGCGCGAGATGTTTACGATCTGACACGCGGTTCGAGCAGCAGAAAAATAAATTTCGAGAATATTCGAAGCAGTAATTCAGAAATGCTTCGCATCGTTGATTAATCGTGAAGAAGTTCTCCGTTAGAATTAAAGTAACATGAAATCGAGTATGTCGGCATTAACCTATATTGGTGTTCACAGACGAAGGGTACGTCGAGCTTTGGTAAGCGGCGGAATAAGACACACACATTGTGCAGACGATGTGGGCGCAGCTCGTACCACATCCAGAAGTCACAATGCGCACAGTGTGGATATCCCCAGAAGAAGATGCGATCATGTGAGTAAATCACCTATTAGAAACACCTTCCGCAAGCAGGTTTGGCTAAACTTCCGAAAACCCCATGCTCGATATTGGCTGAAATGTTGGAAACAGTTTCATTTTGCATAGAAATAATGTTCGCGAGAAAGATTTTTGGCCACTTCAAATTTTTTTATCATTTTAATGTCATTCCCTACCTTACCGACGCAATAGTATAACTTATAATGGTCAACACATTTAAAACTAATAATTACCGAACTCACATCAGTTTGCTACCATGCTTTACACCGCCGCACTAATCTAGCCCCAACCAATACTAATATTCGGACCAAGTTGAAAATTGGAACGCGTTATACCTTTTAAAAACAATTGAAAACAGCAGGTTCTGTGGCTTTCAAGCTGCCTTCAACATGTCGGTAGCATAGGAAGTGATACTTAAATGCTAAAGAAAAAATTTTGAGTCGCCAGAAATTCTTTTCGCAAACATTATTTCTGTGCAAAATAACACTGTTTGCAAAATTTCAGCCAATTCGGAGCATGGGGTTTTTGGGGAGTATAGCCGCAGGTATTTCTGCTTCCTTCTGGTAAAAATCTACGTCAGTGCTCCGCAATGGTGTGCTGCAAGACGATGTTAAAAACGCACTATGGCGCAATGCCTCCAACAGAAAAAAGCACAAGATTTTTTTAATAAGCTGCTATGTTTTGTATATTTCTGCTTGTGATGTACTTTGGAATTCTGGGAAGGGCTTAGGTATGCCGAGGATGAGAGAAGGGTGCGGAGCACTGATCTATGTTACTACTTCGGTGAGGCAGCATTGAAAGTTTTACGTATGAGTCTACTGTGACTGCGGACAAATTTGTAAATTTTAGAGAAACTTATAATGTTCTGACATATGCATCCCTTAAGAAATTGTGAAAGACAGGATATAAAGATTGTTATTAGATTTTGTCGGCTTTTAAAAACTGGGTTAACAAGCGTTTTTGTTTTGTTTTTATAAATTTGTAAAATTCGGAAACCGGTTTCTAAATTTAAAAAACCGATTTTATATACTAGATTTGATATGTAAAAATGAATTAATTATTTAATTAAAAACGTTAACATTTTTACTTGCAATTGCCTCGGACACAAGCATATTCTAGTAGGTAACAGTGTACTGCAAAACTAATCTTCATGAGTTCATATTTTCGGAAGTAAAATACTAAATGAAATAAAGATTTATAATTTATATTGTCTACGGATTTTAGTTATTTTAGTTTGTTTTTCATTTGGTTTTGTATGCAGTGTATTTTATTATGTTATATTTTTGTACATCCATAAATAATAAATGAACTCAAAAATAGTACGGTTTTTAGATATTTTAATTTTTTTTTATTTATTTGGTTTCGTATAGATACAGTATATTTTGTTCTGTTATATTTTTGTAATTCCATAAATATTAAAAAACTGGAATTTTTTAAAATAAATACAAATATTTATTTTCCGTTTTAATATTTTTTGTGAAAATTCGAAAACCGGTTTTTTGAGTATAGTGAATTTCGAAAACAAACCCTAATTGTTATATTATTTCTAGAAGGGCGAGGTAGAAATAAATTACGGAGAAAATCCTTGAATCATTGGCGTTTTTATTCAGAGATCGATTTCAGTTAACAAGAGTTGTCATTGTTTTCTAGATAACTGGTCGGTGAAAGCTAAGAGGAGGAAGACCACCGGCACTGGTCGCATGCGGTACTTGAAGATTGTGCGCCGCAAGTTCAAGTAAGCATACCAAATTCGCAATCGCGAAATAGAATTAATAATCCCACGAAATACAGCTTCGTAGAGATAGAAGTATTCGTGAAATTTTGTCTTGAGATTCTTATCACGGTTCTCTATATCTTTTCAGGAACGGATTCAGGGAAGGTTTACCGAAACCCAAAACCGATCAGACTAATTAATTC
Organism: Andrena chrysosceles; assembly: GCA_963855975.1. NCBI lineage: Eukaryota > Metazoa > Arthropoda > Insecta > Hymenoptera > Andrenidae > Andrena > Andrena chrysosceles. The sequence goes on along the minus strand of OY979767.1, from coordinate 33,874,786 downwards.
TAAATTCTGTCATTGTGTTATATATCCATAAGATTTTGACTACTAATAAAAGATTTAAAAACGCCAGACCGTAACCCGCATTATTTTTTCTAGAATCGTCCTGCTCGAATGACTTTTCACCCGCGTCGGTAACTTGGAGCGAAGCCTGCACGAGCTTATGACAATCCGCAAAGAAGCGATAGATCGCCGCACGCGTTAGTAGCATTTTTCCAAGTTGCGAAATCGAAATGACAATTGTACCTATACACGAAGGTGGGGTTGCACTTACTGCGCAACCGGTAGAGCGGCGTCGAGACACGGTTGTATATACCGCGAATTCATTTAGCGACGGCCTGGTACCGTCAAGGCCAGAGAGGGTGGTTTGCGCAACGCATAATGACTCTGGCGCACCTACGCGTGCGTCTTAGGTAGGGATCGCCCATCCTCGTCGGTGGTCACCCCTGTGAGTACGGTTCGTCCGCAAGTTGGCCTGGGCCTATAAAAAGCGGATGCGTACCCGAGAAACGGGGTAGAATCCTGGGGAGTAAATGTGTACCATGAGGATGCGGCCATCCAAAGCCATCCCCCCCCCCCCTGGGTACCTTCCCAGGCCGTGCAGGGTAGATGGTGCGGTCCTCCGGACCAGGTGGCAAGTCGTTCCTCCCTGCTCAGCCCCGGCCGTTGAAGGGAGGCTCTCGGACCCCGTGGCAGTGCAGGAGAAAGAGATGCGGTCACACCGGGCGGTGCAGTCAACCCTGGGGAACACCCGCTCTCGGAATGTTCGTACACTCACTGGCTGCATGGCCAGAGTGACGCCCGGGACCCCGGCACGTGCCGTATGCTCCCCCCGCTATATGTCGCAACTAAATCCACTAAATCGACTACCGCGCACCCGCGGCGGAACTTTCGACTGCGGGCGGCCTTATAAGGCTACACTGGTTTCGTGAATTTCTGCCAGTATCTCGCGAACTTATAGTGCAGAATGATAGCTTAGAGTGAATTATAGGAATTGCTTAAAAGGCGTTGCTGTTTAGTTAGCATAAACGGTATGTTACGCGGTCGTGCTCAGCCAAGATTTCGCCTCCACAAGCATCAGAAAATCAAGAGTAACCGCATGATTATATAGTAGTAGAGAAAGGGGACCGAGGGAAATTTTCAAGAAACTCTTCGTCGAAGAAAAACGGGGAAGAACTGTGAAACAGAAGAGCGAAGGTGCCAGCGGAAAGACCAACGCGAATAAGCCTGTCGAATATATATTTGGAGCTCGTTGCACAAATGACTGTTTGGCGTAAATTATTTGGTAAGTGTGGTAGTGTATTAGGAACAAACACCGCGCTGGTTGTAATTCAATTTCGCGCGAAGTATCCTCTCGTTCTTTCCTCCAATTTGCTTGGAAGAGAAACTTACAATTCCGCCCGTTAGGCAAGTACCTCTTGGTCACGAATACGGTGAGCTGTGGTCTGATGATGGCCGGGGCGGATGTGATACAGCAGCGCAGCGAGCACTTGAAGAAGAACAACAAATGCTTGCCAAGTATCCGCGTGATGGCAGCGTCGCCGGACGACGAGCAGGAGTCGAACGCCGGCGGAAACATGTACGTGCACGATTATGTGCGAACTAAGAACATGACGACCGTGGGTTTGGTTCAAGGTCCTTTCCATCATTGGTTCTACATGGTGCTGGATAAAGTTTTGCCCGGTAGAAACGCGCTGTCGGTCGTTAAAAAGACCTGCCTCGATCAAACAATCGCCAGTCCCACTTGCCTAGGCATATTTTTCGTGGGACTTGGCGTGTTGGAGCATCGACAGATCGAGGAGATCTACCAGGAGCTGAAAGTGAAGCTGTATGACACTTGGAAGGTACGCGCGCTGCTTTGTAAAAACCCATAAGGTTTTCCTATACGCAACGTCGAGAATTTCAAAGTCGATTTTCTCGAGAATGAAGCGTAATATCAAAAAATTTTATTCCTTTTTCTTGACTTATTTACTTTTTACGAGTCGAAAAGAAAGAGTACCTTTTTTTATGTCGCGCTTCGTTTTCGAGAAAATCGACTTTGAAACTCTTCGCGTTGCGCCCAGTCGCGTCTATACGCGTCAGGTTTTCCTATGAAAACCTGACTTAAGGACTACGGAGGGAAAGCAGTATATGGAAATATAGCGCAGGGAAATTTTCCTAAGAAATATGTAAAATAAGTTTCATCGGTGAGAAGCATTATATCTGAAAATGGCACCGTTGAAATTCTTTTTCAAGGTCGATTGCTGCTTCTGGCCTCCGACGCAGTGCGTTAACTTCTTCTTTATCCCGTTCCGCTACAGAGTGCTTTACACGAACTTCATGACAATGATCTACGATATCTTTCTATCGTACATGAAATACGTAAGTGTTTTACCTACTCTCCCGCCGCAATACTCCACTTCATCGTACTTACGTCGATTTTTTTACAGGATGCTCATTACCAATGACGAAAAATCTCGATTAGTACGCGTCACTTAATAACCGCTCGTTCTATCATTAATCATTGCCATTCGTAACCCAGGGACAGTCAAATCCCTTGACTTTCGAACTTTTTAGTTTCGTAAGATACCGTCTGTGTATCATTGCACAATTTCGTTATCAGCCGCCGGAATCATCGGTATCCTTCATAGTTCGACGCGACTGGATGATAATATTGAGCGCAGTAACTCCGTTGCATCGCGATTGATAACAATCGAGATAAAAAGGGGAGAACAACAGTGGCATGTTTTGTAGCATTCCGATAGGTTGAGTCTCACGGTGGCGTCGAGGTTTCGAAACATTTCGATCCCGCGGATCCGAATGATCCTTATCTTTTATCGCCCCGCGTGCGCGCCCTCGGCGCATCTCCGGGGACACTCGCTTTCTTATCACCGCGCAACAACAGTCCATCGGAAAGGATATTGTTTATTAGGGTAACAGCTTTTGTTTGGCATTTGGCGGCAACGGGATTACGGGTGTCTCCTAAGCCGACAGTCGCCGACGAGCAAACAGCGATTATTGCAATGTAAATACAAACAATAAACGGGGCGAAATAATAAACAAAGACTGGCAGGCGTCTATAATCTATACGGTTCTCCAAATTAGCTTCCATGGAAAGTTACGACGCTCTTCTCTTTGCGCTCTCTGTTTATTAAATTCGATTCGTGTTACATTGTTGATGGTAACGTTCGGGTGAATATCAGTGCGATATTAAAGGGTAGTGACTTTTAATACTATGGAATATTCGAAGTATTTCTGCAGTTGCAATTGATAATATAATATGTATGACACTGAACAGCTCGTAGCACAGTTACGTGGAAATAACTTTCGTGCAAAAGCGGAATGAATTTCGATTTTAAGGGATTACGCTCAGTCGGGAAGCCGAAAAAAGTGTCATTTTTGGGATTTTTTTTTAGCAAAAACTATAAAACTTTATTCAAAAAACTTTTTTTTGAAAGGTGGTATGTTTAGCTATGTCTCTAAATTTTGGCGTTAAGAAATATCTATTAATTACAAAGTTATTTACAATCTCCTAAATGTTTTGTTCGAAGGAGGGGTTTGCGGTGACCACGATTACTCGCAAGCAGATTATTATCTAAAATTAAAATTTAAAAAAAAATTAGTTAATATATTAAATTATCTAGTCCTTGGACGAAGGATTTTTGTTTCCATTGTTTATTTTTTTTTAAATTAACGAAAATTAAGTGGGATTGTGGCCGAAAATCAACATTTTACGTTTGAACATTTGCCATTTTGTCCTAAATCAATATTTCGAAAATCCCTTTTTATAGTTTCTGTGAAAAACATTCAAAACTTTTTCGGCCTCCTGACTGAGCGTAACCCCTTAAGGTAATAATTTGTCCCCAATTCAATACTTCTTCTGTAAAATTACAAAATAATATGAAACTGAAGCCACAAGTTTGCCAAAAAAATATGCCCCCGGAAACCGCAAGATAAAAATGGTCACTTTAAATTAATGTCAGAATTTAATTGAATTCAATAATATACGATCGTTCCAATAACCTTGGACTACAAATTTATCACCCGATTCCTGTGAACAGATATTTCGCGAACGTACTACGCAGTAACTAATAAAGAGTATAAAAATAGATCGTCTAAAATCGTCGAAGTTAGAAGCGTCACATCAGGAATATAATTATTTCCGCATCTCGTACTTACAGTCAGAAATATAAATCGAATATACATAGTTACAAATTCTTCGGTAAGTGTGTTACAAAGCAGCTAACAGTAGGTTCGATACAACTACTCGTGTATACGTAATAAAAAATTGCTAAATATATATATCACATCGTGATCATCCATGGTTAAATTGTTTGCGAAACGGAGGGAGGTCGAAGATTCGAGCAGTGCCGAGGAGCATCAACGCTGGAAAACATATTGCACCAATATTATATCGCAAACGTAAGTATAATTGCTGCGCGTAAGTTCGATCGATCGGGTGTTTAGGTTAGACTCGGGAAAGTTTTTCATTATTTGAAATTAACGACAGGGGAGTTTAATTAAAAATTAAGTTCGAAAGGGCAACCAAAAGAAAATTATTACAGAGAAGCTATATTAAATTCGTGAAATTAGGTTAGGAAGTATAAACATTGTATCGCAAACGTAAATATAATTGCTGCGCGTAAGTTCCATGGATCGGGTGTTTAGGTTAGATTCGGGAAAGTTTTTCATTATTTGACATTATCGACAGGGGAGTTTAATTAACAATTAAATTCGAAAGTGCAACCAAGAGAAAATTATTACAGAGAAGCTATATAAAATTTAGAAAGTACATAGGAAAAGAATTACCGCTCGCAATCGAGTACATGACGGATTTCCCAACACTACTCCGAAATTTCCTCGAGTGATACGAAACGTAAAAGCCGGAACCAATAAGTCCGCAGCCGCTGAACATTCTGCATCCGAAGCAGTCTCGATTTCGATTTTTGATGATGCTGTTCACTGTGCCCGTTGTCTCTTTCATTTTCTATTCGCAGTAAAATCGTACGATATTCGAGAGATATACGCGACGCGAAGTTCCAATTGGTTCCAATAGCCTGGTTCTGGAACAGGGGCTGGAAACTAGCAAAACTTTTGGTTCAGTATTTGCACGCCCTCTAAGCTATGAAAGATTCTGTTTGAATTAAAATTCAATATGGCGGCTTATGCCGGAAAAATTAAATACCTTAGAGCTCAAAGTTAAATACACTCAGAATCTGAGTACTGTGATATGTAGAATAAGAAATACATTTGTTGACACGTTAAGAAGATTTGGATATGAAATTCAGGTGTTAGAAAAAATATTTAATTAAGTTTGCATAATTAAATATTTCACCATTCACGTGAAGTTTCTTATCTAAACGTTCCCCATCATTCGACATTTCTTTGCCAACAATAATTGATAATGCCAACAAATATATTTCTTACCCTAAATTTTGTATAAGATACTTAATTGTAAAAAATAGAAGTAGAGGTAAGGATTAGGGAGTGGCTCAGATTTTTCTTTGAAAAATGTTCTTTGTATTCAGTTTAACAGCTTCCTTAAACGCTATAGTGCTAAATAATCATATTAATTACTTATATTACATTGTTCATGTATGTACATATATATTCCTTCGTACACGACCTCCATATACATGGTGTTCCTCTACCTATGGTGAAATCATCCCTTGAAGAAAATGCAGAATTTTCTATTCTGTGAAATATCTCGAGAACAGTGAGAGATATCGAAAAGAAGTTTAAACAGAAGGTGCATCGTTTTCTTATACCTACAAAACCGCGTAAAAATAATTTTCGAAAAATCCATATTTTTCAAGTTACCCTGGATAATCTCTCTTCATACATATAAATAATTTGTTATATTTTTTGCAAACAAATAAAACCTATATTACTGAATTTGAAGTCCATTTTACTAGTTTCCATTAATAAAATGGTTTCTTAAATCCATATTTAAATTAGTATTTATATAAATTTTAAACAGCTTTCAATTATATTATTTGCGCATGACAGTACGTACCTAAAATTTCATCCAAGGTAAAACTCATTAAAACTAATCAATGATGTGCCATGAATCATTATGATAACAGCATTTTCCTTACTTGAAGTGTTATCTTAATTGGCCACTTTGGGACCCACACAATAAATAAATAATGCGTGAAAATTTACAATGACTTTGTAAAATATACATGTATATGTTACAATGTATACAATGTAACATTTACAATGTTAACATATACAATGTTATCATTGTAAAGTCATTTTTGCAGTCATTTTCATGCATTATTTATTTATCGTGTGGTTCCCAAAGTGACCTATTAAGGCACTTCAAGTAAGACATCTACGAATGTGTTGTTATTATAATGATTCATGCACGTTACTGATTAGTTTTAATGAGTTTCACCTTGGATGCAATTTTAGGTAGGGCAGACCGGGGTAGGTTTTAACACAGGGTAAATTGTAACATAAGGAAAATCTGTTGAACGACAAATATGGTAACCCACAGCATGCGAGAGCTGCTTGATGATATTAGCACCGTCGGTTTTAGTGACACAAACTCATTTTTAATACTTTTTACAGTAAATTGAAAGTTTTTAATAATAAAGTTTATAACCTAAAAATACAAAAACATTACGAATATTCAAATAAACAAGTGTCTCAAATGTAACTCAAAACGTACATAAAACTTTCTTACCTGTCACCCTCTTTACAGTTGCTTCATTCTTCTGCACATTCATTTTAAGTTATTAAACAGTAAACACAAGTAAACACTAGCGTTTCACTCACGTATCACTTATTTTCACTTATAAGATAGTATAATTCTTAGTCGATCGTGTATGTACAAATTCAAACAACTATCCATTCCCTATTCAGTTTCCACCCACTGTTCTGGAATGATTCTTTTGTAGGTTATGTTTTAACCGCCATGTTCATTCAAAATAAATCGAGCCGCGATCGATCGAACTCGATTCGCACTTTCAAATCGAAGAGTTTTAAAAATCGTATTTCAAGGGACTACAAGAGTAAATTTCACTTTTATTGTAAATAAAGTTGCGGAAAAGTATTACAAATGAGTAACACTTAATTTAATTCAATTGCTTGTACAAGTTGAAGCACAGTATATTTGTTCTCCGCCCCCTAAATTAAATAGAAACATACTTCGCTAGTTGATGAATTTTAACTAAATTAATCGTAACACCTTAGAACTATTTTACTTCCCTCGTAAACAAAGAATTATATTCGCTCTTTAAATCTTTCTTTTATAAACCTTCGACGCGTGTATAACAGAAAGATTTAACGGTTCGTATACTTATTTAATCAACCTTATTTCCTGTTTTATTCAAGTGTAATCAAATGTACAAAGTGCAAGTCGATCGTTATTCCCCCAACAATTCTGACGATTCGTTTCCAACTGTTTGTAAAAGGAAATGAATAAATAAAATTTTGCGTGATATAAAAACTGTAAGAATTCTTAATGGTTTTCTCATTGTTTCTTGGCGCTATTCACTCGATCAGCTTCTTCGCTTTGAAGAAGCGCCTTAGATAGACGACTTGCCAAGTGGAGAGCACAAGCAGCCAGCACATGGAGAACAAGCTCACGTACAACACTCGACTGTTCGTCGTCTCTGGAAATATTAATTATAAGCATGAAGCATTTATAAATGCCTAGTCAGCTGGCGAAAAAGAACGTGATTTTCGATTATTTTGCGGAATATCTACTGTATACTTTGTTACAACTATTCGCTTATTTTAAAAGTACATATATGCAGCAACTATCGGTAATTTTGTTATAGAAAAAGATTAAAAATAATCAAATAACAGCCATTCTTGCGGAAGCTGTTTTGATATCGGTGAGCAAGATATTTCGGAAACCGCTGTATCGATTAGCCTAAACTTTTGCAGATTTCGTTTATACACCAATGACTAGTAAATGAACGAAGGATTTTTGATTTTAACAAAAACTCTATTTTTAATTACCGAAAAACGAGGAATTCAGACATCGAAAAACGTGGTTTTCCTTTAAACAGCCGCCATTTTGTCAAAAATCAACTTTTTGAAAAAAGCTTCGTTTGTTCACTGAATTAAACCATATATTAACAGAATCTTTCTGAATTTTTAATTTTAGATGATCGGGCTAAGAGAAATCGTGCTCGCCGCACAGTGCCTTTATCAAATCAGCTTCCGCGAGAATGGCTATTATTCGTTCATTTTTTAATGTTCTTCTAAAACAAAATTACTGAGACTTGCTACATATATTTACTTCCAAAACGAATAGTTGTAAAAAATATGCAACAGATATTCCATAAAAAAGATCTCGAAAATCGCGTTCTTTTGGACTCCCCTTAATGTATTTTACCGTTGGTGTCTCTCATATCCTCCTCGTTCTTTCGCATTCGAACAAAGTCTTGGACGATAGCTTCGGATAAATCCTCTAAACGCTTCAATTCCACTTCAGATGGCTTCAACTTCGCCGCCTCGCCGATCTATTAAGAGAAGCAGTCGGTTATTTATCAGTCGCTGGATCTTAAAGTCAATAAAAATTAGTCGAAATCAATTCGATCAAAAACTAGTTCACTAAATCTTTTTAAATACTCAGGGAATACAAGTAACACTATGCGCGAGGTACTGGAAACTCTGTTAGAAATGGTATCACGCTGTGAAAGTTAAATTATCACGTCCACTCAAATATTCTTGTCTTGACTAGGGCTGGGACTATTTGTCGAATTTTTCGGTGTACGAATATTCGAATACTTCACTTGCTCAATTATTTGGTGAATATAATTCGAATACTATTCGAATATTTAAGTATTTGAATACTGATGTATTCAAAATACTGATGTATTCAAAATACTGATGTATTCCAATAGTATGGCGTGAATTATAAATCAAGTTCTTTAGGTTCATTTTTTACAAGCTTTTATTTAGTTTCTGTTATGAGTTCGTTAATTTGTCAGGGTGAAATCTTGTAAGCTAATAACATGATTTATAATTCACACCATACTATTCGAATCCATCAGCATTCAAATAGTATTCGAATACTGAAATATTCGAAGTTTATTCGTAGCATTCGAATACTTGTAAAATATTCGAATATTAAATTATTTGAATAGTCCCAGCCCTAGTCTTGACTAACAACAGGAAAGTAAAAACTGTGTTTAATAGTGCGTACTGAGTAAATAATCAACTGTAATAACGCTCTCGATTTTCTAGCATTGAATACATCGACGATGGATAACCAATTGTGAGAAAATATAAGCGAACATTCTACTGCGGACGCTAAATCAATGGGCAGGGTATCGTTAAAGTCCCTGACTTTTCTTCATATAATAATGCACTCGTAATGTAAAATTATTCTCCGTGAAGTCGCGAAGTTGGCTTCTTTGATTCTAATATCTCCAAGGGACTTTCCAGATACTCTGCGTAACTAATTCATTCTAAAACTCATGCTGTTAAAAATCACACCGCTGATGTCTAGTAAAACCAATCTCTCTACGTTACCAACTGTGCGCCCATACAAGCCACATATAGAAAGAAGAAAAAAGAATGAAATATCGTGAGATTATATCTTCACATTAATAAAATCGATCAGGCAACGGCAATACTCGCTCCATTTTCAAGATTACCGAGGATTGCCGATTCCTGTTAAACGTTCTTGAAATATATTCTGTCAACGATGAGGTGGACGCATTGAATGCCAACGACCAAACGATAAGAGACAACTTTAAAAACTCAATCTGTCGTTGACAAAATGAACATTTGAGTAGCGAGAACAGCGGAGGAACTTACTCCTTCGTAACTCTTCGCCTCGATTCCACGCTTCGTGATTAAATGGACCTCCTGCTTGTTCTGCTTATCTGAAACATTTACAATGGTAGAAAATAGGCAACGCACATGGATTAATCGTGGTACGTACTGCCCGAGAACGAAGGCTGTATGGCCTGCGCCATGAAGCAGATCTCGAACGTATCGTAGGACTCCGTAGCGAAGGAGAATTTTAGCATCTTTCCGTGAGGTATGTCGTCCTTTTTCGAAAGAATGTGCCCCTTGGAATCTCGTATCTGTTACACGGAAGCATTATATCGATGAATATCGACGTCGAGCAGATTTCGCGTGTGTAATCACAAATTTGTCACGCGAATACGGATTTTACTTCGTCGCCGAGGGAATCGGGAGCAACATATGTTAGGTGAGGTTAGGTAACGAACATAACCTCGCAAGGTCGCGCTGGGTTCCGAGGAACAGGAGAGTTAGGTGAAACTTACGATGTATTCGGTTTTAACGGACGGCGTGTCGGAGACTTCGTATTCGCCGGCGACTAAAACGTCCGCCTGAACTTCCTCCTTCAAACATTTCATCGCGTTCGGGTCAAGGTAAAACCTGATGCAATGCGCGTACGCGAGCAGCGTCGCTAGCACGAGTAATTCTCTCTGCATTCCAACACGAAACCCTGGACCGCACGTTGAAGAATATTCAGCAAATATCCTCGAGATTAACGGACGTTAACAATATACCGTCAACATATCGATGAGTTGGCAGCCATTAAATTTTGCGTGGGTGGATCACGTGACACTGAGGCCGGTAGGGGGGATGCAACACCGTAACACGTGTATATAAAAAGGTAAAGGTATGTTTGAATGTAATGTTCGTGAGGAAGGTTTGTTTGAAGAGATACGCGTTTAAGGTATTTATTTTTTCTCAGGAGATACACGTTTGAACAATTATCATGTATGTTAAATTTTTTAAGAAGTATTGCACTGAAGTGGGCGGACTGGTAGCGCGATCTTTTTCAAACAATCTGTCGGGCAGCGCTGTACTCGAGGTATTTAGTTGACAGCTTTTGCGCTAGAGGTGTTGGCAACGCCGCGTTCAATAAGGGGCGAATTCACTGATATATTTTTTTTCTGTGTTTAGTAGGATAGCGTTTCAAGCATATCGCTTATATTGCCCAACGAACTATAGCCCTATCTTTTTTCCCTCCTCTCTCTCTCTTATACTATGGATTGGAGATGCTTGAAGCGAATTGAAGGGTTTTTAACATGATGCGCCACCATCGTTCGACCGATGTACTTTGCTTCCCTTTGCCCCGCGATCACCCGCAGGGCTTATCACTTTACCTAATAGAAGATCCCTACATTGCCTAATGTTGCCACCATTTACCACGCCAATCGACGCCGAAATGTGTGTAACTTAGCCATGAACATAGGAATAGAGAGACGGAGGAATAGTTGCGACTTTTGGCGTGGGGAGTGATATGTATTTGAAGGGCAGGGGGCAGGGGGGGGGGCACCTACATCTGCCTGGATTTGATTGGTTGCATTCTACGCATGCTCCGTACCGCTAATTATGAAAAAGTGTTTGCTACAGATTAGTCCATACAGACGTCTAATTGTAAGTATATACTAACGAAGTGATTATTCACGAGTATAAATTGTAAAAATAATGAAAATTTAAGAGAAATATGCATCTATAATTATTAAAATATATGAGGTGAATACCACACTACGAGGAACGCTTTAAATACGGCTGCCACTATCACTACTTGCGATGCGACAAACGTTGATCCAAAGAGGAGATATAATAAGAGGCGTCACTCGACAAGGACAGAAATAACCTAGGGAAATCACTAGACAACCAATTTAAATGCCCATTCGGCCCCATTCGGCAATGATCGGTAAACTTCGGCAATAATCAGCCAATTGCGTTAAGGTACATTTTGTCGATTCGAATATCCCGCTCGAATAGACAACAATTTAAATGCCAAGGTCAAGTAAGGACTTCAAAGGTTTCGCCCGGAGTGACGCCTCTTATTATGGGTGCGTTCCACTTGCGCTAAAAACGACTGTAACGCCAGTGGTTCTCGTTCCACTTGGCGATCACGATGATCAGGATGATCCTCACAACAGCCTATAAGCAAGTGGAACAGCAATTCCAACAGTATGGTCGGAGTCGTTTTTAGCGCAAGTGGAACGCACTCTATATCTCCTCTTTGGTTGATCATTACAGATCATTGCGCTTGTGCGAAGCAGCAGCCAATAGAAAGAAGGCGTGTGTTACCTCGTCTACAGTGGCAAAAATAGTTCAATTGTGCAATGTGTTGTGTTTATGCAAGTTAAGTTCCAAAATGGGCAAATTTTGTGGGAAACGACAAAACTGTTTACAAATGTTTCAAATTCACTTTTTGCGAACTTTATTAATCATTACTTCAGTTTTTTTATATTACATTTATAAATTTATTCCACTATTTTCATGAATTTCATTTGCTCTGATTAACTTTTCTGAATTTCTCCCATCATACAAACAATTCGTATTACATGATTATACTACATTATGCACATAATATAATAATATATTATCCCAGTCAGCCACGTCCGTATTTGCAGATTTTGCTCAACGCCTGAGTACAAATGTTTGTGGCAGAAAGACTGCAGATATGATACAGGATTTGTTATATTCGATGATGAAAGCAGACTGAAAGCAGAAAGCCGACAGATTGTGCTGCCTTAACCTGCGAGCAGATTGGCGGCAGGGTCTGCTGATACAATTTAATGGCAGGAATCGAGCAGACTCTGCGCACCGCGATCTGACGACAGATAGGCGGCAGAAATAGAGCAGATTCTGATGTCAGGATCTGACAGCAGAATGGCAGCAGAAAGTAAGCAGAGTCTGCTAATCCAATTTAATGGCAGGAATCGAGCAGATCTTGCGCACCGCGATCTAACGGCAGATAGGCAACAGAAATCGAGTAGATTCTGCTGACATAGTTCACGACGCGACCCCGCCAGGCCGCGATCGGGCGACCGCTTCTCGCTTGCGAAATAGCACCGTGGCGGGAATAAGTGGCCGAGGGCTTGATCATTCAGGGCTCTCGAGTACCACTCGTATTTGCCGGCATTCCACTGCGGAGTATATATTTGTTATACCCGACTGTAAGGGCGGTATTATCAGTCGTTGCTGAAGACGAAGATCGTCTTAAGCATCCGGCATCCTTTACTAATCTACTAGACTAGTAGAGGATGTCGCATGCTAAAAACTAAAAAACGATTGATGATAATACCGCCCTAAGACGACTGAATAAATAGTAGTTATCATTAATTCTTTTATATGTGGAAAAACTGTCTTTAAAAGTTTAAATAATTATTTTGAGCCTCCCTGACATTCAATTGACTAACAACTTGCTAAGTAAAACATTAAAAATGTTATAATACCCGTTTAAATACATGGTTTACCAACTTTTTTTTCTTCCATAAAATATGGTAGGAATCAGATCTTTCAAGTCGGTCTTATAAACGTGTTCTATATATTATTTACGCTACAGACTTTTGCACTGTTTTTAAATCTATACTATTATATAAAATTGCCTACTATGTCCGACATCAGGATCTGCTTGATTTCTGCCACCAATCTGCGGGCGGTTTTTGTCAGCAAGATCTGATCGAAATCTGACATCAATCTGCGGTCAGATCCTGATGTCAGGCTCCGACCGCAGAACCATAGTTAAATGCGGACATAGTAGGCATCGAATCTGACGTCAGAATCTGCTCTGTATCTGACACGAATCTGCCGTCAGATCGCGCTGCGCTGGATCTGCTCGATTTCTGCTCTCAATCTGCGGTCAGCCACGGCAGCAAGATCTGATCGAAATCTGACATCAATCTACGGTCAGATCCTGATGTCAGGCTCTGACCACAAAATCATAGTCAAATGTTGACATAGTAGGACCCGAATCTGACATCAGAATCTACTCGAATCTGATATCAATCTGCTGGCAGACTGCAGTCAGTTTGTTTACTGGGATGGATCCATATTTTTACGAATACATATAATAATATATTACATTACACTATTCCTTTTAGTCTTTTATAAACGACATTTTTCAAACTTCGCGCTATTTCCTTCAATACATCGGTCGAATGGTGGCGGTGCCGGCATGTAAAGTCACTTTCAATTCGCTTCAACCGCGCTGTACGGCCGGCTTATAGGAATCTCGTATCCATAATATCACATAGTAGGATATATATATCAGTGGGCGAATTCCATTTACGCCCAAATGGTTCGTGAGTTTCATCAGGGTAGTTTTCCCTGTATGTGAGTCGACGCATCGTCGTGAATTTCAAAGTCGATTTCCTCGAAAATGAAACGCAATATTAAAAAAATTTATTCATTTTTCTAGACTTATTTACTTGTTATAAGTCAAAAAGAAAGAGTAACTTTTTTTTCATATCGCGCTTCATTTTCGAGAAAATCGACTTTGAAATTCTTGACGTTGCGTCTAGTGGCGTACAGAAAAACCTAGCTTAATGAAAATTACGGGCGATTTTGGCGTAAGTGGAATTCCCCCAAGACTGGATGAAGGACTTAGTCTACCTTAAGTATGCCGGCAGATCCGCAGCCGATCCTGCTGCCCCTCTAATATAGAGATTTCCTTTCCTTGTTCTAGAGATTCTCTCATTCTTTCCCCCTTTCTAAAATTACTAGTTATCATACCAGCATATATCGGGAAGTACGTTTTATAATGAGGCGAGTCGAAGATCCATCTTATATTTTCATTTCTTACATACGTCGCTAATTGACTTGCATCCTTTGTTAAAATATCATAAAATGTGATGTCAGTGTTAACGAACTTCTCACTCTTCATCCCTATTACTTCTTTCTCGCATGAAATCTCAAAATCATCTAGTAGTCCAACATAATCGTTATCAATTACGAGCGGGGGACCGGAATATAAGTTTGCAGTTCTTAACTTAATCATGTGACGTTCAAGAATTCTAGCAATGTCTACGTTAGCAGTGAAGTCATAATCAACATCGTAATAATGATAATCGTCGTCATCAACCGACAATAATCTGTTACGATCAACAGCGAATTGATGCGCTGTGCCATTGCTTTTATTCTTAATAGTCATATCAGAACCGTGTTCTAGGAGAGCCTCAACAACTCGTTCATGACCTCTGCGACAAGCATAGTGGAGCGCTGTTGTATTATATTTATCAGTAGAATCAACGCTGGCACCAAATTTTAAGAGGAGCTCGACAATTTCTACATGACCATTTACAGCAGCTCTGTGGAGTGGTGTTAACTTGTGGCGCTTAAGTCTAGAATCAACTTTGGCACCAAATTTTAAGAGATGCTTGGCTATTTTTAGATAACCAGATTCAGCAGCAAGGTGGAGTGGTGTTTTAAAGTCGAATTTCGTTGTAGCATTAACATCGGCATCTAATTTTAGCAAGAGTTCTACAACCTCTTCATGGCCGTTTTGAGTTGCAAAAAGAAGAGCAGTCATTGCATCGAGGTCCTTAGCATTTATATTAGCTCCTCTCTTCAAAAGCATTTCGGTAATTACTTTGTAACCGTGTGCGGCAGAAAGATGGAGCGGTGTTGTGTCCTTTCCGTATGTGGAATTAACATCTGCGTTATATTCCAAAAGAGCATCAATGACTTCCAAATAGTTGTTGTTAATAGCAGTATGAAGCATCGTCACAGAACTTTTTTTTCTTGCATTTGCATCAGCTCCCCTACTTAAAAGCAATCTGGCAACTTTTCCCTTAACAGTAGGATTTCTACGATGATGAAATTTAAAACTTTTCTCTTCTCCATCTAAAATAATAAAATGCAATGGTGTTCTTCCGTATTTATCACTACCGTTAACATCAGCGCCATGTTCTAAAAGAACTTCAACGATTTCTCTGCGATCCTCCTTAACAGCAATATTCAGTAGCTCAGGATTATTTTTTATGTTAGCTTTATTATTTAAAAGTAGCTTAGTCATACTTAAATCAGCATTCTCGGTAGTCTTTCCAGTTTCATCTTGGGCGTTTACATAAGCTCCGTAGCTTATCAGTAATTTAGCTACTCCTTTGCGTCCGTTTTTGGTTGCAACATGTAAAGGTATAGAACAAGCATCCCTAAACGTAGAAACACACAGAGAATTAACATAAGCTATATATTTTAAAATACATTAAACAATTTATAAATACCCTTTATCTGCTGCACTGCGACCAGAAGTTTTACCATTAACATCAGCCCCTCTAATTAAAAGAAGGTTTGTAATTTCTTTGCTATTGTTTATAATAGCCAGGTGCAGAGGAGTTACACCACTTTTGTCGGCAGCGTCAAAGTTCGCTTCCTTACTTAAAAGCTTGCGAATGATTTCCATGCTCATACTTTCAACTGCGTTATGAAGCGCAGTTTTACCATTCTGATTTTCTGCATTAATATCAGCACCTCTGTCCAGAAGCATCTGAACGATCTCTACGTCACCATTTAGAGCGGCGAAATGAAGTGGAGTATTAGAAGAACTACTGTTTTCGTTGTTAACTTTGGAACCATTTGTTAAAAGAAATTTAGCAATCTCTGTATTCTGTTTCTCAACAGCAGTACAAAGTAAATCGTATCCACCTGACGCATCTGACCATTCTGGCGCGTAAGCGTTGAATGTACTTTGAGGAATAATTAGTTTTACTATTTTTTCTGCAAACCACATTTTTTTTAAATTGAGTTAGTACATTTATAGCACATTCGGTAACTTACACTAGTGCGCACTCAAAGAGGATAAGATCCTCTTATCAAAGAGGATCTTATCAAAGAGGATCTTATCCTCTTTGTGCGCACTCTGCAGAGTGAGGAACGATAAAGCGGGAATGGGGAGGGGAATACCTACAGGAGCGGCGGTTATGTGTGCATGAACTGCGCCTGCGTCAGTCACGCACACATTACTACCGCTCCAGGGGTGTTTTCCCCTCTATTCATTGCGCTTATCGCTCTTCCCCCCGAATCGCACCGAGTGCGAACAGTGCGACCAGTGATGCCAGTGAAACTTGCCGACCGACGAATCGTTGGCGTTCATTGGTGCCGAAACAAATTACTATTGGCTATACCCCAAACAAACGCTTCCTCGGAGCCAATGAGCTCATTCTACATGCGCGAATAAGTTCCTTCTAAAATGACTTGGAGTATATTTAGAGATGCCGATTTAAAATCGATCTTCCAAAGATCGATCTTTCCTGTCACGATTTTCGATTTTTTAAATCGATTCTCAAAACAGGGATCGAATAGAAGATCGTATCGCAACCAAAGAGATCGTGGACTGATTTTCCCGGCGTCTAGCATAAACTCTAGAAGCGCGAAGTTTGAATCAGACCACACAAATGTAATAGGAAAGGGAAGCAAACGTGATGTTAGCACAAGCCTAAGGGGTTTGAAAATAGTTAGAGATTCTTTTAATAAATAAACTTCAGGACTATAAATTAATCAATACCCACTTGGAAACGGGTGTTTGAATAAATGAACTCTACTTTGATCTCTTCTCCTAAGTGTGTAAAATCAGCGCAATTTTGTTAAACGCTTGTTTCTAAAAATCGATAACCGAAAGGAAATGGATTGACGAGTAGGAATTTAGTTTATAAGTACTTGATTGGTTTTTAGAATTAAGGACATTTTGTAATTAACAAAAGATGTTAAAGCGATTGTCTTTGTAAAAACACACCAGCCTCGAGAGCGAAAGTGAACGGACGTACGAATATAAATCTTGCGAATTAAAGATGGAGCGGTGTTGTGCCCCTTCTAAATGCGGAATTAACATCCGCGTTATATTCCAAAAGAGCCTCGATGACTTCCAAATAGTTGTTGTCAATAGGAGCATGAAGCATCGGCACAGCATTATTTTCTCTCGCGTTTGCATCAGCACCCCTTCTTAAAAGCAATCTGGCAACTTCTCCCTTAACAGTAGGATTTCTACGATGATGAAATTTAAAAATGTTTCCTTTTCCCTCTGAAATAACAAAATGCAATGGCATTTTTCCATGTTCGTCACTAGCGTTAACATCAGCGCCATGTTCTAAAAGACCTTCAACGATTTCTCTGCGATCCTCCTCAACAGCAATATTCAGTAGATCAGGAATATATCTTTTATGTTAGCTTTATTATTTAACAGTAGCTTAGTTATACTTAAATCACCATTCTGAATAGCATAAAATATTGCTGGTTTTCCGGTTGTATCTTGTGCGTTTACGTAAGCTCCGTAGCTTATCACTAATTTAGCCGTCCGTTTTCAGTTGCAACATGTAAAGGTATAGAACCTTTTGTGGACGTCGAGCCACAAAACAAATTAACATCAGTGCCGTGTTTTAAGAGTTCTTCGACATGTTCTAAATATCCTTTCTCAACAGCAGCATGCATGAAATTATTTGCGTCTTCAGGGTTCACTTTAAAACTGTATAGAAGTAGATTCTTAACGATCTCGTTGTACTCTATTCCACATTAAGAACGCTGCTGTTGCTTTGGTTATTCAGATCAGGACAATGCTTTAAAATATACTCGACAATTCCTGAATATCCTTCTTCAACAATAAAGTGTAGCATAGTTTTATCGCTCTTATCTACAGGATCAACGTAAGCTCCGTATTCCAGAAGTAGCTTCACAATTTTTTCATGTCTGTGTAGAGCAGCAAGATACATAGAGAATAAATATTGGCTCCATGTTTCAAAAGATGCTCAACAATCTGCGAATACCGTCTTTCTGTTGCAATGTGAGGAGGAGTTACACCATGTCTTCCCACAGCGTTGGCATCAGCGTTTTTACTTAAAAGCAATTTGACAATTTCTTCGCTTTCACTTGCAACTGCGCAGTGCAGTGGTGTATAATCTTTCAGAGATTTAGAGGTATATGTAGAATTCACATCAGCGCCATGTTTTAAAAGATGCTTGACGATCTGCGAATATCCTCTTTCTGATGCAATATGAAGACAAGTTACGCCATTGTTGCCTTTAGCATCGTCATTAGCACCGCTACTTAAAAGCAATTCAGTAATTTCTATATTACCTTTCTCAACAGCGAAATGCAACAGTGTACAAGCATCACTAAACATAGAGACACACAGAGAATTAACGTAAGCTATATATTTTAAAATATTCTGACCAATTTATAAATTCCCTTTATCAGCTACACTGCGACCAGAAATTTTACCCTCAACATTGGCCTCTCTACTTAAAAGAAGGTTTGTAATTTCTGTGTTTTGTTTATAATAGCAAGATGCAGAGGAGTTACACCGCTTTTGTCGGCAGCGTCAAAGTTCGCGTTATGAAGCGCAGTTTTACTATTCAGATTTTCTGCATAAATATTAGCACCTCTGTTCAGAAGCATCTGAACGATCTGTACGTCACCATTTAGAACGGCAAAATGAAGTCGAGTATTAGAAGAACTATTGTTTTCGTTGTTAACTTTGGAACCGTTTTTTAAAAGTAGTAATTTTTGTATGCTGTTTCTCAAGAGCGGTATAAAGTAAATCGTATCCATTGGACGCATCCGACCATTCTTGCGAGTAGGATAGACCGCGAGAACTAATTAGTTTTCTTACCTTCTGTATTTTACCATCGCGAATTGCAGTCACTATACTATATGGTGTATACCGAACTCCTTGCATTGTTCGTTAATAAATCGTTCCTGATTTTGTGAAATAAATTCAAACGTGTTGGAAAACGCATGGTAGTTACAAATTTTAGCGGTGCGTAGTGGCGAAAGGGTGAATTAAAGCAGGCGTTGAATTTGAATTCAAATTTATTGGAAGACAAATTCTAGGCTTATAATAATGAGCCCATGAACTCAGGTACAAAGAATTATTTCTATAATATATATTTACTATACATCGCGATAGAAAAGTTATAAAAGTTATATAACTGTAATTTGTAGAAAATAGAGATCTTTCTTATCTGGATATAGGTCTTACTGTGGGCGAATTTTTTTACGCCCAAATCGCCCGCGATTTTCAATAAAGTAGGTTTTCCTATACGCGACTGGACGCAACATCAAGAACTTCAAAGTCGATTTTCTCAAAATCGAAGCGCGATATGAAAAAAAATTATTCTTTCTTTTTGACTTTTAACAAGTAAATACGTCGACAAAAAGAAATAAAATTTTTTTATATTGCGCTTCATTTTCGAGAAAATCGACTTTGAAGTTCTTGATGTTGCGTCCAGGAAAACGTAGCCGAAACGGGCGATTTGGTCGTAAGTGGAATTCGCCCTGTAATGATAAGAGTAATGTTACATTGAGTATGAGCCAGGCGAGGTAAGTCCCCACAGGGTAAGTTCGCATGTTGGCGATCAATTTATAACAAATAAAATATCTTCTTTCGAAACGTTAACATAAAAACAGTTGAAACTTGATAAAAACTATGACTATTTGAACGTTTCTCTTTAACTTAAACGTATGCTATTTTAAGTACGTTTAAAGTAGTTATCACAGTATTAATATCAATTTTAAGGCTACCCAAAAAATACAGTAGGCTTGCAATCGTTCATTAGAGTATTTATATCTTCATCATTCAGATAACTAAATATTCTTTCGGCGCAGTCGCGTGATAACTCAGGGAAATTGTTAAAGAGTAAATAGAAAATTTTAATACCCTGTTCCAGAAACTCTTTCCTTTTCTCCCCCTTCATAAAATTATTATTTATCATACTTGCATATATCGGAAACATTTCTTTATAATCGCCGGATCCTAAGGCCTCTACTATACTTTCGCTTCTCGCGTACATCGCTAATCGATTAACATCTTTCGTCAAAATATCATAAAATGTAATATTAGTATTAACAAACTTGTCCCTCTTCATGCTTGCTACTTCCTTCTCGCATTCATCCTGAAAATCATATCTGGCCAATCTCCTTTCCTCACGAACCTTTTTACTGTACACGCGCTCTATTTCTTTGTCAGATTCATTTAGAAAATGCTCTTCGTCATCGCTACTAATCGATAGTACATGTTTGTTAACTACGTGTAAATTTGCAGCTTTTACCTTAATTATGTGACGCTTAAGAATCTCGGCGATGCCTACATAATTAGAGATTTCATCACCATCGTGGGTATAATAATCAACATCATTATCATGAGATCCTCTGATACCATCCATAGCGAAACCAAGTGCAGTGTAGTTGTCTGAACTCGTAATAGTAATATCAGCGCCATGTTCTAGGAGGGCTCTAACGATATCTGCATATCCACTCCTAGCAGCATTGTGAAGTGCTGTGTAACTAAATTCATTCGTAGAATCAACGTTGGCGCCTAATTTTAAAAGAAGCTCGACAACGTTCGGAAAATCCAGATCAGCAGCTCTGTGGAGTGGTGTTGTTATGTCACGCGTAATTGCAGAATCAACTCTGCCAACCGATTTTAAGAGACACTCAACAACTTCCAGAGTTTCATGTTCAGCAGCAATTTCGAATAGTGACATGAAGACAGGGTCCACAACCATATCAACATTAGCGCCAAATTTTAGGAGAAGCTCGACAATTTTTAGATTACCAAATTGAGCAGCCATGTAGAGCGGTGGCCTTAAGTCGTCTTCAATCATACCGTCAACTTTGGCACCACGTTTTAACAATAGTTCTACAATTTTTATAAAATTTCCTTTAATCGCAAAATAGAGAGCAGTGTCTCCATTAGTGCACTCAGCGTTTATATTAGCTCCTTTGTTCAAAAGCATTTGCACAATTCTACCGTTACCTAGTAGGGTAGAAAGATGGAGCGGTGTTATGTTGTCTTCGTACGTGCAATTAACATCTGCGTTATATTCCAAAAGAGCCTCAACAACTTTCACGTATCCTTTCTCAATAGCAGCATAAAGCATCGGCATACAATTGTGAACTCTAGTGTTTGGATTAGCTCCCCAACTTAGAAGCAATTTGGCAATTTCTCCCTTAACATTAATATCAACATTTTTACGATAAGACCGTTCAAAGGTCTTTTTTGCTTCGTCCAAAATAATAAAATGTAATGGCATTCTTCCATATTTATCACCAGCGTTAGCATCAGCACCATGTTGTAAAAGAACTTCAACGATTTCTCTGCGCCCCTCCCTAACAGCATCGTTCAGTAGCTCAGGATCATCTTTTACGTTAGCTTTATTATTTAAAAGTAGCTTAGTCATATTTAAATCAGCTTTCTCGGTAGCATAAAATATTGGTGTCTTTCCAGTTTCATCTTGTGCGTTCACAGAAGCTCCGTAGCTTATCAGTAATTTAGCTACTTCTTCGGATCCGCGTTTGGTTGCAGCATGTAAAGGTATGTGACCTTTTCTGTATGCTGAGTTACATAACATATTAACATCAGTGCTGTGTTTTAACAGCTCTTGGAGGAGATCCAAATATCTGTGCTGGACAGCAGCATGCATAAATTTTTTTGCATCTTTAGAGTCGACAGTAAAACCATACTGAAGTAGGTTCTTAATGATCTGGTGACCCTCTTTTTCCCATTTCTGCACCGCAACATCAAGAACGCTGCTGTTGCTTTTGCTATTCAGATCAGGACAATGCTGCAAAATATGCTCAACAATTATTGATCTTCCTTTCTCCACAGCGAGGAGTAGCAGAGTTTTATCGCCCTTATCTTCAGCATGAACGTTAGCTCCACGTTGTAAAAGTAGCTTAACCACTTTTTCATGTCCTTTTTCGACAGCGAGGTACAAAGGCATTCGACCTTTCCGAGACGGAGAATGAACATCAACTCCATGTTTTAAAAGGTGCGCAACAATATGCAAATGCCCTCTTTCTGTTGCGATATGGAGAGAATTAGTACCGCATATTTCTTTAGCATTTATGTCAGCACCATAACGTAAAAGCAATTTGGCAATTTCTTCATGGCCTGTTTCAGCTGCAAGGAGCAGCGGCGTATATCCTTCCCAAATTGCTGAAGTACACACAGAATTAACATCAGCGCCATGTTTTAAAAGGAGCAGAACAATCTCTGAATGCCCTTTCTCTGTTGCAATATGAAGAGCAGTTGTATCGTGTCTTCCTTTAACATTTACATCAGCGCCTCTACTTAAAAGCAATCTGGTAATTTCTTTGCCACCACTTTCAGCAGCAAGATGCAGCGATGTATAACCTTCCCTGATTGTAGAGGTATACGCCGAATTAACATCGGCTCCACGTTTTAAAAGCTGCTCGACAATTTGGAAATCCCCTCTTTCTGTCGCGATGTGAAGACAAGTTGTACCATCGTTTCCTTTGGCATTGACATTAGCCCCTCTACTTAAAAGCAGGTTTGTAATTTCTTTGCTATCGTTTTTGATTGCCAGGTGCAGAGGAGTCACGTTGCTTCTGTCCGTAATGCAATTAATTTTCACGTTCATCTTTTCATCTGCGTTGTGAAGCACAAGCTTTCCATTGAAATTTCCAGCATTAATATCAGCACCTCTATTCAGAAGCATCTGAACAATCTCGATGTCACCATTCAGAACAGCAAAATGAAGTGGGGTATTAGAACTTCTGTTTCTGTAGTTAACTTTGGAACCATTTGTTAAAAGGAGTTTGGCAACCTCTGTGTGTTTGTTCTCCAGAGCAGTGAGAAGTAAATGATATCCGTCTAACGCGTCTGACCATTCTTGCGAGTAGGATAAACCGCGAGAATTAATTATCTCTCTTACTTTTTGTATATTTCCTTTATCAACTGCAGTCATGAACGCGCTCCGTTTATATGGTGAATATCGAATACCTTGCATTTTGTGTTGATAATTTGTCCCTGATTCCGTGAAATAAATTCAAACTCGTGTTGAGACCAGTTGGGACTTCCACAGACGCTTTCTTTGAAATCGACGCTGCCAACAACCTAGCGTGAAATTCTCTCAACTCGCGTGAAATGATGTTAGATACGAATAATTAAAGTGTTGTCTAACCGCTCACTTCAGCCCAACTCGACGGTTCGGCCAAAGAGGAGATATACAGTGGCTCGCAAAAATATTCGGACACTCTTTAAAATCGCATAACTTTTGTAAAATTAATCCAAACGATTTGAGTTTTTTGAGCTAGAGGGATTAGTTTGATAAATGATATGATTCGTCGTTTTGAAAAAATGCACTTGGTCGGAGTAGCAGAAAAAAATACTAAAGGTTGTTTTTTAAACTTTTTTTTGTGAACCCTTAATGAAAATTCAAAAAAACCCGTTTGTAGATTTAAGTAAGTTATATACGTGTCTAAAATTTCATCAAAATCGGTTAACGTTGCTCTGAGCTACACACGTTTCAAGATCGCGGAATAAGGTCGAAAATCGCTGATTTTCGGGAATTTCGCGATTTTCGACCTTATTCCGCGATCTTGAAACGTGTGTAGCTCAGAGCAACGTTAACCGATTTTGATGAAATTTTAGACACGTATATAACTTACTTAAATCTACAAACGGGTTTTTTTGAATTTTCATTAAGGGTTCACAAAAAAAAAGTTTAAAAAACAACCTTTAGTATTTTTTTTCTGCTACTCCGACCAAGTGCATTTTTTCAAAACGACGAATCATATCATTTAGCAAACTAATCCATCTAGCTTCTCAAAAAAACTCAAGTCGCTTGGATTAATTTTAAAAAAGTTATGCGATTTTAAAGTTTGTCCGAATATTTTTGCGAGCCACTGTAATAAGAGGCGTCACTCGACAAGGACAGAAATAACCTAGGGAAATCACTAGACAACCAATTTAAATGCCCATTCGGCAATGATCGGTAAACTTCGGCAGTGATCGGTAAACTTCGGCAATAATCAGCCAATTGCAGTAAGGTACATTTAGTCGATTTGAATACCCCGCTCGAATAGACAACCAATTTAGGGTGCGGTCCGATTCACGCAGTGAGTGCAGAGATCGCAGCGCAGTCACTGCGCGCATTCATATCGTTCCGTTTCGTTACTGCGGTTCATGCGTTCTTGAAAACGGAACGCTTTTCCCTGCGTTTCATGCGAAATCAAGATGGACGCTACAATGAATAAAGAAATGTTGGTTACAATATCCTCGATATTAATATTAAGTAACAGTGATACTGAAATTAGCAGCAGCAGTGATTCGTCTGAGGAAAGTGAAAATGAAGATAGTTTATTAACTGATAATTTAGAATTAGAAATATTATACACTTTCTTAATTATAAACAAAAAAACACGCGGGGAGGTGGTAGCAGAAAAGTTAACGGGTTATGTAGAACGTGTTATTCCAGGATATTCTAAATCATTATTCAAGCTACATTTTCGGTAAGTAATATCTACATAATTATATGTTTGTATTTAAAAAAAATAACGTGAAATAATGTTTCTTCGAAATGATAACCTAGAAAAGTGGCAGCTGTGATCATTAGAGAATTAATTATTTTTATTACTTTTCATTAAATTGTTGAATTTCTCTATGTTAGAATGTTGCCGGAGACATTTGAGATTTGGCTATGGGTTTTCACATGTGTTTTGCTTGCAAGTTTGAATTACAGAAACAAATACGCATGCGCGCAGTGACTGCTTCACCTCGGAATATCTGCGTTTGCTGCATGCTCGCTGCACCGGAAGTGAAAGGATTCTAGGGAATTCTCTGCACCACCACTGCGCGCAGTAACTAAAACGGAACGGTTGTCTCTGTACTTCATGCGCAGTATGCGTGAATCGGAACGCACCCTTAAAGACAAGGGTTGTGTTCCAATTCACGCATTATGCGCATAGACCGCAGCGCAGACGCTGCGCGCATGAACCGCGTTCCGTTTCCAGCAGCGCATGAACCGCAGTAACGAAACGGAACGGGTTTCGATGGGTGCGTTCCACTTGAGCCCAAAGCGACCGCAACGCCCCTGTTTCTCGTTCCACTTGGCGACCACAACGACCGCAGTCGGGCTGAAAACGTCACACATGACGTCATTGATGCGACCGCATCGCGTCCACGGCGACCCACCACCGAAGATGGGTCTGGCCTGTTCGTTCGTGATTTTCGCGCGTAATTCAATTCAAGCGCTAAAGGCGGGATTTCCTATCAGCGTCAAACGCGTGCTTCTAGACGTTGCTTTCGGTTTCTTATCTCGTTTATTATTTAAAAGTTGTAACATTTATGAATATACAAATAAATAAACAATACTTTACTTGCTATTTTTAATATATTTGATATTTCTCTCTACACATTTTCTTTGACTACATGACTTTTGTAATCTTTGTTACTAGTAGCATAAAGTACAGGGTCATTTGCGATATTTTATATCAATTTTTCGTCCTTATCAGAAGAAAACTGCAATTTCGTTGACATGTTTTCACGCGTTATCGAAAATCATCCAAGGCGCGTACGTCTAAATACGGACACCACAGTTAAAAATCGATTACAAGAAAACAGAAGATATGTGTGGTATTTCTTTTTTAATAGTAATAGTAATTATTACTATTAAACACTGAAAAACAAACTACTTACGTTCCACGAGCTAAGATAATATCTAAAGCCAAAAGGGAAGCGTTCAGACAATGGTGGATTTCGATTCTTGATTAGAAAATAATCGAGTATTCGAGAATCGATTCCTACAATAATCGGTAAAATAATCGACTTTTCGTCATACCAGCGTCGCTGGGGAATCGGTTGTCGACGCTGGTTGGCTGCAGCCTCACTTGGGTTGGCTAGCTTCGCTTGCCTTGGCGCTAGCGTCGGTTCGTTTTACATCTTGACGTTGATTGGTTGACGCACAGCGTCATCACGCGCATGCGTGGACGCGTATAATTTGCCCCACCACTCGAATAGTCGGCGGGCGATGTGGACTCAAGTGGAACGCAATCCAGGCGCGTACAAACCCCATTCCTGCCCGTTCCACTAGCTTTTCGCCCGCGAAGCTCACAACCATTTATAAGCGAGTGGAACGGCAAATTGCTACGGTCATGGGTGCGGTCGCTTTGGGCTCAAGTGGAACGCACCCGATGCGTCTGATGCTCGTGAGGTTACGCGGGAATGTTCAAACTTACTTACAAATAGCTATGCAGTTGGATGGATTGCGGTTAATTTAATTCGAGACTTTTGGACGGTGGTCGAAGCACGCTTCCTAACAACATCGCTTACTTCGTCCTAAGGATCGGAGACCGACTCCTAACGAAATTTGATGGCTTTATTGGTTCCTGGATTTTCTCAACCCGAGTTTTCTTCTTGAACAGCGATAATTATTGAAAGCGAAGACCATATTTTATGAGTTTTACAGGACGAACTGCTGCTTACCCAGCGTAATTTGGTAAACAGATGTGTAAAGGAAAAATGAAGTTATTTATTATCCGCGTCCGGGGTAAATTCAAGGTTTTGAAGGCTATTGAATAGAACCGCAAGCTCTCGTACGTCTTCTGGATTAGAGTATAGCTGTAAAGTTAGCATTATAAGAGCACGTTCGAAAAACTTATCAGTAAAAGCCTTTAAGAAATAATAATGCGCGCTACATATTTGCTTCCTTCCTCATCTTTCGTTTCGACCCTGCCTAAAACCTTCTAGGGATGTGTTGTTCGCTTCGAAATGGAGTCCATTACGTTGGTTGCAATTCATACAGCGAGTGCAGAGATGGCAGTACCAATTTCGTAGAATTCCCTAGAATCCTCCAACTTGTAGCTCATAATGCGTGCAACAAGTGCAGAAAATAAAAGCCACTGATATATATACTAGTATATATATCAGTGATAAAAGCATGGACAGTCAATGGGGAAGATGACTGCCACTTTTTCCCACCCGTGACGCCACCAGCGCACGTGTTTTGCATAAGTGCGCATGTGTGAATGGTTTGCGCGCAAATTTTTAATTTGTGGAATGTATGAAGTATGTACCTAAGGTTTTGTATCGAAACATTGTGATGCAATTATTTTGTTAGATATAATAAATATTCATACGTGTTTTTCTTTTACAAATTACAAATAAATCATCTACATACCAAATTAAATTAAAAGCTTTATTTATTAAAATGAACCAAAAAGATGAGTATTATGGTAATTTAAATGTTGTTCAATTAAAAGATTTATTACGTAAACGTGGGGCTTCGCTTAAAGGCAAGAAAAAAGATCTCATTGACAGGTAAGCAGTTTTTATTTTACAAAATCCAAACCTAAAATGCATTATGATATATTAGTTTAAATTTTTTTTTTACATTTTTACATTTTAACGTTACATGGTTTATTTTATTTCAGATTAGTCTTTTACGATAAAAATGACAATTTTACAGCAAAAGCACCTTCCTTATTTAATAATATTAATGTTGATGATATGCCCTCACCTAACTCCTTAATCACTCCACCCATAGATACGTATAAAGATATTAATTGTGACTCAAATCTCTCGACGTTAGCAATAAGTAATATCATTAATTATTTAGACAGGTAAATTTTTTTATCATATTTTTACATTCTATTTTTTTATTAAAACGCTATAAATATATATACCGTTTTAATAAAAAAAGAGAATGTAAAAATATTAAATATTAACAATTTACAAATATTTGACAATATACATATACCGTTTTAATAAAAAAAACATAGAATAGTATATATATATATCTGCAAATATATATATATATGTATACATATATATATAAATAATATTAAATATTATATATATATTGTCAAATATTTGTAAATTTTTAATGCTAAAGTTGTATTCTAATACCTATTTTATTTTAACAGATTTGACGTATCTATGGAAAAGGGCAAAAGAATGTATGAGAACCAGTTTTTGTTAAATGTTAGAATGGCTGTAAATAATAATATACATTTCTTCAATGGTAGATGCAAAGCATCCATGAAAAAATCGATTTCTTATATAATAAATGTTCAAGTGTCATCAAATGGATCGATTGAAGCTTGCCAATGCGATTGTGGTGTTGGAGAGCCACCTAATGCTCATTGCAAGCATGTTATTACATTACTTTTGGCTGTTGAGCAATTGAAAAGGGAGAGCAAAATTATTTTGCATACTACATGTACCCAGGGGCTTCAAAGTTTTCACAAACCCAAACGTCAATATTTTGGAACACCACTAAGATCTAAAGATTTGAAAAAAGAAAACTGTAATTTTAGTGACTCAGTCAATTTTAAACCAGTGGATCCAGCAGCTCTTAATGTTATCAAATATAGAGAGAGAGTGCAGAACATGTGTATAAATTTTATTGCGAATTCCAGAAGTACTATGCCTTTCAAACATACAATAATGCCTGCAAATACATATGCTGTTGCTTTAGACCACAATTATGTATTAGACCCTGCAGAAGAACTTTTAAGATCTCTTAAAGTTTCAAATATTAATGATTTTGATATTCAAGAAATTGAAACGTCAACAAGAGACCAATCTGATTGTCAAAAATGGCATGATTTACGCAGAAACCATATTACAGCAAGTAATTTTTACAGTTGTTGTAATACGGTTTCTCATGAAGCCAAAATTAATCTTGTTGAAAGAATTCTAAATCCAACAACTTTTAAAACGAAACAGACCCAACATGGCAAGGACTGTGAAGTAATAGCTATTCAACAATACGAATCATTTGGTGTTAAAATTGACAAATGTGGTTTTATTATTATGAAAAAAAATCCGTGCTTAGGTGCATCACCAGATGGTTTCATTGGAAATGAAACCGTTTTGGAAATTAAATGTCCATGGAATCAAAGATTTTCCTTGATTAATAATGAAACAGTGCCATATTTACAAGTGGATGGAAGTGGAAATTTAAGTCTGGATCCACTACATCCATATTACTATCAAATTCAGGGCCAACTTATGGTGACAAATTGCAAGTTTGCAAATTTGTTAGTTTTCAGTTTTATTGAATTTAAAATTATTCCTATTATACGTAATGAATTATTTATAGCAGAGATGGAAGAAAAATTATTAACTTTTTACAATGATTATTTTAAACCAGCGTTACTTAAAAAATATCTTTATAAAAATTATGATAAATGTTTTTTCAAGTAATAATTTATGTTATATAGTTAATGTTATGTTTTTAATGTAATATTATTAATAAAAATTATGCTAAATGTTTTTTTAAGTAATAATTAATGTTATATAGTTAATGTTATGTTATATACTGAGTCCATCCTAAAAAACTTTTTCGCGCAGGGATGATTCTGAGGAAGCGCTGATTGGTCCGAGTCCCCACTTAACCGCCTACGTTTTTCTCCGTCTTACCACCTGTTACCTCTCTGTCAACCGTCGGTTACGTCCCGCCTTTGGACGGGCAGGGAAACCATTAGGTATAGTGCCTCTCCGAGCTATAGTGGGCCCGTAGGCAGTAGGGGGGGGGGGGGGGGGGGCTGCGCAGATCGGTCGCAAAACGGTATGGGCTTTCGGTTTTGCTTAGGATGGATTCAGTATGCGAGCGTGAGCTCACTTCCCGTTATGGTTTGCAAGAGTGAAATTTTATTATCGAGCCGAAGGCGAATATGTTCTTCCAAAATCATATAACCCAACATTTCAAAGTACAATAAACTTTATTTTGTATTGTTATCATGCTTTCCGTGAAACGATGCCTTCTCTAAAATTACATAGCATTTGACAATTAAAGTAAATTTTTGAAAGTAACGGAATATAAAATCTATTTACAGGTACCTGCAGTATTTTATAGGTTTTTGTTAAACCAATCATACGTTCGATGTGAACACGTTTTGAGGACAATTTCCTATCTTGTAAGACTGTCAAGCCTGGTAATTGATTTCTTCCCTTTAAAAATGTTTTCGTGTACATTCCGATTGCCCCAATCGAGCGGCCGGAATTCGGCACAGCAGCGTAAGGGATCTCGGAAACGCACCGAGACCCGTCAGCACATGGCGAAACCTCTAAAAAGCAGGCAAAGGCGGAGACCCCGATGGTTCCCGCTTCGCCCCGATTACATTATAAGAACGACGTATAAACAACGGGAGCTCAGACTGGATAAAGCTTTGTTACGGGATCCATACCCGAACCTTACGAGATTCATGCCAAAGTAGGCATAGTGTCCTTGTCACCCAGATCGGGACAGAATAAACTTGTTAACCTTACGGTGAGTTCCAACTCTTTAACCTGCAACGATCTCCTACCTCCGGGTTCTTAACCGAATCCTCCCGTCCCGGCATAATCACCCGAACCTCCGGAGCCCGTGGATGACGAACGCGAAGGACGCCCAGGAGCACCCCGAGATTCGCACCTAGAATCTCGACCCCCAGGCGCCTTGGCACAACAGTGCGATTTCATGCTGACGCTCGCCGCTCGTTTTAAGCGTCAAAACCAATCACGTGATCGGTCCACGGGACTTTGAACCAAGTTTAGCTTTTGCGCTTAATGCTGAAAGTCACGTGGACCGATCACGTGACTGGTTTTGACGCTCAAAACGAGCATCGAGCGTCAGCATGAAATTGCGCCTTAAGAGGGTAGACACGGGTAATGCAGCGCACTGTATACCGACACAATCTGGCCCGAAACATGGATTTGGAAAGTTACGCTTGATTTCCTTATATGAGCGAATTTTGGGCTGGGTGAGGTCTCATTCGAAAGAGGAAGGTTCAATGCAGCCCGCTCTGGTCATGGTTCAAAGAGATTGTGTTGATATGTAATAATACGAGTGTCCAAAGTAGAGAAAAAATCGACAAAATGCACTCGCAGATTCCATGTATTTGTAGGTCACTAAAAGAGTTTTCTGACTCAAACGATTACCAGAGCGGGCTGCATCGAACCTTCCTCTTTCGAATGAGACCTCACCCAGCCCAAAATTCGCTCATATAAGGTAATCAAGCGTAACTTTCCAAACCCATGTTTCGGGCCAAATTGTGTCGGTATACAGCGCGCTGCATTACCCGTGTCACGTGGCATGTTTACCTCCTTAAGTATTTTTAGGTCACTAAAAGAGTTTTGTGACTCAAACGGTGAGCAGAGCGCTCCGCATGGAATCTGCCTATTTCGAATGAGACCTCGCCCAGCCCAAAATCTGCTCATATAAGGACGAAAAACGAAAAATCCTAAACCCATGTTTCAGGTTAGATTGTCGGTATTACAGCGCACTGCATTACCCGTGTCACGTAGCGTGTCTACCCCCTTAATGGTGAAAGGTTGAATTAAAATAGGCGTTGAATTTAAATTTGATTTAGACTATTAAGTCAAAAAAAAAAACAAATTTTAGACTCGTAATAACGAGCGCACGAGCTTAGGTGCATTTCCAAATTCAAAGTAGACGTACTTTATATATTTTATATATTTTATTACGATAAAAAAGTTATAAAAGTTAACTGCATTTTGCAGGAAATACTCTATTGGTAACAATAATATTATTGTTAT
The DNA here is from genome assembly GCA_963855975.1 of Andrena chrysosceles. Taxonomy (NCBI): domain Eukaryota; kingdom Metazoa; phylum Arthropoda; class Insecta; order Hymenoptera; family Andrenidae; genus Andrena; species Andrena chrysosceles. Next base: position 33,842,790 of record OY979767.1, on the reverse strand, counting down.
ACGTTGAGCATAACGCGGCAGGCGAGGCAAGTCGCATGTTGGCGATCTTTTTAAAAAAAAAATCTTTTTCGTAACATTAAAATAAAAACATTTAAAAATCGATCAAAAGTATAACTCTCCTCGCTCGTTTGAACATTTCTCCTTAACGTAAGCGTAAGGCTTGCCAGCCTCCATTAAAGTTCTTAAATCGTCATCATTTAAATAACTAAGTATTCTTTCGATACAGCCACGTGGTAACTCAGAGAAATCGTTAAAGAGAATATCGAGAATTTTGTTTCCTTGCTCCAGAAACTCTTTCCTCTTTTCCCCCTTTTTAAAATTATTACTTATCATACCACCATACATTGGAAATTTTTCTTTAAAATCCTCTGATCTGAAGGCCTCTACTATACTTTCATTTTTTGCGCACATGGCTAATTGACTTATATTTTTTATCAAGATATCATAAAACGTGACACAAGTATTAGCAAACTTCTCGCACCTCATGCTTGCTACTTCTCTCTCGCATCTGTACTGAAATTCATTTCTGGCCAACCTTCTCTCATCACGAGATTGCTTAGACAATAAAAGTGCTATTTCTTCGTCAAATTCACCTAGGAAATCAATTTGTTCCTCATCAGGAATACTACTTGATAGTACATATTTGTTAACTGCATATAAATTTGCAGCTTTTATCTTAACCATGTGACGCTCAAGGATCCGAGCTATGTTCATAGAAATAAAGGGTTTGTGATCATCAACAGAATTAAAATTAATATGGCCGTCACCATCACGAATATCGAAACCTGATTTCAAACCACAGATAACTAAATCATACGCCGTGTAACCGTTTTTATTCTTCAAAGTAATATCAGAACCATGTTCTAGGAGAGCTGTTACAACTTCTTCATGACCTTTCGTGGAAGCAAAGTGAAGCGCTGTTGCACCATCTTCATCAGTAGAATCAACGCTAGCACCAAATTTCAAGAGGAGCTCGACAACTTCTCTGTGACCATTTTTAACAGCAAGGTGGAGCAGTGTTAATGCATTGTGATTAAACGTAGGAGCAACTTTGGCACCAATTTCTAAGAGACGCTTGGCAATTTCTAGGTAACCAAATTCAGCAGCAAGATGGAGTGGTGTTTTAAAGTCGAATTTCGTCGTAGCATTAACATTGGCCCCACATTTTAGCAAGAGTTCTACAACCTCTTCATGGCCGTTTTGAGTTGCAAAATGAAGAGCAGTCATTCCGGTGCAGCCCTCAGCATTTATATTAGCTCCATAGTTTATCAATAATTTGGCTACTTCCACCCGGTTCCTTATGCTTGCAACATGTAAAGGTATATATCCTAACCCAGATGATGGGTCGTGTAACATATTAACATCAGTAATGTGTTTCAAGAGTTCTTCGACAAGTTCCAAATGTCCATTCTTAATAGCAGCGTGCATAAAATTCTTTGCGTCTTCAGGGTTCACTGTAAAACCATATCGAAGTAGGTACTTGATGATCTTTTCGTACTCTATTCCACAGCCCTGCACCGCAACATTAAGAACGCTGCTGTTGCTTCGGTTATTCAGATCAGGACGAAGCTTTAAAGTATTCTTCACAAATATTGAACTTCCTTTTTCAACAGCAAGCTGTAGCATAGTTTTATTGTCCTTATCTTTGGCATCAATGTTAGCTCCGTGTTCTAAAAGCAGCTTAACAATTTTTTCATGTCCCTTTTCAAGTGCAAAGTACAGTGGTGTTTGACCGTTTCGAGGTAGGGAATAAACATGAGCTCCATGTTTTAAAAAATGCTTAACAATTTTTCTACATCCTTCCATACCAACAGAAGCTATATCATCATTCCTTCGAGCATTCACATCTGCACCTTTACTTAAAAGCAATTCAGTAATTTCTTCGTTACCGTTACGAATAGCAAGGTGCAATGGTGTAGTACCATTCCTAAACGTAGAAGCACACATAGAATTACTGCGAGCTCTATATTTTAAAAGATGCTAAACAATTTATAAATACCCTGTGTTCGTTGCAATAAGACAAGAACTTCTAGCATTGTTTCTTTTACCGTCGACATTGGCCCCTCTACTTAACAGAAGGTTTGTAATTTCTTTGCTATTGTTTCGAACGGCAAGATGTAGAGGAGTTATACTCCTTTGGTCGGCAGCGTCAACATTCGCTCCATGATTTAAAAGCATGCCGGTAATTTTTGTTTCCATGTTTTGAACTGCGTTGTGAAGTGGAGTATTACCACATGTATTTTTGGCATCGATATTAGCACCTCTGTCCAGAAGCATCTGGACAATTTCAATGTCACCATTTCGAGCAGCAAAATGCAGTGGAGTATTAGAAGAAATATTGTTCTCGTTGTTAACTTTGGAATCATTTGTTAAAAGTAGTTTAGCAACCTCTGTACGTTTTTCCTTAAGAGCAGTACAAAGTAAAAAATATCCATTATTCCATTCTTCTGTGTAACATGGACCGCGAGAACTAATTATCTCTCTTACTCTGTCTATTCTTCCTTTACGAACTGCAGTCATGAAAGCGTTACGTTTATACGGTAAATATCGAACGCCTTGCATTTTTGTCGATATATAATTCCTGATCTCGTAAAATAAATTCGAACTCGTGTTGAGACACGCGCAAAGATGCGGGTCGCAACACGGACACTGCGCAGTAAGCATCTATTTTATCTTGCAACCCAACGCTCGTGCACAGGCCCGGATTAAAGGAGGGCTAGGGGGGCTGCAGCCCCGGGCCCCACTTTCCGAGGGGGCCCCGTTCTAAGCGATTAGCTCACTACCCCCCCGGGGGGGTTTCAACCACGGAGAGGCCTCGAAAGTTTGATATATAGCCCCGGGCCCCAAAAATCAACCACGAGGGGGCCTCGAAGTTTTGATAGCCCCGGGCCACTGATACTAGAGCTTCGAAAATGTTAGGGCAGTCTCTTTCAAATTAACGTCGCAAAGAGCTATTGGGAATTTCCCGGCCTAGCCCCCACAGCACAACTTGTAAATACTACGTAACATGGAAGTCACAAATTCTGTAACTTTTGTTACATGTACAAAATATAACTGCTACGTAATACAGGTGTCACAATGTTCTGTAACTTTTGTTACATAGATAGAACATAGCAGCAACATAACCTATAAACATAACTGGAAAGTCACACAAAACATATAATTTTTACGTAACTCTTTTTACGTATAGGCAACATATTAATCCAGATGTAAATGTCATGGAACCTAGGTGTCACAAGTACTCCGTAATTTTTGTTTCATAAATAGAACATAACAGCGATATAAACGATAGAACATAACAGCGACATAAACGATAAATATAATTTACCGGTTGTTCGATCGTGACTGATCGTGACCTTCGGTAACCAGTGGTAACGTTTCCTGCTGCAAAACTCCTGCACGGAACGTATTAAAATAAGGACTGCGTTTAGCATCGGTGTGTTTAGAGTGCAAAATCTAACGTTTACGCGAGGATTAAACGTGGCGTGTTGTAATTAACAATTATTACATTGGTTTCAGGTTAAGTTGGATAGATATTTTAATTAATATGTCAGACAGAAAACGTTTGAGAAGAGATCTTGAAACATACTCTTCTTGACATTCAGTTACATGAAATGATTGATTCAGATGTCTTATTTCGTGTTTCCTTTTGCAGTTTACTTATATAGATAGATTCGGGGGGAAATCGCCGGCAGACAATGTTCGGCACATATTGAGTAACCTGTTCAGTTTAGAATTTGCTGCGTTGTACACGTGGAAAAGGAGGAAAAATAAAATAAATATATCCCAATTACAAATGGTGCGAATAATAAAAGGTATTTACACACTTATTTTATGAACCCTTTATATTAAAAATGCGAGCTAATATATACAATATTAATTTTTTATTCAGATAAAATAATAGATAGCAACTCCGACTTCCGCGAGGTTGACTTCAATAGAGAAGCCGCGAAATGGTTCCGTTTAGGATTGCAAAGGAAGTGTAGAGAGGAGAAAAAAATTAATAAACATACATACATATAGTTTTTCAAATATTTTTTTCTTTTCAAAAAAGTTAAATATCTGTTAGAATTTTTTATAAACTTTATATTATATATAACATGTCACATATATATATACAGATATTTAACTTTTTTTTAATTAAAATAATCCTTCCAAATACCAATAATGTAATTATCCATAACGTAACAATAAAGTTATTGCTGTTATCCTGTTGCTACGTAACAGAGAGATTACAGAGAAAGGTAAAATTTATATAAAAGTATGACCTTAATGTGACGCGTACTGTTATGTAAATGTGGCGGACATTTCCACCCCGATGATACCTTCATGTGACCCCCACGTAACGTAACCAAAAAATGATGGTTATGCAGCAGTTACGTACTAGATACGTTTTGGTGCTGTGGGGGAGGTAATCGAGCCGCGCACTCCGCTTTTATGATCGCTTTACCACTCGCACCCCATATTAATGTAATGAGGTTTGATACCCAGATAGCCACGTCTGTATTTGCAGATTTTGCTCAACGCCTGAGTACAAATGTTTGTGGCAGAAAGACTACAGATTTGATACAGGATTTGTTATATTCGATAATGAAAGCAGACTGACAGCAGAAAGCCGACAGATTGTGCTGCCTTAACCTGAGAGCAGATTGGCGGCAGGGTCTGCTGATACAATTTAATGGCAGGAATCGAGCAGACCCTGCGCAGTGCGATCTGACGGCAGATAGGCAGCAGAAATCGAGCAGATTCTGTTGACATAGCCTGCGAGCAGTTTGGCGGCAGACACTGCGGCGAATCTGCTAATCCAATTTAATGGCAGAAATCGAGCAGACCCTGCGCAGCGCAATCTGACGGCAGATTGGTGTCAGATACAGAGCAGATTCTGTTGACATAGCCTGCGAGCAGTTTGGCGGCAGACACTGCGGAGAATCTGCTAATCCAATTTAACGGCAGAAATCGAGCAGGCTCTGCGCACCGCGATCTGATGGCAGATAGGCAACAGAAATAGAGCAGATTCTGCTTACATAGTCTGCGAGCAGTTTGGCGGCAGAAAGTAAGCAGAGTCTGCTAATCCAATTTAACGGCAGAAATCGAGCAGGCTCTGCGCACCGCGATCTGACGGCAGATTGGTGTCAGATACAGAGCAGATTCTGTTGACATAGCCTGCGAGCAGTTTGGCGGCAGACACTGCGGAGAATCTGCTAATCCAATTTAATGGCAGGAATTGAGCAGACTCTGCGCACCGCGATCTGGCGGCAGAAATAGAGCAGATTCTGATGTCAGGATCTGACAGCAGAATGGCAGCAGAAAGTAAGCAGAGTCTGCTAATCCAATTTAATGGCAGGAATCGAGCAGATCTTGCGCACCGCGATCTAACGGCAGATAGGCAACAGAAATCGAGTAGATTCTGCTGACATAGTTCACGACGCGACCCGCCAGGCCGCGATCGGGCGACCGCTTCTCGCTTGCGAAATAGCACCGTGGCGGGAATAAGTGGCCGAGGGCTTGATCATTCAGGGCTCTCGAGTAAGTCTCCTTTGACCCTCGGTGTAGTGTGTGGGGGATCTGACACGACCACCGTCAGATCCAGTGGTGACTAACCCGGATAAAGGGGTCACCACCTTCATAGAGAAGGAAAGAGCGTTTCGTCCCGGGCCCGCCAGAGGACTCGTCAGTAAGGCTACCTGGCGGAACCCTGCCTTAGACACGCTGGGTATCAGGAACTGGGAACGAACTCGTATATATACTAACAGGAGAGACTACGGTCACCGGCGAGAAACTTCTCAAGCCTCGTAGCCCTCTGGTGGAGCGTCGGTAACCACAACGGATCCCTACAGTACTCCCCCCTAGAGAACTCCTAGGGACTTGGAGGAATCGGTGCAGATGCTGGAAGTGGATTCGTTGTAGAGGTCTTAGACCATATATACTCATAGACGCGGCCCGCTCTATATGCATCCACGAGCCGAAGTGAAGCAAAGATAACGGGCAGAAGTGACGTCACTTGTGGGCAAAAGATAATTCAAAATGGTGTTTACTGCACATTGCATCAGGCCTTAGCGTGGTTAGATCGCATATACAAACGAGGTTACAGCAAAGAGGAGATATAATAAGAGGCGTCACTCGACAAGGACAGAAATAACCTAGGGAAATCACTACACAACCAATTTAAATGCCCATTCGGCCCCATTCGGCAATGATCGGTAAACTTCGGCAATAATTAGCCAATTGCGTTAAGGTACATCTTGTCGATTTGAATATCCCGCTCGAATGTACAACCAATTTAAATGCCAAGGTCAAGTAAGGACTTCAAAGGTTCCGCCCGGAGTGACGCCTCTTATTATACCTACTCTTTGGTTACAGCTTTTGTCTGTAAAGAATTATTAATAATGGTACAAACATGTTGTATAAAAAATTGCAAAGAACGCCAAAAGCGTGGGACGAATGTATCTTTTCATCAGTAAGTGTTTCATTACTTTTAATGTTTAATATTGGCTGAATATAATATCGCTTAACCTATAATTGGTCAAATTGAATGTATTCCATTATTATTTTGCCCACATGTGACGTCACGTCGATGATTTTATCTTTGCGTCAAAGCAGTTATCTGGAGCCGCGTCTATGAGTATATATGGTCTAAGGTAGAGGTAGTAAAGTCCGAAGTTATGGTACCGAACGGTGAAAGCTCCACCAACCATAGGTCAGTAGTAGAGAGGAAACACTAGCGAGTAGGCCACTCACACGAGGGCAGAGGAGTACCAACGTACTCCAGCTCAAGCCAACAAACCTTGCAGAGGGACGCGAATCGTACCCGGGCTACTAATTGCAGAGCGATGGACCAACCGATGCAGAGCGGTGCGTCAAGTCGATGCAGAGCGGGGAAAACCAAATCGATGCAGAGCGGGGAAAACCAAATCTATGCAGAGCCATTGCCAATGCCAAGGGGGCGAGCAGTACTCAAGCTAGATGAAGGAAGGAGTGGCGAGCACACTGCTCGAGCCACAGGAGAGAGAGAGAAGGAAACGGCGAGAGCAACACTACTGCTCATCAAAGCCGCACGTGTTGACATCACGTCGGGGTCACCACTGTGGGGGATCTGACACGACCACCGTCAGATCCAGTGGTGACTAACCCGGATAAAGGGGTCACCACCTTCATAGAGAAGGAAAGAGCGTTTCGTTCCGGGCCCGCCAGAGAACTCGTCAGTAAGGCTACCTGGCGGAACCCTGCCTTAGACACGCTGGGTATCAGGAACTGGGAACGAACTCGTATACATACTAACAGGAGAGACTACGGTCACCGGCGAGAAACTTCTTAAGCCTCGTAGCCCTCTGGTGGAGCGTCGATAACCACAACGGATCCCTACAAGTTGTGTCAGATCCCCCACAGTGGTGACCCCGACGTGATGTCGACACGTGCGGCTTTGATGAGCAGTAGTGTTGCTCTCGCCGTTTCCTTCTCTCTCTCTCCTGTGGCTCGAGCAGTGTGCTCGCCACTCCTTCCTTCATCTAGCTTGAGTACTGCTCGCCCCCTTGGCATTGGCAATGGCTCTGCATCGATTTGGTTTTCCCCGCTCTGCATCGGCTTGACGCACCGCTCTGCATCGGTTGGTCCATCGCTCTGCAATTAGTAGCCCGGGTACGATTCGCGTCCCTCTGCAAGGTTTGTTGGCTTGAGCTGGAGTACGTTGGTACTCCTCTGCCCTCGTGTGAGTGGCCTACTCGCTAGTGTTTCCTCTCTACTACTGACCTATGGTTGGTGGAGCTTTCACCGTTCGGTACCATAACTTCGGACTTTACTACCTCTACAACGAATCCACTTCCAGCATCTGCACCGATTCCTCCAAGTCCCTAGGAGTTCTCTAGGGGGGAGTACTGTAGGGATCCGTTGTGGTTACCGACGCTCCACCAGAGGGCTACGAGGCTTGAGAAGTTTCTCGCCGGTGACCGTAGTCTCTCCTGTTAGTATATATACGAGTTCGTTCCCAGTTCCTGATACCCAGCGTGTCTAAGGCAGGGTTCCGCCAGGTAGCCTTACTGACGAGTCCTCTGCGGGCCCGGGACGAAACGCTCTTTCCTTCTCTATGAAGGTGGTGACCCCTTTATCCGGGTTAGTCACCACTGGATCTGACGGTGGTCGTGTCAGATCCCCCACAAAGTGCGGACCTTCTGCGCCCTCTAGTGTCGGTCCTCGGTGTATTGTCTGTGCCCTGCTTTGACGAGACGTCTGGTGAGGAGTCGCGCGTGGCGGCGCCTACCGCCCCTCTTTTCAACTGTCCAGACTCAGCAAATGAGTCTTCTGGACTATTATCTCAGTCTAGCTCACAAGCCTCGTCCTGTAAGAATAAAATATCTCTGGATCCCAGAGTAAAGACCCAGCATTTTAAAATTAATAAGCAAGCCCAGATTGCCCTTCAACGGTTGGTTTGGTCCCCCAAGGCCCAGGTGCCCCCTACTCGGAGGGGCTTTAAAATCAAACGTCCTGCGGGTGGTCGGCTCGTCTGTTTCAGGGACGGCATCCCTCCCAGGGTGCGGAAATACCCCTCAGGCGCTCAGAAGAGTTTGACCTCGTGTCGGGTGGAGCCTGCCGTACCTGTTCCCCCCGAGTCTCGCCTTGGTGGCTCACCCCCGATTGGGGGAGTGGGAGCGCTGGACTTAGTGAGTGCTTCCCAAACCGTAACTGGGGAATATTCCGAACTGCCTGGTGGTTGGTACTATACTCACGGATATGTCCCCCGCGAAATCTCGTTCACGTGTTCTGGGGGTGGTGCCTTCCACTTCTGGCCGCTCCCAGACAGACCTGCCAAATGGGAGACCCATCCCGGGTTTAAAAAATGTTCCTGCATCTATGCAGGGGTCCCCCAAAAATTATGTCTCCTCAATAACTCAGGAGGATGACAATAAAATGGACCTGGAATCATCCCCTAATGTAGCTGTCAGGAACAGGTTTAGTATCCTCTCATCTTTCCATCATGGTACCCCCCCAAACCTGGAGGTTGTCTCTGGGGGTGAGGAAACTGTTCCCCTTCAATCTGCCGGTGGTCTTACTAACCATGAAGATAAGTCAGCCGACCCAGGTCCTTCAGGCTCATCCTCGTGCCGCCCGGTGGTTGCGGGGTCGCGCCCTCCCCCTCTTTACGTGCAAAACTTCGATGGGGACTTAATGAAGCTTTCAAAATCCCTTGAGGGAAATTATGGCAAAGATTTCAACTTAAAATTCCTGGGAAACAGGGTCAGGATTCAGGTATATAAAGTTGAAGACTTCAATGACCTGAAGAGCAGACTCTTGACGGGAAACATGGCTTTCCACACCTTCACCCTAAACTCACAAAAGGTTCTTGTGGTGGTCCTCAAGGGTTTATCGAGGGTTCCACCGGAGGACATCCTCAGCGAGATAAAGTCCCATGGATTGGCGCCGATTTCGTGTGTTCCGCTAAAACCTGCTGGAAAAAGAAGTTCCCTTTACTGCTCTTACAAAGTGGTTTTTCCCCAAGGAACATCCCTAAATGCGGTAAACAAGATCGGCCACATCTTTCATACCAGGATTTACTGGGAAAAATTCTTATCCCAGAGACCATACACCCAATGTTTTAGGTGCCAATCTTTTGGCCACTCGTCGGCAAACTGCAACCATCCCCCTAGATGTGTCAAATGTGCTAGCTCGCACCACTCACGTGAGTGTACCAAGATTCTTGAAGTTACCCCTACATGTGCGAACTGTTCGGGTCCTCACACTGCGAATTATTCAAAGTGCCCTGCTCTGGAGAAGTATCTGCAGAGCAGAAATAAGCAGGCTGCCATAACTGCTCCTCCTCCTCTCCTGGATCCGAATAACAACAGACCACCTACCTCCTCTATTCTTCCTGGTTTTCCGCCTCCGGCCCGTTACCCGGGGAAAAAGCCTTCATATCGTGACGCTCTCGCTGGCAATCCCAGGGGCCGGGTCCGTGGGGTGGAGCCTAGCACCTCTCAGTCCGAGGGTGCGGACGCTACACCTGTACTTGAGACTCTGAGCATTTGCAGAGAAATAGGCTTGATCTGTGACATAGCCCAGATACAGGAGGCGGCGGGTCGCCTGCTTATGAAGCTCAGGAATTGCAACACTAAAGCTCAGCAGCTTGCTGCTTTTCTGAAAATCGCACAGACCCTCGATTAATGGATCCTTTCCCTAAATTTCTGCTATGGAATGCTGGCTCTGTGGCCAAAAAGAAAAGTGAACTTATGGTCGTTCTAAACAAATTGGGAATACACATTGCACTGGTCACGGAGACGTGGTTGGTCGCAGGGACTGATTTTACTATCCCTGGTTATAGGGCTGTTCGTGCCGATCGTGCTGGTGGTCGTGGTGGTGGTGTGGCCATACTGATCCATTCTTCTCTGAATTTCATTGAGTTGACTGTCCCTACCGGGAGGGTCTACGAGTGTGCCTTTATTAAGATCACTCGCCCCTCAGTCTTTGTGGGGGTTGTATACAACCCCCCCAATAATATCCTGTGTGGAGCTGATCTGGATGCCATCACGGGCATGGGTAGCCCGCTTGTGGTGGGCGGTGATTTCAATGCCAGGCATTCCTCCTGGAGAAACTTTTCTAATAATGCATCCGGAGTTGCTCTTTTTGGGCACTCCTCACGAAATCCCTATAGAATTATTGCACCGGATGAGTTTACCTACCATGGCGCCCCGGGACAGAATCCCTCGATCCTCGACTTTTTCCTTGTAAATAGTGGAAGGGGCTTTGATTGTGAGACTACCGGGGACTTTGGTACAGCCCATAGGCCTGTGGTCTTGAGCCCTGCTGGTGAGGTCTTGCATCCCCCTGATTGGGTCCGGACCACAGACTGGGAGGAGTATGGTAGGCTTACGGGGGGACTTGGGCTCCGGACGCGCTTCGCAGACTCGGGTGAGGTGGAAAACTGTGTGCAGGCCCTGTCAGCTTTTATTAGATCCTGCTTTCACAGGGCTTCAAAGTTCACTCCCCCTAAAAATCCCAATCATTACCATCTGGATATGTACCTGATGGCATACGTCCGGAATAGGCGGGCTGCACGGAAGTGCTGGCAGCGCACGGGACTTGGATATTTTAGGCAGTTGGCTAGGCAATACACATGGGAAATAGAGACCCGTCTAAAGGGACTCCGTTGCCAGACTTGGCGTGAGCGCCTGCTGGCTCTGGATAGAACCGACCACACTTTTTGGCAGAGCTACAGAAAGCTTACCAGAGCCACGTTTGTCATCCCGCCGCTTAGTGAGGGGGGTGGATTTATTGTTCCCGATCGCGAGAAGGCTGAGGCCTTTGCGCGCACTTTTGCTGCTGTTCATGATGGGGTGGCCGTATTGCCGTCCCCACACGCGGGTGTGGTTGGGGACTGCATCTCGACCTTGGGGGGGCCCCCCTCCGGGGACGACGTGGTCTACTCCCCTATCTCCATGGGAGAGGTGGATGCGGCTATTAAGAGACTATGTAATGGCAAGGCTCCGGGATTTGATGGAATCACCCCTATTATGCTGAAGGCGGCATCGGGCAAGGTTAGACTTCAGTTATATTACATATTCAGACACTCTTACACGTTCTCTCATTTCCCTGACCCCTGGAAGACGGCAAGGGTTTGCCCAGTCCCGAAGCCCGGGAAACCTCGAAACATGGTGGGGAGCTACAGGCCGATCAGCCTTCTTCCCGTAATGGGGAAGGTCTTCGAACGCTGCATCCATAAGCGGCTCACGGATTTCCTTGACCGGAGTGGCATCTTGATTGCCCATCAGTTCGGCTTCCGAGTGGGGCATTCCACCGTCCATCAGCTGGCCCGGGTCTCCCAGGGCCTCGTGCACGAGATGAATGTTAGGCGTTCTGCTGCAATGGTCTTGCTTGACCTGACTAGGGCCTTTGACTCTGTGTGGCATGATGCCCTGATTTACAAGCTGTGCAGGATTGGCCTTCCGCCTTGTCTTGTTAGATTGATTGGGTCATGTCTGGCTGACAGGCACATTTTTGTGTCTATTAACGGGGCACAGTCATCTAGGTTCCTTGTCACGGCGGGGGTCCCACAGGGTTCGATTCTGGGACCACTACTCTTCAATATATTCATTAATGATATCCCTATTGTTGATAACTGCTCATTGGCCCTATATGCGGATGATACCACCCTCATCGCTTCTTCATGAAGGGTTAAAACTCTCATCTTTAAGCTGCAGGCCTACCTAGACATTGTCCTGGAGTTCTTCTCCAGTTGGAAACTTACTGTAAATCCATCCAAAACACAGGCACTATTTTTCAATCGCTGGAAGCCTATTCCTGTCCAATATCCACTTTACATTAATAACATACCTGTCCCATGGTGCAGAGAGGCTAAATACCTTGGTTTAGTCTTCGACAAGGGACTTACTTGGTCTCCGGCTGTCGCTGATCGGGTGGCGAAGGTCAGGGCGGCCGCTGGGGCCCTCCACAAATACCTGGCTCCTTCCTCCTATCTGAACCGGCGTCTGCGAGTGGCAATTTATAAAATCTGTTTGCGTCCCGTACTGACTTATGGTTCCCAGATCTGGTCCAGTGCTGCGGATACTACTGTTTCCTCTGCTAGGGTCTCACAAAACAGAATCCTTAAGATTATCACTGGGAGGCCTGTATGGTACTCCTCAGAGCGGCTCCATCATGAGACGGGGGTTGAGCCTCTTTTAGACTACATTCGGGATATTAATGAGAGATTTGATGTCAGTGCCCATTCAAATCCTCTGGTCAGGATTACTGGGACATACGATAGAAACAGGATTCCCTACAGGATCAAAATTAACTTCCCCTGTCACGTTGAGGGAGTTTGGTCACAGTCAGTGGTGCCCTTGGCCTCTTACTCCCAGGTCCCTTACCGGGGCCCTCGCGGCTCCCCTCCCTTCTCCCTCTAACGACCCTCGCGTCTTCCCCCATCATGTTTTTGATGCCCTTCTGTTGCTCCACGCTGAGCTGGACCCATGTTCCACCCCCCCTTTTTTGTCGAAAACCGTGGGTTGGGTTCAAGAGCGGGTTTTTTGAAATTTTTCCCCTCAGCAAATTCCTGTAAATCTAAATCCTAACTTCATGCAGGTTACACCAGTCCCAGGAACAACAGTGTTGGTAAAGGGGCTATCGATCGATTTCGCGCGAATCCGGATACAATCGGCCCCTGCAGCTGGAGCGTAACGATCCTACGTGCCTGGACCTCCACGTTCCTTTTTCGACAACCTAGCGGTGAACGTCTCTCTCGCGAAAGTATACTGGGAACCTAGTGAACCGCGAAAGACGGTCTGGTCTCTTCGTGGGACGAGGGGATACGAGACGCCCTCGTCGACGACGAAGACGAGGGAAAGAGCGGCGATCGAGGTAGTAGTTAATTACATTACTTTATAATTACTTTATACGTCCGGCTGAGATTTGGAAACGCGTGCAACCTTTTTTCTTCGTGCCCAGAGAGATCTCTGGAGTATGCTAGATCGATGATGAAAAACACATGGATCCCTTCTCTGTACATATATAGACAGGCGATCGATCCGCTTCGAGTGGCGGCGCGTACGTTCTCGTGATCCTACCGAATTTCTCGTTGTACATATGAGTTAAATGCGGACATAGTAGGCACCGAATCTGACGTCAGAATCTGCTCTGTATCTGACACGAATCTGCCGTCAGATCGCGCTGCGCAGGATCTGCTCGATTTCTGCTCTCAATCTGCGGTCAGCCACGGCAGCAAGATCTGATCGACATCTGACATCAATCTGCGGTCAGATCCTGATGTCAGGCTCTGACCACAGAACCGTAGTCAAATGCGGACATAGTAGGACCCGAATCTGACGTCAGAATATACTCGAATCTGACATCAATCTGCCGTCAGACTGCAGTCAGTTTGTTTACTGGGATAGTAATGACGACTGGTCACGTACCCGTCTCGATTTAAAAAAAAGCTACGGCAGGGTTGAACGCGGCGCTATACCCTTATACGGAGAGATTTTTCGTCTCCTGCGTGTAAAAGCCACAATAATGGCACATTGTTCCAAAAAACAAAGGCAATCAAAGACATGTACCATTAGTTACGCCTTCACATATTTGAATAAAAAATTAATTCCTCAATTTATGAAAGTAATGATGCAGAACAACTAGCCTATTGTTTATCAACACCATAAATTTTAAAAAGTGCATTAAATACAGTATTAAATAAACAGTTTGCAAGAACTTTTCACAACAATTATGGTTAAAAAATAGATAAAAGAAAAATTAAGTAAACGTGAAATATGTTAAATTATCCATCATTAAGAGGGAATAATTTTTCCTCATATGTCGGCGTAAATTGCATTCCGATATCTTTTATAGTTCAAAAGTTATACGAAAAAGGCCCCAAATTCTTCCACTCGGGCCGGGAAATTCTGAATAGCTCTTTGCGACATTAATTTGAAAGAGACTATCCTAAAATTTTCGAAGCTCGGGCATTACTGCTGTCCAGCGGTCGCTGGCAGCTCTCCGAACGTCGGGCCGGTGCATGATTGTAGTGGAATGCGTCTGTGAGGCGCTTGTTGCCATTTTACCTGTCCGCGCGGGTTGCAAGATAAAATGCTTACCCTGTACGCATGGCAATTGACAGAATTGGCACAATTTGCATCGCCAATTTGGCAGTTACAATGGACACTAATTTCAGCGGTGCGTAGTGGTGAAAGGGCGAACTAAAACAAGCGCTGAATTTGAATTTAAATTTATTGAAAGACAAATCATAGGCTCAATAGGTATAACGAGCCCATGAACTCAGGTACACTTCCAAATTCAAAGAATTATTTATATAATTATATATATACTTAATTACGATCCAAAAGTTATAAAAATAACTTAATGCTATTGTTGTTCATTGCGCATAACGAGAAAAGTCACAACATTAGTTCGCATATTGTCGGTCGATTTAAAAAAAAATATAATATCTGCTCTCGTACCTTTAATGTAAAAACATTTCAAAATCGATAAAAACTATGACTCTGCTCGATCATTTAAACATTTCTCCTTAACTTATGCGTAAGACTTGTCAGCCTCTGTTAAAGTTCTTAAATCGTCATCATTTAAATAACTAAGTATTCTTTCGATACAGCCACGTGGTAACTCAGGGAAATCGTTAAAGAGATCATCGAGAGTTTTGTTACCTTGCTCCAGAAGCTCTTTCCTTTTTTCACCCTTTCTAAAATTAATACTTATCATACTACCATATATCGGAAATTTTTTTTTATAATCGTCTGATCTGAAGGCCTCTACTATACTTTCGTTTCTTGCGTACATTGCTAATTGACTTATATCTTTTATCAAGATATCATAAAACGTGACATAAGTATTAGCAAACTTCTCGCTCTTCATGCTCGCTATTTCTTTCTCGCATTTGCTTTGTAGCCTACTTCTGGTCAACCTATATCCCTTACAATCTCTCCTATAGACCAGTACAGAATTGAAGTATATGTCGTCAGGAATGTCAAGGTAGTCATCTTCAGAATCATTTTGTTCGTCCTCACTGCTACTAATTGATAGTAGGCCGTCGTTTGTTGCGTATAAATTCGCAGCTCTCATCTTAACCATGTGACTTTTAAGGATCTCAGCAATGTTTATATAAGTAGCGGTTTGATGATCATAATCGTAATCAAAATCAAAAGTAAAATCATAGTCGAAACCATAACTACTATTGCGAATTAAATCCATACCATCCATAACAAAATGAAGCGCCGTATAACAACCTTTACTCTTCATGGTAATATCAGCACCATGTTCTAGGAGAGCTGTTACAACTTCCTCGTGACCTCTTTTGCAAGCAAAGTGAAGCGCTGTTGTGCCATATTCGTCGGTAGCATCAACGCTAGCACCAAATTCTAAGAGGGACTCGACAACTTCTACGACACCAGTTATAGCAGCTTTGTGAAGTGGTGTAAATGCGTGGCGGCTAATCGTAGGATTAACTTTGGCACCAAATTTTAAGAGACACTTCACAATTTTATCGCAACCTCGTTTATCAGATTCAGTTGCAATATGGAGTGGTGTTATCAAGTCGCATTTCGTCGTAGCATTAACATTGGCACCGCATTTTAACAAAACTTCTACAACCTCTCTATGGCCGTTTTTAGTTGCAAAATGAAGAGCAGTCATTCCATCCTGGTCCTCGGCATTTATATTAGCTCCTTTCTTCAAAAGCATTTTGGTGATTACTTCGTTACCTCGTTTGGCAGAAAGATGGAGCGTTGTCATGTGACCTTTATACACAGCATTAACATCTGCGTTATGTTTTAAAAGAGCTTTAACGACTTTCACAAATCCTCCGTCAATAGCAGCTTGAAGATCCGTCAAACGATTTTTATCTCTAGCGTTTGCTTTAGCTCCCCTACTAAAAATCACTCCTCCCTTAGCACCAGAAAGAGGAACTCCAAAACCTCTTTGTTCCGGGATTAGCATTTTTCCAGATTTATCAGTAGCGTTAATATCCACACCATGCTGCAAAAGAGCTTCAACGATCTCTCCGCAACCCTTGTTAACAGCAATCCTCAGTAGTTCAGGATGATCTTTTACATTAGCATTATTAGATAAAAGTAGTTCAGTAATTTTTAAATCGGCATTCTGAGTAGCATAAAATATTGCTGGTTTTCCAGTTTCATCTTGTGCATTTACATCAGCTCCATGGCTTATCAATAATTCGGCTACTTCCTCGTGTCTGTTCTTGGTTGCAACATGTAAAGGTATATAATCTTTTCCGATTGTCGAGTCGGATAACATAGTAACATCAGCACCCTGTTCTAAGAGTTCTTCAACAAGTTCCACGAATCCTTTCTCAACAGCAGGGTGCATTAAATTATAACCGTCTTCAGGGTTAACAGTAAAACCATATTCAAGCAAGTTCTTAACGATCTTGCGATACCGTATTCCACAGCCCTGCACCGCAGCATTAAGAACGCGGCTGTTGCTTTTGTCATTCAAATCAGGACAATGCTTTAAGATATGCTTGACAATTATTGAATTTCCATGTTCAACAGCTAAGTGTAGTATAGTTTTATCATTCTTATCTTTAGCATCAACGTAAGCTCCGTGTTCTAAAAGTAGCTTAACAATTTTACTATGTCTGTTTGCAACAGCAAGGTACAGTGGTGTTTGACCGTTCTCAGATGCAGAATAAACATCGGCTCCATATTTTAAAAGAATCTCAACAATTTTTAAACATCCTGTGAGCGATGCAAGATGAAGACAAGTTAGGTTGTTACTCTGTGAAGCGTTTACGTCAGCACCTTTGCTTAAAAGCAATTCGATAATTTCTTCATCACCTCTAATAACAGCAAGCTGCAGTGGTGTACCACCATTCCTAAACATAAAGGCACACAGATTTAACATAGGCTCTGTATTTTAAAAGATGCTAAACAATTTATAAATACCCTGTGTCCGCTCCACTACGACGAGAACTTCTAGCATTATTTCCTTTACCGTCGACATTCGCCCCTCTACTTAGAAGAAGGGTTGTAATTTCTTTGCTATTGGTTCCAACGGCACAGTGCAGAGGAGTCATACCACATTTGTCTGCAGCGTCTACATTCGCTCCATGATTTAAAAGCATGCCGATAATTTTCATTTCCATGCTTTGAATTGCATTGTGAAACGGAGTTATACCATTTATATTTTTGGCATTGATATTAGCACCTTGGTCCAGAAGCATCTGAACAATTTCAATGTCACCATTTAGAGCAGCAAAATGAAGTGGAGTGTTACTATGATATTTGTATCTGCTGTTAACTTTGGAACCACTCGTTAAAAGTAGTTTTGCAACTTCTCTATGTTTCTTCTCAAGAGCGGTACGAAGTAAGGAATATCCATCTTTCCATTGTTCTGCGTAACATGGGCCGCGAGAACTAATTATCTCTCTGACTCTGTCTATTCTTCCTTGACTAACTGCAGTCATGAAAGCGTTACGTTTATATGGTGAATAGCGAACACCTTTCCTTTTTGTTGATTTATTATTCTTGATCTTGTGAAATGAATTCAAGCTCGTGTTAAATTATTATATTTATAATATATAGAAATCAACTTATCAAATAAAATTACTTACTTCATCGTCGGAACTTTCCGTCATTAGATGCGCTAATACTAAATCTTCAATTTCGTCGTCACTACTACTACTAGATTCTAAAAATGCTAATGCGACTATTAATTTTTTGGTCATTTCCATTGTTACGTTATTCACAATTGTTCGACGCCACCAACAGCCACCAAAATGTTTGAAACTGCTGTAGACTGTAGCGACACCAAGCGACGCTACTTACGCTAATAGGAAGCGACTTCAGGCACGTACACACGGCTCAAACGATTGTGGCCGATCGAGTTTCGATTGCATTCGAGCTCACTAGGGCTGGCTTTTTTACATCGCTACGATTCTACAGTATTTCGTGAATATGGTGGGGGCACTGCCAAGCCACAGGTTCCCGTCTAGAACACTTCCAATTCATGTTGAAACACCACTGTGGCACCATCTGCCTATGATTGTCATAATTATATAAATCCGCGCGATCGGTTCTGTTCGCGATGCTGTAGCGAAAATGACACAAAGGATAAATGTCAAATGACTTTTATTGCAATGAATCTAAAAAAAATCATAATAATTTTGCCACTATAAACGATAAACTTGTAATGTCCAAAGTAAATAAATCAACGGATTTATATATAAATTCATTGATTATTATAATGGAAAACACAAATAAATAAAGCGGGAAACTAGAGTAGTAATGAAAAGAATGGAAACGAATGTTATGTATTTCGTAGAGATGGTAAGGGTTAGGAAACCAGAATACTCAGATGAAAGTCTTGTCCAAAGTAAATAAATCAACGGATTTACATATAAATCCATTGATTATTATAATGGAAAACACAAATAAATAAAGCGGGAAACTAGAGTAGTAATGAAAAGAATGGAAACGAATGTTATGTATTTCGTAGAGATGGCAAGGGTTAAGAAACCAGAATACTCAGATGAAAGTCTTGTCCAAAGTAAATAGATCAACGGATTTATAATGGAAGACACAAATAAATAAAGCGGGATGGTGTAGACCAAAGAAATACGCATTTATTTCAAAATCTCCTATCTGTTATTTTATGTTAACAACGGGAAAATAAACATAACCGAAAATTAAATTTTGGGACAGGACTGCGCGAACGTGTCTCGCATTAAACGTCATCCGTTTACTTCACGCTATATCTGTCACTCTGTTCATGCGAGTAACCAAAATAAGTAAGAAATTTGTCCGGTTAAGAATTTATGAAAAATAAAAAATATTTTTATTTTTCATTTATTATTATTACATATTATTATTATTTTTTTTTTATAAAAAAAAATAAACGCTGGTTCCTCGTATGGCCTTTACAAAGGCCGATGTTCTTCGTCAATGATTCAGGAGTTGTTCCGTCGAGAATATTTGCTGCCACCACCAGGATCTTGAAATGCTGGTTCCTCTTGTGGCCTTTATAAAGGCCGATATGTTCTTCGTCAATAATCCAAGAGTTGTTCCGCCGAGAATATTTGCGGCCTTGAAAAAGGCCTAGCGATGCGTTCGGAGGTATGCACTAGTAATTCGTCCAGAATTTTGCTTGGTGAAAATTTATACTGATTTTGAACTTTCCTCTTTATTAAGGCATTTTTTCGGGTTGAAAATGTTAATTTTTCATATTTTTTTAATTGAAATAAAAACACATGTTTTTGTCCCAATTACGGTGCCCTGAAAAGTGAGTTGTCCGTATTACCAAAGAGGAGATATAATAAGAGGCGTCACTCGACAAGGACAGAAATAACCTAGGGAAGTCACTAGACAGAAATCATTCGGCAGTGATCGGTAAACTTCGACAATAATCAGCCAATTGCGATAAGGTACATTTTGTCGATTTGAATATCCCGCTCGAATAGACAACCAATTTAAATGCCAAGGTCAAGTAAGGACTTCAAAGGTCCCGCCCGGAGTGACGCCTCTTATTATACCTCCTCTTTGTAAGGACTTCAAAGGTTCCGCCCGGAGTGACGCCTCTTATTATATCTCCTGTTTGGTATTACGGTGCCCTTTTTGGGTAATTTTCTTCCCTGACGAAGAGTCTCCGGGTGGAGGAGGAACACGCCACGCATGCGCATGAAGACGCCGCGACGTCAAACCGATCAACTCCAAGATAGATTTACCATTTGTAGAGGGAGCCAGTTGGCACTGAGGGGCACGGTAATTGGGACAAGCGTTAAATTCCTGTCCCTATTATGGCTTCACTTTAAAAAATACGAAAACGTTTCAAAAGTGCTCATTTTGTTATTTTTTCATAAAATTCGAACCTTTTATGATATAATTAACACTTTACATAAATGCATATCATGATAATTATCAATTTATTCACGTTTGTAAAATACGTGTTTCTTACCGTTTCCGGGAAGGATTTGGGTAATCCCTCGAAATCTTCATATTCATGTTTGAATTTTTTTACTATGCATTATTAAAAATGTAACCCTGTCGTTTGCAACACATACATTAATAGTACAACTTAATTAAAAAAAAAATCTTTCCTTATTTATTTATGTGGGTTTTTTTGTACGGCTTTTTTAAGTATAAAGGCACCGTAATGGGGACAGGGCACCGTAATAGGGACACGTACCCTACCCTAGGCTGTCCCGCGGGTGTCCGTCCGCCCCCGTGAATCGACGTGCATCTTTTCTTCCAGCACGCCTTTCTGTTACACAACGGAGTGCCCACGTAGGAAGAGAAAGTAGGCTCTGGCTCCGAGGATCGAGAAAACAACCCTTGAAGGAAATTTATGACTTCCTTAGCGTCGCCAACAATTCTGGAGTCAATCGACACTCCTAAATACTAACAAAGGACAAGGCCTTCTCAAAAGATTACGTGACTTCGATGAAACTCGCGATTCGTTTCGGGGTTTACTAATTGAGACTCTGTCTAAAATCTTTCCCACACATGCCACCCGTGCATCGCGTATTCTTAACAATACTCTCCTTCATCACGCGCAAACGTCTGCTTTTAAACTTCGCTCCTAATTCCCATATCGATTATATACATTCCCGTAATCACGAAACACACCAGCGAGCATCGCAACATAATACTTAGGTGTAGGGAATATTCAATTATAGGAATGATGGATATTTTAGAAATATAAGAAAAAACACGTCTATTCAGCCTGGAGGCAAATTATATTCCAAATAAACTAATTGATTTACAAAGATCGATAAGAAAACTATGGAAACCAATAAATATTCGTAATAAAAGAATAACTAAATAAAACGGTAACAGCCGGAAGAACATTCATTCCATATATTATAAACTCGCGCGCAAACCAATTATACGGGCAGACAACATATCAACACAAAACCTTAGAATGGATACATTTGCTAGCGGGGCCTAAAGGTGCAATTTCATCCTAACGCTCGTTTGAGCGTCAAAACCAATCACGTAATCGATCCACGGGACTTTGAACAGAGTTTAGCTTTTTTGCCCGATGCTGAAAGTCACGTGGACCGATCACATGACTAGTTTTGACGCTCAAAACGAGAGTCGAGCGTCAGCATGAAATTGCGCCTTAATGGTGAAAGGGTGAATTAAAATAGGCGTTGAATTTAAATTTGAATTAGACTATGAAGTCTAAAAACAAATTTTAGTAGTCGTAATAACGAGTTCACGACCTCAGGTGCATTTTCAAATTCAAAGTAGAACATTTCTCCTTAACTTGAGCGTAAGGCCTGCCAGCCTCTATTAAACTTCTAAAATCGTCACCATTTAAGTAATTAAGTATTATTTCCGTACAGCCGCGACGTCGTAACTCAGAGAAATCGTTAAAGAGAACATCGAGAATTTCGTTTCCTTGCTCCAGAAACTCTTTCCTCTTTTCCCCCTTTTTAAAATTATTACTTATCATACCACCATACATTGGAAATTTTTCTTTAAAATCCTCTGATCTGAAGGCCTCTACTATACTTTCATTTTTTGCGTACATGGCTAATTGACTTATATTTTTTATCAAGATATCATAAAACGTGACACAAGTATTAGCAAACATCTCGCTCTTCAAGCTTGCTATTTCTTTCTCGCACTTGCTTTTAAAACCACATCTGGTCAACCTATTTCCATTACGATCTCTCCCATAGACGTGTATAGAATTTACGTATATGGCGTCAGGATTGGTATCTTCAGAATCATTTGGTTTGTCATCACTGCTATTAATTACTAGATAATCAAATAGTAGACAATTAGGTAGTAGAACGTCCTTTCCTACATATAAATTCGCAGCTCTCATCTTAATCATGTGATTTTTAATGGTCTCAGCAATGTGTATATAATTATAGATTTCATGATCGTGATCGTAATCAGGATTATAATTATAGTCAAAACCATAATTATCATAGTGAATTAATCCGATACTACCCATAACTATATGAAGCGGCGTGTAATAACCTTGACTCTTCATAGTAATATCAGCACCATGTTCTAGGAGAGCTTTTACAACTTCTTTATAACCTCTTTCGGAAGCAATGTGAAGCGCTGTTATGCCATATTCGTCGGTAGCATCAACGCTGGCACCAAATTCTAACAGAAGCTCGACAATTATTACATTTCCTTGTTCAACAGCAATGTGTAGTATAGTTTGATCAGTCTTATCTTTAGCATTAATGAAAGCTCCGCGTTCTAAAAATAGCTTAACAATTTTACTATCTCCATTTCGAACAGCGATTTCCAAGGGTGTCCGACCTATCCAAGGCGAAGAATGAACTTCAGCTCCATATTTTAAAAGACACTCCATAATTTTTAAATATCCTCTGAGCGTTGCAAACTGAAGAGGAGTTACGTCGTCATACCCTGAAGTATTTACATCTGCACCTTTACTTAAAAGCAATTCGGTAATTTCTTCATTACCCCGCATAACAGCAAGGTGCAGTGGTGTACAACAATTCCTAAACATAAAGGCACACAGAATTAACATAGGCCCTGTATTTTAAAAGATGCTAAACAATTTATAAATACCTTGTGTCCGCTGTAATACGACCAGAAGTTCTAACATTGTTTCCTATACCGTTGACATTGGCCCCTCTCCTTACAAGAAAGGTTGTAATTTCTTTGCTATTGTTTTCAATGGCAATGTGCAGAGGAGTCATTTTGCTTTTTTCAGCAGCGTCAATATTAGCTCCATGATTTAAAAGCATAACGATAATTTTCATTTCCATCTTGCGAACTGCGATTTGAAGAGGTGTATCACGAAGTTTATTTCTGGCTTCGATATTAGCACCTCTGTCCAGAATCATCTGAACAATTTCAATGTCACCATTTAGAACAGCAAAATGAAGTGGAGTGTTACAAGGATGTTTGTATTTGTTAACTTTGGAACCACTTGTTAAAAGTAGTTTTGAAACTTCTGTATGTTTCTTCTCAAGAGCGGTACGAAGTAAGGAATATCCATCTTTCCATTCTGCTGTGTAACATGGGCCGCGAGAACTAATTATCTCTTTGACTTTGTCTATTTTTCCTTGACTAACTGCAGTCATGAAAGCATTACGTTTACAAGGTGAATATCGAACACCTTTTGTTTTTGTTGATTTATTATTCTTGATCTTGTGAAAAAAATTCAAACTCGTGTTAAATATAATATTATATATAATTATTATATCTCTACATAGTATAAAATAACGTCACCGGTAGGCGCCTATTTGTTTGTTCGCGCTAATCTCGAGAACCACTGGACGGATTGTTATGCGGTTTTCACTGTTTTATAGAGCATTTCATGAGGGAGGTTCGGGTGTATGAAACATTAACCTATGGCAAAAGGGTGCAGAGTAGTGGCGATTTTAGTGATGCATTCCTCGAGAACAGACGCCTATCGGGGACTTAATGTTATACTACGCAGAGATTGATACATGTATAACAAGCCCGGGTAACGTCGGGGAATTTAAGCTAGATTATAATATAGAGAAATCAACTTATCAAATAAAATTACGTACTTTATCGTCAATACTTTCCATCATTGTATGTGTTAATACTAATTCTTCAATTTCGTCGTCAGTAGTTTCAATTACTACTACTAGATTCTTAATAATGCTAATGCAATAATTTTTTGCCTATTCCCATTGTTACGTTATTTGCTACTGTCCGATGCCACCAAAATGTTTGAAACTGCTCAAAACTGCTGTAGCGCCACCAAGAGACGCTATCAAAACCAATAGGAAGCGACCGGAAGTGACTTCAAGCGCGTACGACCAAAGAGGAGATAATAAGAGGCGTCACTCGACAAGGACAGAAATAACCTAGGGAAATCACTAGACAACCAATTTAAATGCCCATTCGGCAATGATCGGTAAACTTCGGCAGTGATCGGTAAACTTCGGCAATAATCAGCCAATTGCAGTAAGGTACATTTAGTCGATTTGAATACCCCACTCGAATAGACAACCAATTTAAATGCCAAGTAAGGACTTCAAAGGTTTCGCCCGGAGTGACGCCTCTTATTGGGTGCGTTCAGCCGACAAAACGGTGAGTAACCGGCGACTGCAACCGGTGAGTGATTTCCCTAGATTTTACTACAGACCGTGTAGAGACTTCGTCGATGATTTTACTCTGAACACAACCGATCACTTCACCTACTCAACATGTTTAGTAACCGGTCGCCATTTTTTGTACCATAGTTTATTTCCGGTACAAAAAATGGCGACCGGTTACTAAACATGTTGAGTAGGTGAAGTGATCGGTTGCGTTCAGAGTAAAATCATCGACGAAGTCTCTACACGGTCTGTAGTAAAATCTAGGGAAATCACTCACCGGTTGCAGTCGCCGGTTACTCACCGGTTTTGTCGGCTGAACGCACCCATTATATCTCCTCTTTGATTGTTGCATGCTCGCTGCACCGGAAGTGGCATCGTATTGGTGACAGGTGAGAGAAATTCTACGAAATCGTACGATGCCACCAATTTCATGCGCAGTATGCGTGAATTGAAACACACTCTATATTACCCACACTCGGTCAAAATGGACATACAGATAAAGGGCGAATTCCACTCATGGACATAGGAATATAGGGACAGAGGGTGAGGTTAGCTTCTGGACGACAGTGTTGGGTTTACTACGTTACATCGAATTTACTACGTGACAAGCGTAAAAAATGTAAATAATTGTATAAAATGTAGAAAATGTATTTAATGTCAAAAATTCAAATACAAACACTTAACCTCTACCTATTGTATTGAATTTTACTGCGCAATATTTTAAATTACTTTAAAAAGAAAGATTGGAATATAATTATAACAAAATTATAAATAATATGAAATTTTTTAGTCATATCTTTGGTGTGCAAAAGATACTCGAATTTTTACGTATATCAACATGGATTCTGAAGAAATTGATAAAGCTTTAGCAGATTATTTCTTTCGATATACCATTCCATTTAGTATTATTGAATCTGACCACTTTAGGAACTTTATGCATAAATTGCATCCAGCTTATAAAATTCCAACTCGAACGACATTGTCGAATAATTTACATAACGCAAAACTTCAAGATACAACCAATTTCGATTAAATCCAAAAATGCAGTTCTACTTTTAGATGGTTGAAAAAATTCATCATCTAACAATAAGTATGTTGTTGCAATTCTGAATTTAATGAATACGATATGTCGATGCAGGTTATGGCGTTCCAAAGTCTGCAACAATTTTTCAAACAATGTGATTTTATACATAAAATACATGACGTAGTAAAGTTAAGCTATTTACTACGTCTTATTGTACGCGTAGAAAATTCACATTTCTACGTTAGGTAAAATACGGACCCACCACTGCTGGACGAGGGACGCGAAGCCTAGTTGAGGGACGGGCCCCCACCCAGGGCAACCGAAGGGTGCCTGGTGGTGATTGGTTGCATTGCTGCGCATGCTCTGTACCGCTAATTATGAAAAACTATTAACCACAGATTAACCCCTTAATTTGTACGCTCGAGTTAATTCGAGCGCGCTAAACAGGCCAAACTGTGCACACTCGAGATAATTCGAGCGGCAAAATTAAAATAAAAATTTTGATTATTTTTGTATTTTTTTAATTTTTTTGCCAAGACAATGTTCTAAATTGTTTTTTTACATAAAAAAAATTGATTTTTTTTGGCCGGTTTTTTTCAAAACACTTCATTGAACTAATTGAACTATATTAATATAATAAATATAATTAACTATTTAGTTATCAAAACGCTTAAGAAAATTTCATGAATGTGATGTGACGCTGTGTGACGCTGGACGCTAAGTGTCACGCTATGCAACGCTATGGGGCTATGGACGCCATGGACCTTAGGTCCTGTGATGCCAGATCGGGGACGGGTTCCCTCGAGAATTTCCCCCACCTCGCGTATACTACGTCGGAGCAGCGTGTCTGTGAGCTCGACGCTTCGGAGGCCAACTCACGGACACGCACCTCCGGCGTAGTGTGCATGCGTGGTGGGGGAAATTCTCGAGGGAACCCGTCCCGAATCTGGCATCACTGCTTAGGTCCATGATGGACGCTATGGCAACGGTACATATGGTAGTACTGCGCTTGAGCCGGACAGCGACGCGCACCCGTACCCGTCCCGCAACGGGCCCCCCCCCCGCAGTGGTAGTTAGCCCCCTTGATTCCACTTACGCCGAAATTGATCGCAACGCCCGTGTTAACATTCCAAAATTTATGAAAATCTCTTGAAAGATGGAAGAGAAATCTGTGAAAAAGCCATTATCGGAAAATACAGGTTTTTAACTATAAATTACGACTCAAAAACAGGAACATATAGTTTATGATATTCATTTTAATACAAAAGCGGAAAATTTCTACGGTCGTGGGCGCGGGCGATATGGGCGTAAGTGGAATTCGCCCAAAGTAAATCATATGTATCCATCTTCTTGTGAGTAAGATAGACTGTGAGAACTAATTACACTGTCCAACACGATTTTTGGTCTGCAACAAATTCCACTCGGAGTTTCTTGTAGAGTTTTTCGCCCTGAACACGAATCCGTAAGTAAAATTGCTCTATCACCCTCAGTTTTTGAAAAACACGAGCTTTTGTAAAAACACACGATTTCGGGCAAAAGTGAGGTATTACGTGAAAACTAAAAACGTTAGAAAGTTCAGCCTAGTCTCAAAAGATAGAGGAGAGTGTACCGAATATATCAGTGTACATGTTTGTTAAATTTGAATGTTTGGAATTGTTGTAAATGGCCATCAAAGTTTGAAAAAGTGTCGATGTGCATGGTTTCCACTCAATATTTTTGCATTTTTACGACAAATTGTTTACCTAGCCCGAAAACGCAACCCAGCATCGGATTCTGTAGACATTTCTGAAGAGGAAACCATGCAGGAAAATTGTCGCAACGGTTTTTAACTCGAACTAGGTAGTCGAGAAAATATCTATCGGCAACGCGTTCACGATGTTTTGCCGCCAGGCGGCCATTGCTCGCCTGACGCGACTCGTCAGGGCCGTTGCTACGCGTAATCGACGCGCCGATGGTACCGTACAGTGGGCACCGACTATCTATATGTATCAGCCATATTTTTTTCGTGTATTCATGGATACTATTCACGCATTTAAACAAACTTTTCTCGATCAGTCTCTGTGATAAACAATTTCGATATTCAATGCATGAATACCTGCATATGACTTGCTAATATGGAACCGTATAAAAACAAACACAATTATTTATGAAATTACAAGATTTATATTATTATGGTTTTACCAGATTTAGAACACTTTTCCAGATATTATAACATTTGAAACTCATTAAACAGTATTTGAAGGCAACGCAAAGCCTATTTAAATATCTTTTAGGCATCTTTTTTTTAATAAATTCATTATTCAATATTTCTAAAAGAGAGTTTGAGATATGAAAGTAATATAATTTTCTGAGGTTTAGTGAAGACGGAGAAGTAAGAGTTCGTAGCTATTGCAGGAACTCTTACGATAAATAAACATCGCTTGGCGTCTCTCCCTAACGCGCGATACAATCAGAGAAAAAATAAATATCTTGAAATGCTCTGGTATCCTATGCATCGTTTAAGTCAGAACTCAGTTTTGTCTCCAAAATCATTCGAGTCAGTCGTGCTAAGCAGTTCAGAAAGTCTTTCTTTGCATCGACTAAAACGTATGTTGCGACAAATTATGAATTACAGTGTACCTACTTGGATACTTTTTTTGACTGTGTGTGTATATATTGTTAGGCCTGTGGTGTGTTAGTGTAAGGTGTGTATATATACATTGTATAGTATTTTGTGTGGTGTAGTATAATGTCGCGAAAATGTCAAAATCATCCAGATTCATTTTGCTATATTTGCGGGGAACTAGTTTTAAAGTCTAAGCATCGAAATATAACGCCTACAATAAAGTTCGCATATGAACAGTATTTTGGATGCAAACTCGGCGATCAAGACAAATGTTGGGCTCCTCATATTTCTTGTCAACGATGTGCCAAAGTTTTTCTAGCTTGGATACAGGGAGTTCGAAAGCAAATGCCATTCGCAATTCCAATGATATGGACAGAACCGACCAACCACGCTACAGACTGCTATTTTTGCTTAAGCAAAATCTGCGGGTTCAATATGAAAGGGAAAAACAGTCTCAAATACCCAAACGTCTCATCTGCAATCCGCCCTGTAGCACATTCTAAAGAATTACCCGTACCAAAACCACCGCATAAGATACCCGATAGATATGAGGATGATACCGAAAAAACCGAAGAAATCATAGATGTTTATGAAGAACCTTCCTCATCATTACCCAAGCCACATTTAATTACTCAATCGGACCTCAACGATCTCGTACGAGACTTGCAACTGTCAAAAGACCACGCTGAACTATTAGGATCCCGACTACAAGGCTGGAATTTACTTAATAAGTAAACTAATATTACATATTTTAGAAAACGCGACAATGCATTGAGGGAATATTTTTATACTGATGAAGAACTTTGCGTTTGCACAAATATCAATGGATTAATGGAAACCTTGGGAATGAAGCATGAGCCAAAAGAATGGCGTCTATTCATAGACGCATCAAAAAGCAGTTTAAAAACTGTATTGCTGCACATCGGAAATGTGCATCCTTCCATCCCGATTGCATATAGCACAACAATGAAAGAATCTTACGACTCCTTAAAGATGGTTTTGTCCAAAATACAATATGAAAAGTATAAATGGCACGTTTGTGGTGATTTGAAAGTAATTGGAATACTACTAGGTCTTCAAATGGGCTACACTAAATACTGCTGTTTTTTGTGTGAATGGGACAGCAGAGCAAGAAATCAACATTATTCTAAAAAAGTTTGGGCTCCGCGACACAAGTTAATTCCCGGGCAAAAAAATGTACAACATAATAACCTAATTGATCCTAAAAATGTGTTTTTACCACCGCTACATATAAAATTAGGAATTATGAAAAACTTCGTAAAGGCAATGCATATTTAAAAGAAACATTCCCGTCCATATCCGATGCAAAAATAAAAGAAGGAATATTTGTTGGACCTCAGATCAGGACTTTAATGAAAGATCCAGAATTTCCAAAGAAATTAAATCCTTTGGAAAGAAAAGTATGGTGCTGTTTCATAAAAACTACAGAAAATTTCCTCGGTAAACAGAAATCAAAAAACTATGTTTCCATTGTAAACCAACTTTTAAAATCGTGTAAAAATCTGGGCTGTAATACCTATGTCCTTAAAAATGCACTTTTTACACTCCCATCTGAAATTTTTTCCGTCAAATCTTGGTGATGTGAGTGACGAACAAGGAGAACGTTTCCATCAAGATGTTTCCAAAATGGAAAAGCGTTACCAGGGCAAGGATATGGTTGCAATGCTTTCGGACTATTGTTGGACGCTTATGAACGACAACAAGGACCCGATGTACAAACGTAAAGCAGCACGTAAACATTTTTAAATTTGTTTGCGTGAGCGATGCTACAGGTAATTTTTTATTTGATATATTTCATTTTTTCTGCAGTTTAACAAAATTTAAAAAATGTTTTGAACTGTGCGACCGTCAGAATTTTCAACAATTGAAATTGAATAGAATGTTCTATACAATTCTGTGAATAGTATCCATGAATACACGAAAAAAATATGGCTGATACATATAGATAGTCGGTGTCCACTGTACGGTACCATCGGCGCGTCGATTACGCGTAGCAACGGCCCTGACGAGTCGCGTCAGGCGAGCAATGGCCGCCAGGCGGCAAAACATCGTGAACGCGTTGCCGATAGATATTTTCTCGACTACCTAGTTCGAGTTAAAAACCGTTGCGACAATTTTCCTGCATGGTTTCCTCTTCAGAAATGTCTACAGAATCCGATGCTGGGTTGCGTTTTCGGGCTAGGTAAACAATTTTTCGTAAAAATACAAAAATATTGAGTGGAAACCATGCACATCGACACTTTTTCAAACTTTGATGGCCATTTACAACAATTCCAAACATTCAAATTTAACAAACATGTACACTGATATATTCGGTACACTCTCCTCTATCTTTTGAGACTAGGCTGAACTTTCTAGAGTTTTTAGTTTTCACGTAATACCTCACTTTTGCCCAAAATCGTGTGTTTTTACAAAAGCTCGTGTTTTTCAAAAACTGAGGGTGATAGAGCAATTTTACTTACGGATTCGTGTTCGGGGCGAAAAACTCTACAAGAATCACCCAATGGATATTGTGGAACAGAAAAAAAGTTTCATTTTGTTGGACTGTGTTATTTCTCTTACTCTTTGTCAAGGGCAGATCCAGAGGGGGGCGATAGGGGCGATCGCCCCCCCCCCCCCCAAGAGTAATAAAATAGAAAAATATTATGACATTGTGTACTATTCTATATAAATAATTAATGTGAGTTTAATTATTTAGGGTATAGTATCAGATAGAAATATTAAAATATAAATTGCAAGCAAATTTTAAATCTTGTAAAACAAGGTTAACAAATGTACTTATGTACTTTTACATATTTCGCCCCCTCCAAGACAAGACAAGGTCCTGAATCCGCCACTGCTCTTTGTATTGTTCCTTCACGAACTGCAGTGATTAAACTATTACGGTTATATGGTGTATACCGAACTCCTTGCATTTTCCGTTAATAAGTTATTATTGATTTCGTGAAAAAATTCAAACTCCCTTTGGGAATCACCAATTGAACACGACGCTGCCAATACCCTAGCGCAAAATTCTCTAGTAAGAATAATTAAATGAAGATTGGCTGGCATTCAATAAATTTATTTCATCTATGACAGCTGACATTTCGTAAATATCTTACACAACCAAATTTTTTAACTTTTATGTATGTTTTCGTGTAGTGTTCTGCTGTGATCAGCAGATTTCCTGTTCAGGGTAAGGAGCGATTAAGCTCAGTGAATGGAGGCGGAAACACCTACAAGAGCGGTGGTTATGTGTACATGAACTGCGCCTGCGTCAGTCACGCACACATTACCACCGCTCGTGTAGGTGTTTCCCCCTCCATTCACTGAGCTTAATCGCTCCTCACCGTGGCTGTGCTTGTGGAATTAGACAGCGTTAACTCAACTTTTGAAGGAAATAGAGATTAAATTACGAAAACTGTCAACTGTGTATGCGAAATATGTTGACCGATGTAAGTTTGTGCAACATTGCAAACATTTTCCGCATAGAAAAAATCCTGTAGTATTATTTTGGAAATCACACAAGTTGCTTTAACTTGTTTTTCGTCCGTTATAGAAGAAATTTGTGGATCATTCTTCGTGGAGTTAGAGTATATAAACATGGAGGAAGCATGCAATAGGCAAAAATATAGACGGCGATAGAAAGAAAAAGATATACAGGAGGGACACCCCCTCTCTTTCTAGCGCCAAGGGCGATACTGTTTTTTTTTTGATGACAGAAAGAGAGGGGGTGTCCCTCCTGTATATCTTTCTCTTTCTATTGCCGTCTACATTTTTGCCTATTGCATGCTTCCTCCATGTTTATATACTCTATATATATAAGTTTGTGGATAACAACATTAAACGCATCAAATAAGAGAAAACTGTCAACCTAAACATTGAACTTAATATTTTGAACTCGCGATTTTATATATAAAATAAAATGAAAATATACTTATTACTTATTTAATATTCATTTGTACATACTTGTATTGCTCCATTACAATGTACTGAATATACATCAAAGAAAATAAAGTGGAGAAAACTGTATTATCATTGTAAAAACCTCTCGAACACTCCTAGCCAAATTCCAAAACTACTTTAACGCTGCCTCTTTCGAAGGCACTTGTCCCTGCACCAAAGAATTATCGAACAATAATTCGCAGAGGCTCCGAAAGGCGCAGTGCTCCCAGGCAAAGAATAAAACAAGCGTAATCGCAAGACATTATGGGAAAAATGTTCCATCGATTTATTAGCACTTCCAAGTGTGTTAGATTGGAATTCAGAGAAACATCTTTTATAAACAGTGTAAAAAGAATAGTCACAGGCTTAGTTTAAGATTTTAAGGCAGGTTTCTCTCATATCCTTATGTCCCTTTACGCTCGTACAGTTTATCCTCGCCCCCTTCCCGCTTGAGATCCTCCCGGCTGGTTCTGTTGATTGAGCCACGGCGCGGAGCCGGTGCCTCTACCTCTTTGGTTCTGGCCTCTGCCTCTCCCACGAGCTAAGCGACAATAAATCAAAAGCGTTACTCCAAATGATCGATACCTCTTCCCTCGTATTTACAATACGAGCCTATAAGCTCGTACTCGTTAACAAAAGCTCCCTCGTAAACGAACCTTGCGCGCGCAGGATGGCGGACTTCCCTCTGCCAGCGGTTCCCGAGCCCTTGCCGCCCGGTCTCTTGAACATTGGAGCGTTCTTCAGCATATCTGGTAATATGAGGAACCTGATCTTCGAGCCTCTGATGTAAACGTTCTCCAGCTGCGCCTCGCGGCCGTCCCTGTGCGTCACAGTGATATTCTGCATCTGACAGTTCATATTGTCCTCGGCCTCGATTAACTTCCCCCGGTAAACTTCACCAGTGTTCGTTTCGCAGGTTATGGTATGCCCCTCCGCTTCATGGAGTACTTTTATAGGCACTCCGATCGACATCGCGGCCGTTTTGATTTGTTACCGTGAAAATTACGATCGAAAACTCGTCCGATTCGCCTTGGATTGCAGGGTTTTGTGTCAGCGGGGCCTCTAAAGCGAACGAATCGTCGATGGTACACTCTAACCTCACTTCTAACGAACCCAACGTTTACAGTGTTCCGCTCGCAACTATCAGCAACTATTCAGCAGCGTGCGTTGCGGTGGTTGGGGGAGAGATGGCGCGCGTGCGCGTTAATTTGAATTTTGGACAGAACACGATCGATTTTTAATTTAAATGTTTTAAGTTTTGAGGTAAGTCTGCAAATCGAGTAGCGGGAATAGAGATTATAATTTGTTATTTATTTATTAAATAATCTTTTGTAGTAATTGGAATGGTCGAATTTGAGTTTGAGAATTGATAGTTTATGGGGTGATTTATTTGTTAAGGGGGGCAACAGGGTTATGGCCCAGAAATGAAAGGTATCTTTGAGAATTTATTAAAAGCAAACTACTTAATGAATCTTTTTAAAACTTTTAGGACTTTTTATTGGGTATTTCAGTTGCATGAATATC
Organism: Andrena chrysosceles; assembly: GCA_963855975.1. Classification (NCBI taxonomy): domain Eukaryota; kingdom Metazoa; phylum Arthropoda; class Insecta; order Hymenoptera; family Andrenidae; genus Andrena; species Andrena chrysosceles. The sequence continues at coordinate 33,809,178 of OY979767.1, read as the reverse complement.
TTTTTTGAAATTTATTTTAAGCAGATTTATGAGCTGTACGGAACCAGTAACTTACAAGGGAAGATCCCGAACCCGGAAATTCAAAAAATTACAATGCAATTTTTGTTTGCTGCCCTAATTGGGGTGAAATTAACGCTGAAAATTCGGCTATTTTCCGATTTTGTGTTATAACTCACGAACTGTACAATGATTCAATACAAAATTTACTTCATGTAATTGGATCTATCATTTGGTAAAAAAGATTATTTTACAGTTCACGAATTATAACACAAAATCGGAAAATAACTGGATTTTCAGGGGTCAATTCCACCCCCTTAGAGTGAATTTTGGCAAAAGACAAAAATTGCGTTGTAATCAGGAGGAAGTCCCCTACATATTCACAAAGTTTCAGAATTTTTTGAATTTCCGGGTTCGAGATCTTCCCTTGTTAGCGTTGCAATAAAATTTCCGCTGAAATGGTTAACAGTTTTCCGACGAAACGGTTCTTCTGAAATTAAAACACCAACAAGTTTTAGAAACTCTATGCGAATGGCTGTGGCACAACGGGTTCGATTTTGAAAATTTTGAAAATGACAAAATGGCGAACCTCTGAAAAATATTGTGAAATTTGATTCTGGTAAATTAACCTCCTTCGTTGAAAAATAAATAGAAGGAAACGACCAATCAAAAAACTCTCCCGGCGTGGCATAGCCATCCGCATATAGTTTTTAAAACATTTTGTTTTTTCGATTTTAGAAGCACCGTTTCGTCAGAAAACTTGCAACCAGATTTTTTGCAGCGCAAAGTTGCATGACAGATTATAAATCTGCTTTAAATAAATTTAAAAAAAAAACAATTTGTAAAACTTAAATGTTCAATAAAAAGTCCTGAAAGTTTAAAAAAGATTCATTAAGTAGTTTGCTTTTAATAAATTTCCAAAGATACCTTATCCTTTCCGGGCCATTATCCTGTTGTCCCCTACCCTTTAATTATTGCATTCGAAATTATTGGTGATCGTCGTAGTGAATAATGGTACAGCTGTTTTCAGTTCGGGGCGATAAATTTATATATATTTTGATTTTAAATATACATAAATATAGTCCGCTATAGTTACAAATGTTAAGAATCATCGGGAGAAACCTTTGTACACGATTAAGAGAATTTTATTGCATCAAGAATCATTACGGGAAAAGAAAACTAAGGGATAATGTAAAAAGGCTGGGCATTAATAATGGATGATGAAATACACCGCAGTTCGTTCTATGCAAACTCGTTACCTAGATAAAAAAACCGCCATCTAAACGAGCAATCGAATAAAGTACAATATAATCACTTCATCGTGAATTTATTCGACGGACAAACGTGCGCTACCATTACTTGCATCTCTGTTCGAGATTCACTTGCAGCGACCTCTATAAAATGCAAAACTACGTACCTCACAGTACTCGTTCGTTATTCACAATAAAACTAATCATAGCGCCGGAGCAATTTCCAAAAAACACTCGCCAGATAGCTCCTCCACACGTTTGCGTTGATAAGTCTCGATTTTATTTAAAGTATTATAAAAGTCGGCCTATATATACGAAATATTACATATTTCCATCAGTAATAAGTTACATATCGAGTAACAAAAAAAAAAAAGAAGAACAGACTGCTTTAAGCAAAGAACAATTCGTTATTCAGATAATTACTTCTATTTATTCCACCGTCTCATTAATCATCTCGCTTTATATTCCCATCGTCACCAGCCACGCAGCATAAATATCGTTACTATATACATACATCCACACGAAAAAAAAAAGAAAACAGAGGGAAGAAAAGAAGAAAAGAAACGGAAACAATTGTCCTATTAAAAACAGCATTGCAAAGCCACAACCTAAATCCCTATTCGCCCGCCTTAAACATAAAGGTCCGCGCTTTTTCGAGCAACGATACAGCCAGAGACTTAAAAGACGGGAGCCGCGATACAGAGTCGAGGATAACGGGAGCTCGTCCGGCTTAAAAAATACAAGTGTCCCCGGATCCGTCGAACAAAGCCCGCGGATAAACTCTCTAGATAAAAATCACCGTCCGCCCCCGGCGCGGGCCTAAGGCCCCGGGGGCGGCGCCGAGAGGGTGGTAGAGTCGTAATGATGGTAATTTATATATTAAAGAATCGACGTTACTTTTAATCGCTTAAACATACTAATATCAATCGTAGTAATTACAAGCATCGTTACGTCCTTATATAAGTCAGCCGTCGCTGCGCTCGATCTCGCCACCTGTTCGCCGTTTACCACATTTCAACTCCCCTCCATTCGCTCGGAACCGTCCGCTCGCACGATCATTATCCCCTCCATTCATCGCTTTCTCTCTCTCTCTCTGGTACATTCGCATCCACTCTCGCCTCTCTCTCTCTCTCTCAGCTAGGCAAGATCACCCCGCCGATAATCGCGTTTTACATCTTAGAAAAATATGCTATATGCCTAAAATAGGATGAAGGCCTGAAGGCAACCGCCGTCCCGTCGATAATTACTTCTTTACTGATAATCGGTGTGCACGTGCGCGCGCGTACCGATCTCCCATACGCGGCGCCACTTCGATCTGGCTGACGCATCTCTTTCCCGATCTATCGTCGTACTCTTCCGCTTCCCATTCGCTTCTCCCCGACGGTGACTCTTTTGGGGCAGGAGGGGGGGAGAATGTCGAACAAGAATCGTATGATTTCAATAGGTGCGCGCGGGCGGCGCTGATCGCGACGGCGCGGCGCGTGCCGTTTGAATTAAAAAAATGTCGAGCGCGGGAAATACGATCCGTCCGCGTTCGGAATGCTAACGGCGAATACGCTCTCGACTGCTTGCTTCGATATCTGGTGTACGTAAGAAAAGAATAAACGGCTCGTGAGAGTAGAAATGACGCGCGGAAAGCGCCGGCAATGTAACTTTAGCATTTATATTGAAACAATACGATTTTTATTCATAACATTTCTTTATACGACGATTACAAAAAGTTGAAAAATCGTGACGACCGATGGGGTCCCACTCTGTACACATAATAATAATATATATATGCATGTGTGTGTGTGTGTATATATATATATGTATATATATATTATATTGCCCACAGACATTAATGTTCTTAGTGTTGTGTGAAGTCGCGTCGAATAATTAATTGCGAGTTTTACCCAACCGATAACGTGATGCTCGTATCGCTCGCGGACTAATACAATTTTCACTATTCTCTTTTAAAATTAAAAAAAATCAAACAAAAAAAGGACCATCCATAACGTGGCACTGATATATTATATATAATAAGAACGATTCACTTTATTCTATTATAACGAAATCGATACAGAGGACTCTTTGCATTCGACATTTAATCGCTATCGGCTTTCGTACGCAGTTCCAAAAGGACGAAGAATATTTATAAAAAAAAAGAAGAAAGAAAATAATAATAGAACGCAAGTATTTCGGAGACAGCAAAAAACCTGGTGTTTTTTCGTCACTCTTTCTCTCTTTTCCTCTCCCTTTATACACTATCTATCTCTTTCTCTCCCTCTCTCACACACACGCGCACACACAGTTTCACTCTCTCTCTCTCTGCTTGGAAAAAAGAAAAGAATTCGCAAAAGAACCGCAGAGCGGCGACGGCTATCGAGATTCGCGCGTCTCGAAGAGGCGCAAGTGTACGACGGAGGAGAAAGAAGCTTCGCAAATACGACTCCCTTTTATATAGTTAAGAAGCGACGCAAAAAACTCAGTATGATCTACGCAACTTCCTCTCTAACGGGCGCTACCTAGCGAGACGCTCAGAGTCGCGCGGAGGCAAAAAGAAAAAGGGCAAAACGGAAACGGTACTTTTCTCCCCCAAAGTGGGTATCGCAAACGCGGAAGAAGAAAATGGTTAAGAAACAGACGGAGAAACAATATTATCTCTTTGCTTTTTCCTTCCCTTTCACTCCTCTGCTCGAGGGTAATCGATCGAGGTGGGGGGAGAGGGGGTGGCTCGCCGATAAGTCGTTCCCTTCGTCGAGGGGCCATTCTCGTTTTTCTCTTGCTCTGTTCGCGGGGGGCTGGCCTTTCCAGACGTTCTCATCGTTCGCGTTAGCCTTGCGCGTGATACGAGTGTGTATCATAGCACCAATTATTACGTATCGTCATCATCATCCCAGCTCGCGCACCGCCTACGGCGCGATTTCGTCCAAGACGGGGAGAAGGATCGGAGAAAAAATCCGAGAGAAATTCGGAGCCTCCCTCCCCCTCTTCTCCCTCCGCCGAAGATCGCGGGGGTGAAACCAGAGAACGCGGGGGATATATTCCTCTCTCTCTCTTTCTTACTCTCACACATTGTCCTTTCGCGGAGACCTCGGCGTAAATAACGATTTGCAATAATAGTTTGAAACATAGTTTTTAATGAGGAATAATGCTGGTTATATTCACGTGAAATTGGACATAAACACACAGTACTACTTATATTTCATTGCATTATCTTTATGAATCAAGTAGACTAATATACTTAATTAATTATTTAGACTAATCGTTAAACCTAGGATTGTGATCACCCATCAACGTCAGCCACTACCTAAGCAACATTCCCTTTTTTTTCCATTTTTCTCGGTTTTTTTATATCGTTTTCTCTCTCTCCCTCTTTCACTCTCACTCTCTCGCGCTCTCTCTCTCTCTTTCTATTTTTCTCTCTCATCATCTTTGATACACGAACGAAACAGAAATATATAATATGTACGTATGCATGTATATAAAATTTCTTTCATCATTTTCCCTCGGCCCCGGAAACGCGGAACTCCCGGCGAGACGTCCTGGACAGACCGACGATCGCAACAAGAATTCTTTAGCTGTGGGTTCTTTCTCTTTTTTTTTGGAAAAAAATAATAATAGAAACAAACTTCGTACGCGAATTTTGCCGTTTAAGTAAATTAATAAACATAATATAGAATAATAATAAACCGTAATAATCGTAGGTAATAATAAGGTAATAGTGTGTAGTAGTAAGCTGGCAGCAGCGGTTAGAACCAAAATTGTATCCTTCGATTAAAACTCTCGCTAATGATGTGACAAATCTGACATGGCACTGGCATCCAATTTCCCGAAGCATTCGTACACGCGGCACGCACTCGAAATTTCTTTAGTTATTTCCTAGTATCTCTACCCCCTCTCCCTGGAAATTTCGCCGATCCTCCCCGTTTATATATCTCGCGTAGAAACCAATTTCTCTTCTCATTCTCTCTCTTCCCCCCCTTCCCCCGTTATATTGTCTCTCTCACTCTTTCCCTAGCATACACACACGCGGGCGCTCTCGTTCTCTCCCACAATCTCTCTCTCCCTCTCGCGCGCATTATAACACTTCCCCCCCATCTTTCCTTTCGCTTCATGATCATCTCGCATTCAACCGTTTCGCCCCCTCGACGTGCAATCAGCTGCCAGATAATTTATCTCGTTTTTCTCCGTTTTTTTTTATATTCTGTTTTGTTTATATAGTTATATAACCATTTTCCCAACGACTACGCACTAAATAGTTCAAATTTTTTGCACTTTTTCACCAACAACAACTGGATTGTTGCGCCGAATCTCTTGAGCGCCCATTTCTCTGTAATCGAACTTGCAGTCGTGCTTGTCACTGTATCGATGCACAGAGCAGAACAGTCCTCCACAACGGCACTCGAATCCTGCAACAGGGCGATCGCCCGGAGGTCCGAACGTGAGGGATCGAAAAGCTTTGTAAGGGGGCTCGGATTTTTCACGCTTCCACTTACCGGTCAAACCAACTTTTTTGCGACACACGGCGCAACGATTTTTCTTCTTCTTGGATTCTTTGTCAGTCTCTTTGCCATCGAAGCAGTCGTCGGCGTCCCCGCTACTCACAGAACCTTCTGCTACTGCTCCGCTGCTCGCGCCGACTTCGCTCTCCTGATCTTCCCTGTTTATCTGCGGCAACGGAAACGAGTTAATCTGCTTCTTTAAGCAACACAACTTATACCTCGTTTAGAGTAGGGCTGGGACTATTCGAATACTTGAATATTCAAATTATATTCGCCAAATAATTGAGCAACTGAAGTATTCGAATATCGAAAAATTCAACAAATAGTCCCAGCCCTAGTTTAGAGTCTAACAGGCAAGCAGATACTAACTTATAACTAAAAATGAGAGCTTGTTAAGCGGAACTTACTTCTTTGGGGTTGGGCAGATCTGTCGTTGGTTGAGGTATAGTAGGAATGGTAGGTTGGGCTGTAGTTCCTGTGGCTGCTGGACTCCCGAAGCCGCTCTGCAACGTGCCAGCGTTACCAGAGACGGCCTGCGATGTCTGTACAGTGGCAGCCGACACAGGTGGTTGCTGTTTCTTTTTCAGGTTTTCTTTGTAGCAAAGGGAGCAAAGGCCGTCCGTGGCTGGCGAACCGTAGAATCCACAGCCGCTGCGGCACAAAGCTTGCATAGGATTAGATTCCCGCTCCATCTTCCCTGCTTTTATCCCGGTGGACAGTTCGCTCGATTAACCAAGCCCTCGCGTTTACTCCACTTGCAATCGCTCGAGAGGCACCGAGCAGTTGCAGTCAACTAAACAGGGGATAACTAAGCGTCTCTTGCCACAGCTTGCTCTCCGGTTGCTCCTCCACGACTGCGTGTCACCATATATTCACCTATCGAAACCAGGCAACCTTTAGTACACACCCTTGCAGGGACGAACACGACGAGTCTCTGCTCGCAGATTACAACGCCCAGTTAACACACTGCGGACCGTCGCGCCTCTCCGCCACCCTCCATACTGCTGTACTTACTTCTTTCTCTTCTTCATTAAAAGACACCGGACGAAACGAGCAAACCGACAATCCGCCCCGAGCCTAAAACCAAACGAATCCGCCTCAGAGATCTCCCAGGCATACCTGCGACGCCGGTCCGCAATGTGTTAAGCTTGAAACGAAACTTTGTAATTACATTCAAGAACACTGTATCCGCAAAACCAAGGAAACAGTCGTAACATAAACTGCCCCGAGACACGTTAACGAACCCCATCGACTAAGACAAAGCTTTGGTTTTTATTACAGCTCCTCCAAAGCGCTGCCGAGATTGGCGCGCAGGTACTCTACAAAACTATAGTGCGCATTTATCTTCCTGCGATCGTCGGGGGACCGTTCAAAGCGCACGATCACTCCGACCATTCCACGCCAACTCTCAGAAGATAGAAAATACAAAGCCAGACAGACGGACTTCCATGACGAACCTCCACACTCGCACAGCGCCGTGTGGCACGGAGTTGGGAGTCGTCGGCTTTAACGGCGAAGATGTTCGCTGAGCAGGGGCTGTTCGCCTCTCGAAGGAGCTGCTCTCGAGGACAAGTGGGACTCGGGGGATCAGGAGGTTACCAAAGAGAATACAGGGGGGAGGAATAAAGGGGTTGCTGGGAAGTTGGGACAGGGTTAGTGGCGGAGTTCCCGCGAAGGGGTCCGGATGGCAGAGGAGGCGTGATCGGGAAACGTGATATTACTCACTTTCCAACACGCAGTCGTGTCGCAACCAACGCGCAACATGGAGCGAGAATTGGTTCGAGGCATTTAAGTGGTTGCGCCTCGTATCCTTATCGCGACGTCGGACGACGTGCCATCGGCAGTCGCGCAGTGAGGGTCTCCCCTTCGGACTCGTTCCGCGTAAATCACGGCGCAATTCTCTCCGGGCCGCCTAAATGCGCGCGTTCGCTTTGTCTCTCGGTGCTCTCCGCGGGCAAAGCTAAAACGAAACGTTACCAAATAGCTCTCCCTTTCTCTCGCCTCTCACACACGCGCGCACGCAAACACGCACGCACGCACGTACTCTCTCTCTCTCTCTCTCTCTGTCTCTCTCTTCTGCTTTATCTTCCCCTATCTCCCTGTCCGTCTTTGTGTGCAACTTCGCGCTCGAGCGCTCGATATTACTTCAATTCCGAGGAACCAGCAAGGACGGAGGAGAAACAACGATAACGACGACGACGGCCGAGTGTTTTCATGATGGCGATCCACCGTGAGGACGTGCCAGACCTTTGGGCGGACGTACAACCGCGGCGAGGTTAGGACGCGAGTCGGAACTGCCTTCCTTCCAGTGCGGGCTGGCTTGCTTTGTATTTGGGCTCTGGTTTACTACGAGGGAAATAGCAGTGCTGTTTTAATTGTCATTCGTTGATTCAAGGGTTGTTGGATTTTATGGCTCGTTGTTGGGTGATTGAATGGTCGATAGGATCGTCCGGGAATAGAGGATTGACACGGACTTCTATGTAACGCGCTAATAATGCTCGAGCGGGGTGCATTACATGACGATATGCTTTCGCCTTGGTTGACAAATGAACCGCCAGATGCCGCGGCGCGGTCCCTCGCCGCTGCGTAATGTAATAAGACCAAGCGCTACATGCTGTTTGATGCATGCCGACAGGCGAAATGAAAGGATGGAAAAAAGGCCACTTTCTTTGTTCCCTGGACTTTTCTTTTCTCTGTTGATCGCGTTCACGCGCGCGGAGGAACGCCTCTACACGCGCGGTTTACGACCCATGGAGATGCCCGTTCCCTGAATTTCGTCGCATCGAAAGCCACCCTTTCGTTCTTATGAAAACAAACGTTTAGTAACTTAATCGAATCCGCACTCTCTCGTAACCTTCCAAGCGTTGTAATTCCATTTAAAAAATACGTAGCCCAGGTTTCTAAAGCTTAAGACGCGTTTCCACTTTCACTAGCAGCGAGAATTTTACTTTAAAATCGTAGAGATCCTTCACCCGAGAAACACAGCCAAATAGATTTCAATTTAATTTCTAAAGGAATAGAAATTTATTAAAAAAAAAAACTTTTGTTTATCCGACACCGTTCCGAGGAAGCTTTCACCGCGGAATCTTTGGCGGCGGGTGTTCGAACCTGTTGCTTTGGGCGGTTTTAAACGAGACGCGTGAGAAGAGAACGAAGGGGTAATTAATAATATCCATGTTTCATGGAGATGCGTCATAGTGAAGGGGCCGAAGACAGAGACGAACGGGATTTAAATCCGTTAGGTGTTATATACTAACGTCACTGAAGCAATCGAGAGCCAAATCGAGGTAAAATCGGTGGTGGGACGTTTGCGGAAAAAGGAAGACGAATGACGTAGAGAAATTCCCTTTTTAGCCGCGGAGACAGACTTAAAACGCGAAGCACGACAACCGTAAAGAATTTCCACTTCTGTACCACGTGACACAGCGTCATTGTATTAGCCGCGATAAATCCATTTCTGTCCATTAAATCACTAAATCTTTAAATTTACCGACCGCTGGTAACGGCGACCCAGTAACGCACGTGTCGAAACGAGCATTGGAAGGCTACAAAATACAATGTTTCGACATAGTTGCATTTCGTTACCAGCTTCTCCGGCGATGTTTTTTTGCCGTTATTATCGATCTAGTGAATTAAAGGCGCTTGGAAACCGACTTGGAACAGTAGAGAGCAGCAAAATGCCACTGTGCCCGTGCGGGGAAGCCGGAAGGCATCGAGTGACGATTGTTTTTTCTGTTATCGTGCAACGGTAAATTGGAAGTAAACGTTGGAAACGCGCCTGCGAAGGGATATGAAAACCTGATTCGTTATTGACGTACAATTACGAACGCACTTGAGCTCTAATATTAGTCGCTCGATGAATTGCGATCATGCAATAAACATCTAACCGAGACAGCTAGGCGTGTATCGAAATTAACAATGCAACCACGTGACGTAAGAAATATTCGCCATTGCGGTATAAATAACGTTTATCTGCAATTGCGTAATTTTCTGCAGATAACAGAAATTTTAGCATCGACGGCTCTCAGGGATCCAGCTAATGCGCGCAATAAATAAACGCGCGGCTTGGCGAAGGGCAGAAGCTCGAAGGAGTCAGAAGCTCTCGACTCCGTGTAGAAAAAAAAGGCACGCGAAATGCAATCGTGCGCCTGAAACGCGAAGGATCCTCGACTCAGGGTTATCAACTTGTTTAACGTATCCGCGATTAACGTACACACACGCGTGACGAATGACCCACAAAGTTTCACTTCCGTAAGCAACGCGATAAAAAATTTATCTGAAGTTTTCGAACGTTCTCGCACTTCTCGATCATCTTATCGTTCCCGTCGCGACTTCCTCCCGATCTTCTGAAATCATTCCGAAACACGATACCGATCATGTGCCATGGAAACTCAACCTAACCGCTAACAATCCTCGACGAAAAAATCGTATTCCGAAACGTGTTGCTGGTGGACATTTCGAGACGTCATTGGCTGCCACGGGGCGGGCTTCGCGGGAATTACGAAATTCTGTCCAATAAGCTATTTATAGAGTTGCAAGCGTAAAACACTATTTCCATTGCGGCGGCACGGAAAGTTATTCGTCACGGCGCGCGTGGCCAGCGAACAATGGCAAACGATAGCTGCGATATTCGGTGAAAAGTAAAAGGTTAACTAACCGTTCAATTTGCTCGGATAAACCGAGCAGACACGCTCGTCCGCGGAAAGTAACTAGAACTAAGCTCGAGGACTAAAGGCGCTGGATTTACCGCTCGATCTCCATAAAGACGAATCGTCGACCTCGGCGACGTGCCACCCTAACGTGATTGTCTGCGCATTTGACTCATTCCGGATAACAATGAGGCGCTCGCGCTTTCCGCTTACTTATCTCTGGCCGGCTTTTGTTTGTAAGAGGGAAACACTGCTGCCTCCGTCGATATGCGCGGTGGCCAAAGTTTTTACTTTCTCGCTGCTGTGAGTGACACCACGAACAATGAGGCATCTAGTTGTCGCTACTTGAGACGACCACCTATGGTTAAGCTAGTGAAACTATCGTTTACATGAAACGACACAACTCGACGCATACGAACGCGTGTGCACAACTGCGCGCATTACCGTGGAGGGGACGTTTCTGACGCAAGATCGCCGAATTTTAAGTACCGAGGATTACGAAGTGGAATAATATCGATTTCTTTTGTGATTAGAATACGAGTGTAGGAATTTGTATGCTAGCCTTATTTTAGGAACTCTGTTACGTAGAGTAGAATTAACGGGGCGCGTAATAAAAACGAGCCTTCTCATTTTTTGGTGTTTTCCAGGAGAGTAAAAAATAGGATACTTTCATTTTTGTTAGATTTCGATTTTTGTTTTAAATATTTATCGTATTAGGCGATATTGGAGAGGGTGTTATTTCTAATAATATCGCGCGAGAACTGTATTCAATTAAATTGTAAAGTTGCGTGCCTCGTGACATTTGACGAGGGTCGTTTTTGTTATGAGCCTCTAAATTTAAATTGAAGCGAGAAGCAGTGAGAATATTCCAGGAATTGAACCTCGAAATTATATACTTCGTGAAAATGTGATACGAAGAAACACGAAATATGATTTACGCGTGACCTTGACTTTGATCGCGACGCGGCTGTGTCGCAGAATTGAGAATCGACGATGTGCGGATTATTAGAAACGGCGGTGGAGTATTTACGATGAGAAGCTAACCTCAAAAGCGTAACGATAAATGGTCCTTGGAAGCAATTACGTTAATGAACGGACAAAAATTCATGTACAATTTGTTTTCTTCGCGCTCGAATTTCACAATCGTCGCCACGATAACGCGCACGCGCAATCGTCGCGGGATCTAACGAGCGAGATTGTGAAACGATTGACTTTGAAACATAGTACCAGCTACACAACGGGTGGAACCGAATATCTCGTTTATCTCGTAACAATAAAAAATCCTTTCATCGGCATTAATTCGCCAATCCTAGGGAATCAAATTCGTAAGCTGGGCGAGACGAGCTTGGAAATAGTCATCGTCGATAATTAACTATGACCACTTTCCCTAGACACACCATTCCCCCACAAGTTGACTCATCTACGTGCCAGCGATAAGGAAACATGACGGGCACTATTCCCGATTTAAAATCACACCCATTACAGAACAGCCGACCCCGTGTCATTCAAGCCTAGCATCCTACAACTCCGCTATAGAAATCCACTCTATTATGCTCCACGAACGAAGCCACCGCGGGCCTCATTGAAAATGCAGCGCAAAGGATTTCAGCGACATTTGCGCGCGAACGCGATCGCGCACACGCGCGCCATCCACGGCGAGAGAAATTCCACGGGGGCGATATCAGAGCGATTCTCTCGCTGGTAATTCAAACATGTAGCCATTTTACGGCATCGCTGGTAGCGGAAGAAAGCGAGGTGTGGCTGGTTCTAATCTACACCGACGCCAGGCGTCAACCTGCTAATCATTTCTATCGCGAGTGGACCTCTGGGCGCGCACACGTGAACCTGTTGGTTTTTATACAGGGTGAGTCACGTAACATGGCCATCCCGAATGGCTTCTGAACTATGAAATTTAAAAGGGTAGCGAATTTTTCGTGAGAAAGTATCGGTAACTAGAGAGTTGCCCTAAACTTAATAATGATAACAGACGTATGGACATCAGTTTCGAGACAAATGAAGCTTAATACTTTCTTCTAGAGAATTCGCAGCAATTTAAATTTTGAAAAATTCAAGGTCACCTCGATATTTAAAAATAACCCTTTGATTTCTATATAAAATATTTTTTCGTGGAACGCATACTTTAGAATTTATTCGAGGCGAACACGTTACGTGACTCGCCCTGTATAGCCCACGAAGAGCGGCGGGGAGGGTTACTACGAGTTAGCCTGGCGTCGTTAGCGAGCAGTTCAGCCGCCATAGTCCGAAATCCCCATTGAAATGAGCCACCGATGAAATCATTAAGCCACATCTGTCCTATCTAAGCTCGATTCCAAAGCCTCGTCGACGTGCCACCTACTTCGCCAACTCACGCCTCCTCTGCCTATCGAGGGACTGCGTTCGACTGAGCAAACGCGACACAGAAAGGAATAAGCTAGGCGAGCCTAGCCAGAATCTAGCGATGGGTTCGAGCGGAGGACAAATGTTCCCGTCACGTGGAGACGGTTTTAAAACACTAGAACGAATGGCAAACCTTACGGAACGTTTAAAAGGTGGTAGACGTTGCGATTAGGTTCGAAACGTTCAGCTGACACTTCTGCTGTATACTGCGCGTTGCTGAGAAGATGACCGACGCGACGACAAAGCAGGAAGAGGGATACTTACAACGGCATTCAAGAACGGACAATAAAAATCTAAGCCCACATTTCCTCCGCTAGCCATCTTCTCAGCAACGCGTGCTTGTCACGTCGATTCCCCGCGCTCCACCAAGATTCTCTGCTGCACCGAGTGAGAGGCGGGCAATACAGGCTGCCCCAAGAGTCTCTTCCAACGTGATAGTGGATCACAAACAAATTCGTGCACTCTCACGCGAAACACGAGTATCTCTGCCATTTCCATCTCCCTTTGAAACGTGGAAAACTTTGGACAGCGATGGATGAACCATCCAGTTCCCCACCCGACCCGTCCACTTTCCACGAAAACAAACACGCTGGGCAATTGAACACCGTCTCGAGAACAAACACGCGAGTACTTTAGGGACACCCTGTAAAGCGCCCATCACTAGCCCAGGGAGCACTAAACGAAGGGCCGGACGGGAGGGGATTTAAGAAGACCAGTGCGGATGCGGGTGCACGGAAGGGGGCACGAAAGGCTCGGGGGAGGGAGGGATAAACGCATAAGTGTGCATTTGCGCTTGAATCGTATCGGCGCTGCCGTCGTGCGGGCACGGGGCACACACGCACGCAGTGGAACAGCACGAAGAAACGGGACGGAGCCATCGGGGGATAGACATGGCTTCCATCCTTGAGAAGTGGGTACGCACTTGGCCAGGGAATTGCGTCGCTCCTTCCCTTTGTCCCTGTTTGCCCGACGTGCCCGGGCGCCAACGGCACGCCCGGGCGTCGCTTTCCGTCGGTGGGAAAACGGAGGCGGGCAAGGAGAGAAGGGAACGGCGGCGAGAGGGAAGAAACGGGACAAAGAGGCGGCCTCCAGGGTGTCCCCCCTCTGGGCCGAAGGAGGCTCTGGCAGGGCCCGGAGCCACCGTTCCGAGGGACATGGGGAAATATCGGGCGTACGGGGCGCGTGCACCGCCCGACCGAAAATAGTCGGCGGAGGAGCGAGGCGGTTAGAGGGATTGCGACACTCACCAAGAGCTGTTGCGGTGTAGCAGGGCGCAATATGTCAGCTGACTTGACGTGTGACCGATCGTAATCCTGCGCCAGTATCCGACATAATTCTCAGCGGAGCATCGGGGCCCGTACGTTCCTGGATCCCGCTGGATTAACCCGTGGCCCGCACTCTCACAGAACAAAAAAAAACACACAGATCTTCCTTGTCGGCTGCCTGGCGAACCGAGTACCTCGCGCGAAACTTCCGATAACGAGGCAGGCGACCAAAGCTGCGGGCACGGGAACAAATACTGCCGATGACTGGTGTAAAGTTAGATCTCTTACCCTCCCCCACTCCGCACGCGTAGCGCCACGAGCCAGGGTCGAGGCAATATGGAAAGGGAGCCGTGTGCGCGATTCGGGACGTTAAAAGTGTTTCTCTCACGGCGGCAGCACCGTCGCGGGGGCCAGCGTCGCTTCATGAAAGCGGATAGTCAGCGGCGAGGCGCAGCTGGGACTACAATGGCTTTTGTTATGAATTTAATTACTGTCGCGATTAATTGGACGTAGAAAATTGTATGCGAAAGATTGTGGGATGAATTGAATATTGTAGTTAAATGAGATGCAAATTAAAAAAGTATGTTTAGGGGAAGTGTTGCTGTATTCGTATTACCTATATTCTTTCTCTTGCATCGCGAGGATAGCGTAGAATGTAGAATTAGGGCGAATTCCACTTACGCCCAAATCGCCCGTGATTTTTATTAAACCAGGTTTTCCAAACCAACGTCAAGAATTTTAAAGTCGATTTTCTCGAGAATGAAGCACGATATGAAAAAAAGTTACTCTTTCTTTTTTATTTATAACAAGGAAATAAGTCGAGAAAAAAGAATAAAAATTTTTGTTATCGCGCTTCGTCTTCGAGAAAATCGACTTTGAAATTCTTGACGATGCGTCCAGTCACGCACGGGAAAACCTAGCTTAATGAAAATCACGGGCGATTTAGGCGTAAGTGGAATTCGCCCTTAATGATATGTTTACTGCTACTACGGAAATAGATGTATGGAAGAATTAATTAACCCGACGTTAATTCATTGGAATACTTAAGGGCAAGTTTACATCGCTCAAGAATCGTTAGATTGTGGTGCAAATTTATTATATTCGAACAAAACTCTACAAATTTAACCAGTTAACCCTTGCTTATAGGATACAGTATTCACTTTAATCTATTCCAAATATTACTTCCTGAAAAACTAAATACTTTCGATCCTAATAGAACTAAAACAAAGCTTACTTTCGGGTGTGCACGATTGGATTACGAGTTAAAACTGATCCAGCGTCCACTATACGCTAAATTACACCGTCCGAGAATTAATAACTCATATCACACAATCCTCGTTTAATTTTCCGCTCAATCATTCCTCCTAAAGGCTGATTCTCAACGAATCAAACCTGCACTTGCATGAGGATCCGCCATCCAGACTCTATTACAGGTTCCTACATTATTCATTTGTTTTTAATCTCCTTAAAGGAACCGATTAGACGTTGCACAACAAAGTAAATGCATTTGTTTAAAAATCCATCAATCGCTAATCGATTCCTTGAAAAAACTAACATTACGATTAAGACGCAATGCAAAGTACTCGCGCTGCATTTACATCAGTGCACGTCATGTTTGCCGCTCAAATTGGTTAGCTTGACCGTTTAAATATCAGCGAACGTTCCCGTTTACGCACTCGACGCAGACTAACGTAAATATTTTTCACAGGCGTAGAATGATCACGTCACTTGTTTCTTCGATCTTAAGGCGCGATTCAAGAGTCGCCGTTACGATGCTTTAAGAAACGCGAGACATATGCAAGAAGGCTTCGAACCAAAGGGTCGGAACTGACCACACACACGGAGTAGCCAGGAAAGATGAACACTCCACAGTCGAATAAAAAGAAGGGCAGGAGTAGAGTGGGTATTAACAACGAGAGTGGTAGTCCCTCGAACGCTGAGATACTGAACTCGCAGGAGACTTCGAAATTTGTTTTGGTACGGGATCTTAAATTATAATTATAGAGTTGAATGGTTTTCCATAATTTTGTCCTTCGATTTTAAGGTGAACCCGATCGGCGAAGATGCGAACAAGACGTTCAGGATCGGAATCACAGATTTGGTACCTATTATCTCTTTAGAGGGGAACAGCTTCGACGAAAAGAATGTGGAGAAGAAAGGACATGCCGCGTCGGCGGAGAAAGACAAGGAGGAGAAGAATGTTCTGAGTAGCTTACCCGTTGCCATGGTTAAGGAGATCGATGGGTACGAGAAACAGCTCGGAGAAGCTGAGTCTCTCCCGAATTCGTATATTAGATTCATGGAGCGCAGTGGCGAGGAACTGGATGGTACGCAATTCTGCCTTTCACGATGGTTGTTGAAATGAGATGAGGACTTAAGTAGAGTTTACGTTAGGCAACTTTTGGTCTAGAGTGAATTTGGGAAAAAGAAAGAATTAAGATATACATCAGCGTCATCTTAAGGATGTATTGGATGTACGATATTAGATAAAACTATATGAAATTTGAAATACTTGAATATCTACGTCTTACACGTAGTAAATGTAGATGTAAGGAACTTGAATAACAGTTGGTGTCTTATTTTTCTCCTAGAAAGGTATTTTTTACGTTACAAATGCTTTTTCAAGCATTATTTGCTAAACTTTTGGCAGTGAAAATGCCCTGAATTCACAATTTTCTCATGTTATAATTTATTTCTTTAAAACGGTGTAGTGGAAACAATTGAAACTCGGCAGATATTTTTGTCTATCCATATAGTACATGTGCAAAAACTTGAAAACATGGTACCATTTCTCCAACATTTTTTCAGCGGATTTATCTGTCAATATCGTGTCTTTTTAGCGAACCGTTTAGCGAATTTGTTTAAAATTTTTGGAGCACATCAGGAAGATTAAAAAGAACAATCTGACAAATTTTCATCAACTTGATAGCAATTTGAAGATAGGTCCGATACATCCTTAAGGTGTTATGCCTAGGCAGATTTCGAAAAAGAACGCGATTTTCGGGAATTTTTTGTGGAATATCTGCTGTATATTTTTTTTACAACTATTCGCTTATTTTAAAAGTACAATATGGAGAAAGTTTCAGTCATTTTATTATAGAAAAACATTAAAAAATGACCGAATAATAGCCATTCTCGCGAAAGCTGTTTTGATAAAGGCGCTTGTGCGTTGGGCAAGTTTCCTCTGAGCCGGATCACCTAAAATTCAAAATTCAAAAGCATTCTGTTAATATATGGTTGAATTCAATAGATGAATGTAGCTTTTTTTAAAAAGTTGATTTTTGACAAAATGGCTTCCATTTAACGCAAAACCACGCTTTTTCGATGTCTGAATTGTTCGTTTTTCGTTAATTAAAAATAGCGTTTTTGTTAAAATAAAAAATCCTCCGTTCACCTATAGTCTTTGGTATATAAAAGAAGTCCGCAAAAGTTTAGGCCAATCGATACAGCGGTTTCCGAAATATCTTGCTCCCCGATATCAAAAGAGCTTCCGCGGGAATTGCTGTTATTCGTTCAGATTTGATTGTTTTTCTATAACAAAATTGCTGAGAGTTGCTGTATATATGTACTTTTAAAATAAGCGAATAGTTGTAAAAATGTATACACCAGATATTCCGAAAAAAATTCCGGAAAACCGTGTTTTTTTTTTAATCTAGCGGCGAAAGAGGCAGCCGCTTCAGGGTTCCCTGAAAAATTGCAAATTACAAAAAAATAGAGTCGTAAAATCTAGAAAAAAATAGAAATTGCCTGGCCAACTGTGATGGAAATCGAGTAATACACCAAAATTTAGATTTTAAAATGAGGCCCTTTTTCCTAGAATGGATCTCACGTTTAATCTCATTTATCTAATCGTTTTAAAATTTATTCGTTAACATAGAGACAAAAATATTGAAAGAAGACACAAAAATGCTTAAAAATCCAATGACTTTTCTTCTGTTTCTGAGCGAAATGAATTCATCAATGGCGTCATCGAAACCTAAACTATCTAAAATTTCGTATACACTCGAAAATAATGCTGTATTTTTTATTTCATTTAATTTAGAATAATTTAGAGGCCCACAAAACGATAAAACTGCTTCCCAAAGTCTCCTAATTTATTTCCCAAAAGTCGCCTAACATAAACGCCCGTTTTAAATGGTGCTAAAACAATTCCTTTTTCAGGAGAAGTGGAGTACGATCTGGACGAAGAGGACACCGCTTGGTTATCCATAGTAAACGAGAGGCGACTAGCTTCCGGGCTCAGTCCGCCCCTAGAGGCCGACACGTTCGAGTTATTAATGGACCGACTGGAGAAAGAATCTTACTTCCAGCAGCAAAGTAACGGCGGCGGCGGAGTAGCGGCCGACGAGGACGCAGTTTGCTGCATCTGCATGGACGGAGAGTGCCAGAACAGCAACGCGATACTGTTTTGCGACATGTGCAACCTGGCGGTCCACCAAGATTGCTACGGCGTGCCATACATCCCTGAAGGGCAATGGTTATGCAGGAGGTGTTTACAAAGTCCCTCCCGAGCGGTCGATTGCGTTCTATGCCCAAACAGAGGCGGCGCCTTCAAGCAAACCGATCGCCCGGCCACGTGGGCTCACGTGGTGTGCGCTCTGTGGATCCCGGAAGTAAGATTCGCTAACACTGTCTTTCTGGAGCCCATAGATAGCATCGAGAGTATCCCAGCCGCGCGATGGAGACTCACCTGCTGTGTGTGTAAACGCAGAGGGTCGGGCGCCTGCATTCAATGCCACAAAAGCAACTGCTACGCCGCGTTTCACGTGACCTGCGCGCAACAGGCCGGTCTCTGTATGCGCATGAGGACGGTGCAACCTGCGAACGGGGAGCCGATGTTAGTACAAAAGACAGCTTACTGCGAGGCGCACACGCCCCCCGATTACCAACCCTCCACTAATCCCGCTGACGCGAGAAGGAGAGCGATCGCTAATAAAAAGAGCTCCTCCGCGCCTGTTATTTCGATTCCCACCATACCGCCGGAGCGCATCAAAGAGATTGCTAGGTAAGTACGCGCTGTTGGAAAGTTTGATAGTAATACGAGGAACTTAACAGGTCTTCTTTTATGTATATCAGCTTAGCCGAGGGGTTGCCGAAGAAGAGCCAGTTGATTCAGCGCCTCATAGCGTACTGGACCCTGAAACGCCAATATAGGAACGGTGTTCCTCTTCTTCGTAGGCTTCAAAGCTCGCATCCGCAGTCCAGACCACCCCCGCTCGGCGGTGAACACTCCTCGCCACCGCCGGACAGCGAGCTGCGCGGGGAATTGTATCGTCAGCTTAAGTACTGGCAGTGCCTGCGACAAGATCTAGAACGCGCTCGGTTGCTCTGCGAATTGGTGCGCAAGCGCGAGAAATTGAAGAAAGAATTGTTCAAAGTGTAAGGACCTTACGGAGATTAAATGCCATTTGATTATTTTAGAGAGTTTAATAAGTACCTGAGTTTAAAAGGGATCTAATGTCGCAGGAAAGAGAAGTGCCTGTGGTTCGAATTACGCCCGCTGGAGAGTATCCTTCGCTCTCTACTGGAAGCGATTAAGGCGAAGGATGTGAACGATGTGTTCGGGCAGCCGGTGAATACCAAGGAGGTTCCCGATTACTTGGAAATCGTCACGCACCCCATGGACCTTTCTACGATGCAGGTAATTACTTTTGCTTACGAATTACTGGTCTATCAATCTCTCGCTAGTATTCCTGATTTCTCGATATTTTTTCTTTCGCTAGAAATCAGATCATACTTCTTGAGAATTCTCGAGAAATTTAAGAAAGTATTACAAAATTTATATTCGTGATATAACAGAAGAGAACTTTAACTAATGGTTCATTCAAAAACAGATATTAAATATAATTGATTTTTATTTAATACAAAACTTGTGCAAAGCGAAACATTACTTTTTTGTTTTACAATAGTTTTTTAATCTATTTCTTTTCTTGTTTTTCTGATAAAATTACAATCCATGACTTTCCAGACTAAATTTATTAACTCTTGAAAATAGAAGGATTGTATCAGACTTTACCTTTTTACTCAATGTGATAAATACCCGAATAAATTGCCAACCAATACTAAAACAACTCAATTTCATTAATAATTTTTTTTTAATTCTTTAGTCATTTTTTTAACGTAAAAACTCATCGAACCCTCTATGGCAAACATAAATGCATCGATCACATATGTAGCATTGCTAATTCTTATCATGACCAACTTGATTATTTCTCCGATTCAATAGATAAGGTCCGTACAAAGTTTTTACGTCTGTCACGTTGAATGTCTCACATTTTATATTCATGCTTTACTTTGTTCCTTTTCTTCTTCTTTCTTTTCTCTCTGTTTTTATTTCTTAATATGCGTCCGTTTCACTACCTCATTTTGTGATTAATTGTACCAAAGGGTTGTCGAACCCGTCTATTGTAATTAAATTTAAAAAAAAAATCTGTACCTGTAGAAAGAATTCTTTCGTTTTGAATAGATGTTGGCTTGATTGATCGTATGTAGCACACTAAAAAGTTATGGTAAATTTGGTGTCTTTCTTCCAGTAGACTGAAAAATATGAAATTTCTTCGTTAAAGTCTGGAATTTATCTTTTTCTTGGCTGGTTCTTGGAGGCTCTCTGCGATTGCTAACTCTAAAATTGTTTTCTTAATGGTAATTCTTCGTTTTGTGGATCTGTAAGTTTTTCAGTATTTTCAGGAGAATCATGCTTGCTGTTATATTTTCCGAAAATTCTAGCTACTTAGAATTTGTTTTGCCGTTTTATACATGTCTGTATTGGATATTAAATGAAAAAACGCGCCTTTTGAATCTTTCTGAACAGATTCTGGATTACCAATGCAAAAATTCCATAAGGGATACAATAGTTTTGTGTCTTTTCTCGATATTTCTTCTTTCATAGCTATAAAAAACTCATGATTTAATTCAGTAGGTACACAATTTTTCTAAATTGTTAAATAAGAATTTAGGAGCACCTTCGCCAGTCAATAATGTCGAATATTTTCTACTGAGATTTTCTACTGCAATTCATATAGGTTCTAATGTTACTAATAAGATTTATTATAACTCGTAGATGTGTTTATTAGGGCTGGGACTATTTGTCGAATTTTTCGGTATTCGAATATTCGAATACTTCAGTTGCTCAATTATTTGGCGAATATAAATCGAATATCCAAGTATTTGAATACTATTCGAATATTTAGTAATCGAATACTGATGTATTCGAATCGTACCAGTATTCGAATCCTGATGTATTCGAATCCTGATGTACTCGAACACTAATGTATTACCAGTACCAGTATTCGAATCCTGATGTACTCGAATTGTATAAGTATTCGAATCCTGATGTACTCGAATCGTATAAGAATATTTGAATATTCGAATAGTATTCGAATACTCAAATATTCGAAGTTTATTCAAATCAAATATTCGAAGTTTATTCGAATCAAATATTCGAAGTTTATTCGAATACCCAAATATTCGAAGTTTATTCGAATACTCAAATATTCGAAGTTTATTCGAATACTCAAATATTCGAAGTTTATTCATAGCATTCGAATACTTGTAAAATATTCGAATATTAAATTATTCGAATAGTCCCAGCCCTAGTGATTATACGCTCGCGATTTCCTACACTTAAGTTTCTCATGAGAATAAAATTTTCAAATAAGAAATAAGCAATTATAAAGTTTCTCGAAAAGGAACAGTGTCTCTCACCCTTTCGCATTACAAACATTAGGGCAAGATGGAAAGGCAGGAGTACGATACAATCGGATCTTTCGAATCAGACTTTAATCTGATGGTGAGCAATTGCCTGGCGTACAATCGCAAGGATACCATGTTTTACCGAGCTGGAACGAAGATGAAGGAGCAAGGTACTGCTCTCATAGAGCAAGCGCGTAAGGACCACCCTGACCTGGATCCTGTGAACGAGTCCGAGCAAACAGGGTCGAAGTCCAGGAAGAGGGATCGCACCAACAGGAGTCGCGGAGAAGTGGAAATACAATCTGGAGAGAAAGAAGTCGGCGGCGGAGGGGTGAACAGGAGGACGGCTGTTCTGTTCACTCGCAAAGCCAGGGCTCGTGCTAGCAGGAGCAACCAAATGTTCGCCATGGAGGACGACAGGAAGAAACAGAGCGACAGTTTCAAAGTATACAGGTGCGCTTCCTTTCCGAGTGTATTCTCGTTGCGTGTAGGATTTCTAAATATTATTAACATTCGCAGAAGTGGAACAATGGACAGCGACGTAGGGGAAGGCGAGAGTCAGTCCTCGAGCTGCAGCAGCTGCTCGACGAGTAGATCCACCACTCCCGACGTGGAGGAGGAGAAGCAGAAGCAAGAAGCTGACGAAGCGAAGAAAGAGACGGAGACCAAGCAAGCTAGCAATGGTCTAGAGGCTCTGCAGCTTGTGTGGGCCAAGTGTCGTGGTTATCCGTGGTACCCGGCCTTGATAATAGACCCTAGCACGCCTAGAGGCACCGTGCACAAGGGTGTACCGATACCAGCTCCGCCGGACGACGTACTGGCACTCGCAGTTAATTACAAGGAACCAGTATTTCTCGTTCTCTTCTTCGATACCAAACGAACATGGTAATCTCAGTCCCCCAATTACATCCTTTTTATCCCGCAACGGAGACCCTGCGTTGTCTTGCTCGTGTAAATAATATAGAATATTCGTCTCCTTAACATTTAAATGGTTGCGCGCGGTTGTTACAGGCAATGGTTACCAGGCGAAAAGCTGGAGAAGCTTGGAGTGTCGCAGGAACTGGACGAAGCTAAATTAATCGAGTCTCGGAAGCCGGCGGACAGGAAGGCGGTGAAGAAGGCGTACCAAGAGGCACTGCATTATCGTAAGCAGACTCATAACACGACACTGAACACTGGGTCAGCTAGTTAAGTTTAAAACATTCTCATCAGACGTCGCTCGTAGTCTTTAAGAGTTTTGTAAGTATGTAAAAAGGGTTTCAACGTAAGATTGTAACTTATGGACTTATACTTAAGTCGCGCTTTTCTAGAATTCTATTTATAATGTTTTTTAAATGATGAATGAAATATAATTGGAAAATCATTGTTTATATGCGTTGTCTGATTTTCTGAAGAAGTCCCAACGCCGGCGAAGTATTTCGTGCGACGTTGGGTTATTGTGTAGCAGATCGGGAGCCTCTTTCTATCTTCAAGCTCAACTGTGTTTCTCTGTGGGAAGGACAGTGGTCTCGGCCTCTCGAAAAAGGCAGCGATGTGTACCCGACGAGGACAACAAACACGTTAGGACACAGATAAGTACTAACTAGAGAACACCGCGAACTCGGAAATTCGAAAAATTCTGAAACTGTGAATATGGAGGGAATTTCCTCCTGATTACAACGCAATTTTTGTTTGCTGTCCAAATTCACTTTAAGGGGATGTAATTAACCGCTGAAAATGCGGTTATTTTACGATTTTGTGTTATAACTCGTGAACTGTAAATTATTTTTTTTTGCTAAATGATAGATATAATCAAAAGAAGTAACTTTTGTCTTGAAACTTTCTTTTTACCTCTTACAGTTCGCGAATTATCACCAGGGCTGCCTTTACCAATGAGATAAAGGGGCTATAGCCAAGGGGCCCGTGATCCAAGGGCGCTTAAGAATCAAATATGTTGAAATGCTTTTTTCTCTTCAATTTCGGAGACAAAAATTTCTATTGTTTTTTCGTGTTTGCCTTGGTGGAGACCCGGGGTTGTGATGTGCTGCCTTGCACCTTGATTGCGGAGAAATTGCACCCTTGGGGGCTAGGGTGCCAAAATTTTTTAGCCCAGGGCACTCAAATTTGTTAAGACGGCCCTGGTTATAACACAAAATCGAAAAATAGCAGAATTTTTAGAGGATAATTTCAACCCCTTCGAGTGAATATGGGCAGCAAAAAAAATTGCGTTGTAATCACGAAGAAATCCGTTACATATTCACAAAGTTTCAGAACATTTTGAATTTTCGGGTTCGGAATCTTCCCTTATAAGTCGAATAGTATCGCAAACAGTTCTGGTTGCAATTCCAAACGCTTCGTGTATCATCAAAAATATGCATATGTATATTTTCTATGCTCTTTCTCAGTTTATACAAAGGTATTAAAATATCATTCGAGAAGCCATTTCCTGGATAAAAGTATACGCGCTGGTCCCAGTTTCCGTGTCCGTGCCATTTCTCAGTTCAAGTTCAGATTCTTCTCCACGTATTCGCCGAGTTCTCTCGCATACATATCCAGTCTCTGAGTCATCTGAAATTTAAAAGTACACGTACAGAAGCGGTACAAGAAGAAGCGTATTCAATCAATACCGAAGGGAGGAACTAACTCTCAGGCACCAGAAGTCCTTCATCTGGCGACACAAGTTCAGATCTATTTCGCAGATGAGCAGTCCGTCACTGCAGCGGCTCAAGCCAGGAGTCCTAGTTCCATCGGGAGCAGTCATGTAACTGGATCCATAGAAGTGGCCGAAGTCGCGATGGGCCGGGGCGCCATCTCCGGATGTAAACTCATTGGGGAACACTTCGGTTCCCACGCGATTAATGGCGCAGGTGTAATAGCTGTTCGCGATGGCTGCGCACCTCGCCTCGATGTACCATAATGGTTCGGATGTATGGCTGGTGGTCGCCGATGGGTTGAACACGATCTAAACACGTACGATTCGTGTCAAGCTCGAGCTAGACGTGGATTCCTTAAAGCCGGGAATCCACCGGGAAGCAAAGCTATGCGATGCTATGCCATGCTACGTTTTAAAAAAATTAGCTTCAATACATTTTTATGGAACCGTTTCCACCAAAAGCTACGTTAAAACATAGATCGCATAGCATAGTTTAGCTTAGCTTCTCGGTGGATTCCCGGCTTAATTCCTGTAAGTAATTTTACCTCAGCGCCGTTCAGACCGAACATCATCCAGTTCTGCGGATGATGACGTCCGTAGCAGACATTAATAGCGATGCGCCCGAAGCATGTCTCAAAAACTGGATGTCCAGTGTTTCCTTCCATATAGTACGTGGACTCGTTGAAGTCGCCCACGCGGGGAATGTGGTTCTTTCTGTGCTTTCCAATCACGGTTCCGTCGTTATTGATCACCACCGACGTGTTCCACAAGGTGTCTCCGTTCTCGCTGTCTCTCTCCAAGATCGGGCAAATGATGACCATGTTGTGTTGCTGGGCCAAATCGCGTATGAGCGTTACCGTTGGTCCGGTCTTAGCGTCCTCGGCGAATTCGCACCAGGGGTACTTCTCTCGCGTGCAGAAGGCGAATGGCATAGCTGTAAGGTCGAGGATTTTTCTTAATATAAAGATTTAGGGAACTCTGAGTCGAAAGAAATTCCAACGCACGAACTCGTGGGTTTTGAAAGGGGACAAATATTTAATTCTGAATTCTTAGAAATTGGTGGAACATCCGAACGCAGGTTCGGATTAAAGAGGGGCTGCAGCCCGGGCCCCACTTTCCGAGAAAGGCCCCGTTCTAAGCGATTAACTCACTAAAACCCCCTCCCCAAAGCTGTTCAACCACGGGGGGCCTCGAAGGTTTGATATATGTAGCCCCGGACCTCAAAAGTCAACCACGAGGGGGCTTTGAAGGTTTGATAGCCCCGGGCCCCAAAAATCTTAATCCGGGCCTGTCCGAACGTACAGCATGAATTTATCACAGCGATCGCTGAAAAATGAAGCAGTGACCGATTTCAACAAAAGGTCTATTCGGAATGGGAATTCCCATGCTCTAATTAAAGCGATAAAGCCATTATCTTCGTTGATTTGATTCTGCCTTAAACGTAAGGCGTAGAAGAATCTTATCTAATCTTTTTTTCAACATTCCACGACTAATGACATACGAATACGTCTGAGACTGTACGAATCGAAGAAGTGTCTGTGTATATACGAAACATTATCTGTGCAGCGTTCGTCATTTATAATTATGTACGCGCGGCCTGACGCGTGGTATTGAACCAGCACGCGCCACGAATCAAATTGCTTTTTAGCGAGAACGAGACGTCAAGCAGAAAAGCAGAAAGCGCCTTGTGTACACTAGGGTGGCATTTATTTTTATCTTGCGTTTTTTTGCTCTCACCCCCTAATATGGGTCCATTTCATAAAAAAATAGTCCCTGGAAAAAATTATTGCAATCGAACAACAGGAAAGCGTGCCGACCAGGCCTTAAAGTTTAGAATTCATCAATGGTTGAATTTGAAGAATTTCTCAAAAATCTTAATCCGGTCCTATCGAAATTTTCTTCAAATAATATTAATAGAGCATTCAATTTTCTACAATACCTGTATATATAATCTTTTCGTGCTCCCAACCAGTTTTTAGATAATAGCGTTTGAAGATAGAGAGGTCCGCGCCGCGCGCGTGTAAACAATACGTCACGCCGTACAGGTGGGACGCGCGAAGCGCCGACTTCTCTATCTCCAAACGCTATTATCTAAAAAATGGTTGGACGGAGGAGAAAATTATATCTGGAGTTATTGTATAAAATTGAATGCTCTTTTAATATTATTTGAAGAAAATTTCGATAGGACTTACCAGTTTTGAGAAATTCTTCAAATTCAAACCATTGAATTTTAAATTTTAAGGCCTGATCTTTTTCACGTACTACTTTGTTATCAAATGGAGTTCTAACGGGTGAGAGTAAAGAAATATAAAAAAAAATTTGACGCGTATAAATAAGGTCCACCTTAGTGACAAGGAGAATACTCTCATACGTACCCCAAGCTTCTTGGAGGCAGAGTACGTTAACTCCACAGGAAGCAGCATGCTCAATATATTTCTGGATCTTCGTGTGAAGCGCCTCCCTTTGTTTCTGCAGCGGCTCGGTCGTGGGCAGCTCTATCGCGTGCTGAATCAACCCAACTCGAACAATTCGCGGGGGACGCAACTGCTCCGGCACCCCTCCGCCCAAAATATAACCTTGCACATCGAACTCCTTGGTCCCGTTCCACTCGGGGAGCTCCAAAGCCCTGCCAACAAATTACAAGCTTGGAACACTATTCAAAAAAACGTACGAAATTAAAATCTATATTCCTAACCTAAATTCCTAACCAAGAATCAAAACAATTCACGATTTTCAAAAGATGGCCGTCGCGCATTTTGGCAAAGCGCGGCAATATGAAGAGAAAAGTTTATAAACAATTGATGACCGGAGTGCAGCGACAATTAATTAATTATTATTAATTTCGATTTATTTCGCTTCGCCGCGCTTCGTCAAAATGCGCGACGGCCTTTATATTCCTCCCACGCAATCCAAAACCACAAGAAACCAAAGCTACTCTTTCCCAAAATATTTGAAAACATTCCGACGAATCCTAACCTCTACTTAACGAACACCCGGTATGCAGCACTGTGCGCAGCGGTTCTTTGGCCGTGAAAGGAAGCGTATTTATAGAGTAATTTTCCAACGCGAAATATTCCGGTGAAAAACACATATTTTTGCGCGTTGCGTTCTAAATCTAAAAATATTCGGCGTAAAATTACTTCGGGGGCCGCTGACACCGGCGCCACGCGTTGCCGCGGTCGCAGCGAAGTGCGAAGTGCTGCGGCGCACAGGCGTCGAGCACTGTCCTCGCGCGTCATCGTTCATCAGCGAGCGGTTGTTGTGCCAATTGGTGCCAGTGAAACGAGCGAGTAACGAATAATAAAACTTACTCCAATTCACGGCCGTATATGAGGCGCTTGACTTCGGCCAGCTCCTTTTCCGGCAGGTTGTTCTCCAGGATATCCTCCAGGGTTTGGTTGAACATGGTGGTGGCCTTCTTCATTCTGCTAGCGAGATAAACAGGGAGGTTCCTGATGCTGTAAGAGTTGTTGTGCTCGTGGCCGCTGCGCGTCGTAGACTCGAGAGGATCGTTAGCATCCACGCATTTTATTGAATATATATAGGGACGACGGGCGTAAACATGTGCTGGATCGACGCTTCTTAATCTCTAGCTGAAAAATACATTTTCGCAAAGATTAATTTGTGTTTACCGTTAATCCAGCCTGATAAATTTTGCCGAAACATTCGTATCTGTAATGGAGTGAAATTTGTACTAAACGAGACGGATACGCGAGTATTTTTAAGTAACCATATCTGGTTTATAATTTATAATCCCCGAACTCTTTGGCAGTGGAACACCTTATCTCGGCGTTCTGTTTATTAAGCCCGATTGTTAAAAATGTTGTTTGCTGATGTACGGGCACCTATGTAATCCGTCGAATGGAAATAAATATATTCGAGGCACACCGGAGTTGTGTAATATGTGTTTCGTGGGTTTTATGATCGACGTTCGACGGGCATGTTGCCCTAGATCATGCAATACTGTATTTTAAAAAGAATTCTAAAATTCCGAGATCCCTGAAGAAATTAACATATTCGTAATTTGAGAGTTCTTACCCCGGGTCTCCACCAAGGCGAACACGAACAAAAACAGTGTTCGCGAACGTTTTCGTCTGTTCTAGTCGTGTCCACTCCGCCGCAAACATGAACAAAACTCGGCGTATGAATCGTATATTAATATTTTGTTCTGTTTGCGGCGGTGTGGACACAACAAGAACAGAGGAAAACGTTTGCGAACAATGTTTTTGTTCGTGTTCGCCTTGGTGGAGACCCGGGGTTAAGCTTCTCGTGAACGGAATTTTCTTCTATTAAACTTGGCAAGATGCGGTGTTCCGTTCTGGAACGGACCCCCGCTTTTTTGCGTTTGTTGCGGAAAATATTTACGCGACGAATTGTTTATTGATAGCGTGCAATCACGTTGGCCTCGAGACGGGTGCACTTATCTCGTGCTCATTATACACGGTACACTATCTAGTATCGCGTGACGATATGTGCGCGATAATTGTGCAAACTATCGAGGTGCGCAATCTCCCGTTGAGCTGTGATTGCTGAAGTAAGATGTGCCCTTGTTTGTCCTCGAGGAAAATTACTCCGAATTTACTCTCTACAATTACTCCGCTCTGATAAGAGAACTACAACTATGCCTTTGACACAGTTTCCTTAAATAGTTATCGATGCTTCTGCAATTAGTATTTCTACCGCGCAGATACTTTCCTGGTCTCTGATTTTCCAGATATACTCACTCTGTGATGTAATTAGGCAGCTTTAAGAAAGATAACGAAAAATGTGCTTATCACGAATAGGATGCAAATGCAATGCTGTCACAGTAAAATTGTGTAATGGGAAATAAAAATAATGGGAAGTGGAAAACTTTCATTCGTTCCTTCTCTTTTTAGTTCAATTATCATCGAGTTTCGATTATCGATAGTATCGGTTTTCGATTATCGATAGTATCGGTTTTCGTTATCGATAGTATCGGTTTTCGATTATCGATAGTATCGGTTTTCGTTATCGATAGTATCGGTTTTCGATTATCGATAGTATCGGTTTTCGATTATCGATAGTATCGGTTTTCGATTATCGATAGCCGCCAACTTTCGATTATCGATAGCCACCAATTTTCGAGTATCGATCGCATCGACTCTCAATTATTGATAGTATTGGCTTTCCATAGTATCGATTATTAGTATACACTAGCATGTAAACAAACAAAATGAGAATTGAAAATGTTTGAAAAAATTAGTATTTCGTTGTTTTAAAAATTGAGATATTTAATGATTTGCAAGGAGAATTTTTTATTCTTATCAGAAGTTACGCGTATCTCGTGGAAACGTGCGATTTAAATCTAACTATGTGGATCTCTTTCTTTTAATCGTTTTGAGGTTAACCGTACATAACCTATTTATGTGAAGCTATAACACAAAAGGAGAGGCTTGAGTTGGAAAGTGTAATTTGAGTAAACGTACGCGATCAGAAACATGGCATCCGCAAGGGAAAGGCGTGCAAATGCCGGGAATAAAATGGCAAAACTGCTGAACGAAGAGGAGGAGGATGATTTCTACAAGACGACTTATGGCGGCTTCGATGAAACTGAACAGGACCACGATTACTTGTTAATATCTCACTTCCTTTACGGTCATTCATCTAACTTAATGCAGCCTGAATTTCACAGTATTTTATCGACATTATTTTAGGGAAGAGGACGAAGCGGAGGACGAAGTAGATTCAGACTTCAGTATAGACGAAAACGACGAGCCCATCTCCGACACCGAACAGGAGGGGCCCAAAAAGAAACGTAGACTCGTAACGAAGGCTTATAAAGAGCCCAAAGTCCAGTCGCAAGTAGCGCCGAAGGAGAAGAAAGCGAGACAACCGAGGCATACTAAAAATTTCTTGGAGAGCACTGGTAAACATCTTTGTATAAATGTCGAGCCGTAAGACCAGATATTGAGTCGTAACTTCTTGTAGAAAGGAAATCGATACGTCGCTCTACTGCCGCTAAGTCCGCTGCGACGCAGAAGCGGCTGCGAGAAAGAAACGAGGATCAAAAGAGGAAGACGAGAGTCGTAAGGCACGATACTTGGAAACCCACGCAGGAAGAACTGCTGGAGGAAGCACTGCAAACCGAACTAGTTAATATGAAATCGTTAGGTAATAACAAGAAGCTTAGTTTGCCGAGAAAGCTTAGAATTGTTTCTCATGCTCCGTTTAATTTACAGAGAAATATCAGAAGTTAGAAAACGAGAAGAAGAATACCAGAACGGTGAGGAAAGCGCAAACCGGGCCCATAATTCGGTACCAGTCGCTATCGATGCCTGTTATGGTGCTCTCCGAAGTAAACTGCGACAAAGAAGACGACAAGATTAACATCGACGGAGACGACGAGAAAAATGGGAACGCGAGCTCCGAAAACAAAGATTCAGACGCGACTGCCGACGACAGGTAAAACTCAGTTTCCTTCGCGAGGAAATAGTATTTCAAGCTCTTTTGATTCCGACAGTGTGATCATAAAGTCGGAGAATGACGCGAAGGACTCCGATAAAACGGAATCCAACGCCACTGCTGCGCTGAAGAAGAGATATCGGTGTGAAGAGACGAAGGGATTTTATGAACGAACGTTTATTACTTTTGAGAACGAACAGTTCCTGCGAGCTTTTAAGAAACCTGTAAATCAAAGGCCACCTATGAAAGCTTTATGCGCGATTACAAGGTAAGAGGTGAAGTTTGTAACACGAGTCGCTGAGAATTCTTAAATTTAACAACGAAAAACTTTAGGCTTCCAGCTAAGTATTTGGATCCTATGACCCACCTGCCGTACAAGAACGTTCAAACATTTCGATTGTTACGCGAAGCGTATTACCAGCAATTGGAAGCTCGGTCGGACATTAACGACTCGTCGCAGAGCTCGGAATTGTTACGGTGGCTCGAGTGGAGGCAAAGGAACCACAGCGGTGGCCAGAGAAATACAATACGCCTGGAACCAGCCTCCGCGCCCATTTCGTCGTAGTGAATTTTCTTAGCGATACTACGAAATAATATTTTTACGAACGCTCTCGCAGTTATTTCGAGCCTGCTGTTTTATTACATTGTTACTTTTCCCTGGACAGTTTAAGTCTTCCATGTATCGCGCGCGTCGCCGCGATACTTTTAACAAAGAGTAGCATTGTAACTGTGAAAGCTTCTGTTTTTGTAAAGTAACTTAATGATACGCGCGAAAGAAGCGTATTAATTTTACAAAACGCTGTTCTAACGGCTAAGATACGATGAATGGGGAGTAATTTATTTAGGGTACCGTGACAAACTTGTAAATATTTCATGCCTTTTCCACTGTCTTCGCGTTTAAAATTCCATGTACAGTCTTAGAAATGTGACAAACTTACAATACGATGCTTATGTGTAAGATTGAGAGTTTTTATTGCTACCCTTTACGAATTAAGGAAAAGTAAAGAATATTAATTTGCTAAAGCGTAGAGAAATGGAAGCGTCGGCTGTTGTCGAATTTATTGGATGATCGTTACACGTATGCATGTGTGTTCAAAGCAAAAGTGATTTTATTAATAAAATTATAAAGTACAAAGCATTGATTAATAAAAGTCCGCGTGGCTGCGGGCTCAGCATCCCCTTTCGTATCGAATCAACGGAGAATAAACTGATCTTAGTAACGTGTGTAATTTATCCTCTAAATTCTGTCCGTACAAATTTATCGTTCTTGCTCAGCGCGACAGAAGTTCGCGCCTTAAAGTTCCGTAAGGACCGTGTCTCGTAACCCAAGGATACAAAATACAGAGGGGACGAAAGTATGGATACGTTGGATAGGAAAGCATGATTTCCCTCTTGAAATTATTATTTTATCACACGCACTGCACTGACACAAAACGATGACCTTCGACTATCCTTAAAAGAATTCTAATTCCGAAAGCCGACTGGCTTCGCAGAGGGAACACACTGATGGCCAAAAGAAAATTTAGAGTCAATACTTTTACGCATAACTTCGATCTTAGTTAATTCAGAAATGGGCAAAATTTTTATTTAAATAAAAATTTTATTTAAATATTCGGATAACGAATAGAAGTTGAAAAAATTATTCGTCACGTGTCGAATACAGTTAACTCGAATTAACGAACGAGTGAGGAATAATTTTTCTAACTTTTATTCGCTACTCGAAATTTTATCTAAATGAAAAATTTTCCCATCTCCGGTTTTATTCACCGAGAATTTTACTATTCGCTGTATGAAGAAATATTGTAAATAAAGTTCGCACTACTGGTACTTGAAATTTAATTCAAATTCGACCCCAGCGCGTTCCTCCGAGCAGATCAGCCGTAAGGTCCTTTTTATTTCCCTGTACGTGCCACCGGAGCTCTCGCGTGGCACAACGAGGTGTAGATATCTCAATATTTTCAACGTTTTACTCACTCTCTATTTATTCATCAAGATACAACGAGGACTCGTAACGATAACAGATTACATTGCGGCTACACACATCAAAGCAATACTTATTAGAGACACTAGAAAAGTATCTACGACGATACAATTTCGCGAATATCCTTCACCCGCGTACTTTCATATCACTTGACACGCACAGTTCCTCAGGTCTGTGCGTCGCGACGATCTATTTCCCGCGTTCTCCTTCCGCTTTACAATTCCTCTTCCAGCTCGGAGGAAAAATAAAAATAAAACGTGTACGCCTCGAAAGCACTGAACGTGGGCCAAGCTGCTTGCCGCGCTTCAAGGTCAACGCTACGGGGGTGGGTGCAAATTTGAAAGCAGAGAGTGAGCAACAATAGTTAAAGTGTTATATCCCGATTCAACTGTTCGTCGTTGTGTTATCTTTTTTTTTCTCTTTATTACTTGTACGTTCAATCGTAAGCTTCTTCTATCGTTTCACTTTGTTTCCTCTATTGCTGTGCATCTGTATACTTGACCGCAGGACTTTTGTGTAGTAATAATATAGGCTGTTCCCGAAACGTAGGGCCAAATACTCGAAAGCGTCTCTTACTCGCCGCAAGGATAAAAAAGGACTATTGTACAAATGTAGATCCCGGGGAAGCTTCCCCCCCTCTACAAGCTCTCCAAAGCCGCGCGTTAGTGTCCCGTTGAGCTGAGAACTGTTCTCTCAAATTCCCTCATCGATTCGAAATAGTAAGATCTAGCTCGTGAAACTGAGAAGATCGATTTGCAAAGGGCATTCCAGCCGAATCCCTCGGACCTCTTCACCTATATTCATCCGTATCTCTCGTAAAGTTCCATCGCTTCTTCATCCTCGCAACATGTACGATCGATTTCCAAGGTTTGGCCAAACACTTCAGAAGCGCCTTACCGTATAATGTTATAAATCGCTCGCGCATTCACGATCGCCCACTACGCGCCGAGTAGAATTACACATGTATTACAAAGAAGCAGTAATACAACACTGATTTATTGTAACGTATCAGAGATAAAGATAGAGAGAGCGAGAGAGAGGAGAGGGGAGTGGGGATGAGAGAGTGTGTGTGTGTGTGAGATGAATTTCGGGGACAAAATAGTGCGTACGTATTTCATTCCTCTTTTTAGGTATTTCCAATAATGTCCTTGGGATTCCGCCGATCGTGTTTCTGTTTTCTATCCCGTATGTTTTTATCTGCTGTGTGTTACGTGTCGCTAGATCCCCCGATCCTCATCGTTTCCTAGCGTCGAGTTTACAAGTAGATCGTTTTCCCAAATAATCCGAAGGAACTTGAGAAGTGTTCTCTGTGGTCTTTCCCTTGGAACTCTTTGCGGCTCGCTTAGAAGTGGATCGGAACGACGCCCGGCCGTCTCGCGCGAGAGGCGCGGTCTGTGTCTTATCGAAGCCAAGCGACCGTGAACGACAGATGTTAAAAGAATACTCTTTAAGTACCGCTCGCAACGGCGCACTTATCTACGTATCCGCTCCCAAACGGTCAGAGTAGAAGCCTACCCCCTCGGTCCTGAACACGGATTATTTGGGAAAGTTAGTAGTCGTGTATACTTATATTCGTAAATAGTCTTGACTCTTGTACTGTATGCACCTGTTACGTTTACCCTCGACCACTTTTCTTTTCTCCTTTGCCTCTTTGTATGTCCTTCTGCAAAAACAAACGTGCGCAATCGCGGTTATTAATAGCATTACACTGCGACCGGGGATTTATTAATACACCAATCATACTTCGCGGTTTTCGCTTTGCTCGAGCGATACATAACTTTTCAATTCGGAGCTACGTCTCCGTTGAAAGATTATGTATTTTATAAAGCGAGAGTAAATGGGATCCTTTTGTATTTTAATCGTCGATTTGATGATAAAGTAACGAAATGAAACGGAGTATAGATGCGTTTAATTTTCTTTGCTTTCGATTCGGAATGGTTTCGTGTATTTAGTAAAAGAGATAAGCGAAGTCTGAAGGGGAGAGTAATAAATAAAGGAGATGAAATAGTTAGAAGTTTAAACGAACGTGGAACGCACAAATCATAGTTCAAATCATCTTCGCGTTACTTTTACTTATACTTTTGTCGATCGGAAGACAATAACTAATATTTGCAAGAACTCGAAAATGTCGCAATAATCGAAAGAAATATTTATCCAACAGAAACTTGTACACTAGTACCGATCTAAAGAAATTTATCGTGAACCCAATTTCATGTAAAAAGGTGCGAACTCCAATGTCTCCAAGTTTTCAACTTTAAAGCTATCAGTTCGTTAAATATCTGTTAAACAATTAACAGCTTTACGACCCACATTGATGTGTTACATAATGCGTACATGTAAACTACGCGCTGTAAAGTGTTTCCGGAAATAATACTGACGAAAATGAACGGCTTGCGAGGTGAAGCGAAATCGAACGTAATTAAAGACCACGAAATGTGTCTACGAAATCATTGTTAATAAATGAATCGAATTCTTGGAAAACATCTCCTTGTCCTTAGAAAATAATTCATGTTAGGGTGCATTTATGTTGAAGCTGCGATAGAAGCTGCTAAAAAATATTTCTTTGGTGTATTTATAGCGGAGCTTGAGGTAGGTTTTCCTATACACGTCTGGACGCAGCGTCGAGAACTTCAAAGTTGTTTTCCTCGAAAATGAAGCGCGATATGAAACAAAAGTTACTCTTTCTTTTTGATTTATAACAAGTAAATAAGTCGAGAAAAAAGAATAAAATTTGTTGATATTGCACTTCATTTCCAAGAAAATCGACTTTGAATCTCTTAACCTTTAGAGGGCCGGGATTTTTTCATTGAAATCGTAAATTTTATTTACTAAAAATTTATGCATATATACCATCAAAATGGCCCGCAAAGTATCCAAATTCTTAGGTGGCCACTATAGTGGCCAGCCCGGCCCTCTAAAGGGTAACGTTGTGTCCAGTCGTGCACAGGAAAACCTACCTTAAGGTTTCGCAAAGATGAACCATTTAAACACGAGTGATTCTGAAGAAGAATCGGGCCTAGTTATGCGGAAAGCTACCAACCCTGAAAATGACAAGAAATTAGTTAAACGCAGTACGGATCCCATAATTTCGTAATCTTCATTTTGAACAACTCTTACATCACACAATTATTAAAACTACCAAGCAATAGTTCCATTTCAGACTTAACAAACAAGCTCCAGAAAATTTAAAATGATATTAAAAATCATTTAAAAGCAATACTAAGAAATAAAATATACCGAATAGAAATCAAGCAACTTTGCTTTTAAAATTAAAATATTCAAACTGAATCCACTCAGTTTCAGATCACTGAGGGTTGGTAGCTTTCTGCACACCTAGGCCCAATTATTATTATCCTCAAGTTCCGCAAAAACCTCGGAAAATGTCTACGCAGTAAACTTAAACATTGCCTTGTATTTAATTTAACTTCATCCCTTTCGTCTACACCCGTCATCAATAAGAATATGTATCAACGACGAGAACGGCGATAATAGCGAAGCAAAAATAACATTCGTGGCTCTGCTCGCTGCTTCGACGTAAACACTTCCGTTAGAAAATTATAAAATATATTTCTACGCTTCGCTCTGATCGCTGATCGTTCATCGCAGCTCCAAAACAAACGCACCCTTAATTCTATATAAAATATAAGCAGATCTATGGCCGTTCATGAAAGTAGTATTCTCATTGTTTCTATAAAAGGTAAAGTTCAGTCGAGTGTTCGTCTAATTAGTAATGCGTAAAGAATAGTCGAGGCCTGCGTGCCGAATTGTATGAACTACAGCTAGACGATCATTAAGAATTATTTGGAAGAAAAAATACATAATAAAAGTGTCTTTAGTAATATTTAATTTTGATGTATGTTAAAATTAACTCAATTTACAAATCAACTTAATATTTATAATTAACTAACCATAGTTTTCTTATATTAAAACTATGCTATCGTACAAAGAATTATCCCAGAAACTTTCATTTTTTTTCTCTCTCTTTTCCTTTCATGTTTTACTGGACCATAGACTAAATTCTTTCTCTTAGAAACTTGGTATTAATCGAGTGTACCCTCGTGATATTGATACTGTATTTGCGTGTACACACATTTTAAGCAGCAAGGTGAGTCACTGGCAGCACTGCTTACGCATTCCCTCTGAATTCATTGTTGGCTTGACGTCGATTGGTTCTACGTTTTGTGGCCGGATTGTGTCACCCTCGGGCGGGTCGCGTATCTGTTTCTGCGATACGATTCTGTAGATTTCTGTAATAATCAAACAACGTGTCAGCTTCTGGTACAATAGCAAGCAAACCAGCTTCCTAACTCTTCCCTTAAATAAAGAATACAAAACCAACTGATCTCACACCGATTCTACTGTTACAAAAAAATAAGTCTCAACTGCGTAGTTGAAGAGAATGTCTCCTCACCTGTTAATATATTTTGAAACGCTGTTTCAACGTTAGTAGAATCTAAAGCAGAAGTTTCGATGAACGAGAGGCCATTCCTCTCTGCGAACGCTTTCGCCTCGTCGGTTGGAACCGCGCGTAGATGCCTCAAATCAGATTTGTTACCCACCAACATAATCACAATGTTCTGATCGGCATGGTCCCGCAGTTCCCGCAACCATCTCTCTACATTCTCGTACGTCAGATGCTTCGCGATATCGTAGACCAACAGGGCTCCAACCGCACCGCGGTAGTATCTAACGATTTAGAGAACCGAGTTATACAGACAGATCATCTCCACCAAGCGCGTTTCGTAAACAATCAAACGTCTAATACACAAATTACTTAAGCAAGCTCATATACCATTTTTACAAATTTCTTTTTCGCACAGAAGATTATAATGCCCCTCAGCTGTTTTTTCAGTGGGTAACTTCAACTTACGCAGACGTAATAGCACGATAGCGCTCTTGTCCAGCAGTGTCCCAAATCTGGGCTTTGATAGTCTTTCCGTCTACTTGTATACTACGCGTTGCGAACTCAACACCTATGGTCGACTTCGATTCCAAGTTAAATTCATTTCTGGTGAATCGTGACAAGAGATTACTTTTTCCTACTCCGGAATCACCGATAAGAACAACTGAAATACGAGAAAGAACATTCGCCTGAGAGATCCACTCTCCAGCATGAAGAACATAACATTTTGCATATCCCTCAGAAACGCTCTACCCCTGCATCGCACGTTTAAAAATCCACCGAGAGGTGCGAGATTAGCATCCCCGTAAACCACTGACGTTTTATATCACCCTCTTCTCCCGCCCTGTGATTCGCTGCGAATCATCAAAGATACCAATGGTCGATTGCATTCTTAAGCCAAGGCTCGACCAACCACAAACGCATTCCCCCTCGCCTGCGATATGCAAAATTGCCTCCGAGATAGAGGAATCGCAGGAATTATTCAGCGAAACGTTAAGCGCACACATAGGCGTCCGCGGTATCTTTAAAGCAGAAATAAACGGACAACGGCGGTTGACTCATCCGATTAGCTGGGAGTTGTTTCGAGCGGCCGACGCAGTGATCCTTATACATTTCGCGCGTCTGATGTCATCGTTTAAGCTCGGGTATGCGGGGTCTGTCAATTCGATCCTGACGTTAGCTCGGCCAGCGTGTCATCGGACGTGCAATTGTTGATTTTCAGGTAGACAGACAGCGGCGGCCGCGGCCGCGTATGTGTGCGATGTTAAAATCGTACGCGGTAATACAGCGGCGGTAAGCGCGTACACACGCATGTACCGTACGAGGGTATGCAAATGTGATGTTCGTGCAGATATGTATGTATACGCACACGTCCTCTCCGTCGGCGCGTGTGTGTATGTGTGTGTGCCTCTGTGTGTGCGCGATGGAAAAATTTTGCGAGAAGTTGGACGGATGAGGCGGGTAACGAGCGGGAATGAGCTCGGAGGATTTACCTTTAAATAAATAATCGTATTCGTCGTCCCGAGTGCCCATCTCGCCTGGAGCAATAAACCCCTTTAGTAGAGTGACGGACGGTGGCTAGATATCAGGATACACTACTACGGTCTGTAGCTATCTGGGGGAATGAAGGAGCCACGGAATCGGGCCCCGTACACCGTTCCTCGACGCTGGACGATCGAGGGGCTCTGTTACGGATACACGCGGCGAAAATATCAAACGGAACGGCCACGACCACACGATGATATAATTATTTTCGTTCTTTCAATTTAACTGTACAATATGGCCTCCTTTCTACGCCCCTCCAAACCGATAGCCTGCACATGCGCGGTGCGCGCTCCACGCGCGCACGCGCAGATCGATCGTGGATTCCGATCGGCGCGGATCGGGCCAGCGAATTCCGCGGGAATATTTCGTTTGTCTGGGATTCGCGACGATTGGATTCATTCTTAACTGGTATCATGGGGTCGGTTATGATCCCAAGCACGCAAAGTTTGCTTAATTTTTGGTTGTCTAAGTTTGTAAACTGAATTTCTAATTGATTTTGTAATGGTAGTCTAACTTTCTACGGTTCTATTATTTTATACGTTTTACCTAAGAACGAAATATTCGTATAATAGGTTGATCTAGGGCGAATTCTGCTTATGCTCAAATCGCCCGTGATTTTCATTAAGGTAGGTTTTCCTGTACGCGACTGGACGCAACGTGAAGAATTCCAAAGTCGATTTTCTCAAGAATGAAGCGCGATATAAAAAAAGTTATTGATTATTTTCGACTTGTAAGAAATAAATTAGTCGAGAAAAAGGAATAATATTTTTTGGTATTGCGCTTTATTTTCGAGATAATCGACTTTGAAATTCCAGACGCTGCATCCAGACGCGTATAGGAAAATACTATAATAGCTTAGTGAAAATCACGGGCGATTTGGACGTAAGTGGAATTCGCCCCTAGTGTCGACTTTAGAAATTTCAGTGTCTTTTCTTATTTGGGGTCTGCTACGAGCCCAGTATACCAGTTACGTTTGAAAAAAAGTATAGCAGTTAAGGGTTGATAGCGCTTCTAGGGTGAATTCCACTTACACCCAAATGTTTTTGTAATAAAATGTATATTATAAATTATATGTTCCTGTTTTCAAATCGTAATTTAAAATTCTGTATTTTCCGATATTGGATTTTTCACGGATTTCTTCTCCATATTTCAGGAGATTTTCATAAGTTTGGAAATGAAATTGCGATTTGGGAGTAAGTTGAATTCGCTACT
This sequence comes from Andrena chrysosceles, assembly GCA_963855975.1. NCBI lineage: Eukaryota > Metazoa > Arthropoda > Insecta > Hymenoptera > Andrenidae > Andrena > Andrena chrysosceles. The sequence goes on along the minus strand of OY979767.1, from coordinate 33,769,246 downwards.
ATTTAATTGGATATCCTTTTTATTTATCTAGGTTATGTTTGTTTAAGATTTGTTAGTATTATTGCTATTGAGAGAGGTTACATGTTGTTGCGCTTTGGGTACGAGATAAATAAATAATCCTCGAATTGTCGTGATTTCTTTCTTAAACCTCGTCGCGATAGAAAACGCGGGAAGTTTGAACTCTGGAGCGCTGGATTTTGAATTCGCGCCAATTCTGGTGCTTTAAGGCCGTATCGCAATAACGCACTTAAGGGGGAGGCCTATTTCTTTGAGAATTTTTTCTAGAAAAACCAATAAACTTTTATTATCAAACATTAATCTTTTGGAAAGAGTACATCTTACGGATTTTTCAGTATTTTTGGTGGTAAAAAGTATTGAAAGGATTGTGTTTTTTTAGGCGCTTTGCGATGACAACTGTAGCTCGGTACAAGATCATCCAAAATTGAAAATTCGATTTTTTAGATATTATATGAAATTACCTAGGCGTTCTCGGGCCCGATATTGGAAAAAATATTTTGAGGCAAAATGACGACTGTGCAAAGTTGAAGCATCGATATTTGGCAAAAATCGCTTGTTTTTCGTGTGTAAACAAATTTAGGGGAATAAAAGGAAAAGCTCTCGTTAGCGCTTAGATTTTTAAGCTTAAAATAAGTCTACAAAGCCTCGAGTAAATCGAAAAAAGGAGATGAATGTAATCACGACTAAAGTAATTTAAGAGTTTTGCAAAAAGAATAAAAGTGAATTTTATTCTTTAAAATTTCCACAATCATGTAATGAATTGTATTGAATTTGCATTCAAAATATTCTTTTAGAAAGATTAAATCCTAAGTGCGCTATTGCGAAAAACGATATAGCTACTAAGAGAAAATAAAAATCTTAAATATAGTAAATAGTATGCGAAGATCTGTATGTAAAAAGAAAATAAAAATCCTAACCTTAAATTTAACAAATTATTTATCTAATTGAAAATTGAGAGAAAATTGTGTTCAAAATTTCTGCTAATCATACACAGTTTTCAATTTCAAAAATTGACTAAAATGCCCTCTGCTGGTAATTTCGTAATTGCCGCCCACTTCGCTTTCATGAAAACGCGCAACCTACGATCGACCACGCAATTGCGATATTTTTGCAGGCCGGTTTACAACTATCCAAAACGGTGGTCATGTGTTTACGTTTCCGTCGTAATTTGACGGGTAAAATCGAATGATTCGCAAGTTGGGACCACGTGCCAGGCAAAAGGAAGCACAAAAACAGTAAGGCAACGAAAGAAACCCGATCACTTTCAGATGCACTAACATCTGCCATTGATCCATCAACACTATTTCTTCTTTCTCGAACAGCATCGAAAGAAACGGAAATTATGACGAAATCATGCGCCTAATTGTAGCACAATTCGCCGTTTAGAATGCTATATCGACACGAGTCATAGGGAATTAATAAATTAACAGAGGCCTCGTTGTGTTAGTAAGCGCACGTGCGTCGTTCCGTTATCTCTAGAACAATCATGAAATTATCGACAGGGGAATATGTCATTAAACTGGCAAGAAGGAGGCTTTCAATGTTGCACTAGAACAGAACAAGACGCTAGCTAGAAATGAAGACTCTCAGCAGCATACCACCAGACCTTGATCTGGACGATCCAAGGTACAGGATCAAGCCGTACCAACAAATCGTGGCTTCGTGTACCGGAGCGTTTATCACATCCGTGTTTGGTAAGCGAGTTAATAACTGATAAGCCATTTAACGCTTCAGCTAATATCACTTCCGAACCTCTGTTGCAGTGACACCGTTAGACGTGGTAAAAATTCGACTTCAAGCGCAGCAGAAAGCTCTGCTTTCTAACAAGTGCTTTCTCTACTGTAATGGTTTAATGGACCACTTGTGCCCATGCGTAAACGGCAGGGGTCCAACGTGGGTCAGGGAAAACGGAAAGTTCAATGGCACAGTGGTATGCTCTTGCTCTCTCATTTCTCTAAGCTGAAATGTTTTTCGACGAAACGCTTATCATCCATTTGCAGGATGCCTTTATGAAGATTAGTAAGAGGGAAGGAGTCCTTTCTCTGTGGAGTGGTTTGAGTCCCACTCTCGTTCTAGCGATACCCGCGACCATAGCTTACTTCGTCTCGTACGAACAACTAAGATTATATTTTAAGGTGAACAGAGTTTCCCTCGATTCTACATTTCACACTGTTTTGCAGCTTGTAATACGATCTATCTTCCCACAGGATGTTTATAATAAAAAATTTAGGAGGGATAGTATTAATGGACCTACACGGGAACAGCCTTTCTGGATTCCTATGTTAGCTGGCGCCATGGCGCGCGTCTGGGCCGCCAGTTTAGTTAGCCCATTAGAATTAATTAGGACGAAAATGCAGTCGCAGAAATTGAGCTACGCAGGTATTTTCATGGGATATTATTCCGAAAAGGGACCGGTGGCCGGTCGAGATGAGATTTTGGGGTGGGGTGGGAGTGTGGGTCCTAAATCCAAAATTGTAGCTTTGGGTATTTATTAATTTCCGAAATACAGTAATTCGTCGTTATTGTTCCGTTTTTACCATGCGTAATAGTCCCGCTCACTATCCCCACCATTTCTTGGAATCCTTCGGTCGAGAGTGAGAGAACGAAAGAGACGATGGCAACTTCGTGTCAACTGTTTCGTTCCCTCTCGCTCGGCTCTTGGGTTTTCTCACTCGCGGCATCAGCTGCCCGGAATAGTCTTAGAGCATATACTACTCTAAGGGAATAGTGTCCGCATCGCGTTGTTGTCCCGCCGCCAGCCCCATTCGTCGGGACTATAACGACGAATTACTGTAGTAATAAAAAGTTATTGTTAATTTTTTTGGATGTTGGCGCAGGCTCCCCTACCCGGGAACCCTCCCGTCCCCAATTTTTTATTTTTGAAATTTTGTAACCACAGTCTCATTTTTAGCATCGCCAAACTCATATCGGTTCTCTACAATGCTTTACGCGCCCGCGAGCACCCCCCGCAGTAATCTAGCCCCAACCAATACTAATACCCGGGACAAGTTGGAAAATGGAATGCATTGTGTTGATATAAGTCAACAGAAATATTGTTAAGAAGGGGGATCGTTGTAAAGTGATTAAAAAAATCGGTGAGGTGTACCCTTTTATGCATAATTATCCGCGTATCTATTGAACGCGTTAATTGCCGCAGCAAAAATTTTTATATTTGGGGTCTTTCCACACCCCTCGGTAATACCCACCAAGTTTCATCTCGATTGGTCACCGGTCCCTTTCGGAAGTACAGCCCTTTCAAGCTCTAAACCGAACTGCAGCGACTTTCTGAATCGTTCGCCTTATCCCTCGCTTCCAGAAATCATGCAAGCGTTGAGAACTGTCGTGAGGTATAGCGGTGTCCCTGGCTTGTGGATGGGATTGAGTACGACTCTCCTGCGCGACGTACCTTTCAGTGCAATTTACTGGCTACACTACGAAACTATAAAGCAACGATTCCAAGGGTCACAGCATTCGTTTGCTTTTAATCTGACGGCGGGAGCTATAGCAGGATCTGTAAGTATCATGCGAACACAGCGCCGAAAGAGTGTGTAATATTTACGTCGGTCCCGCAGATAGCTGCCTTTTTAACGATTCCCTTCGACGTGGTGAAGACGCATCGACAGATAGAAATGGGTGAGAAAGAAATTTATTCAGGTACCAGTCAGCGTAGATCGCGCTCTTAAGATTCTCGCGCCGCTGGTTCTCGTCCCCTCACCAACGTTTCGATTGCTCGCAGATAAACCTGGCCGCAGCAGTGGAACTTGGACGATAATAGAAAAGATTTACAGTCAGAACGGAGTGAAGGGCTTGTTCACAGGGTTGACCCCACGTCTCGTGAAAGTGGCCCCGGCTTGTGCTATCATGATCGCGACGTTCGAGCACGGGAAGCGATTCTTCCACGCGTACAACGCTAATAGGATGCATGAAACTGAATTACAATTACTGCAACACAAGCGCGATAGTACCGATTGACGTGTGTGTCCTACGCACTATGAAGCATTGTGTTTAAAAGATACAAATAAATTTTATTCAAATCTTCATTTCTCACGAGGAGAGTATCCCAGGTGCCCGCCTCTGATTGCTTTGAAATTTCGATATGTTTTAGAGGACAGAAAAATGAGAAACACGTGTTTTTTTATTTTGGCCTGTTTGCATGTTTAGGGGGTGAAACCACCCTTTAAATTTACAAGATTTTCAGATAATCGGCTCTGATTGCTTTGGTTTCTGAATATGTTTTAGAGGACAGAAAAATGAGAATCGCGTGTTTTTTTATTTTGGCCTGTTTGCATGTTTAGGGGGTGAAACCACCCTTTAAATTTACAAGATTTTCAGGTATTCGGCTCCGATTGCTTTGGTTTTTAGATATGTTTTAGAGGACAGAAAAATAAGAAATAGGTGTGCTTTTATTTTAGCCTGTTTGCATATTTGGGGGTGAAACCACCCCTTAAAGTTATAAGATTTTCATCTGGTTCGTCTTCGATTGTGTTGCCAAAAACCAACAACAAAATCGGAGGATGGCACCACCTAATCTCATGAAATTTGGGGGGTGGTTTCACCCCCTAGATATGAAAACGGACCGCTATAAAAAAACATGTATATCTTATTTTTCAATACTCTAAAACATACCCAAAATTCAAAGCAATCAGAGGCGGACAGCTGAGCTACTCTCCTTGTCAGAAAAAACCTCCTATATAACCTCAAAATATATATCCTTCGTAATAGGTGTCTTCATAACCTTTCTGCAATATGTAGAAATATGTTATATCTTTATCCTAAAACTTTTTAAGCACAACGACACGCTTTTGCAATAGATCATTCTCTATTTTTAGACATTATAACCTAGGGATCAAAGGCCCGACTTTTATAATTGCATTTGGGTTACCGACTGTCGGTATTCACACCGTTAAGCCCCGTCCATATGTAACCGCAGTTAAAACAAAATCGGGATGAAATGAGGCAGTGAGAGCAAAAACGGACTAGCCCATATCGAAAAAATTCTTTTTCCCAGTTTATATGATTAGTAGAGCCAATTAGAATACATTATTACTACTAATTCAATTTCGAAAAAAATGTGGGTTAGTCTGTTTTTGCTCTTATTGGCACAAATATTCACAGAGTTCCCTGTCGAAAGTCTAAAAACAAAAATACTCGTGGCGAATTCCATTTACGCCCAAATCACCCGTGATTTTCATTAAGGTAGGTTTTCCTATACGCGACTGGACGCAACGCGAAGAATTCCAAAGTTGATTTCCTCAAGAAAGAAGCGCAATATCAAAAAAAGTTACTCTTTGTTTTCGCCTTGCAACAAACGAATAAGTCGAATAGAACGAATAAAAATTTTTGATATTGCGCTTCATTTTCGAGAGAATCAGCTTCGAACTTCTTGATGTTACGCCCAGTCGCGTACAGGAGAACCTACCTTAATGAAAATCACGGGCGATTTTGGCGTAAGTGTAATGCTCTCGAAGAATTCTTTTACAACAGAGCCGCGAAGCTCCAAAAGCCAAGTATTTTACATCGATTTATTGTCAAATTACCGACCGTCGGTAACCGCTCTAGCCGCTTAAAGCCCCGTTCACACGCAAGCGCTGCGCATCCAAACTAAATCACCAGCAGCAGACTCCGAGCCCAAATCAGCGTCCCTTTTCGTCGACAATTCGAAAAACCCGTATCCCCGTGCGAAAGTAGTTTTTAAGGCGCCCCGCATGAGAAACGGCCCGAGCAAAATATACAGAATTTCCGCGAGCATAATCGCGATTATTCGGCTCGGCTGCCGTTCGCCGGAAATGCGCTTAAGCAGGTGAATCGATCAGTTACTGCGGGCGAGACGGCGCTCGGCTAAATTCGGTTGGTCGATACGCAGCGTCGGCGATCCTCGGGCGGATTGGAAGTGGCGAATAGGTCATCGCACGGAAGTCGGTTCCTTTCGTTCGGTCGGGATAGGCTGTTGGTCGGGCGCCTCGTTCACTAGTCACTCACCAATTCAACATTCCAAAGGCCGGGTCTTCTCACCGCCCCTCTTCGACACTTGTCCTCTGGGTAAGTTCGACCGTCTGCTGGGCCCCGGTCCCTTCAAATAACAGAGAATCGCCTAAAATCAGTGTCATTCTTCGCTCCATCGTTCCTCTTGACGGAAATATCGCGACGGCGTGCAAGAATTATCGCGATAATCTCGACTGCAGGAGGTACGGCCCGAGCTAGACCCAATCAGCGGTGGGAGCACGAGAGAAGTAGCCATTTTATGGTGTTATCCGCCATTCGTGCAGATCTTCGAACCCCTCGCGGTTATTAATATTCCTTCCCTCGAAAGAACCCTCGAATCCACTCGTGCCATTTAAGTCACGGCTTTCTCTTTTCTCGTACCCTTCGAGGCTCGCGTGGAATCGTTCCACGGTGGTGCGCGGCGTTACGTAATCCTTCGCTACGTACCCACGGCCTAGTGACTTGCCGTCGTTCGCCGGGGTAGCACGCGTCTCGTACTCTCAGCCACTCGAGTTCCATCGAATATAACGGTGACTTCGCTTGCAGGTACTTCGCTTAGCGACCACACAAACGCCAAACGTCACCATGTACGCTTGCACCCGATTCATCGCACCCCTTGCCAGGTCCACCGTGAGTAGAAAATACTTTAACGTCGATCCGCGCGTCTCGAGAAACGCGCGGAGCATTATATAACCGCGGCCGAATTCTCCCGTAATTATGTCTCTGTTTCTTAACAGTTGGTCTCTGGAACCAAGAACTACATCCGGCCGTTGAGCAGTGCAGTGGTCAACCACAGCCTGACCCTACAGCAGAATCAAATCCAGAGCCCGCTCGCCGTCGTGAGTATAATGCTGACTTTTCACGCGTTGCATAACCTATGTCCCTCTCGAACCGTTACATAAGCGGAATTATCCTTAAGATGGGATGTCTCTCGGACATCTTCCCTTGGAGATTTCTGAATGGAATTCTTGTTAATATTCATTCGTACGGGGATTCCAGATTTGCCGCACGTGTGGAGTCCACTCGTGCGTAACGGCACTTAGGTACTTGCGTCAGTGGGAGGGGGGGAAGTACGGAATTGATTGGAAGGAAAAGTTGAAATAAAAGGTCGTGAAATTTGATTTTCGGTATTTCGATCGAACATCGATTGAAGGTCGAGCAACAGAAATATTAAAGGGAAAAGTTTGACAGATGTGTTTTTTGGGATTATTGGGAATTTTACTTGGGAAGCGCGAATTAAGTCGCGGAGATCGCCGGCACTGTGCGTCGGCGAAAATGGCACATGGGCAAGAGGGTTCTTCAATCACATTATTCGTCGATGTTGGCTCCAGAGTTTCTTCTCACGACATCTCGTAGACGCACAGTAGGTGGTGACAAAGCACGGAATAATGCGAGGCGAGCCCCTTTAATGTTGTAGGGATGAGCTGAGATTCATGGAATTGTATTGGGGAATTGATTAAATGTGAGAAACTAATAATAGAGGTTATATAAGTCACTGTTAACTGTTACGCAGATGTAGATCAGGTGTATGTAGGCTGTCGTCTAATTGGGTTGTACAATTCAAGAGTCGATTCTACATCGAGCGACCTTGCTCTTAATGTTTATCGAGCACGAACCTTTGACTACGTCTGGACTCACCTGATTTCGCTGTAAACTCTTTGTTCTTCTGGTATTTGGAGATCGAAGATGCAGAATAAAGCTCTGTGTGTATCGTCGGTTATTAAATATTAAGAATAAGGATGGGCGATACTTCTTAAAATATCAGAATAAAAATATCGATACAATCCGATACAGAAAATAGAAATCTATAATACACGGAAGGTTTATTAATTAAAGTTTAATTAAAACTAGATTGTTTTTATATATGTACGTTTATTATAAGACTAGTATTATTTTACGATATGGACCATATATTTTGAAAGTGGTATAAGTCCATTTTTTTAAAAAAATTGAGGAAATGAAATATTTACATATACTTTAATGTGAACTGTTTATTTATAAACAGAATTTAAATTTTCAAATATTCATTTGGTTGAATCAGTCGAAGTTTCATAAATAAATGGAATTGCATAATTATTTAAGTATCAAAATTCGAAACTGGTAGGTTATGTATCGATACATACAAGTCACGGACCTTCAAATATCGATATTTATTTCGTCGTTTTAAATTATATGTAAAGTCTTCATCGATGTCACCGCCGCTAAAAATATCGATATTTAACACCCAAAATATCGATATTTATTTAGTCGTTTTAAACAATATATTGAAAGTTCTCATTGATGTCATCGCCACTAAAAATATCGATATTTAACACCCAACATATTGATATTTAACACCCAACATATCGATATTTAACACCCAAAATATCGATATTTAACATCGAAAATATCGATATTTAACACATAAAATCATTACCGCCTTAACATCATTAACATCCAAAATATCGATCGGTAACACCCAAAATATCGGTATTTAACACCCAAAATGTCGATCGTTAACACCCAAAATGTCGATCGTTAACACCCAAAATATCGATATTTAACACCTAAAATATCTATATTTAACCCCCAAATATCGATCGTTAACACCCAAAATGTCGATCGTTATCACCCAAAATATCGATCTTTAACACCCAAAAGATCGATCTTTAACACCCAAAATGTCGATCGTTATCACCCAAAATATAGATCGAGGGGTGTATCGAGACAGTATCGCCCATCCCCGATTAAGAAATATGAATACTTCATACAAAAGAGTGAACAGGGCGTCATCAACTTTCCAGTTATACTTAAACTTTCCGAGATCAAATCCATCAACCACGTATCTCCACCTTCGTACAGTAAATAGATGTTCCGTGGCTGCGTAATTACCCTAGCAATTATTTTGTGCAGTCGCCTCTTGTGCGCAGCTTCCAAACTTCCACAATCAGCCGTGACATTGACTCTGCTGCGAAGTTTATCGGTGCTGGTGCGGCTACCGTTGGTGTTGCTGGATCAGGTGCGTACTCGCGCTCATAGAATTCCATACCTCTGGCACTCGATTCTCCACCCTTCACTACCGATCCTCACCATATCCCACTTCTACGTTCCAGGTGTCGGTATTGGTTTAATTTTCGGATCCCTGATACTTGGTTACGCCCGAAACCCATCCCTTAAACAGCAAGTCTTCAGTTACGCTGTCCTCGGCTTCGCATTGTCGGAAGCCATGGGTCTCTTTTGCCTGATGATTGCGTTCCTTATACTCTTTGCCTTCTAATCCTGTTCCCCTGAGAAAGAACCTTCCGATCGCAGTAAAGTTTCCAAGCAACCTCGTTCAATCTCCCTTGATGCTACGTTCATCGAAGCCAAATTTTCTGCCCGAGAGACTGAAGGAATTGTATTGTGATTTCAGGTGCTGGAATTGGATCGGTGTTCGGCTCTTTGATCATTGGTTATGCCAGGAATCCATCGCTGAAACAGCAGCTATTCTCGTACGCCATCTTGGGCTTCGCCCTGTCCGAGGCCATGGGCCTTTTCTGCCTTATGATGGCTTTCCTGCTCTTGTTCGCGTTCTAAGTCACCGAAACTGCATAACAAATTGCTGATAGTTTTAGTGCGTCACTGCCAAGGCAGCGTCTCCTGGCTGCCCCACCGGTAGCCCGGCAGGAGTTGTCGCTGGCTCGCGGGATGCCATGAAATCATTAGATAAGCTCGAGTATCTGGTTCGACGGGGTGTGCGACGGTACGACAATGAAGGGAGCTAATGGCTGTACACGTGCCTGTTGGATCAAACGTATCGGGACCGTCCCTGCCCCATCAAGCCTTTTCACTTTCTCTGTAATCATTTCATGGTCTACTGTCTCATGTAGCGTAAACTCACATTGTTATATAAAATAATCGATTTCAGTGTAACGAACGGATAAGACGTTTAATGAAAAGTTTATTAAAAAAGAGAAAACGACAGCCTCACTACCTGCATAACCATATATACGCACGTATGTATCGTAAAGTCGCGTTGGCAAAGCGAGAGCTAAGAAGTAGTTACACTTCGAGACACTTTTGTTACCCCCGAATGGTTCATCATTGTTGTGCCGTCACGTGCGCACGTTGTTGAGGTAATTCTTGACAGAAAGAAAAACTGTACAGTGATATCGAATAAACACTTTTGTCGTGAAATTACAATCCTCGTGTCCGAGTTTCTTTTCTTTCAGTTATCCTCCCCCTTGGTCCGTAAATGTTTTCCAGTATCGTTCTCGGATGAATATCATTTATGCGAGTACATTTTATGACAATATTTTATGTGGAAAATTTGCTTCGCAATGGTAGGGGTTGGAAGTTTTTTTAAGTGGCTTTGAAATTATTCTTTCGAAGTTTTCGAGCTTTTCGTATTTTTTTTGTAATTTGTAATAATATGAAATCAGAAAGTAGTCCAGTGAAATTAGGGGGAAATAATTCTCAGCAAGCTAAATTTTTTTATGAGCCTTTATTCACCGCCGCTAAACGTTTTTTGTGAATATCTCGTTATCTATCAGTTTTACGACAAAAATAGTTATTACGAAATTTGTAGATTAGCAAATTCTCTATGAAAATGATAGCATGAGTTTTTTTGTAGGAGTAACTATATTTATGTATGACGGCTTATAAAATTTCAACCCTTATACTTTTGGCAATGAAAGATCTCGAACCTGGAAATTCAGAAAATTATGAAACTTTCGGGATGTGTAGAGGATATATAGGTATATATTACGCAATTTTTTTACTTCCCAAATTTACTCTGAAAGGGTGAAAGTGACCCTTGAAAATTTTCCGATTTTGTGTTATTATTCGCGAACTGCAAGAGATAAAAAAAAGTTTTCGGGAAAAAGTTACTTCTTTTAATTAGGACTATCATTTGGCAACTTACAGTTCTTGAGTTACAACAGACAATCAGAAAATTGGCGGATTTTCAGGGATCAATTTCACCCCCTTAGAGTGAATAAGCTTAAACTTTAATCTTTGGGGATATGTAGAGTATATACAGGTATGTATTACGCAATTTTGTTTGTTATCCAAATTCACTCTGACCCATACAAAAATTTAGCTTGCTGAGACTTATTCTGCTGCGCTCCAACGCTCTGCTTTAAAACAGATGCATACTAGTTGGCGTTAAATATATAAATCTGCAATACTTACTCATTGATAATTCAAGGTAGCTACTAATAAAGCTACGAATCATGTTTATGATTCAATGATTAACATACTTATTACCTGTTCGATCTACTATTTGAAATTATACTTTTAATACAAAGTGATAAATAAGTAAATGTGTGTGTGCTGCTCAAGCTACGTGTTTATTGAATACGAAACAAGGGTGTAACAGTTGTTGGTAGGCGTATAAACGTAGGCCAAATGTACACTACCTCGAATGAATTTTGCAGTAAATAATATCATAGATTTTACCTACCGGGTGGATAAATTAAACACAGTAAGTCCAAAGCTTGAGATGTTTACGTATATTTAATTCACGACACCATGGTAATTTAACAATTCTGTGTACCATTTCATCCAATTCTCTACAACTCCCGTTTCATTAAGTTAAGGACCAAATACTGTCCGCGCTTAAACAAACTCGGAAAGTTACTCCAAGCCTGATTTCTACTAACTTACAGAGAGACGCAATACCTCACGAAGTTTCGAATAAACTTTACCCGGTTTAAAAGTTAGATCGATGTTATTAAATTTTTATAATACATTTCCATCGCGATATTATACAGTACAGTAAAAAAATTAATTATTAGTGCCGAAAGGAGGTTCCCCTACATTGTTATGCGGTAACATATTCAGCTGGTCCAAGAGGTTCTCCCTCTCACGGAGACAAGCCCACGCCTTCTCCTGCTCTTTCTTCGTCAGCGGTACTTTTCTTTGCTTGGAAAGTATCAGTTTCTTGTAGTGCTCTATCACCTCATTATCCGCCGTGCTTATTTTCCTCTTCAACGCCTGCCGCTTGCTCTCTTCCTGAGCGAGATTCAGCAACCGCTTCAGCTGCGTAACGTTGTGATTGGACAGCGCGCTGAGTTCCTGCTGGCACCTTTTAATTTCCATTAAAATCTCATCGTCCTCTTGGTTCTTCTTCTGCGCGTCTGGTTCCAAGATCCCCTGCTCGACGAGCTCTTTATGCATTCTTAATTCTAAATTAATAGAGTTCTGGATAGTGAGGTCCCTCAGAACCGGCGGGTCACTATCCCTGAAGAGTTTATTGTCCGAGTTATTATTCGCGACGTACACATTCTCCTCTAGCAAGGCAGAGACTAATCTCTGCGTAAGAGGCCCCGCTATACTATGCGCCTTCTTATCGTTCTTCGCCACTAACAGGGACACGTCCGAACGATTCTTCTTCTTCTCTCTGTTCGGGTTCGCCGCGTCTTCTTCCTGCAACAGATCATTATGCGCCCACATTAAGCTGTAGTGTCTACCCAACGGAGGGATTTTTTTAAACTCGCTGATGTCGCCGTGGGTGGCGATCAGCTCCTCCAACAACTTAATATCGTCGGGCATAATGTCCGTGCAGTAGGGATCGACGGACGCCCAGAATTTGTTAGGCGTGTCATTTTTTGGTAAAAGTAACTTTGGCGATTCGGACTTGGAGCCTTCGATTCTCGAGATCTCGTGAACATTTGGAATGACCTGAGAGTTGCTGCTAGCCACAGCCTTCTGTTTAAACAGCTTCGCCGGCAGAGGCGACTGAGTCTTGGCGTTCAGCTCTTTCGGTTTGAATTTCTCCTCCCGGACTTTCTTATCTAGAAGCGAGAGTCCCTTCCCGCTTTTCGATCTTTTATCTCGGCGCTCTTCCGCGGACGACAAATTTGCTATTTCTTCTTGAATCATCCGGTGCCGCACGACGACCGACGACAGCAGCATTTCTAATTCTAACTGCAGCGTATCGAGGTCTTCCATGCCTACGCCTTCCTCCATGTTGCGCAGCAGGATGCTGCTGTACCTTGGGAGGAGCCGACTGTTATCGGCAATTTTTAAAATAGGCAGGGACATCGTTGTTTCCGTGCTTTCTGTACTGGTGTCGGAATTGAGCGCCGAAGGCTGCACGGTTTTCCCGCTCTCTCGCACTTTGACCACGGCTTTCTTGGAGCTCTGCTTCCCTTTGCCAGACATGGTTTGCAGTTTATCGATAAGCAAGTGTGTCGTTATGACGCTGGCTGTTACGCCGAGCCGTTCATTTCCAAGTGGCTTTGTCGTGGCATCGCGCTGCTTCCTCTCTTCTTTTGGTTATCATCGCCATTGCCTACGATAGACTCTCCTATTTAATGCGTAATAAAATTGTGGTTTTCTTAAACTCTGCTTTGAGAATGTGGCGCTCACCTTTTCGGTTCCGACTTCTCAATTTCCATTTGTCAATCACATGGTGCTGTGTGCCTTGGAATGTTAGGTTATGATACGTCCACAACCTGCACAGACAGTGAATTTCTCGATCGCAACTACGATGGAACAGTCTGACCGTTAACTGATTGTATTTCGTCAGGTAAAAAGGGATTTTAGGTTGAAAGATTCAGTTGAAAAATATTGTTTATTTACTGTCTTTGTGCTTGACAAACTTATACGGGAATACTCAGCTCGGGCTGCGCGAGCGCTGTGGAGCGCTGTCTGCCGAGCAGCAGCACTGTCGCGTGCGTGATATTTGTGTATAGTTTGCGCGTATCAACAATAATATGTATATCGCAGGTTTCGGTCTAAAAATCGATTTTATTTTATTTCATTTTTTGAATGTTCAAGCTTTTAGGAATACGTGTTTCAAAGGAGTTTTTGAAATTTGTAGAATTCCCGAAGTTATAGGCATTTTAGTAGCGACAAATGCGTGGGGAACACAGGCCCGGATTAAAGGGGCTAGGGGGCTGCAGCCCCGGGTCCCACTTTCCGAGGGGGACCCCGTTCTAAGTGATTACCTCACTAAACCCCTGTCCCACCCGCTGTTGAATCACGGGGGGCCTCGAAGGTTTGATATGTAACCCCGGGCCCCAAAAATCAACCACGGGGGGGCTTCGAAGGTTTGATAGCCCCGGGCCCCAAAAATCTTAATCCGGGCCTGGGGGGCACGCCGCGCTCGCGTGAAACTTTACGCGCGTTTTTCTCGAAACAGTGTTCTCAAAATCGGTGGAACTTATGTCTTCAAAAGTTATTATCCGACTCGACTGTAACTTTTATTAATTTGAAGAATATACTTCTGGCTCGTGGACAGACCAGTAAAATTAAAAAAAAAATTAAAATTTGTAATTTTTAAAGGCGTTGAAAGGACGAAAAATATAGGGGAAAAGTGATTTCAAACTTCAGATGTCGTTATTTTAAAAAAATCTCATTTTTTGTCATTTTTCTGGTCAGGGTTTGTTTCCATCCATCTCTTTGGTTTAGTGGGCTAAGGTTTTCATGTACAGACTTCAAAAAAATAAAAATGCGCTAAAAAGTAAAAAACATTTTGTTCCCTATTTAATCTAGAGCTATTGTTTTTGCCCGGGTATCCGGGTACTCGGGTACCCGAGTAGACAAAAATTACCCGGCTACCCGGGTAGACAAAAATTACCCGGGTGTCCATGAGATACCCGAGTAAATGAAGTGTGATGAGATATTAGTTGAGAATTTAGATTTGACAGCCGATTGTTTTTCGACTTTCGATCATTTTCGGCTAACCTCAATAATGAACGGAATAAACTTCAAGCAATTCAATGTATATAGTATTGTGTGCGTGTTACGGTTATGAATATTATAATAAAATGTCTTTTGCTCCGAGGGATCGGTGAGTCGTCGGTGTCGGTGGCATTAGGTTAATTCCGCACCGCACCGTAGTATAGTGCGCAACGGTAAGTAGAATAATAAATTCTATACAAGAAATAGTGTGTGACTTCGAATCACGATTCTGTTCGCAACTTAACCTCCACACATTTCTGTTTTGATGTAAAAATACTAATAAATCTACATTTCCAGATAGTAACCAAGCTGAACAAAATGTATGTTCCGACCTGGCAGATGTAATCGGAGTACTTAAATACATTTTTGCCAATTCTGCCAGGTTTTTATATTCGTCCATATACACATCAATTTCTGAAGAACTTGAAATGGTATTATCATTATCTGTATTATTTTCATTAATTGATATATTTCCAATATATTTCCACTCTGTATTTTTTAATCTCTAATAAATTGATTGTTGCGTTGGGGATAAATAGGAATCTTACGATCGGTATGACCATTCATCGATGGCCACAGACATCGAGGACGCTTTAGCAAGCTCCTGTTCAATTTCCTCTCGATTCCCCCGTATAGCTTGGAATTTCTAAGCGTTTCAGAAGAGTTTTGGGGCATGGACATTGGTAATTGGCATCCATGACGGTCATAAAATCTTTAAAACCCACACTATTGCCAAAAGAAATAGGCAGCATGTTTGCCGCAACGACCCTTGCCAATGCCTGAGTTATCTCCTCCTCTTGTTTCGCCGAAAATGAGTGTTTTGTCTGTACCTTATTGGGTACACAATCACTATTATCACCTCTCACAGATTAATCACGACAGTTTAATCTGACACAGGTCATAAACCACATGATTCTTATCTTCAGAGTTTGGACAACGTTAATACAGAGGACCATACCCAGATTTTACATTGAGCCATAAAGAAATTAATCTATAAATAATTGTCAATACTTATTAACTGAAAAACTAATTACTCTATGTACAGTACGTACACAATTAACAAGATACAGATCCGAAATATGATTACATCACTGCAAATAGTACAATGGTTATTATTAAAGTAACAGTAATTCATGTTCACTGAACAACTAAATTAACTAATATCTATTATACTTAGTACCATACAATTAACGAGAATAATATAAATAAACGTTCAACAAATCAAACAAAAGAAACAATTTAACTTAATTGGAAGCTTGGAACACGGAATTAAAATTAAACTTTAATTTTGAACAAAACTATTTCCAGATATGAGTATGTACTATGTAATGTATGCGATTTCGTAGATTTCGATAACACGTCCGTACACTTTGGTTTGCGGCAGCAGAATGAACGCTTTACAAAAATCGATCGTTTAAATGTTTAAAACATATTTTTTTAATTACAAAATGTCCTTAGATAGAGGATAGAAGGATAAGATTAATAAGAGGCAATCCGAGATTCATTAATAAAAGAATTGTTTTAAAATTGGAACTCTCTTCTGTGCCGAGAAGTTAAACACTTATCGAGAGGAAATGTATCGACGAATGGGAATTTATATATTAATATTAATAAATCTCTAATTGGCTCTTAGTATCTAAGGACATTGTGGAATCAACAAAACATGTTTTACACAATCGGTTTTGTAAAGCGTCCATTCTGCATCTGCAAACCAAAATCGCATAGGTATATTACATAGTACATATTCATATCTGGAAATAGTTTTGTCATTATTAAAGTTTAATTTCAATTCCGTGTTCTAAGTTCCAATTAAGTTACATTGTTACTTTTGCTTGTTTTGTTGTATGTTTATTTATAACTTATATTATTCTCGTTAATTGTGTTATTAGTTACTATATATAATAGATATTAGTTAATTAAGTTAATTTAGTTGGTCAGTGAACAGGAATTATTGTTAAATTTAATAATAAATTAATTGTAATTGCACTATTTGCAGTGGTGTAATCATATTTCTGGTTTGTATCTTGTTAATTGTGTATTTTATATAGAGTGGTAATTAGTTTTTAAGTTAAAAAGTATTGACAATTATTTACAGATTATTATCAAAGAACATGGCTCAACCCGCTCAACGTAAAAGCTGGGTATGGAGTTTTGTTACGTTATCGGACGACAAAAGTCATGTAATTTGTGACTTGTGCCGCGTACAATTGTCTTATGGTGGCTCGACATCGGCCAGTGCACGACATTTGCGTGCGAAGCACATTGAAGAGTGCCCTGGTGCATCAGTTAATGAACCAGCACTTGAATATCGTTGTTGCTCATTGTGAACCTACACCCAACAAAGTATTTCGAAAAGGGCCATTTTCAGCTAAACGCCAAGAGGACATAAGGCAGGCACTGGCGCGGATGATAAGTACCAACATGCTGCCCATCTCATTTGCGGACAGCGCCGGATTTGCAAAATTCATGGGAGTGGTTGAACCACAATATGAATGCCCTTGCCCGACCACAATTTTAAAGCGATTGCAACTTACGTATAAGGAAAAGAGGGAGAAAATTGAAAAACAAATTGAGGACGCGTCATCGGTATCGGTGACCATCGATGGATGGTCGTCGCGTAAGCAGGACTCCTATCTGTCATTAACAGTGCATTTTATTACAGGCAATTGGGAGATGAAAAATTATACACTTTGCACCCAGGATATAGAGGGAAGACATACGGCAGAAAACATCACAGCTGTCACAATAACAATGCAGGAAGAATGGAACATAGCAGAGATATTAATTGCTGTAGTGCATGATAATGCAAGTAACATGCATGCATCGGCCAATTTATTAGATAATTTAAAATACAGCGTTTCGTGTGCTGCATATACTCTACAATTAGCAATAAAAGATGCGCTTGATATAATTGGTAAATTTACAGATATGATAAAGAAAGGCAGTAAAATCGTGCAACATTTCTATCATTCCAATTTGGCGACATCTGCATTGCAAGAGGCCCAGAAGCAACACAAATTACCTGAACTGAAATTAATTCAATCGTGCCCAACCCGGTGGAATTCAACGTACAGTATGTGTGACCGTCTTTTACGTAATCGGGAAGTAATTCATTCTGTTTTAAGTAATAGAAAAATAACAAAATTAAACGTAGCCTTGAAGCTTGATATGGCATTATCTGATTGGGAAGTTCTGGGTGAAATTATCGCAATTTTAGAACCATTTAATTTAGCGACCGAAGTATTATGTTCCGAAACTAAGGTAACCATTTCCTTAGTTCTGCCAATCATTCATGGCTTAATTAATAATCATTTAAATGACATTAATATGGACACAGTAGAAGCTAAGGAATTTAAGAATATTTTAAGAACCTCCCTTGCTCGTAGATTCGATATACATTCATATATTGAGAGTGCCCATCAAATTGCTTGTTTTCTCGACCCTAGAAGCAAAGATTTGACTTTTGAAAACATTGAAATAAAAAATATAATTATAAATTCTATTCGGGATAGGATTAGAAATTTGTCAATAAACGAAAATAATACTGATAATGGTAAAACAATGCCAAGTGCTTTGGATTTTATATATAAAAAAAAAAATTCTAACAATAGTGATTCAGAAATTGACATGTATTTATTAGAACCACAAATAGATCATAATTCAGACCCATTGCCGTGGTGGAAGGCTCATGCGGGCAAATATAAAAGATTGACAGAATTGGCAAAAATGTATTTAAGTATTCCGGCTACGTCTGCCAGTTCGGAGCGCACATTTTCTTCTGCTGGAAATATTGTTACGACAAAATGTACAGGTTTACTACCTGAAAATGTAGATTTATTAGTATTTTTACATCAAAATAGAAACGTGTACAGCCATACATACATTAGATGCATTATCATGGACCATGGCGTTCACTATACTACTAATATTCCATTCTCTATTATATGATGACTAAATTCTCCCCCGAAAAACGATCTTCCATGAAGTGTGTGCAAAGTGTATAATTTTTTCTCTCGATACCTGGAGTATGCGCCCTAGTTAAGGATAGGAATTGTATGTAAAACAATGAGATTAAATATTTGTAAATAGAACCATAAGAATGAGATTTGTTGATCAAACAAATGTATTTAATGTATTTAATGTATTTAACAATCGAATATAAAAAATTGGAATCCTCATTTCAAACTAATAAACGTGCTGTTTTATTTATTTCTGAAATAAATTGTTTTATCTTAAGTCTCACTAAAGACAGCGGAAGGCCCGCTAAACAGATCTAGCCGCAACAAACTCCGACAAATGATGTGAACGAAAACCCAAAACCAGTGCATTTTCCTAGGATTTTCCGAGTTTTACTTTGCATCGACTGAGGGAGTTGGTTGTGATTAGAAAAGAGTGCATCAATGCCAGGTCTATATATTTTAATTTATATTTTCGGAATGAGCCGCTTACGGTACCCGTGACTCCTCTACTCTTAAGCTTTCCAATGGTGTATCATACTCCCTAGTGGGAAACGTTATATCGGGCTTTTAACAACATTGAATGATAAATGTTACGTCAGATTCGGGCTTCTACAGTAACAGTATGGCTTATTTAAATATAAAGACACACTAATAGGGGCAGGCACTGCAATAGAGCGAACTACCATATTGTAAGTGCAAAGGACGTTGACAGTTCGCAATTTTCACATTCTGATACAGAATGTGTTCTGCGGACAATACCACATTTAATTGCTTGAAGTTTATTCCGTTTATTATTGAGGTTAGCCGAAAATGATCGAAAGTCGAAAAACGATCGGCTGTCAAATCTAAATTCTTCACTATCTCATCACACTTCATTTACTCGGGTATCTCATGGACACCCGGGTAATTTTTGTCTACCCGGGTAGTCGGGTATCCTACGGGTACCCGGGTACTCGAGTAATTTTTTTCTACCCGGGGTCTCACCGGGTACTCGAGTAATTTTTTTCTACCCGGGGTCTCACCGGGTACCCGGGTACTCGAGTAATTTTTTTCTACCCGGGGTCTCACCGGGTACCCGGGTACTCGAGTAATTTTTTTCTACCCGGGGTCTCACCGGGTACCCGGGTATTCGAGTAATTTTTTTCTACCCGGGGTCTCACCGGGTACTCGAGTAGGGCGGGTAGTAAGAGCTCTGATTTAATCTACGACACATTTGCACTGTGTAAATCTGGCGCCGACTTAAAAAAATTGAGGGTCGTAGATTAAATAAGGAACGATATTATTTTTTACTTTTTAGCACACTT
Source organism: Andrena chrysosceles (assembly GCA_963855975.1). Classification (NCBI taxonomy): domain Eukaryota; kingdom Metazoa; phylum Arthropoda; class Insecta; order Hymenoptera; family Andrenidae; genus Andrena; species Andrena chrysosceles. The sequence continues at coordinate 33,749,334 of OY979767.1, read as the reverse complement.
TTACTTTTTTGAAATCGAGTAAACTCAGAACAATAGAGGCTGAGGTCTGCAAACGCATTGTTGGACGTGGCCGAAACCACAACGTCGAGCCCGTCGACATCAACAAAAGAACGAGACGATCGCCGGCTGACGAAGGCAGTCTCCTGCAGTGATAGGCAAAAAATTATTTGAAATAAAAATTTCATACACAAATTTTTATTTCAAATAATTTTTTGCCCATCTCTGATCTCCTGCAGTCGCTCGCATGGGACGGTCATGTTGAGCATTTTATGTATTCCAAACCTTAAATACATTCACTTCTTGCATTCTAAATACCGTACTCCTTTCCTCTCCTATGCTATTCAGTTTCCTCCGTCAAATAAAAAACTTTGATATGAAACATTTTTTGTTTGTTCAATAGTTACAAAAATAATGGCGTGTGAAAAACAATATACGAACAAATCGGACATACTGTATAAACTTACTGAAACATCCGAACGCCAGTTATCGTCAGTTAGTATACAGTTCACACAGACGAATTTTTCTAATAATTATGGACGAGAATGAATTCCTTTTTCAAAAAATATGTATCCAATATTTTTGGCTACTCTACAGACTTGCAAAATTGCACCAAAATCGGTGTGTACGAGTTCGATATGTCCCTTTTAAATAATATAGTAGAGTAGAAGGATATTATTATTATTATTATTATATGTCTGTATTATATCATATAGACCATCATTAATGTATGCGCAAACACATGATGAATGGGTGATATCAGCAACAGGTGTTTTTAAAAAACATTAAAGCACTCTTTTTACAAATTACGTTATTACAAGCGAATGAAATTTGTTTTGCGTTAAATAAACCGGAATAGGACAGCAAGGTTAAAAGGCGAATGTGATATCCTTTAATGTTCATCCTTCTTTCTCTTCCGTTGAACGGAATATGTTCATAAGACGATTTTTAAATTGTTACTCTAACCGAAACATTTGTAAATCGCGGGCTTCGACTTTTAAAACATAACCTAGTTTTAGCCGTGCTGGATTCTAATTCTTTCCACGCGTAGCGTTACAATCTGTTTCGAGACTTCACCGGTAACGTTGCATGCGACACTAAAATGGTAAGGGGGTCCTAAGACCCCCCAACCGGTGACAGAAATTGTATACATACATTGGTTGATAGGTCTATTCTATACCTCGTCTGTGATAAAATACAATATTCCATTTGATTTCTCAGTGGATACGATAAACTCTGCCGATAAGGAAGTTTCAACTTATAACAATGATTCCCGGGTTCACCATCAGAGGACCAAATGCAATTGCTCCTCACAAGTGCTAATCAAGCAGTGGTGTTCAACTCGGCTGTTCAGACTCCTCGAAGGACAAATCTGTTTATTTGGGAGTCTGTAAATTAGTAAAGATAAAATATCGCTGAAGAAATATATATCTTAGTTGGATTTTATATCGAAAACTGTATAATCGTTATCCACACGGAAGGAGAAGAATTCAATCTATAGGTCAGAGAACTTTAATTATATGTTTAGAAAAAGTTATGACAATACTGTGGATAACAACTTTCCCACAAGCAGTGGCTGCATAAAGTTTACGCATTTCAAACAGTCAAAGGCGATACTAGAATCGTTCAGGATGATGACCGTAGTCGACTGATTAATTAAACTCAGGTTCACCAACCGACGTTCACAACCGAACCACATTTTTGTCTATTGATTAATTGATTTACTCCCGACCACAAAAGACGGAGGACACAGTTTAATCAGTATGGACAGAAATACTGGGAGAAGGTACGAAGAGGAGACAACCGATCAGCCTGTAGACTACGGTAAAAAGTATACCGAGAGGAAAACCGTAACTCAGAATCGTTCCATCGACGACTCAACTCGGAGCGATCGATCCTGCAAAAAGGAGTTCGGAGAACGCGACTCCAAAGTAGACCTGTTCGGAGATTACGCAGAGACCGACCTCGACCAGCCCACAGACTACAGCCTCCGATATGCCGAAGACGATACAGACGACGACGAGAAACAGAGTCCCGAGTACTTTCCAGGAAGCGTTCAAGAGGATACCGTAAAGACATACTGCACCGAAGGAACTCCCTACGAGACGCCTTTCAACTTCTCCACCGCTACTTCGATGTCCGATTTGCGATTGGAAGACACGAAGGAACCTATCGATTCGCAGAAGAAGCATAATAAGAAAACCCACGAGCTTGTTCGCAAGGAGGACATGGCGTTCGAACGCACCCTCCCCATTAACTGTAACGAAGGTCGCTCGCATCTCGTTGAGAAAGAATTAGAGACCCCTAAGACTTCGCAGACACACAAGTCCAGCCGCCTTTCCCCTGAGAAGTTGCTGGATTATTATCAAGCTGGAGCGTCCGACGGTTTCTCTCGTGCTAACTCGTTGACCTCCCTTGGCAGTGCGACGACGCAGAGAAATAACGTCAGTAATACCTCGAAAGCATCTCCCAGCGATTCAGCGGATAAAATTGATGCTGGGTCGGAGAGAACGGATCGCAGTGGGAATGCGAGTTCTAACGCGAGTGGGCTACGCATGCCTGGGGAAGTTGATAGCCCGACGGAAGGGAAAAGCAATCCGAGAGTCGTAGATAAAGAAGGTTCGTCGTGGGTCTATTGTATTATTCACTGAGCTTTGTTGAACGTTGTGGGAGATTATATTGGTATTTGTTTCAGGGAAGATGGTGACGTTCAGTAGACAGGACTATTATGCAGAGCAAACGCCGTTAATGTTCTCTCGATGCAGCTCCCTTGGCTCGCTGAGCGGCTTTGAACAGCATTCCATCCATGACGATCGTAGCTCTATCATTAGTGACTTCAGGTAATTATCGCAAAGAGTTATTTTGAGAAGAGGTTTACAGTAATTGTATTTATCTTTGAACAGCCGCAGGACCAGTGGCGTTGTGTCGCCAAGCGAGCTGCCAGATTCGCCTACGCAAACCATTCCACCCAGTCCCCGCAATCACAAGAGTCAGGATTTCATAAGTAAAATGCCAGAGGAAGCAGTAAGACCACCGGTTCGACACTTATGTATGCAATACCATTGATCGCCAGTGAAAGAGATAGTAATAGCAATAATAATGAGAATTATAGGAATTTCTATTCGAGCAGTGTTCCACACTCAGTTCATTCTTCGTTTCTGCGTTTTAAATGAGGATATTTTCCAGCGTACTCGAAGTGCCATGCGCCACGGACGAGCGTTTTCGAGGACGACATTGCGACGTTTAAAGAGGAGTCCACGCCGATTGAATTCTCCACCGCCACTAGTCTCAGTTCTCTTACGATCGACGACGAGCTGAAGGTAACGAACAGCTCTAAATCGCGGTCCGAGTTGAAGGAAGCTGCGACTGAGCTTGCTAAAGAGATCAAGGAGGAAGCTACGGAGAAAGCGGGGAATGTGGAAACTGAGAAGGACCAGGAGCAAGTGAGCGATGGTGATGAGGATGACGAAGACATGCTGGCTGCGTGCATCAGCATGGGGATACAGAATAATAGGTAGCGATGGTGATTCTTTAGATAATTAGAGTTCTGTTCCTGATTTTTCGATATATTTCATGTCTCGAGAAATCAAGAATCAGATCAGATTTCTCTAGAATTCTTGAGAATTCTGCGTCGGGGATTTTTAAAAATGTGGCTTCTTTTTAATCTTTTTGGAATCCTTACTTTCAGTTGTTTTTTTCTTCAGATTTTAGCTGTATTGCTTTTTGGGAAAGGTATGAAGAGCACTTGGTCACTTTTAAAAAAATTTCTTCAACTTGCGATAGTTCCACGGGGAGTATGAAATTTTATACGCAAATTCTATTTACACAAGTCGTAAGCGGTTACGTTCCTGTGTAAAAAAAGGGTAATAAATTTCTTGTGCGATTTTTTTGGCCGAGTTATTCAACTTTGAAGCAAAAACTGTTATTTTACTTTAGTTGATTCTAGCAAGTGGAGGAATCATCGTAGGAAAAAGCAATAGAAAGATCAGTCTTTCCTCTTTAAGATGTATCTATGACTTTTTTGATTCGGTTAACATTTCGGTCTGCGATGTCCTTTCGAAAATATGCTTAAAAATTGTACAAATTCCAACTCTTATCTCATTTTAAAGCGGAGAGTCTGCCGATTATTACCACCGGAACCCACTGCGATAATTTTTTACCTGTGGCCTTTAAGTTTGAAGTTACCATTTAAATGGAATTTGTGTAAAAATTTCATACTCCTAGTGGAACTTCCGCAAGTGAAGAAATTTTTTTAAAAGTGACCAAGTGCTCTTTATATCGTTATAACTTTGCCGAAAAGCAATACAGCTAAAATCTGAAAAGCAGCTGAAAGTAGGGATTCCACGCTTTCAAAGAATATTTTCCAAATATCGATACGATTATTTTTGCCGGAGTTATGACCATGTGAACTTATCTCTATTTTTCAGGTTCCTAGAGATGATCCTTTAATTAATGTGAAGAGTGTATCACTAATAAGATTTATTATAAATTGTAGATGTGTTTATACGTTTGCGATTAACTAGTAATACACCATTTGAACTAGCTAGAAATTCTGGAGGTTTATAATAATTTTCCTAGACTTAAGTTCCTCGCGAAATATTGCACTTTCTCGAGAAATAAGAAATAAAGAATTATAAAATTTCTCGACAAAGAATTCTCGACTAAATTAGAGTCTTCAATACTTTTAAATGTACAGGTACAGGCAGTCCTTCAAAACATCCACCGTCCAGAAGCCTGTACAGCCTGAGCCGTCTAACATGTTGACACGATGTCAGAGAACTACTGTTTCGAACAGATTGGAACCTCGCGTTCCTGTTAGTAGCGGAGACACCCCAGCGACTGCTTCGAAAGCGACTAAAAATGACATAGAAGTGGTCGCTGCTCCAGACACGGTGCACGTATATTGCACAGAAGACACACCGGCAGATATTTCTCCGGTAGGGTCGCAGTCGAATCTCTCCGCGTTGTCCATGCCAAGTGTTCAAGAGAACGTCGAGAGGGTGGAGGAGACCAAATCCTCTAGCGAGGTTGAGAGCCATAGAAACGACTTGTCAGACGAGAGTTCTAATCTTTCCGGCGAAGACGAGAAGATTCTTGACGCGTGCATTCAATCAGGAATACCTAAGGTAATTATCCTAAAAGGCAGCGTTTGTATGTTTTCACGCCAGAGATGGGCACAGATAAATTATCTCTATTCGTTATTTGAAGCTTCGAATAACACGATTTATCTTTATTCGAAACACCACGGATAAATACATTTATTTGAAGTGATTTATTCGACGGCGAAAGATAATTTTTTTATTCGAAGAACTTTTATTCGAATAAGGTTTTCATCTTGATCCGTATGTTATTCGACTTTTATTCGACGTCTCGAATAATGAATAAAGGTAAATTATCTTTTATTCGACTCGTTTTTTAAATAATTCTTTATTTAGACAATGCTCACCTCTGATTTTAAGCTGATTGTTTCTCCTTCGGTTGCAGGTTCGTCAGATAACTCCACCTCCGACCAGTTGCATTCCCTTTATGCAGAAAGCAGAGGTAGCGACGCAGAGATTCAACATATGCGGCACACCCTCGTCGTCTCCCGTCGAAAGTGGCAACAAGAACCCGATTCTTGGTAAAGCAACACGTCGCCCCACGCTGGAGCACGACAACGAGCTCTCCGACGACAGTCCCAATCACACTGACGACGAAGCCATTCTGAGCGAGTGCATAAGATCAGCAATGCCCAAGGTTCCTCTAGCGAACTCGAGAAGCTACTGAATTCTAATGTCACTAGCTAACGCTCCGTTTAAATTCCAGGTGAGACTGAACATCTCGACTCTGATGGGACAATCGTTGCCACAGACGATGGATAAATCTAAATTAATCGCGCCACGGAAGCCACCCTCTTCTGTCTCATTCCGTCAGCCAGAATATTCGAAGCAGAGTAAGCACCAGCCTAAGAAGCCGGCAGTCTTCGAAGACAGTTTGAGTCTCTCCGAGGAGGAGGAGGACATTATGCTGGCTCAGTGCATCAAGTCGGGCATGCCAAAGGTGAGGATAGATATCTTCAAAATAAACTCCGCGATCTATAAGTCTAAACTTATCATAATTTCCAGGCGCTCAATGCTTCGTCGAATTCGTCTTTAGTAGCCGCGAAGAAACAGCCGGAGCAGTATTCGAAGGCTAGGTCCGCATCCAGCGTTTCGCCCTTCTACGTAAACAAGCCTTACTCCGCGAGGAGTGCGCAGATGCAATCTACTCGCAAGCCTGACGAAAGCGACGCACCTGTTTTGGGAGGAAGCTCCTGCTCCTTCCACGCTGCGAAAGCGCCGGAAGCCAGAAGGCACCCGGTTAAAAATGGGATCGCTTCGTACGAAAGAGCAAGCTTGCCGACGTGTAACAGTAGGAAGCATTCGGACTCCGATCATGGCAGCGTGAACGAGAACGGTTCGAGCGGTGGCTCGCGCTCCCAAGCCCCCAATTGCAGGTCCCCAATCTCTAATGGGACAGACAACGACGACGATGAGCCATGCCGCGCTACAGCGAAGTCGAACGTGGGGCCATCTCGACACAGCTCTGTTAGCTCCCTCAGCGAAGAAGGCTCCCTGGGCTCCATAGAGGAGTGGGCTTTGCTGGAGCTCTGCATCAGCTCCGGCATGCCCAGGAACAAGTACCGCCTCAAGGGGATGAAGGCTGCTGAAGGCAGCAATCACGAGGAACGCGACACGATAGCCGAAGATAATTATTCGATATGCAGCTACAATTCCTACGTCTGCAAAACCTAAGCACTTTGCGCGTGTTCTGGCTTTGTTCTGCTTATCTGTCGGAAGACTGAACACTTTTTTACAGTAATTGAGAGTGGAGGCGAGGCAGAGAAAATTTTAATAAGGAGCTTAGATAGATTTTACGCGTAGGGCGGTCCTAGAGGGAAGCCGCGAGGCTTTTCTAAGCGAAGATAGAGCGAAGGATGTTTGCATGATTCTGGATTGTTACTAGTTGAGGTTCGCGAATCATGTTGATGAAATGTTGGAATACTATTTAGCTTAATTAGTAATCGTAGTAATATTGATCATGTTAACGCGCTGCTTTAAATAATTGGAGGATCGCCTACTCGAATATTGCCCGGTAAGGTACTGCCAGTATTTTTATTCAATCCATCCATATTTAGTTCCTTCGGACTCTCCTGGATTCTCCAATTGTTTCGAGCGACAGATTTTTTCTAAGAGAAGATACTCGGAGCTGAAGTAGCAACGCGAACGGGTGGCGCCAGGATTGCCGAATCCGTAGAGCACGGCATTACGAGAGCCAGATTTTTGTTACTTTCCAGCTGAGACTCTTATCTCACACGTATCTTGCCCCGCGAGACATTTTAGCTTTGTTTCAGCCTTGTGCAGTTTTTATCGTCCGTAATGAATTAAGCATCACTCATTTCTGTCGCGGCGCGCGATACTGTTTTCGAGAGGGGAGGGGGGGAACGCGCGCCGCTAGAGGCGAAGAGATTTTATTTACATGGCTCTGCTTAGGCGCTTTTTTAATCGCTAGGATTTTTTCTTAGTCGCACAGCGCGAAGTTTGGAGGCCTGTTGATTTAACGATAACCGCGGCAACACGCGGCTGACTGTATTTCGTATTTCGCAGTTAAGAGACTCGATTGTTATATGATTATAGCATTAATAATAAAGTTTCAGACTCTCGATTTATTATAAAAATATGCGACTTCTCTTCTAGGGTGCACGGTGACCCAGGAAATTGGACATTTTTAATGCCCTGCCTCCTTCTCCGCTCCCTGCCCCTCGGGTTTTCCGTGAATTGCGTGCATATGTGCGGTAATGTTTAGAGCCTGGAAGATATACCGCAATATTGCGGATTTATGGCATAAAGGAACGCGCACCGTAATTCATTGTCGAGTACGAATTTGTAGATAGCAATCGTTGCACCGGGGCATCAATTCTCAGACAGGAAGAGCAGGGTGCACCGTTTGGAAAGAAAATTATAGCCATCAGTGTAGCGTGGCCTGTATTAAACTGCAAGAGGCTTATTGTGTTATTGAGAGGCTTAAGGGAGGAATCCCATTTTATGGGCTAAAAACATAGCAAAATTTAGGAATATTTTTTAAAGAACTAACATTTCGATTCATCTGAAATTTGGACCATGTTTCATTTTTAATAATAAATATAGAAGTTATGCGTCACGCCGCGTAAAACTTGTCGCCCGCTGGTGTGCATGATATTTACCTTCCACGTAATCTGAAACAGAAAAATGAAACGGCGCTTTCCTTTGTACATATGTAGCTTCAATTTGATGAACAACAGCACCGCTAAGTTATATACTTTTTTTTAATATTGGCGCAAAATTGGATCGTAAGAATTAAAGCTTCAGACCTTTAAGTTTGAAAACTCCCCACACCGTTCAATAACTTTTTTCGATCATGCATAACTACAATATTTATGGATAAAAATTAATAAAAAAAAACCTGTAGCTTCAAAGATGCATCAAAGCATGGTCCAAATTTCAGATAAATCGATTCGCTGGATTTTTTAAAAAAAATCCCAAATTTTGCTATGTTTTTAGCCCATAGAATGGGATTCCCCCGTTAAGCTGCGTAGAATTCTCTTCCTTCTCTTCAATACTTCATATCGATTTTCATATTATCTTCAATCGCTCACTAAAATATTTTCAGCGATTGTCATGTCCTTCATTATTATTATTTCTTGTGACTCCTAAAGCTGCTTCAGCTTCGCTGCAGAAGATGATTACTTCTTCCGGAATTTCCTTAAGTTGATCAGCAATTATCCAAGCGCAAAGAACTTCACAGCTCATTTCTCTTCAAGGATGCAGTTTGAAGTTCCACGCCTTCCGATGATCCATCGCTTGCGACTTGTCCTGTACAGGAGCATATCAGCGATGCTCAGGATTCAGTCCCAAATACTTTGCTGTGTAGCCAGTTGCTGCATCAGAATTTTTTTTAAATGGATTTGATTTGGTAGGTTTACGAACAAATGACGGTCGAAGCGTCGTCATGCAGCCCTAGAGTTCATTGTGATTACAGACCAGGGTCGCTGGAGCAGAAAAGGTGCCGCCTTTTGACCGCTACCTTGCCGTTCGATGTAATGACCACCTGCCTGGCACCTTAGCCTATTTCCTGCGCCTATAAGTCTTCATATAGCCTAGGTCGAGCCTTTACAAGTGCACTGTAAAGTCTCCGGGTAGTGCGCTCGCGTTCCTTGTAACGTTCCCAAAGGGCGAGCCCACGCTTAGAAGATTACCATTCAACAGTGGAGAAGATTTCAAAGTAACTTCAGCCTGGGACTTTGGTAGACAAGATGTTCCTCGAAAGAAGAAAGTTCAAAGTGTCTGGTACGGTGCTGCTGGAAGTAGAAGAAAAGAAGTAGAGAAAAAAGCAGAGTAGCCTTGAGAACAAGTTCCTTCCGAAGCGAAGTCCTTAATCTCGCATTCCTTTAATTCTGGCGATTAAGAGTCAAAGCCGATGGCATTGATATGCTTACTTTACATACTCCTTTTCTCCCCGCGTACAACTTCAATACCCAAGTAGTACAAACACCAGCGTTAGCTGACCAGTGGACTCCAAGTTAATAGTATCGCTTTGGATTATCCTCGAACTAGTAATACCACCAGCGAATATCTGCGAAGCAAACCGAAGACAGTGAAGAACAGTGCCAACGTCTAACTAAAGCTTCGCAAGAGTTTCATCCACACCCCAACCTAACCCCCTACCTTTATTCCAATCGCTACCACCTACAGGATGCTCCTTCAAGCGCAGATGCACCCCCGTGCACTCTACGTGCTTGCACTAGCACTGCTAGTGGGCAACGCTGGATGCGAGGACAGAATAAGGTGGTTCTCAAGCCTGCGTACGGTGCTGAAGAACTGCCCACAGGAGTCCTGGAACAGCTCGGGGCAGGAGGAGTTCCTGGAGAAGTTCCGTCGCTGCGTACAGGAGCGAGCCCTGGCTTCTTTGAACGCTCTTCTTGACAGCGATGTTATTCCAGTCTTCGCTGGCCTGGACTTGGTACGCTTTCAGGAGGATGGAGTGAATTCAACGTACAATGACACCGATAGGTAAATCAAGTAATCTTTAGTTGGACGTAGCGTTGAATTAAACTCTAAGCAGCTTCTGTTCTTTCAGGAAGGAAGAAAGGTTTGAGACTAACTTAGCTGAGAATTATATCACATGTAGTAGGAGACTATATAAAAGGAATGTAGTTGAGTTTATTAAGATGGCTATTATAGTTGGGCAATTGGAAGACATCTGACACTTTGCAGACGTGTAATTTAAGTGGTTCTAATTATGTACAGAGTTTTATGGTACTGAACTTCTTCAGAACTTCTTAATGTAGAAATGTGCGATTTTGGATAAATCGTGGAGGGTTCAGTGACCCCACGTGGGTTCGTCGATCGGTTTGAATAATTGAGAATCCTCCCAGGACGCATCGACGTCAGAGAAAACTTCTGAGAATATTGGACAAGCTCCGGGAACTTCGGGGCAGTCTTCACGCTTCGGAACTCTCCGAAGACTTCGGAAAATGGATGGTAGCTGATTCTTTATTGATCATATTTCTACAGGGCACCGCTTTTTCCTCTTTAAGTATTCTCCGCCCTTTCGCTATTATTAAATTCCCTTGTAATTAATTCAGGCGCAGAGGGGCGTCGCCAGCGAAAGATTCTTCTTCAATAAGCGTGGCACTGCGAGGAATCGAGGGGCAGCTTGCACAAAAAGGTTTCTTCGTAAAAAATACCTGAAAAATCAGGAATAGAATTATTATTTTTCCTTTTGAAGAAACGGTCGGGAAAGTCTTTCTAAAGAATGGGAAATGTGTAGCTCCTATTTTTCGAAGTGGCGCAAGGGTCGGAGAGCTTGAGGTACTCAGAAATTCAGATCATGAGAACTCAGGAATCGTTCAGTGGTATTGGAAACCTATTTGCACCCGCTAGGCGAGATTTATCTCTTCTGTAACGACGCCAATGGAAATTCAGAATCACATTTTACGGGGAAAAAAGAGGGAAGAGATGCTCGTGGAGTTGCACGATTTTTGGGAAGTCGTGTTAGTAGATTTCTGAAGCTGTTTGACATTTGCCAGATCATCTCGTAGGTGGGGAAAATTGTTTGGAGGAGATTTAAGCTGGAAGTAGAACGGGGAAAGAAGAAGAAACTATAATCCGTTTTCTAAGTATTCTGAAAGTTTGGATTTTAATGGAAACACCCTTTATTTTCTAGAAAGAAGCCTCTTTTAAGACCACCATCAATTATTAATTTTCAATATTAATTCCCAACGTTTAATTTGAAACTATTGTAACTTGCAACAGAAAGGGCTTCTTTGGAATCTTTTCTAGCTTGGGTAATTGTAACTTTTCGGAGATCAAAAGGGCTCGCATGTGGAGCACCGTGGGGTCATCGATAACAGTACAGTCGCAGGGTATCAAGTTGCAGATGCAGCGATACGAAGTACTCGCGATTCCGTTTCGCTCTATTTCTTGCGGACAGGAAAAATATCGGAACCTTAATGGAACGACCGGGGAGCGTTTTACAGAGACAAATCTCAAGTCACGCGAGCTCTCGCGCTGAGGAACTTGAAAGAGCCCTTTCTACTCAGGAATATCTTAACGAAGTGTCGTTTAAGGGTAAAACCCTCCCCTCCCCTAAAATTTGTCCAAAAAATGATTTTTTTTATATATATTTAATAGTACATCATCTAAAGAATACCTAATTAAAATTTGGCGTCAAAATTAATGGCCGTTTTTCTCAAAACACGTTTTCTCAAAACTGCGGAAGTCCTAAAAAAAAATAATCGACCGACTTCAAAAATTCTTGCGGGATTTCGTTCTTTACTAAATTCTATAATGGTAACTGTGCGAGCAGTCGTTTTCATTTTATAAACATTTTCGCGCATAAAATTACCGTTTTTATCGATGTGTGTGGTTCAAAAGTCTGCCAACACACGAATTTACAATATTTTGCAGTGACCGTAGAAGATTCTACGAGTAATTTTATAAATTTGAAGAAGTTTATTTTCGTGATTTGTTGATTTCGGATAATTCTACGAAGTGTTAAAAATTTCGCAGATGAACTTTTCTCAGTATTAGATAAAATTTCCAAAAACTATTTTTTATTACCTCCAAAGATGTACAAATACAGCCCAAAAAGTTTATTGACCTTACGACATTTACTTCTTTTTAAATAAAACCCTAAAGATGGCCTATTTCTGGAGTGATTTAACGAGCGGGTAGACTTAATTATACAAACTGGATGAATACCAATTACCTGTGAATATTTAAAATTAATACAAAAACTTCAATTAGTGAACTGTAAGAGTCTCTAACTGGGATTCAGACCCTTTTTATTATTATCCTTCCATTTATTATTTACATCCAGTGTCTCAAACCTTCATTCCACGTTTCTTTCCCCGCAGTGATCCGGGGGATGAAGAAAACTGGACAACAATAATCGTGAAGCGGTTGTTGCGCGTGTTGCGCTCTCACGTGTTCAAAGTGGACGTCGACCGGCTGACCATCATTTCACCTTCCAACAGCTCCAAAACGGAAGTGGGCAATGGCGTGTTCGAAGGTGGGTAGCTCTGCTATTTCACGTTCAACTGGTCTCCAATTGGTGCCCCGCACACGGCATCCGCGGTATCAAATGCAGTCCAATAATTAAGAGAACTGTGTACAAGCTCTAGAAGCAATTCAGAGCGCCAGTAACACGCACGTGGTGTTTTCAGGGCGAAGAAGGCACAGGCGCAGGCACAACCACATGATGCCGCTTCTGATGATGGGCTTCGTGCTAATGGGCTCGATCCTCATACCCATGGGCTTCCAGTTCCTCGCCGTGCTGGGCGGCAAAGCGCTGCTCCTCGCGAAAATGGCACTGATACTCTCCAGCATACAGGGGCTGAAGAAGATCGCGTCGAACGGCGTGAATTACGGACTGTACCACACTCCGGTCGCCGAGGGCTGGCACGAGCGAAGCCATATAGAGCCGCCCCCGCATTTCGATCTACCCTTCCCGCCGCACATGCACCCTTAATCTAAATTTTCCTATACCGGACGAAAAGTCGATTTTCTCGAAAACGAAGCGGAATATCCAAAAATTCTACTCCTTTTCATCGACTTATTTACTTGTCGCCAATCGAAAAGAAAGAGTAACTTTTTTTGATATCGCGCCTCATTTTCGAGAAAATCGACTTTGAAGTTCTTGATGTGTAGGAAAACGTACTTTTAGCTCTTTCTGCATGACGGAGGCCAGAAGGAGTTGGGGCTTGTTCAATTCAGAGAAAGTAATTCCCAATTGGTGGAAATGGTTGTCACAGCTTACCCGGGACAAGGGGGTTTAAGCCCCATTTTAGGGGTGGATGTTGTAACGGAATTATTATTCAATCGGAGCTTTTCCCTGTTGAAGTCTCCGTGGTATATTTAAGCCACTTGCAAGCGGCACGCGGCGAGAGTGAGCCGATTAAGGGGCTCTGCGTGGTTGAGGAAACAATATCGTTATGCTTCAAAGGGGGTTGATGATGGCTGGGATTTTCGAGCAGCCTTCTGCGAGGCCCTTTCGTTTGCTGCGGACTCTGTGTAATGATACTATTTTTATTTAGTGGATGCCGCGCGTTTATCTCGCAAGGATTAAGTTTAAGCTGTATTCCGAGAAGTTTAAATATAGCATATTGCAAAGTAATACCCTGGGAGTAATTCTTTTATGAAAGCATATATTTGAAATGGTAAGCTTGTGATTTTTAGGTGATTTCGAGTGAATAGGCGAGCCACGTTACACTATTTGAAAGTTGGATGATGTCTTTCGACGGTTGAAGTGTGGGACGTTTTACTTGATCAAACAATCGACGACAGAATGATCTAGGTGGGCACGGGCTTGCACGGTGAAGAGCGTGGTAAATCTCGCGGACGTGATTTAATAAAATTCAGAAGCGTCCTAGTGAATAATTCAGTTCTCCATTGAATGCGGCGAATCTATTCTTATATAACGAAGGAGGAGAGGACACTTTTGTATAATCGATACCTACGTAAATACGTTTGCGACGCCATTCTTATTCATAGTCAATTAAAATATTTATTGCACGCTCTGCAGTCCTCGTAACATCGTCCCCATTTATACGCGGGGATTTTTGCAGGATTCCTATTGTTGATCCTGCCAAGATACTGTAATTGATGGGGAAGAAAGCTGCAGGGAACACTTGGAGAAAGCTTGAAAAAACAACTTTGATGTAGAAGAAAGCTCTGCGCGACACTTCAGGGTTGAGGAGGGCTTCGGGGAACAATTTGAAGATAGAAGAAAGCTTCGCAGAAGAATCTGGAGATAAAAGAAAACTTCGGGAAAGACCTTGAGGGCTGAAGGAAGCTTTGAAGTGCAACTTTGAAAAAGAAGGAGCTTTAGGGTACAACTTGGGGGTAAAGAAGGCTGCAAAGATTAATTTGTGGGTGAAGAAAGCTTCAGAGACCAATTTGAGGGCTGAAGAAAGCTTTAAAGACCAATTTGAGGGCTGAAGAAAGCTTCAAAGATCAATTTGGGGAATGAAGAAAGCTTCAAAGACCAATTTGGGGAATGAAGAAAGCTTCAGAGATCAATTTGGAGACTGAAGAAAACTTCAGAAACCAATTTGGGGAATGAAGAAAACTTCAAAGGCCAATTTGGGAAATGAAAAAAGCTTCAAAGACCAATTTGGGGAAGGAAGAAAGCTTCAGAGACCAATTTGAGGGCTGAAGAAAACTTCAGAGACCAATTTGGGGGATGAAGAAAGCTTCAGAGACCAATTTGGCGGATGAAGAAAGCTTCAGAGACCAATTTGGGGAATGAAGAAAGCATCAAAGATCAACTTGCAGGTAGAACAAATCTTCAAATATTAACTTAAAGGTAAAATACAGCTTCAAAGGCCAACTTAAAGGTAAAATGAAGCTTCAAAGACCAACTTAAAGGTAAAAGAAAGTTTCAAATATTAACTTAAAGGTAAAAGGAAGCTTCAAACATCAACGTAACGCTCCAAAATTAACTTAAAGGGAAAATAAAGCTTCAAAGACCAACTCAAAGATAGAAGAAAATTCCAGAGCACCCATTAGCCAACTTAGGTACAGAAAGAAGCTTCCAAGTTTCCTGCAAACATGAAAGAAACCAGCGGAGAGCAGTACAGAAATTTAAACCCATGTACCTATCTTCAGCACCTAATCAAATAAAGGAACTGCAACGCGGCCAAAGGGAAGGAAGAAGCCAGGCGGAATTGGAAGAGCGTATGTAATTGACCGGAAGAGAATGTTTCCTCCAAAAATACTCCGTCCGCAATCGGTACATCCCGCAGCAATTACTCGTTCGGGTAAACATCACGGCCAGAGGCCTTAATTGATCCCAGCTCGCGGAGGGTCGAAGGGGGAAAAGAAACGCAAGCGCCCACGTCGTAACATTTGGCATATGTACACCCTCCTGGCTTCTCACCTACGGTCGCTCATTGTTTGCGCTGTAGCCGAACCGGTGGGATCGTTGTTCTGCTCCTGCGGGAGGTAAATTTATATTGCAGCGCCCGGTGACGAGCTTACTTGTTAACGAGGGTAAACAACTCCTTTCTCTTCTTGGGAACAAGGCGAACAGAAGTAGAGCAAAAGGAAGGAGACGTTAAACGCGTTGTCCATCATCTGCCAGCGCAATAAAAGAAATGGAACGTTGGGTACCCAATAGCTTCTTGGACATAGAGGGAAGCTTTGAGAAGCAATTTGTGGGTGGAGCAATAATTAAAATCTGTAACATAAATTCAGGAAAGATTTTGAAGATGGCAGAACACTTTGAAGTTTACGAAGCTTGTGGGAAGAATTTAAAAATTGAGTAAAGTTCCAAGAGGGTTTGAAGATAGAAGAAAACTTTGGGGAATACAGTTTCTATTTTGGACTTGGAAGAAATATGATTCCTTTAGTGGGTAGAATCTTATAAATGGAATGCAATTGTTGTGTATGAGATTGCGAGCAAAAGTGAGGCAGCACGTTAGAATGGGGAGTCACAGTTATGTATCATTGTTTGTATGCACATTATAAACTCTTCAAGTGTGAAGTAATCAGGTATAAATGTCTGGGCTCGCTCCTCCTCCGCTCTGTTTGCAACTGCAGCTGAAACATAACTTTCAACTTTGTTATCAGCTGTGTTCCCATGATGACAGAAGCTTATTAATTTCACTGAACTGAATTTAATTTACGTCTTCTATAGTTGGGGGAATAATTCTTTGGTATATCACAAGCGTAGAGGGAGAAGAATATGTAGAATGGTACAGAAAATCCAAGTGTTTTGCGATGTTGTTAAATTTTATTTTACATGGAAAGGAGCTTAATGGCGAGTGATTGCGCGGGCGAAAACTCGTCAGTATTTTTCGATCCTGTTACAACGAAACTGCGTTATCGAAATATCGTATTACGCGGGGATTACGTGGGTACTCATGCTGGCCCGCAAAAACGTCACTGATCTCTGGCTGCCAAAATAGCAGCCAAAAAGAGGCTTTATAATAGTTGAAGAAACATTTAAGTGTACGTTTGAATTAAATAATCTCCCAAATAGTGACGGATTTGGAAAAAGGCCCAGGTGACAAACGTTCTGAGGGGCCTTTTTGGGAAAATAAAGAGGTAGTTTACTAAAAACGGGCTACATGTACAGATAAGTACAGAAAAAAATATAATGTTTGCATAAAATCATAATTTTTTTTTAAATAGAGCCCTAGGGGATCTTCTGGGCGGGGGACTATTTTTTCCGAAAAAAAAAATGAAGAGATAGTTGACTAAAAACGGGCTAAATGTACAGAAAAATACAGAAAAAAATATAATGTTTGGAAAAAGTAATACATTTTTTTTGGAAATTGGGCCTTAGGGGGCCTTCTGGGCAGGGCCCCATTTTGCGAGAAAATGAAGAGATTTTTACAAAAAGCTTGGATAAAAAATATAGCGTTTAGATAAAATCATATTTTTTTTAAGGTAGGGCACTTGAATGGGCCTTCTGAACAGGGGCCCAGATGGCAATTGCTCATCGTCCTTCCGTTAAATCCACCACTGCTCCCAAAGTTAAATCACAAAATCCAAAACTGTGTAGCATTTGCACCGATCGATATATTACCGTCACGCTGAAATAAAAAAGCAACGTGAATTTCTACGTTTACCACGAATTGTTCCGCACTCTCAGCATTTCGTATTTACATCACCAGCATTGAAGAAGCAATTACCAAGCGCTCCAAACCTAAAAGCAAGCATTGCACTTCTAAGGTGTCCTTAAACCCCAAACTAATTACAAACTCAAGCTTCCCACCAGGAAACTATATACTCGTACATCGAAGTGCACTAAGTAAACCCTGATACCAAAACAATCAAAGTGCACACATACCACATATTCGCTTCTAAACAGGGCCTTATCTAGCTCTTCCGCAGCTCGTGGCGAAAATGATTTCTGCCGCCCTTTATATTTACCCACAAATAATTATCTTAATATATAAAGCAGAAAGTGTTTGTCTGTCGCCTAAAAACTTTCTCACGGTTAATTCTGGGGTCACAAAATATGTCCCAGTTTATTATACAAATATAATTCAGATGAATGTGACTATTTTCACAAAAAAATAAATAAAACATTTTTTAATAAAATCGGAATCTAAATTTCAGGTGAAGTCGAGTAGTAAAGCTAGTTTTAAAATATAAATATAAAAAAATATATAACTTTATCCAAATACTATATTTTTTTCTACATTTAGCCCGTTTTTAGTAAACTACCTCTTCACTTTCCCAAAAAGTGGGCCCCACCTGTTCCTTTTACCAGTGAGAGGGTATTTGATGAATAACAAAAGCCTTTTATGTTACAAAAAATTGAACATTCCTACATTCCCAATTAACAAATTTTGCCGCCCCCAAAATGGCCCTCCTGCCAGTTGCCCCGCTTGCGCCCCCCCCCCCCCCAAATCGGTCCCTACCTCTAAGATAAATCTCACCAAATCTCCACAAACCAAACCAGAATGTCCATTTGTAAGCTGCCTTTGAATCTTCCTCCCAATTACCAGCTGAAGCCTTCCTCCTCTCCCCAAAGGGCCCTTCTCCGAAACCTTACCCTTTTTCCACTCGAAAGATCAATTCCCACGCCTGCCGCGTGACCGTCCAGCAGCCCTGGGCGGCGCAACTGGTCCCGAAACTTTGCCGCAAAGAAGTTTCCAGCGGAACTGGTCAGGTGCGAGAGAGGGAGGGAGAGAGTTATCAGCGTTATCGTCGCCAGTGAAGTTGCAAGCGTTCGGGGATGCGCAGCGTAGACGAATCGCGGCCTGGACTAGCTGCTATAAGAGGGACGCCGTGCGTCGCGACGCCACACAATCCACAGTTTGTCCTGACCAGTCGCGCGTCCAGCTGAGCGTCCCTGGGGTGAATCGGCGCCGACGAAGAGGACGAAGCGGCACCCGTGCTTCTCAAACTCTACTCAAGGGAGAAGAAGAATGACGTCGGATGGATCCCCGAGCTGGCTGTCCAGGTGGTTGATCGTAGCTGGTCTCTTGGACGCCACTTCCGCCATTATAAAAGGCAACACCGACTATCAACACTATCAGCAACAGGTACAGTGCCCATTTCTTTCTTCCTCGCGCCTGGTCCCTGAAGATTCAGTTTGTGCTCGAGTGGAGCTAAGTATTTTGGAGACTGTTTTGCGGGGGAAATACCCATCTAGGTCTTTTTGAAGAGTAGTTTGTTGCGGAAGGTTGTTTCTTTAATCCTGCAGTGCACACGTGGGGCACAAGTGAACAGTTAAATGAATATAAAAGGGGACGTTTTAAATAAATTGTAGGGGAGATTGGGGGTAGTTTGGGAATTTTTAAAATTTCCTTCTATAGTGTCATGATTTTTGCAACTCTGTTTTTAAACTTTGTTTTGTTTCTGCCTATTTCTTTTTATTTAGTGAAAATAGAGAAAATGGCACAAACAGTTGGACTAATCATGACACTATAGAGGCAATTTTAAAAGTGTCCAAATTATCCCCGGTTTTCATTACCATCAGTGTTGCGCAAAATGTAATCTAATTACAAATTACAAATTAGGATTAAAATGTAATTGTGTAATTGATTTAGGTAGTTGACCACAGTTTTTTCAACTACCTAAATTAACGATTACAGAAAATAATGTGCAATCAATTACACAATTACATTTTAATCAAAATTTGTAAGATGTAATTGGAATACATTTTGCCCAACTCTGGCTACCATATCTTATGTAACTTTCTGTAATTCTGTTTTCATGATATTGAAAGAGATTCGGATACCGCTGGTCCTTGGTGTTAAAGAGACATTTGTTCAATTTTTCTTTTTTTATAAATATTTCTATTAATCAAGATTGAGTGCAGTCTAAAAATATTTCTTTCTCAAAATATCCATGCCTTCGTAGATTTGGAGATATGGGCCTGTGAGGCCCAACGTGTGCGATGGTGAAATTTTCGTGTGCACTGTGGGGTTAAAGTGGAGTATTTTCAATTCTTCCTTTTATGGGCTGGAGAAACTTCTGCGAAGTATATATTGGAGAACTTTATTACTCCTTAATGATAAATGAGAAATAATTATGGACATGGGTATTGCGTTTGTGGTGAACTGAAGTGGTTGTTATGAAATAGAAAATATGAAATAGAAGCCTGGGGGTCGGAAAGTGTTTTCTGGAGGGTTGCCGCGGTTATTTTGACCTTTATTTAGATATATGTATTAATCCTTTAGTGTCCTCACCTAGATCCCGCTGAAGGAAAAATATCCCGCTTTTTTATCGTTAAAAATGGCCTGAATGTATATATTTATATAAAAAAAATTTTTTGTTAGTGGTTAAAATGTATAAGACCAATGAATACAGGGTTCAAGTAGGTCCGGCTTTCTTCAGTGCATAAAACTACGCTAAACATGTACTACTTAAACTGTTGCAAACAGCGAATTACGAAAACAAACAGCAAAAAAAAAGAATGTTTGGCACTAAAGGGTTGAGATAGTTAAATATTATGTTAGAATTATATTCCGAATACTTATTTTTAATGCGTCTTCCTTTTTTTTATATTAAATTTACCTGATATGGGGGTTGCAGGTTATTTGAATATTATAAAAGGGGGTCGTATCTCGAGAAAGGTTGGAAAACTTTCCTATAGGAGTTTCTCAAAAGCATTTTAAGACAAAAGAAACGCAACAGTTACTATGTATTCTATTTTGATCCCATCCCCCGGTGAATTTACCCTTAAAATTGCAAATTTGGGCAAAAGAATTGCGCCCAAAGGATATTGAAATTTAGGAAGCCATTATAGTCAGAGAACTCAGCGTTCCACCCTGATACAATTACACGCCCCAGTGCACCCACCTCGCTGTGCTCCTATTACTCCCTCGCGCCCCTAAAAAAGGTATCAATAACGAAGTTTCCATCGATCATTATCCGGGCACTGCTTACACCCCCCTCCCCTCTGTCGCAGCAATTAGCTGCACGTGTACTTCAAAGCGACCGGAGACACGTAAGGCCTCCGTCAGGTGTCCCTTTACTGCATCCTCCAACACAGGCTTCCTCCACTCCCCCCGGACCAAAAACAGCGAAACCGCGTCCGCAACATGCTCCGCTGCAGAATCCACAATACCGAAGTATCTAAAAACCATCGAACCAGCGGCGGTGGCCGTGATGGATACACAGGTTCTCATTCGATCACCGAAGGCAATCACGGGGGCGGCGTTCTGGGGAAGGATGGGTGACCGTTTTTCTCTTGGGACCCTATAATAACAGATAGGATTGTGTGTGGTGTTTACCTACCCCCCACCCTATAAAATAGTATTAATTATTAATTAAAAGGATGAGGATAAAGGATTATGGGTCTGAAAAACCCGATAATTAAAGGATTATGGGTCTTGAAAACCCCCGATAAAATTTGGAGAGAGAAAGGGGGTGGGAGTAAAAAATTGACTATAAGAGTAGTTAGTAGTAATAGTAGTTAAAGTAAGTTCGATGGGCAGAGTATAAGCAGCAAAATAGCTGCATCGCCACATTCTGTGTATCACTAGTAGTGAGTGGCAGTGTGCACAGGAAAACCATAATAAATAAAAATTAAAACCATCATTCTTTCCTCGCGCCCCCCGAATAAGACCCCACAGGGTGTGGTTGCGTATTATAGGGCGAGCCTTAATATTCCCCAGCGATTTTGCCACGGGATCCCAGAGAATCGTAGGTGTCGGGGCGCAATTCCTCTTCGTTAATCAGATTACCTCTCGCCGCCCGGCTGAACAAAGAGAAATCGACTTCTCCGCGCTGAAGATCAACGCTTGCGAACCGCTTTCCGTGCCGCGGGCGTGCAACGGGGAACTCCGTCTTCTGCCTCCTCCACCGCGAGGTACCATTTTCCTCTGCTTTAGTTCGCACCTCTCGAAGCGGTTCTCTGAGTAATCCTCGAGATTTAATTTTAGAATGTTTCAAAAAGACGAGGAAGTATCGAGGAGTGCTAAGTGGTGACAAGTTGCCGGATCACCGTGGAACTTCGCGAAAATATTATTCCTCCCAGCAAAGATTCCAAGGCGGACGCTCCGCAATCTTTCGCGCGTCCCAAAGCCCCTTATCGAAGGCGGCGTTAGGTCTGGCGACCTGCAAAGTGAAATTGCTTGTTGTCAGTGTAAACGCAATTTATGTACGGTCGGGTAACATGCAGAAATGCCACTGTACTTGGCCGCTCCAGCTGGCAAGGTAACTTGGGACGGTGTAGGGGACTTGCGAGTGGTGTTGTAGGAATATTATTCGAATCCGTGGTCTTGGCGGGGCTCGAGGGGATCGGTTGCGAGGTGGATCTAACAGGACCGCGAAAATTATATGAGGTCGCTGTGATAATGTGTAAGGAGGTGGTGATCTTGATTAATCGATCTGCGTGGTGAGGGAAGAATGCTTAACTGGAAATGTGGATTAGTAGAATTTGCATTAAGAAAGTTCTACTGTGGTTCATGGAGATTAGGGAGATAAATGAATGGGGACGTTTTTTAGAAGCTTCTTAGTAGGATTTATACAAAAACCGGTTTTTGAATTCCATTATTCCCCAAAACCGCTTAACCCAGTTTTCGAATTTTCACAAAAAATATAATTAAAATAGTAAATACATATTTTTACTTTTTTTTTAAATTTTCAGTTTTTTTAATATTTATGGAATTACAAAAATATAATAAAATAAAATATACTCTACTTATACAAAACCAAATACAGAAAAAAAATCCGTATAAATCCGTGCAATTTTTGAGTTGACTTAATATTTATGGATCTACAAAAATATAACACATTTTTACATATTAATTCTAGTATATAAATCCGGGTTTTTAATTTAAAAACTGGTTTTTGAATTTTACAAATTTATATAAAATAGAAATTGTTTTTAAATCTGGTTTTTGAAAACCGACAAACCCTACTTCTTAGTTTGGGTTAATTAGCAACGGTGTTTTATAATATTTATTATTGTTTCACGGGGACGTTTTATGGAAAATGAATGGGTATTCGTTAGTCAATAATATTGATTCGGGCTTCGTTAACTTTTGAAAATAGTAATTGTACTTCGTTTGACTTCTATTCGCTGATCCACACACATACATTACTTCAGTCTAATTCTATTTTGTACATACAAACTTTCAATGAAATCGAATGAAACCAACTTCACCAAAAAATGATGACCAACTTCCACATTCAAATGTTTAAAAATCGCCCACTTAAATGGTGCCAAAGGAAAGTACAAAATTAGCAGCGTACACTGCGAACGATTTTATACTTTTTTCTTATCTGGCTTTCGAGAGTTTCGATTCACGAAAACGGGGGATATTATTTTTTGTGCCTCAACTGTACAAAATTTTTTTTATTTAATCTAATTCTTCATCAATATATTCCCGTCCCTCTTCACTTCCAACATATCTCAATATCTGAAAAATTGGGGCATACAGAGTGGCATGGGCCCTTTTGGGCATTTTTTCCACTAGGTATTTGTTTTTCAATATTTTTTCAATATTTTGCTTTCAACATCACGGAATTTTAATATGCGTCTATTCAGAAAATGGCACATTCCACAATGCTACAAATTGCTGGCATGGACGCCAGATCGCGGGAGCTATTACAAGAGCTGAAAATCTATATACAGGCATCCCTTTTCCAATTAGCCCCTCAGTCGAACAATATTACGTAGCCACGTGGAAAGAAGCACGCAGAGAAGACTGACGCGTCAGGTACCGCGTTTGAACCAATTCGAAGCGCGACGATTACAATTATTACGCGTTAATTAATACGCTGACGGTGATTTACGATCGATTAAGAGCACGTAATCGAGAGGCAAACAGCGGAACAGCCGCAGTAAATATTTGCGATGACACGGATTCACCTTGCGACTATTGTTCCACGGCGGCCAAGTTTCTTCGATCGTTAAATTGAGCGGAAAAGGATTCAAAGGCTCCCTTTGCCAAAAAGAAACGGCCCCCGGAAGGGGGAGGAATAAAATGTAATATTCGAAAGTACACGATGCCAATGTAAATTTGAAATTGGCGTCGCGTGGAAAGGTACTACGTCAATCAAGCGATCACTGTATTCGGTGGCATGCCACCACTTCCGCTGCGAATTAATTTCTGCACACTTCAGTTATCGGAACACAAAGTGCTAATATTCTTTTAAATGTGCGCAGAACAGATTATTGATAATAATTGCACCAGTAGCGGTTGCAATTTGTTTCCAGTGGCGAATTTAAGGAAAATGGCCCAGGTAGCAAACGTTCCGAGGGGCCATTTTTTCAGGAAAACGAAGAGGTTATAGCTTACTAAAAACGGGATAAGTTTAGTAGTGGAACAGGATAGAGAGAATGTTCAACCCACTGCCAGTTGTCATATACTATATAATTCAATTACCGGTTAAACTAATTACCAATTTAGTACCAAAATTCCTGAGAAATTTATTTCCCATAAAACTTTTTTTCATGTAAATTTATAGTATTGTGGCACGTGCCTGTTTTCCACTGTGTCCCTCAATTTCAGGTTAGTTTTTAGTATTTGAACTCCAGCTGGGAAACAATCTATTTAAACTTGAAAATATAATAAGCAAACTCATTGGATAATGGAATCATTACGGTAATTACATTATTATCAATAAGCTGGTTCGTGTATAACCTCAAATAGTGGGCAAATGGCGGGAATTTGATTTGATTTGAAAATACCAATAATCGATAGCCTCGATTGTTGAATGGAGCACTGCGTTTGTAAACGAATGTTTGACCATTCAATTATTTCAAATCGAACTACGTAAAATTTCATTGTTGAGCTCGATCTTGGTTCTATAAATGATACGCGAATACGATTTTCTATAGAAATATTATTTTAGTTCAGATAAAAAGGAAAGTTTTTGTAACAATGAATCAACTCCAAGCGTTTCAAATATCAAAACCTACCGCGGCTTATGATTATCGATTCTCGAACGACTCTATTCAAATCCCCACCCCGCATAGGCGAATAGAGGAAAGTTGAGGTTATGTTATCGAATCATCGCGGTTTCCTATGTGTATGAATATCGAAAATCGAAGGAATCTCTGACGTTCACTGCTGCTCAAAAGTTTGGAGCTTTTTCATGCATACGCGGTTGTTTTATTAAAAATATTGCACTTACGTATTAAAATAATATAAGTGCGATTTAAGAAGATTGCAATTATATCACGAATATTCTTTAGAAGGAACGGTTAATTTTAAAAAAGTATTATCTGAAACCGACTTTTTGTAAATATTTGCAAGAAGCCTGGAGCAATATTAGCCCATAAAGAATTGCAGAATTATTCGCCAGAATGCCGAAATTATGTCACGACGTCATAAAGAGAAAAGGAGAATTCTTTCGCAAAAAAGACACTTTCATAAATTCGTATTGTTTATTTAAAATAAAGTGCTTTACAATTGTAACTGTTACTTCGAATTATAATTAAGTAGTTTCCATATTTCATAAATTTCTTTATTCAAATTACTACCTTGAATTTTTTTATTTAAAAAAAGGGTTTGTAATATAAAATTGTTCTCACAAAAGTGTCCCACGCGCCAAAAGATCGTTAAGGCGGAAGTAGGTGGTCAGTTGAGAGTCCAAACCGGATGTGACAACTTACTAGCGGAACGGTTTTAAAAATTCAAATATCTGCGCAAGATTTTCGCGGGAAATATTCCAGCACCACTTGAAATTCAAATTACTAAAATCGTTAACGTCTTTATCAATGCATTTAATTACTTTCAATTGTTCCCAAGTATCTTTAATTCATCTAAGTTCTTCAATTGATCCAATTTATTTTCATTTAACATCGAGGAAATCGATAACAGTTCTTGCTAAATAATTTTTATTTCAGGGGTTAAAGCTCTATCAATTCGCTTCGCGAACGATTATTATTAAAGTTGCAGCGGCAGCGTTATTGACGACAGGAGCTCGCCACCCTCCTCTGCAACTTTTGAGAGTTATGCTTGGGGAAAAATTTATGAAACTCTGCCACCTATCGCGAACTACTTATTTAAATAGAAATAAATAATTGAAAAGAAACCCCACATCTTCGTCTCTCTAATTTTAAAAAGTACGCTGCCAGCACACTACGGTAACAGAATAGTAGTTTCTGAACTCTTGCGTCTTTCAACTTCGAATAGAAATGATACTACCAAAGGTTGCAACACCTGTTCATATGGATAATTTTGCGGGGCAGCAGTTCAGAACTATAGAAAGCACACTAGGATATAGGACTCATTCCAATAACCCAGGAATTGCTTTCAAAGCTCAAGGAGCGCTGCAACGACAAATGGACAATTAAGGGCACGTTTATGATCAGCAGAACAGCAGCAAGTTATTATGGCACAGACGATAACTGGCCACTTTCAACGGCGACAGAAGCCCCGAGGCTAATTGGTCAAGGGATTAACTCAAAGACTCTGTTCTATAAAAAACAACAATTTGTCGAGTAGCTTTATAATTTCTTTATCGTTCATAAAATTGATTATTATCGCAAGATTCCTTTACCATTCTGCATTTTCTTTAAGGGAAGTTAATTTTTATTAATTGACGAATTATTATTCCATTTCTAAAGGTGCGTTTAGACCAAAGGAATGCTCGTTTGCCCCTCACTTCGACAAAATTCAAGTCTAAAGGAGCATTCGTTTATGCTCGGTAAAAAATTCGTCGAACGGTGTGGAATGCTCGTTTCATTTTATAAACAAATGTTGAATGTACGAAGAATCATGGACCTATGATTTTTTCGTACAAAAATCACCCGAAAAAATCAGAATTTCAACTTTAAATAGCCGCCATTTGGTTTTAAATTATTTTTTTGGAAATTCCTTCCGTTAATCAGAGGATACATTAATATACTAATGAAATCTTTTTTTTTTATTAAAACCAAATTTTTAAAAAGGCTTGGATGTCGGTTGTTACTTTCTTATAAACGTAAATACTTTTCTACGAAAAAATTACCAAATGTTTTTTAAATGTTGCACTTTTAAGTGCAAAAAATTTGGTAAAAATATATGCTTCCGTCTATTAAAAAAAAATTCACAAACAGTCGCCTCTTTTCGGCCGCTCGACTAGGTATAACCTCTTAAGGGGGTAGTGGACTATTTCAGCTTCAGAAAATTGATTACTTCTTTTACTGATTCTGAAAGTCTTGTCCTTTATGAAAATTTTAAACAAAATTTCACGAAGAAATTCAAATAATTGTCGAAGTTATAACAGCGATCGTAATTGAGTGCATCGTCGTCTAACGGCCTCACAGAGCGGTATTGACATAGAGCACTTAACTTTGAAGCCGGTTTTGTCGAAACACCATTTTCAGAAACGGTGTACATCATAACTCTTAAACTAATAGATATTTTCACTTAAAATTTTAACCGGGGCTGTAGAATTCCATTCTCTATCGTGTAGAAATTCCACATCAACATTGGATATTTGTAAAACATTTTATAACTGATTAAAGACGAGTTTTCCCGTCAAAATATAGAAAAAAATTGATTCGTGTGTAACTTCCACAATTTTTGTTCAAATTCATTGGCAAGTTTCCACACTATAGATATTTGTATATAGATTACTCACCTCAAAGCATTTTGCATTCAGATGATTGGTTCACCCGAATCGATGTACACCACCTGCAGCGGCGCGCCGTACAGGACTATCTTCAACGATTAATAACTTCGACAATTTCATACATTCCGACGATTTTTTTTGTAAATACTCGCAAACGTGCCCACAATAGATTATCAGAAGTACGAATATAGCGATTGTTTGGCATCGAAGTAATTTAGCGTCAAACAAACTAACCATTTTACGTATCCAACAGTCCACTACCCCGTTAATGAAACCTCGCTGATGCCGTGCCAGGGACGTTATTACCGCACCGCCCTTTGAATCCGGGTAGATTACACAACGCTCAGTCACGTTTCCGTTATAACAAGTTTCACTTTTCGCAACTGCGTATCCAACTGATCCTCGACGGCTCGATATTAACGTGTGACTCGCCTTCATCTGAATAATCTAGTCGGCGGCTGCTCCTTCGCGAACCAGAGCGAGGCTTGTTTGACCAACCCTTTGATGCGCAACCACTGCTTCGCCTCTTCCCCTGATGAAATCATTCCCGTCAGTTTTATTAACTCCCAGCCGAAGTTTATTCAGGGAGGCAAGTGTATGTAAATTTCTCTGCAACCGAGGAAGGGATGAAGATTGTGAAACTTCTGAAGCTTCCCAAGTTTCTCTATTATTGCCCGCCAGCGGGCCAATTCGTTGCATTTCATTCTGCGGGCAACAACGGCGAAACAGCTTCTCGGGGAATATAATTCCCTCGGTCCATTAACGTTCCTGTAAGACACCTCCTGCGATTCTTCGGAGATCAGCGAGAAGCAATTTCACGGCTCTGTTATAGTCCAGGGAAGTCCTACTTCCTGCCCTTTCATAGATGGCAATATCTTCCTGAGCTTCTTCTTTAAGGGGGGAGCCTGGTGTAACTATTGGGTTGGTGCAGAATTATCAGGCGTTTGTATTGGCGGGTTATTTGTTAATAAAAATTCGCCCGTCTTCCAAGCAAATGGAAAGCAGTTATTGAAGTAGATGGTGACTACGCTCCGGAATAATCATTTCAAAATGTCATTGTTTAATTTGTACGTTTCTTTTTTTCATAATAAATATTGTTTAAAGAACGCCTAATAATTATGCACCAACCCAATAGCTGAAAATCGAGGCAGTCTTCGGGATTTTTTTTTAAAGAAAGTACTTAATCGATCTTTCTGCAACTTTCGGGATATTGTATTATCAGGTTAAGGTAGATAAAGAAAAAAATTTATTAAAAAAGAGCGGCAAATAACAAAGTTATAAGGGCTTATGCCCCAGTCAGTTGGCGACCCAATTGTTCCACTGCGGGCAACGTAGAGTTTTTTGGTTTCATCTGAAACCAAAAATCGAACAATTTTCGTTTAGTTTGTGAGTGTACGCACAAATCGTATACGTTCATAACTTAAAAGATGCAAAATTGAACAAATGGCGGCCTTTTGAAAAAAAATTTCAAAAATTTTTACGATTTTTTTTTCAAGCCACCATTTTTTCAATTTTGCATCTTTTAAGTTATGAATTTATACGGTTTGTGCGTGCAATCATAAACTAAACAAAAATTGTTCGATTTTTGGTTTTAGATGAATACAGTAGACGCTACGTTGCCCGCAGTGGGAACAATTGTGTCGCAAACTGACTGAGTATAAGCCCGTATAACTCTGTTATTTGCAGCTCTTTTCTAATAAAATTTTTTCTTTATCTATCTTAATCTGATAATACAATATCCCGAAAGTTTCAGAAAGATCAATTGAATACTTTCTTTAACAAAAATTCCCGAAAAATGCTTCGATTTTCAGCTAGTTACACCAGGCTCCCCCCCCCCCCCTTAAGGGAGGTTTCTGCCTTGTTGGGCCAAAAAATGTTCGATTTTTCAACAATTTTTTATGCGAAAAGTATTAAATATAGAATGTTAATATTTGGTATATTGACTAAGCGGTCTTTATTGAACATAAAAATATTTTTTAAAGTTTGACAAAACATGGTAGTGGGAGTCCTAAGTCCCGGACAGGTGATCTGAAGCAAAAAAATTAAACATATTTTTAATTTGTACAATATTGTATATAAGTTGAATTAGAATTATCCAAAAATTATTTAATGGTTTTTATTTAATGAACAAAAAACTGCAAAAATTTTTGGGAAAAAAACAAACTTCCCTTCGATCGCTCACTATTGTTTTATTTTCCAATTTTTCTTCTTGATTCTAGTTCAACTTATACACAATATTGTACAAAGTAAAAATATGTTTCATTTTTTTGCTTCACATCACCTGTCCGGGACTTAGGACTTCCGCAAGCGAAGAATGTCGTCGCCCGCGCACCGACATACGTGGTTCCTCCCACTCCCACTACCATGTTTTGTCAAACTTTAAAAAATATTTTTATGTTCAATAAAGACCGCTTAGTCAACATACCAAATATCAACATTCTATATTTAATACTTTTCGCATAAAAAATTGATGAAAAATCGAACATTTTTTGCCCAACAAGGCAGAAACCTCCCTTTATCAAGCATTGGGAGATCGACTGAAAATACTTGCGGAGTTCTTTCCCTAATTCCCAGCCGAGAACGCTTAATTACGTCTCGCGGCTCTCCATGCCGGGGATGAAGAGAGATGGTGATCAGCGTCCCACAATCGCTTAGTAATATCCGTCTGTCGATAGATATTTTCATAGATTGCCACGCGAGGGGATGGACGTTTCAACCATCGGCGCTTCGACGTGGACGCTCCGCAGAAAATCAAACGTATTTTTAGCGACAAGTCCCATGCAAATTGTAATTGTTTTTGGGGACAAGGGCGTGGAACAATGCAGAGTGATTTATTCGGCGGGAGGTCCAATTTCTGCGACTCCACTCATGAATATATTCCTTTTAAAAATCTATTCCCCAAGGGTGGATTTATATTCAAGCGGGTAGTTCTGCATTTAAAAAAGAGGCTTGTTGCGACTGTGGAGTGCTGATTGCTCTGCAGAGTCTGTTTGCGAAATTGTTTTTGTAAAAAAGTTTGGTTCTTTGAAAGAGAATATAGAAAAGGGAGGATATTGTTCTCCTCTCTTGCAATTCGTTTTCCCACGGCACGTGCGCTCCCCTGTGAACAAAATCGATTATAGTGAGTATTGGATTTTTGGATTTGCTTTGATGGGAGAGACAATAAATTGAGCGGGACATATTTATTTTTGTCTGCAGAGGCGTTTATTGTATTGTTTTGTTTCATTCTCTAAAGGGTTTTTTTATTTTTACAGCTTCCTGGAGATCATTTTGCGAAGGACTTCTATCGGTCAGGGTTGAAGGATGGCTTGCTGAGCTCCTACTCGCGTTTTAAGCCCATCACAGGTGAATATAATTCCTTAGCATTTCTACTTTCAAAACAGTTCTTTGAAAATGGTATGCCCTACTGTTCTTATTGCACCTACTTTCCTGTGCCATTTTTCTTAAAGGGGAATGCTATTTTTGGGACTTTTTTTTTGAGAAACTAGCGATTCGATTCATCTGAAATTTGGAGCATGTTTTTATGCATCTTTGAAGAAGTTGAAATCATAAATATATAATCTGAAACAGCGTTTAGTTTATACGTATGTATAGCTTCAGTTTAATAAACCAGAATACCGATAAGTTATATACTTCTTTTGTTACATAAGAAAATTGGGTACCAATTTTAGCCCAAAAAATAGGATTCCCCCTTCAGGGGGGAATCTCGTGTAACGGCCCCCGAAATTTATGACTTTTTTTTAAGAGACCATTGTTAATATTGCATTAAACTCTATTGGAATATAAGGAAGCATCTTTAAACTTGCAGAAAACATTTTTTTTGTCGACTGCAAAAAGAAGAAAATTTTCTTAAAGTTAAATAATTTACGCTGGGACTGGACCTAAAATCTTAATTCAGTTTTTATTTACAATATTTTTTCGTCGATATAAAGAATAATAGGACAAATTTGTCTAAGGAAAAAACTTACTTTTTTTCAAACGCTATACCTCTTTCAATTTTTCATTTTTTTCCTTAAAGTGGACCAATCCAAGCGTAAACTATCTAACTTTAAGAAATTTCTATTATTTTTGCAATTAGATGACTGTGATAGGTGCTACATCGTCGCAGAGCTGGATAAGATTCCACAATAATTAATAAATAATAAGAAGGATCGTCATAAAAAAATATTTTCTGCAAGTTCAAAAATGCATCTATATATCCCAAAAGAGTTTAATCCAGTATGACGTACAATTTTTAAAAAAAAATTCTTAAATATCAGTTACTTTTGGGGGTGTTAGATGAGAATCCCCGCTTAAAACATGGGATCACTTTTTATTATACTTGTGCGATTATATTTGCCTTACAGACTGTATGTTCGTTACGTCGGAGCCCGGATCCTTTATATACACCGCGAAGACCGACGACGAGGAAGTCTGTGGCGTTTATTTTTTGGCTGACCCTGATCAGAAAGTGGAGATCAATTTTATCAGCTTTGATGTACCCTGCGAACACCATGCACTAGTCTCGGTAAACAAAACGATTAAAATAGAGAAATATACAGAATGCTGAAGAATCTATTTCGTAAATTCTTCAATATTCTTATTAGATCTTCAATTACCTTTCATTTGATCATTATTCTGCGCTGTGCAATTACGTTAAGTTGATAAACATTGAAGATAAAACATTGGCACGAGTTGTTAATATTGCAAAAAACTATTTCTCAGTTTGAAAGATATTGCAATACTAAATATAACTTACAAAACTCAAATGAAACACATAAATATTCATCAAATACTACGTGAAGTTGAAGTGTATGTAAATTTCTCTGCAACCAGCGAAGGGATGAAGATTATGAAACTTCCCAAGCCGAAGCTTCCCAAGTGTCTCTGAAAATTTCAATAAATTTCTAGCATAATTTTTTATAACAAATTTGCAAAGTCAGTATAAATTAAAAACTACGTTCTTTCAATAGTATTTTAAAATATAGGAATTTATGCCTCATAGAATTTAGTTTTTTAAATTTTTTCCATTGCTTTCCCACTGTCTCAAATATAATATAAAAGAATTGATTGAATATGAAAGAAGCGTAGTTAAAAATGAAAGCTGTTCTCAAGTATCGATATTTAAATAAATCTCTCTGCTTCCATCGCAGAGAGAAGGATCATCAATAGACTTTACTTTCCTCCAGGTTGTGGATGGCTGGGAACTGAATGGTGAAATATTTCCCAGCGAAATGGACCATCGACTGCCATTGAAGCAAAGGAACGATGAGTTCTGTGGCAAGAATATGGGGCTGAGAAGAACATTTCTGAGCTCGCAGAATGTCGCTGTCATTCGATACAGGATCCCAAAACCTGGAAAAGGTTTCACAGTCCTGGCTCGATTCGTTAAAAACCCTAGACGTCAGTATTCAGAATCACTTTCAACATGAAACTTACTAACACTTTGTACGTTAATCATTGTCGATGCTTTCACAGCTTGCAATGTCCTCGCAGCCAGCTTAAGCGAGCCATTCACCCTCCGCAACTATGGCAGGCACATAAATTGCACTTACATCGCACTGTACCCAGGAACAGTGCAAGTTATAGCTCTCGGGGTTGGAGTTTTGAACCTGTTTGGCTCCGGTCGAGCCACTGAGACTGGAACACTGCGGAAAGTTTGTACCCTTTCGCTTCAAGACACTTTACGTAGAAATCTAAAACGTTCGCTGAACTAAATTCAGTAACGAGTCCCTTTCTACTCAGAATAACAGTTAAAATAGTTGTCGCAGTTGAGTTTACTGAGGTTCGGTTAGATAAAGCGCACAGTTCGCTTCCGTTTTTAATTAGGATTAATTAAATTGAACACGCTTCGCTAGCAGATTTGCACCCTAATAGTTTGCAAAGTGAATTTCATGGGAAATGTTTCATTCGTTTTCAGTGCGACGAGACGAACCCACACGATCAAGTAATAATTGGAGGCAGTTATAGTTTGGACACATCTAAAGTTCAGATAGTTGATTCTATTTGCGGGATGGACTCCAAACCAGGTAACAGAATTAATAACTAAGGGCTGGTACTAACGATTCCCACTGGGAAATGGCTTTGTAGAGACTCCCACGTGGAGTTCGATAACCATTCAATTAATTTCATTTGCTTAATCAACCCGAGAGATCTTGGTCTGCTTACCAGCACGAACACCTTAATTGTAATTGGAAATCTAGTTTCGATACTACAGAGGGTGGCCAGATTATTATACTCAAAACATTTTCGTCAATTTTTGGGATCATTTTAAAATGGATTTAATACGATTAAAAAAAATTTTATACTTGCAACTAAACGTTCTGAAAGGAAACTACCTTAGCTTTCCAAAACACTCACCAAAATTTGTCTACGATTATGAGTTTGCAAGTTATAGGCGTTCAAAGTGAAAAGTACCTTTTTTCCTCTGATCGCGAATAACTCGGTCAATAAAAATCATACATCAAAACCAAAAAAATCGAAATTAAAGAGAAACGTTTGCTCTATAAGAGATCTTCGTTGGATTTATCGGAAAAAAAAATTTTGACCCGTGCATGCGTTCAAACTAGTCAAAAATTTCTGAAACTTCGTTTCCTGCGCTTCATCTTAATAAAACAGTATCATAATCGGTGAAAATAAAATTGAGTCCTTGATTCAAAAACTAGAAACTTCAAGCGTTAAAATGCGTTTTTTAAATATTTTTTGAGACCATTTTTCGCAGAGATATAGCCATTTGAAAATGACAAAAATTTTCGGGAAATTATAGTGTTCCTTTAATTTTGACGCGGAGTGTAATTTGGCCATCCACTTTAGTATTTAACAGTACAACTGTTGAAGAAAGCAAGGGAAGAACAATTTCCTCCCCTAAAATGAATTAAACTGAAGTTGGAGAACGAAAGTTTGAGTTTAAATGCGAAGTAGAAACTGAAAGCTTGTATACTGCTTTAAGCATTAACACGTAGTTAGCTAATTAACGTATAACGAATGCCCTAAAATAATTTGCCATTGCTAATTGCGAACGAATGCCTTTGATTGCAGATTACCGAGAGCTCGTGGAGTACAGTGTCACCTCAGTGCGTTTAATATCGAGTGGCTCCTTCGAGAATTCAGTCACCGTGCAGATTCAGCCGCTGAAAGATGAGCTGCTCGACGCGAATCTGAATCTTTAATTGCCAGATCGTAAATTTTCAGTGTCGTTGCTTGTTATAGAACTTCACTGTGGATTCACTTGCAGATGAACCAGTAAAGATCCCAGAACTTTAGCCATTCCTTCTACACGGCTCATACTCATTTTATCTGATAAAGCATGACGAACTGAGTTCCTCCATTGCGATACTCCGACTCGGTTGTTTCTCCCATCATACTTGGACCTTCATTACTATTATTATTTATTGTAATTTCATAGACTGAGCTAGTTTTGTAGATCAAATTGTACCGAGCGTAAGGTATGTTTTATTTAAACGAAGCATCCACGGTTCGATATGCGGGCGACCTGTGATAAATAAACCCGATATCTGGTGGATGTGTAGACTTCTCTGCGTAGTGAAACATTTCGCTGAAACGTTTTAGAACACTAGGGAAAGGCCTCGGATTTGTATTCTTGTAGGATGCGAAACTAGTACAATGCAACAGATCGATTAAAGCGTGCCAATTTCTTTTAACGAGTGAACTAAATAAACGTTGATTATTCCTGGATTTATACTTATTTATTGTAAAAATAATTATTTTATATATATGTATGCTTAAGGCTTAAGGGGTCATCACGCCGCAAAATTCAGGCTTTTTTCTCAGTGATTACAATGAATAACAATCTCAACTTTTTTTTCATTTATTAAGCTACTTATAATGTATACGGAAGAATTTGTTAAATACGCTTTTAATTGAAATACCTTTTCGGGAGGTGATTTCACCTCGCAGACTCATCTGAAATAGGGCTGGGACCATTTGTCGATTTTTCGGTATTCGAATATTCGAATACTTCAGTTGCTCAATTATTTGGCCAATATAATTCCAATACCGCCAAATAATTGAGCAACTGAAGTATCCGAATAGTTGGTGTGAATTATAAATCAAGTTCTTTAGGTTCATTTTTTTAGAAGCTTTTATTTAGTTTTAGTTGTGAGTTCGTTAGTTTATCAATGTGAAATCTTGTGAAAACTTGATTATATTCGAATACTGAAATATTCGAGTAGTATTCGAATACTGAAATATTCGAGTAGTATTCGAATACTAAAATATTCGAGTAGTATTCGAATACTGAAATATTCGAGTAGTATTCGAATACTAAAATATTCGAATATTAAATTATTCGAATATTCCCAGCCCTAATTTGAAAGAAAAAAACCAAACTGATTCTTAATCATTAAGAGTACCGCTATCGTAGATGCCAGAATTAGCCACGTAAGTCAGAATTTAATAAAATTGCGAGCATTCAAACTTTAAGTGCCCAAATTTTTCATTTTTACTTGAAGTTTCAAAGACTTTTCAAAGTCGCCATACTTACCTCCAGGTAATATTGAAAAAATACAATTTAAAAAATAGTTCCGTATACATTATAAGTAGCTTAACAAATGAAAAAAAAGTTTGACATTGTTATTCATTGCATTCACTGAGAAAAAACACTGAATGTTGCAGAATTTTGCGGCGTGATTGCAGGAATGATCCCTTAACGCTCGAATTATGTAAGTATTTAATGCTCCGAGTATTTAATCTCCGCTCAAAGCAGATATTTTCCTTACATTTTCTTCAGAATTGTAAGTATTTCACAAATATTATTCCAATAATGTTGAAAAATTCGTTTCACATACTAGCCAGATTTTTTTACAAATTTAATATTTTTCAGAGCGGATCGAAGCCCCCAGTGCCATCGATTTTTCTATAAACCAGTGAGGCCTGACTTTCCTGCTTTACCTCGGCAATTCTATTAACTCCTACCATGCTGGAAATTGTTGCTAGGCAACTTAAACGTATACAAGCCACCTCATGTGGATCTTTGACACAGGAAGTGTACAGTGTCCAGCAATGTGATTGCAAAGCCTAATGATTGATAGAGAAGTTTCTCAGCATCCTGTGCTGTCGATTGATGTTGACCTTTAGCAGGGAACATGTTGCTCAAATATTTGGGCAACGTCATGCCCCCATACGTGAGTTCCTATTAGATCTCTAGCAGGTGTTTCGAGGATAAAATTCTTTGTAAAAGATGTTGATCTGAAGTCTGAAGAGCAGACCTAGTTGTGTTAATTCTTTATACGAAACAGGAATTTGAGAATCGAGTGGTGGTTATAGTTTGGTCGCCAAACAATTTGAAGCTAGCCGTTGCCTCGTCTGATCGTTCCATATATCTCTTCGATGAGAACTGCGTGAAGCGAGATAGGTTTTCGACAAAGCCTGTCGATTCAAAGGTGTGCATAATGAGCTCGAGAAATTTTTTGAGATAAAAATGCTACGTGACCTTGAATTTCTTTCAGTTTGGCAAGAAAAGCTACGTAATCAAAGGCATCGCCTTCTCCCCAGACTCTACGAAGATAGCAGTGGGTCAGAGTGATTGTATAATATACGTGTACAAAATTGGAGAGCAGTGGTGTGTGAAGAACAGGAAAGATCGTCTTTGTAATTATCATATCTGCTTGAAGTTTCATATTCTATTTAACAGGGGAGAGAAGAAGGTAATCTGCAACAAGTTCCGTCAAAGCTCTGCCATCACATCTTTAATTTGGCTTACGGAGGGACCCATTATTGTTGGTTTGGTGGATGGGAAGGTTCGTGCAGCATTGGTGAAGTCTCAGAAGGCGCAAACCCTTTATACAGCTGATTCGACAACCATCGCTCTAGCTTCAAAGTAACTAGTATTACTTTAATTTTTCATTATTAAGAAGCTTAACGCAGAGCCATTCACAAAATTTCAGCATACGAGGGACTGGGTTCCTGTCGAGCCACGCCGATGGCAGCATAATTAAATACTACTTGACTGACGATGGGAGCCACGAACCATCAGGGCGTATCTGCACCCACAGTGTGCCTGCGTACGCCCTGGCTTGGCCTCAGTCGCACATCCTGGCAGCGGGATGCGACAGACGCGTGAGTTTCTACGATTCCCGTGGGAAGCTCGTGAAAAGCTTCGACTACAGTCGCGACAACGAGAAGGAGATTGCTGTGGCCTGCTGCAGTCCCAGTGGGCAGAGCGTTGCTATTGGATCCTGGGACAGAATCCGGATACTGGATTGGAGTCCTCGACGGTCCATCTGGGAAGAAGCTAACAGCAAGGTCTTACCGAACTTTTATACGGTCACCGCAATATCGTGGCGTCGTGATGGCTCCAGGTCAGTCCTCTTCTGAACTTAGTGTTCCTTGACTTTGTTAGTTAATCGTCTCTAAAGTCCACGAGTGTCTGGAGACTCTAGGAACAATTGCGGAAAGTAGGGTAACTCTCTTCTTTATCAATGAATTAGTAAAATATTCCCGCGCTTCGCTTCGGGCCTAAGAGGTATTAAAGACTCCATGAAAACACATTTCACCCCCTTAGGGGTTGGTTGGGAAAAAATTCTGAAATTGGGTTTTAGGCATTTGTGTGGATAACCTTTCGAAGTAAAAACCAAGTTGATATCTAATCGGGTCTGAGAGATTTTGAGGAATCCGTGAAAACACATTTCACCCCCTTCGAGTTGGAATTTAAAAAATTCCTTCTTTTCGAGCACCTACGTCGCAACAGGAATATATCCTCCGAATTTTGTTTAGAAGATCCCCTAACATCTACGACTACTCTTCCAGACTCCTCGTTGGCAGCCTCTGCGGAGCAGTGGAGCAGTTCGAGACTGTGTTGAAGAGAACAGTGATCAGAGGCAGCCACGAAGTGGCATACGTAGGCCCAAGTCAAGTGGTCATTCGCCCCCTTCAGGAAGGCAACCGACCAGTGATCATCCGATCCCAGGCTGGCTACGAAATAGAGGACGTGAAAGTGCTAGGTCGTGCCGACAACAACGTGGTAGCGCGCACCGCCAACACTCTACTGCTGGCTGACATAGA
This sequence comes from Andrena chrysosceles, assembly GCA_963855975.1. Classification (NCBI taxonomy): domain Eukaryota; kingdom Metazoa; phylum Arthropoda; class Insecta; order Hymenoptera; family Andrenidae; genus Andrena; species Andrena chrysosceles. The sequence continues at coordinate 33,711,301 of OY979767.1, read as the reverse complement.
GCTCAACCTGATCAGCGAAATCCCGTGGGACGACAAAAGCAACAGCGAGAAGTTCTTCTTCGAGTACCCGAGAGTCTGCCTGATCTTCTGCTCCGGGGAGCTGACCATCGCTGAATACGGGAACAACGAGGCCCTAGGTTCTGTGAGAACAGAGGCAGTGAATCCCCACGTGGTCAGTGTGAGGATCAACGAGCGACAAGCGCCTGGCGCGCCAGATAATAAGAGGCTGGCTTATCTGCTAGATCCTAGAACCGTTCGCATCGTGGACCTGGTGACGGGCGTCACTGTTACCATGATCTCTCACGACGTTCGAGTGGATTGGCTGGAGCTGAGCGAGACTGGCCACAGGTTGCTGTCGAGGGACAAAAGGGCAAGGTATTAGCTTCCTTTTACCCTGACGATCCATGAAACTTCAACAGTATTAATCCATAAACACACAGGTTGTGGCTGAGCGACGACCTCGGCGGGCGAACTTTGCTGCTGACCGGAGTCAGCTTCGCCTCCTGGGTGCTAGGTAGCGACGTGGTGGTGGCGCAGACTGGACAGACGCTGGCGGTGTGGTACAACGTCGACGCCCCAGAGGTAGCCACGCTGATCCCCGTGCGCGGGGATGCCGTGGACATCGTCAGAGAGGATGGTAGGACTTCAGTAACGGTGGAGGAGCTCGGCGGAAAGGTGGCCTACTTGCTGGACGAGCCTCTGATCGAATTTGGCACAGCGCTGCACGATAACGACTTCGGTAGAGCTCTGCTGTTCCTGGAGGAGCTGGTGGACAGGCCGCAAGCGGAGGCTATGTGGGAGAACGTGGCCAGGAACGCGATGGCTACTAGGCAACTGCTAGTCGCGGCTAGGTGCTACGCTGCTCTGGGAGACGTGGCGTGCTCCAGGTACCGATCCTCGCGGAGATCTTGTTTTAATAACTTTAATCCGAGCCACGGTTCTCTAGGTTTTTGAAGAACGTTATCGAGACCGGGGAGAAGTACAGCAGTGAAACCGGGAACGACCCCCTCTCAAGCCCGGACTGCTGGGCGAAACTGGCGATCCTGAATGGCGAGCTGAAGACAGCGGAGGCGATCTACTTGGAGCAGAACGAGCTGCACCAGGCTCTGGACATGTACCAAAAGTACTGGCGCTGGGAGGACGCGTTGATTCTGGCGCAGAACCGCGGCTGGCCAGGCTTGCAGGAGCTGAGAGACAGGCACCTGACCTGGCTGCTGGAGAGTGGGCAGGCGGCTAGGGCCGGAGCGATTCTGGAGGCCACCAATCCTCGGCGAGCAGTCAAGCTGTACTTGGAGGCTCGTCGACCTGGACGAGCAGCCAGGCTAGTTCTGGCTGATGACGACTTGCTGGAGGACAAGTCTATCGTCAACGAGCTCGTGAGGGTGTTGAAGGCGACAGATTTGATGGAGCTCGCTGGGGAGCTGCTCGAGAAGACCTCGGAGCCCTCGGAAGCCATCAGCTGTTACGCCCAAGCGGGTGTGTTCGCCAGAGCGTTGGAGTTAGCTAGGAAAGTGGACCCTACATTGGTAGTAGACCTGGAGCGAGACTGGGGCAAGCACTTGGCCTCGGCAGGGCACTACGACGCGGCTATCAATCACTTTATAGAGGCTGGGGAGACCGCTTTGGCGCTGGACGCCGCTATTAATGCGCGCCAATGGAGGAAAGGCTTGCAGATAGTACAAGTAGGTTTGCGGGTAGTTTTTGCTTTTAGGCGTAGCTAGAAGCAGTTTAGCCGGTAATAACCAAGCCGTTAACGGTGTAAATTGAATGACTAGGTGATCGAGGACGACGATCCGGCGATAAGGAAGCAGTGCGAGAAACTGGCTGAGTATTTCGCCTCTATAGGCGAGAAGAGTCTCGCGGAGAGACTCTTCGTCCGCGCTGGGGATGCTAGGCGCGCGGTAGAGGTTCACGTGCAGAGCGGAAACTGGAGTCGCGCCCACGAAGTGGCTCAGGAGTACATGACTCCTGAAGAAGCGAAGGAAGTGCTGGCTAAGCATGCGGCAGCTTTGTACGAGGCGGGCGACCTCAAGCACGCGGAGGAGCTGCACCTCGCTATAGGCGAGCACGACTCAGCTATAGCGATGTACAAAAAGGCGGGTCGTCGCGCGGATATGGTGAGGCTAGTGAGCAAGCATAGGCCAGACCTGTTGGAGACCACTCATGCGCACTTGGCGAAGGAGCTGGACGCGTCGGGCAAGCCTAGGGAAGCCGAGGAGCATTATCTGGCTGCTGGGGACTGGCGAGGCGCTGTGACTGCTTACAGGTCAGCTAATATGTGGGAGGATGCTCTTCGGGTGGCCAAGCAGCACGCTGGGGACAATGCTGCGCAGCAGGTGAGCTTTCTGCTTTCACTCCTCTAGCTTCTAAATAATTTTCTTACCTTTACGACGCCCCCAGTTTCAATGATTCCATCTTCTCCGTAGGTGGCTCTGATGTGGGCACGTACCTTGGCCCCAGAACTAGCAGCCAGGTTGCTCATGCGCTTGAACTATCTAGACAACTGCCTTCAGCTGGCCTGCGAGGCGAGCCTCTTCGACTGGGCCTTGGACATCGCCAAGTATGGCAGCGCAGATCAGAAGAAGGAGGTTCATTACAGGCATGCGATGGCTCTGGAAGACGCAGGTAGTTTCTCCGAAGCGGAGAAGGAGTTCATCAACGCGGGAAGGGCTATGGAGGCTGTTCAAATGTACATACATACTCGCGACTGGGAAGCTGCTGAGGACGTAGCGCAGTCGCTAAACCAAGATGCAGTGGCGCAGGTCCTCATCGCCAGGGCTGATGAAGCAGCGGAGGCTCAGGACTATTCCCTCGCTGAGTCGCTGTTACTCAGGGCCCATAAGCCTGAAATGATCATCGAACACTATAAAGTAAGCGAGGAATATGTAACCATTGCCAGCGTAATCAAGCCTCTGGTCATTGCAGAAAGCAGGAATGTGGTCTGAAGCTTTACGCGTCTGCAGAGAGTACTTACCCAGTCAAGAAGCGAATCTCCGCCGAGAGTTGGGCCAGAAAAGCGCATCCCTTGCTGGCGCAAACGCCTTTGAGGAAGCTAAAAAGTGGTTGGAGGTTGGAGAAGTGCGGGCTGCTCTGGATATCTTGATTCTGGATCCACAGGCACCTAGACCGTCTCTTATTCGAGCAGCAGACATTCTTCTGCATCAGGCTGACCCAGGAACTGCGGAGCAAGTCGGTGGAGATCTGGGTGCAAGGTTGTTCGCCATCGGTGAACATGCTCTGGCTGCGCAGGTTGTTCTTTATCCCTAAACATCTTCTTTCGATCATTAGATTACAAGTTCCTCTTCCTCCTTTTTAGGTATTCTTGCAAGCAGATAGATTGAAAGACGCCATTGATTCTCTGGCATCGGTAGGGGAGTGGGAGAAAGCTAAGCGCATTGTAAGAGAGCTTGCGCCAGACATTGAGCCTTACTTGGAAGAGAAGTACAAAGAAGCTATGCTAAGGGATGGGCAAATAGACAAATTGGTGGAAATAGATGCAGATGCTGGATTAGAGATACTAGCCAGCAAGGGTCAATGGAGCCAAGTGTTCGAAACAGCGAGCACTCAGGCTTCGCAGACTTTGCACAAGTATGTGGCGCAGCGAGCAGTGCAACTTTTGAAAGGGAACTCACCACTGGAGGCCCTGCAGTTGTATGCGAAATATGGGGCGCCTCCAATTCCGCAGAACTTCAATCTCTACTTGCAATTGTCGGAGAACGTTTTGAACTCTGAGGTGAGAAATGCTAGAGTACTGCGAAGCTTTACACCTTGAGAATTGTGGTTTGGAATAGAGTTACACATATTATAGCACCAATTAGACTTACGTCTCAATTTCCACCAGGCGTACTACGAATACAATCACCTGGCCCTCCTTCGAACCATTCTCCAAGACCTCTGGACCAGTTTAAAATCCTCTGCGCTTAAACCCAAGTTTGAGAGGCTGCTGGAGGCAGCGCACTACGCAGCAGTGAAATGTGGCTGTCGAGATTACCCTGTGCTTTCTGGTTTAGTTCTGAAAGCCTCCATAACCCTTTTGAGGTACACCGACCTTCTCCTCGCTGATCGAGCTTACTATCAAGCTGGTGTCGAAGCACGTACAGCTGGATTACACAGCGAAGCCTTCGTCTTTCTCAATCACTTCCTGGACTTGGAGGAATGTATTGAAGAAGGCGATGGCAATGTGCTTGACGTCGATGACCTGGCTGTAACGGACTTCCCAGTGGAAGTTCCATTACCAGGGTCTCTGAGCATGAGTGCGGAACAGAGAGAAGAGGCTCGTGAGTGGGTGCTTGCGGTATCCATGGACCAGAAGGTGGAACAAGTCCTGCCGACTGACCACAGAGGAGTCTACGTAGGGTCATTGAGATCCCCAGCTTCAGGATCTGCGGCTCTTCAAGGGTGTATTTTGACGGGGTATCCTGTGCGAGGTCCAATAATCCGATTTGCTGAGGTACTTGAGCATACATATTTTTCGAAATAATTAGAGAATAATCTGTATAGTGGATTGTATCTGAACCTTCGGTTTTTCGCTTATCATTCTGATTTGATTTATGTTATAATAATTCGTTGCTATTTATTTAAGGGCGAACGTGTGGCAGATCGCGATGATTGGACAAAACTGATTAACACGGCACGTCAGGCTCCCCAGGATTCAAACCTGAATGACATCCTAGCTTTCGTTCAAGAGTGGTGCGGAGCTGTTCCCAATTATTCTTTCTAAAGGCATTGTACATTAGTTTCTTATTGAACTGTTCATATCTGATGTAATTCTAGATATTAAGTAAAGATCTACTTGAAAGTATTTCAGCTTTTTACATAGTGAATGTGAATATGCGGGGATATACTACGGTATGACCCAATCATCATAATGAACCGAAATTTTTAGGGGTTCGGAGGAAGGTGAAGAGGACTCCTAATATAAATTTTTAACTTCGGGTATTTGTTAGTTTCTGAGATATTAATAAAAAACTTTTGGCATAATACATTGAGATCTACGTATACAGCCTGTTTCACAGCCGACGATATTGACCTCAGCGCGTGATGCTTGCAACTGGCCATGGCGGGCACGCGCCCCCTGCGCTAAGGGTTCATCCTTAAGGGGAGGTTCTGGTCTAAAAGTCGATTTTTTTTTTATTTCATTTTTCGAATGTTTACTCGGCATTTGAGTAGCGGCAAATGCTTGAGCAACAACCGACCACTCGGCGCTCACATAAAACTTTAAACGCGTTTTTCTCGAAACAGTATTCTCAAAACGGTGGGACCTGTATCTCCAAAAGTTATTATCCGATTCGACTGATTTTTTTTTATTTTGAAGAATATACTTCTGGCTAAGGGGGGGGCAGAAAAAGTTACAAAAAAATTGAAAATTTATAATTTTTAAAGGTGTTGAAATGACGAAAAATATAGGGAAAAAGTGATTTCAAACTTCAAGTGTCGTTATTTTCTAAAAATTACGTAATTTTTGTAATTTTTTCTGGTTTCCCCCTAGCCAGAAGTATATTCATCAAAATAAAAAAAGTTTCAGTCGAATCGGATAATAACTTTTGGAAATACAGGCCCCACCGATTTGGATGAATTTTTTGACGCCTCGACTTTAACGGCTCGTCAATGCCGTCTGCAATGTAGATCCCCTATTTTTGGGGGGCTCTACACCGGAACCGCCCATTAAATTACATAAGGCTTTTTGAGGGGGGAGGGGGCGCGAATTTCTTACGTTTTCTTACAAGGGAGAAACGGGAGTTAGGTAGCGCCTTCCGCAATATTTTTTTAACGTAATTTTCAAATCTGAGTAGCCTAAAAAACGACGTTTCATGGCACACGCGTTAGATAATTTTGTTTTAAATCGTAAAAAAAATATTATGTGAGGAAGGAAGGGGGAGGAGGTTGGAACATAAAATCTTACGAATTCTCATAATGGGGAAGGGAGGGGATAAAAAATCGACCAAATTACCCTTACGTAATTTAAGAACGGCTCCTAACTAGCAGTGATGGGTCGTGTATTTTACGCCGCGTCGTAAATGCATTTACGACGTGTCGTAAATGTATGTATAATATGTCGTTTTTAAGTCCATTTTATACGTGTCATTTGTCGCAAATGTCGTAAATAGAAATATTCATTATTTTAAGGTTTCAACAATTAAAGTGTTGGAAAAATATAGTTCTTTCTGACTCGCTTGTTGGTTGCATGCGAATACTATAGAATACTGTAGAATATGTCAATAATGTCGAAAATTATGTATAATCGCCGCGTTCATAACCCCAAAAAAGTATTCCAAAGCGAGGTCTTGGTCTTAATACTATTAATTATTGTTTTGTAATTGTTTAGATAAAACTAGTAAAAAATGAATCGTGAAAGGTAAAGTAATTAGAAATAAATGTACGATGAAAAATCAAATTCATTTGAATTGAAAATTATGTAAATAAAAATATCTGTTTCAGAAAAAATGAAATTGATAAATTGTAAACAAATTTCTTCTTTTGGCGCAATATCCCTTTCAGCGTGATGGAACTAAGCCACTTTAAAGCTTTTGTGCATGTACTAAATAAGGACTATGTAGTTCCATCGAGAAAAACATTAAATACAATACATTTAAATGTACAATATGAACAATTATACAATTCCATTGGACAAAATGAACAGTAAGGTGCTGTGTTTTTAATTGATTGCTTCTTTTCCTAAAATAAAAATAGTCTTTTTATTAACATAATTTTTAATTTAAACAAATTATATTTATTATTCTATATTGGGAAACTTAGTGGAGACGTGGCTTAGATTTCAGCCCTCTGATGGTAAGTTGGCAAACTATTGAAAGTAGATCCGGCTCCACCAAACATTCCGAATAAGTATATATTATTCGAATAAGTAAAAATTTAGTGTTCAAAGAAATTTAAAAACACTCGTTTGTCACAACATATCTATTCTATTTAAACACTGATAATCATATGGACTTCGACGGATTTCGACCTACTCTCAGTAATTCAATTTTCTGTCACTAGTTGGCGTATCGAAATTCTTGGTTTCGCAATGCATTTCTCTTTTACTAACCTATCAATATCCATTTTTCGTCAATGTAACTTAATTTAACTTTTTTAATCACAATTATAATTATTAATAAATTGGCACTTCTTCATAACCTATACGAAAAATGTATTATAGGTTAGTTGTTTTCATTTCAAAAATACGACATTTACGACATTTATTACATTTATGACACGTGTCGTGTATAAAATCGAAAATTCGTGTCTTTACCCAACACTGCTAACTAGTGAGGCGCGATATTTATCGATAACTGTACATATCAATATTTGCCTATCGATATTTTGATATTTTTTATCGATATTTCAAACGCTAATAATTACAAGTATCGATAACTTTGTTCCAAATATCGATAATTGTTACTGCACTTTCTTTCGTTCAAGCCTATTCAAGCTAATAATTTTCAAATTATTGTGTCTAAGTAAAATTCAGTAATTCTTTTTCATAATCTTATATTGAATGATGACCATGATCTTTATTTTTAAAATATAGATTGTATTTTCCTTTATACATTTGATTTGGCAAGTAAATTACTTGTTTCCATTTTAATACTTTTGAATCTTAATTTAAATAAAATAATTTCTTAATGGTACTACATAAAAAATTTTATCTTAGAAAATTCTTTTTACTTCAAAATGATATTCTCTTGAATATTAACTTATTTTTTATTGATAAATTCATACGATCTTCTTATCGATATTATCAATATCGATACTTTTTCAATAATATATTTCATGTATCGATATTGAACGAAAAAATATATATCGATAAGCGTTATCGACAGTTGGGAATGTCGCAGATCACTAACCTAACCTAGCCCCAACTAATACTAATATACTGTCGGCTGTGATACAGTCGACGGCAACAAGAAAATTATTATGCCGAATGTTTTTATTAATATCTCAGAAACTAACCAATACCCGAAACTAAAATTTTATATTAGATGTCCTCTCCTCTTCCCGCCCAACCCTCAAAATTCCGGTTCAGTAATACAGCTGACGCACCCGGGGAAACCCGGGCATCAGTGATGCCAGAATCGTGGGACGTGGGCGGCGGGCATGACATAATGCTTGTCAAACGTCTCAACATCTGCAGTAAATTTGTGTGACGCTACCGCAGTAGTCGCCGAACGTCTAAATTTATAAACCGTTCGCGTTTCGGTTCGATTAAAGTCTGAAGCCGAAGTATGCTGGCCTATTCCGATTGGTGCTGGATCTGCGGCAAAGCAGTTCCCAACGAAGCGAATCTACTAATATTGCGGAGAAGAATCTTCACGGCTCTCGGTAGCACTGTCGTTGTCGGAGCTGTTGGTGCGTCACTTCTACCGGTAATTGGTTTCGACTTTGGAGGCATTACTGCTGGTTCTATCGCCGCGGCCTGGCAATCGGATATCGGTTCAGTATCAGCTGGTTCCACTTTCGCCATCCTGCAATCGCTGGGTGCAACTGGTTTTGGCTGTTTGATGTTCGGATCGGTGGGAGCTGGGATTGGTTTATTGACTACGTATTCCCAGTCATTTGGATTTTGCGATGGTCATAGCGCCGGCGACAAGATTAAAGCCTTTATACAAGGCTTCAAGTCCTGACTAGCCGTTCGTCCTCTTTTTTTATCGCTAAGTATATATTGTATTCCATATGACAGTAGATGCGACCGATCTGCGCAGCTCCCACCACTGCCTGCGCACGCGAGTGGTCGCGGCGCTTTTCTCAGCCGATTTTCTACCAATCAACAGTCTCTGCAGAGTCATCGCTGCGCGAACTGAGTCTTGTCTTAGGTGGAATTCATCAATATAAAAGGTTTGCCTCTAGTAATCTTTGATCAGATTAGATATTGCAGTAGAAACTGTTACCGTTTTCGTTAAAATCGATACAGTGAAATAAATTACAAATAACGTTCCGATTTATTTTTAGGTGATTGCCTTCCATTCCTCAGTCGGATCTCTGTACGCATTAAGTACTTGCCACTGAAGCAAATGATAAAATTCAAAGACGCAAATAATTAAAAACCCGGTCGATCGTATCAATTTTCTCCTGACCCTCGGCAAAGCCATCTCTTTGGGTTGCGAGGTCAACAATTACAATCTCGATCGTTATCTTGTAGCAGTGGAGAATATATTAACCGAAATTTTCAACGATCTGAATGTTATCGTTAGTTCTGGTAACAATTTTAACAGATGTTTCTTAATGATTCTAAGTGATCTGTAAGCAGAGACGGGCATTATTCGAATAAATGAAGTTGTTCGAGAATAAGGAATAATTTTTTATTCGGAATAAATTCTTATTCGAATTAGAATTCGAAATATTTATTCGAATAAGAATTTCTTCGGAATATTTATCGAAATAAAATTTTTTTCAGAATGAATATTCAAATAAGAATTTCTTCGGAAAATTTATTCGATTAAAATATTATTCGAATAGTGCCCGACTCCGTCCGCGAGATTCCTCTCGATCACAAGGAAACCAAGGAATGACGGGGGTTCCTCGTTTCTCTAGAATTTATTTAAATAAGGCTGCATTATGTAAATAATTAATCTAACTTAAGCATAAATAGTTCTATGCGGTGTGAATATACATGCAATGTGTGTCCACGGGTTTTTCACGTCCCTTATCTTAAACTGACTCTATGTATAACAATTGAAACTCTAGCGAGTTATCAGGATAACTATCACTCGTTGTCTGAACACCTATCCGCGATGGATACTTATATGACTACTCGGTGATGACTATGCAAGTGTTGCATTTTATACACAGGCTGCGTCTCGAAAAACAGTAGTACAAGCTAGAAATGAGAAACTTATCCGTAAAAACTACAACCGTGTGCGAAATCCACTAACTTCACCCTCGCGTCAAATTGCATCGTTTTACGCGAACTAAAATTCCACAGAATTCAACGAAAGTGTATCCAGCAATCAAATAAAAAATCTGCAGCGAACAGAAGGAACTTAAAGAGATTGCAGTTAGAAGTGTCGAGAGAATACCGTGGTGCTGTGCGATAATGCTTGCAGCGCTTCAACGTTCAATACCGAAGTGTCTCGCACGCTTTGCCGAGTTAAAATCAATAGATCGGGCTCGAGTACAATATCCGTTGGAGCCGAAGCCTTAGTTTAGGAGAATGGTTTGATTTTCAATTAAGTATCCGGCATTTCTCGCTTATACCATCATTTCCTAAGTATTTCTAATATACGTAGAGTGTCTCGAGAAATGTACCATAAGTGAGATTTCCAAGTTCAAAGTAAGACGATCCTTGCAGTGCTTGACTATATCCAGCTTTTTTATAACTGATCCGAGAGTTACAAAGTCGCTAATCAATTCTATAAAAATATGGAAAATCATCCTACTCGCCGCCCAGCGATCTGATCCTTGTATGATACAGTATATTTAAAGAGACACTTTGTATACTCGCTTTACGCTCCGCTATACAAAACATTTGACAAATAGCGCATTCCCTGGTTGCGAGGAAACACTTGAGGCCGTCGTGCGTTTTGGCGCGAAGAGAAAAGGTTTATGAATAATTGCTGACCGAAGCGCAGGAGCAATTAATTAATTATTAATTCCTTCGATTCGCTTTGCCGAAATGCGCAACGGCCTTTGCCTGCATCTTCTCGGACAAATCATTTACACGATGCCATACTGAGCACGTCCAGGAGATTACCAAAGATCGTTCTATAAATAAATTCCACGTGTGGCTATCGGAGCCGGTTGCAATCGCCCTTTTACCCTGCCTTATTAAATAATAATTAATTTACAATCGGGAATGTTTCGCTCTAATGACACACCAATAAAATCTATTAACTCCCATTATTCGCATTAAGCACATCCTTGAATGTATCCACACTCTACTCCAGCCAGAAAATACCCTATTTATTAAATACCCTGCACGTACGTGTCGACCTCTCGATGCCTCCTTATAAAAACGAAGAACGTGTTAAATACAAAGAAGGTTCGGTACCGTGGAACATACACAGTACAAAGAGATTACGCTTCTAATAGTTCGCTGAAACTCGCCTGTCTTCAGCCGGAAATCCACCTGAAATCTACGCTAAGCTAAGGGGGTGAAAACTAACCGCAAAATCAAATAGGCACTTCCACTTTTTCGCGTATAACTCCGAAAGTACAGGAGACAGAAAAAAATGTTTCAAACAGAAGTTTAATCGTACAATAAGCGCTGCAAACTTGCGTTAACAAAATTTTGAAAAGTTTTTTTTCCGTTCAGGTATTTCTTTTTTAAACTCTTTTCAAAATTTTGTTAACGCAAGTTTGCAGCGCTCATTGCACCATTAAAATTTTGTTTGAAACATTTCTTTCTGTCTGTTGTAGTTTGAGAATTATACGCGAAAAGATGGATGCGCCTATTTGACTTTGAGGTTAGTTTTCACCCCCTTAAAGGGCGATAGGGCCCGAATTAAGCACACCGTTGTTCTTGTCTTGAGTCACTCTATAAATCCACAAAGTTGCGTTCTAATCGGTGAGTGCGGATTCGCGGTGTGCCTTTGAATGTTTTAAAAAATTAGCTTTGGTAGATTCCTATGGAACCGTTTCCACGAAAAGCTAAGCTGTGTTATGTTTTTTATGTTTTATAGCATAGTTTAGCTTAGCTTCCAGGTGGATCGCTGACTTTCTTCCCCCCACGGCGCCAAGCGTCTCCTTAATATCGAACGAGTTTCGTATTTAACAATTCCTTTTACTTTTGATTCCCGTAAGAGAGAAAATACTTCAAATGAATGGTTACTCTCGCTCTAATTTGCATTGTATATATTTAATATGTATAAGGAAGATTCTCGCAGACGGAACAAGTCGTAGCTCCTTTCTAACCGAAGGCAGAGACGAAAAGTTTATAGATCGTTTCACACATTCCGCAAGGAGTGTCTTCAGGCTTCATTAAGGGGTTCGACCACCTTGGACAGAGCAAAATTGCAGTCATTTTCAGCATTTTTTTAGGAAGATAATAAAATACACAGAAAATTCAATATGAAGCCTGTTATTGTATAACTCTCGACGGAAAGAATCGTATTTTTTTCGACGTTTTCTACGGTGTTCAATCTCACGGCTGTACCGTTTGACTTAGAACAAAAACCAAAAAGTTTTATTTCCTACATGCCTAAAACCAGAGAAGTACATATCGGTTTTGCGACATTTTGAACATATTCTTTGCAATTGACACTTTCATAAAAATAAAATACACTTTTTCTGAGATTGGACACCGTGGAAAACGTCGCTCTTCAAGATTTTGCGTATCAGGGCTCTACCGCCGCCATTTTGTAAGAAAAAATTACGATTTTTTCGGCGAGATTTGCACAATAACAGACTTCATATTGAATTTTCTGTTTATTTTATTATCTTCCTAAAAAAAATGCCGAAAATGACTGCAATTTTCCTCCGTCCAAGGTGGCCTCTAACCCCTTAAACTATCCAAATGTGGTCCAATCTTTACCAAAAGAGGCATCTAGAACAAGTTGCAGGTGCTCCGCAACGGAAGCCACGCGAGAAGTTCGCGAAAGAAGATACACGATTCCCTGGAGCTTGGTACTCCGCGATTCCCTTCCCTTGGACCTTCGCGAAATGCCCAGCATCGTTCCACCTCCGCCAAGAAAGGAGCTACAGCCAGCCCCACGGCCGAGAACCACCCCGCGCGCCGAAGAGCGACCAGAGAACTCGCGCCACGCAGCGACTAATTACAGCGACTACTGCTGGGTGATCCTGAACACGGGCCCGATCCTGAGGAAGAATCTCCGGAGGACGGAGCGGAGTTCCGGCTTGAGATCGAAGCACATCACCTCGCAGAGCAGCGGGTAGCAGCTGGACGCGTGGACGGCGAAGCGGTTGTCGCTCATCTTGAGGACCCTGGTGAGCAGCAGCAGCAAGATCGGCGTCCAGGCCTCCCTGTGCGCCTCGTTGGACAGTCCCAGGAAGTACTCGAGCGCCTCGCAGGCCACTTCGACCAGCCTGCCTTCTACCTTGCCCCAGTCTACTCTGTGAGCGTCGTCGCTGTACATCTTGAAGAGGATCCGCAGCGCGCAGGCCAGCGACTGCGTCTCCTGCTTGAGCAGGTTGGGCTTCACGTTGCCGCGGAAGCCAGCCTTCCACAGGACGTTCCGTTGCTCGTGGTCGGAGTTGAAGCTCTTTGCGAAGCGGTGGGACTTGAGCAGGCACTCGACCAGCTGGAGAAGATGCGCGGTGGTCAGGGCGCAGTACATACCCTGCTCTTCCTTCTGCTGGTCCGCGCCGGCCCTGGCGCCCAGCTCCGAGGACTTCCCGTTAAACATGTCCGCCTGCGCCAGCGCTAGGTTCTCCTGGTCCTCCTTGCGCGACGTGGCGGGGTAGAAGACAATGTTGTCTATCGTCTGGATCAGCTCCAGCTGCACCACGCACTTGATCAGCAGCGCGGAGAACAGACGGGTCTTTAGCGTCTCACCGTTCGCCAGACTTTGGGAGCTGTTGCTTCTCTTCAGGATCCCCATGTGGCTGTCCGCGTCGCCTGTGATCACGTCTAGGTCTGATTCCTTGTTGAGGGACTGAGGCTTCCACGTGAGCAGCGCCGACGGCAAAGTGCTCTCGAAGATGTCCAGCACACAGCAGCAGGTCTTCTCCCAGGTCTGCTCGTCGAACTTGATCCCGTTGCTGATCACGAGGTTCTCCAGGCAATTGGTACCCGAGCGCGCCAGCTGCTCGTTGTCCTGCTGCACGCACCAGAGCAGTTGTGAATAGAGCTGCTCTAATAGAAGGGGCCCTAGTGTGTCGTAGAACTGCGAGAACACGTCGACGATGGCGTACAGGGCGTGGTTGCACGTTGTTGTCATCCATTCTGCTTTCTGCGAGATTAATCGAACGATTGGAGGCTTGATTAAGGCGTTATGCGTAAGATTAAACTACCTCTGTGTGCTGCTCGGGAAGCTTCATGTTGTCGAAGATCCTGAAGAGGACTTGGAAGAGGTCCTTCCACCAGTGGGGCTTAAATGACGACCCATGCGTTTTCACCACATCGAATAGAACAGTCAGTGCTCTCGTCCGCACGTCCAACTTGCACCTGCTCACTATGCAGGATAGCTCGAAGAGCAGTGGGAACCATCCCCTCACCTGGAAAATAAATGAAACTCTTGTTATAGATTTGATCAGAAGAAATAGCCGTAGAAGAGTGTAACTATTTCATACCCAAGCTCTATCTTCTTCGGACACCATCCCACTGTCATCCATCATGCCCTCCGCGAAGAGATTGGGATTGGCATCGATGTACGAAGCGCAAGAGCGTATCAGCCTGATGGCCTCCATGCTCGTTTCCGGGAACGAGGCGTTGCAAGCGAACTCGCTCAGGCACTTTACCGCGTCTTGGAACGAGTCAACCATGATGCTGAAGTCTTCCGCGTACAGCTCGTCTGTAACAGTACAACGCTTCCCTGCATTATCAATTATCGGGGGAGAGAGTCCTTATTTAAATACGGAGCAACTAATTTCAATCTAGAAGCTAAACGTAAACGGTCGAAGTACCGTCGCACTCACTTATAATCTTCCCCGTCATTGAGAATGCTAGCTCGACCACAGCTTCGTCCCTGTCGCTGGCAGCGTGGTGGAAGACGCTGAATATATTCTTCCACCCCGACCTGATATTCGGAGCCTGCGAATGGACGATCTGCGCGACGCAGCGAACCACCATGTCCCTGATCACAGGCGACCTGTTCTTCTTCATGATATGCTCGAAAGGCCTCAGGAAATCCTTTTGGAACCTGAAGTTGGCGAACTCCCCTTTCTCTATGAACTTCGTCGCTAGCTGCCGCAAGGAATCCACCGCGAAGAAGGCGATGTCTTGGCGCGGGCTGCAGCCCACTCTGTCGAAGTGGTCGCCTATCACTTGCCAGATCCTGGACCACTGGAGCCTGATGCGCCCCATGTTGTAGTAGGAGATCTCGACGATCTTGGTCAGGGAGAACATCCGCGGCTGAGTTGGGTGGGATAATTCCTCTAGCGATACTTGGCAAAGAGCTTTGACGAACTCTACGATAGCATCTCCGTCCAACCTGGTGGAGCCGGTGAATATTCGGTCGACAGCCACCACTACGCTCTGGGAACTTGTCTCACCGATAGACTCCTTTACACTTGCTGCAATTTATGAGAGAACAAGTGACTTTGAAGCTAAGCCGGGGAAAATAATTCAGTATTAATATCCGAAGAAGTGGAGATTATCCGGTAATACTTTAAAGCAGCGATTCCCAAACCGTGTGGCGCAAAGTTTTTTCTGGAGGGGTGCCACGGATTTTTTAATATTAATATTTAATATTTATGTAATATTATTAAGTTAGAATTATATTCTCAAATAGGGTAAAGACACCAGTAGTCGACCATGTATCAGTAGTCGACCACTTTCAGAAAAACATGAAAAATAAGGTTTTTAGAAGTGACGATCTTTTGAACAAAAGTGCTGTTCTTTAACTGCACTCTGTTCAAAAGATCATCACTTATAAAAACCTTATTTTTCATGTTTTTCTGAAAGTGATCGACTACTGATACATGGTCGACTACTGGTGTCTTTACCCTACCTATTTTTAATGTATTTCTTTTTTACCTTATTAAACATATTTAAATATTATTAATCAAATTAAAAAAAAAAATTAAAAAAAAAGCTTTTTTATAAAATGTACTAAAAAAAGAAAAACAAACTCACAAGTAAAGCTAAATAAAAGCTTGTAAAAAGTTGCGAAACACTACTTCAAAGATTAAAAAATTAACTTACGATCGAGCGAGCTGAGATTCAAATTGTTGCTCTGATGGGAATTGTTGTGTGTCAAATTGAAGTTGACCAGCGGCGAGGGGAAATGTGGCTTCGATGGTGGACCAAGAAGCTGCGGCCTGACTCCAGTGCCGATCAGTTGAGCGAGCTCGAGTTGTGAGATGCACTTTACAACGTCCAGCCAGGAACTACCAAGGTAATTGCCGTCGGTGTGAGCCACGGTTATCAGTGTTTTTATGGTGTCAATGTTCTTGGCCTTCATCTCGGTGATAGGTGAATTTGCGGTGAGCAGAGTGAACCTTGCCAGGGCCTGCACGTACGCATCTCGTTCCAACTACATTTAGCAAAGTGAAAGATATATTTACAGCACAGTTCTTAAATAAAACACAGCCGAGATTGCAATGCAAACTTAATAAACTATTTCTTCTAAAAAGAAGTGACCAATAACTGAGCAGAATTCTAGTCAATAATGAGTAGAGGACTGATAGAATTCTGTTGACGTTGCAAATAAATTTACCGTCATGTGAAATATGCAAGCGATGCGTATCGCACATCTGATGCCGTCTAAGCAAAGGGAAGCGATTTCTGGGTCGTCGCAGTCTTGAAGGCCCACGCTGAATGCGGCTAGAAACGGTGTCCAGGCGATTTTGAACATCGGTCGGACGTGCTCCAAGTGTTTCGCTGTGGTGAATGGCGCTTGAACGTGACTGACTGACTCCATCAGGTTCTTCGCCGCTGTTGAGATTACTTCCATTTCCATGTTCCACAGAAGCCTTCGCTTCTTTTCACTGGATATCACTGCAACGAGAAAGGAGAAAAATAATAACCAGAAGAAGTATAATAATTGGTTCATCAAACTAAAGCTACATATGTATAAAGTAAAACGCCGTTTTATTTTTATTTCGAATTACTTGGAAGATGAATATGCGTACCAGCGAACGACGAATTTTACGCGGCGTGATGGTTCCGTATTTATTATTAAAAATTAATACAAAAGCAACTGCAACTTCTTCGGAGATGCATAAAAATATAATCCAAATTTCAGATGAATCGATTCGCTAGTTTCTTAAAAAAATCCCAAAGTTTGCGATGTTTTTAGCCCAAAAAATAGGATTCCTCTTAATTACTGACTTCGCTCACCTTGTTTGCCAGGCCTGTTGGGATTGGACTTCATTTTGATCTCATTGCCCGCGATCTCGTCATAGATCTTCGACAAATACTCCTCAGGCAGGTCTTCGTTATCGCTAATTCGTCGATTCAGTTTGATATATTGCTCCTTGGTCATTTTATTCTTAACTTGGGGTGAGTGTAGGTCAGTCGTGAGCATAATGATAGAGAAGCCCAGCACGTACGCGGTATCCGCGCTTGTGAATAGCCCATTGCTGCAAAGAATGAACAAATAAATAAATGAATCAAATACAAAGGCAGATCTAATATTTAATCCTCGTGTGATGGATACGGAGGATTCAATTTTGACTACTGCTTCTAATGAAAATAAGAATCTCAGATCACAACAGAATCGAAATTCAACGTAGAAGCTCAGAGGCGTCGAGAGCCAACGCCAAATTAATTATATAAAATATCAAAAGAATTGTAAAACAATATCAGACTAGAAATCGAACTGTATATTACACATAATAGCACTTAAAAATTGAAGCACTTGAAATTAAGAATTACGAAATGGTTAATTGAAATTTGTATTGCATATAAATATTTATTATTTAAAAAAAAAGCTGTGAATCATCGCCGGAGCGACTCGGTGAAAATGAAACGACCCCGCGCGATGGAACGTGAAATATTCACTGCAGTATATTAAAAAATTCATTTAAAAAAATAGAAATTTTACCAAAATAAAAAACAATATATTCGAACAATGTATCTGAACAAAATTATAATCCGAAATAGATTTAATAAAGAGGAGTGTCGATCTGTGAACTCACTTTGGATTGCATTCGCAATATCTGCTGGCAAACTTCTCCATCAATCGGTCGATCTTCTGCGCCTCACCCGGCAGTCTGAAGCCCTCGAGAAAGTATCTGAGGGCTGTAACTAAATCGCGGTCGGCAAAGTTCATTTGATCAATATAGCTGTACATCACCTGATTGTGATTATGATCGCCGAGGAAATCCCCTATCGCGGTCTTATCGAGTCGTTCGTCCATGTGAAGCCAGCGGGCAACGTCTTCGGACGAATTACCTAGAAGACTTTGTTCCTGAAGATATTGTACTCCCTTGCTTGGCTTTCGATTAAAACTACGGGTAAGAATACCATTTTAATTAATAGAGCGCACGCCTCTCGGCAACATTAGTGCTTCCTAAATGTTGCTCAACGACCGGAAGCATCGGGCAATCCCATCAACAACATCCCATCGTCAACTATTTGTGCTTTACGGAAACTCTATCTATCGAGAGACGCAACTGATTCATTAAACTCTGTTCACGGACAGCCCAATGCTTCAGCCGACAGAGCAAATGAATGAAACGGAGGAAGAAAGAGCTAAGGGGTTCATTTGTAATGCATACATATCGATCCCAGCTTCCCACACTTCCTTCTGCTGCTTTTGGACTTCGTACTGTTCCGGCGAGTCCGGTATCTCCTTGTTGCCGACCAGGCTGGAGTTCGCGGAGGACAGGCTGCCCGCGCTTCCGTAGCGAGGCAGCGGAGGTTCCACCGGCGGGTCTGGCGGCTCTGAGGGCAGCTGCTGGTCCGCTGGAACGCTTGGGTTCACATACAGGTCTCTGCTCCACTCGACCATGCACTTCAAGATCGAGACTAAGCACTCGAGACCTCTGATGCGCATCGACTTCTCTTGATTCGGTGAGGCGCCAAGCTCCAGCGCTTGCCTGCCTTGTGCTATCTTCGATAAATCATTCACGAGCCTGTAGAAAACAGAAATTTCGGGATTAATGAAATTGGGAATCGCGCGGTGAGCGAGCGTCTCCTCACCTCTCGAACAAGTTTGCGGCGGAGAGGTCGCAGTCGTAGTTCACGTATATGTCAACGACGCTTTGGGCGTCCGCGCAGATGCGAGTCAACGCGTGGATCACCATCCACTTGTGCTCGAAGGAGCTGCTGGAGGTCTCTAGGATGTTCATGAAGATTTCCTTGAAGAAAACCTCTATCTGCATCTTTAAGTGCACTTTGAAGCGAGCCAGCAGCGCTAGGAAGAGCGCTAGTGAGAGCTCGAAGACCTCGGGAACCGAGGAGACGCCGTTCTTGGAGAGGGCGACGCAGAGGTACTGCTTTATGGCTATCACGAACATTTCGTTGGAGCGCAATACTGGTCCCGCGTTCTGTAGAATGCCCAGGAGCAGCTGCAGCGAAAGGATCTTCGACCTGAGGTGGTGCGACCTGGCGCAAACAGGCAATGTATCTTCGAAGGAAATCCTTAAGGAGGGAGCCCTGTTTAAGACGGCTAGGAATGAGGTGATTCTTGGGAATTCTTTTTCTAAGAAACTGTTAAGCGGATCTTTTCCAAATTTTCAGGGTATTTTAGTTCACATTCAAACATTAAAAATCAATTTTTACGTTACAAAGTGTTCGGTAGAAATGGAGATATATGAACACGTTCGTTAAGACTCGCGCGCAGGAGTTGCGAATTGGCGATTGTAATGGTGGCCTCATTTCTTCCCTGAAATAAAAACACCAAGGACTTTCTTATTTCTAGTGTAATTACATTGTCGATGAACCTAACAAACGAAGAAAAAGTTAAAAGTTGACAAATTGGTGGGGCTTGAAAGAAAAAGTTACGATTCTGCCCCAAGATATTTCGTACTATTTATGGAAAAAGAGTTGTTCAATTCAATTTATTTATCAATGTCTTAGGTTCATCGACAATGTAATTATACTAGAAATAAGAAAATCCTTGATTTTTTTATTTCAGAGAAGAAATAGGGCCACCGTTACAATCGCCAATTTGCAACTCCGGCGGGCGAATCCTATCTAGGGCTGGGACTATTTGTCGAATGTTTCGGTATTCGATTACTCGAATACTTCAGTTGCTCAATTATTAGTTAATATTGATACCGGCCCAAATGTCTGCTTGAGAAGAATTCCCTCATATGACTAAACATAAACGCGTGAAAATATTTTGTTTTCATCAGAACTGCTTCGAATAGCATTCGAATACTGAAATATTCGAATAGCATTCGAATACTGAAATATTCAAATAGCATTCGAATACTGAAATATCCGAATAATAATATTCGAATACTCAAATATTCGAAATTTATTCGTAGCATTCGAATACTTGTAACATATTTGAATATTAAAATATTCGAATAGTCCCACCCCAAGTCCCAACGAACGTGTTCACATATTTTCATTTCTACCGAACACTTTGTACCGTAAAAAATAATTTTTGTTGTTTGAATGTGAACTAAAATACCCTGAAAGTTTGGAAAGATTTGCTTAACAGTTTCTTAGAAAAAAAATTTCCAAGAATCACCTCATTCCTAGCTTCCTAAATAGGGCTCCCTTAACTACTAAAAACTTACTTAGGATCCAACGTGCCATCGGGAAGCGGCTTCATGGAAAGCTTGCAGAGCGCCCTGAAGACCAAGAAGGCATCTTTCTGCAGGACGTGAGTGAACTTCGCCCTGACCATGTTATCGCTCTCCGCCACAGTCTCGTCTGAGTTGTCGTCGATAGGCACTTGGTCTAAGCTCGTCTCCTCCGAAATCACTGTCGCTGTGCTGGTCGAGTCCTCCGGTACCACAGAGTTCACAACGTCCTCCAGAATCCCTCGAACTATCATGTGCGACTCCTGACTGCTCTCCGTCGAGTGTTCCTCATTCACTGTCTCAGTGTCAGGCTCACCGGAGGCACAATTGGCAGCGTTTAGTGCTGCCTCCGCGTGCTCTGCTTCATTTCGAATGATTTCCTCTTCCTGAGAAAATCACCACTCCTAATTAGTATTCCTCCAGCGATCGCCAGGAGTTTCATATCACAATCCAATTTCCAAACTCACCGCTTGTGTTTCCATCCGCGCGAAGATGACGTTGATCATCTGCGTGAGGGTGGCACGAGCCGTAGTTTGATTAACCAGGTTCTTCGAGGCCAGGTAAACGCTGTAAACGATGCGTATGGCAAGCAGGACGGTTCCCTCGTGAACCTCGACATGTTGACTAGTCATTACTGTGAGAAGCGCCTTTATTATCTGCAACTGGACGCCCTCATCCGTCTGCGGACCTATGAAACATCCGCAGATGGTCTCCACGATGCGAACGATGAGCAATTTGCTCGGCTCCGTGGAGTCAGGTACATTTCCGGTGAGATGCCCGTACGCGATCAATTTCTGCAGGCAGTCCAGAGCAGTGACGACGATCCTCGGCGACTTGCTCTGGCAGGCGAGCTCGAACGGCAGGAAATACTTCTCTGCGGAGATGACGTACGAGTCACTGCGTGGCTGGGGCAAAGCGGTGGAGACCTGCGAGCCCGACACTTCCTTGATCTCATTTCGCAGATTGTCTGAAAAGGTAGGACGATTGAATTCAGCGAAAGTTGCTTCGGTGGTTGTATGCTGAAGGTGGATGATGAAGTAACTCGGTACAATGGGTGCGTTCAGCGCAAACAACTGTTGGACCCAATCGTTGGGAACTGATTGGTGAACAGTCATCGTTCTGCTCAGTTCTACTGAACAACACTTGGGAGAGTGGGGATATTTTAGCAGTTCCCAACATGTTGGGTAAACTGAGCGGAGTTCATTTCCACTTGAAAAAATAGCGACCACTCACTAAACATGTTGGGAAGTGAGCAACTGAGCGGTAGCGTTCAGCGAAAGATCAGTGAACGCAAGTGAGCGGTTGGCCAACAGTTGGTTTCGCTGAATGCACCCAATATCACATATTTAAAAATAGATCAAAATAAGGGGTAACATATGTATCACTGGCTATTATTGCACAGTGCGTGACAGTATGCGAGCGTGAAAGCTGCAATTAAAACCCGAGGCTTCAATAATGCTAAATATTCCTATGTAGATAAGATATATATGTGATACAGAGTGACGTAAATTATTATGAAACCCCGAGAAGTCAAAACAGAATCCTCGAGAAGAAATTTGAAATGATGCAATACATCGGAGTACCAAGTACATCTAGTCAAACCCAGAATAGTCTACGAAGACTAAGAAATGAAATTCCATTGGCCCTATTATGAACACAAGTTAACATATTAAGTAGTTCCACAAAACTTTTTAAAACCTACGCATAAACCCACTCCAAAATACCTAATTCAATACGAATCATATCGTTCAGGAATATTTATGAATTAGATACAAACTACACGAGTTTCCCTGCTCGTAACGAGTTTCCATGCTCGTAGTGAGTTTCCCTACTCGTAACGAGTTTCCAACAAGTTGCGCTTACGATCTACCAAAAAGTGGAAACGCTGTCCCCTGCGTCTGCCCATCGCGATGCGACGTAAAATAGAAACGAGTCGCACGCGAAGCCAACTCACCCAGCGCAGTCTCGCAGGACTTCTTAAGCTGTGAGAGGTGCGACCGTTTGACATCCCGGTCAGCCAGGATCTTTTCCAAAGCTCTGATGATAAACATTTCCTTAGAGTTATTTTGCATCGTCGCCGGGGCCAAGCTGGTTCCTCTGCTAGGCTGGCAGGGTGTAGCACGCGACTCGACCTGAGGCACGCATCTTCGTCACCTTGAACCCCGCGGTAGTTCCTAAAGCATCGCCTCGGACCGACCCCCCAGGAGGCAGATGGTCCTGCCCGAGAGCTGGCAGCTTCTGCGGCACTGGCCTGTGATCGATCCGAGAATTCCGGAGCCAACGGCCGGGTGCTAGGCGAATTCTCTCCGACGTCTCGTCACGTAGCTGCGTGTCGACGCATCGCTCACGGGATCACGCGAAACGGCAGCGAGGCAGTGAAATTGACAGCGGGTTTTCGAAACAGCGGAGGGACAAAAGGAGACGGGCTGAAACGTCGAAGGTGATCCACGCGATCGCACTGACATATTGCGGCGTTACATGGAACCTTTCCCTCCGACGTAACGCGCAGTTGACGTTCAGGGGTTACGCCACTTTGAAAGTGGAAATTTTTTTTTTTAATTTGAATTATAGTTTGTTGTCGCGGAAATACTTGAACGCGTTTTGCTTGAAATGATGATTTCGTGATTGGAGCGCAGCGAAGGTTGGACAATTTTTATTCGATTCGCTTGAAAATTCGAGAGGATGTTTTGGTTTTAACGATGGAAAGAAATTTGTAGCGGCTTTGGGATGTATTAAAAAATGACCTTGCTTTTATACTCAATTCTTAAATATATGTACATCTTTTTTTGTGTTCATTATTTTCGCAAAAGACTATAGTTTAGAAATCTCTACATATTTATGTCAGTAAATATCGCTTAGGAAATGAATATAGTGAGAAAATTCTAGGTCCAACGTTCGTAGTTATCTAGCACACCGATTTGGTGTGCCCGAAAAAGAAGCTTACGTGGACCTGCGTGGACCGGTCCCAGCGACGCCATTTTGTTTGAAGGAAAGAAACAAAAGAATTTTTTCGTGTACTTCGATAGTTGTGCTTTGTTATAGATTTTTAATGTTTTTTATCCCTCAAATAAATGTTAGACACCTGCTTTTTTATGCTCTAAAGTGGTGTAACTCCTTAAATGTTTCTATCCTGGAATTCCACGTATTTTACGTGGCATTTATTACTTCCCATCATCGTACTTGAATTGAAATATCGCGATGAAAGCGAATGCAAGAAATTTCTTCGAAATATTCCATTAAAGTTGAAAGTGTATAGGGACTTTTAGGACACCCTGTATATTGCGTATATATCCCGCGCTTAGGGTCCATTCTCACGTTCGGAGCGCGCGCAGAGAATTTGAAATAGGTCAGTTTTTAAAACTCCCGCGCTGTGAAGCGTATTTCAAAAGTGGTCGCGGCGACAAACGAGGTGCCCTGTTTCCAATGCACGCGTTCATACGATGAGCGATTTTGTTGGCGACCAAACACCTGCAAGCAACGAAACGAGTTTCGATATGCAGAAATTTATCTTGCAAATTGAATCTCGAAAGGGAATTTGGGACTTGTCATATAATGATTACTCCAATCGCGACATTGAAACAACAATAAAAAGAAATGATGCATTTATTTGAGAATGAGAAAGTCAGTAAACATTATTTTCTTACGGCGATCTTACAATAAAAAATGCACTGAATGCTGCTTCTTTATTTTTTTTTCAATGCACTGCACAATTAGAACTATCTCCTCGAGGTCCATTCTGTTTGGCGCACTTTATGAAACTGATAGGTGTTGAGTCGCCCGGTCTGGTCGCTTCGTTTGGTTGCCCGAATTTTGGTCTCTCGGCGACCTGGTCGCCAAGTGCGTAACGGGCCTAAGTGGAACGCACCCTAAAGGTGTCATCATTGGAGGATGTATATTACCTCCAAGAGGTCCTCGAATTGGGCTCCACGGTTGAACCATTAATGGTCTCGGTTTAAAATTCTGAGCAAAGAAATGAAGGCAGTAAGTTTCATATCATGGCTAAATTATTGCATTTTTATGTAAATAAAGTACTTACTCCATAATAAATAGGAATTGGTTGAATATAATGCTCTCGGGGAACCCCTTGTTCTCTAGGCCCATCTCTATCTCTGGATCCATCTGTTTGCCTCCTGTCTCGAGAATGATCTCTGGGCCGCTCTCTTTGGTCTCTGCAAGATCTGTCACCACCTTTCCGCTCTTCACTACGATCTTTCTCCCTATGTAAATAATGTAATAGTCTGGTGAAATACAATTGATAGAAATATAACGAACGCAGATACATGAAAGTGTAATAGCTTTTACCTATCACTTCTGCAACTTCCTTTATCTTCATGCTTAGAATCGTCATACCTGACAAAGGGTAAACAAATTAGCAAAAAATTTAATACCCTAAACAATTTCAGATGCAACTAGCTTTACTACTCGGCTTCGCCCGAAATTTAGATTCTGATTTTATAAAAAAAAATTATTTCTTTTTTGGGAAAATAGTCACATTCATCTGGATTAGCTAGGCATAATGAGATGGGACACATTTCGTGACCCCAGAGTTTACCGTTCAAAAGTTTTTAAGCGATAGACAAACACACACTTTTTGCTTTATATATTAAGATACTCTGTGTAAAATCCAGGTACGAACCTGCGGTGACGGGACCACGTGCGCCTAGGACTGTGATTTTGGGTTCTTGTAGGACTCAAGGACGCCGAATCTTTTCAACGTTTTCAACTTGTTTTCTAAAAATGAAAGTGTCCATATTTACGAAACAGAAGATGTAATAAATCTTAGCAATTTTAAATAATAAACATACCCGAATTTTCCAAATTCACAGTTACGACAGAACGATGTTCCTCAACTTCTTCTGTTTCACCGATTGCTCTCTTTATTTCTTCTCTATCAAATATAGGCTTGGATCCCTCTCCTGTAGTTAAGTTTAGTTACTTTAATAATAGAAAAGCAATCGTGACAGATCTTGAAGATAACAAACTTGCTACTCAGATAAACTGACTCACTCTGAACAATTGTAAGCCAAGTCATTTTGTACTGTCAATTTCAAATTAGTTAAATAAATTGTTGTTAATTTATATGATTTTATATACTAAAAGTATGTATAAATTTATTTCTCTTCCTCATAAATAAAGAGTATTTTACATAATTAAAAATGGCTTACAACTTTCTTGAGTGCCAGATATATAGAGAAATTTATTTTTTATAATTTTAATTATTTTGATGGCATTATTTTAATAAAACTCTAACTCTAAATATTCTGTAGCAACTGTTTAATCTTTAATTTATAATGTAATATTTTCTTTTTCACATACCACATCCAGATCGCATTAAATAATTTTTCAAAAGAATGTAGCTAAATTCTTGGAATGTTACTCATCGTCCATTACGAACTGATTACAAAAATATAAACACATCGATACGCCTTTCAATATAATTCAAATAAAATAGTTGTATCAAATAAAAAATTTGTGTGCAGAGGATTCATGATTCCACAATAAAATCTTTGGAGATGGTTCATATTTTCCAGGACGATTAAGTAATCTTCCACTTCGTTGAATCGCGATTTCAAGCTTCCACGATATTCACTCTATACACAATGCTTTGAAACACATATTTTTCAAACCAACTAAACCAAGTCTACGAGTACTCATACTTTAAAAAGAAAGTACCTATTTTCCAATTGTAGCTATTTATTTAATGCACTAAAAGAAAAGATGAATAAGAATAAGAAATACTACGCTATGCAGAAATTTCAAAGAACTGTAAGATTTAATTTTCGATTTCGTTTCTTCCAGTGTTGGAGTCTAATGTTTAATGTTTCACCATGCCTCTTTAGTTGTCGAATGTCAATATTTAAAACATTTTCCAAGACACGAAAATTGTCCAGTTGGTCTGCTCTTAGTACACAAAGCATTTAAAAAATCCACATATTTGAACATGCACACAATCCCAAAACCAGGACACAAGGAAAATGCACAAAACGTGTTTCAGCTATATTTTTTGGGGGAAAAATTAATTTCTACTAAACTATATTACATTCATTATAGCAGTTAATATAGTTGAAGTATAATTCTTTGTACAAGCTCGTAAGAAAAGAAGATACTGTTCATAAAGCAACAAGCAAGAGATCCGTTAAGCATAGCAATCTTAGCACAGTAAAGTAAAAAAAAATTGTGCTTACATGTTGCACATTATGCGATCAATACAGTGATCCAACGTTGTATTCCAAATTTGCTATATCCTGGGCGAATCAAAAACACGTTATTAATTTGATGAATAGAGTTGAGAAAATTCTTGAACATTACAGGGGACCAGAATCTTCACGACTGTAGAAATCAATGGCAAGGATTCCATTCTTCGAATGTTGCACTTGGCAAAGTGAAAATGTGGAAATATTTATCTACACTTTGATAATACATTTAAACAGAAACTGAATGGATTCTAAAAAGTGGAGAGTAATGTCTCACAGAGAAGAGACATTTTTACATTAGAAAGCTTACAATGTCCTCAAACTTCAATTTGTTAATCGTGATTTCTAGACAACCTCAGAATCACCTTCCGCGTTGAGCTCATTTTCCTTTGTGGTACTTGTTCACTGAATGACTGAGAATTGTTAACAAATTATGGTATAGAAACAACACGTTACCCGCTCTTCTTTTAAGCACCACATCTTCCTTGTTGGGTATATCCCGCTTGAGTTCATTGGTAACTACTCTTCCAGGAATCTTTCTATGAATATCTACTTTGATTTTGCGAAGTTCTATTAGATTAATTTTTGTGCCTTCAGGTCCTTTAAATATGGGCGTTGTACCACTTGGTGTTTCAAACCTAAAGTGCAGAATAATATTATTTGTATATATGATTTAATAGATTTGTACTTGAAACTTACTACAATTTAATATTTCGATCGTTTCTTGAAGCATATTGTTTTATAGTATACAACTGTATTGAAAAATTGTATCAGACTAAATTTGATATTTTATACAAATATAAGTTACTTTTGTGGATATAGTCAAAAATATATTTAATTTAAATGTATTCATCAAAAGATAAGACAGAAAATTCCATGACCCGACGATGAAATGTTAAAATTCTCCTTTGTCTATGAAATCCTCCAGAATGGGACACTGCGTCTACTACAACAGTTAATAATTAAAGACACTTTATACTTACTGTTTAGAGAGTACAGTATCTTCAGGTGTACGATGTGTAGAATTTCTTCTACATCGACTAGGTGGAGATTCACTTCTACTCCTACGAAGCCTGTTGCATCTTCCTTCGGGAAGTGCTATCCCCATATTACGAGCGCGTCGTATCTCGTACTCCATAGTCATATTTCTTTTCAGTTTATTATACCTGTCCATTTTTTCTTGTTCGATCATCCAGTCGCGTCTACGCCGTCGCCTCTCCTCTTCCGTTCTTGCACATAAAACCGCGCCGCTATCTTCATCACGCGAGGGCTTAGGTTTTGCATCACGACACAAATTCCTCGATGTATGCCAATTCATCCCTGCAACGGGTCGGAGATAGATTATATCACGTATCAAAAAATTTCCTACTTGTTTAGCCGAACGCAAAATTTGAATAAGTTTGTACTTTTTACCGAATTGATGTAATAGAAATTACCTCGTTATCGCGCAGGAAAATGACGAGCAATGAACGGAACAAATAGGTAAATAAAAGTATAAAAATTATAAATATGAGTATTATTTGTAAACTTTAAGAGGGAAACGTCTCACACACGAAATTAATTCCCAAAAAATGCAGCCAAGTACAGCCAGGGTGGCGTGGAAATATACTGCAGCGGTAGTAGGATTAGAGTGGGGTCTACTACCACCGTCTGATTGGTTCAACGCCAAGGGGAAAATTCATCGACGCCAGCGCCGCGCCAAGCGAGTGGAGTGTAGCCAAGTGAGACCGCAGCCAACCAGCATCTTCAACGAGTCCCCGGCGACGCTGGTTGGCTGCGGTTTCACTTAGCTTGGCTAGTTGGCTTGGCTTGGCGCTGGCGTCGGTGAATTTTGTTCTTGGCGGTGATTGGTTCAGACTGGGTAGTAGGACCGTAGTGGGGTCTACTACGCAGGTCTGTGACGTCACTCGATTCGCTTCGCGTTCACGCCACTCGGCTTCGCTTAGCGCTGGCGTCGGTGAATTTTCTTCTTGGCGTTGAACCAATCAGACGGTGGTAGTAGACCCCACTCTAATCCTACTACCCAGTCTGAACCAATCCACGCCAAGAGGAAAATTCATCGATGCCAGCGCCGAGCCAAGCGAGTGGAGTGTAGCCAAGTGAGGCCGCAGCCAACCAGCGTCGCCGGGGACTCGTTGAGGATGCTGGTTGGCTGCGGTCTCACTTGGCTACACTCCACTCGCTTGGCTCGGCGCTGGCGTCGATGAATTTTCCTCTTGGCGTTGAACCAATCAGACGGTGGTAGTAGACCCCACTCTAATCCTACTACCGCTGCAGTATATTTCCACGCCACCCTGAGTACAGCCAACTGCAGCGAGGGTTCCCGGACAACATTTTGCAGAGTCGGATGTTTGGCGGAGGGGGAAGACCTACAGGAGTGGTGGTAATGTGTGCGTGATAGCAGGGTGGCGTGAAAACTACCTGCAGCGGTAGTAGGACGAGAGTGGGGCCGACTACCGCTGTCTGAACCAATCAACGCCAAGAGGAAAATTCATCGACGCCAGCGCCGAACCATTTTCCTCTTGGCGTTGATTGGTTCACACTGGGGTAGTAGGACGAGAGTGGGGTCGACTACCCACGTCTGTGACGTCACACGATCCGCTTCGCGTTCACGCCGCTTGGCTTGGCTTTGCGCTGGCGTCGGCGAATCTTCCTCTTGGCGTTGATTGGTTCAGACGGCGGTAGTCGGCCCCACTCTCATCCTACTACCGCTGCAGGTAGTTTCCACGCCACCCTGCGTGATAGTGATGCGCGATATTTATCGATAACTGCATATATCGATATTTGCCTGTCAGAATATCGATATTTCAAACACCGATAATTACACGTATCGATATATAGGGACCAAAAGTATCGATATATAGGGACCAAAAGTATCGATACTAGTGATGGGCACCATCGAATAAAAACTATCGATTAGTCGATAGTAACCAACTACTATTTTTAGTCGACTGATTTTCTGAACCATCGATTGAATCAGTTTACTAATAAAATGGAGTCGCTTGAGTCGCCGATAGACTACACGGAAAGACTTCAGCACCGTCGGGAACGGTGACGAGCACCGTAAAATCCGGTGCTGGGCCCATTCAATGCGGTGCTTAAAACCAAACGCATTCAGAATCTGTGGTTGGTGCAAATATCGGTGCTGGGCACCATTCACAACGGTGTTCCTGATGAACGCGCATCTATGTTTTCGTGCAGTCTGTTCGTTTTCGATGTCGCCATTGTCGTTGATTGTCGCTGATTGTCGCTATCAAGTGCATTTTTCCACGCCACGCTTTGCAGGCTCCCAGATAATGTTTTATCGAAAAAAACTGAAAAGGGTTGAAAAACAATCTGCGATTGTAATTGCTCAGTTAGATATATGTAAAATGTAGTTGTGTGTACGCATATTACTAAATGTAATTTTATCACATTCATTGCTACAAGACATCGATTGTAGATAACAATATTTTGTTGTAAATAAAAACGTAATAAATTAATTAACATACTGCCTTATATATTTCAAAACAACAACTACATTATTTACCGAGTAGAAATATAAATGATTACTAAAGATTAATAAATGTACTTAGGTATGCATCATGGTATACTGGGTATTCAAGAAAGTGTATGCGTGCATATGCGTATATGGATAGACCTCGTAAATTATTATAACATTCAAAGTTTAAATAAAATGATATGAATACAGGTTACATTTGCATTTGAAATTCACATTTGTTAAAAGCATATTCGGAACTGTTTGTTAGCCAGATTATAATGTGGCTTATTCTTAGTTTATTAATTGAACTATTAATTAATAAGCCAGTCAGAGAAATCCATTAATTTTCATACACGAACTCAACGATGCAGACCTATTCCATGTACCATGTGCGTATCGAAAACAACGACGAATGGCGAATATGGAAAACAAAGATGGAAGATAACAATGCATCGATGATTTCAGTGCGCGTTCATCAGGAACACCGTTGTGAATGGTGCCCAGCACCGATATTTGCACCAACCACAGATTCTGAATGCGTTTGGTTTTAAGCACCGCATTGAATGGGCCCAGCACCGGATTTTACGGTGCTCGTCACCGTTCCCGACGGTGCTCATTTTTCGAGCACCGTTGGGAACGGTGCTGAGGTCTTTCCGTGTATGCTATCGGTCGTATGGTGGAGCTACTCATTCGTTAACGGTATCGAATAATTTATTAGTTAAACATGTGTATATTCGATTATGTATAACGGAAAGTAGTGCAATCCTACTAGATTTATACAGTTTTTGGACGAATGTTGTAAGAAACTGTCATTTTCACCACTTTTAATCGTTTGTAATTCATAGTAACGTTAACCAATTTTAATGAAATTTTCAACATGCATACAACTTACTGATATTAACGAAAGGCATTTCGTTTAACGGAAAGGTATTTTGATTTTCATTAAAGGAATAGATAAAAAAGTGGAGGTGTTTTTTATTATTTATTTCGCGATACAAATAATTGTACTTTCCTCAAATAGTTTTTTTATGCATTATCTTTTACAGTAATTCTATAAACTTTTCAGACAAAAACAGATTGTCCCCTTTCATTTTAAAAATGTCATTTTAGTAACACTTTGTATTTATATTGTTGCTTATGTTAAAAAATTAATTACATTCTATAAAAAGCAATATTTTATAATTATATTTAACCTGTCCTATAGTACTGTATAATACCGACAACATTAATTATAAATTATTAAAAATATGAAATTTTGAAATACTATTTTTTAACAATCAAAATTGTAGAACGTAAAGAAACTTTCATATAACTTCTTATGTGACTTTTCTTGCAACAGAGAACAGAGCTAGGTATCTAAAGTATGCTTTCCAGTCAAAGGATCCCATTAGCGCAGTCCACTTATCACAAGTAAAATAAACAAATGGCTCGATACAAGTTCAGTACGATCGAGGATTTAGTTAGAGGGTAGATCTGAACGTGTCGGCATCAGCGTATATAGTTCTAATTTTCTAAAAAATTAAATAGTTTTCAGTACTCAGTGTTTAAATACTCAGTGTTTAAATAATTTCAATAAACCATTGTTTGAACAGTGTTATAAAGTATTTACGAAACTATTACCTATACTGTATTATAAACTATTTAATAAACTATAATAATTTTTATTAATAGTGTATATATAGTGTAGTTAGTAGTGTGTATATAGTAGCTAGTGTATATAGTACAATATGTATCGACAAAAGCGCTCACTAGTATGGAAATATTTTGAAAAAAAGACACCAACAACTGCGATGTCTCTTATGTAAAAAAGAATATAAAAATGCAGGTAACACTAGCAATTTGCATGAACACTTGAAACGCAAACATTTTACAGTGCTTGAAGCGAATCGAGAGCGGGATGAAGAAGCAGCAGAGTTGATAGACAGTGATACACCTGTTATACCTGGAACAGAAATACAGGATATAACACCTGTGGCATCCACTTCGAATGCACATCTTAGAGCTCAAAATGCTGACTTACCAACTATAGTGCAAAGACCGCAGGTACATTTAAGGCAATTGACCTTGAGGACAATTTCAAATGAACTGCCTGAAACAAAAATTAAGAAATTAAACAGTCTGGTGGTAGCCATGATTTGTAAAGACTTGCAAACTTTAAGCACTGTTGAGGATAAAGGATTTATTGAATTCGTCAAAGAACTGGAACCTCGCTATGAATTGCCAACTCGACGAACTTTGGGACGTACCATTTTACCGCAAGTATATGCTAATACTAAAATTAAAATTTTGCAAAACCTGCAACAAACAAATTATGTCACCATTACAACAGATATCTGGTCAAATTTAAACACGCAATCTTTTCTAACGGTTACTAGTCATTACATTCTTCAAAACAGTCTTGTATATTCAAACGTATTAGCCACTATCGATTTAGATGAAAGTCATACAATTGAATATATAGCAGGAATAATACAAGGCACTTTAATAGAATTTAATATAGCAGATAAAACTGTTGCAGTTGTAACTGAGAATGCTGCAAATATGATAGGTGCTGTACGAAGTCTGGGATACTTACATCTGCCATGTACAGCACACACGTTAAACTTCCCAGTAAACAAACTGACTGCAGTCTGACGGCAGATTGATGTCAGATTCGAGTATATTCTGACGTCAGATTCGAGTCCTACTATGTCCGCATTTGACTATGGTTTTGTGGTCAGAGCCTGACATCAGGATCTGACCGCATATTAATGTCAGATTTCGATCAGATCTTGCTGACAAAAGCCGCCCGCAGATTGGTGGCAGAAATCAAGCAGATCCTGATGTCGGACATAGTAGGCAATTTTATATAATAGTATAGATTTAAAAACAGTGCAAAAGTCTGTAGCGTAAATAATATATAGAACACGTTTATAAGACCGACTTGAAAGATCTGATTCCTACCATATTTTATGGAAGAAAAAAAGTTGGTAAACCATGTATTTAAACGGGTATTATAACATTTTTAATGTTTTACTTAGTTGTTAGTCAATTGAATGCCAGGGAGGCTCAAAATAATTATTTAAACTTTTAAAGACAGTTCTTCCACATATAAAAGAATTAATGATAACTACTATTTATTCAGTCGTCTTAGGGCGGTATTATCATCAATCGTTTTTTAGTTTTTAGCATGCGACATCCTCTACTAGTCTAGTAGATTAGTAAAGGATGCCGGATGCTTAAGACGATCTTCGTCTTCAGCAACGACTGATAATACCGCCCTTACAGTCGGGTATAACAACTATATACTCCGCAGTGGAATGCCGGCAAATACGAGTGGTACTCGAGAGCCCTGAATGATCAAGCCCTCGGCCACTTATTCCCGTCACGGTGCTATTTCGCAAGCGAGAAGCGGTCGCCCGATCGCGGCCTGGCGGGGTCGCGTCGTGAACTATGTCAGCAGAATCTGCTCTATTTCTGCCGCCTATCTGCCGTCAGATCGCGGTGCGCAGAGTCTGTTCAATTCCTGCCATTAAATTGGATTAGCAGACTCTGCTTACTTTCTGCCGCCATTCTGCTGTCAGATCCTGACATCAGAATCTGCTCTATTTCTGCCGCCTATCTGCCGTCAGATCGCGGTGCGCAGAGCCTGCTCGATTTCTGCCATTAAATTGGATTAGCAGATTCTCCGCAGTGTCTGCCGCCAAACTGCTCGCAGGCTATGTCAACAGAATCTGCTCTGTATCTGACACCAATCTGCCGTCAGATCGCGGTGCGCAGAGCCTGCTCGATTTCTGCCGTTAAATTGGATTAGCAGACTCTGCTTACTTTCTGCCGCCAAACTGCTCGCAGACTATGTAAGCAGAATCTGCTCTATTTCTGCTGCCTATCTGCCGTCAGATCGTACTGCGCAGGGTCTGCTCGATTCCTGCCATTAAATTGTATCAGCAGACCCTGCCGCCAATCTGCTCTCAGGTTAAGGCAGCACAATCTGTCGGCTTTCTGCTGTCAGTCTGCTTTCATCATCGAATATAACAAATCCTGTATCAAATCTGTAGTCTTTCTGCCACAAACATTTGTACTCAGGCGTTGAGGAAAATCTGTAAATACAGACGTGGCTATCTGGGTTAGTTGTAAATGACTCAATTAGTGCTATTCCAGATATTGTTAGCACATTAAAAACTTGCCGTTCTATAGTGACTCATTTTAAAAGTAGTGTTACCGCAGCAGACAAATTAAGGGAGATACAAACCCAAATGAAATTACAACATCTGAAATTAAAACAGGATACATACACGATGGAACTCCTCTGTCATAATGCTGGAGAGACTATGTGCACTGAATGTGCGCCCTATAAATAGTAGCGCCGAATGCACCGAGCGAGAACGCCTCTTAAGTAGAAACTATAACAGATTTGATATTAACTACCCGGGTAGAGAGCACGGTAGGCTTTGAATAACGGCTACCGTAAGCCAAATTAAGAAAACCCAAAACTTTTTCAAAAAATTAAAATCTGGAGAAATCAAACATGTCCGTGTACGGGGAAACCGACGATTCTTGCGTAATGGACCAAGAGAGGCCCTTCCATTAGCGCTATAGACGTCGCGACCGCCGAATTATTGGAACAAGTGCAATTATTACGGGAAAAACACGCTGAGATCGAAAATCTACACGCGAAACTCGTAAATAAAGAATCCAATACGCGTTCGAGCGTAGTTATCTGATCGGGCGGCCCCACTTTGGAAGGTTTTTCCAACCAAATAGAAACCATTCGCGAAAAAATGGAAAAACTTCTTGCACCCCCGCCGTTCGCAAATAATTTTGTCACACCGGGTTCCTCCCGTTTCGACAGAAAACCAGTAGTAAATCGTAATGAGGTTCCGGAAATAGTAAAGCGTAACAATGTTCCGGACCAGAATCCGTCGCCCCAGATCACGTTAAAGGACGCCATAGAGACGGTCCCGAATTTTAACGGGCACAATATACCTATAGGACAATTCGCGAGAGCCTGCAATAGGGCTAAGGCTCTGGTTCCCCCGCAAGCCGAACCCCAGCTGGCGAGGTTGTTGCGAAACAAGCTGCAAGACCATGCATGCTTGGCCGTTGAGGATAGGGTCCTTGACTCCGTAAACGACCTAATTAAACAACTTAAACGCATCTTTACTCCTGCCAAAACATCTGACCACTATCGCGGAGAACTTGCAAACGTTATTAAAGGAACCAATGAACACATATTGGAATACATTTCACGCGTTAAAGATCTCCGGTTCGCAATATTGGAAGAGGATAGAGAATATTACCGCGACTTCGCACGGAATCACCCCGAAGACCTAGATCGCCTAACATTAGACTCATTCGTCGACGGTCTTCCACCCCATATAAGGACAAGGTTACTCCAACATCCCTTCGAAACGATCGACGAAGCTTTCGATCTGGCAGTACTCGTGGACAAAAAGATTGATAGAGACCGCCTTAGGTTTTCCGAACAAAAGGCCCCGAAATTAACGTGTCAACTTTGCAATAAGCTAGGGCACGACGCACGGTCCTGCCGAAACAATCAAAATGTCGTTTCACAATCCTTCGAGAAATACCCTCCAAACCGCGTTGCAGGATATGGAAACCAGGCACCCAATCCTCTGCTCCCCTACTGGGACAGAACTCGACCTCCTCCTTCTAGACCTACAGAAATACGTATCTGCTCATACTGCAGAAAACCTGGTCAGCTGATCTCAGAATGCAGGAAACGTTTATTTAACCGAAATGAAAGAAACCCTGGAACCTTCCAGGAACGAGATTCGGGAAACGCTCCGCCCCTACGGTCAACCATGGATGCGTACCGTGGAACGGGCCAAACAGGAGCGCATCCAATAACAATACAAATGGAACCGGGAATATCGAAACGAGAATCGCAACAGCATGGTTAAATACTGCCGATGAAGCTCCGTCTGTAATCATTCCCTCCCCCGAGTTCGAAACTACACCTGAATTAATGATTGATACTGGGTCACAGGTGAACTTATTGAAAATTCAAGCCGTAAAGCTACCGCAAGAGATAGACACGAAAACTCGACTAATACTCAAAGGCATCTCTCCGGGCCCCGTCACCACGCTTGGCACAGTAAGGATAACCCTTTTTGGCGATAACGTCACGTTCCACGTAGTCGAAAACGATTTCCCAATTAAGCCACAAGGAATATTAGGCACGGAATTCTTTATAAAACA
Source organism: Andrena chrysosceles (assembly GCA_963855975.1). Lineage (NCBI taxonomy): Eukaryota > Metazoa > Arthropoda > Insecta > Hymenoptera > Andrenidae > Andrena > Andrena chrysosceles. The sequence goes on along the minus strand of OY979767.1, from coordinate 33,675,169 downwards.
GAATGTCTCGATACACTATTCCAAGAGGGAGTTGGACTTCCACGGGAACACAATCCCATTCGTAAACAGGAACCAAGTCGTGCTACCCACAAGGTCAAAAACCACTTTCTTCGTCCACTTATCTAACCCAGAGATAGAGGAAGGATATTTACCCTTGTTAGACTTAGGCACTGGGATTTACGCCGGTAACGCACTTGTCCGTAATCAAGACGGCAAGGCATACTTGCAGGTAATAAATTCCAAAGAAATAGACTCAACGATCACGATACCCACTGTTGAATTGGAAGAATTCGAAGTGATAATTCCGGAACCCAAACAAAAACGACCCAAAGAGACGACGACGCCTAAAGACGTCACTCCCATCCCTGCCCCAAGAAAAATTAAACCACAAGTTTACCTCGAGGCACCCGCGAAGGTGCACTCACTCTTATTCCCAGAGCATTATGCCAAACCAACCCTCCATCCAAATTTCCGTGAGTCTCTTGCTGTCGCGTCGGGTAAGGAAGTATCGACAAACTCTATAGTAACCCCTTCACGGGAGGAACAAATATTGAAGCTAATTTCAACGGAACATATGAGTCTAGAGGAAAAATGCCACGTCCAAGGAATTATAAACAAAAATCACGACCTTTTCCACTTGCCAAATGAGAAATTAGGACATACAAACGCCGTACAGCATGGGATCCAGACAACGGACCCAATGGCTGTCAATACGAAGCAATATCGGTTCCCTCGAATACATAAGAAGGAAATCGACAAACAAGTACGCAAGTTACTGGGAGATGAAATCATAAAGCCGTCATTATCGCCCTACAATTCACCTATCTGGATCGTCTCGAAGAAGCCAGGACCCAATGGGGAACCTTTGTGGCGAATGGTTATTGATTTTAGGGAACTAAACAAAAAGACCGTTCCCGACGCATACCCACTTCCAAATATCAATGAGATATTGGACCAATTAGGAGGAGCCAAATATTTTTCCGTGTTCGATCTCGCCTCTGGTTTCCATCAAATACCCATGAAACCTGAGGATGTACCTAAAACTGCATTTTCTACGCCACATGGACACTACGAATTTGTAAGAATGCCATTTGGGCTTCGTAATGCACCTGCGACTTTCCAACGTTTAATGGATCACGCGCTTACGGGACTTCAAGGGACTGAAATGTTTGTTTACTTGGACGATATCGTCCTTTACGCAAGTTCCCTCACGGAACATTTAATCAAATTTAAAAAACTCGCTCACCGCCTACGAGAGGCAAACCTTAAGCTCCAACCTTCCAAATGTAAGTTTCTGCACAAGGAAGTCGCATATTTGGGGTATATAATCACCGAGGAAGGGGTGAAACCTGACAAACAGAAAATTCAAGCTGTCCAGAACTACCCAGCACCTCGCACACCAAAAGGAATTAAAGAATTCCTTGGATTAACCGGATACTATAGAAGGTTTATCCCAGAATTTTCTAAACTTGCTCGCCCATTAACCCAATTATTAAAGAAGGACACGGCATTTGACTGGGGACCGTCCCAGCAAATAGCTTTCGATCATTTAAGATCTGCATTGCAGAAGGAACCTATCCTGCAATATCCGGATTTTGAGCTAGAATTCCACGTCACTACAGACGCTTCTGACTACGCTATAGGAGGAATACTAAGTCAGGCTGCCGATGGAAAGGAACTACCGATCGCTTACGCCTCCCGCCTCCTAAACAAAGCGGAAATAAATTATTCAACAATAGAAAAGGAACTGCTAGCCATTGTATATTGTGTTAGACACTTCCGACCTTACCTGTATGGAAGGAAGTTTATTTTATTCACTGACCATCAACCCTTAATTTGGTTACATAAGGTAAAGGACCCAACCTCGCGCCTCGTCAGGTGGCGACTAAAATTAGCTGAATACGAATGTGAAATTCGCTACCAACCGGGAAAAAGTAACAAACTCGCTGACCGTGGAAACATGTCCAATACAACCACGAGAGGAAGCCGACGATGACTGGGAAGAGCAACCCCCGCCTAAACGAGGCCCAGGGAGGCCTCGGACCTCCAAGGTACCCACCTCGACGTCAGAACCTACAAGTAAAACTCGCCCAAGGATGGCGCCTACGAGGATTCAGCCGAGCCGAAAGGTACGCAAGGCTCCGACGCCTATAATAATGCCGCCGGATACTCCCTCGTTAAACGTACCAGAACCAATGAGTAGCGTTGAAGAGGAAGATCAGGAGCAGGAACAATTTCATACTCCTTACCAAATGATTTCGCCTCCGACACCACAAGAAGAGGAGGACTCTGATTCCGAGGTAGGATCTAATGCTTCATACGAATCGTCGTCAGAATCGGAATCGTCGATAATCGAGTTGAACGATTCCCCTGAGGCAGCATACGAAGCAGACCCAGATAGGGACATTAGGATAACGCCATTAATCAGTCGCGACCCGCTGTCCCTACGAAAGGAAACGCTTGTATTCTTTTTAAGCGCCGACGGAAGAACTTGCGACGACGGAGCTAAACAACTGCAGGAAGCAGGAACACTAATAATAGGAAATGAACTCACACTGGGCAGAGCCCACGTAATTTATAATAGGGGACAAATTCTCGTAGGGTTGGTTATTAAAGAAACGCAGAGTACCCCCCTAACCACGACAATTTGGGGCGAAGCCCTATCTTCCCTTAAAGATGTAATAAGAGAATTAATAATACATTCGTTCAGTATAGCCAAAACTGCAAATATCGATCAATTAAGCTGGCAGGATATTATTACGGATATCCTCGAAGCCGTCGACGAAGAAGACATTAGTGTCACAATATGTTTACAAATAGTTCAAATTCCCGAAGAATCAAAAAGACAAAATATTATTATAGAAAATCACGCATCCGCTTTAGCCGGGCACAAAGGAGTGACCAAAACATATAATCGAATTAGACACCATTACTTTTGGAAAGGAATGAAGAAAACCGTGGAAGATTATATTCGAAAATGCGAGGACTGTCAGCGGAAGAAACTCGTCCGTGTTAAAACCAGGCAACCAATGATTCTCACCGACACGCCTGGACGAGCCTTTGACAAGATTGCATTGGATATAGTAGGACCGTTACCTACCACTAGAGAAGGAAATACCTATTTCCTAACTATGCAAGATTTGTTAACGAAATACTTCGTGTGTGAACCTCTTAAACAATCCACATCGATAAAAATAGCTGATGCGTTTATAAAACGATTTATTTGTCAATACGGAGCTCCCGGAGCCATCCTCACTGACCAAGGAGCAAACTTTACTGGTAAATTCATGAAAGCTATCGCGCAAAAATTTAAAATCGAACAAGTTCGAACTACAGCCTTTCACCCACAGACAAACGGCTCTTTAGAGCGATCGCACCTCGTTTTGACGGAATATTTAAAGATGTTTATCGGTAAATATAGTGACTGGGACGAATGGACTAACTTGGCCGCGTTCTCTTATAATACCAGCGTCCACGAGGGCACTGGTTACACCCCATACGAATTAGTATTTGGAAAAATAGCCCGGCTACCCAGCCGAAATAGAGTGCCCGAAGATTTTGAAAACGAAACATACAATCACTACCTTTCAAAATTGAGTACAAGGGTGCAAGAACTTCAAACCGCTGCTGCGGAAAAGTTAAATCAATCCAAACTCCGTTACAAAAAATATTATGATCGTCACATAAATGAAGAGACCTTCAAACCGGGCGACCCAATCTTCGTTCTAATAGAGCCGCGAAAAGGAAAATTTGGAGATCAATACTCTGGTCCTCACACGATATTGGAGGTAATTCCTTCGCAGAACCTAAAAATATCATGGAAGGGCAAAACTAAAATAATACACGCGAATAAAGCGCGTCTTGGTCGAATACGCGAGGACCCCGGTTGACTCTAGTCACAAAATATAAAATTACTAATTATTCATTTCTTAGATTGCACAATGCCACACAAAAGGGTCCACAAGCCCAACGGGCCTAAATCGAGTGTAGGGGGAGTAAAGAGGAGGGTCTCCCGTATCCAGTGGCGACGCAGGGTGGCAGAGCGAGAAGGCAGGAGCGTCTCGCCCCTCCTCCCAAGGGTCACCTCCACGGTCGTCGTCAGGGAGGCTAACCAGACCCCCGAAATCGTCACCATAGAGGACTCTCCCCCATCATCCCCACCGCCAATGGACTTACAGGCGTTACACGAGGCCAAAACCCCGCCACCCCAATACCACTCACCCCTACTGGTAGGGATAGACGAGGGGGTATTCACCCATCCGCCCCACCTCCTTACCACTCCCCACAACTCCCTAAACCCCAAGTCCCCTCCACCATCCCTCCTTGTCCGGATGTCGTGGAAATCTTAGACACGGGGTCAGCCATCAGGGTCCCTGACCATACAGAGCTGACACCCGAGTTTTTAAGATGGTTCAATGACCTCTATCAAGGAGGTTACGACCTCACGTTCATCCTGGACGATCCCACCTTCCAAACCCTCGAATACTCCTATCCTCCTTTCTAATTCCTAATCCCACCAATCTCTGTATATAGTCCTTGTAAATAGTTCTATTAGTTTAGTTAAATTAGTTTTCTTTATTATTAAGCCCTTGGGCAGAAAATTTCTTTTATTCTTTTTCCCTCTCCTCCTTTTACAAAATTTTGTTTTTATTTTGCTCTCTCTCTCTCTCTTTTGCCAGAGAGAGAAGATCACAGTCCATAATCAAATCTTCCATCCCATAGTTAAATAAATCCACCCACACCTTATTGTTAAGAAATGCACGCATTTCTTCACATAAAGGGGAAGGTGTGATATCCCACTATTTTTCGCGCGGTATTATTCTAAATACTTTCCCAAATATCTCAATATCACTCCACCAAAGCCCCTCAAACTCAACTCTTACTCCATTTCCTCAATCGCTGATCACCTTGACGATGTACCTTAGTGGTCCCCATCTCAAGATGGTCGGTACGAAACCTCCTTCTAACTATTCGCCCGACGAGGCACGAATTCCCTTCTTCATACTAAATCTAAACAAGTCCCTCGTCCCAAAAACCTCTTAAATCGAGACCACGTCTCACCCCTTCTCTACGACCCTCCAAGTCGAGCCCACAATTACCCCATTCCCATTAAAACATCCAAAATCCATTCGACGGGTTGAGTATCTCCTTTTACCGTTAATAAAACCCCAGAAAACTAATTACGACGAATATTTGGCGTACGTGACATAAATATGTCTAATAATAGACGTACCGTTCATAAAAACCCCGGAAGTCCCATAGCGACTTATTTCTTAAATATGTCAAGGTTCCTACCGCGCGTACCCCCGCAACATTCCTGTAAGGATACATAAATATGAGGTCCCGAGAGGCCGGAGATTCATTATCATTCAAATTTCTGTATAGAAAGGATATTCATTATCATTCAAATTTCTGTATAGAAAGGATATTCATTATCATTCAAATTTCTGTATCGCGGAGAAAGCATTATCTTTCAAAGTTGTTAAATTCAGTGATCAATTATAATCACCATTCATCAATCACTGTAAGATATTACAATTACCATTTATAATATTGTATATCACCGCCATCATTTATATTTTGTATTATTATTTCTATTGCTTTTAAATATTATTGTGTCTTATTAACGCTTATTGCATATGTCATTCTTGCATTATTATTCATATTACTTTCGTTATCTTTATATTATTAACGCTTATTGCGTATGTCATTCTTGCATTATTATTCATATTACTTTCGTTATCTTTATATTATTAACGCTTATTGCGATCATTTATATTATTTGTATCATTAACGCTTATTGCGTTCATTTATTGCTTTGTATTACTATTCATATTATTGTTTTCTATATCAATGTTTATTGTTTATACCATTTTTCATAATTATCACATATTGTGTTTCATGTCCATACATATATTGCTATTGCTTAACATTTATATAAATGTCATGTGCTAATGCCCAACGTCCAACGCATAATTATAAAACTAAACAACACCACAGTGCTAAGAATTGAATAAACAATTCTTATTTTGAATCACGCTTCGAATTATTGTGTCCATCCTTTGATTACTAACAATAAGATTCTAAACCAAGACAGGCTGCCGCAACAGCTGATTTCTGTTCGCGAACGCGAGAGCGCTTACACTGTTTACAAACATACTTTTGCATGAGCCGTGCAATTCACGGAAGTATTAAGGCCGCCACACACGGTCCGTTCGAACTGACGGTTTGGCCTGCGCAGGCCAAACTGTGCAGGCCGGCCGGAGCGTGTGGATGCACTCGGCCGTCAGGCCGGCCTGCACAGGCCGAACTGTGCAGGCCGGCCGGACGCCGCACATGATCGGGATAGGAATAGTTAGTGACATTCTTGTTTAATAACTTTTAAACTATAAAAGATCTCGGAATGGCGCCAAAAAACATCAATTGAAAAAATTATTCCATTCTAATGATTTATAATTGAATATATTGTACGTTCATTTAATGTTTTTTTTCAAGTTTTTCAACTTAATTGTTATAAAAAAATTGAAAACTATTTATTTAGTATTTTATTTAATGCTCTTTAAGCGTTTAAATCGCTTTATAAGGAAAAACCAAAGAAGTAGTACTATTAGAAATTTTGTCGAAATCTACAGTTTAGTTAAACATTAATATTCACTTATTATTAATTTATTCAATGGATTTATTCATTTCAGCGTATTAAGAAAATCTTTATTCTTAATTGTATGGATATGGAAGTGATACCGATGGATTCCTTATATGTTTTTCCGATGAAGATCATACAAAATTTCATGTAAATCGGATTATTTTTATCAAATTGAGCTTGAAAATATAATTCGATTTTTCATGAAATTTCATTCATTATGGTCCGAATTAGTGTCGTTCTTGGTGTTAGTTTCATCAGCGAAACATGAGGAATCGATAGGCGTCGTTGTAGCAAAAATCTGATGAGAAATGCGGAAATCCTGGATATTTCTGACTTTTTAATGGAATTCCAACCCTTTAAAAGATCGAGAGCCATCAAATTCCTGTCCTCGCCACGGGGTACAAGGCGGCATCTCTTTGACAGGTGTCGCTGGAAAATCACCCTGTTGTATACATTCAGTAGATTTCGGTAGCAGAAAGTTTATTTTTCCTTGCGCAATTCGGACTGTGCAGGCCCGCCGGAGCAAAATGGAAAAACGATTCGGTCGGCCTGAGGCCACGGCCAGATCCGAACCGAACGCCACTTGAGACTCCCTATTCTCCATTTCAGCGTAGTAAAAAATTCATCATTTTTTATCGTATCGATATGAAAGTGGCACCAATGGATTCCTGGCGTTCTTCCGATTAAAATCATAACAAATTTCATGCAAATCGGACTACTTTTACACAATCAATTTATATTCCTTATGTAAAAGTAGTCCGATTTACAAGAAATTTGTTATGATTTGCATCAGAAAAACATAAGGAATCCATTGGTGCCACTTTCATATCGATACGATAAAGAATAAAGAATTTTTTACTACGCTGAAATGAATATTTCACATTTTCATCCTCGACTGCAGGGGTCGACCTCAATTCGCTACGTTCACCCAAGGATTCATACTTGTTTAAAAAAAAAAAATTATTTATTCTTTATGTTATCGATATGGAAGTGATGCCGATAGATTCCTTATGTCTTTTTTTCGATTAAAATCATAAAAAATTTCATGTAAGTCGGACTATTATTAACGAAATTAGCTTCAGGTTATAGGAATTAATTTTTCATACAATTTCCTTCATTATCCACGTGCCGTTTGATTTAACATTAAGACCCAATTAATGGGATGGTACACGTGCTGCCCGATGCTTTATCATCCGCCATAATTAATATTAAGCAAGAGAGTGATCGCTAGCCACAAGCTAGTCTAGAAAGTAGACTCGGAATAGGCGGGAACTCCATAATTTTGGGAGCTGACAATTCTAATTGGAGGCACTTTTGAGGAAGATGAGGGTCTCCCCTCTGTGAATTCGTCGATGGAACAGGTACCCTCACCGTCATGACGACGTGGAAGAATAGCCCAGCCAGTTGGTCCCAAAAAAATAGCCGCGATGATCGGACGAAGCGTCACGCCAGGGTCACGGTTTATAGTGGTATTACCTTAGTCAGGGGTGGACAACGGTACACGCGGGTACGGATGGTTTCAAAATGTTAACAGCAATATACTCGAAGCGAGGAGAGTCGAAATCCCCCCACCCCCCATAAACGGCACGTTGTCGATTGCCTCCTTTTTCCACATCAGGTAGGCAAATGTTTCCCGAACAATGATTCTGAAAGAAGTATACTGTCGGGTTTTTCTCTGAGGTCCTTTGTGAGTTGGGACACCGCCAAGCTACGTACCTGGTAGTCAAACTCGCTAAGGTCTGGTTTTTCCGCGCGTGGAAGTTACCCTGTTTAAGTAAGTATAGGTAGGTACGCTGTCTTTTGGCGCCTACTATTTCCGCACGTTTTCGACGGTGCTTCAGGGACTCGATCCTTTTCAAAGGTTGTAGGTATTGCATAACTATGATAGCCGACGCGGGCAGCCACTTCTTGACTAACAAAATAAGTTTAGTAATTACCTTTAGTTGTTGTATTATGTAGTAAGTTCTGCTACGAATCGCGATATTGAAGCATATGAATGACCAGCTTGCTATTTAATATGTCGCCGTGACACAAACTTGCGTGTTCTTTACTGACAATTAAAAATCTAAAATGACCGGCGGGAACTGAATACTTTTGTTTCGACTATTCATGATTTTTTGTCTATTAAGTACTGTTTGATTTTTTTTTCATGAATATTCTGTGCAAACATGATATATTTAATATAATTTTCGTTATTTTATTTTATCCGGGCGGTTTGGACAGAAGCGAGCGGGTTGAATGAACTTTTAGGAGATCGAAAACTATTTGTCCGATGTATTTCAAACTTGGTACACATATTCTTAACGGTATTATCTAAAATTTAGCATATCATTTTATTTTATTCCATAACCCATTCGTATATAATAAATCGTTTATGTTTACCTTGTAAGGTAAAAAAAAATAATAGTGGTATTCATCTGGCTCCCATTTGTACAATAAATTTTTTTCTTCTTAAATCCGTATGCCAGGCCTGCCCCATCGGGTGCAAATACCTCCTGAATTTCTGGGACCCGGGTAACAGCCGAACGCGGGACTGGTTACGTTGCTAACCACAGCATGGGTTGCGGGAGAACTGCATGAGTGTGCGGCCGTCCATGCAGGCTCGTACCACGACGCACACTCATACAGTTCTCTCACAAATTTCGCAACGGGTAGCAATGGAACAGTTCCGCGCTCGGCTGTTACCCGGGTCCCAGAAATTCAGGAGGTATTTGCACCCGATGGGGCAGGCCTGCCGTATGCTAATTATCTTGTTCCTTTCCTCGTCACCTTATCCGTGCGGATTTAGCTGCAGGTACATGTAAAACGGTATTTCGCCACTACAGCTTAGGATCTATGCGGATATATACTACTACCAATAAAATAATAAAATTTTTCGTACCGACCGTAGCAAAGTATAACGACTTGCCACGTTTATTTCTTAACCCCTCAACGACCACCTCAGTATCTCTGTGCGGACCCCAAGTTTTCCACTGGTCGCCCCCTCCGTATCTCGTACGGACCCTAAAGCCGTATTTCCTATACCCCCCGGGCGTACAGTGGAGGTTTTCGTTCCGAGGGCCCGGGCCTCACGGTCAGTTTTTCGTTTAAGGGGTCGGTTGTTGAGGGGTTAATCACCTCCGCTGAATCGTACTTATCTTGTATTTTTTTCACCCAAGTTATTCACCTTACGTTGCAAAATGAATGTCAAACAACGAGACGTGTATTTTCGTCGTAATTGCCACCACATGAAATGAGACAAATTCAAATAAATGGATTTTCTCGTACCTGTCTCGTAATATTTCTGCCACTTCCTTTTTCCCAATACTCGAAACTCGTATCTTTTAACGGGCAAATAATTGTACGGTCCCAGGTTTATCTAACATGAGAAAGACCATGATTCTAATGTTCATTAATAAAATATCTACTATGTAGCATACTTATTTCCTACATTAGTACACATCTAGTATATATATGTACGCCAGTCGTATGCTTTATTGATGGGATTGGCAGCGTATATATATATGGGAGACCGGGGCAAGTTGATACGTTTTTCAGTTTTCGATTTTTTTCATTTTTGTTTGAATTAATTACTTAATAACAAATACGCTAAAATATACGTTGGTCCTTCCTTTTTAAAATATTGTAAACGAAATGTTGAGAAAATACATACAAAATGAATGAGATAATGTTATTTGGACGAAGGTAAAATGTATCAACTTACCCCAGTGCGGGGCAAGTTGATACTGCTCTGGGGCATGTTGATACATCTGTAAAATATCCGTTTAATGAGTAAAAGATGGATGTCTGGAATATCCCACTTTAATATGAGGTGCTTGCTTCTTTTTATTAATGTATCTTAATAAAGCTATTTTATCTATTCTGTATATTCTGGCGCTTTGACTCCTTTTCTACACCAACACACGCTTTTTGAAAAATATTTTGTGGTATTTTTCCGCGATTCGTTTTTCTGACATAATTTCGTACCATCTTCCCAGAAATAAAAGGAAAAATCCAATTAAAAGTAGTCGGGGAAAAATTGATACACTCTCCATGAGTATCAACATGCCCCAGAGAAAACGTATCAACTTACCCCACAGGAAGTCATTATATACAAACATCTCCATAAACAAATGTAGAGCATATAAACAAATTAACAAAACGTAATTCCCTTACCTTCAAAGGACTCAGTGTGATGCCCAATTAATTTGAGTGATAAAATTCTCTATCCCGTCTCAAGACGGATTGGAAAGTGAACACAATTATTTACTTTTTGTGTATAAAAACGAAAACAGTTAAAAATGGATTGCTAAAGTCAAGGTACACAGACGTACGCTAGATCGTAGTAAAGAATTGATCAAGAAGCTTCACATATCTCACACATAAGGAGCTATATATATATACAGCGTCGAGATAATTCGTCTGTATCAACCTGCCTCTGTATCAACTTGCCCCGGTCTCCCCTACGTCCCTCGTATATATTGATGGAACTGTGACAGCGTATATATATACGCCTTTCGCAGGCAATAGGTTAAAACTGTAAAACAAATGTTAAGTCAACTAACCTCATCATATTTGTCAATTAACCCCACAGCCGAGGTTTGTCTCACTACTCTAAATATATATAATAAACACTACAACCTAAACTCAATTAAAACGATTTCCAAAATTAAGCGTGTACCTATACCTAATGAAATTTGTAAACTTTTGGTGTGCAAGAACTCAACAAAATACCAATGTCCCATTTAAAAAAATTAGACATGTTAAAAATTAGTCGACTAACCCCGGTCTCCCCGACTCCCCGTCGCGTCGTGTTGATGCTTCAAGTGTTTGTACATACCCCTACAGCACATTTTGTTGCAGAAATGTTGCACAAAAGTTGCAAAACATTGCAATGTTGCCGTTTGGTTGCGAGTTGCATTGCAATATTACTGCAAAATTGTGGAAACATTCCCGTGCAATATTTCAACGGCCAGATTTGTGCAATTTTACAGAAATATTGCGCACACATTCCCGTGTAATATTGCTATGGCCACGTTTGTGCAATGTTTCAGGAATATTGCCCAAATGTTGAAGTGCAATATTACAATGGCCAAGTTTGTGCAATATTTCGGGAATATTCCGCACAACTTGCCGTGCAATATTACAATGGCCAAGTTTTGCAATATTTCAGAAATATTCCGCACACATTGCCGTGAAATATTGCGCATATACTGAGGTATAATCCACGCGAAACGTTTCAGCAATGAAACCGCAATATATCCGGACTTAGTTTTTTTCCCTCGACAATTCTGAACGTTCTAATTAGATATAATCAATTAAACGGTAATGGTAGGGAGACTGGCAGTAATTGGCACGTGTAACACTTTTTATAATTTGTTTTGCTGAATATTATTTATGAGTTTGTTTAAACTCGATGGTGTTAATTAAATAATCGTATTAATACTTATATCACATATGTGAACAGACAGAATGCAGTGTTACATTTCACATGCAAACTCCGAGGGAATATTTGTAAACACGGACAATATGTGATATATGTAATTAATACAATTAGTTAATTAACACTATATGTTGCACAGGTGCGGACATAGCAATTTACTTGTAACTTTTCGGCAATATTCCGTGCAATATTTCAAATATGAAACCGCAACGTAACTGAAACATTTCGGCAACAAATGTGCTGTAGGGGTAGGAAACGTTTGAAATACAGAAGTTCGGTTTGGTTTATCACGCGCGCGCCAGCGATACTATTTCTTAGAAAGCCGCTTTCCGTTCGCTTTCTAATTAAATTTTGTACAAAGCATGTTTTCCTTTCGAGTCTTTCGGCCATAGCCTGAATAGCTATTATGGGTGTCATAAACGTGGAGTTTGCGATGGGCCCACGACGATGCAGGCCTGGCGGCCTGCAACCGGCCACGTCACGCGCTTGGAACCGGAGTTCCCGCTAAAATCGCACCCCCCTTTCCGGAAACCACGGCAAGGGTGGAAGAAATAGAGGGCGCGATTAGTGTCCGGTAAAATACATATTTGGTCAGCATTCCTTCCTTAAGTTAACCAATCAGCGCAAACTATCAACCGCGGCGGTCTTCCCGGAAGATCGGAAGACTCTCGAGCGTCAGTTCTGCACGAACTACCAGTCGTGACTACACCAAGTGCTTCGTTAAATTCTAAGTGTGTCGTGAGCAGTTATTATTATTAAAAAATAAAATGGCATCGTCAATTTCTGCTAGACAGAAAAAATGCATAGAAGATTTTTTAACAATATATAGAAGCGAACCATGCCTATGGCAAGCGAATAGTGAGGATTATCGTAATCGTGACCTCAAAACTGCTGCGTATTTAAAATTAGTGCAAAAATTACAAGAAATCGAGCCATCCAGCACCAGAAAAAGTGTCATCAAAAGAATCAACAACATGCGCAGCACCTATCGGAAGGAGTTAAAAAAAGTAAGGGCCTCTACAAGGACAGGAGCGGGTGCAGACGATGTGTATGTACCTACGTTATGGTACTTCGCAGACTTGGATTTTTTAAATGATCAGGAGACCCCAAGAACCTCTCGGTCCAATATTGAAAGCGACGACGACGACGAAACTGGGATCGAGGTAAGTTAAATAAAATAATTTTTTTTATGCATATTATATTTGAAGAATGTGCACATTGTACACAAAGTAAACATTTTAAAATAAAGTAAATTTTAGACACAGTTGTGTAGGGCCATTCCACGTGAAATCGAACAGTTTTCGGAGTAACATTTCGGATGTTGGTGAAACTTGGATATGTTGTAGTCTTTAGTGATATATAACCGTATCTCGAAGGATTTTACAAAATTTTAAAATTTTTTGATCTTACAGCTTTTTGAAATATAGACCTGTCCTTTTTTATTCAACTATCTATATATCTAATATTTTGAATCTATTTCGTTCATTCTACATCTAGTGCGGCCTTGTAGGCCATATATGCTACATGTGTAAAAAAATATATATCATTTTATTTAAAAAAAAATGGAGCTCACCATCAGTTTGCGCAAAATAATCCGAACACAAAAAATTGACATTACGTATTATGTTAGGTATAAAAGAGTGTACAAGTTCTCTGTTTTCATTTTGTCTCCAAATACATAACATTTGCAAGAACATTGTATAAAATGGCAGGTATAGCCGCCTGGCCACTGTTTGCACTGCACGGCTCAGCCCTATCCTATACCTAAAAAGCTAATTTCTATCGGTTTCTTAGTTCAAGAGTGATAATTTATTGGAAAAAGGTCACCTTTATATTTCAAACAGATGTAAGATCCACAATTTTTAAAATTTTGGAAAATCCTTCGAGATACGGTTATATATCAGTAAAGACTACAACATATTCAAGTTTTGCCAACATCCAAAATGTGAATCCGAAAACTGTCCGATTTCGCGTCGAATGAAACAGCAAATGTTTACAGTAAACGCGTTAAATTTAAGTAATGAAGTTATTTTGCCAAGGAACTGCACCTTCATTTACAAAATAATTTATAAAGCCTTCTCTAACTCTTTTAGCATCATTAGCTACATTTCCCGGGTTTCTTTGATTTAAACTTTCCATATTCGAATTTGTTGTATGAAACCCCGGCATAATAGTCCCATATTCTGTATTCTCTCGATCGAAAGAATCTGGAGGCGTGTAAGAATTTGGCACCGATTTAATTAAAAAATTATGTAATACACAACTTGCCATTACGACAGAATCAATATTGTCTAGTCCTATATTAATTTGAGTATGGAAAATTCTAAATCGCGATGCCATGATGCCAAACGCGTTTTCAACGATACGTCTCGCTCGCGATACGCGGTAATTATATATCTTTCTGTCTTGGCAAATCAAATCTGCCTGTCTAAATGGTTTAATCATGTCCACTCGCAATGGAAAGGCATCATCAGCCACAAAAACGTAGGGCAAAATCAGAGATGTGTTTCTGACACTTTCTTCATTTGGGATCCTTAAAAGCTTGTTATGAAGTTTTTCAAAAAATTTTGTGTTTTGAAGGACACCTCCATCCGAAACTCTGCCGTTAGTGCCAAAATCGGACATAAGAAATTGATATTTTGCATCCACTATCGCTAATAACACCATACTGTGACGACCTTTATAATTATAGAATTCCGTCCCGCTTCCATTTGGAGGAATAATTTCTATATGTTTCCCGTCAATCGCTCCAAGACAATGTGGAAAGTTCCACCTATCTTCAAAAACTTTCGCCACATTCTTCCATTCTTCTGTTGTTCGCGGAAACTGAAAACAAAAAATATTATTATTTCAGGAACACGCACTGGAAAATACAGAGGAAACAACATCTGCTGAATGCATTCCAGATGGTTGTACCGCGGATGTTAATGGATCAGGTGACATAGAAGGGGATGACCATTCAATAGATCCACCTCCAATCCCCTCTACATCGACAAGCCAAACGAACCGGCCAAGGCAATCGAAGAAGAGTACACGATCGGAAGAAGCTGCGTTACACCGTGATGTACTGCTATCTGTACAGCAGCATTTTAAACGGCCAGCAACGCAGGAGGATCGTTTTGACGTTTATGGTAAAAACGTTGGTATGAAGTTGCGAGACTTGCCCAACGAGCAGAGGCTGCTGGCCGAACGTATAATTAACGATACACTCTTTGTGGCCGAAATGGGAAAATTAAATATGGCGCACACATTAATTTCTGAACAGATCATTCATAGGAATATGCGTTCTCCTACTCCTACTCCTACACCAATGCCTCACCACTCCTATTCCTACACCAATGCCTCACCTCAGCAACCGTCATATTCTTATGACACCACTTCCAGTTCAACTATTCCTAATCCCAGTCCAATGTATCATTATTCGTATCAATATCACGAACCACCTTCTCCTTATCATTCAACAAATCCCAGTGTCATGACACCAAACTTTCACATTCCGGAAAACTCGCGACATACATATTCGGCAAATTTTAAAAATAGTAATAATAATAATAATAATAATACTACTAATAATAATAATTATAGATAATTTTTTTGTAATTTTTATAATTATATAAATTAGGGTATGCCTCCAATTTTACTGTTAAATGTTTTAATATAAAGCTCGTATAGACTCCCAAATGTTTATGTTCATGTGAGGTTAGACAGATCGCAAAGAATTATTCCAGATTTTCAATTTGCTTGAAACACTTATATTCTGTTATCTAAAGTTCAGAAAATAATTTGAAGGCATGGATTCAACTCCTGGTGGTGCGTAAGATATCTTTTTGTTCTCAAAATCATTATGTTTCGGTTTTTAATATGTAATTTATACAATTTTGAAAGTAGTGTTTTAGAAATAAACTGTTCATATAAGAATCAATTTTCAATGCATAAAATAGTTATAAATCGCATAATATCCCGCAATGATTTATCATTCCTATTTTACGTTGAACTATTTTGATTCTATAAATGCAATTATTAATTGCTAATAGTTGCTAATCTTGTAATTATATGCATTTTTAAAACACAATCCAGTGTGTCTTGTATAACATACGACAGGCATGGAACTAAAGTGAACGCAGCGGCCGATTTTCAGAGGCAACGCCTCCTTTCTCCCGCCGCACGTCTTGGCCCCCGCGGCGGCCATGGAGCTTGGAGCGCCTCAGGCACGTACCATGTGAACCGCGCGTGGCGCGTTGACAAAAAAAAACGCATCGACAATCGTGCTCTCTGGGACGATGTTGAAACCTATTGATACAATGTCACCCTAATACGCCACGCGCGGTTCATATGGTACGGGTCTGAGGCGCTCGAAGCTCCTAGGCCCGCCGCGGGGGCCAAGACGCGCGGCGGGAGAAAGGAGGCGTTGCCTCCGAAAAACGGCCGCTGTGTTCACTTTAGTTCCATGCCTGACATACGACATAACTGTGACCGAAACTGGTTCACATGTTATACATTACAAACCTTTTTATTCTTTTTTAAACGATTTTATTCAGCTTTGATCCTTTGTTTGATTATTTGTATTATGTATGTTTGTTTGTATGCCCTGCTGCACTATAGCAGAGACATGCTCTGACAAAGAAAAAAGCGATTCCGACTGGGACTACTAGTTTTAAGGGCATATCATTTCATAGGTTTAAGTGTATAAATGTAAAAAATAAAATATCTTTATCCTTCGTAATTTTTGTAAGTGCTGTTTTTCGGATAATTTAGTTTCTCATATATCAGAACATAAAAGTGCTGAATTTTATATATTAAAAATAAGTTTTGAGGTTTTGACCATGAAAATGAATATAGTTCTTCAACTGACATTTGTATTAAATTTGTAAAATTCAAAAATTTCATTTCCGTGGTTTTGGCCATAATATCACAATATTTCCCCACTGTGCGTCGTATGTATTATAAACAAGAAAAAATAGAAATTACTGTCTTTTATCTTACAAGGGGACCTTCAGGACTGACAAACTCAGAATTTGTTTATACTTAGTATACATGAAGGTCTTCACTCGGACTTTAATTTCCCGAAGCAGTAAGGCGCGCTTCTCAGCCAAATTCGAGAAAATCGACTTTGAAAAATTTGGAGTTACCTTATATAAATTTGAAAAAGATAGATGACCACGGAGCAGCGTGGCTCAGTGCGTGGCGTTCACGACTAGCAAGCATGAAGTCGTCAGTTCAAATCCCACTATCGGCAGTATTTTTTTTTTTTTATTTATTTGCATACCTACACCTTTCACATGCACAGTTTATAAAATTCATGCTAATTAACAGAAATGTAAACATCTGTTATATATATATATATGGGTGTACGGTGTATACCGGTGCTCCACCTCCCAGGAGATGGTCATCACTTTCAATTAAAAACACACATCTTATTTAAAATTGTCTCTTGCTTGAAAAATCGTACTTTTTATTGCACATATTAATTTTTAAATAGGAATATTTATAATGAATTAGATTTTTCGTCCAAAAATAAAACACGTATAGTAGAAAAAGGAACTTGAAAACGAGATAGTAGCGAACGGCGGTTAGCATACTCACAAGGATCGCGTACATCGTGGCGCGAAAGGCACATAAGTGCGTCAACCGGGGGTGTTCCAGTGACCTGCCCTTGTTTTGATTTTATTATTTTACGCGGCGTACCTGGATGCGCTTTACAATTAGCCGACTGTCGACTCGTTACGGTTCGACGTTTTGCCCTTTTTCCCCTTTTTATAATGTTTTGCCAAGCCGTTTCTTGCAAGCTACCTGCTTTATACAACTACTCGGACCTTAAACATTTACAATTAGGGAAAAACCCCACTTTGGTGGGGCAAACACGATGTCCTATGGAACCAATAGGTGTTAAAAATCGCAGTTCACTAGCTAATGAGCTTTCGCAGCAGTGACACGCAGAATTCGGTTCATCAAAATTTCGCAATAAGTAAACGGTGTACGGTTCGGTTTGTTGTGAGTGTACGGTGTGCAAAAGGCGGCATCATGTCAGATATCGAATCCGTTGATATGCCTGGCCCTT
Source organism: Andrena chrysosceles (assembly GCA_963855975.1). Taxonomy (NCBI): domain Eukaryota; kingdom Metazoa; phylum Arthropoda; class Insecta; order Hymenoptera; family Andrenidae; genus Andrena; species Andrena chrysosceles. The sequence continues at coordinate 33,657,046 of OY979767.1, read as the reverse complement.
CGACGGTACGGGAAGATGCTGATGGAGGATACTGCTGCCAGGAAGTTGACAGATTCCGGTTAAAAGATGCTCTTGTGTATTACGAGCACCTCCTTTCACAAGATGGACTTATAGCAGAAAAATCGTCTGCGGTAATTAGCGAAGAATCTATGCTACTCGCAGAAGATCTTTATAAATATACCATAGAAATTCTGTCTGACAAGAAGTTTGTCAGAGATGACGAGTTGATTATGGCAGATGAAGACGCTGACGAAAACAGTTTCGAAGAAGTTGAAGGATCGGATTCTCCCGACGAATCCCAGTATGAGCCGGAGAAAAAGAAGAGAAAAAGCCAAAAGAATATTCCATTAGCTTATAAAATAAAAGTCTGTAATATAGCTAAAGCTCATCCTGGTTGGAGCCTCAAAAATTTACACAAAAAAGGATGCTCCCGCTTAAATAATATGAGAGCCCTGAATAAATGGGAAGATCAAATTAAAAGTGGTGGATCCGCGATTGAGAAATATGAGATCATCGATTCTTGGATATACGATCGCTTCACGGAAGCTCGACAATGCAACCAACAAGTTACGACCAGGAACTTGCAGCAATGGGGATTGTCTGCTGCTAGTCAATTCGATGGTTTCGATTTTAAAGCTTCTGCATCGTGGGTTGAGCGATTCAAACGAAACCATCGAATTCGACAAAGAAAAATAACGAAATTTGTGTCAGAAAAAGACAGCGCAACAATGGAGGAAACGTTGAGTTCTGCCGAAAATTTCCGTGTCCAGGCTCGTGCATTAATACCGAATTTCGATCGAAATTTTGTAATCAATACGGACCAAACAGGTATTTAATAAATTTTATTACTTTTTATAATTAATCAAAGTATAGACTTTTGAATAAGTAATATAGTCTATTTTTTTAAATATTTTTTAGGATGTCAATACCAGTCGACTTTTGATAGAACCCTCGCAACCCGAGGATCAAAAGTGGTCCATGTTCAAAGACAAAATATGAACAAGGTAACGCATTCATATACAGCCCAGTATAGCATAACTTTGTCTGGGAAATTGTTACCTCGCGTCTTCGTGTGCCTCCAGGAGACAACAGGATCCTTTGGGCCCCAGGTTCAAAAACGGGTGGACGAATATGTACAAAAATATCGAAACACTGTCGTCACATCGTCGAAGTCGGGAAAATTAACGAAGGTACTATATGAGGATTATTTAACGAGCACGTTAAAACCGTACGTAGGGGAGGAAAAGTTCCTTTTACTAATAGATTCTTGGGGAGGGCAAACCAACCAGGAAATGTATTGCGAAATTTTTAAAAATGAGCATGGTCTACCGACATGCACCGTTAAAGTTATACCGCCAAAATGCACCCCATTGGTTCAACCTTGCGATGTGTATTTTTATAGGCAGGTGAAAATTTTAATAAAGCGGATACAAAATTGCGCCTACTTGATTGAACAAGGACGGGAAGTTAATTCCCGCGAAGATTGTATCAAAATCCATTCGATAGTGCACCACCAGATGTCTTCCCCAATATTTTCTAATATGCTGCAATACGCGTGGTTTGCTGCAAAATTGTGCGACAATAGGGAACTATTTAATAATGTGAATGAGGTATGCTTTGCTCTGGATATATTGAGAACAGGTTGCGCATGTAAGAATTCGGCGTTTATACGGTGTGCTAGATGCCGGGTAACGCTGTGCTTTGCGTGCTTTTACGATGCGTATCACTGCGGCTCGTGTGACACAAATAGTTGACGCGTAAATCGCCAGAGCTTTTATATTTTTTTTGCGTTTTGGTAATCATAGTTTGTAATATGTATATATTAGATGTAAGTATTGTATATATCTGTACATATGTATTTTCGATAATTTAGGTAGCTTGCAAGAAACAGCTTGGCGAAACATTATAAAAGGGGGAAAAAGGGCAAAACGTCGAACCGTAACGAGTCGACAGTCGGCTAATTGTAAAGCGCATCCAGGTACGCCGCGTAAAATAATAAAATCAAAACAAGGGCAGGTCACTGGAACACCCCCGGTTGACGCACTTATGTGCCTTTCGCGCCACGATGTACGCGATCCTTGTGAGTATGCTAACCGCCGTTCGCTACTATCTCGTTTTCAAGTTCCTTTTTCTACTATACGTGTTTTATTTTTGGACGAAAAATCTAATTCATTATAAATATTCCTATTTAAAAATTAATATGTGCAATAAAAAGTACGATTTTTCAAGCAAGAGACAATTTTAAATAAGATGTGTGTTTTTAATTGAAAGTGATGACCATCTCCTGGGAGGTGGAGCACCGGTATACACCGTACACCCATATATATATATAACAGATGTTTACATTTCTGTTAATTAGCATGAATTTTATAAACTGTGCATGTGAAAGGTGTAGGTATGCAAATAAATAAAAAAAAAAAAATACTGCCGATAGTGGGATTTGAACTGACGACTTCATGCTTGCTAGTCGTGAGCGCCACGCACTGAGCCACGCTGCTCCGTGGTCATCTATCTTTTTCAAATTTATATAAGGTAACTCCAAATTTTTCAAAGTCGATTTTCTCGAATTTGGCTGAGAAGCGCGCCTTACTGCTTCGGGAAATTAAAGTCCGAGTGAAGACCTTCATGTATACTAAGTATAAACAAATTCTGAGTTTGTCAATCCTGAAGGTCCCCTTGTTAGGTATATTTTTTTTTCAGTGTTGTGTAACTTTTGTCATGAACGGCTTAGTGTGACATCTGTTTTTTTTTCACGGATTGAATGACAATTCAAAAATAAATTAATGTATGTTTCGTTATTGAATGTAATAATTTTACGTTATATTTAACCACTGAATGAGAGTTGGATGTTTGGGGTCATATGATCCCTCTGTGGTAGGGTAAAATGATTCCACAAATCCCAGGGAGTGTGCGAAAAAATTGGAGTCTGTGAAGATGATCTCACTTTCTTATATTTGTTAGTTCATTTTAAGTATTTCTATTCATTGATTATGTCCCACAAATTATGTACGTTTTCTTTTTGGAAATAATTGTTTTAACTTATTATGGTCGCATATTTTGTGACTCAGTTCAATTTCTGTTCCTATTTTAATAAATCAATGCTTTTTAATGTTCTTCTTATTCATTATATTCATTACCAGTAGATGTAAAATGATCCTAGGGGATACTTTTCTAAGGATCCCTCGTAGGGATCATTTTATACACATAGGTGTAGGTACAAAATGATACTTTGGTATGCCTTCACAAATATGCGAATAAAAAATGTACTTGATCAAAGTAGCTAAATTTGATCTAAACCAATAACAAGGTAGATCAACTAACTTACAAACACTGCTTTAAATTTATTTAAATAATATGCATTTGTATTTTTTCTATGAATTACGCTTTAAGGGGGTCATTTTAGACACATTATCCCCACGGTTAATTATTTACAAATGAGCAGATGGAATATGTTGTCGGAGGCATGATTCCGAACAACTTTTTCCTATACATGTTGCCGTCACTCAACTTTAGTTTTCGAAATATTTGCAAAGTAATATGATCGGTAGTTGCCTTGGGTTAGATGGTTTGGCCAAGTTTTCGGATTTAAGATAAAGAAATGTGTAAATCTTAAGGAAAAAGTTGCTTAGAATCATGTCCCCGACAACATATTACAACGTCATCGAAATCGCAAAGTAAAAGATGGTCATTTTCCTTACCTTCAAATAATCCTTATGTAGAACTTTATATATAGCAGCGCATGTTTCCGGTATAATATAAGACAGAGCCTGAGGTGATATGATTGTGGTAAATTTAAGATCTTCATAACTCCTTCCAGTCGCAAGAAATCTCAATGTAGCAGTTAATCGCTCGTGCGGTGAGATGGCGTCTCTCATAATTGTGTCTTTCTTTTGTATGAAGGGAGTGACTAAAGAAAGTAGCCTTAAGTATGTCTCTTCATCCATTCTTAAATAATTGTGCCAGTCTTTAGGCGCAAAGTGCAATTCGTTTAATAAATTTGTATGCGAATAACGTCCCCTTTTTTGTAACCACTCTTTGCACCACACTTTTCGATCTATTTTACGTTTAGAGGAATTTTTTGTAGCTAATATAAACTCTACTACGGCTAAAGCGTCGTCTGTCGATGTCATGGTCAGTTGAAAAAACTGTGAATACTGTAGGGCTGTTCCAATGCCCGAAAGAAGCGAGCTGAGCCTCACTCGGATCGAAGAACCGAGCCGAGCCGAGTGCCCGTAAAAACCGATCGGCCGCAAGAACCGAGTAGGTAGAATTTTTCCGAGCCGTCCGAAAAAACCGAGCGGCCCGTAGACTGTGTCGAGTATGTTGAAGGTTGGACGTTTCGGGCACTGAAAATGTTTGGAATAATTTAGGAAACGTGTAGGGGAAGGTGGGGCAAGACGGGGTGGGGGGCAAGACGGGGTACCCCCCGTATCTCGTGATACAAACGCACTAATCAAAATTGAGCATACGCGTTAAACGTGTCGTTACCGACAACGTCAGTGAGCAGCAAGTCAGTGAAACACGTGGACGTGTGACAAAGATAGATCAGAATTTATAATTTATTGGGATTTCTTAATATCTTCCTTATTTTTAGCACCCATGATAATAATATGATAATATAGAAGATCTTCAGTACATGTATATGTTTCTGAGGCAGAATTTATGATGGGGTACCTCTTATTTTCATTACCCCATCATGCCCCTCACAAACCTAGAAATAAAAATCAAACTTTCTCATTGTCCCAGGATAGTTAAAAACTACAAACGAAAGACGGACCGAGGAAAATCATACTTCTTTTCTACTAATTAGTCCAAAGGAACTGATTCCCGTCCCAATCACAAAGCAAAAGACTCGTATGTCGAGAAAACTGGAAACACCGCAATTATAACATCCTCATTTCTCCTGTGCTGATGTAGGAGACAAGGATGATGAAGTCATACATATGTGCCGCGTCTGTCAACCCAATAAATAATTAATTTATATATATTTACTTTATTTATATTGTTTTTTAATTGGTACCCCATCATGCCCCACCCGTGGGGCAAGATGGGGAGATAGGACTTTTTCTGAATTATTTTACTTATTCCATTAAAACCTGTAAAGATTACGTTGATTCATAGTTAAACTGAAAGACTTATTACCAAAGAATGGCTCAGACATAAAATTGATTAGTTGATTATGAAAACCTGTGTTTTATTCATCATCAAACCTTAACTACCCCGTCTTGCCCCACTTTCCCCTATCTACTGGAATGTGAATAATGGTTGTTGGACACTATAATGTCCCGATAAATTCGGTCATTTTGAAATGGCTGTATCTCCGCGAAAAATTTTCGCAAAAAATATTTAAAAAGCAGTTTAGCGCTTCCAATTTCTACTTTTTGATTCAAGGACACATTTTTTCAGCCATTATGATACTGTTTTATCAACATAAAGCACAGGAAAGAAAATTTAAAAAATTTAAAATACTGTCAGGCCGGCCGGAGTGTGTGGATGCACCATCCGGCCAACCTGCAAGGCCGGACGGAGCGTGTGGGGGCACTACGGGCCTCCGGCCGGCCTGCACAGTTTGGCCTGTGCAGGCCAAACCGTCAGTTCGGACGGACCGTGTGTGGCGGCCTTTACGTGTGGCTTTCTTTACATAAATGCAACGGTAAATCCTGTTACCGAAATCAAAACAAACATAAGGTGCTCTAACGGGTGTTCCCCGGGTGTGTATTCACTATTTAAACCTTCCCTGGTCGATTAGAGTGCTGGATTATAGATTCGCGCCTGACTCTCCTTCAAAACCCTCAGTGTGCAGGATTACAGATTCGCGCCTGACGTTCTTTCCTTCAAAACCCTCAGTGTGCTGGATTATAGATTCGCGCCTGACTCTCCTTCAAAACCCTCAGTGTGCAGGATTACAGATTCGCGCCTGACGTTCTTTCCTTCAAAACCCTCAGTGTGCTGGATTATAGATACGCGCCTGACTCTCCTTCAAAACCCTCAGTGTGCAGGATTACAGATTCGCGCCTGACGTTCTCTCCTTCAAAACCCTCAGTGTGCTGGATTACAGATTCGCGCCTGACGTTCTTACCCCACATGTCATTGTCCCCTAAAGACCTCCACCCGGGACGTGACACCATCAGAAAGAATATTTTCAAAAGCTGGCCAGATTATGTCCGAAAGGAGAAATAGATTATCCACAAAAAATTTAAATCAAATTATTTTTCTAAATTTTAATATGGAATAACGTGTAGGTCAAAATATCAGATATTTGTATAAACATTTTGTTAGATGAAATTCTTTTATTCTTAAAGCCCTAATATAGCAATATTTACTCTAGGAGAAGGAAGAAATACACAAAAGTACACCAATTGTTGCGGCATAATGCATGATAAATAGTAATGCGTCGTGATCAAGACATAACCCAACCACTGCTAACCATTAAATCTGACTAAATCGAATGATTTCAGCCGACTAAAAACTATCGACTACATAGTCGATAGTATATCGCAACTAAATAGTAAGTAGTCGATACTTTAAATTATTCGATGGTGCCCATCACTAGTTACGCCCAGGTCGCCCCCTAGATAGCACACCTCGTCTTAGAGACGTCTGGTTCATGTCCATGTTAGGTCTGAAACACGGTGTAAGAAGGAAAGGTGGTCCGACTCCGCTACCCCCACTACTGAATTCTTGTGATCTAAAGTGTGTAGTTCCGCCAAAGCCCGCTATGTTCGCTATTGAGAACGCGTAAACGTCGGTGAGAGGTGTTACTGTGTGCATAGACTCACGTATATACACATGTACATATTGTAGACAGCCTGGGGGCGCTGTTGCTCTACACACATCAGTAACAACTCTCACCGACGGGTACGCGTTCTCACTAGCGCACATAGCGGGCTTTGGCGGAACTACACACTTTAGATCACAAGAGTGGGGATGGAGTCGGACCACCTTTCCTTCTTACACCGTGGTCTGAAAGTCTGAACGGCCAAAGTCGTAACATGGCCAAAGAGTAGGTATAATAAGAGGCGTCACTTCGGGCGGAACCTTTGAAGTCCTTACTTGACCTTGGCATTTAAATTGGTTGTACATTCGAGCGGGATATTCAAATCGAGAAGATGTACCTTAACGCAATTGGCTAATTATTGCCGAAGTTTACCGATCATTGCCGAATGGGGCCGAATGGGCATTTAAATTGGTTGTGTAGTGATTTCCCTAGGTTATTTCTGTCCTTGTCGAGTGACGCCTCTTATTATATCTCCTCTTTGTCTATACTATTATAATAAAGCTACAGCGTTTATTTGTATGCACACGAAAATCTCAAAAAGTACTGAACCAATCACTACGAAATTTTAACTACAGTATCCTTGAACAACAAGAATGAACATGGGCTATGTATAATCACGTACAACATAATTAATCTGTGTAATTTTATGTACATAAAAGAAGTCATGACGCGGCCGTCTGCTATGGATAGTACGCGACGCGACCGCCAGGCGGCGATCGGGCCGGGCGCTTCTCGCCGTGGAAATAAAGCAGACAAGGGGCATTATTAATAATTCGTTTTTGGAGGGTGGACAAACAAAATCTCGGGGTGGACAAACGTCTTCTACATCTAGACTATCGAAATGCATCGTTGGACAAACGATTTCGATCATTAATTAACGAAAAATCGAACTCATGCGCGATCGCTTCGCCGGGACACTTCCTTTTCGCGATTTTTATTAATAATTCGTTTCTGGAGGGTGGACAAACAAAATCTCGGGGTGGACAAACGTCTTCTACATCTAAACTATCGAAATGCATCGTTGGACAAACGATTTCGATCTTTAATTAACGAAAAATCGAACTCATGCGCGATCGCTTCGCCGGGACACTTCCTTTTCGCGATTTTTATTAATAATTCGTTTCTGGAGGGTGGACAAACAAAATCTCGGGGTGGACAAACGTCTCCTACATCTAAACTATCGAAATGCATCGTTGGACAAACGATTTCGATCTTTAATTAACAAAAAATCGAACTCATGCGCGATCCCTTCGCCGGGACACTTCTTTTTCGCGATTTTTATTAATAATTCGTTTCTGGAGGGTGGACAAACAAAATCTCGGGGTGGACAAACGATGCTGGATCGTGGAGAATAATATTCCTCTGTTAAAACGTTGAAAAGTGTTCACTGATGTAGCTGATGACAAATATTCTTAATTTGTTCATAACTTTTTTTTGGAGGGTGGACAAACGAAATTTTTAGTTGGACAAACGTGGACAAACGATGGACAATCATCACCCCCCATAAAATTTTGAAAAAGTTTTCATGGGGGTGCTGGTAAAAATTTTTTTTTGTTCATAACTTTTTTTTGAAGGGTGGACAAACGAAAATTTTTGTTGGACAAACGTGGACAAACGATGCACAAACGAATGCCATCGGGTTTTTTTAAAAATTCGAATTTGGGGGTGCCAACTTCACAGACCTCAGTATTTCCTTAGAGTAGTATATGCTCTAAGACTATTCCGTGCAGCCGATGCCGCGAGTGAGAAAACCCCAGAGCCGAGCGAGAGGGAACGAAACAATTGACATGAAGTTGTCGTCGTCTCTTTCGTTCTCTCACTCTCGACCGAAGGATTCCAAGAAATGGTGGGGAGAGTGAGCGAGATTATAATTTATTTATTAGTGTGAGCTTTATTAAAGTGTCTCTTTAATGAGTGGATTGTATCGTAATCGTGTCCACATACCGGGCACAGCAGCTTCTTTTTATTAGTTTTATGTATTCGTACACGAATTTGCAGCTCATCTATCGAATCAAAATTGCTGCCGCACATTGAGCAATTTCACCTGTAACAAAGTCGAATTTAAAATAAAAATAGATATCGACCTGAAATGTTACTCCGAAAATATTACCCCGCTCTAGTAGTAGGGCTATAAAAGTTCTAACTCAAATTTGAGTTTGAAGGTCATTTCCCCCACCCCGACCGCCGACCTTGAAACTCAAATTTGAGTTTCAAGGTCGGCGGAAAATTCCCCGCGGGAGGGCGGCGGCGGATGACGTCATACAGATGGCGGAGTGGTGGGGGGTATACCGCGAGAGCAGATATCGAATCAATCGATACCGGAATCACAGACGAGGTATAGAATAGACCTATCACCTTATGGGACTTCGTGTCACCGCCCAAACTGTGTTACCGACCCATAATGAGAATGTATCGCAAACGAAACTCGGTCGAGGTGGCGCTCTGATCGGAGTGCGCAAGATGGCGTCTGAGCATGCGCGTGATGACGCTGTGACGTCAAACCAATCACACTTTCTCTAATAATAATTTGCTCCGATTTGAAATGATGCACGCAAAAATCATGATATTTGATTTGAAATAAAAAGGTTATAATAATAAACACTATAAACGAATCGACGCAAGCGCAAAGCCAAGCTCATCTTGGCGCAAATCGACACAAGCGCAAAACCAAGCTCATCTTGGCGTTGATTGATTTGACGTCACAGCGTTATCACGCGCATGCTCAGACGCCATCTTGCGCACTCCGATCAGAGCGCCACCTCGACCGAGTTTCGTTTGCGATACATTCTCATTTGAGGACTGAATTTAGCGACCTCTGTTCATGAACAGCGTCCAACTCATGAACTACTCTGAAATGTGTTGAAATACTGAAAGATGTGTGGGTGATTGTATACGTGTGACTTGTTTAGAGGGAGAGTTTAACATAGAGGGCGTGCTTTCGCTAAGCTACGCTTTGGCTCGGTTTGTCAACGACTCACGCCGGATTTCTCTCTGAAAATCTATTTCGGGGATCAGGAGCCTATATGGCGCTGAAATATGGCACTTCTTGAGAGTTTATACAAGCTATAAATTGCAAGATGAAATTGATTGTTAGTATTTTGCGTGTAGTGGAACATTTAACTAATATTTTCATGTGTCGTACGTCGTAAAATATTAAAAATTGACGCTATTACTAACATTTCCGCAAATATTTGCACTTCACGCGTGTCTATATAAATAGACAGTGTCCATTCTACGGCACGTAATAAGCATTGAAAATAAGGAATTGAAACGTTTTTGTAAAATTTATATTCGCAGATGTGATCCTTCAAATTTCAGTTCACATGTTTTGCATGTACTCTCATTTTTGTCCTTATCAAAACGAAAAAATTCCCGTTCGAAGATATGTATTTCTCTTTTGACCCATGACGTTAACAAGGACACAAAGTTTCAAATAAACTAATAGCAATGATAAAGTAAAATTAAACTAATAAACTAATAATACCTTAATAATTTATTATCGTTTCAATTTATTCTTAAATGCCTTGTAAGCAACAGTTTATTGTCATTCCAGTTATTTACTCAAACTGAAATAATCGTAGATACATTGTTAGGCAGTGGCTGACGAGCCGCAAACGTCAGCCAATAAAACGGACGCTCACGGTCATTGAAGGCACGCATTTCAAATCAAATAAAATGATTTGATTCGGATTGAGTAAATTAATAAGAAAATTACATTAATTAAATAATTAAATGACAGCTATCTTATACGTAATATATTAGAGCTGTTGATTCCCGGGAGATCGGGTACCCGGGTACCCGTGAGATACCCGGGAAGAAAAAAAATTCCCGGGTAGGCGCTACCCGGGTAAACTGCCCGAGATACTCGAGACACCCGAGATCTCATAGAGTACCGTTCCATAATTGAAGCCACACTGAGCGTCGTGGCCTTCTGGTCGAAGGCTTCGACCCCCGGGGATACAGGAATACCCATTAAGAAGTGAGAATTCTCCAGTTCCGAATTTCTCATCAGATCTTTGCGAAAACTACGCCAATCGATACATTATGTTTCTCCGATGAAAATAATACCAAGACCGACGTAATTTGGACCATAATGAAGAAAATTCCATGTACTAGTGTTTTGCATAATTTCAAATTCACTTCGTTGAAAATAGTCCGATTTACATGAAGTTTGGTATGATTTTCATCGGAAAAACATAAAGAATCCAACGGCGTCACTCTCATATTGATACGATAAAGAATAAATAATTATTTTATTTCTAAATCAGGTATGAATCCTCGACCGACCGCAGCGAATCGGGATTGGCCCCCCGTAGTCGAGGGTAAAATATTCATTACAGTACATTAAGAAGTTCTTTATTGTTCATCGTATCGATATGAAAGTGACACCAATGGATTCCTGGCGTTCTCCCGATTAAAATGACACAAAATTTCATGCAAATCGGACTACATTTACATCAGCAATACAATCATAAGAAGAGTAGACATTTTTATCACAGTCTCTTATTTTAGTGAGCAAGGAAAGGATTACATATACATCAAATTGGATGGAAATGTTAGAGGGGTTCAAGAATCAAATAAAGAGAAGTGGTAACAAGAAAGAGTGAAAGCCGGAAAAGTCGCGAACAGGAATGACCTGTAGGTTGTTTATGATTTCAAGGGTTTATGATTTTATGGGTTTATGATTTTTTGGAGGTATGTACGTTACGGACGGAGGTCTACCATGCAGATGTGCAGTTGGGGCGCTCTAGCTGGTAATCCAAGAAAATTACTGCTAGGCACGTAGAGAAAATTACAATAGTGAACGAAAGAAAACGTTTGACGGTCAATTCTGTGACGAACTAAATTTACTAAATACTTTAAATTTATTAAAGGATAACAAGATACAATCTGAAAGTCTGATTGATTCTTCGAATACCTGATTAAGACTGTCCGCCTGCTCCCGTTAGCGATTCGCTTCGCTGTTACGCATCCGCGTCGCACGCATATTCGTTTTACCCCCTCTCCCTCACCTATGTCACCAAATTCGATCACAATTTCTAATTGCTCATTCTTATTTTCACACTGTCATTTTCACTTCAACCATTGAAACTGGACAAAGCCTGAATAAATGAAACAAAATCATCCGCCACCACAATTTTGTGTTTAGCTAACCCTTTCACTGCTGACTAAAATAAGAAAGCGTGGTAAAAAAATGCCTATTCTTTTTATGATTTGTATTGCCTGTGTAAAATTGGTCCGTTCTTAGTGCTATTTTAATCGGGAAAACATAAGGAATCGATTGGCGTATTTAACATATAACTATTCAAATTTTCAAATCCCTTCCGCCTACAAAAAGAAACATACGATATCCGCTGTCAAATCCTTACAAGTTTTGTATGTAACCATTTTTTAGGCAACGCATAATTTAGAAGTTATTTAGGATGTGCGAGATTAGTGGACCACCATATATATTTTCTGGTGTTAAGGGGTTACGCCACCCTGAGACATTCTAAAGTAGACGATTCTTTTGCAGTAACTATGAGGTTGAAAATTATTTCTTTACTTCTTATGTGTCGAACATATGTTTTAAGTTTGCCGTGTTAAGTAAAAAATATAAAACATTATATACAAATGAGTTATCGCATAAAAAAATTATATGTCACATTTCAGATAATACCATTAAGATTATGTGTACCAAGTTTGAAATAAATCGGTCAAATAGTTTTGGATAATTGGTCAAATTGGAGATATTTGATTCACCGCCCTCGTAGAAAAGTTTCAGGGGACAACAAATACCTCGGCCATTTTTTAATACTCTTGTGCAGTATTTACACTAATACATGCTCTACACATAAGAAGTAAAGAAATAATTTTCAACCACATACAAAACAAATCGTCTAGTTTCGAGTGTCTTAGGGTGGCGTAACCCCTTAAACTTCGTAACCCGAGCCAGGATTTACAATGCAGACGTGACTTTCTTTGATTTCTAAAACCGTGAATTTATTACCTTGAATTTATTCATTTATGATCATGGAAAACTGCTACTTCTAACTACAGCTTCGGGGACTCGGCCTTTTTTGCTTCTGAATGCTAATTGCCATGTCGTAAATGCAGAAGGACGAGACTCCCTGCACACCATCGACTCAAGGCCCCTTTTCCAAAATTACGCACGTGTACAACGTCCCTGCATTACCTGCTTGCACACCCCCTTCCACTAAGTGTCTGCAAAATCAAAGAAACGCCCCAAAAGATGTTCATTGGTGTCTTCACACCCACGTCTTGTAATGCAATTCGCTAAAGATTTTCTGGAAGGTGACCAGTGTTAAAATCCTGGGGAGTATCTAGTCAGTCAACCGTCAGTCAAACGCCAGTGTCGAAAACGAAGCCACGTAGCTAGACTTAACATCACGACAACACTTTCTCATAATTATGGCTCCACGAAAAAGTTGGGTGTGGAGGTACTGCACTGTGTCAGAAGACAAAATTGTTTGTGGTTTGTGCTATGCTGTATTGGCGTACGGAGGATCCACTTCATCAATTGTGAAGCATTTGCGGTGCAAACACCGTGATGTTGTCTCTGAGACTTCCTTATCGTCGTCATCGGACAGTTTGCAAATTGGGGACGAGCTACCATCGACTTCCGGTGAACATCCCACGAAGAAGAGGAAACCCGTAGAAGAATGCAATGCGAAGAGGCAAGAAGAAATTACCCAAGCACTTTCCCGGATGATATCAATGAATATGATGCCCATATCATTCTGCAACAGCAAAGGGTTTGAGGAATTTATGAAAATCCTAGAACCAGGATACAGCTGCCCGTGTCCTCAAACCGTCACAAAGCGGTTACAATTATTGTACGAGGATAAACGAAAAAAAGTACTCGCAGAAATGGCCTCTACACAACACGCGTCATTAACCGTAGATGGGTGGTCGTCGAGGGCGCAAGACTCATACGTGGGTACAACCGCTCATTTTATTAATAAAGATTGGCTGCTTCAAACTTATACGCTGGCAACGCACCCCATGGACGATCGTCATACGGCGATAAATTTGCAACATTTGTTTTGTTTGGTGACAGAAGATTGGGAAATAGAGAGTAAGATAATTGGTGTCGTGCATGACAATGCACAAAACATTTGTTCAGCGATAAATTTATTACCAAATGTGCAATATAGTGTTTCCTGCGCTGCTCATACATTACAGTTGTGTATAAAGGACGCGATGAACAGTGTGCCTAGATTTGATGAAGTGATTAAAAAGGGGGCTAAAATAGTCCAACACTTTAAGCACTCAACAGTAGCCACAACCGCGTTGCAAAATAAGCAACAACAATTACAATTACAAGAACTGAAACTTATACAATCATGTCCCACAAGATGGAATTCAACATATTATATGTGTGACCGCTTAGTAATTAATAAGGATGCAATTATTTCGGTTTTAAGTGACAGGCAAGTCACAATATTAAATGTTGCGCTAAAATTAGAAATGCAAGTGCAGGATTGGATTACATTAGATGAAATTATTAAAATTTTAGAACCAATTGAATTAGCTACAAAAGAATTATGTTCTGAAAAAAAAGTTACAATATCTTTAGTTCTCCCGATTATGCACGCATTAATAAATAATCATTTAAATAATAACAATGCCGAGAGTGACCATAGTCGACAATTTAAAAATAGATTACAAATATCCCTGAAAGATAGATTTGCGTTGGTGACAGATTCGGAAAATGTACACTCTATTGCATCTTTCCTTGATCCACGCAGTAAAGAGTTAACATTTGAAACAGCCGCTATAAAAACAAATGTACACAATTATATCAAAAATATATTGAGCAATGTTACTGCAAATGAAAATAACACATCCGATCCTGTTCCATCTGCATTAGATATTATCTATCAAAATTGTAACATAAATGTTACATCCGAATTTGACATGTATATAGAAAACTCAGCAAAAAAGATTTCCGAAAATGGCGGAATTAGCCAAAAAATATTTAAGCATACCTGCAACGTCCAGCAGTTCCGAACGCGTATTTTCGGCGGCGGGAAATATTGTTAATCCAAAAAGAAGTTCCTTACTTCCAGAAAATGTGGATTTATTAGTATTTTTATATAAAAATAGACATATATGATACGCTATAGGTAGTATTTAACGTTGTATGATCCGTGTGTACTTTGTAATTATGTGTGCGTGATTGAAAAAATGACCTCTGTAAATACCATAATTAGTAATTGTTAAGTATAGTAAGTAATATAAGTTTTCTTTTACATTTACGTATTAAGTATATGTATTTAGTGTTTTCTGCTTATTCTCTAATCTCAGTATACTTGCTTTGTAATATAAAATAAAAATAGCATATGTAGGCTTATTCGCCAACGTCCCGAGCGCTTCGGGGTAAGTGAAAAAACCTCGGGCATCGTCATCGATACTACGTGTTGCAGCGCGAGGCAACAGTTCCTGTTCGGCAAAGCCTCGATATTCGATAATGACCTATTGGAATTTTGGACTATCGACCGATTCAGGACGAACCTAATAAAAACTTGACGTGGTCGGCGATAACAGATAAGAACAGTATTATTTTCATTATCCCACTGCTAACTATCCTCATGCCTCTTCAATACCAATGAGTTCAACTAGAAATAATTGTTCGCTATATATACTAAACTTCACGCGACAGATATTTTTCGTATTTTCTTACATTTTTTTTAAATACGTAAATAGAAATATCTAATTATAGAAATATCTAACCGGACGTTAGAAATATCTAATTATAGAAATATCTAACCTCCGTTCATTGGTTCGGGACGTGTTTAATTGGCAAGCGCAGTCCGGTTTCGCGAACCTTCGCTAACTAGAGATTTCTCACTTCTTAATGTTATTCCAACCCCTTCGTCGAAAGCCATAAAATTCGGTGAGATACGACAGGGGGTTGACGTCGCCACGATAGGCGTCACTCCAGAATCACGCTCTTTACTCTGTAAGTTCTCGGGTATCTCGGATAGCTTTCCCGGGAAGCGCCTACCCGGGAATTTTTCTCGTCCCGGATAGGGCTGCCATCTGCAAAATCGCAAATCCCGGACAGAGAGCATTAAAACCCCGGACATTTACACTTGAAACCCGGACACTTTTAACTATTTCTTATATGTATGTATTAGGTTAGGTACGCCATCCCAAGACTACAATTTCTGTAAAATATAGACTGTGACCGTAATCAAGAAAGATAGGTAAAATATAGTTGTACAAAGTAGGAATTTATTTATGACTTCTTTATACACTTATAACTAAAATAACATATTAAATACGCAAATTTAATTTACAACTAAAATAAAATAAAAAAATTGAAACCAATCGATTATGCTAAATTCTTTTTTTTTTCAAAAGTCAACACGAAAATAATCTTACAAACTATTTTGGGTATATAATTAACGTAGTTATGCAAATCTTTGGTAAAATTAGCACGAGATCAAACTACTAATATCATTCAGTCTTCTTGTACTTGTCCATCGTTCCAATGGCCATTAAACTATCCTTCTTGGTGATGAGGAATTTGTAGAAGTCACTGCAAGTATAATCTTTGAAATTGTATTTTATTTTCATTAATGATGAAAATGTACAGAATTCTAAAGAATTTCGTTCTTTTGTCCATTGCGATGCAATTAAAGAAAAGATTCTTTCGACATTAGCATTGTGAGCGGGTATGCTAAAGAAATATTGCGTTATTTTTATTAATTCAGAATAAGTATGGGCATTCGGAGTTCCAAAAAATTTAAGCCATAGTTCATTTATACTTAATTGTTTATCTTTTTCATTGAGCTCTTGACAAAATGTCTTCAAATTTATCCATTCATCAAACAATTTGGTGTCATCTAACGCAATGTTTTTTCTTGTAAGAATGAAACGCATTTTTGAACAGTGATCCATGGTGTGTTTCCAGCTATTGTTGATAAATCCATCCAATCAAATACAGTAAACTCCTTTAAAGGTGTAATCCAGTTTTGAATGTAATCTTTCATTTCTTTATAGAATGAAATATAATTTCTCATAAATTCATTTTTAGCAGTTTCATCTGTCGATTTACTTAAAATATTCTTAACTTTCATCGGCAAGAAATTGTCCGCGATTCTGTCTTCTAAGTTTTTTATGATACCAAAAAGTATCTTGTTTGTTTCAATAATGGAGTTCTCTGATTTTTCCAATTTTTCAATTCTGGTGTGCAAAATATTCATGGTAGAGTGGATGAGAAACAAATACGCTTCTGATACATCATTCTCAAAAAACTGTTGTATTATTACGGGTGGTTTTTCAATAGCTTCAAAATAGGTTTTCAAAGCCTTATAAAGCTAAAGAATTCGTTCGATTGCTGGGAATAAACTCAACCAACGAGTTTTTGAGTGGTAAAGAAGCTGTCTGTACTGGGTGTCAGCTTCGGCACAAAATTTTTTCAGGCTTTCAGTTCGAATTGTATATACTGAGAAATAATTGTGAATTTTTAGTATAATAGATTCCACGTCCACAGGTAATATGTCACATCCGTGTTGTACAGCATTATTAATTATATGTGCAGAACAACCAACACCAACAATATTTGTTTTCAATTGTGACTGTAATTTACAGAAAACGTTGTTGGTGCCTGTCCGTTGTCTTCCCCCAAAGTTTGTATTGCAATTATCCCCAGAAAATGCTATGCATTTAGTTAAAATGTTGAATTTATTAAGTTGTTTTACAATAAGCTCGGAAATGGTGTCTGATGTCTCATTGTTTGCAGTTTCTATTTCGAGAAGTTTTGAAGTTACACCTTTCTTGTGGTAATCAAAATACTGTACAATTATGGGAAATAATTTTGTGCTCCCGTGATTACTAGCGTCAGTAGACACGCTTACAAATGCTACATTTTCTAAATCATTCATAAGTTCAGTAATGGATAAAGGAGCTAGCACATTGTTTACAATTGCTGTAGCTTTAGTGCGATTGCATGTCATGTTTTTGGCCGTATTAGATTCGCAAAATAATAGTTTGTTCAGTGCATTAGTGCAGTCTAGAGAATTAAAAGATAGATGATGTATTACAGTGTGAAAAGCCATTACACCTTCGGCTGTTCGAATGCAATCATTATCCGAAGCAGATTTTTTAACATATGTGTCCATGCTCGAAGCACCTGCTTGACACCTTATTTTGGTCTTATGCTTCATGGTATTGCTGTGGTCAATTATGTCGGTAGCACCTTTATTTGCAATGGAAATCTTCGTGTCACATATTGTACATAAAATTTCCCATTGAAATTTTCCTTTTCTAAATGTTGGAAATTTTTTTTGTAAATCATCGTTGAATGTACATTTGCGTTTAGGCATAATAACTGCTGAACTCCCCGTAAGTACGTAAACTTTCCCTACCAACGTTGTACGCTGCCGCGAGAGCGTGATGCGACGTCACGGTACAACTTGCTCTGCGAAACTAATCCTAGCAGTGAACAAATACATTGTCGAAGCAGGAGCCGATAGTGTTTTGTCACTATCCTCGACTGTCAATTTATACATCAACGACCCGAATTCTTTAGCCGGGGATTCACCGCACGCAACGCACACATAGCATGGGAGAACACGGATGATTGGTGGGGTCTAACCACATTTATCAGTTGCACGACGACACAGTGTAGCTATCTCTTCTTCTTACTACAGTACCGGCGCGGTGCCCTCGTGTAACTGTAAAAGTATGTCTAAACCTTAAGTGAGGGAACAGCATCGAAAAACCCGGATCATTACAGAAAACCCGCCCGGACGTCCCCGGACGCCCTAAAAAAGGGGACAAATCCGGGGAAACCCGGACGGATGGCAGCCCTAGTCCCGGGTATCTCACGGGTACAGCTACAGCCCTAATCGAAATAAAAGAAGTGGCGCAAGACGACAATAAAACAGAACCAACAACTACTGTCTCCAGAAACGATCCTATTATAACAACCGATACACCTGATTGTGAGTCGGACTCCGCAATTGATTCAAATCAGGATTTACAATATGAACAAAATTGGCGCAACAAAAACGATCCCAAAAAGGTTAATCGAACATACTTAGATACGAGGCCTGATTGGGATCCGAACGCAAAAACAGCAAGATCCCTTGGCATTGGAATACTTGCGAATGGAAACCTGTGTACAATTCTAACGATGAGCAGCAAAAAAACAGTAGTTAAAAATACATGTGGTTTTGACAGTATAATGCAAATATTAGCTCATTCATGTTATAATGATAATGTAAGAAACAATATACAAAATAGTGAGAAACAATGTTTTCTATTTGTAAGAGAATTTTTACAGAAAGGACCGTGTAACAAGCATTTATAAAATGCGAGCATTATTATTAAAAACTGTAGAATTTTTTGTTAAACCAACAGTGGTAAATAATATACAGATTATAGATGCTGCATCTAATATTGCGTATTTGTGCGAAAAAGTTTTCATCGATATTCCAAGTGTGATTACAACATCACGCTGTGATATATGCGGATCAACATCCGATCGAAAGTCAGTGTTATTTCCAATCAATCACAACACGATGCAAAAATGCGGTGTGAAAGACTTACAAAGTTTAATCATCAATGATACAAAGTTTCAGCAACGGTGTTGTGATAAGCATGTGCATATAAAATATTCTTACGGACTATTTATTTTTATTGAGATAAGTTACGAAGATAGTAGTAGAAGAGTATTATTAAATGAATTTCCTTTAACATTACAAATAGAGGCCGATAATTACGTGTTGGCAGGTGTTGTGCCTCACTACGGGGGTTCAAGCATGACATCCCTTGGTCATTACACGGCGCTCATAAACCAGCAAGATCGCTGGTTCGAGTACGATGACTTAAGAAACAAGCCGAAATACATACATCAGATGCTAGCTGTAAAGGCGCATTTATGTATATACAGGGTGTCCCACGGTAGACTGGACAGCGCCGTAGCTCCTAAAGTATTGGAGATAAAAATTTTAAAAAATAGGGAATTGCATGGTTCGAAGGGGCTAATAAATTAGCCCGAACGAATTTTTTTTTCGATTATTATTTTAAAAAATACGATGGTCAAGTTCGGTTTTTCAAATGGAACTATTTTTTTTGAAGTCCTGAGTTGATAGTGCGTTCCAAGACAAATTCAATAAGCATCAATGTATACACTTTATTTTCACTGGTTTTTGAAATATTGCGCTTGCAAATTTACTGATTTTCACTGCAAGAAACTCCTCTGGAATAGCAAGGACCGGGGACGGTCTTACTGGCGCCACGGGTGGCACTGCCTGTTGAAATAGATACCTACCTGCGAAAGGTCTACGCCAGGCCCAAAGGCTGGACAATTCTTTTCCGCCAGAAATGCTACTTAGGTAGGTACATCTGCGGTATCGAGAAGCGGATCGTTACTTTTATTTTGCACTTGCTTCTAGGCTCGGATAGCCAGTTCGTCTGGGAGGGATGCAAGTTGGATTGGTTAGGTTCGGAGGAGTGAAAGTTGCTAGACTAAATTTCAACTATAGGGAGCAGATTGTATCAGAACCAATCGGATTTGCATCCCTCACAAACGGCTGCACTCTTGAAGAGGCCCTCTTCACAGCAATACCTTCTCCCCAATGCCCACCTTCTTTCGCACGGAATACGTCAACGCATGGTTTTGTTTTGATATCGAAGCTCATGTTTATACTCGAGAGGACCACGCGTCGACAGCGGGCTACCCCTTTTCTTACCGTGTCTCTCCACGTGGAGTATTGCCGATGGATTGTAGAAGCGCAGATGTCTGGATGCCAGTTGTTGAATTCAGGAGACGATAGAAACACTTTATTACAAAATACACATGTACTATAATTAAAGTAAATCGTATTCCTCTCGGGCAAGAGTCGCCCGACGTTCGTCAAGAAGATGCGGCCTGGTACCCCGTGGCGAGGACAACCCTTCGCAGGGTCTCGCCCGATTTTTATGGCTTTTTCCGGAAAAAGGTACGAATCCTGGGCCGAACGTAACGAATTGAGGTCGAGCCCCCGCAGTCGAGGGTGAAATATCCATTACAACTTATTAAGAAATTCTTTTCTTCATCGTATCGAAAGGGAAGTGACGCCAATGGATTTCTTATGTTTTTCTGATGAAAATCATACCAAATATCATGCAAATCGGACTACTTTGACACAAGCTATTTGTATTCCCTATGTAAAAGTTGTCCGATTTACACGATATTTGTAATGATTTTCATCAGAAAACCCCAAGGAATCCATCGGCGACACATTCATATCCATACGATAAAGAATAAAGAATTATTTTATTTCTTAAACAAATACAGGGTAATTCTGGAGGTACGCCCGTCGCCTCGTGGCGAGGACAACACCCCGCAGTGCCCATCGAATTTTATGGCTTTCGACCCTCGAAGGGTTTGGAATATCATTAAGACGTGAGAAATGTTTAGGATTTCAAATGTTTGCTTCTTTTCTTCGTCGTATCGAAGGAGAAAGTGATGCCAATGGATTCCTGGCGTTTCGTCGATTAAAATTATAACAAATTTCATGTAAATCGGACAACTTTTACATAGGGAATACAAATAGCTTGTGTCAAAGTAGTCCGATTTGCATGATATTTGGTATGATTTTCATCAGAAAAACATAAGAAATCCATTGGCGTCACTTCCCTTTCGATACGATGAAGAAAAGAATTTCTTAATAAGTTGTAATGGATATTTCACCCTCGACTGCGGGGGCTCGACCTCAATTCGTTACGTTCGGCCCAGGATTCGTACCTTTTTCCGGTAAAAGTCATAAAAATCGAGCGAGACCCTGCAAAGGGTTGTCCTCGCCACGGGGTACCAGGCCGCATCTTCTTGACGAACGTCGGGCGACTCCTGCCCGAGAGGAATACGATTTACTTTAATTATAGTACATGTGTGTTTTGTAATAAAGTATTTCTATCGTCTCCTGAATTCAACAACTGGCATCCAGACATCTGCGCTTCTACAATCCATCGGCAATACTCCTCGTGGAGAGACACGGTAAGAAAAGGGGTAGCCCGCTGTCGACGCGTGGTCCTCTCGAGTATAAACATGAGCTTCGATATCAAAACAAAACCATGCGTTGACGTATTCCGTGCGAAAGAAGGTGGGCATTGGGGAGAAGGTATTGCTGTGAAGAGGGCCTCTTCAAGAGTGCAGCCGTTTGTGAGGGATGCAAATCCGATTGGTTCTGATACAATCTGCTCCCTATAGTTGAAATTTAGTCTAGCAACTTTCACTCCTCCGAACCTAACCAATCCAACTTGCATCCCTCCCAGACGAACTGGCTATCCGAGCCTAGAAGCAAGTGCAAAATAAAAGTAACGATCCGCTTCTCGATACCGCAGATGTACCTACCTAAGTAGCATTTCTGGCGGAAAAGAATTGTCCAGCCTTTGGGCCTGGCGTAGACCTTTCGCAGGTAGGTATCTATTTCAACAGGCAGTGCCACCCGTGGCGCCAGTAACACCGTCCCCGGTCCTTGCTATTCCAGAGGAGTTTCTTACAGTGAAAATCAGTAAATTTGCAAGCGCAATATCTCAAAAACCAGTGAAAATAAAGTGTATACATTGATGCTTATTGAATTTGTCTTGGAACGCACTATCAACTCAGGACTTCAAAAAAAATAGTTCCATTTGAAAAACCGAACTTGACCATCGTATTTTTTAAAATAATAATCGAAAAAAAATTCGTTCGGGCTAATTTATTAGCCCCTTCGAACCATGCAATTCCCTATTTTTTAAAAAATTTTATCTCCAATACTTTAGGAGCTACGGCGCTGTCCAGTCTACCGTGGGACACCCTGTATGTTAAGGGTACCGCCTAGATTAAAAG
Organism: Andrena chrysosceles; assembly: GCA_963855975.1. Taxonomy (NCBI): domain Eukaryota; kingdom Metazoa; phylum Arthropoda; class Insecta; order Hymenoptera; family Andrenidae; genus Andrena; species Andrena chrysosceles. The sequence continues at coordinate 33,634,439 of OY979767.1, read as the reverse complement.
TATACCCGACCGTATTTTTCGACATTCCGAAAATAGTAAAACTATTGTATCAGCCCGGCGTCGCATCGCGCTGTAAGCGCAGGACCACTGACTGTATCAGTGGTCAAAACTGTCTGCAATGACATTGTTCCTCGCGGATCCTTCAAATCACGCGAGTGGGTCGACGCCGCCGTAAGATTCCCATGAAAATGGCGAAAGATATAATACATTCGATCAATTAGGCGTCGCATCGCGCTGTACAGCGCAGGACCACTGACTGTATCAGTGGTCAAAACTGTCTGCAATGACATTGTTCCTCGCGGATCCTTCCGATCACGCGAGTGGGTCGACGCCGCCGTAAGATTCCCATGAAAGTGGCGAAAGAAATAAGAAATTTAATTCACCCGTTAATTTTTTCAGACCCATTTCTAAGTTCACAGGAGCGGACAAACAGAAGACAGAAGAAAACATGCAGATGATGATCTACGTTGCAAATTACTTGCATACGTAAGGATGCCGAGTCCGGTTCGGTCAACCTGCGCCAGGCTAGTACAGGTGTGTCGCAGGTATTCATGATGTTCGACAAAGTATTGAAACAAACTTTTACTTTTATACCACACTTATCAAAATGTCTACGATCATTTGTTACAGGCGGACGTTCGCAATCGGTATTAAAAGCAGAAAGCAATAAGTACCATATTTCAGGTAATGTTTCACGCCTTCTAATTCTACGATAAAATTTTGTAAGCTTATTACGCAACAATTAAGTATTTCCATTACATAATGTGTTACAGATTGGGACCGTGTTTTATCACCGACCGCTGGCTCTAGGCTTCATCCCATGACGGCTCTCGTTTTTGACGTTAAGTCGTCGTTGCGATGGTCATTGCTACGATTCCATAGTTTGCGTTGTTGGAGACGCATATGAAAACGATGAGTCCGGCGCGGGACATCGCGGGGTAAGAGGAACTGAAGACCAGGCATTTGGTGAACAACAGTCTTACCGGACGAACGATCGATTTCGCGATAGAGCTTTTTAAGTCCGTTATATTTGTATTTTATATATTCTTATTTACCGAATATACATATATACAAAATCTTAATCATATTTGTTACGGCGTCGTCTTTATTGTCGGCCATCGTGGCTAGTTAGGGTCTGCAGCCTGTCAATCGCGTTCCTTTTATGTCGCGAAGGTTTAGGACTAAATTGTTTTATGGCTATTGCCAGATGTGGCAGGAGGTACCATGGTTCGAAGTCTCCGTTTTTACTTTAGTTCGGAACACAAAGAGCTAGAACTGTCCCTGTAACGGGTCAGGGAAATTCCACATGGTGACGCACACCAAGGGTTGTCCGCGAAGACAACCACCCCACTTCAGGAACCTTGGTGATTCCTCCACATTTTATCAGCGGGGTCTTAACCGATACACTGCTGGGTACGGGCCGCTAAACATGCCCCCCTACTACCTCTTGCAGGACTGCTGCAAGGGATATGATTGATGCATAGGGAGGCTTGATACATCCTTATATTTCCCACGTAAAAAACAAAAGAGAAGCGTACACTTCAGCAATAGAGGACGTTTTGTAGATCGCGTTCAGTTACAATTGTTTGAAGCTAATTTATTAACCTGAAATTATTATTATTAAAGGAAGTGCATTTTCGTGTTGAGAAACGTAAGTTTGTACTTCATTTATATAAAGTTTTTGTCACTGTGTATTGATTTGTATGAAATATCATTATTTTTACTGGAAAATACACTCAATATTACACATATGTGCCAACTCTCGTTGCTTTCAGTTTAAGGTTAAGTGTTGTTAAAATTATTGTTTTAAAATTCTACATTTGGGGAGGTATGAGACATACATTCAAGAGCGGTTTGATACATGTATCATACCTCCCCAAAGTAATTTAACCTAGCGTAATCTATAATAGATATCTTCAGCAAACAAATTGTGACGGAAATTTGTATATTTTAATATAACATTTTGTTAATACATTCTTTCTTTCATTTTAAAATAATTATGATCGTTTTTGTTGAAGAATAGAATGCTGAATGTAAATATGCAAAAAGATCAGTAAAATATTATTTAGTTTCGTTTACAGAATAATTTTTCTCAGAAACGTCTCAACCACCCCCAGTCTCCCCTACACGTGTATCGAAATATACAGTTTCACGTGTATTAACATGCATATTTTATAAGGTATCGAGTTAATGCGGATTACAGTAATACGGTGAAAACCGTAGTTGTAACCCTGAGTCCAAATAGTAATCAATTTCATTTCATTGTCACGCTCCTTAGTTCCGTGATGCGTGCACGTAATAGTAATAAATATACGAGCTCAAGGATTAACTTGGCCGCGCCGAGTTCGCGAGCGCCTGCCGAAGGTGCGGGTTTACGACCCTGTTGTTCGGTGCTCCGGTAGTACCTACCCCACGGCCGAGACCGACTGTCAACCAGATGACGGGACCTTTGCCTATTGTTTGAGGATTCTAAGGTGTCGAAAATATTTGAATGGTAGAAAATATTAAACAATGGAAGCTATAAAGTGACCCGCGTACACGGCTGTAGAAAATATTGAAAGGCAGACTTCCGTTATGGGTGGACAATATGGAACGAAGAAAACTTATTTCTAGATCCGCTTGACTGGTGGAAAGCTAGGATAATTAAATACTCGGCGATTTCCGTAGTTGCCAAAAAATATTTAACAATTCCAGCAACCGCAGCGATGTTGGAACGATGTTTTTGATGTGCTGGAAGTATTGTAACCAAAAAAAATGTTTATTACCAGAAAATATTAACACCTTAACCTTCTTACATCAAAACAAACGATTAAGTAATAATTATATATAAGTAACGACACCTAATAAAATATACATATGTTAATATACGTGAAACTGTATATTTTGATACACATGTACCTGTGTATGTTAATACCCATGTACCCGTGTGTTAAGAACTACACGGATATATTAACTACACGTGTACACGTTGTACACGTGAAATCTACATCTCTAGTTACTATAGCTCGTAGAGGAACTGTAGCCGACGTTTCGGGCTCGGGACGGGCCGGGAAATTTCCTGATACTTTCGTATTGCTCGGGATCCCGAGACTTGGTTCGGGCAACCAGCATGACCGCCATGAGTGGGCAATTTGATTTCAGGTCGGCTCAGCAAAACTCGGACGCGATCGACTCGAGAGCCAGCTTTAAGAGGAGACCGAGGCGGAGAGAATAATGTATATCATTTATACACGCACTAATGAATACTGATGTCAGGAATGTGGTGGGCTTCTATATTAACATAGCGCCATACAAAAATCTTTTACTTTTGGATGTTTTTGGTCGAATGCGTGTTCAAATAATTTCAAGTATTTGATTAATATCAATTCTAATGTAACACTGTAGTGGATATTGTAGCGCCACACCACAAATCCTGCAATAACATTCGGAAATAAAAATTTTCAAATTACTTTCGTTGAAATCCAAACTTGCTGCATTTAGAAGTTCCATCGAATAGACGGAATCAATTTTAATGGTGTTTACGTTAAGGGGGGTTTCTCGTCTAACACCCCCAGAAGTAACTGGTATTTAAGAATTTTTTTGCAAAAACTGTTGGTCATATTAGATTAAACTCTCTTGGTATATAAAGAGGCATCTTTAAAGTCGCAGAAAATATTTTTTTCATGTTGATCCTCATTATTTAATAATTATTGTGGAATCATATCTACCCCTTTGATGATGTAACTCCTGTTGGCGGGGTGTGTGGCACCTATCACAGTCATCTGATTGTAAAAAAGAATAGATGTTTCTTAAAGTTAGATAGTTTACGCTGCGTTTGATCCACTTTAAAGAAAAAGAATTGAAAAATTTATTAATTTATTATTAAATTTAAAAATTTATAAAAAAGTATTATAAATACAAAGTAAAATTAAAATATTAGGTCCAATATAAGCGTAAATTGTTCAACCGATTAACTGGCAATGTATCATATATGATAAAAAAAATCTGGCCAATTCTGCTTACGTATCATATATGATCAAAAAAAATTTGGCCCATTCTGCCAAATCTGCCAATTCTGTATCATATATGATCAAATGGAATAACTTTGTGATTCACTTAATTTTTCGATATTGCCAGTTTGGGCACGAATAATAAAAAAAGCCGTGCCAGTTAATCGGTTAACGGCGTTAATTCAGAAAGTTTTCTTCCTTTCGCAATCGGATGACTGTGTCAGGTATTGCACATCCCGCCACGATCGTCGAAGAGATTCCACAATAATTAATAAATTATAAGAAGGATCGACATAATAAAAATATTTGCTGCAAGTTTGAAGATGCCTGCTTATACCCCAAAAGAGTTTAATGCAATATTAACAATAGATTCTTAAAAAAATGCATAAATTTCGGGGGCTGTTACACGAGAGCGCGTGCACGGCGTCGACGGGTACAGACGCCAAACCCAACATAAACAGGGCCGGTGCGAGGATGGTTGGCGTCCCAATGCAAAAAAATGATTGGGGGCCCCAAATTTTTTGCACCTGTTTTCTATTTAATATGTTTTGCCTTTACGGAGTACAAAAAAAAGAATTACATTAACATTTTGTTTATGCGTGAGTTGCATTCCTTTATTATTAAGCGGGCGAGATAGTTTTAGCGCCCCCTTCGGCTGACGCCCTTATGCGGCAGATAACTTGCATACTGGGTTTTGCCGGCCCGGATCATAATATAGTCAAGGCCCCGTACGGACTTTACACTAGCAGTGTTGCCGGGAAGTTGGTTCCTGTTCCCCCTCCACTACGAATAGTTTGCAGGTACCCACTTCCCGGCAACGCGAATCGCCAGCAACGCGAAGGGACTTTCCTGACTACGTACACATTACCACCACTCCTGTAGGTGTTCCCCCTCCCAAAATAAGTGACCACAGAAAATTTTGCTTAGCATCCCTGTTCCTGAAATGGGGAAGTCAGTCTTCGAGTAACCATCACTGGTAAAAGTTCAGTTTTGTGCACCCAGGACACAGATGGAGAATAAAGCTATGGAAGATATGACACCTGTAAGTATTAAAATTTTATACTATTATACAGGGTGATTCTCTCGCTGATATTCGTTTAAAGGAAGACGTGATACTTTTTAAATATTATCTTCTCTGGAATTAGACATTCGAAAGATCGAATATTGTACGCAAACATATTTTAGCATAGGGTAACCGTACCTAATATCGCCTAGCACAGGTTAAATCGCTGTCAATTGAATAATCGATATTTTCGCATGCAATTTATTTCAAAATAAAGAGAAATTAATCATCTTTCATGTAGCATAAGTTAGAATCGTTGAAACCTACAAATTTTTAATTATTAATTAAAAAATGCAAGACATGCAAAAATCCGGTCCTGAAAAAAGTGTATCTAATATCGCCTACACAAGAAATGTTGATTAATTGTTCAAATTCTAGAAATGTTTTTTTCTCTATCTTTGATTTCATTTTTATTACAAAAATATAGAAATACGATTTTTAAAATATTTTATTTTTTTCCTTCGAATGTACATATTCAACAAATAAAGTTTATTTCAGTTACATGCTTAGATATTCTTGCATTCACAGAATTATGAGACAGTAAAATTGTGGCCGTCGATATTAAATTGAATAAATTTTGACACTATTACGATTTTCTAAAATACTTCCCTTTCTGGAATTGTTGATCACATGATGCTACAATTACAATATGTCTTCCTACATATGTTTAGGTACTAATTCAGTGCATTACCGATAAATTTTAGTGCTTACTTTGCGAGATATAGTGACTGGTGATATTAGGAACATAGGCGTTATGAGAAATGAGCAAAAAATTATTTCAAATAAAAAATTGTTTTCGAATACAAGACACATATTTTATTCGAGACTCGTCAAATAAAAATAACTCAGAATTATTTTTATACAAAAAAATTGTTTGTGGCCGTCGGATAAATTCACGTCGAACAAGAAGAATTATTTGTGACGTTTCAAATAAAAGTAACTCTGGCTTACTCTTATTTTAAATAAAAATTAGAGCTCTTACTTTTTGACCCGTCGCGTCGGGTACCCGTCTACCCGAAACAACTTCAAGCCATTGAATGTGGTATTGTTCAATCATATTTGGCTAACATCAAACTATACCACAGACAATCACAGACACTACTACATTCAACTGCTTGAAGTTATCCCGGGTAATGTCCGGGTACCCGACGGGTCAAAAAGTAAGAGCTCTAAAATAAGTCTGGGATATTTTTATTTCATGACAAATAAAGATAAAGTCCGTTTTATTTGATACGTTATTTAAATAATTTTTTATTTATAATTATTAATAATTTTTCATTTAAATAATGCCCATCTCTGAGCGATATTAGGTACGGTCACCCCAATCATCATTATACCCATTATAAGCGGCAACAATAAAATTTTCATAAAAATTGGAAAATTTCATACAAATTGTATACTTTGGTGCCAATAACCAACCTGAAGATAAAATCCGAGAAACAAATCCTTTCAAACGCAGATTATGGACCACCTTGGGTAACTTTTGACACCTACATCAATATTATATCTGAAAAAAAATATATTTTCGCTCGACCCTAACATACTGACAGCGAGAGAATCACCCTGTATGTTCATACAATCATACTATTTGTCATAAAATAATACATTCATTATTTCATTTTCAGATACATCGGGCAATAATCGATGTGGCCCAAGAAACCAACGGGCAGGAACAGGAGAGGAAGGGGGGCGAAGCGAGGAAGGAAACGAAGGAGGAAGGAGGGAGTCTCAGGGAGTCAGAAAGGAGGGAGGAAGGAGGAAATGAAAATATTAATTGGGAGAGAAAATATAATAAGGTAATTATATGCAATATTAAATACTATATTCTTTTGCTCCTAATAATGTACCTGTGTTGGAGATGAGTTGAACAGTGTGATATACGATAATATTTGATTTCACGTGAGATTTATCAATATTTCAGAAGTTTCAATGAAGCGAAATATTAGTGTATATTCTATCAATTTGTCTCACAATCAGCTGCAATATTATGTATATAACCATACAGCATTGCATTTAATGAAACTGACTTAACCGGATGTTATTCCGTTTGTGACCGAATATTTTTTGGATCCATTATATGTATAGGTAGAAATTGAAAATTTAATTTTTATGTTACTGTTCCAGATGAAAAGAGAGTCAAGGCGTTTATTTTACAAATGCCGTGCGCAGGATAAACGGTGCAGAAGATGGCGCGATGGTGACGAAGGAGAGTGGAGCGGTGGACCAGGACCAAGCCGCTGGGGTGCCCAAGGAGGGTGGAGCGGTGGACCGGGACCAAGCCGCTGGGGTGCCGAAGGAGGGTGGAGCGGTGGCCAGGGACCAAGTCGCTGGGGCGGCCAAGGAGGATTGAACGGGGGACCGGGACCAAGCCGCGGTGGCGGCCAAGGAAGATGGAGCGATGGACCGGGACCAAGCCGCTGGGGTGCCGAAGGAGGGTGGAGCGGGGGACCGGGACCAAGCCGCTGGGGCGGCCAAGGAGGGTGGAGCGGTGGCCAGGGACCAAGCCGCGGGGATGGCCAAGGAGAATGGAGCGGTGGACCGGGAGGCGAAACGAAAAACTTTTATTTTTCATTTTAAAAAAAAATAAAATCCAGTTTTTATTAATTAATGTCGTGGGTTTTATTTCTATGCGGCCAAAACTGATCCATTTCGGTTGGAATGGACAATGTCGTATATAGGGTGGATGTACCAGTAAATGAACACGTACGAGTGAATGGGAACTTCATATTAAAAACGTTATTAAAACAAGCAACTAATTAATTAGAGACTTTTTCTAATTTCTTGCTTCATATCCAAATAATTTTATAATAGTTTTCATTCATTAGCCTTAAGTATTCATTTATTGGTGCGTTTACCCTGCGGTTCATTTCACGCGAAGCGTTTATGAAAATAAGAAAGATTCAAGTTGTCAAATTTTGCCACATTGAAAATTGTTTTAAAAATGAAGACCCTCAAAGTACCTACACAATTTTAATCGATTTTTGTGGAAAACTACATTTAGAATTTGGCAAAATAATAATTTAAACACACCTTATTTTTCACATGGACTCTAACATATTTCTTTTTAAATCTCATCTATTTTTTTACTTAATTTATCAATAACAGTACGCTGCTCTTCTTGTGGTACTAAACGGTGTTTAAATCTAGGATCTAAAAGCATGACAATTATAATTTCACATCTTATAATGTGATTGAACTGTTTCTGCAAATAAAATACGTATTTCATTTAATAAAGTCTGTATCGATTTCTACACTAAGCCATTAGCGAAATAAACAGTTAAAATAATTTACCTTAAATGTATCGCGGACGTTGTTACAAATTTAGCATATACTAATGATTGATGAAAAACATACTACCCAATATATTCCTTTGCATAAAGTGCTAAGTAAGTATGAAGTATATTTTATTATCATTTGATCAATTCGCGTTGTACCGTTTTGGTACAAAACGGTACAACGCGAAACAATTTCTCCGAACGGTACAACGCGGTACAAACCTAGTACAAACTAGTACAACCTCGAGTTTTTCATTTTCCGTAAATTTTTTTCCCCAGTAGTACGACTCGACACTTTGGTTATTTCTATTTTTCTCGGAAACCAAAAGTGTTAAACAATTTTTAGGAACGGTACAACGCGGTACAAACCTAGTACAAACTGGTACAACCTCGAGTTTTTAATTTTTCGCAAATTTTTTTCCCAGTAGTACGAGTCTGCACTTTGTTTATTTCCATTTTTCTCGGAAACGAAAAGTGTTAAACAATTTTTAAGAACGGAACAACGCGGTACAAACCTAGTACAAACTGGTACAACCACGAGTTTTTAATTTTTCGCAAATTCTTTTTCCCAGTAGTACGACTCGACACTTCGGTTATTTCCATTTTTCTCTGAAACCAAAAGTGTTAAACAATTTTTAGGAACGGTACAACGCGGTACAAACCTAGTACAAACTAGTACAACTTCGAGTTTTTCATTTTCCGTAAATTTTTTTCCCCAGTAGTACGACTCGACACTTTGGTTATTTCTATTTTTCTAGGAAACCAAAAGTGTTAAACAATTTTTAGGAACGGTACAACGCGGTACAAACCTAGTACAAACTCGAGTTTTTAATTTTTCGCAAATTTTTTTCCCAGTAGTACGAGTCTGCACTTTGTTTATTTCCATTTTTCTCGGAAACCAAAAGTGTTAAACAATTTCTCCGAACGGTACAACGCGGTACAAACCTAGTACAAACTGGTACAACCACGAGTTTTTAATTTTTCGCAAATTCTTTTTCCCAGTAGTACGAGTCGACACTTTGGTTATTTCCATTTTTCTCGGAAACCAAAAGAGTTAAACTATTTTTACGAACGGTACAATGTTCGGTACAACTAGTACAATGCAGTACAATCGCGAAAAATCATAATTTCCGAAAAGGGGGGGCTAGCTTGATTTCTTATTTTCTATTTTTCTCGAAAACGATTTCGAATTTTTGAAAACTCGGAACGGTACAATGTTCGGTACAACTAGTACAATGCAGTACAATCGCTAAAAAGTGTAATTTCCAAAAATGGGGGGCTAGCTTCATTTTTTATTTTCTTATTTTCTCGAAAACGGTTTCGAATTTTTGAAAACTCGAAACGGTACAATGTTCGGTACAACTAGTACAATGCAGTACAATCGCGAAAAATGATAATTTCCAAAAAAGGGGGGCTAGCCTAAATATTAGTTTTTTCTGATTTTCTCGAAAACGGTTTCGAATTTTTGAAAGTTCGGAACGGTACAACGCGGTACAAACCTAGTACAAACTGGTACAATTTCGAAAATTTAGGTTTTCAAAAAAAGGGGGGCTAACTTCACACAGGTCTTTGTGTCGCCGGTACAGTCCTCGTCACGCTCGAGCCGAACAGCTGTTGGGTGGGGTGCTGACGTCACGGAGTTCGGCGGCACGAGCCGATCCATCACCGCGATCATTCTCTTCTGTTCGAACCGTCGCCTAGACAACAGGTATTCTTCTACTCTCGCGCACTTGCACTCTACTGGAACGTTCCAGGCCCTTCTAATACGAACTACTTGGTTCGTTCTCTTAAACACGCGTACTTTCGCGTGTGCTCTCCAACCTACATAAAATAAGTTCTCGTTAGTTAATAAGACAGCGTTGTAATTTATTGTGAGTTTCTCGTGTAAATACAAGTGCTCGTGACCTCGTAAACGTATAGGCTATAATTATTGAATCTCTTAAAACTAGTTTAAAACTAAATCCACGAACGCGCGAAGCTTCGGCTTCATAATGGAACATAAGGTAAATGTCCCAATCTCTGGACACGTCCCAATACCTGGACACTAGTGTAAATAATGCTGATTATTACATTTAATATATGCTTTATCCATAAAAGAACTATTTTATTCAATTACACAAATATTTAATTAAATATATTCATATACATATTTTTCTTAGTAAACTCGTAACACTCGTAATAAAAATAAATTTTCTTGAACTGACCGGTTTACACCATTTTAGTATTGCCGTTAGCTGATTTGCTAAACAGTCTCTACTTTTTCTTAAGTGAATATTATTAATACTGTTTATTATATTGGTACAACTAATACATTTTTAGGAAAATGTTGCTTTGTAGTATTATTTTCTGATTGAATTATTAAAATTTATGGCCGTATTAGTTTTTTATTCGCGTGTCTATCTATCGGTACAGTGAAATCCCGGAACGGCCCGAAACCTGACCACGCAAACCATCTATGCAAACTGCGACTTATCTTACGTGTTATTGTTGACGGAATAATACAAATAGTTATTTAGGACTTTAGTACTTATTACTTTGTATTGTACTTATCCTTCTGTAAGTGTACTTCCCCTTTTTTATCTTGTTTTAACGATAATATTTAATTTGAAAGATTTTTTTGACATATAACCTTAAAGTTAGTCATTCGATAATCTATTCTTTTTACACAATTTCATTTACTGATTTCCATAAATTACTTAATATATAGAAGAAATATGCCAAAAGAAAAGAGAAAGACTTATAAGGAAAAACAGTATAGTCAAGAACATGTTATTAAAGCATTGAATGGATTAAAAAGTGGAATGACGTTGCGCAAAGCAGCGAGCACTTTTGGTGTATATGAATAAAATTTAATTTTGGTTTATCAAAAAGAAACTATTGTGTTGTTTTTATTTAATTTACCTCCAAATTGCTGATCTTTTATCATGTGTCTATGTAATGGGATAGTTAAATCGGGACACCGGGACATATCAGTTAAGCTGTCCAGGTATTGGGACCGTAAAATCGGGACACCGGGACATACTAGTTAAGCTGTCCAGGAATTGGGCCATTGTAAGGACTACGAATTTTCAATATTTTACCAAATTATTCAATCCTACAATATATTTTCTTTGTTTAATGATAAAGTACACACCATGCCCCATGTAATTGCATAATCGTTTGTATATAAATCGATTTGTATAACCGAAAAATTCTCAAACGAGTGTCCGGCGTACCTTAAATGTCCAGGTATTGGGACATTTACCTTAACCCCCGTAGATACGGGCATCCTATGACTATGCAGCGTGTGCCGCTAAGAACTTAAGAGTGGAGATTTGAGGAGTGTCGCGCGAGAGAGTGAGGCGGTGGGAGCGAAGAATCCCTCTCGCCCCCCTGACATTTCGGGGTTCATCTTTCCATCGGAGCACAGTATGAATAGATCATCAATGAAAAATCGCACACAAGAGGTTTTAGAAGAAACGGTGAAAATTACTTTCCATACGTGAATTTGAACAATGTCAACAAATAATAGAATTACATAACTACTCAGCGTCGAGTGTGGAGGATACACGTGTATATTCGGTGTTTGCGGACAGAATTGTTGTGTATATAGGTGGCTGGGTTGTAAAGAAATTATCCAAACGCATACAATGTTCCGAGTGCATTAATGCCTTGTACGAAAAGAACCCGGGAAAAATACATAACTTGATTATACAAAAAAATCGAGGGAGTCTAATTCATCCATCGGATGATGTCATTTTAATCTGCCGCGTTTGCGAAAAAGTGATGAAATTTTACAGTATTAAAGGCGAGTTGAATAATTTTGCGTATATACAGGCTACAGTTTTGCGTCGACTGAATATGCATAATTTATTTACAAACATAATAGAACATTATAATAACCAATCACCCCTCGATAATCATAGGATAGATATTATAAAATGTGTTATACAATTTTATGTAAACGTACGATGCCATTATATTTCTAAAAATATTCCAAATGTATTGAGTAGGAGATAATATTACAATAAACTCTTACTATTTTCTGGCAATTAAATATAACGTATTTTTATTCACCCTATGTATTACAATTCGTATAAATCTGTATTATTTATAAAAACATTGATCAATTTCTGAAACCTGTATAATGCAAGTGTAAAGTTTCAAAGTTTACCACGGTATGACATAGATGGCACCACTAGTAAATCATAACAAGATGGCTGATACAGCTCGATTCCCTTTCCGTATTTCGCTTACACCCCCGCGTCCATAAGTCTAGCTTATGCACTGTCCTTCAGGTCCATGCATATCCTATGCAGTCTATGCGCAGTATGCGCGAATTGGAACACAGCCTAAATAGACGGTACCCATCCTACGACATGTAAAAATCATTGAAAATAATGAATTGAAACGTTTTTGTAAAATTTATATTCGTAGATTTTTATTCGTTTCATTACAAATTGATTGGCTCTGTCCTTATTAACTATTGAATGGATTTAAAAATTATAAAAAACATCTACGATGTAAGTACACGAGCGTAGGTATCGCTTACGTTAAGATCTGGGCACACATATCAGTTCAGTGTCAGTTCACGTAGGATTCAAGTACTCTTCATTACTTTCCTGAATTACTTTACTCCAAGTAAGTACTTTCCATTACAGTCATTAAAAATAATCAGAATTATATCATGTTTGGTGTTATTTTTATCAGAAAAACCCTAGTAATCCATTAGTTATACGTCTATGATAGAAATTGGCGTACTCATTACTGAATGGCTTATTGCTGACTTTGTCCTTATGCCACTAGTCTAGCCTTTATGACACCCGAGCCGCGTCGTTCGAAAGCTTTTACCTAGAACCCATCAGGGTCGTAAAAAAAGGTACGCGTTACCGTTCAACCGATTTCAAGAGAAAGGCCAGAACATCGTGGCCATCGAATTTTAACTTTCCGAGTACGAATACAGATCCGACACTGAAGGAAAAAGATGAATGAGTATAATGGTCTTGAAACGCTGCGGATTACTACGTACATCTGAAGTATTCAGGAGTTACATTTCTTTGGGAAGGGGCTGGGTGAGGTGTACTTTGTGAACAATCAAATCGATTGCAAATTGTTTCTCAACCGTATTAATTATGAGTTTGTACGACGTTCCGGGTGGAATGTTTTTATGGCTGGAAATCCCCAATTTGGACGCTATTAATCGACCCATAATAAAGCATTATTACTGATCTTTGAACCGGGGTCTCGGATTTGAGTCGGTTGTTTCAAACTAAGCATATTATGCTTTTATAAGGATGGAAAATTTCAAAAATTAACAATAGGGTCATTCCACGCCAACTCAGACACTTTTCGGAGTAACATTTCGGATTTTGGTACAACTCGGATATGTTGTAGTCTTTAGTGATGCATAAACATATCTCGAAGGATTTTTGAAAATTTCAAAAATTGTGGATGTTACAGCTCTTTGAAATATAGTGTTTACTTTTTTTCTAAAAATTGTAACTCTTGAACTAACAAACCGACAAAAATGACCTTTTGAGTGCTTGCAGTGGAGATATAAGAGTACCTAATAAAAATTATTTCACTGGAAAAAAACAAATTTTTAACCATTTATTTTGCAATTCTTGTAAACAAATGCAATTTTATAATTGAAGGCAACTTTTTAAAAAATTGAAAAAAATAGGAGGATATAGCCCTGTTTGTCCTCTTTATGGACATGTTTGGAACACGATGGAGACTTTAAAATTGGCGAAATGAAAATTATTTGAATGGAACGCTGCGTCAAGTCACTCCGGCTCGACTGGTCGCTCGGGCCGTGCGATACTCGCAGCGGCCAAGCCCGCTATACCTGCCACTTTTATATAGGGTTTATTGCAAGGTTTATTGCCGTTTATAGTTACTGGAAACTCACTCTCTGTCGATGGCACTTATTGTTTGAAACATTTAAGTTGCCATTGTTCAATGGAAACCACGAGAAGGTGGTGAGTATTCTTCCATCAGGAGAGGATGGGGTGTGATGGGATTATGTTAAAGGATAAATATTTTGTCGTATCTTTGAGCGTCTTTTGGAATAAATGACCGGTTATGTAATTACTTATTTGATAATTGCTACAACTTTTGATTTGTCACTGTATGAATAGACTTTAGCTTTTAAATGAGACACTGTATCCGTTGGTATAAATGAATGAAAATTTCGAGTTCCACAAATTGTTTTTGCAAGTCCACGTCTCTCGAGTAATAATCGTGAATGTTTTTGATATTGTTCTATTGAGATGAATTGAAAATGAATGTTTTGAATGTTGGCAGTCGCCCAATCAAACAATTTCTTTGGTGTCGTTATTTATTCTTCTAGTGGTCTTTGTAAACTGGCTCGAGCTGCAAGACGTTTTAATGTCCCCCCAATACCATCGCATGCATTTTTGCCATGTGATGTTGCAAAAAAATGCCATTCGGCGTTAATTCCGAAATCTTCGAAATGGAAACTGAGATTCAGTAAATTATATTTATTTTTATAAATATAAAAATAAATTATAAAATATATTTATTTTTATAAATATAAAAATAAATATAATTTACTGAATCTCAGTTTCCATTTCGAAGATTTCGGAATTAACGCCGAATGGCATTTTTTAATCCCATCACACCCCATCCTCTCCCGATGGAAGAATACTCACCACCTTCTCGTGGTTTCCATTGAACAATGGCAACTTAAATGTTTCAAACAATAAGTGCCATCGACAGAGAGTGAGTTTCCAGTAACTATAAACGGCAATAAACCTTGCAATAAACCCTATATAAAAGTGGCAGGTATAGCGGGCTTGGCCGCTGCGAGTATCGCACGGCCCGAGCGACCAGTCGAGCCGGAGTGACTTGACGCAGCGTTCCATTCAAATAATTTTCATTTCGCCAATTTTAAAGTCTCCATCGTGTTCCAAACATGTCCATAAAGAGGACAAACAGGGCTATATCCTCCTATTTTTTTCAATTTTTTAAAAAGTTGCCTTCAATTATAAAATTGCATTTGTTTACAAGAATTGCAAAATAAATGGTTAAAAATTTGTTTTTTTCCAGTGAAATAATTTTTATTAGGTACTCTTATATCTCCACTGCAAGCACTCAAAAGGTCATTTTTGTCGGTTTGTTAGTTCAAGAGTTACAATTTTTAGAAAAAAAGTAAACACTATATTTCAAAGAGCTATAACATCCACAATTTTTGAAATTTTCAAAAATCCTTCGAGATATGTTTATGCATCACTAAAGACTACAACATATCCGAGTTGTACCAAAATCCGAAATGTTACTCCGAAAAGTGTCTGAGTTGGCGTGGAATGACCCTATTGCGTTTGCTATTGGAAATATGTCGCGACGTTCATGCCGAAACAAGCGACACACGAGTCGGTTGGAAGATGACTGAGGTAAACAGAAAACAACAGACGCACTAGAAGGTGAAACGAACTGTGGCCAAAGAAGCCGTTGGAAATTACAGTTATACAGACCCCAAAATTCAAATATATACTGCCAAACTTCTTGCTCATGTGACCAAACTTATATACAATCTAAGGTGTTGTAGAGCAAATAAAAATTACATAACATTCATCAGATTTGTAAATAATTGAACAATCATATGGAAATTACAATAGAGAACCACATCATAAAGCATTACTTCTTTAGTAATGTTGCGTAGTATTCTTGTATTTCAGGTGTTTCATACCTAAGATTTACGCTAGGTTGTTTAATCATATGTAGTGTCTCTAAAAGAATCCTCTGGTTTAGATTGGTATCTTTATCAGCAATTTTAGCATTATTGAAGTCAAACCTATGATCAAATGCTATAGAATGTTTGGTTAAAGCAGTCTGTTGTAGGGGAGATAACAAAATATTTCTTTTATGTTCATATATGTGGGAAATGTATAGAAATGAGGCTATACGCGGGTTTGTGTTGGATTGAAGATTGTATTTAATAAAACAAAGTTCTAGAGAACAGAAACGCAAAGTAACGCAATTTTGTTTGAATTGAAAAGAACACAAATGATTTAGATTGCACGCGGCTATCGTCTTTCGGCTTCTCGCCTAACGTCTTGCGAATTCGAAGCTCATATCACGACTGACTACTGCCGTTTTTAGGCATTGCCTTTGTCGTCGCAAACGCACACTCACACACACACACACACTCACACAAACGCACACGCATACGCACACCTTGGCTGCAAGGAGAGACCAGTGTCGACAACTGTTTATATTTTCTCGCCTGTTCCGATCATCACCGGTAACTGCCGGTTATTCCGCTACCACATATATGCGTCTCTCTAGAAGTCTAGAAGTTTGTCCGATGTAAACCTGGTTACAGCCCATGCATGGAATTGAATATTCGATGTTAGAATTTTTCGACAAAGGTATTTTATCTTTGATAGAAGGAAATAGGTGCTTCGTATAAAACGGTAATTTAAAAATTGTGTGTATACCGACTTTTCTAAATATTCTTCTAATATCATTAGAAATATTATTAACAAACGGTATAACAACCGTGTTTCTCCAGCTAATTGGTCCTACTTTATTGTTTCTTTCAACTTTCCGTTCTTCAACAAGTAATGGATGGTAGATTTCGAATGTACGTTCCTTGATAATTGCAGACACCATATCAACCGGATATCCATTACGTTTCAACGTGTTTTTCACGAGAAGTAGGGTAAGTGTGGGTATTACTGCGGACTTTTAAGGTAGGTTAACTTTAGAACCCTCGATACGGCGTTCAAATGAATGAAAGTTCCTCCTTCTTTTTTTAAAAGAAAGGTGGGACCTTAATAATTCCATAAAAAAATATGAGGGTGGGGTAATATGTACAGTTAATTAAAAACACAGAGATTTGTCGATCAATGTCATTGCATGAGTTACTGCGGACATGCATGTATTACTGCGTGCCAGTTACTAACGAAACACCAGTTACTGCGCATGTATTACTGCGGTCTGATGTCAGGCGAAACATAACCTTAATACCTTTGCAGGTTATGTAGACAGAAGTGAATACGGTCAGAAGAAAGGTTAGGTGGCGCAATGGTCGGTCCGCAGTAATACATGCACATGGTGTAAAGTACTGCACCTAATACTGCGGTGACAAATAAAAATTAAAACTAAAATGTAGACGACTGATTGATTGTTTTTCTGGAAAAATAACTCTTATTCTACCGAGCAATAATGCTACATTACATGTATTACTATTAATAACAAAAATATAAATGTTTTTCTAGTAGGTGTTCATGACCGCCATATCGGGAATCGATCGAAGTTTCGCCTTGACGAATTTCAAACTACGATAAAAGAATTAATAATAACTTTGCTGTACATATTTATTAATAATTACCTGTAATAGAGTTTAAAATAATTTTATTAAAAGTTTTCAAGAGATTATGTACTTTCTAACATTAAATATGATCTGTTTTAGAATATCCGCAGTAATCGGGGCATCCGCAGTAATACCCACACTTACCCTAAATTAGCTGGCCGAAATTCAGGATACGATAACAATATAGCACGATCTATTATTCCTTTGATCAATCCTACCTTATGTTGCATGGAGTAGTAGGACAAGGGGGATTCTAACCCAGGTCTTCTGAGGGGAGTGCGGGGGCGGGGGGAAGTGAGGTCGCGCGGGGGAGCGCGGCGGAGGGAAACATGGGCGCGGGGCCTGCGATGAGAGGAAGACCGGTTGTGCGCGCACGAGCCGCGGAGTGGGGGAAGCCGCGATGATGGAGGGGATCAGTCCGGGCCGAGCCGCCGCGGAGGCCTCTCCAGACCGGACCCACCGCCGAAAACTTTTTGGAGGGGGTGAATGACCTTGGTCCACCCCCGAAAACTTTTTCAAACCCCCACCCACCCCCCGAGAACTTTTTTCAGACCTACCGAGGGAGGGGGCGAATCCGAAATTTTTTTCCCTCCCCACCACACCGATCTACCGAACCAACATGTAGCTGAAATTGTTTAATACATTATTTTTATCAGATGATGTTTTGGGCAATGTCGGCTTTTTACGTGCAACGTCTTCGGATGGATGGGGAAAGAGAGAGCAAAAACTTAGTTATAACATCTTCGGAGGAGGGAAAGAGATAGCACTATTTGGTGGTACAACCGTATGCATTAGGAGGGAAAGAGACAGAGCATTATTTTAAAGCTAAATTCTAGGGAGATGGGAAAGAGACAACACTAGGAGGAGATCACTCCGGGCCGAGCTGCCGCGGAGACCTCTCCAGACCTGGCCCACCCCCGAAAATTTTTTATACCTAACCGAGGGAAGGGCCCACCCCCCAAAATTTTTTCTAAGCCATTACGTAGCAAACAGACATTTTCCCCCCAACACAGAGAAATAATAATTTATTTTTTAACCAGGCATCTACCGAACCATTATATAGAAAACAGACATATTTTTTCAAACAAATATGCAGCTAGCATTCTAAAGCTAGCCACTTTTTAAAGCGTTGAGATTTAACATTGCAGTGCATCGCGCGATCGTGTGTAACTTGAGTTCTCTGGAGCAGTCGTGCAGGATGACGTCATTTGGCAGCGCGAATCATAGAAAGAATTATGCGGCGTCAGCAGAAATTTTTTTTCATACCAATATGTGATGGAAATTGTTCCCCCGCACAGAGAAATAATAATTTTTTAATCACCGATATAGCGAACTATTATGTAGCAAAACAGACATATTTTTCCGAACCATTATGTAGCAAGCATTCTAAAGTGTAAATTGACTTCTCTGGAGCAGCCGCGCGGAATGATATCATTTGGCAGTGCGAAGAACGCACGAACGAAATATAATACTTTTTTGGAAACGTCGAATCTTAAAATTATTTGGTGAGGAGAGAAGGAGGAAGGCGGGTAAATAAAATTTAGAAATAATAAAGGTTTAAGAAATATATTGTTACAAACGAAAAGAATATAAAATTAAAAAATACAATTTAACATTTTTTTCCTACGAGCATCAGCAAGAATATCATTGATGACACATGCTA
The DNA here is from genome assembly GCA_963855975.1 of Andrena chrysosceles. Taxonomy (NCBI): domain Eukaryota; kingdom Metazoa; phylum Arthropoda; class Insecta; order Hymenoptera; family Andrenidae; genus Andrena; species Andrena chrysosceles. Next base: position 33,615,130 of record OY979767.1, on the reverse strand, counting down.
CCAGTTCGTAATCTACAAGATAATCCTCGTCGTAATATGCGCTATCACGTATTATTTTAGCAGTACGACGCGTATGTAATGTTTCGCAAGCAACATCGTTCCGGTGCAACACGTTAACAAAAGTTTTTAAATTTTGTCCTTACATCTTCTGCAGTTTCATACAGCCGCGGATACACATAGCTTACACATGGCTCAACATTAAATAAAAGTGATACTGTATTCAGTTTGAAATACAAAGACGTATTATGTACTGTCATATTTAATATTGGAGGCGAGAATCATAGAAAGAATTATGCAGAGCCGATAGAAATTGATGAGGAGTGAAGGAGGAAGACAGACAAATTGATAGATTGTAATAAACGTAAAATGATTTTATATTGTTACATTAATTAAAAAATAGAAATATAAAAAGAAAAAATAGAAAAATAGAATATAAATAGTGTCTCGGCAGAACCATCTCCCTCTCTCTCTCTCTCTCTCTCTCTCTCTCTCTCTCAATCTCTCTTTCTCCTTCTCTTTTTCCCTTTTTCACATCAATTGCAAGACAACTTGAACATTTTCGAACAGCTGATGATTTCCTATTTACATTTCGCGACATCATACAACACCTCGCATACATTCATAGACACGCTACCGTGACCGACCCGAGTGCTCGGTTACACAGAACAGTAATATCTCGACAACATTCGCCGAAACTGTTACGTATCTATAGTATCGCCTCAATTCTTTATCTTTAAATAAACTACACTATTCTCAACATTTTTGAGTTCTCTCTATACAAATAGAATATAAAAATACAATATAAAAATACAATATAAAAAGAAACTATAATAATAAGAATAATAATAATTTAATTTATCACGTGTTTCACTGTTCGTCCTCTTTCTTACAAAGCCTACATATCCTTTCTTTCGATAGCCAATATTTGCATGTCCTTGTTTCACTACCCTGTATGAATCTTCCTATCCTTTCTAATTCTCCTCTCTTTTTTTTCCCATAAGTATTTCGGCTTATCTCCAGGTTTCCTTACCACCTCTCTTAATTCTCTTAGGAACTTTGACTCTTTTACTTTCATCTCTCTTTCTTGTTCTTGGATGTCTTTTACTTATCTGCTCTATTTTGGTCCACACTTCTTCCCCATTTAGTCTTCTTCTTCTGTTCCATTTTTCATTTGACAATCCTCTCCCTTCCAAGAAATTGATTCTCATTCTTTCCCTTTTTGTTACTTCATTTCCTCTCATTAGTCTTCTCCCACATTCTTCCAATCCTTCTTCGGATTTTATTAACCTCTCTTTAAAGTTCATTGCCCTTGCTCCCATTTTAATTGCTATGTCATCTCTTCATGTTTCGTTTAACAGTATGTTGGTATTGATCTCTCTAATTTCATTATCCACCGTATGTATTTCGCCTGCAATTTTTCTATTTCCTCATACCTTCTCCATCCCCATATCTCTGTTCCATGCGCCACGGTGCTTCTAACTAGCGCATCAAACAGTTTCATTCTTCTTTCAAAGTCATCTCTGAATAATCTTTCTCCAATCCCCCACATACTTTTCCTAGTATCATATTCGCTTTCTTAACTACCTTCTTAATATGGTATTTATCCTCGTTGTTCTCTCTCTCTCTCTCTCTCTCTCTCTTTCTCTCTCTCTCTCTCTCTCTCTCTCTCTCTCTCTCTCTCTCACTGAATAACCTAAATATTCCAGTGCGCTTAGTCTTTCTATTTCTTCTTCATTCCAACGGAATCTTTCCTCTTTTCTTCTTCCTCCTGCTTTCCTGCATATCATTATCTTAGACTTATATAGACTTTTGCACATTTAACTCCAAGCCTTTCTTCTTTATGTATCTCTCGAATCTCTTTATCATATTCTTCAGCCCCCGTGCATTATTTACCATTAACACAACATCATCCGCGTTTGAAATTCTCCAAATTTTCCTTCTACCTATTACGACTCCTCCTTCCTGTTCTTTGCTCATTTCTTTTTTCCAGGTCTGCAAATGCGACATTGAAAAGTGTCGCGCTTAACGGGCATCCTTGTCGAACACACTTTTCTGTTAAAAAACTTTCCTATCAATTCCTTCTTCACTCTTAAAGTGCATATATGTAAGTAGTTCTGTCGTACATTTCCTATATCCTTATTCTTAGTTGTTCGACTACTCCTTCTTCTTAAAATCTTTTCCAAATTTCTTCCCTTTTCGATCTATCAAATGCTCCCTTCATATCCGTGAAAAACAGGTATAGCTTCCCTCATTTTTGAGGTTTCTATATCTATAGCCGTTTTAGCTACCACTATTGCGTCTACTGTTCCTCCCTTCTCCTGAATCACATCTACGTATCGTTAATATCCCATTTTTCCATTTGTTCTTCTAACCTTCTCCTTAGAATTTCCGCGTATATCTTATAACTCGTATCCGTCAAAGTTATGCCCCTATAGTTTTTAATCATATCCCTTTCTCCTTTTTTTGAACATCGGACTTACTATTCCTTCTTTCCATTCTTCCAGAAAGTTCCCCTTTCTTCCATGTTCTGTTTATCACCATTGTTAGATTACCTATATTTATGAAGATGATTGCGACCTCGATGTTGAATTAAGATATAATTTAAATGCAGGAGTTTAAATTTTAAGTCTGTTCGACTTTTAATATTTTACATGATTTGAGTTCAGATCGACATGAACCAGATCGGTTTTCTATCTATATTTATCTAATAATTTTTTGTGCGAAACGACTTCATTTATAAATTATTTTTCGCTATATTCAATAAAAATTGGAATTTCATATTTATTAATAATAGGTGTTTACCCTATGATAATTGTTGGTTGGGCTTCAAATTCTAATTATTCAATATTACGAGCGATTGGGTCAATTTCACAGTCAGATTCTTATGAAGTAAGTTGCGTTTTTTTTCTTCACCCTCCCCCAACCTAATCTCCTACATGTGATGTACGCTAGATTAAGACGATAGTTGTAATTATTTAGAAGTGGTTCATTACACGTCGAATACACGTTCGAAGTGGTACGATAGACGTTCGATGTGGTACGATTGACGTTCGATGCATATTCGAAGTGGTACCATTCACGTTCGATGCATGTTCGAAGTGGTACGATTGACGTTCGATGCATGTTCGAAGTGGTACGATTGACGTTCGATACACGTTCATTACACGTTCGAAGAGGTACGATAGACGTTCGATACACGTTCGAAGTGGTACCATTCACGATCAAAGCCGTTCGATACCCGTTCGACACCCGATCAAAGCCGTTCGATATCCGTTCAATACCCGTTCGAAATGCGATCAAAGCCGTTCGATACCCGTTCAATACCCGTTCAAAGCCGTTCGATACCCGTTCAATACCCGTTCGATGCGCGATCAAAGTGGTACCATACACGTTCAGAGTGGTATGATAGACGTTTGGTAGTGGTTCAATGGACGTTTGATACACGATCGAGTGATATGATTTAGTCAAATGATGAGTCCAAACAATGAGAGGATGATCTGTGAAGAATTCGAAAAAGATTCGTGCAAGGAGGAAGGGGATGGTGAGTGAAGAAGAAGGTGAAGAACAAAGGCGTCCTACTTTGCAACGTATGCAACTTTAGGCATGGGTCCTCATGTGATAAATCCCGTTATTGTGAATAGTGTAAAGAAGCCATGGTGATACTCGGTTGGTATAATTTCGGGTTTTTCTAAGTCTTCAATTGTGAATTTGGCGGTAGTGATTGTACATTTGTTTCTTATTGTTATTATTATACCAGAATCCTTAATGCTATACCTACATATTTGTGCTTTTGTCGTTGCAAGTTACTGCTAGTTGTATCGGTTTCGGCGCGATATAAATCCACGTGCTTGGTAGTTGTAATTCTATCTGGAACGTGTGATTCAGTGTCATAATTCGCATTTTACAATTGTTTGACGTTTTTGTTCATTTTGTGTACAATTGTACTTCGCACGGTCTTGTATGGTACCGCTCTGAACATTGGGTGATTAGAGGTGCAGAGGTACAGATCGTTTATTGTCTTACATTTTGCTAGGCTCTGTTTGCTTAGTTGTATGTAATCTTGCACCGAGGTGTCAAGTACCACGTATGAGTCGAGGGGTTCTATACGCGTAGAACGATTCGTTTATCTTCGTGAGTGTCAGGTGTAGCTTGCTCAATTTGAATTTTTTCGCGCTTAACAATGAAATATCTAATACTACAGTAATTGATTTGGTATCCGAAAATGTGGAGAGCTTGAGGACTTCGATAATGGCGGCTTGTTTTCTAATTTTATTCCAATTGGGAAGTCTAGTCCTTTCGAAATATGTGCTAGTGTGGAAGTGAGGTACGTTATGATTCAGTTCCTAAGAGAATTAAGAGAGGTGGCAAAGAAACCAGGAGACAAGCCGAAATACATATGGGGAAAAAGAAAAAAAAGGAGAGGAGAATTAGAAAGGATAGGAAGATTCATACAGGGTAGTGAAACAAGGACATGCAAATATTGGCTATCGAAAGAAAGGATATGTAGGCTTTGTAAGAAAGAGGAAGAAACAGTGAAACACGTGATTGAAGCATGTGAAGTAAGTGGAGAGAGTGGCAGGAATTGGAAAGAGGTAATGAGAATGTATCGCAAACGAAACTCGGTCGAGATGGCGCTCTGATCGGAGTGCGCAAGATGGCGTCTGAGCATGCGCGTGATGACGCTGTGACGTCAAACCAATCACACTTTCTCTAATAATAATTTGCTCCGATTTGAAATGATGCACGCAAAAATCATGATATTTGATTTCAAATAAAAAGGTTATAATAATAAACACTATAAACGAATCGACATAAGCGCAAAGCCAAGTTCATCTTGGCGCAAATCGACGCAAGCGCAAAACCAAGCTCATCTTGGCGTTGATTGATTTGACGTCACAGCGTCATCACGCGCATGCTCAGACGCCATCTTGCGCACTCCGATCAGAGCGCCACCTCGACCGAGTTTCGTTTGCGATACATTCTCATTAGAGGAGAAGGGACAATCTTGGCTATTCTACAGGAGATAATAGGGAGAAGGAAATGAGAAGGAACATGAAAGTGATAAAAGAAGATTATATAACATAGAATAGATTAGGAAACACTTGTAAAATAGAAAAAATTGTTAAGACACAGCAGGATACATTAGGAGGATGGGACTTAGAAAGGGGAAAAGAGTATATGATTGTTAAATTGTAACACGAAAGTGCGCAATAAATTAAATTATTATTATTCTTATTATTATAGTTTCTTTTTATATTGTATTTTTATATTCTATTTGTATAGAGAGAACTCAAAAATGTTGAGAATAGTGTAGTTTATTTAAAGATAAAGAATTGAGGCGATACTATAGATACGTAACAGTTTCGGCGAATGTTGTCGAGATATTACTGTTCTGTGTAACCGAGCACTCGGGTCGGTCACGGTAGCGTGTGTATGAATGTATGCGAGGTGTTGTATGATGTCGCGAAATGTAAATAGGAAATCATCAGCTGTTCGAAAATGTTCAAGTTGTCTTGCAATTGATGTGAAAAAGGGAAAAAGAGAAGGAGAAAGAGAGATTGAGAGAGAGAGAGAGAGAGAGAGAGAGAGAGAGAGAGAGAGAGGGAGATGGTTCTGCCGAGACACTATTTATATTCTATTTTTCTATTTTTTCTTTTTATATTTCTATTTTTTAATTAATGTAACAATATAAAATCATTTTACGTTTATTACAATCTATCAATTTGTCTGTCTTCCTCCTTCACTCCTCATCAATTTCTATCGGCTCTGCATAATTCTTTCTATGATTCTCGCCTCCAATATTAAATATGACAGTACATAATACGTCTTTGTATTTCAAACTGAATACAGTATCACTTTTATTTAATGTTGAGCCATGTGTAAGCTATGTGTATCCGCGGCTGTATGAAACTGCAGAAGATGTAAGGACAAAATTTAAAAACTTTTGTTAACGTGTTGCACCGGAACGATGTTGCTTGCGAAACATTACATACGCGTCGTACTGCTAAAATAATACGTGATAGCGCATATTACGACGAGGATTATCTTGTAGATTACGAACTGGTAGCATGTGTCATCAATGATATTCTTGCTGATGCTCGTAGGAAAAAAATGTTAAATTGTATTTTTTAATTTTATATTCTTTTCGTTTGTAACAATATATTTTTTAAACCTTTATTATTTCTAAATTTTATTTACCCGCCTTCCTCCTTCTCTCCTCACCAAATAATTTTAAGATTCGACGTTTCCAAAAAAGTATTATATTTCGTTCGTGCGTTCTTCGCACTGCCAAATGATATCATTCCCCATACAGCACACTCCCATGGCCGGAAGGTTCCATCAATGTAGCAGGAAGGTTCCGGTGCATTACCGGAACCTTCCTGCTACATTGATGGAACGTACCATGGGGAATCCTATGTCCGCCCTTTTGGAATATTCCACGGAACGTTCCGGCCATTCTCTGGCAATGCTCACGGAGCGCTCAGGACATTCTCTGGCAATGGTGAACGGAGCGCTCAGGACATTCTCTGGCAATGCTCACGGAACGTTCCGGCCATTCTCTGGGAATGCTCACGGAGCGCTCAGGACATTCTCTGGCAATGCTCACGGAGCGCTCAGGACATTCTCTGGCAATGGTCACGGTGCGCTCAGGACATTCTCTGGCAATGCTCACGGAGCGCTCAGGACATTCTCTGGCAATGGTCACGGAGCGCTCAGGACATTCTCTGGCAATGGTCACGGAGCCCTCAGGACATTCTCTGGCAATGGTCACGGAACTCTTCGTAGATTTTACAGCGATGTTGTTTAGGCAAAATTTGTCTGATATGACAGGAAGGATAGGAAATGTAAGGGAAATTGATTAAATTACAATAAATATTGCCAATATTCATATATTTTTTGGTAAAAGTCGATAACAGTAACAATAATAATAAATGCGAGACAGTCTGAACACATTAGTTAAATATACAGTGCGTCCGTTGTATCTGAAAAAGTGCAACTATCTCGAAAAATATGAATAGTACGAAAAGTTGTTTCAGACGGAAGTTGTATGATGTCGGGGGAGACATAGCATGCTCGTATTTGTTATTTATTTTTCTTGTAACTGACATGGAAATTTTTCTAAAAACTACGTACATGTTTTTTTTATTGTAAACCCATTTTCAGATTTAGGGAGCGAAAATTACATTCGACAATATAGTGATATGTCGTTAAAACCTTGAGACGAAAACAAATGCGTGGGATGAGGAGAAAACTATTTCGAAATCTCGAAATCTCGAAGCAGCGATATTTGTGGTACAGATGTTTCTGCGGTCTTTTCGGTTGTTCAATGCCAAGATATCTTTTTTTGTAGGTATTTCGGAAACTATTGAATGTTTGAATGGTGAAATTTAACAGTTATATACACATGTATATATATATATATATATATATATATATATATATATATATATGTGTGTGTGTTGCATCCAACATTCAACAGTTTCCGAAATACCAACAAAAAAAGATGTATTGGCATTGAACAACCGGAAAGAATATATATATGCTGCATCCAACATTTAACAGTTTCCGAAATATTGATAAAAGAAGGATATTTTGGCATTGAAGAACCGAAGGGATTGTGGAGGGATCCGTAGCACAAATATCGCTGCTTCCCCTTGTCAGTTCCGGGATCACTCTCCCGCCACACACGTGGTTCAAGCACTCTTAACCCTCGTACAACGAATGCAGGGTCATTTTGACACAACTCTGACAAAGTCTATCACGATGTTATATTTGTGTTTACGATGGCAAAATATAGTATAAGATGCTTAAATTGCAGTAACATTATTTGTAAAAACCATAGAGGAGATACACCAATTTTATGTACCAAATGTACATAAATAATTTTTTTATGTATTTCTTTATTAATAAATTTTAGTTAATTTGAAAATTTTTAATTATTTAATGTTGCTATGGGTCAAAATGACCCTGCATTCGTCTCATGGGACCATATCTATCATTAGTTATCCGAGGGTTCATCCGCCTCGTCCACAGCGGTTCGGTTCTGGTCCTTATTATTTTTAATTTCAGCCCGCGTCATCCGCCTTTTTGTTTGGGCTAACCATTTACCACAGGCGTTCGTTATTTCGACATCCGTTGCCGACAACCCCCTCTGACTGCATGCAGCGTGTACTGAAGCTGGAATAATACATGCATTTATTTTACAATTTTAATTGCTGAAATGAGATAAATAATAAATTTACTTACACAAAACTAATTTCACTATATTTTTATACGATTTGAATTGTTTCTTTGCGCTCCTCCCACACCAACTATATTTTTCCGCTACATCATCATTTAATATCTTTTCGAACACCATCGCCGTCGTTATTGCCAAGTTACTCCCACCTGTTCTTTGCAATACATCAACCTATAAAAAGTCATCAATAAATTATTTCTGTCATGAAACATGGCTTCAATAAAAACAGCATTCGTGTAACGCCAATCACAGAGCAATGAAAAATAACAATCACCATTAGTTTATATAATAGTTATAAAAAAGTTAATGGATGTTTACAAGGAAACTGTATGAAAAGTAAAAGCTTGTCGCGCAGCCAGCAACGAAACACAAGGTGTACGTACCATGTTCTTGAATATAGCTGTGTCCAGTAATTTATTATTAAAAATCCGCAATCCCTCTTCATCGTGAATGGGCAGATTGTGCGTTCTCGAAAAATCTGGTTCATTATTAGTTACTGTGTCTCTGCCAGAATCAATTGTCCCTCTTTTTTCAATTTGATTCAATTGTTTTTGCATGTCCTCTATACTCGAGCTCATTTAAGAAGGAACTTGCCGACCGACGAGTTTAGATCGGTTCTGCACATGTTGGCGATGAAACAAGTTACTATTGGCTATACCACAAACAAACGCTCCCTCGGAGCCAATGAGCGCATTCTACATGCGCGAATTAAGTTCCTTCTTAAATGAGCTCGAGTATAATCTCAAATTGATAGCTGCAATACTCCTCCTCATAAATGTTTCGAACTCTGGATAAAGATAAGAAAAATTAATTTAACATGTGTAATTTTTTTTTAACAAAAATCACATTTAGGATTATAATCAATGGGTAGAAACCCATTGGATTCGATATGAGTTTATAGCTGCGGAAACGTACGTGATGATGATGGTGATGGTGATGATGATGATGATGATGTTGATAATTTTGCTCTTGGTGGTAGTGATGATATTCTTGATGATGGTTCTGGTAATGCTTCTATTGGTGCTGGTCCTGCTGATGCTGTTGATGGTATTTCAATTTCCTCGGGAGACGCGGGTAGTGTGTTTGTCATTATATCTCCTGCACTGGGCATTTCTTCAAAATGGTCGTCCGTTGGCATGTTTGTAAAATCTGCATTGAAACCCGCAATTCATCATGTAACACAGTCCAATAAAATGAAACCTTTTTCTCTTCCGCAATATCCACCGGGTAATTCTTGTACAGTTTTACGCCCCGAACACGAATCCGCAAGCAAAATTACTGTATCACCCTCAGTTTTTGAAAAACACGAGTTTTTGTAAAAATACACGATTTTGGGCAAAAGTGAGGTATTACGTGAAAACTAAGAACGCTAGAAAGTTCCACTTAGTCTGAAAAGATAGAGGAGAGTTGTCCGAATATATCGGTGTAAATAGTTATTAAATTTGAATGTTTTGAATGGTTGTAAATGACCATCAAAGTTTGAAAAAGTGTCGTTGCGCATGGTTTCCACGCAATACTTTTGTATTTTTACGAAAATTTTTTTACCTAGCCCGAAAACGCTACCCAGAATCTGATTCTGTGGACGTCTCTGCAGAAGAAACCATCCAGGAAAAGTGTCGGAACGGTCTTTAACTCGAACTGATAGAGAAAATATCCATCGGCAACGCGTTCACGGTGTTTTGCCGCCTGGCGACCATTGCTCGCCTGGCGCGACTCGTCAGGGCCGTCGCTACGCGTAATCGACGCCGATGGTACCGTTCAGTGAACATTGACTTTCTATATGTATCATCCTTGTTTTTTTCATGTATTCATGGATACACTGTAATTCTCAGCTTGTCGCAGCACAAGTTTTATTCGATGCGAACAAAGACTTTCTGGACTGCTTAGCACGACTGACTCGAATGATTTTGAAGACAAAACTGAGTTCTGACTAAGACGATGTGTATAGGAAAGCAGAGCATTTCAAGATATTTATTATTTCTGTGATTGTATCGCGCGTTAGGGAGAGATGCCAAGCGATGTTTATATGTATATCGAAAGAGTTCATGCGATACCTACGAACTCTTACTTCTCCGTCTTCACTAAAGCTCAGAAATTTGTATTACTTTCGTATCGCATACTGTGTTTCAGAAATATTGAATAATGAATTTATTCAAAAAAGATGCCTAAATGATACTTAAATAGGCTTCGCGTTGACTTCAAATACTGTTTAATGAGTTTCAACTATTACCATATTTGGAAAAGTGTTCTAAATCTGGTCAAACAATAATAATAAAAATGTTGTAAATTCAGAAAGAATTGTGTTTGTTCCTATACGGTTCCATATTAACAAGTCATACGTAAGTAGGTATTCATGCATTGAAGATCGAAATTGTTTAAAACAGAGATTGATCGGGAAAAGTTTGTTTAAATCCGAGAATAGTATCTACTAATACATGAAAAAAATTAAGGATGATCCAAATAGATTGTCGGTGCCCACTGAACGGTACCATCGACGTCGATCACGCGTAGCGCCAGACCTGACGAGTCGCGTCAGGCGAGCAATGGCCGCCAGGCGGCAAAACACCGTGAACGCGTTGCCGATGGATATTTTCTCTGAGTTCGTGTTACAAATCGTTTCGACACTTTTCCTGGATGGTTTCTTCTTCGAAAATGTCTACAGAATCAGATTCTGGGTAGCGTTTTCGGGCTAGGTCAAATTTTTTTCGTAAAAATGCAAAACTATTGCGTGGAAAAAACCATGCGCAACGACAGTTTTTCAAACTTTGATGGTCATTTACAACCATTCAGGACATTCAAATTTAATAACTATATACACCTATATATTCGGACAACTCTCCTCTATCTTTTCAGTGTAAGTCGAACTTTCTAGCCTTCTTAGTTTTCACGTAATACCTCACTTTTCCTCAAAATCGTGTGTTTTTAAGAAACTCATGTTTGTCAAAAACTGAGGGTGATACAGCAATTCTGCTTGCGGATTCGTGTTCAAGGCGAAAAACTCTACAAGAATCACCCAGCGGATATTGCGGACCAAAAATCGTGTTGTACAGTGATAATTGTCAACATCCTCCGATCAATGTTCATGCGGGAGTCCCAAAATGGCGAGAATTCTCGGATGATGCAATATACCGATGAAAAAAGACATCGAAACAGTTTTAGAATGCGAGGCTTCCGAACCACGCAGCTTAAGGCCGTGTGAAGTGAACGCGCAGCAGCGTACGGTAAAGGACTTTTCGATGTGTTTTTTCATCGGGATATTACATGTTCCGCGAAGTCACGCAATTTTTTGACGCACTGTATATTACTTTACATTTATTTTCATAGTAAGTAATGAATGATTAATATAAAAATACCTTGCTGCAATAATTTTTGCACAGGTGCGACAGGTAATCCAGTTTTTTGTTTTTTAGTGGGGTTCTTTTTGGGGCGTTCATAGGGACTGCCCTCTTCCTCGCTCGACAGTGCCTCACGGTTGTTGCTCCTTTTGCGCTGTTGCAATGGTCTTCTGATATAATATTGTCCCTCGTCCCTGCCATCGGACTCCTCTACGTTCGACGTGTCCATGGCATCGGTCCTCAACTGAAGGGCTCGAGTATATTTATCTGACACAGATAATTCATTAATACGTAACACATTAAGTTATATGTGTATTGAGGAAGAATTTATATAAATAAGGATTTCATTGAAAAAACATACCAGTTGAGCAAAACCACTTAATAATACTGCAGGTGTCCCAATTATCACCTTCCCGTGGAGGGTCTCCCTTCATAATTACTTTGTTCAGTGTAAAATCATTTCTGATGTGGCTCGGCCATACGCTGGCACTTTTCTCCGCATTCATCCAGCACGATGGAATGATTTGAACGCCATCAGAAAATTCAACAACGCTGTACATTTTCAACATTGTTGAGGGTTGTCCTAAAAAATAATTATGAGAATTTATTACAAAATTGACACTGCATTATATTATAATATTTATAAAATATTGCAGTATGATATAGTACAGTACTTACCGAACATGACTGAAGCCTTTCTAAAAGGTGTTCGAAGATTGTTTTCGAAAAACAAACAACGTAAAACAAACAACGAAAAAATTTAAAAAAAAAATAACACGCACGCGGACTATAAAACAAACAAACTGAAATATAATAAAAAAAGGAACTAAACACACTATGAATATAAAAAGAATATGTAAAATGGAATTATATATAATATTAAAAAACACACTTAACACACTATATAAAAGGAATAAAAAAATTGAATATATAATTTTAAAAAACACACTTAACACACTATATAAAAGGAATAAAAAAATTGAATATATAATTTTAAAAAATACACTAAGACACTATATAAATATATAAAACGAATTGGAAAAACTGAATATATAATTTTAAAAAACACACTAACACACGATAACTATAAAAAGAAGAAAAAAAGGGAATATATATGAAAACAAAATAACGCGAAATATCAAAAATTGTGAAAACGAGAGGTGCTTGTTCTTCGAGAGTTAACTTCGAACTGGCCAGGTCTTGTATCAGTGTTGGCGAGCGCGATTCAGCCAGGCGACAAAGAAGTTCATTGTTGGCGCTTGAGCCGAGGCGAGCCGAGGCGAGCCGAGCCAAGTCGACCCGAGCCGAGCCTTGCCGCGAACCGAGCCTTGCCGCGAACCGAGCCATGCGCCGTTGCAATTCACTCTTACGAGAGGTGGACGAGCGATTTTTTAACGAAATCTGGCAGAAAATGTTGAGGCCGATGTGTATAACAAATTCCAGAATACAGTGTTGGAACGCTTTGCGTGTGCGGCGGGCGTTCGCGTCCCCGTGCTCACCGTAAGCGCTTGCGACCATCGCGCACGTAAAAGACGGACTGTCACGGCGTCCGAAACAACGGAGCGAGACAAAACATCCTCGCTCTCGCTCTATCTCTCCCTAAATTAACTGCAAGCTAAAATTTGACATTTGGAGTCCTCTCACATTCTTCAAAACGGCGTGTGCCGTGTATTAGTATTGATTGGGGCTAGATTCGTGTGGAGGACGCGCGGCCGCTACGCGAAAAAAATAATAAGTACCCGAAGCTACAATTTTAGATTTACGGTCCGCGTAGAGAAATAATGAGATCTAAAGACGGGATTTCCTAGCCGCGATCGGCCGCGGCGGTCCCACCAGCGCAACAGAGACACAGATGCATACATAAGTTCTTCTCCCTTGCGCTGGTGGGATAGCCGCGGCCGATCGCTGCTAGGAAATCACGCCTTAACGTCGTCGTTGAAGGCTTAAGCCACATACATGTTGAGATCTATAACCAATATATGTATCAATACAGATGGCGCTATATATGTGCCTCAGATTTCGGTTGTTTCTGAAACGACATATAGGCCGGTATTGCCCCATCCGGGTGCAAATACCTCCTGAATTTCTGGGACCCGGGTAACAGCCGAGCGCGGGACTGTTCCATTGCTACCCGTTGCGAGATTTGTGAGAGAACTGCATGAGTGTGCGGCCGTCCTAACAGCCTCGCACACTCATGCAGTTCTCCCGCAACCCATGCTGTGGTTAGCAACGTAGCCAGTCCCGCGCTCGGCTGTTGCCCGGGTCCCAGAAATTCAGGAGGTATTTGCACCCGATGGGGCAGGCCTGCGTTAGAGGATCGTCGACCGAATGTCCTTTTTGATTCCTCCTCGCCCGGGAAGTCACGCCGCGCCAAATTAACTTGGTAGGAGATATTTAAGAAAAGAAAATGAATATATTTGTGGATAACTTAATAATCACTATATAATTAAATAAGAAAGTTGCAAAAAGTGAGGGTAACCGCTTACAGAAAGGGTTATGCCGGACTCAGTGACGCTAAGGAAAACGCTAAGCCCTGTCCTTGGCTGGATACAAAAATAGGCGTGCAGAATATGGCAATGGTGGGAAGATGTCTTTATCTAAGGGAAAGCTGTTCTCACCCCCGAATCGCGGGTCTGGCAAATCTCAACTTCGCGACATCATTCGAAGCACCCAAACATTTCGGGGTCTAGGCTCGGGCCGCGGCATCTGGCTTACATAAGCCTAGAGCCGTTACAAATTACCCGCAATAAACCACCTTTAAATTACAGCCATGCCTAAACGGTGACAAGAAAAATGGTCAAGGTTTGGTGCTTTAACACATCGCTGTCATATCCGCTTTCTTCGTTAAACTGGCAGAAAAGTATTTTAAAGTAAATGTAAATTTCTTTATAATTACACATTCATATTTGCAGTAAATAACGTACGTATTCACTCGTCAAAATCTATAGGAAATGATGTATAACAAGTAAAGGAAAAACTTCAACCACGAATTATAACGGAAAAACCGAAAATTTCGTCGAAAATGTCAACTTCAACTTAGGTTTTCAAGGTCAAAACTTGTTTTTGATACATTCTAAACATTTTTCCCTTAATCTGCAACATCTTAGCTTTAACCTCCAAAAACTTTCATCCCTCTACCTTATTCCTATCAAGAGTTCTACGATTTTGACACAAAAAGGAGCAGTTTGTCCCACTGTGGCGCCGTGACCCATCGTTTTCGTTGCGTCCCCAGACGCAACAATGTATCGTCTTTCGACTGATCATCGACGGCACCGTCGTGACAAATTATTGCCCACCATGATTCGCTCTCACTCCGAGCGGCCACTGAGTAGGCCATGCGAGCGGGAGAGTCGGACCGTCGGCATTCTTTCAATTCGATCAGAAAAACATAATATCGCACACGGACGAGTATCATATAAAGCAACAGGTGATCGTATGGTTTTTGAGATTGAATCGAATGAAAAGAACGCTGACGATCGGACTCTCTCGCAAATTTACGTAGTTGACGCCAATTTTGTCAACTACCTAAATTTACGATTACAAAAAATAATTTGTAATCTATTACACAATTACATTTTGAAATTACGTGAAATTTGCATCTGTACCCCAGACGTCCGTTCGTTTGGAAAACTCTGCAGGGATCGCCCGCGTGCCGAAGTCACGGGCCCAGTCGGGTTTTCCACACCCCTCGACCCTTGAAACACTTTAGGATCGGCAAAGGCGTCCTTGCATCGGGGTCATAGCAAAGCTGCCGTTCCAATGCGCGGCCGGCGACAACGGCTGGCGGCGGTCCCACTAGTGCAAGGGAGAAGTATGCATCTGTTTCTCCCTTGTACTAGTGGGACCATCGCCGGCCGCACATTGGAACGGCCGCTTGCATTCATCGCCATAGCCGTTCCACCATAAATAAACACTAAACAGACCCACCATGCAACGACCAGCCTTCTCCGCACAGCGTCGAATTGTCTTACACAAGGCAAGATATCGATAATTAAAGAAGTTATGAAACTTTGGGCATACGTATTAATACATACCTATACAGGGTATTACTTTACTGATAATCAAGGATATTCTAGGGGGTGATTCTACAGGCGACAATAAGACAAAAATGAAGAGTGGCGAAATAAAGAATAAGTTTAAGGTTAAAAAATCGTTTTTACAATAATGACAATTATAAAGAAAGATTTATTTAACGAATTTAGGCTGAAGGTCGCGATTTTATAAATCCGAAAAAATACTACCACATTCGGTGAAAAATTGTGTATAAAATAAGCCTATCTCTTGTTGATAATTTACATATTGAACGTCGTAGGAACTTAGGAAGCTGTTAAGGACAGTGGCGCGCCCCGTTTCAGGTAAAATACACTGCTGGTAAAAATTCAGGGAGCACTATAATTTCCAGAATAATTTGATCATTTTCAAATGGCTGTTTTATCAAGATGAACCGCAAAAGACAAAATTTCAACATTTTGTGCCTAATTTGAACGTATGCACGGGCTTGGTATTTACATTAGTACATGACTAACACCAATCTCATATTTTCGTTTTTATAATTGGGTTGTCCTCTAATTGTCTTGTTACTTTCCGCGTCACCTTGTCCGCGCGGATTTAACTGCAGGTTAAAGGTTCCCCCAGGCTGTGGGACCCTTTAATCGTTTTTCGCCCCTACGGCTTAGGACCTATGCGGATATACCTGTGCTATTACCAATAAAGTAATAAAACGTTTCGAACCGATCCTAGCAAAGTTAAATGACTTGCCAGGATTATTTCTTAAGGACCTCCGCTGAATTGTACGTGTCTTGTATTTTTTTCGCCGAAGCTATTAAGCACGACCTTTCGTTGGAAAAAGAATTTCAACCAACGTGACGCGTACTTTCGTTGTAATATTTCTGTCAATTCCCTTCTCCCAATACTCCAAATGCGTTTCTTTTAACAGGCTACAGATTTTACGGTCTCGCTGGTAGCAAGATGCATTCAAGATAGGGTAGGAGCCCCAATTACTGACACATTAAGAACTGACTCTAATATTATTGCATAGTATCTGTAGTTATTGACTAAAAGTATATGTTGTTCTTGTTATTTATTATTGTTTAATATGTTTACTTGATGAAAAAAATTTCCAAAATATATTACGGGATCTATTACTGACACCCTTCAAATGTATTTGACTGAATTACTGACACCCCAATTACTGCCAGCTAACCTAATACTGTTTATCTGTCATTTTAAGGTTAGGGTCGTGTCATGTACATGAGCAACTACTGCTATGACAGTAATACTAAAATGCTTGAAACGCTTGTACCAATCACTGTCACCCAATTAATAAGTAAAAAGACTTAATGAATCGTTGAATTCGCATCTTTATTACTTTCTATGATGCTTATATTATTTAAAATATTATATTTTGTTATGTTGATAGCTTAAATATTACAATTACAGCATTTTCTTTGATGCCTTGTTTTCTCTGTCGCTAGTAAGAAAGTCATCGTTTCCATTCTCCTAATATCCGCTTAAAATTTTTTATCGTTTTATTCAAATTAACAAAGAAAAAATTAAGTACTGTTTTTTGTATCGTATAAATAATAGTTTGAATTGTATGCTAAATTTTTTTTATGCATCATTTTATAAGATTTATTGGTTATTTTACGTAAAATAGCTTAGGGTGACAGTAATTGGGTAGGTGTCAGTAATTGGGTCCTTTACCCTACCTCGCGGAGGTACAAAGGATCGAAACGGGAAGTCCGCTGACTGCGCGTGGAAATTTGCATTCCTGCGCTTCATCTTCATAAAACATGAAAATTCTTTAAACTGTAGCGGCCAACGGCACGTAGGGATGCCACCTTTTTTACAGAAAAATAACGTACATTTGCTTTCGTGACGTATAGGTACAAAAAAGTACGCTCAACAAATTAAAAGTACATTTTAATCTTATTAGTTTTTATTTCTTTCAAACATATTTTCTATTGTTTTTAGCATTACAAAGTAACTTTTTATTATTTTAAAATGTTTCAATGGCATCATTGCACTCAATATTCATATTGAAATATATAAATAATTAGTTTTTTATTAGATTGAGAGAGGCCTTGTTTCTTTCATAGCGCCACTTCACATTTATGACAGAGAAAACTCTCGCAGTAAATGCTGAAGTGGCGGGAACAGATAGAATATACTAATATTGCGTTAGGTTTCCCCATATTATCATTAATTGTGAAATAAAGTATTTTCGCATACTTTATTGTTATTCAAAAGTATAGAGTACATTTACCTATAATAACGTAAGATACTTTATTTTAAAGTACGGGTGGCAACTCTAAACGGCACTACCAAATACGAACATTTGGCGTGTAAATGGTCAGCACAATTTATGACACGCGCCGCAGAGAAGCTATTTTTGAGAAAGGCGCTTTCCGTTCGCTTCCTACTTTAATTTCAAACAAGGCATGTTTTTACCCTTCGAAACATTCGTTTACGGCCCCACTGGCAATTGAGGGTATCATAAACGGTGAGTTTCCGAAGGGCCCACGCTGGGATGCCCGACGGCCTGCGACCAGCCTCGTCACGCGTTTCGAGTGTGGAAGAAATTCCGCTGCGTTGCCAAATTTTCACTAAGAGTGTCTCCAAATGAGTGAGGTACGCTTTCGAGTGTATACAGTGTATATGTACATACTTAGGTCTATGTGACATCATGTTATCTCAACGCGAAGAGATCGTGTCAACCCTGTCGCCCCTGCCTTCGGCCAACCCTGCGTGCGATCGCTCGTTAAATCGAAGTAAACTCTGAAAGAACAAGCATCTCTGATTTTGAACAGCGCTTGTAGTTCGAGTTAGTTTCTTTTTTACATTATATTATACTTACTTTTTTTTATCCTTTTCATACTTCGTATTAGTGTTTTGTTATATATATTTGAAAATCGTGGTATCACGATATAACTAATTTGCGTTTTAACATCAGGTAAGTACCACTGCTGATAGATCATTTTAAGTATATAGTTGCATATACTACGGTATGACCTAACCAACGGAATCAACTGAAATTTTGAGAGGTTGGGCGGGAGGAGGAGAGAACCTCTAATATAAAATTTCACCTGCGGGTATTTGTTAGTTTCTGAGATATTAATAAAAAACTTTCGGCAAAATACATTGAAATCTACCTACAGTGACTTTTAAAAATATTCGGACACTTTTTAAAATTGCATAACTTTTTTAAATTCAATCCAAACGACTTGATTTTTTTTTTGAAGCTAGAAGGATTAGTTTGCTACGTGACATGTTTTGTCGTTTTGGAAAAAATTGCAATTTATGGGAATAACGAAGAAAATAGTGTAGGTCGTTTTTTAAACTTTTTTTGTGATCCTGCAATGAAAATACTAACACCCGAGGGACATTGGAAAGCAGGGGTGTGCGGGTACCCGACTTTTCGGGCTCGGGACGGGCCGGAAACTTTCGGGCGAGATCGGGCGCGATCCTGATACTTTCGTATTGCTCGAGATCCCGACAGTCTCGGGATCTCGAGATTCGATTCGGGCTACAAGCATAACCGCCAATAGCTGGCTTTCGACCCGATCGCGTCCGAGTTTTGCCGAGCCGACCTGAAATCAAATTGCCCGCTCACGGCGGTCATGCTTCTAGCCCGAAACGTGTCTCGAGATCCCGAGATCCTCGGGATCTCGAGCAATACGATAGTATCGAGATCCGCCCGATCCTGCCCGAAACTTTTCCGACCCGTCCCGAGGTCCGGGAACCCGAGCCTCGGGACGATCCGCACACCCCTATTGGAAAGTCGAATGCGTTGTCTCGGAATAAGTCAACAGCAATAATGTATGAGTTCGTACGCAAAACCTAACTGAAAAGTAAAGCTGACTGATTTTGGAAATGATCGACACGTTTTGATTAACATACATTTATTTATACACTTCGCTTGCGTCCAGTTTATGTTACCGTATCCCTATGCATTACACCTATCGTCGACTGCGATACAATCGACGGCGACGAGAAGATGGTTGTGTTAATAACGTCTGTATTAGGTAAATTTCAATGTATTTTGCGTAGGTTTTTTATTAATATCTCATAAACTAACAAATACCCGCAGCTGAAATTTTATATTAGAGGTTCTCTCAACCTCCCGCCCAACCCCTCAAAATTTCGGTTCATTCCGTTGGTTGGGTTATACAGTAGTACACCCATATAGTTTTTAACAAATTGTTATAATTAACTTCTCATTTATATATGACATATGTTCAGGTTATTATGGCGGACAACAAACGTATTAGGAAAGACTATAGTCTATGTTCTGCTAGACATAAAAGGAGGAGAGTCCAGCAATATTTGAAGGATATTGAAAGCCAAAGAAATCAATCTGATGCGGAATTGGCAATTGATGAGCTTCCTACCTCTTCACGGTGCTTAGAATATAAAAATTCTGAACTAAATAGTTCGCAGGAAGTGTACGAGTCTTGCGATGAAGTACCGTGCACTGACAATGACAATATCATAAATATAAACAACAATGATATTTGTGAAAATGATGAAGAAGAAGAAACTCATTCATTATTTGATGATAATAATGAATACTATCATTGCATACTGGATTATGACACATCCGATGATGAATCAGCGAATGATATTGTTGATTGCAATGAACCGGAGAACCCTGCGACATTAAGACAGGAATTGTCCAACTGGGCATTACGAAATAATATTACTCATATAGCCATCAACGAACTGTTGAGAATTTTTTTATCATACGTGCCCAAATGCTTACTACCGAAAGATGCCAGGACATTGTTACACACTCCCCGTACAAGTAATTGTACCAAAATACAAGGGGGAGATTACTTACATCTTGGAGTAGAACAGATGCTAAAATCTTATGCTGAAATGTACGTTGAGGCAAATATTAGCGTACAATATATAGATCTGGCTATAAATATTGATGGCTTGCCGTTGTCAAGGGCCTCCTCCAACAGTTTCTGGCCCATATTAGTATCGGATACAATTTTGAAACGAATACAGATTGTTGGAATCTATTATGGGTATAAGAAACCAGAGTCATCCAACGAGCTGTTGGAAAAATTCATTGATGAAATAACATATTTCATAAACAATGGGTTTATGTATGATAATAATAAATTTTCTATTAGGTTAACAAAAATTATCTGCGATGCTCCAGCGAAATCGTTTGTATTATATACAAAAGGCCATACAGGCTTTTCGAGCTGTTCGAAATGCACAATTGTTGGGAAATCAGTTAACAGAACTACGTGTTTCCCTTACAGCGAAGTGCCTGATACACTGAGAACAGACGAAGATTTTGTACGGCAAACCGATGAAGATTACCATAAAGGTACAAGTGGTTTGTTAAAAGTGCCAGGTATTGGGTTAGTATCAAATGTGCCCCTAGACTATATGCACTTAATTTGTCTGGGGGTTATGAAGAAGCTCTTGCTATTGTGGATTAAGGGACCGTTAAACGTAAGGATTGGTGGACAAGCTAGGAACTTGATATCGGAACATCTCATAATGGTTGGAACTTCTGTACCGCGTGAGTTTTCGCGAAAGCCGAGAAGTTTGACGGACATCAATTACTGGAAAGCTACGGAATTTCGGCAATTTCTACTGTACACAGGTCCTATTGTACTCAAGCGTGTACTAGCGAAACATATTTACGAACATTTTTTAACTCTGCACGTGGCTGTCAGTGTGTTAGTTAGCCCTATGTTAATTAATAGTGAAGAAAATATTAAATATGCTGAGGAATTATTAGAATACTTTGTTGAACATTTCGAGGTATTGTATGGGAAACAATATATTTCTCATAATGTTCACAACTTACTCCATTTGTGTAATGACGTTCGAAAATTTGGAGTGTTGGATAATTTTAGCGCATTTCCTTTTGAAAATTTTTTAGGTAGTTTGAAGAAATTAATAAGGAAATCGGATAAACCATTGCAGCAATTGGCAAGACGTTATGGAGAACGGCAGCGGGGATCGGTTCTAAAATCATCACCAATACTGGGAAAATATATTTGTAAAGGTTCTCATCACAATGGACCGCTATTGCCCATTTTCTCAACCAAAACTGTGACGCAGTACAAAAAATTGGAAAGTGATGGATATTATATACATTGCGACGACAACAGAAATAATTGTTTCATGTTGAAGGATGGAACGATCATTCGCATTGTAAATATAGTGCAAATACGGACGGAAGAGGTGTACAATGTAATAGGTCACGAACGGAAAGTAGCTGCCGATAATCTGTTTGAGAAACCCTGCCAATCTTCACTTTTAAAAGTTTTTATTGTTTCCGAAGGGACACGATTATGTTATTGGCCGGTTTCACAAATAAAATGTAAAATGTGGACTATAAAAAGAAACGAAACGCAGGATTACGTTATGCCCTTGCGACATAAGCATGACTAAATTTGAAGAGAGGGGCTATTCTCGTCGTCGCACCACGCTGTAAAGTGCGGTACCACTGACTCTGTCGGTGGTCACATGTGCCTGCAATGGCACTTGTACTCGCGGAACGTAGAATCACGCGAGTCGATCCACGCAAGCATAAGTTTACCAAGAAAGTGACGAAGGAAATAATACATTTTATCGATCATGTGTCGTACCGTGCTGTAAAGTGCGGTACCACTGACTCTGTCGGTGGTCACATGTGCCTGCAATGGCACTTGTACTCGCGGAACGTAGAATCACGCGAGTCGATCCCCGCAAGCATAAGTTTACCAAGAAAGTGACAAAGGAAATAATAGACTGTCACGTCTCGCGACGTGGAGTTAAATATTATTTAACCTTTTAAATCATTCATACTTACTATTTCGTACTTTGGTATATTATAAGCACCTCAAATAAGTTATCAATATAATACATAACCGAAAAGGCATTATAATCGAAACTGGCGATAAGAAGAAACCAAGTCAAGAATCAACGAACGGCAACAGTGAGCAGGAGAACCAGCACGAAGGAGGTAGCCGCACACCAGCTAGCCAACCGCGCGCACACCAAGGGGACCAGTAGACGCCAGCTGATGGGTCAGAGGCCCCTTCAGCCAGCGGAATCGACACCTTCACGAAGCTGCGCTCCTGATCATCGCCACAAATTTGCCCTCCCTTTATATCCCGTAAATCGAGCTCCAATACGGAACCGATGTACATTAACTTCAATCCCTAGTATGTGGGCTGTACGAAACCAATCGTACAGAGCACATCGAAAACCCAAAGCGTAAACATCTAAAAAATGAATTAAAATAAGAATTTAACTATCGACGTTGCTGAGGGTTTCGTATAACGGCAGTAATACGTCTTAAGTAAGTCAGAAGATACCGAAATAGGTGCGCAATATTAATATTATAGTTAACAGTTAGCAACCGTTTTTGCACAATATTTTCTTAAAAGATTTATAAAGTGTTAAAATCACCACAAGAAAAATAAAGGTGAATTTTTTATTATTATATCAGTGAGTGAAGTGTTTACACCCCATTACCCCATCCTCTAAATCTGAGCGTTCGTCTTTTGGTAAAATGAAATCAATTACGAAAATGTGCTCTGATAGTTCACGGGTTGCGCTGATTGATGGTACTACCTATGAGCAGAGCGTTTCCCGCGGTTTTATCAGAAATTAGACGTAAACCGTGATCGACGCGATTTGTTTAAATATTAATGAAATTCTAACTAAATATTTGCGATTGTGGAGAAATCGAGCTTGCCTTCCCTGATGGTGCCGCTGAAGAGCAGAACGTTGCCCGCGGTAGCGCCTGATACGGATGGTGAAGATTGATTTCTCGGTCATTTAATAAATTTTATAGAAAATACCAAGAGATAAATACCGAGAAATCATCGTGCGGAACGGGAAGTAGGGACGTAACAAGACATACATTTATAAATAAGACTTTTTATATTTTTCTAGTTGGTTACAAATTTTTGTATTAAATAAAAATTCCCCCCTCGACCACTTCCTCCTTGCCCCCCACCCCCCCGGCCTCTTCCTCCTTGACCCCAACCCCCTCGGCCTCTTCCTTCTCGGACCCACACCCACCGGCTTCTTCCACCTTCTTCGCACCTACCCCAGCCTCTTCCACCTTCTTCACGCCCACCCCAGCCTCTTCCACCTTCTTCCCACCCACCACAGCCTCTTCCACCTTGTTGCCAACCACCCCGGCTTCTTCTCCCTTCGCCCCATCCTGCCCGGCCTCTTCCTCCTTGTCCCCATACATCCCGGCCTCTTCCTCCTTGTCCCCATACATCCCGGCCTCTTCCTCCTCGGACACATCCGTCCTGGCTTCTGCCGCCACCGCGCCAGGCACCTCCTGTGTTCATGACCGGATGGCACCGGTACGCGAGTCTCTTCATGGCCTTATACATCTGAAACAGTACCATACAAATTACATTTTCTACTTCTACCTGTACATATAGTGAATCCCCAAAATATTCGGACAGAACCGGAATAACGTACGGTCAAGTCAATTTCATTAAATGCAATGCTATATTATTTTATTCATAATATTGAAGCTCTTTGTGAGACAAATTGATACAATATACGATATTTTGTTACATTACAAATCGTGAAATATTGATAAACCGTAGATCTCACGTGAAATCAAATATTATCGTATATCACATTGTTCAATTCGTCTTCGACAGAGGTACTATTGCCCGGTTGAAAGAAGATTCCTAGCAGGCGGTCTCGAGGAGCGATGCAGTCCGTCGCTGTGACGATTGGTCGCGAGTCACCTATTTGGACACACTTTTAAAGACGGGGCACACGTATTTTGGTTATTGTCTGCAGTAGGCACATACGTTGTCGCACCGCGCGACGAACAGACCGAACAAAACACATCGAGATCGAGTGGGATAGAGCGAACTGACCGACGAACGCCAAAGAAATAGCGTAGGCATCTCAGACGATCAACCATTAATATATAATAACATACAAATTTCCTTATTTTTCACAATATGTTCAGGAAAGTATTATCATTGGTTTGGTAACAGGATAATACTATTATCTTTGGTTTGGTATTAGGATAATACTTTCCTAAACATATTGTGAAAAATAAGGAAATTTGTATGTTATTATATATTAATGGTTGATCGTCTGAGATGCCTACGCTATTTCTTTGGCGTTCGTCGGTCAGTTCACTCTATCCCACTCGATCTCGATGTGTTTTGTTCGGTCTGTTCGTCGCGCGGTGCGACAACGTATGTGCCTACTGCAGACAATAACCAAAATACGTGTGCGGTGTGCCCCGTCTTGAACCTTCACTCTGTGCATAGGGGTCAAATTGACCCCAGTCATTGTAATATGCGATGTAATAAGTTTTGCACCAAATAAATATGCCGGGCAACTAGGATTGCCTCAACTAAGGTTTTACACACACATTGTTAAAACTACGCCTGGGTCATTTCACGTTTTTTTTTTAAAAAAACTCCAAAATATATGGAAATAGATAAGGGGTCAGACTGACCCCAGTGCACAGACCACGGGAAATTTTCAATGCACAGAGTGAAGGTTAAAAGTGTGCCCAAATAGGTGACTCGCGACCAATCGTCACAGCGACGGACTGCAGCGCCCGAGACCGCCTGCTAGGGATCTTCTTTCGACCGGGCAAAAGTACATTATTACGAACAAAAGAATATAGTATTTATTATTGCGCATAATTACTTACTTTTTTCCATTTCTTATCGCTCGATGTTGCGGGCGCTCCCACTTCTCCTTCCTGCTTCTTCTCCTCCTGCTTTTTCTCCTTCTCCTTGTTCATGGGGTTTTCTTGCAGCGCGCTGGA
Organism: Andrena chrysosceles; assembly: GCA_963855975.1. Lineage (NCBI taxonomy): Eukaryota > Metazoa > Arthropoda > Insecta > Hymenoptera > Andrenidae > Andrena > Andrena chrysosceles. The sequence continues at coordinate 33,589,770 of OY979767.1, read as the reverse complement.
CGGTCCCGCATGGTCAAGTGCATCCTGTAACTGGAAATGATATAATGAATGTATTATTTTATTGAAAATAGTACGATTCTATGAACATATAGGGTGATTCTCTCGCTGAAGTCCTTAACGGCAATGCCGTCAATAATAAGCCGCGCCTCGCTAACACGGAACGTTCGGCAACCCGGAAATTATCACCATAGAAATTCCGGAGTGCCACACATTCCAACCCGGAGATTCCAATATAAACCCGGAGATGGAAAAAGCAAAAAAGTTCTGTTCTCGAATATCCGGACAACAGATGTGCGATTATTTTAAGCTCAAACAATTAAGAATTTATAAGTATCTGGTTTTTGAATTAATATCTATTTTTGTATATAAAATTGATACCATTGTATAATACCACGATTTGCTTCGAAACCCGGAGTCTCCGGGACAAAACCGGAGAGGTGGCAACCCTGAACGTAACCCTATTTTTCTAATGACCTAATTTTGAACATGTAGGTATATATTATATTTATCCGCGAATAATATACGCAAACATATTTTTGTACGTCGAAATCCACGAAACTCAGCGAGGCGGGAGAATCACCCTGTTTAATATTATACAATTTTAATACTTACATTTGACATATCGTCCATTTATCACTTTAAAACACAAACACAAAACAATTTTCGAGTGACGAGCTCCGCAACGAGTGGAGGTAATTCGAAGACTGACTTTCCACGGTCAGTCCCTTCGGAAAGTCCCTTCGTCGCCGCAGTTTGCGAAAAGTCCGCAGGGGGCCTAGGCCCTAGACCAGGCCTGCCCCATCGGGTGCAAATACCTCCTGAATTTCTGAGACCCGGGTAACAGCCGAGCGCGGGACTGGTTACGTTGCTAACCACAGCATGGGTTGCGGGAGAACTGCATGAGTGTGCGGTCCTCCATGCAGGCTCGTACTACAATGCACACTCATGCAGTTCTTCACAAATCTCGCAACGGGTAGCAATGGAACAGTCCCGCGCTCGGCTGTTGCCCGGGTCCCAGAAATTCAGGAGGTATTTGCACCCGATGGGGCAGGCCTGCCCTAGACTAATTTGTCATATCCGGCGGAACCTATTATGGAAGTTATGTGCCGCCAATTTTCTTGCATGAAGGAGCCACCATTCTCGCGCTGGCCCTGTTTATGACAGGGCCTGGTGTCCGTGCCCGCCGTCGGGGCACAGTGGGGCAAATCGGGTCGAAACGCGGTACAAAACATTTTCTGACTGAAATCATGTATTTCTTCCTTATTTTTTCATTTCATTCAGTTAGGACGTATATTTGTGATGTTCTTGTTACCGAATAATTAATGAAACTTGTTTGTCTAACTGTATTTCTAAATAAATTTGAAATCCTATAAAATTTAATAGTTATAAAATCTTTATGTATGTTAGTTCGAAACTATTTCACAAACATATTTTTAATTAATTTGAAAAAATATTACAAGCCGCCTTCGTTGAATTCATTTTTATTTGTTGTTTCTTCTTCGTTGTTTTTATGAAAATGAAATTTGGTACACTTCCAATACGCACATCAACACATAATTCCACCAAAAATTAGTTTAATGACAAGAAAACTTTAAATAACAATCCTAATTGTGAAGAATTTCGAGATTGCCCTCTTCGAAAACACGTAGTCGTGTTAAAAATTTTTGTATGTGAAAAATAATCATGCTACATTATGATCTAAATGTTCAATCAACTACCCGTAAAAAGAATTGCAGTATGGTGATATTTTTGTAAAAGGACTTAGTCGCGATTCGACCCGATCTGCCCCAGTGTGCGCCGTGCTCGCCTTCACATAAACATCGCCTTCACGTAAACATAAGTTGCAATATCTTGAGTAAATATTAACGGATCGTTATGAGACTTAAAACATAGAACTCAGAAAACTCTACCGAAACCGTAAAATGTATGCACAAAACCCTTATGTTAAAAAGGGTAATAATATTTAATTAAAAAGTAATACTGGAAATAACCCATGCTTTTCAACGTTCGCCGTTAAAAAGAATCGGGGCAATTTTAAGGGGGTAGACACGGATAATGCAGCGCGCTGTATACCGACACAATCTGGCCCAAAACATAGGTTTGGGATTTTTCGTTTTTCGTCCTTATATGAGCATATTTTTGGCTGGGCGAGGTCTCATTCGAAAGAGGAAAGTTCAATGCGGAGCGCTCTGCCCATGGTTCAACGAGATAATGTTTATACGTAATAATATGAGTGTCCAAAGTAGATCAAAACTCGACAAAATGCACCAGCAGAATCTAAGCATTGTTAGGTCACTAAAAGAGTTTTGTGACTCAAACGATGAGCAGAGCGCTCCGCATTGAATCTGCCTCTTTCGAATGAGACCTCGCCCAGCCCACAATCTGCTCATATAAGGACGAAAAACGAAAAATCCCAAACCCATGTTTCAGGTTAGATTGTCGGTATTACAGCGCGGTGCATTGCCCGTGTCACGTGGCGTGTCTACCCCCTTAAGGTACATATAACTAGCAGCGACAAAGTTTTTTCTTAATATACAAGGAAGATTTTCACCAATTGTCACACTGATTGATAAATAATTGTAGAAGATATAACGATATGTATAAATCTCGCGCGCCACCATCAGTCAACCGCCACGTATCAGCTAATGCGATATTTAGCAGTTTTAGCACTCGCGTTGACAGTTGGCGCCATGCGAGAATTATATATACTATATATTGTCATATCTTCTACAATTATTTATTAATCAATTTGAAAATTGGTGAAAATCTTCCTTGTATATTAAGGAAAAACTTTCAACTTCCTACTCTGAATAATATAGTGTGTGTGAATGTAAAAAATGTGTAACTGATTTATTTAACAAATCAATGGTGTGTATAAATGTTTCTCCTTTTCCCATAAGAATTTTGTAAAAAATATGTACATATACAGTAATCTGCACCTACAATAATTATTATTCATAGCAATTAGAGAAAAGTCGATATAAGAATCGATTCTGGAACCTTTGTTGTAAAATGTCCGAAAAGTTGCCTGACCATTGCCAGAGAATGTCCTGAGCGCTCCGTGAGCATTGCCAGAGAATGTCCTGAGCGCTCCGTGAGCATTGCCAGAGAATGTCCTGAGCGCTCCGTGAGCATTGCCAGAGAATGGCCGGAACGCTCCGTGACCATTGCCAGAGAATGTCCTGAGCGTTCCGTGAGCATTGCCAGAGAATGTCCGGAACACTCCGTGACCATTGCCAGAGAATGGCCGGAACGTTCCGTGACCATTGCCAGAGAATGGCCGGAACGTTCCATGAGGCTGGCAGGAAGGTTCCAAGTGGCAATGTTCCACCGCCACATGGCTGGAATGTTGAAGGAAGGTTCCTATGTCCGCCTTTTTGGAACATTCCACGGCAACCCCCATGGAACCTTCCTGCAAGCCTCGGGCAATGGAGTGTGCTGTATGGGTCCGCGCGGCTGCTCCAGAGAAGTCAATTTACACTTTAGAATGCTTGCTACATAATGGTTCGGAAAAATATGTCTGTTTTGCTACATAATAGTTCGCTATATCGGTGATTAAAAAATTATTATTTCTCTGTGCGGGGGAACAATTTCCATCACATATTGGTATGAAAAAAAATTTCTGCTGACGCCGCATAATTCTTTCTATGATTCGCGCTGCCAAATGACGTCATCCTGCACGACTGCTCCAGAGAACTCAAGTTACACACGATCGCGCGATGCACTGCAATGTTAAATCTCAACGCTTTAAAAAGTGGCTAGCTTTAGAATGCTAGCTGCATATTTGTTTGAAAAAATATGTCTGTTTTCTATATAATGGTTCGGTAGATGCCTGGTTAAAAAATAAATTATTATTTCTCTGTGTTGGGGGGAAAATGTCTGTTTGCTACGTAATGGCTTAGAAAAAATTTTGGGGGGTGGGCCCTTCCCTCGGTTAGGTATAAAAAGTTTTCGGCGGTGGGTCCGGTCTGGAGAGGTATCCGCGGCGGCGCGGCCCGGACTGATCTCCATTATCGCGGCTTCCCCCCCTTCGCGGCTCGTGCGCGCGCAACCGGTCTTCCTCTCCCCGCAGGCCCCGCGCCCATGTTTCCCTCCGCCGCGCTCTCCCGCGCGCCATCACTTCCCCCCGCCCCCGCGTTCCCGGCAGAGACCAGGGTTAGAATCCCCCTTGTCCTACTACTGCATGGGATGAGCCAAGAAGAAATTGATATATCTGCCTGACCAACTCGGTTTGTGGTACCAATTTGTGATAATTTTACTATTTGATCTAATAACAATTGTATCCAGAAAGCTAAGACAAAAATCCTTTTGAATTTCATGTGTGAACTGTAATCTAGCATGGAAACCGTTAAACGTATCCAATAATGCTTGTAAATTATCCAGTCTAAGACACGTAATAATATCATCCACATATCTTTTATAAAAAATAAGTTCAAAAGATACCTTCGAGAGGGAAATCGTCTCTAATTCCTCCATAACTATATTGGCAATTACCGGGGAGATAGGAAATCCCATAGCGGTTCCAAACACTTGTTTGTAATAAATTCCATTAAACAAATAAACGTTAGATTCTAATACAAATATAACCGCATTGAGGAAACCGTTTCGATCGATATTGGTGTGGTCTTTAATTTCATCCCAACGGCGTTCAAGAACCTGTAATGCTAGATCAATAGGAATGTTAGTGAACAGCGATACAACATCTAACGATACCAATCTTAACGATTCGTCATTAATTTGGATATTCCTAATTTCCTTACAAAACTGCCAACTGTCCACTGTGTGGTAAGGTAAGTTACCAACAATTTTAGAAAAAATGTTAGCTAAGAAGCTCGACAGTTTATACGTGGGACCACCAATCGAGGAAACGATGATCCTCCAAGGGTCATTCCACGCCAACTCAGACACTTTTCGGAGTAACATTTCGGATTTTGGTACAACTCGGATATGTTGTAGTCTTTAGTGATGCATAAACATATCTCGAAGGATTTTTGAAAATTTCAAAAATTGTGGATGTTATAGCTCTTTGAAATATAGTGTTTACTTTTTTTCTAAAAATTGTAACTCTTGAACTAACAAACCGACAAAAATGACCTTTTGAGTGCTTGCAGTGGAGATATAAGAGTACCTAATAAAAATTATTTCACTGGAAAAAAACAAATTTTTAACCATTTATTTTGCAATTCTTGTAAACAAATGCAATTTTATAATTGAAGGCAACTTTTTAAAAAATTGAAAAAAATAGGAGGATATAGCCCTGTTTGTCCTCTTTATGGACATGTTTGGAACACGATGGAGACTTTAAAATTGGCGAAATGAAAATTATTTGAATGGAACGCTGCGTCAAGTCACTCCGGCTCGACTGGTCGCTCGGGCCGTGCGATACTCGCAGCGGCCAAGCCCGTTATACCTGCCACTTTTATATAGGGTTTATTGCAAGGTTTATTGCCGTTTATAGTTACTGGAAACTCACTCTCTGTCGATGGCACTTATTGTTTGAAACATTTAAGTTGCCATTGTTCAATGGAAACCACGAGAAGGTGGTGAGTATTCTTCCATCGGGAGACAGACTTGTAAAATTGCACCAAAATCGGTGTACGGGTTCGATATGTTCCTTTTAAATAATGTAGGAACGGAAAAAGGAAGCCTCGGACGCGGGACTCGAACCCGCGATCTTCGTGTTCGTTGCGCACTGATCTGCCGCCTTAGCCAACTCGGCTACCGCCGACTTCACCGATCTTGGGTATTCCGTGTCCTCTCTTATGCTATGAGGGTTCCTGATCTCACAATAATTTAGTACAGTAGAAGGCTATTATTATTATTGTTATTATTATTTCTGTATTATATCGTATAGACCATCATTAATGTATGCGCAAAGACATGATGCATGGGTGGGGTTCAGCAACAGGTGCTCTTAAAAAACATTAAAGCACTCTTTTTATAAATTAAATCATTGCAAGCGAATGATATTTGTTTTGCGTTAAATAAACCGGAATAGGACAGCAACGTTAAAAGGCGAATGTGATATCGTTTTATTTTGATCCTCCTTTCTCTTCCGTTAAACGGAATATGTTCATAAGACGATCTTTAAACTATTACTCTAACAGAAACATTTGTAAATCGCGGGCTCCGACTTTAAAAAAATTTACCTTCTTTTACCTGTGCTGAATTCTAATTCCTACCACGCGTAGCGTTACAATCTGTTTCGAGACTTCACCGGTAACGTTGCATGCGACACTAAAATGGTAAGGGGGTCCTAAGACCCCCCAAATCGGGGACAGAAAAATACATTGGTTGATAGGTCTATTCTGTACCGCGTCTGTGGTGACACGAACATCCATAAGGTGATAGGTCTATTCTGTACCTCATCTGTGGTACAGCGCCACAGCTGAGAATTTATTTCCTTATTCAGAATAGATTACGGAAACAGCAGCTCCCTCTCGCGTGCACCAGGCAGCCGCGTATCTATGGGTATTACCACAGACCAGGTATAGAATAGACCTTTCACTCTATTGTCTTCGGTGTCCCCGCTCTGAAGTACCGATATTCTGAAAACACCACTGGTTTTCGAGCGCCCTCTCTGATTTTCGAGCGGTAGGTGCGGGAAACATAATGTGTTTCTAGCATTGACACAGGTAAAGCTGCCGATATCACCGAGAAAAGTATAGAAGCTGTGTTATATAGGGTGTCCCCCTAACTCGGTTCACCTCAAATCTAGTCTGACACCTTTCAAATTAACGTCGCAAAGAGCTATTTGAAATTTCCTAGCCCGGGTTGAAGAATTTGGGGCCTTTTCGGTATAACTTTTGAAGTATAAAACATATCGGAATGCAATTTGCGCCGAAAAATGAGAAACAGTTATTCCCTCTTAATAATGGATAATTTAAAATATTTTACGTTTACTTAATTTTTCTTTTATCAAGTTTTTAACCATAATTGTTGTGAAAAGCTTTTGCAAACTGTTTATTTCATAGTGTATTTAATGCTCCTTTTAAAATTCATGGTATTGATAAACAATGGGCTAGTAAGGCTAGTTCTTTCTGTATCATTACTTTCATAAATGGAGAAATTAAATTTTTATTCCAATATGTGTTAATTCTGCAAACCTCAGAATCTATTGTTCTGGTTTTCATTTTTATAATTTTATCCTTAATGCAGTGCATGCATACATCGGACGTAAGGGGTAACTAATGGGACGCATCTTTGATTGTAGCGGTGTTTGAATTTTTTTCTAGAATTTTGGTACCTCAATGTTTTAACCTTTTAGCTACTGTGCGCCATGCTTATAGCAGCTTCTGTTAATGTCGTTTTTTTGGAACGATGGGCCATTATTGTGGCTTCTACACGCAGGTGGCGAAGAATCTCTCTGTACAGGGGTATAGCGCCCCAGTTAACCCTGTCGTAGCTAAAATTTTTGAAATTGAGATGGGTACAAGAGCAGTTGACATTGTTTTCAAACATCATTACAGTAATCTGGGGTGCGAGTGACAAACCGATCATAAAAGCGGAGCGCGCGGCTCGCATACCTGAGCCGGAAATTCCACACAGCTGTTTCCGATGTTAATTTGAATGAGACCATCCTAAAATTCTCGAAGCTCGGGCATCACTGCTGTCCAGCGGTCGCTACAACCCTTCGAACGCCGGGCCGGTGAATGGTTGTAGTGGAATGCGTTCGTGAGGCGGTGTTGCGATTTTTGTCTGTTCGCGCGCGCGTATGTTGCAGTTTTAACGGATGAGTAGTGATGGGTAGTGATGGGATCTGAAGCGCTTCGAAGCGCTTCGAATCTATATATGTGACGAAAACTTCGAAGCGCTTCGAACATGATTCGAAGCTCTTGAGAAGCCTTGGTCGGCTTCGAAGTTTGAACGGATTCGAAGTCTGATCGGCTTCGAAGTCTCGAAACTCTTGATTCGAACCTTGGTAGGTACCTAGTGATGGGACTCCGAAGCGGTTCCCAGCGCTTCGAATCGGTCCTGAATGTCAGGCGACTACTTCGAAGCGCTTCGAACATGATTCGAAGCTTAAAAATCTTGAAAAGTCTTGGTCGACTTCGAAGTTTTGGTGGACTTCGAAGTCTCGAATCTTTTCCAATACAAATTGCTTGTGCAAAAGTAATCCGATTTGCATGACAGTTGGCATGACGTTTATTAGAAAAAACATAAGGAATTCATTAGTGTCACTTCCATATCGATACGATAAAGAATAAAGAATTTTTTAATACACTGAAATGAATATTTCACATTTTCACCCTCGACAGCGGGGCGCCGACCTGGAATCGCTGCGGACCGCAGTCTGTGGTCGGCCGAGGATTTATACCTGTTTCAGAAATAAAATAATTCTTTATTCTTTATCGTATGGATATGGAAGTGACACCGATGGATTCCTTATGTTTTTTCGATGAAAATCAAATCAAATTTCATGTAAATCGGACTATTTTTAACGAAGGCCTTCAAATGATATAATTTGATTGTTCATGGAATTTCCTTCATTATGATGGTCCGAATTACGTCGTTCTTGGTGTTAGTTTCATCGGCGAAACATAAGGAATCGATTGTCGTCGTTGTCGCAAAGATCTGATGAGAAACTCGGAAATCCTAGACATTTCTCACTTTTTAAAGGTATTCAAATCCCTTCGAGGGTCGAAAGCCATAAAATTTGGTGAGGCACTGAGGAGTGTTGTCCTCGCCACGGGGTACCTACCAAGGTTCGAATCAAGAGTTTCGAGACTTCGAAGCCGATCAGACTTCGAATCCGTTCAAACTTCGAAGCCGACCAAGGCTTCTCAAGAGCTTCGAATCATGTTCGAAGCGCTTCGAAGTTTTCGTCACATATATAGATTCGAAGCGCTTCGAAGCGCTTCAGATCCCATCACGTCACGTACCTCACAGCGAATCCCCCCCCCCCCATCCGTGGTGCCGCACCGAATTTTATGGTTTTCGACCCTCGAAGGGGTTGGAATACCATTAAGGAGGGAGACCACTGTCAGAAATCTGAATTTTTTTTATTATTACATTTTCTGAAAGACGTACGTTTCAAGAATGTTCTCTCCAAATTTTATGATGAAATTCGCAAAATTGACGGAGATATGGTGTTTTTCGTGAAGCGGTGTCAAACGCGCGACTGACTGAGCCACGCGGAACTTTGAACGCGTTTTCCTCAAAATGATATTTTTCAACCGCGTTGACAGTCTACAGAGAAAACTATACGTCCAATTGACATGAGCAAGGACATTTATTGTACGGAAAACCCGTCGCTATTACGTGACGATAAGCTTTTTTCAATTTTCGACCTGCTTCTATTTTTTTAGCAACATTTCTCCAATTTTGTACCCCGAAAACATGACTTTTTTCCAGTGGTCCACCATTTTGTTATTTTTTACAATTTTGATAGTCACGTAATAGAGGCAGGCTTCTAGTTTCTAAATATTATTGTTTCTTTTAATTTTGATTAACCATATGGCCTGGGGCTTATCAACGCGACTGGCATGTTTTTGCTGCAGCGCAAATTTTGACGAAGAGTATACAGGAAACGGATTTATGAATTTGATTGAAAAAAATTTTTTCTTTCCCTTCGATGTGTACACTATTAACTATACTAAACAATAAATTGATTCACTTGCGTTGTTTGGTTGAAATAAATTCCCGAAAACTCCCTTACATTTCGGACCGACACAGTGGTCTCCCCCCTTAAGGAGTGAGATATGCCCAGGATTTTCGAATTTCTCGCCATCTGCCGAGAAGAAACCCTTTGGTAACAAGAAAAATTGTTAAAGATGTCGGAACGACTTGATTGTGTAGAGTTATACGTATATGTAGGCATGAGGCCACCACTACACTGCTGCTTGATACGAGATATATCATAAGATTACCATAATTTATTAATCATTTTTTAATTAATTATTATAGGAAGTGTTCAAAATGATAAATTAAAGTGTATCTCTGTACACAGGGTATCCCGGGTATACAGTTGAAAAAAAATTGAAAAAGTTGAAAAGGTTAATATAAACCCATGTCCGCAAATAATTTATTAGTCAACTAGCTGTACCCGGCCAGGCGTTGTTGTGGCTCAGTCTGGTTAAATGGAAAAGAAAGAAAAGAGAAAGCGCTTGGTTTATAAAAAATAAAAGTATTTAAAAAAGTATATAAAAACACCCGCGTATTCGAATGCAACGAATGTTGTGTAAAAATTTCAAAGCATTTGGTGAAGAACTTTCCGAGATTTAAGATTTTGAACAAACGAACATTTACATTTTTATTTATGTAGATTATAAGATAGCAGAGATTTGTTACATCGTAGGCGAAGTTGTACAATGCTTCTCCGTTGTATGGGTCTGTAAAGACGCTGATTGATAAAGAAATCAAGAAATTTTGATTTGCCTTTTAAAAATGCTGTATTAATTTGACATCGGGACACCTTGTATATAAATTCTCACTGCTATTACAACTTTCATTCCTACCGCTTATAGCGCTGCACTCTTATTTCATGCTTAGCCGTTAACGTTGGATGCGACACGGAAATGGTAATGGGGCTCTAGAGCCCCAAAATCGAGAGACACCGAAGACAATAGAGTGAAAGGTCTATTCTATACCTGGTCTGTGGTATTACCATTTCTGTGCAGAAAAAACCTGCTGTAATACCGACCTGCCAAATCGAACTTCAAGCTACTCGAATATTGTTCCTGTACTCGAGCAGCTTTACTCTGTATAACCCACTAGATGAGGAGGCTCTGATCAATAATAACAATGTTGTTTTGATTTCCAGGTTATCATGCGTAGAAGTATATAATAAAATACTATATGATCTTTTAACGCCGGATCGCAGAGCGTTTAAGTATCCTAAACGCCCGACGACGAAACTTGTCAGCTGTTCGGAAGCAGCTATAGACTTAATTACGGAGGCGAGCCGGCGTCGTATAACAGGACCTACCGATATGAACTGTAATAGCAGCCGTGGTCATGCCCTGTATTCCATAGCAAGTTTATATTTTTCAATTTTTAAAAAATTTTAAAATATAAATGTTATCGGCGCACAGGTTCGGTCAATATAATAGAGTAATTTGAATAAAATTACAATAAAAGCTGTTTTGCAAATTTTACGATTAGATTTCCAACGTTTCGGTCAGTATTGCGACCATTATCAAGGAAAGAAAGCATTTGTGCAGCGATTATTTTTAGATGTTTTTTAGCCTTTGCCTTCTGGTTTGTTGACAATAGACGTTTAAGCCGGGGATCTAAAAAAATCGCAGCATTAATCGCGTCATTCTTTAACAGCTGCGATTCTCTTGCTTCTATGTTAGACAGAATCAGACCAGCTGCATTCGAGGTGATAGATTTCAATTTCAATTTCAAGTTTAGCCATTGTTTATAAAAATCTCCAAAAAATAGCTGGCTTTTCTGTAGCTCTAAGGTAGCTTCATTCAATGGAGTGAGTACTTCCACAAGGTCTTCTATTGTAATCCACTCGTCTTTCGATAAAGCTACCGGAGGTTTTAAATTATCATTACAAAATTCTTTATGGTGTATGAGTCGGTGTAGCATATCGAATGTGGAATTCCTGCGTGTCGGAACATCCAACCGCGGTTTTTTTAAACCTAAATATTCTAACGAGTATCTGAAAAATAATATATTATGAATAAATTAAAGTACCGAGCACTATAGTAGAATAAGCTATTGTATATACTTAATTGTAGGAGTTCTTAATGTTTTTACTATTTCGCGAGCACGGTCTAAAACCGTAATCTTATTCTCGGTAAAGAAATCTTTTATTGCAAGTTGCAGTGTATGTGCCGCACACTTTACTGATATTGTGTTTTGTCCAGAACAAAACGTTTTTGCCAAAGTTTCCACGCTTTGCTCGTAGGTTTTCGTCTTTAAAAACTGCTCGTCTTTTTCCGGTTCCAATAAATTTTCAGAAGAAAATAATTCTATCGCTTTTACCATATTCCGTCCGTTATCTGTACTCGGTAGTGATCGTGTAGATTTGATTGGTTCTAATAACAAATTGTTTTAAAACATTTTTGATCTCATGTTTTAAATTATCGGCTGTATGTCTTTCGTGCAGCTCTTTCATCGCCAACGTGTATATTTTAATCTCGTTTCTATGGATCATTTGGATGTTTATTCCAAGTATGGCTCGATCATGACGCGTTGCTGTATCAATTTTTAATGAAATCAATCGTCCCTTACACGACCTTTTGATCACGTTTTTCCAAAAGTCATATTTTTGATTGACATAATCCATTATATTGTTCGAACTGATCACTGGGATATTTAAACCTTTGAATATTTGCTCCGTAAGAACTTTAAATGCCTTGGAATCAAATAATGCAAATGGTTGTGATTCTTTGGTAACAAAATCAACGCAGGCATTTGTTACTTCTTCTGCGGACAGTTTAACAGAAAATGATTTTTTCTTGCCGTGAATATTTTCTTCTTTCGGTTCTTCGTCAAACTTCTCCCTTTCATCTATATATATATCTGTATGGTGCTTAACCATATGCCTTCTCAAATTTGTGAGATGTGATCCTTCAAATTTCAGTTCACATGTTTTGCATGTACTCTCATTTTTGTCCTTATTAAAACGAAAATATTCCCGTTATAAGATATTTCTCTTTCGACCCATGACGTTAACAAGGACACAAAGTTTCAAATAAACTAATAGCAATGATAAAGTAAAATTAAACTAATAAACTAATAATACCTTAATAATTTACTATCGTTTCAATTTATTCTTAAATGCCTTCTAAGCAACAGTTTATTGTCATTCCAGTTATTTACTCAAACTGAAATAATCGTAGATACATTGTTAGATTAGGTTAGGTTAGGTTTTTACTATTTCGCTTTTACTATTATTTTTTGTTTTTCTATCTGTTTGAAAGAAAAGTTTTCTTTCAAACAGATATATATTACGTATAAGATAGCTGTCATTTAATTATTTAATTAATGTAATTTTCTTATTAATTTACTCAATCCGAATCAAATCATTTTATTTGATTTGAAATGCGCGCCTTCAATGACCGTGAGCGTCCGTTTTATTGGCTGACGTTTGCGGTTCGTCAGGCACTGCCTAACAATGTATCTACGATTATTTCAGTTTGAGTAAATAACTGGAATGACAATAAACTGTTGCTTACAAGGCATTTAAGAATAAATTGAAACGATAATAAATTATTAAGGTATTATTAGTTTATTAGTTTAATTTTACTTTATCATTGCTATTAGTTTATTCACGGCCGTCTCTAATACAGGCCTCCACCTTGCAAAAATGGCAACGCTGTTCAGAAGGCCGATGTGAAGTTGTCTGAAGCCTTTCTTTCGCGCGTTCTGTCACCATCTGTCACTGCCAGTCACTGCCGTCGTGGTTATGATGTAGTGTAGTTATAGAAGTGTAATTTGTATATATAGACAAAAGTGTTTTAAATAATATATTAAAGTGTTTTAAATAATATATTAAAGTGTTTTAAATAATATATTATCGAAGTGTAAGAATTGGAAAAATAGGACAATACAGTGTGTTATAAACGATCATAACCTCCATTTCTGTATTTTTGTATTCGTATTAATAAATATGCTTGTTTTACAGATGCCAAATAAATGTTGTATTACAAACTGTAAGACTAACTATGCAAGTTGTCATGTTAAGTATACCCCTGTTTTCCGATTTCCTCAAGATGAAAATTTAAAAAAAAAGTGGTTACAAAATATACCACGGAAAGATTGGGTACCCAGTAAATGGGCCGTTGTTTAAATATATGTCTATTTTGTCAAATTTGTCAAATTTATGAATCTGTTATATTTTAAACTACCAAATACAATACATAATTACAAAATATGTCTACTCAATGAATGTTGAATTGGTAAATATTGATCCGTTTGTATGCAGTATGTCTCATGCAGTAGTTTGATCGGACCACGGCACGGCCACGGCAGTCTGTGTACGGCCGTCTGGTACCGGTCTGAACATAGTCATCGGCCTCACATGCGGTGTTGCAACATCGTAGGTGGAGGCCTGTATTAGAGACGGCCGTGGTTTATTTGAAACTTTGTGTCCTTGTTAACGTCATGGGTCAAAAGAGAAATACATATCTTCGAACGGGAATTTTTTCGTTTTGATAAGGACAAAAATGAGAGTACATGCAAAACATGTGAACTGAAATTTGAAGGATCACATCTGCGAATATAAATTTTACAAAAACGTTTCAATTCCTTATTTTCAATGCTTATTACGTGCCGTAGAATGGACACTGTCTATTTATATAGACACGCGTGAAGTGCAAATATTTGCGGAAATGTTAGTAATAGCGTCAATTTTTAATATTTTACGACGTACGACACATGAAAATATTAGTTAAATGTTCCACTACACGCAAAATACTAACAATCAATTTCATCTTGCAATTTATAGCTTGTATAAACTCTCAAGAAGTGCCATATTTCAGCGCCATATAGGCTCCTGATCCCCGAAATAGATTTTCAGAGAGAAATCCGGCGTGAGTCGTTGACAAACCGAGCCAAAGCGTAGCTTAGCGAAAGCACGCCCTCTATGTTAAACTCTCCCTCTAAACAAGTCACACGTATACAATCACCCACACATCTTTCAGTATTTCAACACATTTCAGAGTAGTTCATGAGTTGGACGCTGTTCATGAACAGAGGTCGCTAAATTCAGTCCTCAAATTATAGGTCTAGATATCTATTTTTATTTTGAATTCGACTTTGTTACAGGTGGAACTGCGCAGTGTGCGGGTTGGATTTTGAAACGGTCAATAGTCTACAAGAGCACCTTCGGGAGCACAAAAAAATAAACATAATTCTATCGTGCCCAGTGTGCAGCCGAAAATACAAGAACATACAGTCTTTAAAGAGACACTACAATAATAAACACCTTATGTCCTTACATCATGTAGTCATCTATGTCCGCTTTAAGGCCGATTTATATTATCCGTATCCGACACGGAACGGTTCCGGTGTGCCAGTGGTAAGAAGACGAGACCCTCTACGCGCCTCTTCTTATAATAATATAAATATAAATCGAATAATATAAATCGACCTTAGGCTGCGCCAAACAGAATGGACCTCGAGGAGTTAGTTCTAATTGTGTAGTGCAGGAAATCCTACTTTTAGGCTGCGCCAAACAGAATGGACCTCGAGGAGTTAGTTCTAATTCCCAGATAGCACACCTCGTCTTAGAGACGTCTGGTTCATGTCCATGTTAGGTCTGAACGTCTGAACGGCCAAAGTCGTAACATGGCTGTTGTGAAGCCGTCTGTCCGGTGTTTCTGAAGCGCCCTCTAGACGTCTGTCACTGGTCTGATAGACGTTTTAGCAGGCGTAGAGTAAACGTCTTCAAGACGTTTGCTACAGACGTCTGTATGAGGTCTGTAGCAGGTGTATGTAAGACGTCTGTAGCGTGTGTCTTTAAGACGTATGTAGCGTGTGTCTTTAAGACGTATGTAGCGTGTGTCTTTAAGACGTATGTAGCAGGTGTGTTTACGACGTCTGTAGCGTGTGTCTTTAACATGTCTGTACCAGACACTGTTAAGACATCTTGGAACAGACATTTCTGAGACGTGTCCGTTACATAGTAGTCGAAGTATTGTTCTTTTTTTACAATATCTTTATTTGCGTAGGGTATATTAATCACCCAGTATAATTCATATTTTTACAGACACAGGTATATAATGAAACGACAATTAGAAAAATATGTCTTATAGCGAATTCGGGAGACCCGCACTGGCCGCACTGAGTGCGAGTTTCCTCGCTTCCAATTGACTAAAAGTCGCACTCAGTGCGGCCAGTGCGGGTCTCCCGAATTCGCTATTAATTTCTAGATGTTGTAAAAAGTATTTTATTTTTAATGTTACCATGTATATACTTTTTTGCATTTATGCGCATCCTTGTTCATTTTTGCAGATTAGTTTATATACAGCAGCCATATAAATATTAATTTAGTTGTATACAAAAAACAAATTTAATTATAATTATTTTTTTTAAAATAAATATTAAACAACCATTTACAACATAAATATTAAATTAAAATTTAAAAAATTATTTTAATAATTCAGTGTAAAGAAACTGTATCTTAAATTACATATATATATATATATATATATATATGGCTGAGCTGTCAATTTTTAGTGGCTTTTTAATTTTTACTTTTAAGTTTTAACTTGCAATGAATTGGACGGCCCAACGAAACTGTTTTACCGACCCATAAATTGAAGATGACTGATCTTAGCGTCCTCTTCTCACACCAGCGTTCAAACCAAGAACTACTCTCGAATGATGTATACGTGTATGCGTATATAGCTATGAGCTACACTGCCCTCTTTAGTTAAAATGTCCTATCTAGCATTTTGAAACAACCGAGAAAACTGAAGTTTTATTATTTACTTTGTACCGTCCTTATTTCCCTTGATTAAAACATGTTGTTATTATTTCGTAACGGCCTAATATAATTTTTTGTAATAGGTATACCCGTAGGTAATGTATTATTAACGTACCAATTAATTAATTGTTTTAGATAGGATATTTTAACCATTTGGAAAGAAGTTTATGAAGCATGTAGAAGTCTTCCAACTTTACTTAAAAGGTAACAGACGAGTGGAACTTCAAATATTTCAACATGTCTCAAAAAATGAAAAAATGCTAGATAGGACAGTTTAACTAAGTAGGGCAGTACAAGCAGATAAAAGTGATGATAATTTCTCGGCATGTATACAACTTACTTAAATCTACAGACGGGATTTTTAAATTTTCATTACAGGCTTAGATAAAAAAGTTGAAAAAGCAACCTTTGTTATTATTTTCTTCCCTATTCCGAACAATTACAACTTTTGTGGGAACCGACGGAACACGTCACCTAAATAGTAAACTAATCCTTCCAGCCCTAATACTTTTTTTTTAAAGAGAATAGAAAGATGCATCGATAGGTGTATAAAACATATGCAGTTCCATTAAAAAAGAGGTGATTTTGAACTTTTATTGAATAAAAAGTTTTTTATTAATTTTTACTTTTGCAAATTCTTGTCAACTGAAAACTGACTCACTTTTGTTGGAAATTTTTTTTCATCAGTTTCGTAGAAATACCTGAAAACCGTTGCGGTCGTTTTACATATATGGATTTGGGAGACAAATATCATAGCTTCGTACACATTTCAAACTTTTCTTGTATTTGGAAAAATGTTAATAGAAAAATTAAATAACAATCTAAATAATAATAAAATGGAAAAATTTGTTTGCAAGGAATAAATTCGTTGAGAGAAATTTATTCGATGAGAATTTATTCAACGGATAAAGATACTTTTTTTTATGCGAAGAGCGTTTCATCCGTAGTACATGAATAGGTAAGTAGTAGAATGGCGTCAAGTGCCCTGCCCAGTGGCGAATGACGAATGACGAGGAGTACGACGCGTCGCTTTCGCGACTGATCAAAATTTTGATCGTCCGATCAAAATGTGATTTGATGTTGTCCACAGGCGTGATTTTTTTTACTGTTTTGGTGTCTACTTGTGTACACGGCAGTAGGTAAAATTTGTAATTCAGATGTGTACGTTAGAAACAATATTGTTCACTTCCAATACTACACCTCTACATATATATATCTACCTGTAGGTAGATACATGTAATTTAATTGTAATGGAATATTTAACAAATCTTACCTGCAAATGATCAAAAATGCATTAAAAACTAAAAAATAATTTAAACATAATCGTGGGGCAGGATATTTCATCGCTTTCCATCGCTCATTTCGACGGTTGCTTCTGTATGAAATTGATTCATTTCATGTTGTAAAATATCCTGCACCACGATTTTGTTGAAATTCTTGTTTAGTGTTTAGTGCATTTTTGATCAAATTAAATTAAATCGTTCCGCTTAAAATATTTTTTATATACTTTTTTTGAATTATTATTTACTTTTTGGTGTCTCTGGTTTTGATTGGTGGTTATAGGCTGGTTTCAAATCGTTTGGAGTTGTGGTTATGCGTGTTTATCGTAGGGTGTGCAATTTTTTCACCTCCTCGGGGATTAATTTTTTCTTCAAAATTTTGTATTGTCATCAAAACTACATACGCCTGCAAAGTTTCAAGTCTATTCGATAGTTGGAAGTGGGTTAAAATTGCGTTCCTAGATTTGAACCAAACAAACAAAGAAACAAACAAACAGACAGCGGATTGAAGCTGAATAAAATCGTTTCGAACAATTGCTGCCTATTGTTATCGTTGCTCTTTGCAAACTTTCTGTTTCTCTGGTGTAAGGGAAGTGTAAAGAGATTATATTGTCGTGAGCAAGAATTTGCACCCCTGAATCAATAACTATTCATTAAAAAACCTTGCCGCAAAGTTGATTATAACAAAGGAGATAATGTTTAAATTTGAAAGAAAAAACACATAATGTAGCAAAGGAACCGCTGTTTGGTCCGGAAATGTTGTTAAAACTTTTACATATTGTACATATTACGTTTAACGAGTCGATTTACGAGTATTTGCTGTAAGAACTATGTCTTCTCAAACGCCGAGAATTTGGGTAGGTAATACAATGTATGTATGTATATCTACTTATCGTTAACATTGACCAGTCCACCAGAAAAAAAAATTGAACAATGACTGTTTCGTGCCATCCTCTCGAGAATGCTATTGCGAGTTCTGCCAGATGTAAGTACCTACCTATTCCAACATCTGAACGTTAGTAAGCAACAGATGTCGGCGGGTTGGAACCACGGTTACTTTCCCTGCCTATCTTTCGCTGCTTTAAAAATTTCTTTAGAGTTTTGTGAAAGAGGAACCCAAAATTTCTAATTGCACAATATTATTGACCGTCTGTGAATCATATTAGATGGGTGCACAATAAAATTGAAAAGGATGAACAATATTGAAAGGATGTACAATATATTACATGGTTAAAGAAGATCATCGGCCCCTAGACGTGGTTCACGTGGATCATTCCACGTGAACTCGTTCACTTTTCGGAGTAACATTTCGGACTTTGGTGCAACTTGGATGTGTTGTAGTCTTTAGGGATACATAAACATATCTCGAAGGATTTTTGAAAATTTCAAAAATTGTGCAAGTTACAGCTCTTTGAAATATAGTGTTTACTTTTTTTCCCAAAAATGGTAACTATTCAACTAACAAACCGATAAAAATGATCGTTTGGATGCTTACAGTGGAGATATAAGAGTACATAATAAAAATTATTTCACTGAAAAAATACAAATTTTTGACCATTTATTTTGCAATTCTTGTAAACAAATGCAATTTTATAATTTAAGGCACCTTTGTAAAAATTTGAAAAAAATAGGACGATATAGCCCTGTTTGTCCTCTTTACGGACACGTTTTAAAAATCGTGGACACTTTAAAATTGGCCAAATGAAAATTAATTGAATGTAACGCTACGTCAAATCTGGCCGAGCCGTGCGGTACTCGCAGCGGCCAAGCGGCTATATCTGCTATTCTTATACAGCGTCATCGAATATGGTAAGTATTTGTAAAAAAACTGAAGAAGGAAAACTTTTACTGTTTTTTATACACTACATAATATGGTAACTGAATGTTTGGTGTTCGCAATAGTTTCCTTGAAACGAAGGTGACCCTCAATTTTTTAAACGGAATACTATATATTTGATTATGCAATATGAAAGCGACTGTCAAGACAAAGTCAGCCATATGATATACTATCACCTTCAAGGCTATACATGGTTAGGAATGAAATAAATATATCGAACTATCTATCTAGTAGATTGAATTTCATCTTTCAGTCCTAACCATGTGTAGTCTTGAAGGTCATAGTATATCATATGGTTGAATTTGTCTTGATAGTCGCTTTCATATTGGATAATCAAACATGTAGCATTCCATTTAAAAAATTAAGGGTCACCTTTGTTTCAAGGAAAATATTGCGAACACCAAAAATTGTGTTACCGTACTATGCTGAGTATAAAAAACACTAAAAGTTTATAAAAAACACAAATACTTACCATATTCGAGAATACTGTATAAGAATAGCAGATATAGCCGCTTGACCGCTTGGAGTACCGAACGGCTCAGTCAGTCGAGCCGGTGTGATTTGACGCAGCGTCAACTTTCGGCAATTTTTACACAGCCAATTTTAAAATGTCCATATTTTTGACAATTAGACCATGAAGGGGGAGGATAGAACTATATTCTGATTTTTTTCAGATTTTTAAAATCGCGCCCCATGTTAAAAAACTGCATTTGTTTAAAATAATTGCACGAAAAAGGTTAAAAAAAATTTCTTTTACACTGGAATAATTTTTTTTTAAAACATCAGTGTCTTCTCTACAAATCACCGTGAACCTCATCTCCATCCGTTTCCCACTTCCATAGTTATAATTTATTGAAAAAAAGTTAGCACTTACATTCAAACAGCTGGAAAATCGACAGTTTCCAAAATTTTTAAAAATCCTTCGAGATATATTTATACAAAATTGAGCCACGTCCGAAATGTTACTCCACAAAGTGTCCGATTTCGCGTGGAATGTCCAACTATGAATCCAGTCCGAGGGGACTCGTTGGAAAATGCATCGATTTCAGCTGTCGCGACCTTGGAGCCCGAAAGGCGTTCTCTGTTCTATGTATTTCCCACAGTTGTTTGCAGGTAATAGGTTCTCTGCTGAGGCACGTGTAGTTGGTGCTCGTGTGAATAGGACGTGTGGATTCTGTACGCTGGCGCGTGTGATTGTCGCTGCCTTGTCCGCGGGTTCTCCGTGATGGAGATCTCGCGGGTCGCGATGGCTTGTGGACTTTGGAGGGTACGCGTTTACCTTCCACGTGTTTAGTCCCTTGGTGCCAGGTCTCCTAATTTCCCTGGCTTATTAAGGTTATTTCCCGAGCGGCGTCGAGCTCCGACGCCCGGTTGAATCTATTGTTCCCTGTTTCGCTGTTTAGCGTTATATTGGGATACGACGCCTCGAGCTGTTTTTATGGAGGTCTGTCGTTTCGCGGGTACTGCACGTGTGCTTCAGGTTGTCGTGACCTTTACCCGTGGACGTTAGTCCATTGTGCTCGCGCGATTTGGGAAAGTCCCTCGTTCCCCTTTTTAGTTAAGATTGCTGGCCAAGTTGGTGAATTTATTCGGACGAAAAACAGCAGCGGAGGCCGCCCGTGGTCGTCCCAAGTTGACGGCGCGGGACTTGTCTAATGTCTACCTGCGCCCCCCCGCTTCGCTTCTTAAAGCGGTCTGTAGACGTTCAATATAATTGCGCAATATTGAATATTGCACATTATTATTGACCGTCTGTGGATCATATTACAAGATTATACAATACAGGGTCATCGTTTAATCCTGCAACCCACGCGCGCGCGAACAGACGAAAATGGCAACACCGCCTCACGGACGCATTCCACTACAACCATGCACCGGACCAGCGCAGAGCTGCCTGCGACCGTTGGACAAAAGTGATGCCCGAGCTTCGAAAATTTTAGCGTCGCAAAGAGCTAGGTATTGGGAATTTCCCGACCCAGGTAATCGAGCCGCGCGCTCCGCTTTTATGATCGGTCTACCACTCGCACCCCAGATCACTGTAATGAGGTTTGAAAATAATGTCAACAGATCTCGTACCCGTCTCAATTTCAAAAATTTTAGCCACGACAGGGTTGACGGTTCCTTGTACGGGGAGATTTTTCGCCACCTGCTTGTAAAAACCACAGTAACGGCACATCGTTCCAAAAAATGACATTAACGGAAGCCGGTATAGGCGTGGCGTTGAGTAGCTAAAACATTCTAACACAAAAATTCTAGAAAAAAAATTCAAACACCGCTACAATCAAAGACACGTCGCATTAGTTACCCCTTACGTCTGATCTAGGTATACACCGCATTAAGGATAAAATCATAAAAAAGAAAATCAGAACAATAGATTCTGAGGTCTGCAGAACTAACACATAATTGAATAAAAATTTAATTTCTCAATTTATAAATGTAATGATACAGAATCAACTAGCCTATTGTTTATCAACACCACGAATTTTAAAAACAGCGTTAAATACATTATCAAATAAACAGTTTCCAACAGCTTTTTAAACAATTATGGTTAAAAATTTTATAAAAGAAAAATTAAGTAAACGTAAAATATGTTAAATTATCCATCATTAAGAGGGATTAATTTTTCCTCATTTTTTTGGTGCAAATTGCATTCCGATATGTCTTACAGTTCAAAAGTTATACGAAAAAGACCCCAAAATTTTCAACCGGGGCCGGGAAATTCTGAATAGTTCTGTGCAACGTTAATTTGACAAGGACCAGCCAAAAATTCTCGAAGCTCGAGCATCACTGCTGTCCAGCGGTCGCTAGCAGCTCTCCGAACGCGGTGACGGTGCATGGTTGTAGTGGAATGCGTCCGTGAGGCGGTGTTGCCATTTTACAAGTTCGCGCGCGCGCGGGTTGCAGGATTAAACGATGACCCTGTATATTGTGTAAATCGCGTGGAGGAAAAAGTGACGTGATATAGATCTATTAATTAAGATCGTAGCGTAGCTGATTAAGTGATTGCCTTCTCCGACATATATTTTATACCTACTCTATTTCATTATACAAGGTGTCGACGGGAATAGTAAACCATGTAGACCACCCCCGATGCTTCCTATTCGAGCGGGTTTTCTTCCAGTGAAAATCAGTAAATTTGCTAACGCAATATCTCGAAAACCAGTTGAAATAAGGTGTATACATTATAGGTTATTGAATTTGTCTGGAAACGCACTATCAAGTGATCTCTAAAAAAAATAGTTCCATTTAAAAAACCGGACTTGACCATCGTATCTCTTAAAACAATAATCGAAGAAAAAATTCGTATGCGCCAATTTTGCCCCCTCAAACCATGCAATTGCATGTAAATAATTCTTTTTATCTCCAATACGATAGGAAATATCCTGCTGTTTGCTATTCCCGCCGACACCTTGTATAATGAAATAGAGTATAAAATATACATATTTCGGAGAAGGCAACCACTTAATCAGCTACGCTACGATCTTAATTAATAGATCTATCTCAAGTCACTTTTTCCTCCACGCGATTCACACAATATATTGTACAACCTTTCAATATTATTGCGCAACCTTTCAATTTTATTGCGCAACCTTCCAATATGATCCGCAGACGGTCAATAATATTGTGCAATATTGAATATTGCGCAATAATATTGAACGTCTACAGACCGCTTTACACATGTGTGTGTGGGGGTTGAACAATACAGTATCTTCATAAGTTGGTTGGTAATCTCTGCGATAAGGGCCCCTCAGAGTTGTTTCTTTCTGTAATAAAAAGATTTTTTCATTATATCGATAGTTTTGTAAAAGGTATTTATAAGCACATATTGTAACCGAATAAAGGCTACATATTCTCCTATCCGTGCCTTTTAGTAGGTACATAGTCGCATTGCTTTCGAATGTCGGGCGTTGCGGTCACGGTGCTGATTCCCAACGCTGCTGAAGTAAAAACAAAATTAGGATAATGATGGCGACGACTCGTGGATAATTATCTTGGGACTACACTGTGATCGGTATCATTGTTTTGCTATAAATATTGGTCAAAAGCCCCAGGTACAGTGGGTTTTCCCTATGCAGGTAGGGGAGAGGTGGGTTGAAAGGGACATCGTGATTACCTGGAAGATAAAGGATCACACAGCCCATGGTGACAATATTTTTGTTTTACGAACATTTGTGTGCGGCAAGTCAGCGATAGGTATGTGAATCTACAGGCAATATTCATATCAAATGAAAACAAAATGTTTAAAATATACGAGTACATAACGCACGCAGGATTGATTAATTTTGGGGGGTTGTTAGGAACGGCGTAGATTTTACCCAAAACTCATGATCCGTCCGGGGATGTTTCGCGTTGCTTACATAAAGTAATAAAACATTATAGCAGCCGATATGCGGACGACTCGGCGAACTTTAAGCTATTCATCTTAAGTAGTTTATACTAGTATTGTCCTCAAATACCCTTGAAAAGAAGTTTTCTTTGTTCCATATTGTCCACCCATAACGGAACTCTATCTTTCAATATCTTTTACAGCCGTGTACGCATTTCACTTTATACTCTTTATAGCTTCTCTTGTTAAATACTTTCTATATAGCATTCGAATATTTTCGACACCTTAAGTCCTTAGACAATAGGCAATGTTCCCTTCATCTGGTCGACAGTCGGTCTTGTCCGCGCGGTAAGTGTACCACCGATGAACCGAACAACAGGGCTGTAAACCTGCACCCGTCGGCAGATGCTCACGACTTCGACGCGGCCAAGTTAATCCTTGTCCTCGCATATTTATTATTGTCACCAGCACGCATCACCCTACCAAGGAGTGTCTGATATTCAAATGAAATTTGTTACAATCATTACTGTATGGAAACATGGTTGCAACTAACTAACCGAATTACTCGGATTATAGATGTCTTGTGTGGTCTTGTGTACCGAATCGGATGCAAAAATTCGATCTTTTTTTATTTTCTAATAGTTTGGGGTTTCGAAAATATGTCCCTAAAATATTAAGGTGGAATTCGTAGAACTACCAGAGTTATAGGGGCTTAAGACCGCAGCGTGGCACGTAATCGTTCCCTCGATCCTTGTATCTAAAGAGGCTATGACTGCCACCAGAGAAAACAGAGCTGCCCAAAATTATTTTTTTGAAGCTGAGGAAGGTTTCCTGTACGGTACTGGTATACCAGATTAAGGATAAGTTACAGAAAATAGTCGTTATCTACCATAACTTCAGTCGTATAGGTCGTAACTGCACGAAAAACTTTAAACGCGTTTTTCTCGAAACAATTTTTCTAGATCGGCCGCACATTTTTCTCGAATACTACTGGACCGATTGAGCTAAAATTTGA
The DNA here is from genome assembly GCA_963855975.1 of Andrena chrysosceles. NCBI lineage: Eukaryota > Metazoa > Arthropoda > Insecta > Hymenoptera > Andrenidae > Andrena > Andrena chrysosceles. The sequence continues at coordinate 33,564,924 of OY979767.1, read as the reverse complement.
CGCACATTCAAAGTGAATTGGTACCTATAGTCTGAAGCGGAATTATATGTATAGTTTTAATACGATTGAACTCCCTGGCTGAAGTAGTTCAATCATGGCCGACGATTTTAATTCTCTGGCTGAAGTAATTCAATCATGGCCGACGATTGAATACCCATGATTTCAATCATGAGCGCTACGATTAAATATTGACTCGGGGTAAATCTTATTCATGAGTCTCGAATAAAATTTTCGTCTTTTAGACGAATTTAATTTTTTATTTGAAATAATTTTTTGCCCATCTCTGGGATCATCCGATGTAGAATAAAGAATGCAGTTTTTCTGAAACAGGTATAAATCCACGGCCGACCGCAGCGAATCGAGGTTGGCACCCCGCAGTCGAGGGTGAAATATTCATTGCAGCGTATTAAGAAATTCTTATCTTCATAATATCGATATGGAAGTGACGGCAATGGATTCCTGGCATTCTCCCGATTAAAATCATACCAAATGTCGTGCAAATCGGACTACTTTTACACAGCAATACAAATCACGAAAAGAACAGAGATATCTGCGATTACCGAGAACACATTACATGAGGTGTCAAAAAATCTGCACAGGCAGTTATTCTAATTCTAGTGTTAATGTGGGTGACGGGAAAGTGATTCCTTGCTTTTCGCACCCTCACCCTTACCTAGCCACAACCAATACTAATACCGTCGGCTGTGAAACACTCGACAGTTCTAGTGTAAAGTAAAGTTTTTTATCTCGCAAATCAAAGCCTTGACAACATATGTCAAGGTCATTGCAGTCGGAGAATCCTTCTCTAATGTAAACATTTACCCATACCTGTTTCAGAAGAAAATAATTATTTGTTCTTTACTTATCGTATTGATATGAAAATGATACCTTATGTTTTTCCGATGAAAATCATACCAAATTTCATGTAAATCGGACTATTCTTAACGAAATTAGCTTTAGGTTATGGAAATTAATAGGGCCCTTTACACGGACGTTCCTGCCCGCGTTCCCGGCGTGCGTTCCCGGCGTGCGTTCCGGCGTGCGTTCCGGCGCGCGGCACGCAAAAGTACGTAGACGCCGGAGCGACGCTCCTTTGTGCACGCCAGAAGGTTATACTCGCCACTATTTAGAGACAGCGAGTTCCGCCTCATATTTCTACGTCGACTCCATCCACATGTTTTTTCCACGATCCACCGCAGTGGTGTATTGCGTACTACCTGTTCGATGTATATCATCGATCTGCGAAACGATCGATGATATCCTATATACCTCGATATACCTGGCTTATAGAGGATATCATAAATGCTATTACTGTAGGGTACACTGAAACATCTGTTTTTACGAAGCTACATTTGGTTGACCTGGAGGTGCTATAAATTATGGAAATGGTTTATGACTCATTGTCAGTTAAGGTAAATGTACCAGTGCCCGGCCATGTCCCAGTACCTGAACAGCAATGCGAATTTTATTTATTTTTAAGCTGAATTTTTAATATAATTCAAAACAAAAAATAGCACCATAATGCATAAGTATTGAGCAATATTAATTAAATTCATTATTATAGAAAATTAAAAATCGTTAGATAGAAATAATTATTTTGTAACACACTTCGTACGCATAGCAGATTCCGAGAAATTTCTTTAGCTTCTGTCAAGACACTTCTGTCATTTACTAAGCAAAATATTGACAGCATTTCGTATTTGTATATTATAATAGTACATTATTATAATAGTAAATAGATTTAAATTTAGTTTAAGATAGTTAAATTTGCAAGAAAATTAATATTTTTTTAAACAAGACTAAGTTTATTTACTGGTACAAGAATTTCGTGAAAGTAAGTAATTTAGACATGCATTTTTAGGTTGTCCACTTACTGGGACGACATAATTCAAGTATTGGGACATACAGTTTTAGGTTGTCCGGTTACTGGGACATATGCATTTTTTCGTATTTTCATTAATAAACACGTCTATTATAATACATAACCTTTTTTTTGCAGTTTCCAATAGTATAATATTGTGTTATCTATCACATTCCAACAACATTTTTTTATTTCATGATGGTTTTACAAATTAAATTAGGAGACAAACTTTGCCGCTATTCCTTAAGCTCCTTAAGCTTATAACGACTGTAAAATTTTACAAGAGTACATTAAAAAAAAGGCCAAATGTTTCCCCGGCTGTTGTGAAGATCATAATTATTACTAGTGACGGCAATAATTACCATGCCATTGCTTGTTTGAATATAAAAACTAATATTAATAGAAAATAAATACACATAGGTATGCAAGTGATGTTATATGTAAGATACATGATGAAGAGGTGTAATGTGCAAGATGTTTCGAAGAAAGGGGTAGTCTTCTCATGGCGCGTGATGCAGGTCAAATTTTTCACCCACGCTCTTGCGTGGCGTGCCAGAATGCACCACACTCCTGCCCGCGCGCCAGAAAGCACCACGCTCCTGCTCGCGTTCCAACCTAGACTCCAGAAGAGTTTACGTAAGAGACAGAAAAGGTAGTTAGAAAAGGAAAACGGCACTTGAAACCAAGGGTCGGAGCGCGCTCCAGGATTTCCGATAGTGCAGAAATCCTGGAGCGCGTGCCGAGCCTGGCAGCCAAGACTCCAGAGGCAACGCCGTCGATAAGCCGTGCTTCGATGGGTTTCAAGGACTTCGACCCTCGTGACCAGGGGGGGCCGTAAAATGTTGCCCCTTAAGACGTGGCAAATGGAAAATTCTACATTTCGCACCGGATCTTGGCGAAAGTGACGTAGATCGTTTCCTTATGTTTTCCCGATGAAAATGGTCCAAAAACGACACAAATCGGATTGTAATTAAGGAATCTTCATAATAAATTGATTTCCATAACTTCGTTAAAAATAGTGGTTAATAATTTCTCATGGAATTTCCTTCATTATTTTCCGAATTAGGCCCGGTGCAGACGAGCGGTTTGCGGCAGTTTGCCGCCGCGTGAATGTAACGTTGTGTGCCAGCAGTACATATATGTATATGGAGAGATTTATAAAATATATGTATATTTTGCGACAGTATTGTCGTATTGACGCGGCGGCAAACTGCCGCATGCCGCTCGTCTGCACCGGGCCTTATAAGGAATCAATTGGCGTCGTTTTCGCAAAGATCTGATGAGAAATGCGGTTATAAATGAGTACTGACAACATATACATTTTTTGTCTATTGTTAAGCAAAAAGTTAATAATGCCAGGAGATGCCGCACCGTTCTTTTTTACAAATTGAAACTGAAGGTATGCATAATGAGGCGCCATTGCAGAATTTTGCACCTTTTTTATCATTTTTGCAAATATCAGCGTTTATGTACACACTGGCACGAGTATAGTTTCCGCTCAGTTCAGTCCTTACATATCCGCGAGTGATACTATTTGTTTTAATATTTTAGAAGCGATCCCTTTCAGTTAATATACAATTCTAGTGATAATTTTTTATTTTCCAATCCGTTATGTGCGCATAAATGCAGTTCTCCGCTTTGATTTACATGCTTATTCAACGCGCAATGTGCTTACGATCCGGCTGATTCGTCTATCGGCTTTGTGATAATATGTACACACAATTGGTCCCTCGAAACTATGTATAGTGGTGAAAGAAGACATCCGCTTGCTATAATGGGCATTATAGTGTAGCTATGTGTTGGTGAAGATACCGATTGAATCGTCGCTTCTACCGTTTTCACTCCTAATTTCGTCAATGTTCGCCCAGAATGTATTTCAAGGTTGAAGCCACTCTCGTCTGCATTATAAATTTCTTCAACTCCGACAGCTGGGATGTTAGACTTTATTTAATGCAGATGTGTTCTCCATGCAAGTATTGATAATTATGTAAAAATCCACGTGTAGGGGAAAGCGGGGTAATTCCAGCCAGCGGGTGATTCCGGCCTCTTCTATTTCTTTAAATATAAGAAAATTTAAGAAAAAATTGAAACCGACTTCAAAAGAATGAAATTGTACTAAAAAGTAAAAATTTTTTTTCCTTATTTAACCTATGACTCTTGTATTTTTAAGTCGACGCCAGATTTATACAGTGCAAATGCTGAGGCACCGACTTAAAAAATATGAGAGTCGTAGATTAAATAAGGAAAACAATTATTTTTTACTTTTTAGTGCAATTTTATGTTTTTAAAAAAATCACGTAACTTGACTCTGTAAAGCAGGGAAGATCAGGTGGGCGGTTCGAGGACACTAGCATCCATAGCGTTTTCTACGTGCGGCGTGGAAGAGGGTGCTCGAAGCCAATGAAGCGGCGGGCATGCAACGGATAGGGAAAACTCTAGTTGTGTGCTCTTAGGTCCTAAAGGTGAAGTTCCACGGCGCGTGGCTCGGCTCGTCCAGGATCGGCGAGTCGGCTTGGCCAGCGCGAGTCGACGAGCCACGCGCCGTGGAACTTCACCTTAAGGGTACGAGCCTACACGCACACTACTAAAGGTTTCCATATCCGTGGCATGCCCGCCGCTTCATAGGCTTCGAGCACCCTCTTCCACGCCGCACGTAGAAAACGCTATGGATGCTAGCGTCCTCGGACCGCCCACCTGATCTTCCCTACTGTAAAGGGTGGGCCCATGAGGACTGCATCAGTGCTGAAAAGGAAGATGATGCATTTGTATGTGATTATTGTTCATAAAATAATAAACAATCTGTATTAATCTATCCTTCTTTTACGATATTGTATTTATATTTGATTATTTTCCGTAATTTTCAAGTTATCTAATAAAATATTTTTGGCTTATATGTAAAATATATATTTTTGTTATATTTTATTTGCAATAGTTATACCTAAAATATATATTTATAGATTTTAACATAAATTAATACATTTTAAATCATAAATATAAAGATTTTGTACGTTTACACAGTCTTCGAGTGGGTGTTCCGTTTTACCCCACCATTTGAGCGAGGCGAAGATTTCAATACCCCCGGTAAATTTCATTTTCCGTCGTTCCCAAAGATTTTTCTTAACAATGACCATGATTTTCTTATAGTCTAAAGTCCACTGAAGACTCCTGCTGAAGTCTCGTGTCTTTTTCTCCTCCCGATTTTAAGTTATCACCCTCCAAAGTTAAGCGTTCCGTCATACCCCACCTTCCCCTACATATTCCGCAATAAATGCAAATTTATCTACATTTGTTCCACCTATCTCTGCACTCGCCTCCCACCTGTATAGCTGCTGCAAAGATTTAACCACGCGATAATTTTTCTGTACACTGGTAAGCGATCGACGTGCCTTTTTTCCACTTTTCCAAAACGTTACTGCTTTTCTCTTATAACTTAAGTCAACTTTTCCACCTTCATCATCAACAGTACATTCTGCAGGTTCAAAACTGTCTTCTTCTTCTTCTGCAGGCATAATGTACTCTACACCTTGTGCATCATGTGGTTCGGATGGATCGGCAAAATCGAGCACATAATCATGTTCAATTAATGGTAGGCAATGTATGTTTTGAAATTTTTTTATAATGTCACGAATTTCATTGTGCACTTCCATTTCTACCGAGTTCATAGGTGTCTGCGTTATACTCGCAATTTTAAACGTATTGGCTAACATCTTTATTACGTTAGCAACATTAATCAACTTCATTTTAAAGAAAAGCCTTGCAAACAATGATCACTAACTTTTTTCAATTGAATGGTAACGGGTTGTTGGCATAAATGTAACTGCCGTAAGCTGCATCCTCGGGAATATTTATATGAAACAAAAGACGCGAGTGCATAAACATGTTTGCAGAAAAGTGGATGTGGCATAAAAGTATTATCAGTTAAGGTCGGATTTCCTGGGACGGATCGACGTTTAAGTAGGCACTCACTTCATTTCTTACATATTTCATCATTTATTGATTATAATCTAAGATTACAGGTAATATATTGTATGATAAATACAATAATCATTTTTTTCTCGTCGCTCTTTTTAATAATGGGACTTGAAGAGTCCTTTCATGTTGATTTCTATATGTATATCGGGGCTTATTAATAAATTATTTAGAACATCTTGATTTGTCATTTTTCGGCTGCTCTTTTTGCATATAACACAGTACAATAAATTTTGACTTTTTTTCGGACTTGGAACATTGAATAGCAGTTTTTTACAGGTTTTCGTGCCCACTAATTGAGTAATGTTAAAATATAATAATAATAAGTAATATATGTTGGAAGTGAAGCACGCAGAGGTGTGCAACGTGCAAAATTATGAATGAAACGCGAGATAAATAAGAATGAATCATGCATGTAATCAGAGAGTGATTGGAATCGAATTTTGGGGAAACAAATAAAAAGGAAGTAAGCAAGTTCTAATAATGATTTTTTTGTGAAAATAGACACATTAGAATAGTGGAAATAAAGACATAATAATATTTTTTTCGCGCTTGAAGCATATTCAGCCTACTTTGCGGCGGTTGGTATGGGGGCCTCAAGACGGGGACGGACCACTCCCCACCCTTCTTTGCCACAGGCGTATCCACCGGGGGTTGTGGCCACGGAGTGGGGATGACAAGGGTGCCTTCTTCCAAACCACAGCAAACTCTGTTACGGCAGTTACCGTCGATCCGCCGTTCACTTACGAACAAGCGATTTGAAGCGTCCTTTTATTTGTTATTTCCAAGTATTACTTTGGTGTATTTTTTTGGTGCATCAGTGTTTTCTACTACTCTCAGGCAAGTTCCGTATTTATATATTTCTAAAACTACTCTTTTTTTTTTAAAGTACAGTTTTTACATATTTTTACTTCTTCCCCGTCGCAATAATGTCTGACAGATTTCCATTGAACAAATATTACATGCGTGCTAAAAGAGCATTGGATAAGTCCCTTCAGGAAGACGCCACGATATCACCAGCCACTAATTTCCAAATTTTACTTGATTTGTTTCAAACTAATGATTTTGCTTCACCTGGCACTGGTACTCTTCATTTAGATTCACGTTCTACAGGTTCATTTCACGCTCCGGCTACTAATATCCATCCTTCGCCTGGCAGTAGCTCCCAACTTTCTTTTAATACTTCCGAAAATAATGTTAATTGTAATTTAGATTCATATTCTACAAGCTCATTTCATGATCCGGCTATTGATATCCATTCTCCGTCTGGCAGTAGCTCCGAACTTACTTTGAATTTTTCTGAAAATAATGATAATTGTCAATCGCGTGTAGAAGAAAATCCTGCCAATAGTGATAATTTCTCTTCTCCTCTAGCCCAGTGGGCTTTGCAACATAACGTTCCTCATAGTACGCTTAACCATTTGCTTTCAATTTTGAAAGAATCGTATTCCCTTGATTTGCCATCTGACGCCAGAACACTTTTAAAAACAGAAAGATCAATCGTGACAAAATGTGTTGAGCCAGGACACTATTATCATTTTGGAGTAAAAAATAGTATTCTACAACTTGTAAAATCTTTTGGTGTATCTCACATTCAAAATAATACAATTTATATTAATATTAACGTTGACGGTTTACCAATTTCTAAGAGTTCCGGTAGCCAGGTGTACCCCATTTTATGCAATATTGCAGGGTTCAAAGATATAGCAATGATCGGCATATACCATGGGTATCAGAAACCCAAGGATGCCAATTCTTTTCTCCAAGATTTTGTCAACGAAACCATAGACCTTATTAACAATAGAATCGTCATTAATGGGCAACTGTTTATTATTAAAATCAAATCGTTTCTTTGTGATGTCCCTGCCAAATCTTTTATTAAATATACAAAAGGTCACACTGGATATTATTCTTGCAGTAAATGCCATATCAGAGGCAGTAGCGTAGCTAGTACAACTTGTTTTCCAGATTCAGATACAATTCCTTTAAGAACAGATACGGATTTTAGATTACAAATTGGAAGGAAGCACCATAAGGGCATATCGATTTTAGAAAATATTCCCGGCATTGACATGATTAACTCCTTTCCTTTAGATTATATGCATTTAATTTGTCTTGGCGTAGTTAAGAAAGTACTCCTGAAGCTGTGGTGTCGTGGCAAATCCCGCACAAAACTTTCACAACATACAATATCCGAGATATCTTTAAAATTATTAGCTTTGTACAACAGTATTCCAGTAGAATTCAATAGAAAACCTCAAAGTCTGGATGATTTAAAAAGATGGAAGGCAACAGAATTTCGTCAATTTTTGTTCTATACAGGACCTGTAGTTTTATTCCGCACCATACCTACGGATAGATATATAAACTTTCTCCATTTAGACATAGCATCTGTTATTTTATCTCATTCAAGATACTCTGCCCACATTGATCGCGCAGCTAACCTATTGCAAGAGTTTGTTACTAAATTTATAGAATTATATGGCCAACAATACGTGTCCCACAACATACACAATCTTTTACACATCACACAAGATGTAAAAAATCATGGCCCGCTTGACGACTTCAGTTGCTTTCCATTCGAAAACTTTTTACAGGGCATTTCGAAGTGCGTTAGGAAGGGTCACCAACCTTTACAGCAAATAGTGAAACGCCATTCAGAAAAATTGAATTCTTTACCAAAACAATTGCATTCTAACATAGAATATCCATTTTTTAAATCTCAACATTTTAAAGGTCCATTAATGGACACTGTTCGCGACTCTCATCAATTTAGAAGCATCGTATTTCAAGATTATACTTTAAAAATTAAAAGTCCTAATAACTGCTGTTGTCTTAACGACGGCAGCATTATTATTATATACAATTTAGTTTTATCAGATAATAAACAGAAAATAATTGGCAAACCATTTTCGACATTGACAGATTTTTATACAGATCCATTCAAATCATCAGAATTAGGAATATTCGTAGCAGATAATTTAGGTCCACTACAAATTTTTAATGTCACAGACATATCTTGCAAATGTGTAAAATTAGAAACAGAAGGTAAAATCATTATATTTCCATTAATGCATACGACTCTTCCGAAACACTAAGAAAATGCTCTTCATTCTTTTGTATTTTCCAACTTGTAGCAATACAAATCATCCAGGTTTTGGGGTTTTCGATCGTTTAAACATGGCTTAAAAGTAATCAAATCAATCACTTTTTGCACTCCTATGCATGCTATTTATCCCGACCCATCTTTATCCTTTCCTAATGGAAGGAACCCACCACCTTCTCGCGATTTCCATCGAGCAATGATGGCTCTGCTTTTTTTTCTACTAAAATTATAGTAGTCATGGAACACGGTTGGAGTGTGGTCCACTTCCTGAAGGACGGGAGGGTCGAGGCAGTTCCGTCGACATGGCTGGAAGCAGGGAGGTGTTATTGGCCACAGTATGAGCAAGACCGTATCGAAGCGGCAATACTAAGGTGCAAGACACCCGCAGTTACGTGGCCGCAGTATACTGTCAAAACATTGACAAATACCATTTTTGGTACATTGAAATTATTACAATAATCACTATTCATTATATTAAATAATGGTTGATTGTACACCGATTACTTACTAATGTATGATTGCAGATGATTATGCTATGGCCAAAGCAGAGGCGAAGAAAGCACAACGCTCCCTCGCTTTAGTGTTGGACCTGGAGAAGAAGAAAGAAAGAAAGGCTATTAAGAAGAAACTTTCGAGCAGGGATCAACCAATTATATCGCCACCTCCAAAGATGACGAAGACCAGTCCCTTATTAGGTGAGTAAATACAAAGGGAAAGTATACTATATAAAAATTGTTAGAGTTTGCCGTAATTATGATTGCAATAAAACTCTGTGGTTTAGATATTATACTTTTAATTGTGGAACAAACATATAGCTTTGAACACAACAGGATTACAGTACAACTCACAGAACGGAAATTCAACATAACATATATCCATACCGACTTAACTCTAGTGACAAAACATAAAGAAAATAAAAGTAGAACGAGATTACACATAGAAAAGGAACTATCGCTTATACAAAGAAACATTAACTTCAACAAAAATTATAATATCTAGAGATATTTACATAATTTTGTTCGTTATTGCGAATAAGCGATTAACTTTCATTTTCTAATTCTGTACATTTTCTGTAATGAAATGGTAAAACGCATCGATATGTTTTGTTGGTCTACTGATGACTACTCGACTTTTACTTATTCGTTTGACATAGATCTGACACGCAGGTCATGGGTCTAATAAGTGCTTTGTAAGCATTTGTACGCTCACATTCGTTTCTGCAAAGTTATGGTTGCACATGTTTCTACTCTGAAACTTGTTTACATTTATTATATTTACTTTCAACGCTAATACATCTCGAGTACCAATTTAATTTAAAGTAGCTTTCCACACGTTTCCGATTTAATTTTGGTCAATGCTGCAGTTAGTATTTAAATACTATCTCTTTGACAGAAATAATTCTTATCTTCAGATACTATTTCTGGGAGCCCCACGCCCGGGAGAACATCGCGCAGGAGCACCACGCACGGCACTACATCGCGCGGTAGCACCACGCACGGGAGAACATCGCGCGGGAGCCCCACGTTTAAAGGAAGGAGCACTGACGAGGGAGCCACTACACAGGAACCAACACGCTTACAGGGCAGGACACTCGACGGAAGTGGCACTACACCATCTGATCCGAGACACGGAAGAGGCCCTGGGCCTCAGAAGATACGTGATCATGGGATTCATGGATATCGAAGGAGCATTCAACATGACGCCGACTTCTGTGATTCAAAGAGCCATGGAACACTTCGGGGTGGAGGAACCGTTACAACGGTGGATCCACTGTATGCTGACGAGCAGACAACTGACCACTGAAAGAGGCTTCACGGTGGTGAGGGGGTTAGTAAACAGGGGATGCCCGCAGGGAGGAATCCTCTCACCTCTGTTGTGGTGCATGGCAGTGGACAGCCTGATCACGGAACTGGAAGCATGCGGCGTAAAGGCAATGGCTTATGCGGACGACATAACGTTCCTAGCCAAAAGTTACGAGCAGGAGCTAGGGTCAGCTAAAAAACTGACGGCTGCTGCTCTTAAAATAACAGAAAACTGGTGTGAGAAAAACGGCTTATCCGTGAACCCGGCCAAAATGGAGGCTACGGTATTTACAAGAGCCAGAAAACGCCCAACTGCGGACGACCTGAAGGATTTGAAATACCAAGGGCAAACACTGACGTTTGTCAAACAAGTCAAATATCTGGGCGTTACCATCACGGACACCTTGGACTGGAAGGTACACGTGAGAAATCAGATAAGCAAGGCCAAAAACAATCTGGCCCTGATGCACAGAGTGGTAGGCAGTCATTGGGGACTTAGCCCGAAAATAGTGCTCTGGATATACAAAGCGGTCATCCTCCCTCGCCTGACATACGGAGCCTTGGCTTGGTGGACGGCGGTGGAGGTGATAGAGATAAGGAAAGAGCTTGAATCTCTACAGGGAAGAGTATTAAGGCGAGCACTGGGGGCACTAGCCAGCACACCAGGCAGAGCGATGGAGGTGCTCACCGGTGTTGCGCCACTCGACCTAACGATTAAGGAAGTCGCCTTAAACACGGCTCAACGGCTGGAGAGCTGGAATCACTGGCTCAGAAGACCCAGGGACCTTGAGGAACGAGGCGCCAAATACCATCACAACACTATCACGATGCACGTGGGTGATCGCGGCACCAAAAGGCTGTTTGACATGACACAGGACCGTTGCGCAACGCAGCTGACGTTCGGCAACAAATATAAAGTAATGATTCCAGATAGAGCAGCTTGGAAAGGGGACTCGCCGCTGTATGACAAAAATAGGGAGCTCGTATTCTACACGAATGGCTCGAGGAAAAATGGCCTTACGGGAGCTGCATGGACGGGTGCTGTGGCGGGGGCGAGCTTCGCTGTACTGAAATTGGGCGAGTGGGCCACGGTATTTCAGAGCCAGGTCTATGCTATCATAGACTGCGCCTCGATGCTCATCGAAAAGGCAACAAACAGACAATCCGTAGTCATCTGCTCGGATAGCACAAGCACTGAATCGGTGCTGGTCGGAGAATGCAAGAATCGCCTCAACACACTAGCCGGTCTGGGCAATCGGGTGAATCTCATCTGGTGCTCAGGTCACAGCGGGATACCGGGCAACGAACGAGGTGACGAGCAGGCCAACTTGGGATCCAACGAGGACAGACAGGACTCGGATCCGCTAACGCCGTTAGCAGCAAGTACGTTCAAGACCAACGTAAGAGACTGGAAAGCCGAGGAATGGAAGAAGAAATGGCAAGATCCGGCCATTGGCTGCCGGCAATCAAAAGAATTCTTCGGCATGATCCCAACGTATAAAAAGAACGGGGACTTTATCAATTGCTCCCGCTCGAACACACGCAAGCTGACGGGTATTTTTACCGGGCATGCAAACCTCAACGGACACCTCCACACGATAGGAGCCACAGACACGTCCGCCTGCTCCTTCTGTCAACAGACGATCGAGACTAGTAAACACATTCTCTGCGAGTGCCCGGCACTGGCACAACGCAGACTGAAACACCTTGGAGAACCGACGCTCTTGGCGCATCAGGTCTTTGAAATCACCATCGCTCGGTTACTTAGTTTTCTGGAAGAGGTAAACCCATGGAAAGCCGCGTAAGGCCTACGGGGCGATACCTCGACCACCGCAATTAAATTCAAGCATGTTAATGAAAAGGAGAGTCCTGGATGTCACGTGGAAACCCTTGACCCAAGACCGCGAAAGCGAGAGGTCAAGGGGGACGAACCCGACCAAAAAATTTTTTCGCTGCGGGGTTTCAGCGATAACCCCGGAGGTGACCCACTGGGGGGAGCGAGGCAAGGGCTCCCCTGTCACAGATCTCATAGATCGCCAATGTTGAGCGATCCGCTCATACGATAGTATACCGATGCCAAGCACTTCTCCCTATCCCTACATCCATCCTCCTTACTTCACTCTCTCCTCCCAACGCGGTGAAAGGACGTCGACAGCTGGTAGGAACCGAGAGCCAGGGAGGAAAAAGCAACAAGAGGGAACAAGAGGAAGAATCATGTCTGTGCAAGTACAACACAGAACCTTACTCTGAGGAAATATGCAGCCTTGTCCTGCTGCGTAATGAATCACTCAGTGGTCTGCGTAACGAACATTGAATCTGGACAATCAGGAGTGGACGCAGCCAACCAACCAAGAAGTCTGTCTTAGAGGCTTTAAGCAGGTAAGGAACAAATTAATAAAATAACCAAAAATCCACAGGGGAATCACGCAGCTCCGCCCCGTCGTGGAGCGACTTCGCCCCTGTGAAGTGTGCAATGAACGCTTGGGCTTGGATTGTCGAGGGTGGAAGAAACCAACCAAGCAATGTGATATTGGATCCGCAGGCTCCACTCACGTTAACGACTCGCGGACTTTGGGTTCGGATTGTCGGGAGCGACCACAGCTGAAAGCCAAAGAGAAACCTGCTTCGTGGACTCCACCCAGGTAACCAAATAACTTAACGCAATTGTCAAGGTCTGTGAAGATAGCACCCCCAAATTCGAATTTTTGGAAAAATGAAACGGCATTCGTTTGTCCATCGTTTGCCCACGTTTGCCCATAAAAAATTTTCGTTTGCCCACCCTTCGAAAAAAAATTATGGCCAAAAAAAAATTTTCATCAGCACCCCCATGAATTTTTTTTTATAATTTAACGGTGGGGCATGATTGTCTATCGCTTGCCCACGTTTGCCTATCCAAAATTTTTTTTTCCCACCCACCAAAAAAAAGTTATGAACAAATTAAAAAATTTGTCTACATCACCCCCCATGTTATCAAAATCGATTGTTTAACGGTGCCGTCCTTTAGTTTAGATGTCAAAGAGATTTGCCCATCCATTTATTTCGTTTGCCCACCCTCTAGAACCGAATTATTAATAAAAATAGCCAAGGAGCGCGACACCCGTTGAAGCGACCAAGTAAAAGTTCGATTTTTTATTAATTAAGCAACGAAATCGATTGTTTAACGGTGCCGTCCTTTAGTTTAGATGTCAAAGAGATTTGCCCATCCATTTATTTCGTTTGCCCACCCTCCAGAACCGAATTATTAATAAAAATAGCCAAGGAGCGCGACACCCGTTGAAGCGACCAAGTACAAGTTCGATTTTTTATTCATTAAACGACGAAATCGATTGTTTAACGGTGCCGTCTTTTAGTTTAGATGTCAAAGAGATTTGCCCATCCATTTATTTCTTTTGCCCACCCTGCAGAACCGAAGTATTAATAAAAATAGCCAAGAAGCGCGACACCCGTTGAAGCGACCAAGTAAAAGTTCGATTTTTTATTAATTGAGCAACGAAATCGATTGTTTAACGGTGCCGTCCTTTATTTTAGATGTCAAAGAGATGTGCCCATCCATTTATTTCGTTTGCCCACCCTGCAGAACCGAATTATTAATAAAAATAGCCAAGGAGCGCGACACCCGTTGAAGCGACCAGATAAAAGTTCGATTTTTTATTAATTAAACGACGAAATCGACTGTTTAACGGCGCCGTTCTTTAGTTTAGATGTCAAAGAGATTTACGCATCCATTTATTTCGTTTGCCCACCCTGCAGAACCGAATTATTAATAAAAATAGCCAAGGACCACGACACCCGTTGAAGCGACCAGATAAAAGTTCGATTTTTTATTAATTAAACGACGAAATCGATTGTTTAACGGTGCCGTCCTTTAGTTTAGATGTCAAAGAGATTTGCCCATCCATTTATTTCGTTTGCCCACCCTCCAGAACCGAATTATTAATAAAAATAGCCAAGGAGCGCGACACCCGTTGAAGCGACCAAGTACAAGTTCGTTTTTTTATTAATTAAACGACGAAATCGATTGTTTAACGGTGCCGTCCTTTAGTTTAGATGTCAAAGAGATTTGCCCATCCATTTATTTCGTTTGCCCACCCTCTAGAACCGAATTATTAATAAAAATAGCCAAGGAGCGCGACACCCGTTGAAGCGACCAAGTAAAAGTTCAATTTTTTATTAATTAAGCAACGAAATCGATTGTTTAACGGTGCCGTCCTTTAGTTTAGATGTCAAAGAGATTTGCCCATCCATTTATTTCGTTTGCCCACCCTCCAGAACCGAATTATTAATAAAAATAGCAAAGGAGTGCGACACCCGTTGAAGCGACCAAGTACAAGTTCGATTTTTTATTCATTAAACGACGAAATCGATTGTTTAACGGTGCCGTCCTTTAGTTTAGATGTCAAAGAGATTTGCCCATCCATTTATTTCTTTTGCCCACCCTGCAGAACCGAAGTATTAATAAAAATAGCCAAGGAGCGCGACACCCGTTGAAGCGACCAAGTAAAAGTTCGATTTTTTATTAATTGAGCAACGAAATCGATTGTTTAACGGTGCCGTCCTTTAGTTTAGATGTCAAAGAGATGTGCCCATCCATTTATTTCGTTTGCCCACCCTCCAGAACCGAATTATTAATAAAAATAGCCAAGGAGTGCGACACCCGTTGAAGCGACCAAGTAAAAGTTCAATTTTTTATTAATTAAGCAACGAAATCGATTGTTTAACGGTGCCGTCCTTTAGTTTAGATGTCAAAGAGATTTGCCCATCCATTTATTTCGTTTGCCCACCCTCCAGAACCGAATTATTAATAAAAATAGCCAAGGAGTGCGACACCCGTTGAAGCGACCAAGTACAAGTTCGATTTTTTATTCATTAAACGACGAAATCGATTGTTTAACGGTGCCGTCCTTTAGTTTAGATGTCAAAGAGATTTGCCCATCCATTTATTTCGTTTGCCCACCCTCCAGAACCGAATTATTAATAAAAATAGCCAAGGAGTGCGACACCCGTTGAAGCGACCAAGTACAAGTTCGATTTTTTATTCATTAAACGACGAAATCGATTGTTTAACGGTGCCGTCCTTTAGTTTAGATGTCAAAGAGATTTACGCATCCATTTATTTCGTTTGCCCACCCTGCAGAACCGAATTATTAATAAAAATAGCCAAGGACCACGACACCCGTTGAAGCGACCAGATAAAAGTTCGATTTTTTATTAATTAAACGACGAAATCGATTGTTTAACGGTGCCGTCCTTTAGTTTAGATGTCAAAGAGATTTGCCCATCCATTTATTTCGTTTGCCCACCCTCCAGAACCGAATTATTAATAAAAATAGCCAAGGAGCGCGACACCCGTTGAAGCGACCAAGTACAAGTTCGTTTTTTTATTAATTAAACGACGAAATCGATTGTTTAACGGTGCCGTCCTTTAGTTTAGATGTCAAAGAGATTTGCCCATCCATTTATTTCGTTTGCCCACCCTCTAGAACCGAATTATTAATAAAAATAGCCAAGGAGCGCGACACCCGTTGAAGCGACCAAGTAAAAGTTCAATTTTTTATTAATTAAGCAACGAAATCGATTGTTTAACGGTGCCGTCCTTTAGTTTAGATGTCAAAGAGATTTGCCCATCCATTTATTTCGTTTGCCCACCCTCCAGAACCGAATTATTAATAAAAATAGCAAAGGAGTGCGACACCCGTTGAAGCGACCAAGTACAAGTTCGATTTTTTATTCATTAAACGACGAAATCGATTGTTTAACGGTGCCGTCCTTTAGTTTAGATGTCAAAGAGATTTGCCCATCCATTTATTTCTTTTGCCCACCCTGCAGAACCGAAGTATTAATAAAAATAGCCAAGGAGCGCGACACCCGTTGAAGCGACCAAGTAAAAGTTCGATTTTTTATTAATTGAGCAACGAAATCGATTGTTTAACGGTGCCGTCCTTTAGTTTAGATGTCAAAGAGATGTGCCCATCCATTTATTTCGTTTGCCCACCCTCCAGAACCGAATTATTAATAAAAATAGCCAAGGAGTGCGACACCCGTTGAAGCGACCAAGTAAAAGTTCAATTTTTTATTAATTAAGCAACGAAATCGATTGTTTAACGGTGCCGTCCTTTAGTTTAGATGTCAAAGAGATTTGCCCATCCATTTATTTCGTTTGCCCACCCTCCAGAACCGAATTATTAATAAAAATAGCCAAGGAGTGCGACACCCGTTGAAGCGACCAAGTACAAGTTCGATTTTTTATTCATTAAACGACGAAATCGATTGTTTAACGGTGCCGTCCTTTAGTTTAGATGTCAAAGAGATTTGCCCATCCATTTATTTCGTTTGCCCACCCTCCAGAACCGAATTATTAATAAAAATAGCCAAGGAGTGCGACACCCGTTGAAGCGACCAAGTACAAGTTCGATTTTTTATTCATTAAACGACGAAATCGATTGTTTAACGGTGCCGTCCTTTAGTTTAGATGTCAAAGAGATTTGCCCATCCATTTATTTCTTTTGCCCACCCTGCAGAACCGAAGTATTAATAAAAATAGCCAAGAAGCGCGACACCCGTTGAAGCGACCAAGTAAAAGTTCGATTTTTTATTAATTGAGCAACGAAATCGATTGTTTAACGGTGCCGTCCTTTATTTTAGATGTCAAAGAGATGTGCCCATCCATTTATTTCGTTTGCCCACCCTGCAGAACCGAATTATTAATAAAAATAGCCAAGGAGCGCGACACCCGTTGAAGCGACCAGATAAAAGTTCGATTTTTTATTAATTAAACGACGAAATCGACTGTTTAACGGCGCCGTTCTTTAGTTTAGATGTCAAAGAGATTTACGCATCCATTTATTTCTTTTGCCCACCCTGCAGAACCGAAGTATTAATAAAAATAGCCAAGGAGCGCGACACCCGTTGAAGCGACCAAGTAAAAGTTCGATTTTTTATTAATTGAGCAACGAAATCGATTGTTTAACGGTGCCGTCCTTTAGTTTAGATGTCAAAGAGATGTGCCCATCCATTTATTTCGTTTGCCCACCCTCCAGAACCGAATTATTAATAAAAATAGCCAAGGAGTGCGACACCCGTTGAAGCGACCAAGTAAAAGTTCAATTTTTTATTAATTAAGCAACGAAATCGATTGTTTAACGGTGCCGTCCTTTAGTTTAGATGTCAAAGAGATTTGCCCATCCATTTATTTCGTTTGCCCACCCTCCAGAACCGAATTATTAATAAAAATAGCCAAGGAGTGCGACACCCGTTGAAGCGACCAAGTACAAGTTCGATTTTTTATTCATTAAACGACGAAATCGATTGTTTAACGGTGCCGTCCTTTAGTTTAGATGTCAAAGAGATTTGCCCATCCATTTATTTCTTTTGCCCACCCTGCAGAACCGAAGTATTAATAAAAATAGCCAAGAAGCGCGACACCCGTTGAAGCGACCAAGTAAAAGTTCGATTTTTTATTAATTGAGCAACGAAATCGATTGTTTAACGGTGCCGTCCTTTAGTTTAGATGTCAAAGAGATGTGCCCATCCATTTATTTCGTTTGCCCACCCTGCAGAACCGAATTATTAATAAAAATAGCCAAGGAGCGCGACACCCGTTGAAGCGACCAGATAAAAGTTCGATTTTTTATTAATTAAACGACGAAATCGACTGTTTAACGGCGCCGTTCTTTAGTTTAGATGTCAAAGAGATTTACGCATCCATTTATTTCGTTTGCCCACCCTGCAGAATCGAATTATTAATAAAAATAGCCAAGGAGCGCGACACCCGTTGAAGCGACCAGATAAAAGTTCGATTTTTTATTAATTAAACGACGAAATCGACTGTTTAACGGCGCCGTTCTTTAGTTTAGATGTCAAAGAGATTTACGCATCCATTTATTTCGTTTGCCCACCCTGCAGAACCGAATTATTAATAAAAATAGCCAAGGACCGCGACACCCGTTGAAGCGACCAGATAAAAGTTCGATTTTTTATTAATTAAACGACGAAATCGATTGTTTAACGGTGCCGTCCTTTAGTTTAGATGTCAAAGAGATTTGCCCATCCATTTATTTCGTTTGCCCACCCTCCAGAACCGAATTATTAATAAAAATAGCCAAGGAGCGCGACACCCGTTGAAGCGACCAAGTACAAGTTCGTTTTTTTATTAATTAAACGAAGAAATCGATTGTTTAACGGTGCCGTCCTTTAGTTTAGATGTCAAAGAGATTTGCCCATCCATTTATTTCGTTTGCCCACCCTCCAGAACCGAATTATTAATAAAAATAGCCAAGGAGTGCGACACCCGTTGAAGCGACCAAGTACAAGTTCGATTTTTTATTCATTAAACGACGAAATCGATTGTTTAACGGTGCCGTCCTTTAGTTTAGATGTCAAAGAGATTTGCCCATCCATTTATTTCGTTTGCCCACCCTCCAGAACCGAATTATTAATAAAAATAGCCAAGGAGCGCGACACCCGTTAAAGCGACCAAGTACAAGTTCGTTTTTTTATTAATTAAACGACGAAATCGATTGTTTAACGGTGCCGTCCTTTAGTTTAGATGTCAAAGAGATTTGCCCATCCATTTATTTCGTTTGCCCACCCTCTAGAACCGAATTATTAATAAAAATAGCCAAGGAGCGCGACACCCGTTGAAGCGACCAAGTAAAAGTTCAATTTTTTATTAATTAAGCAACGAAATCGATTGTTTAACGGTGCCGTCCTTTAGTTTAGATGTCAAAGAGATTTGCCCTTCCATTTATTTCGTTTGCCCACCCTCCAGAACCGAATTATTAATAAAAATAGCCAAGGAGTGCGACACCCGTTGAAGCGACCAAGTACAAGTTCGATTTTTTATTAATTAAACGACGAAATCGATTGTTTAACGGTGCCGTCCTTTAGTTTAGATGTCAAAGGGATTTGCCCATCCATTTATTTCGTTTGCCCACCCTGCAGAACCGAATTATTAATAAAAATAACCAAGGAGCGCGACACCCGTTGAAGCGACCAAGTACAAGTTCGTTTTTTTATTAATTAAACGATGAAATCGATTGTTTAACGGTGCCGTCCTTTAGTTTAGATGGCAAAGAGATTTGCCCATCCATTTATTTCGTTTGCCCACCCTCCAGAACCGAATTATTAATAAAAATAGCCAAGGAGCGCGACAACCGTTGAAGCGACCAAGTAAAAGTTCGATTTTTTATTAACTAAGCGAGGAAATCGATTGTTTAACGGTGCAGTCCTTTAGCTTAGGTGTCGAAGAGATTTGCCCACCCAATAATTTCGTTTGCCCACCCTCCAGAATCGAATTAAAAAATAAAATCCGCGAAAAGAAGGGTCCTACAGGACGCGATCACGTTAAAGTTCGATTTTTTTCGAAAATATTATGAAAATCGTTCTTTCAACGATGCATTCCGTTAGTATAGACGTAAAAGAGATTTGCCCACCCAATAATTTCGTTTGCCCACCCTCCAGAATCGAATTAAAAAATAAAATCCGCGGAGAAAGGGTACTGGAGGACGCGATCACGTTAAAGTTCGATTTTTTTCGAAAATATTATGAAAATCGTTCTTTCAGCGATGCAGTCCATTAGTATAGATGTAGAAGAGATTTGCCCACCCAATAATTTCGTTTGCCCACCCTCCAGAATCGAAATAGAAAATAAAATCCGCGAAAACAAGATTCCTACAGGACGCGATGCCGTTAAAGTTCGATTTTTTCGAAAATATTATCAAAATCGTTCTTTCAACGATGCAGTCCGTTAGTCTAGATGTAGAAGAGATTGGCCCACCCTCCAGAATCGAATTAAAAAATAAAATCTGCGGAAAGAAGGGTCCCAGAGAACGCGATCACGTTAAAGTTCGATTTTTTTCGAATATACATATTATCAAAATCGATGATTCCTACCGTGAATGTTTAAGGTGTTTTATCCAAAAATTTTGCACACACTTCTTCCCGGCACTTTATTCGAACGACACTTCAATTTGTAGCTCTCATCGAATACTTCACACTGTTCACACATCTGCAGCATGTGCAGAATAACACCAGTTTCTATCAATGATTTCCTAGGCATTTTTCACTAATCACCACATTGAAATCGCAGAACGGGAAATAATAGAATCTTCTCGCAGTTACTTCACTAGCCGTAACTGAGCGCACGATCTTGCAATAGCTGTGTCCGAACTCTGAAGACTGACTGACTTTCTTGCGGCGTTGGAAAGAATTGGAGAGTATCGGAGACATCTGTTTACGTTTCAGCAGTGGCTCTTGGCGCCGCGGCCCTTTAGGGTGTCAGCGTTGTGTGGCGTCAGCGGAAGGAAATAACTACGCATTCATAAACATTTCTGAGAAGTTATCACCAAATACACTAAACTGTGACGTTAAAAACAATCGGTGGAATTTGCTAACAAATTTGAAAAATATTTTAAAATTTCGGTGGAAGAGGAAGAAAAATAAATATTGAATAACATTAATGTTTCTAATAAAAGTAATACTAGTATTTGAGAATTCTAGCCTTACAATAATCAAAATAAAATAAATAATATACTGCTATAAGATAATTCGTCGCTGAGCTGAGAAGGCGGGTCGAGGCATCGTGGGTCTGGGTACGCTGACAGGGCTACAGCGACCACCTCGAAACACCGACGTCTTCACCGGTTATCTACTGGTTTCAATAAACAATTGAGCCCGTGACTTCGAAGATGGGCAGACATCACTGATTCTCTAGAACGAACGGACGCTTGGAGACTTCATTTCCTGCACAGGATATACTGCAACTTTTACCAGTATTAGTCTAGATTTTCATTCACCTGCCAGTATATCGTACACTGCCACAATTATATTTTAATATTACATTATCTGAGGGTCAATGGATTAATATTGATCAGAGACAATGACCACCTTTATGTGGAATTTTAATCAAAATCTTTGCCCACTTTTAAAAAAAAACTTGGAGAATGAATGCTTTACATTAATTACTCATTACATTTTGAAAGAAATTTGACGTTCCACGACGAAATGTTTTTTATTGTCTAACCTGTCTACCCAACAGCCTCGCGAGGAATCCTCGCAAAGTCGATACGCACCTTAAAACAGAACATACCCCCCATTAAAATTTATGACCAAAATTGAAAATTTGATATCAGCGCTCTGGAGATTAAACCAAATAAATGTAAAAGGAGCGGTTATAAAAGAAAATTCCAAGTTCGTAGTATCTACTATTACTGCAATATATTATTTTTGCATAATTTTATACATACGTGTATACTGAAGAATTGCGCAACAAAATTAAAAAAATTTTGTTTAAAATGTTGGCTTGTGTCTTATTATTAAAATCTATTACAAAAATTTTCTTAAATGTTCTTTACACGGTTGCTATTGCCCACTTGAAACCAGTGGATGAAAGCCGGACCTCGGTAGGAAAAGGTTGCGGGCGGAGACAAATCGACTTTCCCCAAACGTGCATTTGGCAACACTCAAGGTCAAGTCCTTTCTAACATAGACGAAAATTCGGGCCTAACTCTGAGTTGTAAACATCTGCAACGCAGACGACCGGATTAGACCTCAAGCATTGCCTGTCGTAATATATTGTACAGTCCTGTCCCTGTTACAGGGTGTACAAAAATATTAAAAAATGGTCGAGTTATTTGTTGTCCCGGGAAGCTCGTCCGCGTGAGCGGTGTACCAAATATCTCCAAAACTAATTGTCCGATTTATTTCAAACCTTGTACACATATTCTTAATAGTATTATCTAAAACTTTGGCCGATTTATATTTCATCATTAAAAGGATTTTAAAAATATATTTGTGTAGCATGCAGAAAAAGGCGGATGAGAGACGCTGACCAACGAGACGTTTCGCGAACACGCTTGTAGGCCGCCCGAGGGGAAAGGCGTGCGGGCGCGGAACCGCGACTCGCGAGGCGCGCGCTTAACGACGCATTTGTTGATTTCGGCGGCCGCGGATAGCAACGATCGGGTATAAATTAGAGGCCCGCAAAGGCATTTTTCTTCTTCGCTGCTTCGAGAGAGAGGACGAGGTACACACACGGCCGCTCTCGAACAGCTTAGAGACTCCGGCAGGAGAGTTCGGCGATAATACCTGGACGCCTGCTGGAGGGACTAGAGTCTGTTCCTGGACGCTCGACCGGTATGGAGAGTACGGCGATAATACCTGGACGCCTACTGGTCGAGAGAGTACAGAGCATGACATTAGAAAAGAGAGGAGAGTACGGGAGAATATGCCTGAACGCCCGTTCGATGTGGAGAGTTCGGCCACAATACCTGGACGCCAATCGAACGGGAGAGTACAGAAGGAACTCCTGGACGCCTCGTTAGAATAGAGAGGAGAGTACGGGAGAATATTCCTGGACGCCCGTTCGGTATGGAGAGTACAGCGATAATATCTGGACGCCAACCGAACGGGAGAGTACAGAGTAACTCCTGGACGCCTCAGTAGAGTAGAACCGTTAGAGTACCAAGTCCCTTTCTTAAATACCCTATCGTTGAGAGAGGAGAGTACGGGAGATTAATCCTGGACGCCTGTTCGATATGGAGAGTTCGGCGACAATACCTGGACGCCAATCGAACAGGAGAGTACAGAGTAACTGCTGGACGCCTCATTAGACTAAAATCATGTGCCATATGCACCTCGCCCATTAGAAACAATCAAAATTGTATAAATTCAGCGAGACGCAATGTCTGATTTTATGAAATTTGTAGCCCCTTTCTATCAACCAAACCATGTATTCCTACCTAATCCAAATAAACCTTGTCTGTCCAGAAATTATCCATATCTCCATTTCCTTGCGAAACCCTAAAGGCTACATTTGTAATTTTACATATTCTGGGTATTTTTCATATTTATTTACAAATTAGCTCGAGTAATTGTTAGAAGTTGCTGAACCGCGAGGCGTATTAATGTTGGGTGATACTTTTTAATTGCTAAGCTGATGGCACCTTTCTTACATCTGGCATATTGAAGTAAAAACTGAGGGGGCTGCCTGGGGTTACCGTCCCTAGTCCCCAAAAATTAATTAGGTTGATCGGTCAGAGTTTGTAGCCAGGGTTGCGATTTATGACCGTATTCCCCCGCGAGTCGGCGAACCGGCAGAGCAATATACGGATTAGCTGAGGTCGAAGAGTGACTAAAATTCTTAAAGACCGTATCACGTTCTAGATTGCTGCTAGAATTTACGTATCGCTCTGAACCCGTTTTTGTCACTATGCACAGTGGCCCCCAAACCCAAGAAATGCTGGAAAAATTCAACATGCCATGTCCGATTATTGCGGCTAGTACTTCGAACCACCTAGTTGTGCTTTTCCTGTTGGCACGAACAGGATAGACAATAAAAAAACTTTTCGTCGATACTCGTGGACGAATAGTGGAACGTCAAATTTCTTTCAAAATGTAATGAGTAATTAATATAAATCTTTCTTCTCTAAGCTTTTTTTAAAAGTGGGCAAAGATTTTGATCAAAATTCCACATAAAGGTTGTCATTGTCTCTGATCAATATTAATCCATTGCTCGTCAGATAATGTAATATTAAAATATAATTGCGGCAGTATATTATTTATTTTATTTTGATTATTGTAAGGCTAGAATTCTCAAATACTAGTATTACTTTTATTAGAAACATTAACCCTACTAGCATTTCTGCATGGCCAACGGTAGTCAACAGTTGGGAATTAGTTGGGATATAGTTAGTGTTTTTACCTACAAATTCCCAACATGGAGCCTACGGCAAAAAAGTTGCGACACTGTACCAACGAATATTCAATGTTGGGCCTACAATTATTATGATTGGTTAATTAAGAAAAAATTTACAACAATGATTAAATGTCGTCTTATAAACATCAGAAAATTTGCTACACCCAAAAACCTGTTATTATATTCCAAGTTGTGATTTTTCTTTTCTTATTTATAAATATGTAGTGACGTCGTCTGACTTGAGACGAATGTGAAATTTTAAGGAATGACTCTAAAAGTCGAATGATGATATTTTGTAGAATATTTCGCGTCACTGCACAGTTTTTATAAACAATTAATTCTAGTTATGTAACTAGAAATTAGAAGTGTTTACAAGAAAATGTGTTGGGTAAGTGCGAATAGTGGTTGCTTCGCAAGCGAAAAGTTAGGGTTCGATTCTCCTTACCCACGATTCTTTTCCTAAACCAGGCCTGAAAAAAACGTGCTTACAACGTCTTTTGAAGTTCTTTAAGATGCCTTCTGGACATTTTTAAGACGTCTTTTGGAAAGAATATAAATAATTCGGCAATAGTAGGGAAGCCTACCTTGGCCATCTGTTGTTGGCCCAACCTGAAAAAAGTGCCAAATCTAACTGTTGGCCAACTAATATTATGTGTGTGGACCAACTGCATGCCAACAACAAATGCTACTAGGGAATGCTATTCAATATTTATTTTTCTTCCTCTTCCACCGAAATTTTAAAATATTTTTCAAATTTGTTAGCAAATTCCACCGATTGTTTTTAACGTCACAGTTTAGTGTATTTGGTGATAACTTCTCAGAAATGTTTATGAATGCGTAGTTATTTCCTTCCGCTGACGCCACACAACGCTGACACCCTAAAGGGCCGCGGCGCCAAGAGCCACTGCCGAAACGTAAACAGATGTCTCCGATACTCTCCAATTCTTTCCAACGCCGCAAGAAAGTCAGTCAGTCTTCAGAGTTCGAACACAGCTATTGCAAGATCGTGCGTTCAGTTACGGCTAGTGAAGTAACTGCGAGAAGATTCTATTATTTCCCGTTCTGCGATTTCAATGTGGTGATTAGTGAAAAATGCCTAGGAAATCATTGATAGAAACTGGTGTTATTCTGCACATGCTGCAGATGTGTGAACAGTGTGAAGTATTCGATGAGAGCTACAAATTGAAGTGTCGTTCGAATAAAGTGCCGGGAAGAAGTGTGTGCAAAATTTTTGGATAAAACACCTTAAACATTCACGGTAGGAATCATCGATTTTGATAATATGTAACTTTAACGTGATCGCGTTCTCTGGGACCCTTCTTTCCGCAGATTTAATTTTTTAATTCGATTCTGGAGGGTGGGCAAATCTCTTCTACATCTAGACTAACGGACTGCATCGTTGAAAGAACGATTTTCATAATATTTTCGAAAAAATCAAACTTTAACGTGATCGCGTTCTCCAGTACACTTTCTCCGCGGATTTTATTTTTTAATTAGATTCTGGTGGGTGGGCGAACGAAATAATTGGGTGGGCAAATCTCTTCTACATCTAGACTAACGGAATGCACCGTTGAAAGACCGATTTTGATAATATTTTCGAAAAAATCGAACTTTAACGGCATCGCGTCCTGTAGGAACCTTCTCTTCGCGGATTTTATTTTTTAATTCGATTCTGGAGGGTGGGCAAACGAAATTATTGGGTGGGCAAATCTCTTCGACACCTAAGCTAAAGGACTGCACCGTTAAACAATCGATTTCCTCGCTTAGTTAATAAAAAATCGAACTTTTACTTGGTCGCTTCAACGGGTGTCGCGCTCCTTGGCTATTTTTATTAATAATTCGGTTCTGCAGGGTGGGCAAACGAAATAAATGGATGGGCAAATCTCTTTGACATCTAAACTAAAGGACGGCACCGTTAAACAATCGATTTCGTTGTTTAATTAATGTTTGGGATTGGCCCAAACGGCCACGGGCCAAGCCGGCGTCGGATGCGTCACCAATTCCGCGCGCTATTCGAACAAGCCAACGCGACCAAATCACGGTACACACGGCCGCGGTGATGAGATCGGCCGAGACATCTGTTGACGCGCACCTCACCTAATTAGGCAGCTGTCCTACTTCATCGCGCGAGATGCTTTGTTTCGCCGGCGGGGCTTTGTCCACCTCAGGACGAACAGCTGTTAGGTGGGGTGTCGACGTCACAGAATTCGGCGAAGCGGCTAGACCCATCTCCGCGATCACTCTCTCTTCCGAGAACTGTTGACGCGATCCTTATTCGTTAGAACATTTCTCATGCTTTCCTCTCTACTGGAACTTTCCAGACCGCTAAAACTTGAGCTGCTCGGTTCATCAACTACCTCGCGTACTTGCGCGTTGTCTTAGATTAAGTGCGTGTTAATTGTGACTAAAATAATCGAACATAGCTGTAAATACTTGTGTAATTGTGGTGTAAATACAAAGTGACCGTGACCTTACATTTGAAATATAACGTCTATTCTTAAATCTAGCTTATAACCCTATCTTATCCTAGCACTTATTTTAACGCAGTCGAAGCTTCGACGTCTAGTGCTAAACAATTAATAAAAAACCGAACTTGTACTTGGTCGCTTCAACGGGTGACGTGCTTCTTGTCTATTTTTATTAATAATTCGGTTCTGGAGGGTGGGCAAACGAAATAAATGGATGGGCAAATCTCTTTGACATCTAAGCTAAAAGACGGCACCGTTAAACAATCGATTTTGATAACATGGAGGGTGATGTAGACAAATTTTTTAATTTGTTCATAACTTTTTTTTGGTGGGTGGGAAAACAAAAATTTTGGATGGGCAAACGTGGGCAAACGATGGACAAACGAATGCCGTTTCGTTTTTCCAAAAATTCGAATTTGGGGGTGCTATCTTCACAGACCTCAATTGTCAGTATTCGCAGAACAAACCTGCGCGTCGACAGAGGGACAAGTGCAGCTTCGCTGCGCCGCACAGTGGTTCGAGTATACTACATGCTAGCTGGACAAAATTATTTTTTCGCGGGTTTGGGTTTATATGGGGTTCAAGAAAACAAACCTGATTCGTATTACAGTTTATTATTTCAATAAAAATATCAATAAAATAAAAATATGACTAATTCAATAAAGGAAAAATAACAAACCAACAGTATTGTACTTTAAATATAATTAACAGTTATAACATTATGTCTATTCCCGTAATTTCTGAGTTTCTAAGTTTAAAACCTGCTTTTTGAAATAAGTTTTCCCTGCATCGCTATTAAAATAGTGTTTTACTATATGTTCCACGTCGATCCACGCGACAAGGGTTGAATCTACGGAAAGTAGAGACTTTCTAGTTTATTTTAATCAAACAATCGATCTGCAAAAATTTGCAAAACCATATTTTTCTAATTGTTTTCGAGCGCGACGCTCGGTAGCACCACTCAGTGGATTAAAATAGTGTTTTACTATATGTTCCACGTCGATCCAGGCGACAAGGGTTGAATGTACGGAAAGTAGAGACTTTCTAGTTTATTTTAATCGATCGATCTGCAAAAATTTGCAAAACTATGCCGAGCGTCGCGCTCGAAAACAATTAGAAAAATATAGTTTTGCAAATTTTGGCAGATCGATCGATTGATTAAAATAAACTAGAAAGTCTCTACTTTCCGTACATTCAACCCTTGTCGCGTGGATCGACGTGGAACATATAGTAAAACACTATTTTAATAGCGATGCAGGGAAAACTTATTTCAAAAAGCAGGTTTTAAACTTAGAAACTCAGAAATTACAGGAATAGACATAATGTTATAACTGTTAATTATATTTAAAGTACAATACTGTCGTTTTGTTCTTTTCCCTTAATTGAATTAGTCATATTTTTATTTTATTGATATTTTTATTGAAATAATAAACTGTAATACGAATCAGGTTTGTTTTCAAGCAATTTGAACCCCATATAAACCCAAACCCGCGAAAAAATAATTTTGTCCAACTAGTATGTAGTATACTCGAACCACTGTGCGCCGCTTCGCGACTCCGCTGCTATCAAAGAGGAGATATAATAAGAGGCGTCACTCGACAAGGACAGAAATAACCTAGGGAAATCACTAGACAACCAATTTAAATGCCCATTCGGTAATGATCGGTAAACTTCGGCAGTGATCAGTCAACTTTGGCAATAATCAGCCAATTGCTTTAAGGTACATTTAGTCGATTTGAATATTCCGCTCGAATAGACAACCAATTTAAATGCCAAGGTCAAGTAAGGACTTCAAAGGTTCCGCCCGGAGTGGCGCCTCGTATTATATCTCCTCTTTGTCTATATCCCAGACAGAAAAAAGTTGGTCACGAAAAATGTTCCGTCTAGCGGGATGTTCGCCAAATGGAATAACTTGGACTTTGTCGTCGCCATCTTGAATATTCGTCTCATAATACATGTTACGATTGTGACGCGCAGTGCATCCTGTTCAGTTCCATTCTAGTCAAGCAGGCAAACAAAAATGATGACAGTGAACGAGAAAAAACAAAAGAAAAAAGAAAAGTTCAAAATTAGAGCGGTATTCACAGTCGCGTCTTGAGATCAAGACCATCTCAAGCATTTGCTTAAGATGCCGCCTAGATTCATAGTTGCGTCTTGAGGTCGTGACTTGAGCATTTGCTTGAGGGAAATCTTTTTCAAATAAGTAAATCTTTGTATGACGTCACATGTGTCAAAATAGACGGTAAAGCGAGGTTATATTTTCAAGACGACGTTTTACATGTCTTGAGACCGTCTTGAGATTCCACCAGAAGAATGTCCGAAGTAGAGGGGGAACATCTACGGCAGTGGCCGTATGTGTGCGTGATGATTCCATCACCCATGTACCGTCACGTGATAGTCCCCCTCCACTCCAGAGATTCTATTCCCCGGCACCGTGTTGAAAGTTTAAACTATCAAATACTTCCACCATTACCTGCATAAAGGACGCGAAAAATGGATTTTGAAGAAAATCAAAATCACGCATGTAACAGGGTGATCCTGGAGCAACTGGACTTTTCAGAAAAAATTGCGATATTTCAAAATTGATCTTTGTTAAGTTTATACTAAAAATGGGAATATTTTTCAATTTCGGTTTTAAATTTTTAATTAAATTGCTACTACAAAACGTTAAAAAGCGAGAAGGGTATATATTTTTCTTTACCACCATCCCAAAATTGCCCCCCTTGATACCTGTTGCATAAAAACAACATTCTTTATTCTATCGTATCGAAGTCCTGGAAGTCATCGCGTGGCACCACGGGGGGTATCCTCGCAGTTCCGGAGACTTTCTTGTCACGTCCCGGGTGAGGTCTTTAGGAACGATGACTATTGGGGGAAGGAAAGTTAGGCGCGAATCTTACATCCAGCACACTGAGGATTGAAAGGGAACCCAGGCGCGAATCTTTCGAATAATAATATGTTTAGTATCACACGGTACTGAACGAATCTTTCGAATAATAATGAATCTGCGGTCTCTCGGGACCTCATATTTATGTATCCTTACAGGAATGTTGCGGGGGTACGCGCGGTAGGAACCTTGACATATTTAACAAATAAGTCGCAGTAAGACTTCCGGGGTTTTTATGAACGGTACGTCTATTATTAGACATATTTATGTCACGTACGCCAAATATTTGTCGTAATTAGACTTCTGGGGGTTTTATGAACGGTAAAAGGAGATACTCAACCCGTCGAATGGATTTTGGGTGTTTTAATAGGAAAGGGGTTAGAATGGTTTGGACTCAGTGAGTCGTAAAGAGGGGAGTGAGACGTGGTCTCGATTTAAGAAGGTTTTGGAACGAGGGACTTGTTTAGATTTATTTTGAGGGAAGGATTCGTGCCGCATGGGTCGAATAGGCGAAGGAGGTTTCGTACCGACCATGTTGAGATGGGGACCGCTAAGGTACATCGTCAAGGTGATTGGGGAAAAGGGGTAATAGTTGAGCTTGAAGAACTTTGGTGGAGTGATTTTGAGATATATGGGAAAGTATTTAGAATAGTACCGCGCGAAAAATAGTGGGATATCACACTCTGATAAACTGTTCCCCCGGCATCGCCATAATATAACCTCGACGGTCATATGCATCACTCACTCACGTTCGAGTATTCTACTCCGTCGTCCACCAAGGAACGAACGGAATATCCTTCATCATTGGTTGTTCTAACAGAATTATTCCGAAAGTTTCCGAACGTGAATGAGCAAATGCTTGAATAAATGCTTTATAAAGTAAATGGATACGTCATATAAGCAATAGCATATTCCAAGCAAATGCTTAAGATCATCTTGAGCAACGATTATGAATACCTGATGTCTTCAGGCAAACAAGATCGTCTTCTAGAAGATAATCTCAAGCATTTGCTCAAGACGCGACTGTGAATACCGTTCTTAGTTGCATTAAATGAACCAAATATTACAAATGTGAATTCTCAAGTGATCCCTGGGAAGGGTGCTGGAGGCAGAGAAGAGCCCGTGGGGCGGGTGAGAAGAATGGGATGAAATTCGAATTGAAGAAAATGGGTTGAAAATAGGAAATAAAATATTAGAAAAATATCAAAATACGGTAGGAATGGCGGAAAAAGAAAGTAAAAGTAAAATCACAGGAGAATCTAAAGAAGAGGAAATAAGTCATCACAAAGACGACTCAAATAATCAAGAGAAAGAAGAAACAC
Source organism: Andrena chrysosceles (assembly GCA_963855975.1). Classification (NCBI taxonomy): domain Eukaryota; kingdom Metazoa; phylum Arthropoda; class Insecta; order Hymenoptera; family Andrenidae; genus Andrena; species Andrena chrysosceles. Next base: position 33,533,816 of record OY979767.1, on the reverse strand, counting down.
AAAAAGAGGGGGAAAATAGAATAAGACATGAAAGGAGAGAAAAAAAGTATATTCAAAAAGAACTAAGCTTAAACTGTGCGCAAAAAAGAGAGGAGGAGAATATAGATAGAATGGAAAGTAAGAAGGTCAGTAAAGAGGAAGAATACATGGATATAATATCAATAATGCAAAGACAGTTGATTTATATGAATGGGAGTCGAATGAATGAGATTCGAGTCAAAACACCGCGAAATTAAGGCAATGATACAGGCTACTTCCTCAAGAAGGAATATCTTAAAAACTGTAGGCATAAGGCATCAACTATGTTTAACGTAATATAAATATGCACAATACACGAATTTAAACATTAATTATGGTCCGGCAATAAATTCCATTAACATTCATTTTCAAGATTCACAAGTTAGACAAACCTTGAGTAACATTATACTAAATGACATAAAATATAAAGTTGAAACCATCACAGTAGCTACTATAGGGGAAAATTGTCCTGGTTTGGGGGAAATTGATCAAATTTATCTAATAGATAATAAAATCTACTTCAGGTATATACCTTTTTATGTGATTGGATTTAATAGCCATTACTTTGTGTTGGAAGCGACAGCGCCGCTGGGCAACTTCATATTTGGCGCCTAACAATATAAAGAGTGCGCGACGGGCATTTAGAATATTCTAGAAGGGCACCGGCCCCGGTGTTTTGAAAGCGTGTTTCTTCTTCACTTCCGTGCCTGCCTCGTAAGAGTAATAACGGTAATAGCCTAAAGGCGGGATCTCCTAGCTGCGACAGGTCGCTGCGACTTGTCGCAGCGACCGGTCGCAGGTACTGGTGCAATGGGGAAAGCATGCATCTGTTCTCCTGCATGCAACTGCGATCGTCGGGTATGCGCCAGACATAGGAGCCTGACGCGAGTCTGTTTGAGTACCAGCCTAGGCTACTCGAGGTGCAACACAATGCGATGAGGGTCTGTTTCCCATTATACCTAGTCGCAGGCTGGCACTGCGACCACCGGTCGCTAGACTCCTCCCGAAGGAGTCCAGCGACCAGTCGCACTGTGGGACGAAATGTAGACATCTCTGGACATGGCCGTATCTTTGTTAAAAAAACATCCTATTTTGATGAGGTTTAACTTATTTTAAAGGCAAATGATCATACATTCCGACAGTGAACATAAAAATTGCAATAAATATTGTTTGCACTCTCTAGCTTTTGACAAACATCAACAAATTTTTGCAGCTTGGCACACTCTTCTTTGAGGGCGGATTTTACCCCCTGGACACTCATTTCGATAAATGTGATTCAACGAGTCGAAAAGTAGAAAGTTCAAACTTTAAAATGGTTTTGTTTCATCAATTTTGGATGAATTTTAGCAAAGTTGTGAGACTTTGAAAATTTAGCAAATTTAAAAATAGTTTTATCTGGTTTTCGGTGCAAATATAAAGGGCTTCAGGAGATGAACTATTATTTCCTGCAAAAATGTATATGAGAAAGGAAGGTAAATAGACAGTGGGACGAAACATATAAATTGCTGGACATTCAAACTTCTTGTATGTGACCTATCATATCTTTGTCAAAAGTGGCATAAATATTACACACATAAACCATTTTGTTTTTGTGATTTTTTGTTGATCTTGAACTAATAACCGGTCAAAAAATAAACAGAAAACGCACATATGAGGATATTTTCCACAATCTCTTAATTTCATCGGATCCTCTGATTTCAAATATTAGATCACACATTGCAGACAAAAGATAAAGTAATTAATGTTCCCCTAAGTACTTTTGTTATTAAATAATTAAGTTAATGAAGAAAATTTAGAAGAATTAATGGACATGCAGAACACACCAGAATGTGATGTAGACACGGACAGTGAAACCGGCAAGCCTTCAAGAGGATCTAGGTACATAGAACCAGTATTTGACACGGAAATTACTACAGATATTGAAAAGTGTGTTTTGTTGTCTCAATTTATGCATAGTATTTATATAAATATTATGTTTGATCATAATTTCGACTCCCCAAATCTATTTCTAAATAATATATTTCTTTTTAAGAAAATAAGAAAGCGATGCGATGCTTGTGTCGTTTATTTATTAAGGTTCAACTAACTTTAATAATAATAACCTTATTTTATGAATTATAGTTCACTATATCATATTTATATTCATTTCCATAAAGACATCATAAAGACATAATGAATCGGATACAAGAAAAGGAATGTCTAGATACATATTTACTCATTTCGTCCCACATGCGTACACAATTTTATTAATTCTGCTCAAGATCGCAAGTTGACGCAGCTGGTGTTTGGATTTTCTAAAACTACAATGTTTAGTGATTATATGGGTATAAAATGTTTTTTGGACAATTTTCGACATTTTTTTAAATAGACAAAAACAAATTTTTTTTGACAAGTTGAAAACAAATAAAATCATTGGGTTTTTTCACATAAACAACTTCTTAACAATCAACCCCAATGTGTAGTATGATGGTAAAAATTTTTTTCATTATTCTAATACTAATTATTTACATTCATATTACAGCCGTCTCCAGAAGTGAACGTATTTACTGTTAAAAATTCGGGATTTAAAAAGTTTATATTTTCATAATTTTGTATCCATTAGTGCTCAAGGATAATGCTCATATAATTATATCAATAAAAAAAGGTACTTCATATTTTCGCCAATGTCTGTGAATTTGTATGCGTAGTCCGACTGTGAGTCGCACTGCGATCCGTTGTCCACAGTGGGACAGAATCCCAAGAAATAAGGACAGAAGTTAGAATTCAAAAGATATGGGAGTACGTATTTTTATATGATACCTGTAGACTACTAATATGAGTACCTAAAAAAGGTAAAAATATCATGACACCTACTTCTGATCTAGGTATGTGTAAACACGTGTCTATGTTTGTATGTATTTTTCCTGCAGAATTTTAAATCTGGGCTCAGAGCGAGGCGAAAATTCCAATTATCTTTTACAGCCGGTAATTTAGAATGTTTAGAAGCGAAATTTCTTCATTCGTTTACGGTAGGCAATTGCTTGTTTTCGAAGCGTTCGTCGGGAAGCATTTGTGTACCTGATGTCGATCAGGGACAATCGACACCGTGCCGATTTTTGCAGGGGTTTAAACTTTCTTCGCACTGAGTTAATCCGGTAATTGCTCTGTCACCGGGCGCTACACGAGGACTTGGGACCGGCACGTACCGTTGTCCACAACCGGCTCGCGGCACCGTACGGTCAACCCTGTCGTATCTAAATTTTTTTATTACTACGGGTACGAAAGCAGTCGGCATTGTTTTCAAACATCATTACAGTAAATGAGGTACGAGTGGTAATCCTGTCATAAAAGGGGAGCGCGCGGCTCGTTTACCCGGGCCGGGAAACTGTAGCGAAACACGGTTTATTGCCCGCCGAACGTAGAGAAATTACAGTGGTCCCCGGATTATTAACATGCTTTTTTCCCCTGATCATCGGGAAAGAACTACCACCCCACAGTTTTGCTTCCTCGGTGCGAGACAGGGCCTTCGGTCTCAGGTAGACCTCCCGTTGACTGCCGAGAGCAATAAAATGGCTGGGCCAGGTAATGCAATTTGTATTCCTTATGTCAAAGTAGTTCGATTTGCATGATATTTGGTATGATTTTCATCAGAAAAACACAAGGAATCCATTGGTCTAACTTCCATATCGATACGATAATGAATAAAGAATTTCTTAATACGCTGAAATGAATATTTCACATTTTCACCCCTTGACTGCGGGGCGCCGACCTCGAATCGCTGCGGTCGGCCGAGGATTCATACCTGTTTTAGAAAAAACTAATTCTTTATTCTTTATCGTATCGATATGCAAGTGACACCAATGGATTTCTTATCTTTTTCGATTAAAATCATACCAAACTTCGTGTAAATCGGACTATTATTAACGAAATTAGCTTGCAATTATGGAAATTTATTTTTCATGAAATTTCCTCAATTATGGTCCGAATTACGTCATTCTTGGTGTCAGTTTCATCGGCGAAACATAAGCAATCAATTGGAGTCCTTTTCGCAAAGATCTGATGAGAATTGAGGAAGTCGAAGATTTCTCACTTATTAATAGGCTCTCGGACCCCTTCGGGGATCGAAAGCCCTAAAATTCGGGGAGGCACTGCGGGGGCTTTTCCGCGCCAGGCGGCATCTCTTTGAGTCCAGTGGCTCCAGGATCACCCTGTATTCATTTCAGCGTATTAAGAAATTCTCTATTCATTATCGTATCGATATGGAAGTTAGACCAATGGATTCCTTGTGTTTTTCTGATGAAAATCATACCAAACATCATGCAAATCGAACTACTTTGACATAAGGAATACAAATTGCATTACCTGGCCCAGCCATTTTATTGCTCTCGGCAGTCAACGGGAGGTCTACCTGAGACCGAAGGCCCTGACTCGCACCGAGGAAGCAAAACTGTGGGGTGGTAGTTCTTTCCCGATGATCAGGGGAAAAAAGCATGTTAATAATCCGGGGACCACTGTAATTTCTCTACGTTCGGCAGGCAATAAACCGTGTTTCGCTACAGTTTCCCGGCCCGGGTAAATGAGCCGCGCGCTCCCCTTTTATGGCAGGATTACCACTCGTACCTCATTTACTGTAATGATGTTTGAAAACAATGCCGACTGCTTTCGTACCCGTAGTAATAAAAAAATTTAGATACGACAGGGTTGACCGTACGGTGCACAGTGGTTCGAGTATACTACATGCTAGCTGGACAAAATTATTTTTTCGCGGGTTTGGGTTTATATGGGGTTCAAATTGTTAGAAAACAAACCTGATTCGTATTACAGTTTATTATTTCAATAAAAATATCAATAAAATAAAAATATGACTAATTCAATAAAGGAAAAATAACAAAACAACAATATTGTACTTTAAATATAATTAACAGTTATAACATTATGTCTATTCCCGTCACGTCGATCCACGCGACAAGGGTTGAATCTACGGAAAGTAGAGACTTTCTAGTTTATTTTAATCAAACAATCGATCTGCAAAAATTTGCAAAACCATATTTTTCTAATTGTTTTCGAGCGCGACGCTCGGTAGCACCACTCAGTGGATTAACATAGTGTTTTACTATATGCTCCACGTCGATCCAGGCGACAAGGGTTGAATGTACGGAAAGTAGAGACTTTCTAGTTTATTTTAATCAATCGATCGATCTGCAAAAATTTGCAAAACTATGCCGAGCGTCGCGCTTGAAAACAATTAGAAAAATATAGTTTTGCAAATTTTTGCAGATCGATCGATTGATTAAAATAAACTAGAAAGTCTCTACTTTCCGTACATTCAACCCTTGTCGCGTGGATCGACGTGGAACATATAGTAAAACACTATTTTAATAGCGATGCAGAGAAGACTGATTTCAAAAACCAGGTTTTAAACATAAAAACTCAGAAATTACAGGAATAGACATAATGTTATAACTGTTAATTATATTTAAAGTACAATACTGTCGTTTTGTTCTTTTCCCTTAATTGAATTAGTCATATTTTTATTTTATTGATATTTTTATTGAAATAATAAACTGTAATACGAATCAGGTTTGTTTTCAAGCAATTTGAACCCCATATAAACCCAAACCCGCGAAAAAATAATTTTGTCCAACTAGTATGTAGTATACTCGAACCACCGTGCGGTGCCGCGAGCCGGTTGTGGACAACGGTACGTGCCGGTCCCAAGTCCTCGTGTAGCGCCCGGTGACAGAGCAATTACCGGATTAACTCAGTGCGAAGAAAGTTTAAACCCCTGCAAAAATCGGCACGGTGTCGATTGTCCCTGATCGACATCAGGTACACAAATGCTTCCCGACGAACGCTTCGAAAACAAGCAATTGCCTACCGTAAACGAATGAAGAAATTTCGCTTCTAAAAATTCTAAATTACCGGCTGTAAAAGATAATTGGAATTTTCGCCTCGCTCTGAGCCCACTTTTGTCCCACAAGGCGAAACATGCCGAAATATTTGTGAACCTGTATCCGTTATCCTATAGGTATATCAAATACTGTTCACAAAGTGTTGATACATTCCTGCGAAAGTATAAAATATTTTGGTAACCTTCCAATCGGCCAATTGGGTGGAGGGACCCAAGATGAAGCCAGAAATAAAGATTTTAAAAATTATAGAAAAAATTGTAGGTCAAACGATTCACACTGGAATACAGGCGAAGATGTTTAAAACTTTTTATGCATTTCTTTAGATCCAGTAATAGTTTTCTATCTTTGCCGAAAGAAAATCATAAACCTTTTTTTATAAAGTAGTTTAATATGATTCGGCATTTCGATTGCGAAAAATGGCAAGTTGAATAGTTTCTCTATTTCTTGAGATTCCACCCCCTTTCTTCTTGTGGCTCTCCACGAGGCGTACTGGTGTTTCTACAGAATAATTTCTTCGATCTAACATAACAACATCTTCTTTTGGTAATTGTGCGGACCATAAAATTAATTTTCGTCACGATCAACGCTCCGACCATACTTATTATTCTTTTTTACTGTAGCGAAACACGGTTTATTGTCTGCCGAACGTAGAGGAATTAGCTTGTAGCAATTGGGGATTAAGCCTTCAAATTGATCCGTTGTTCTGCAAGTTGCTTGGCAGATGTTTCCTAATTACTTTATATCGCGTAGGGCGCCAAAGGTCTAGTATCATAAACCTGTATTAAACCGTGACCCGCTCACAATCCGTTTAGGGCGGCTGAAACTCGCGCCCGCGGGAAAAACCCAAAACACCGGTTTTACTTTATAATTGTATTTTTCCACTTCTACCCTTACGATCTGCAAAGTGGGAGTTCTTTCGCGACCAATAGCATTTAGAATTTCGCCAAAGACTCCACCCTCAAAGTGATGCACGTCCTGGTGGAAATGCTATTTAAACTGCGACTTACAGGGATAGTTAGTCAGTATAGGAAACAGACCTGTATAGTATCAGTGCTAGTTATTGTGTGTAGTCAGTGACAACAGCATAAAATGCCAAAAAAAGTTGTGTTTTCAAGCGAGGAGGACGATAGGTTAATAGAGGCGGTAGCCCCTCATCGCATCCTGTATGATGCCTCTCACGTGCTGCATAAAAGAGTCGACATGAAGAACAAAGTGTGGCAGGTGGTGGCACTTGATGTGCACAGAACAGGTACAGTATTCTTTAACTATGTTTATTAACATCAACTAGAGCTAATAATACAATCGAAAAGCCATTCTTATAATTAACCCTTTAGGCCCTGTTGGGGCACAATGTCCCAGGGAATTTTTTATGCTGGATAGGTTTTATTTTGATAGAGTGTCTGGCTGCAGCGTCGCAATGATAGAAATCTCGTGATTTATACTACGTGTGATTGAATAATTATCTGAAATTTTTTATCGCAGCCTTTTCATTCACACTATGATACAACTATTTTGCTTAAAATGTTTTTAAATTATTACTTTTTTATTTATCTTAGTGAACATATAGATATGCCTATGCGTTTTCGAGACACATATGTCCCAATTTTTATAACTGACCTACAACTGTCAAGTTTGATCTGTACCCATCCGCAGCCAAGTACAATCAATGTCTGCAAGAAAACATAATGAAATCCAAATAAAAAATAGTCGGGTCGAAAGGGTTAAAGTATAATGATTCACTATTTTGAGGGCACAATATTCAAGCACACTTCCCATCAAGTATTCCAATGCTATTTGCAATATTCCATTTCATCATAAAGACGTTTGCAATTTTTTCCAAATCGGAAATTTTAGATTGCGGTAAAAATATGGGCACTAAGTCATTTGTCGTATAATTTTTTCCATACGTCTCTTGCAACAACACTTACACTGGCCCACGAAAGTATTCAGATACCCTTTGAAGTAGAATAACTTTTGGGACATTCCACGCGAAATCGGACACTTTTTGGAGTAATATCTCGGATGTGGCTTAAATTTGAATATGTTGCAGTCTTTAGGGATGTATAAACATATCTCGAAGGATTTTTGAAAATTTTGAAAAATGTCGATTTTACAGCTGTTTGAAGGTAATTGCCAACTTTTTTCAATAAATTATAACTAGGGAAGTAGTAAACGGATGGAGATGAGGTTTACGGGGATTTGTAGAGAAGACATTGAAGTTTTAAGAAAAAATTATTTCAATTTTTAAAAAAAATAATTTGAACCATTTTTGTGCAATTATTATAAACAAATGCAGTTTTTTAACCGCGGGCGCGATTTTAAAAATCTGAAAAAAAACAGAATATAGTTCTATCCTTCAATAAACTCAAGTCGTTTGGCCCAACTTTAAAAAAGTTATTCTACTTCAAAGGGTATCAGAATACTTTCGTGAATCACTGTATGTATCCATGATATTCCAAATGCAAATAACAACAGCCTGAATGTTTCTCCAGTAGCAAGGAACCTGCAAAAAATGTATTAGCTAATTATTTCAGCTGATGACTGCAAGTACAGGTGGCGTAACATACGCGACTCCTACATGCGCATTAAACGCGCAAACAAATATGGAACGGGGTCGGCAGCACAGCCCAAATCAAAATGGGCGTTGCTGCCCAGCATGGAATTTTTAGAAAATGTTCCAATCGAGAGAAGGCAGGTATTTTTTACGCACAATATGAATTTTAAAATAAAATAAATCTTAAAAGTTCATTTTCTTCATGTTATACCCAGAGTAATATGGATGTCGACGAGCAGGTCGAAGCGCCTGAGCTCAACGCGGAGTATCCTCAGACGGACAATACCGTGGCAGAACCACCGACAGAGCAAATAGAAATTGTTCCAGATCACAATATTTCAGAGCTCGACGCATTGCCCTCAAGAAGGAGGAGCTCTGATGGTTCGTCCACTCCATCACGAAGAAAGCGCCGCAGCAGCAACTCAAACGCAGTACTGGATATCCTGGAGAGAAGCATGACGGAGCGGCAAAAGCTGCTGCATACCATCACCACGTCAGCACAGCAAGATACAGACTGCATTTCGTTATTTTTCAGAAGCATGGCGGAGACAGCACAAACATTTCAGCCTCAGTTTATTCTTGAAGCGAAGGCTGCTGTATTTAAAATAATTAACGAAATTGAAGCGAAATCAATACAAGCAGCAGGTGATTGCGTACCCAGCACTTCAACTGGACCATAGATGACACTATCCATTACACTAGTTTACACTGAAAATGTACATTTGATGAGAGGTGCTTTTTCTTATGGATTTTCTCCCGCTGAATTCGAAAATCAAGGTTAAATTTTTTTTATGGAACAGTTTTTAAGATATTGCGATTTTTTCAATTTTTATACATCTTTTCAGTTTAAAAACCATATCTGGAGCTAGATGTACCCGATTTGGTCGTTCTTGGTACCAAATGAAAGACATTGAAATGATGAACAAATATGTATAATGGGATCTTTAATTGGTTAAGCGGTTCAAAAGATATTGATGAAAATAGTCCACATTTTAAGAAAAATTAAATTTTTGAGCTTATTCTGTGGCCACGGAAAAATAGAAACCGATAAAAAACGTCCGGTTTCTCTTCATATGCGTAAACCTGATACTTTTACGCAAAAAATAACACCAACCAGAAGTAAATTGACCGAAAAATGACAAAGTTATTAGCGACTGAGTGAATTAATCCAAATCCCACATTTTGGCAAGTAGCCATGCCGGCAACGTTTTTTTTCGTTCTCACGTTGACGCCATTGCTACAGCGAAAACTGACATTTCGTTTTGAATAAAACAACACAATTTTGATTGTAAAAAAACATACGAAAGAACCCAACTTTATTCTTTAGAATATTTTAGAAATATAGTTTTGGTTCTTGCTCTGTCTTCGTTTGGTTTTGGGAAAAAGTATCAGGTTTACGCATATGAAGAGAAACCGGACGTTTTTTATCGGTTTCTATATTTCCGTGGCCACAGAATAGGCTCAAAAATTTAATTTTTCTTAAAATGTGGACTATTTTCATCAATATCTTTTGAACCGCTTAACCAATTAAAGATCCCATTATACATATTTGTTCATCATTTCAATGTCTTTCATTTGGTACCAAGAACGACCAAATCGGGCACATCTAGCTCCAGATATGGTTTTTAAACTGAAAAGTTGTATAAAAATTGAAAAAATCGCAATATCTTAAACACTGTTCCATAAAAAAAAATTTAACCTTGATTTTCGAATTCAGCGGGAGAAAATCCATAAGAAAAAGCACCTCTCATCAAATGTACATGAAATTTATTTAATTTTGTAAACTAGTGTTATTATAACCCAATTTTTATAAATTTTTAGCGCGCGCGTGTGCGATTACAGCCCAATTTGTATAAATTTTTTACCGCGCGCGCGTGTGTGTGCGTGTGTGTGTACATATACTCGTAACGGTAACAATAAATCAAATGTTCCACTATCGTAGATGATGTTTTTTTAGATCATTACCACTGTGATTTAAAACAAAATCAACTTGTTTAATCGAAGAATTATGTATACGTTGTTCGGTTATCCACTAAGTGAGTTTTTATTAATATCCTGTCATTTGTATCCCATCAAAAACATTTCATGTAAAAAATGGAGCCGAGCCTCGTGACACATTTACCCATAAAAAGTTGTGAGATGTCATGTAGAACCGAGTCTAGTGCTCTCATTAACTCTGACACTCGTTCCCAAATTACTCCAAGTCTACATCTCTAGTTAAATAATATTTTGTGATTTGGCAATTACGCAGCACAGGGAAGTTATTACGTTCAGTTCCTGTATAAATAGTAGTTTATGCAACACTTTATTAATAAACGTGAATATTAAAATATAAGCAACTTCCGTCACATTCTCGTACTTCGTAATTGCCAAGTCACAAAATGTTCTTTAACTAAAGAGGTAGACTTGGAGTGATTTGTGAACGAAAGTGTCAGAGTTAATGAGAGCACTAGACTCGGTTCTACATGACATCTCACAACTTTGTATGGGTAAATGTGTCACGAGACTCGGCTCCATTTTTTACATTAAATGTTTTTGATGGGATTTCACTTCTTTTTGTAAGTGATCCTTCTTTTCTTGGCTACGGGTTCGCGGACCACGTCAGGGCATCACGCGATTTTTGCGGAGTGGGGGCTCCGCGCTGTGACTACGTTACGGCGGCATCCCCAGGACCGAAACATGCGTCGCGCGCGCGGGGGCTAAACTTTTATGTATCGTTTCTCGATAATAGGGTGGCGCGATTTTTCTTAAATTTATTAGGGAGCACCTGGGGGCTAAGAGGAACATGCTTATATTTGTCTCATTTCCATTGATTAATTCGCATTTGTGAAATGCACAGGCAAGCATGGACTCGCCTGCGTACTCCAAATTCCGGTATACCTGAATAGCTTGAACAGGCTAGTCATAAATGCCGTTAGTTTATTGCTTTTGGTTCAGGACCCCTTCCAACCATTGTCAGAATGACACTCGTTACTTGGACTCCGAAGTGGAAGCATCGCTTCATAACCAGTGTCTTTCTTAAACGTGTTGCATAGTGTCTGTGAAACGATAGTGATATCCGAATTTTCCTGTGCGGTGTAAAAGTAAAGACAGATTTGTGAAATGAACCGCAATTTTATTCCGGTGGTGGCACAATTGCTGCAAGAAGAGGCAGAAGATGAGGCACTTTTGTTAGCGTTGTTGGAAAGTAGGAAAAAGAGAAAGGCAGCGAAGAGGTTGTACGCAAACCGAAGTACAGAGGGCTACAGCAGGATCCTAATTACGAATCATTTGGAGGATAACGAAACTATCTACAGACAATTCTTTCGTTTGAATAAGGAGCAGGTTGCCTTTGTATTAAACCTCATCGGAAACGATATAAAAACAGAACCATCCACGAGAGTGCTACACCCGATTTCACCACAAGACAAGTTGCTGCTGACATTAAGGCAAGTTAATTATTCAGAAACAGTGGTTAATTATTAACGGTTACCGCGATATTTTTAAAAAATGTCGAAGTGGAGTCGGACTGTTCTTCCATTGATCGGTCGATACTGCCCATTAATTTTGCTCTTTCGAGAGCTCTTGTTTCCAATAAATTCAGTTTAATATTGCATCCTCTAAAACGATACATTGTTCAAATAACTATTCTTGCCCAACAATGGCCATTTAAATTTTACCTTTTTTTCTGACCGGGACATTCCATACGAAATCGGACACTTTTTGGAGTAACATCTCGGATGTGGCTTAAATTTGAATATGTTGCAATCTTTAAGGATGTATAAACATATCTCGAAGGATTTTTGAAAATTTTGAAAAATGTCGATTTTACAGCTGTTTGAAGGTAATTGCCAACTTTTTTCAATAAATTATAACTAGGGAAGTAGTAAACGGATGGAGATGAGGTTTACGGGGATTTGTAGAGAAGACATTGAAGTTTTAAGAAAAAATTATTTCAATTTTTAAAAAAAATAATTTGAACCATTTTTGTGCAATTATTATAAACAAATGCAGTTTTTTAACCGCGGGCGCGATTTTAAAAATCTGAAAAAAAACAGAATATAGTTCTATCCTTCCCCTTCAAGGACTAATTGTCAAAAATATGGACATTCTAAAATTGGCCTTGTAAAAATTGCCGAAAGTTCAAATCACACCGGCTCGACTGGCTGAACCGTGCGGTATTCGCAGCGGCCAAGCGGCTATATCTGTTATTCTTATACAGTGTTCTCGAATATGGTAAGTATTTGTAAAAAAATGAAAAAGGAAAACTTTTACTGTTTTTTATACACAACATAATACGGTAACTTAATTTTTGGTGTTCGCAATATTTTCCATGAAACGAAGGTGACCCTCAGTTTTTTTAATTAGAATGCTATATATTTGATTATCAAATATGAAAGAGACTGTCAAGACAAATCCAACCATTTGGTATACTATGACCTTCAGTGCTACACATGGCTAGGAATTAAATAAATATATCGAACTATTTGTCTAGTAGATTGAATTTCATCTTTCATTCCTAACCATGTGTAGCACTGAAGATCATAGTATACCATATGGTTGAATTTGTGTCGACAGTTGCTTTCATATTTGATAATAAAATATATAGCATTCTATTTAAAAAAACTGAGGGTCACCTTCGTTTCACGGAAAATATTGCGAATACCAAAAATTAAGTTACCGTATTATGTTGTGTATAAAAAACAGTAAAAGTTTTCCTTTTACATTTTTTTACAAATACTTACCATATTCGAGAACACTGTATAAGAATAACAGATATAGCCGCTTGGCCGCTGCGAATACCGCACGGTTCAGCCAGTCGAGCCGGTGTAATTTGAACTTTCGGCAATTTTTACAAGGCCAATTTTAGAATGTCCATATTTTTGACAATTAGTCCTTGAAGGGGAAGGATAGAACTATATTCTGTTTTTTTTCAGATTTTTAAAATCGCGCCCGCGGTTAAAAAACTGCATTTGTTTATAATAATTGCACAAAAATGGTTCAAATTATTTTTTTTAAAAATTGAAATAATTTTTTCTTAAAACTTCAATGTCTTCTCTACAAATCCCCGTAAACCTCATCTCCATCCGTTTACTACTTCCCTAGTTATAATTTATTGAAAAAAGTTGGCAATTACCTTCAAACAGCTGTAAAATCGACATTTTTCAAAATTTTCAAAAATCCTTCGAGATATGTTTATACATCCTTAAAGATTGCAACATATTCAAATTTAAGCCACATCCGAGATGTTACTCCAAAAAGTGTCCGATTTCGTATGGAATGTTTCGACCCTGTACAGTGTACAGTGTTTATTGGCCCGCTTCATTTTCATGAATGCATCGCGTATGCTCCTCCATCTTATTTTACAGTCAGCAGCTGAAATAATTAGATAATATATTTTTTGCAGGTTCATCGCTACTGGAGAAAGTTTCAGATCATTGTCATTTGCATTCCGAATATCTTACGGCTATATAAGCGTGGTTGTTAAAGACGTACTGAAACACTTATGCAATAAATTAGTGCCAATATTTTTACCGAAACCCACTGTTTCAAATTTTGAAAAAATTGCAGAAGATTTTCAAACGAAGTGGAATTTCCCAAATTGCGTTGGTGCATTGGATGGGAAGCACGTCCGTATATTATGCCCAAAAAACAGTGGATCACTGTATTTTAATTACAAAAACTATTTTTCAATCGTATTATTAGCTCTAGTAGATGCTAACTATAAATTCATTATCATCGACGTTGGCTCTTACGGAAAAGAAGGCGATAGCGGCATTTTTCATAAATCTATTATGGGGCAAAAAATTCGATCCGGGGATTTTAATTTCCCCACTGATAAACCACTGCCAGGATCCGACGTGACGATCCCCCATGTAATTATAGGCGATGAAGCTTTTCGGCTAACGAAAAATTGTATGAAGCCGTACCCGAAAAATCAAGCTTCGGAAAATGTCGAAAAAACCATTTTCAACTATCGCTTGTGCAGAGCAAGACGAGTATCGGAAAATGCTTTTGCACTCTTATCGCAAAGGTTCCGGATATTTTATTCGGCAATAGCGGTACTACCAGAAACGACTGATGATATCATCACTGCAACATGCTGCTTGCATAACATGTTACGCGATGAACATGATAACAGCATTGAATATAACAACTCCCACATGGACATATCCGTGAATAACATGTTGCCGTTAGTTAGGCCCGGAGGTTACGGAGATGCGGAGGGTTTTGATGTGCGGAATAAACTAAAAAGTTATTTTAATTCAGCCGAAGGGGCTGTAGAATGGCAACAGGACCACATTCAAGGGGGTGCAACAACTTAAACAACTGACGGAGGTAAACACGGCAGTAAATAATAATTTAACGGCTTCCGTGGTACCCTAGTAGCACAAAATATTGAATGCACATACATCCAATATTAAAAAGAGGTTCAATCTCTTTTTGATATTTAAACATATATACAATATTTATTCTAGATTAAGAAGCAAATATATTTTCCAAATATGCTGGAAATATACATTTTATATTATGAAAAAAATATTCTTTTTTCAAATATAAAGTAAATATTTATTGAATGGTAGAAAGAAAACATTTTTTCCGAATGTTCGGAAAATATTCATTTTATATTATGAAAAAAATATTCTCTTTCGAATATTAAGTAAATATTTATTGAATGGTAGAAAGAAAACATTTTTTCCGAATGTTCGGAAAATATTCATTTTATATTATGAAAAAAATATTCTTTTTCGAATATAAAGTAAATATTTATTTACTGGTAGAAAGAAAACATTTTTTTCCGAATGTTCGGGAAATATTCATTTTATATTATGAAAAAAATATTCTTTTTCAAATATAAAGTAAATATTTATTGAATGGTAGAAAGAAAACACTTTTTCCGAATGTTCAGAAAATATTCATTTTATATTATGAAAAAAATATTCTTTTTCAAATATTAAGTAAATATTTATTGAATGGTAGAAAGAAAACATTTTTTCCGAATGTTCGGGAAATATTCATTTTATATTATGAAAAAAATATTCTTTTTCAAATATAAAGTAAATATTTATTTACTGGTAGAAAGAAAAAATTTTTTTCCGAATGTTCGGGAAATATTCATTTTATATTATGAAAAAAATATTCTTTTTCAAATATAAAGTAAATATTTATTTACTGGTAGAAAGAAAACATTTTTTTCCGAATGTTCGGGAAATATTCATTTTATATTATGAAAAAAATATTCTTTTTCGAATATAAAGTAAATATTTATTGAATGGTAGAAAGAAAACATTTTTTCCGAATGTTCGGAAAATATTCATTTTATATTATGAAAAAAAAACATTTTTTTTTTCAAATATAAAGTAAATATCTGTTTACTGGTTGAAACAAATCATTTGTTACGGAAAGTTCGGGAAATAAAAGGCTCGGATGTAATCAGGGGACTAGCGCTCGAAAATGGGAAAAGTATTGTTCAAACGCTAAGAAAAATTGGAAAATTAAATTTGGTATATTTTAAAAAATTTAGTGTTGTAAACCTCGTCACGGCACACATTTTTTCTATTTACAGTTTTTTTTTATCAAATCAGTATAGTATTCGTGATAAAAATTATAAACGAAAAAATTTTTTCGACCAATGTCAATATTTTTTTAAACATAAATTGCGATATCTCGAGTAAATATTAACGGATCGTTATGAGACTTGAAATATAAAACTCAGAAAATTAGCGAAGCCGTAAAATGTATGCACTGAACCCTTATGTTAAAAGAAGTAATAATATTTCATTATAAAATAATACTGGACATAATCCATGTTTTTAACGTTCACCGTTAAGAAGTATCGAGGCAATTTTGAGGTACATAACTTGCAGTGACAAAGTTTTTCCTTAATTACAAGGAAGATTTTCACCAACTTTCACACTGATTAATAAATAATTGTAGAAGACACGACGATATATTATTTATTAATCAGTATGTGAATTGGTGAAAATCTTCCTTGTATATTAACGAAAAACTTTGTCGCTGCAAGTTATGTACCTCAAAATTACCTCGATACTCCTTAACGGCGAACGTTGAAAAATGTGGATTATGTCTAGCGGATTTTCGAGCGCTAGTCCCCTGATTGCATCCGAGCCTTGAAATATTCATTTTATATTATGTAAAAATTAATATACCGCGTTGGCGACTAACAGTTGACAATCGACTGTTTGCCTAGCAATTCAATATGGTTGTGTAGTGGCCTTGTCAATCTCGACACCAGTTTGCCATCACGCTGTGAGACGGTGAACCGAAAAATAATTAATATTAAGAGATCAGTTATCACTCGTTTTGTCATTCAGAGAAAAGGTAAGTCCATTTACATATGCAATATATTTATTTCATGCTCTACATAACTGTTAATTCACAATTAAAGTTCGCAATGATAGTATTTCATCATATCCCATTTTATATAGTTTGCAGTAACTCTAATTTAAAAATGTCGGAGAAACGTAAGCGATACCAAAAATATAAATTTATAAAGAAAGAGATAGCTTTTTTCCAGAATCGGAGTCTCGGTAGAGTAGAGAATTCAAATAGAATTGTGCCAAGTAATTCGCAAGCAATAATTCATAATCCTGTTATATCGGATTTCAATATAAACCAACACGTTGATCTTACAAATAACACAAATGAAACAAATTATAGTATTAAAGATAATCAATCTGCTGCTTTTAGAAATCTGAAATTAATTACTTTGTTAAAAACATGGTCTCTTGA
This sequence comes from Andrena chrysosceles, assembly GCA_963855975.1. NCBI lineage: Eukaryota > Metazoa > Arthropoda > Insecta > Hymenoptera > Andrenidae > Andrena > Andrena chrysosceles. Next base: position 33,516,620 of record OY979767.1, on the reverse strand, counting down.
AAACAAAATCAACCATTCCCAACTCGGTAATTTATTAAAAGGCTTGAAGGACATTTTTCCGGAGTATAAAATTCCACGGGATGCGCGAACTGTGTTAAAAACTAACCGGTCATCAAATATTGTACCAACTATTAGCAAAAAGAACACGATAGCTCAGTATACATATTTTGGTATAAAGGGGAATTTATTAAATCTGTTGCAAAATGAAAATTTATTAAGAGAGCTGAAAGAAACATTTACGTTTCGATTAATTGTTAATGTCGATGGCATTCCCCTTGCAAAAAGTTCGAACAAACAGTTTTGGCCTATTTTGTGCAAAGTATTACTGAAACACTATACGGTGTGTCCTTTTCCGATAGCAATATATTATGGGGATTCAAAACCAAATTCCTTGACCGAATATTTAAATGATTTTATACACGAATTAAACGATCTTTTAAAACATGGACTTTTTTATGATGGTAGTAATTTTAATGTAACTCTCATATGTTTTACATGCGACGCGCCTGCAAGAGCATTTCTAAAAAACATTAAAGGACATACGGGTCACAAGGGTTGCGAAAGATGTACGGAAAAGGGTAGAAGTTACAAAAACCGAATTGTTTATGTAACACATAATGCGAGTGCTCGAACACATTCCCATTTTGAAGACTTTGATGACATTGGTCATCATCAGAACGATCAAAGGATACCTCTGTTAAATATAATTAAATTGGATATAATAGAACATTTTGCCTTAGATTATATGCATTTATGTTGCTTAGGGGTAATGAAAAAACTACTCTGCCATTGGTGCAAGAAACAGCTTGCATTACCTTGTAGAAATAAACTATCAAGGAGAATGATTTTTTTTGCAAAATATGTACCCTCTGAATTTAATCGTACATCGCGACCCATATCGGAATTGCCTAGATTTAAAGCTACAGAGTTTCGTCTATTTCTATTATATTTGGGGCCCATTGTTTTGAAGCGAATTCTTTCAAATGATTATTACGATCACTTTTTGTTATTTCATGCAGCTATTAGAATTCTATTACACCCTAAGTTACATTCGAACGCAGAGTGGCTAAATACAGCTCGGCAAATGCTATTTATATTCGTTAAGAAATGTTCCGTTTTGTATGGCAGAGAATTTTGTACATATAATGTTCATAACTTGGTGCACATTACAGATGACGTTAAAAATCTGAAATATTCGTTAGAGGAATTAAGTTGTTTCCCCTTCGAAAACTATTTGGGAAAATTAGTAGGCATGCTACGTAGGTGGAATAAACCTTTAGCACAAATAGCAAATAGATTATCGGAAAATGGAACACCTACGGTAACAAAAAATGTTAACACCGAAATAATTGTTAATATACAAAATAATAAAAAAATAATAGAACTACCTTATTTTAAAATAAAGGCTTACGGATTACGTGACTGTTATGTCTTTTTAAAGAATGGCCATGTCCTACAAGTCACAGACATTTTAAAAAATACAGTAGTTGGGAAATTATCAACACAATTGAAAAATTTGTATAAATTCCCTGTCAAATCCAAATTAATAGGATTATTTAAATTTGATAAATTCACTGATGAAATTGTTTCATATACATTGCATGAAATTTTGAGCAAAGCATTTCTAGTTAAATGCCACTCATACTTTGCAGCATATGAACTGCTTCATCTGTGCAATTAATTAGTGTATAAGTATATAATTTGTGTATAATGTTATGTTAAATGAAATAGATTAATTTATTTTTAATTATTTTACTCGTTAACCCGCATAATTTGTAGAATGCCATCCCAAAAAGGATCTCGCTTGTCAAAAAAGCGGTGTATAATTCAGTCCTCTGACTCCGATTCTGAGAGTGAAAGCATACAAATTCGACGACCGGATATACAAATACCAAGTAAGTAGAAAATATAAACATTTATGCTAAAACTTTATTATATTTCCTTAACTCTACTTAAACCTATTCATACTTCATCTCTCTCTCTCTCTCTCTGTCTCTCTCTCTCTCTCTCTCCCTCTCTCTCTCTCTCTCTCTCCCTCCCTCCCACTCACTCACTCACTCACTCACTCACTCACTCACTCACTCACTCACTCACTCACTCACTTACTCACTCACATAATAATATAGGTACAGATGTTGTAACTTCGGATGAAGGACAATTGGCCATGTTAAGTCGGCAGTACGCTGAATTGAAGTACGACATAAAACAAATTTTCAGCAAATTAGAAAATATAGAAAAATTATTAAACGTGGCAGTGACGACTGGATCAAACAGCTACGTAAATGTGCTGGATGGGGAAAAATCTTTTCTTGAAGAATTGCCATTAACGTCTGTCGCCAAAGTTACCGAGTTTGACAGTACAATATCGGAGAGTCCTGAAAAATTTAATTCATTGGTTTGTATTCTAAAGAATCCACACTAACGATGTTATATACTTGCACTCGATCACGCATTCTCCACTCACTCGCGACCATGTTTTCATTCATATCCCATAAATAAATAATGGCATATTTTTTAGGTACAATTAATATACTTAGTTGGTGGCGATACCGCTAAGAAAATTATTTATAATATAATGAATAAATTAATAGCAAATGACGCAGCCACGGCGTACTCCGGACAAGGGCGAAAAAAAAAGCTTTCTTTTATTAATTTAAAATTATATGATGCTATAACTAGTAAGAACCTACCGCTTTTACGTTTTCTTTGCAATACATGCATACGTACGTAATACAGAATTTATTTTAGTTTTAATTTCACAGTTGCAACAAGAAGGAGGCAACCATCCGTTACGGAGGTGGAAATTAAGCACTCCGTGAGTTTGTTTTTAGCAACAGCCACATCGAGACTGAAGCAACAAAACAATATATAATGTATATATTTCATGTATTGTATATGTTTCTATACACATTTATGTATAAACAAATTAATTGATGTTTAAATAAATATAAAATTAATTTTCATGTAAATGGTTTTCAAGTGTTTACTCAATATAGGCTGAATATTTAAATCACATTTCTTAAATATTAATTTCACATTTCCTGAATAATTATTTTACAATTCTGAATATTTATTTCACATTTTCTGAATATTTGCTTTATATCTTTTTACTATTAATTTTACATATCTTGAATATTTATTTTACATATCCTGAATATTTATTTTACATATCCTGAATATTTATTTCACATTTCCTGAATATTTATTTCACATTTCCTGAATATTTATTTCAAATGTCCTGACTATTTACTTTATATTTTTTAAATATTAATTTAACATTGAATATTTATTTCACATTTCCTGAATATTTATTTCATATTTTCTGAATATTTAATTTACAGTTTTTAAATATATATGTTACATTTCCTGAATATTTATTTTGGAATTCTGAATATTAATTTCACATTTCCAGAATATTTGCTTTACATTTTCTAAATATTTCTTTTATATTCCACGAATATTTAGTTCATATTTTCTAAACCATTATTTCACATTTTCAGTATGTGTATATAATATTTGGAATCAACATTTTTTTCATATTAAAAAGTGTGGCTAAAAAATTATTTTTTTAATATTTGGAAAAAATATTTAACCAATATTTTGTGCTACTAGGGTAGTTTGGTAATTAGCTTGATATGTATACTGTATATTGTGTGGTATATATGTTTGATTTTTTTCTACGTGCACAAAAGGGAGTGATGAGCCAATGGAGTGGTCGTGGAGTCACCATTTGTGACAGAGAGGGATACGGCGAGGGACGGGGGAGATAGCACCCGAAGACCCTGGGCTCGTCGAGGATGACGACCGCTGTGCAACGCCGCAACGTCGAGAGAGATGGTCAATGATGAGAATGAGGTGTTCACATAAACATACGTCTGTGTGACTGTGAGTGAACATAGAAACTGAGACCATTTCTAAAAATCCCCAAATGGACATGGGACTGTCCGACGTTGGTGTGATTGTGGATGAGCATGTGTTGTTCTAGATCAAGTCGACGTTGGTTTGTGCATAATACGCGGTATTATACCACAACAGCGAGCGTTAAGGGTGGTTAATTTCAGATGTTGTGAGATGTCAGATCAACATGATTCAGGTCATCAGGAATTTCATAGTATCTGCGCTGTGTTCCCAGGAAGAATGTAGATGACAATGAAATAATTATCATCTGGACTTGTTTGTCCATTGGAGAAAGGATAAGTTGACTATTGTGATATTTGGTATTTACGCTGCTCATGCAAAATTTGGAGTTGATATTCTGTTTTTTTTTCTAGATGATAAGTCCGGGGACAAATTTAAAGTCAGATTGGTCGAATGTAAGATATATGGGGCTTCGACTGTTTCTCGATGTGTATCCAAGCTGTCATTTAGCTGTCGTCGAGAAGGGTCTTGGAAAAGAGAAAACCCGATTGGCACTAGAGGGCGACATAAACGAGGCCTTTCGGGGGACTATTGGATTACTTACATTATTTACAACATTATATTTAACGATTTAACTAACCACTTCAGTTATAAATTCAAAAGTTTGAAAAACGTCACTTGCATCCCTTTCGTTGCAAGTGTCTCATGTATGAGGAAACAATAAATAAATATAATTAGAAATAATAAAGAAATAAATATAATGCCTTACATCTTCTGTTTAATACACATTTTCTTTCCCTCCGTAATTCTTGTAGTCTTTGTCCTTACAATCATAAATGACAGGACAATTTGATATATCCTCTATCAATTTTTCGCCCTACTCATGTCAGTCGAAAGCTCCAACTGCCTCGATATTTTAGACAATTGTCACTAACACACGCGCAAAATATGGCACTTGGAAGCACTTTAGAGGTATGCGTGTGATTCCGCCTGCTTCGTCTTCCTGACAAATTCGAAACGGATCCCTTATCTCTAGAAGTAGCCGTCATGATATTTTTACCTTCATTAGGAGCTCATATAAGTAGTTTACAAGAAATATATAAAAATCCTATAACTTTTGAATTCAGACTTGTTTCCTTATTTCTTAAAATTCTGCCGCACTGTGGCGAAAAATACAAATAGTCCGATTTACATGAAATTTGGTATGATTTTCATCAGTAAAATACAAGGAATCCATTGGTCTCACTTCCATATCGATACGATAATGAATAAAGAATTTCTTAATACGCTGAAATGAATATTTCACATTTTCACCCCTTGACTGCGGGGCGCCGACCTCGAATCGCTGCGGTCGGCCGAGGATTCATACCTGTTTTAGAAAAAACTAATTCTTTATTCTTTATCGTATCGATATGCAAGTGACACCAATGGATTTCTTATCTTTTTTCGATTAAAATCATACCAAACTTCGTGTAAATCGGACTATTATTAACGAAATTAGCTTGCAATTATGGAAATTTATTTTTCATGAAATTTCCTCAATTATGGTCCGAATTACGTCATTCTTGGTGTCAGTTTCATCGGCGAAACATAAGCAATCAATTGGCGTCCTTTTCGCAAAGATCTGATGAGAATTGAGGAAGTCGAAGATTTCTCACTTATTAATAGGCTCTCGGACCCCTTCGGGGATCGAAAGCCCTAAAATTCGGGGAGGCACTGCGGGGGCTTTTCCTCTCGACCGAGGGTTCACTTCGGCCACGGGGCGCCAGGCGGCATCTCTTTGTGTCCTGTGGCTCCAGGCTTACCCTGTAGCCAGCACCCTGTCGCAGGCAAGGAGATTCAGCCTAGGGCCAGTCGCTAGGTCAAGTCGCTGCGACAAGTCGCAGCGACCTGTCGCAGCTAGGAGATCCCACCTTAAGAAAGTAAAAACCTTGTGCGTCGAACAATTCAGTTTAAGAATCCGTAAAATACTAAACGATCAGAAAACGGAGAAAAAATTCATCCGAAACATTGGAATGGTTGGAATTATTATCACTTTTTAAAACTTATGATATTAATTCATATAAAATTTTGCATTTAAAAAACGTAATTTTTATTATAAGAATATTGCTAAAAATGCTATAAAATCGTAATATTTGTGAAAATTATCGGGAACTGGGACTTGATCGACAACTGGGATAATTACCTTACGTATGGTGAGTCATTTAGATCACTCGATCTGGGACTCAGACGTCCACTGAGGTGGAATTTTACGATCGCAGACGTTCCGTACGCGATTATAGGCGCGGATTTGTTGTCACACTTCGGATTTTCGGTCGACCTGCGCAAGCGTGTTCTGGTGGATTCCCTCACTGGATTACAAGTCCATGTTAGCATTAAACGGGTAGAATTTATATCGACCAGTACGATCGATCATGCGTCGACGTACTCGGGTTTATTACTACAATTCCCCGAAATCACGGGAAATTCTTGTGTTGCTCCACCGACCGGCGGTGATGTTTATCACTATATGAATACTACTGGCCCTCCAGTTTCCGAACAACCGATGCGTTTAAGCCCGGACAAATTAAAAGCCGCAAAAGCGGAATTCAAAAGGCTGGTGGAAGCGGGCATTTGCCGTCCGTCTTCGAGTCCATGGTCCAACCCGATCCATATGATCATGAAAGCGGACGGAACTTGGAGGATCGCTGGTGATTATCGGCGTACTAATGTTACGTCTGTATGCGAGACATGACTTCGGTGTCACTGACATTGAAGCTCCAAAGCACTTTAGATACTACGTTGAAGTCAGAAATTTTAAAATTTTAAGTGACCACAAACCCCTCGTTTATGCTTTTAAACAATCATCTGATAAGGCATCGTCACGCCAGGTACGTCAAATTTCATTTATAGCTCAATTTACTACGGTAATAGAACATATTCCGGGCCTAAACAATGTTGTAGCAGATCCATTGTCGCTAATAGAATCTCTCAGACTTCCTCTGGAGATCAATCTGAAAGAGTTGATGCAGGCACATATTCAAGACGTGAAGGTGGGTCAATTGCAAAAGATGTCAAACCCTCCATTAAAATTAATTAAATTGCAATGGGGACCGGCCCATACTGCGGTGTTTTGCGAGATGTCAGGCGAGGCCATTCGCCCATATACAGGGTCATCGTTTAATCCTGCAACCCGCGCGCGCGCGAACTTGTAAAATGGCAACACCGCATCACGGACGCATTCAAACTACAACCATGCACCGTCACCGCGTTCGGAGAGCTGCTAGCGACCGCTGGACAGCAGTGATGCTCGAGCTTCGAGAATTTTTGGCTGGTCCTTGTCAAATTAACGTTGCAAAGAACTATTCAGAATTTCCCGGCCCCGGTTGAAAACTTTGGGGTCTTTTTCGTATAACTTTTAAACTGTAAGACATATCGGAATGCAATTTGCGCCAAAAAAATGAGGAAAAATTAATCCCTCTTAATGCTGGATAATTTAACATATTTTACGTTTACTTAATTTTTCTTTTATCAATTTTTTAACCATAATTGTTTAAAAAGCTGTTGGAAACTGTTTATTTGATAATGTATTTAACGCTGTTTTTAAAATTCGTGGTGTTGATAAACAATAGGCTAGTTGATTCTGTATCATTACATTTATAAATTGAGAAATTAAATTTTTATTCAATTATGTGTTAGTTCTGCAGACCTCAGAATCTATTGTTCTGGTTTTCTTTTTTATGATTTTATCCTTAATGCGGTGCATACCTAGATCAGACGTAAGGGGTAACTAATGCGACGTGTCTTTGATTGTAGCGGTGTTTGAATTTTTTTGTCTAGAATTTTTGTGTTAGAATGTTTTAGCTACTCAACGCCACGCCTATACCGGCTTCCGTTAATGTCATTTTTTGGAACGATGTGCCGTTACTGTGGTTTTTACAAGCAGGTGGCGAAAAATCTCTCCGTACAAGGAACCGTCAACCCTGTCGTGGCTAAATTTTTTGAAATTGAAACGTGTACGAGATCTGTTGACATTATTTTCAAACCTCATTACAGTGATCTGGGGTGCGAGTGGTAGACCGATCATAAAAGCGGAGCGCGCGGCTCGATTACCTGGGTCGGGAAATTCCCAATACCTAGCTCTTTGCGCCGCTAAATTTTTCGAAACTCGGGCATCACTCTTGTCCAACGGTCGCAGGCAGCTCTGCGCTGGGCCGGTGCATGGTTGTAGTGGAATGCGTCCGTGAGGCGGTGTTGCCATTTTCGTCTGTTCGCGCGCGCGCGGGTTGCAGGATTAAACGATGACCCTGTATTCCTGCATCCTTGCGCGAGACAGTTTTTGGGATATTTCACAAGCTTGCTCATCCCAGTGCGAAGATAGCAGATCGCACGATCAGACAGCGGTATGTCTGGCCAAATGTGCACAGAGATATTGCACTCTGGTGCAAGCAATGCATTGATTGTTAACGATCAAAAGTCACACGACCCGTAAAACGTGTTCCGGAACATTTTGTTGCACCGGGTGGTCGATTTGACCAAATACATATATACTGCATTACACATTAGAGCATACCGATTTCGCGCAGGCACGACCCTCAGGAGGCGTTGCTACGCTCGATTCCCCACTTAACCGCCTATGTTTTTCTCCGTCGCACGGCCTACTACTCTCTCTGTTAACTTTTCGTGCACTGTTTACGTTGACAACGACCAGGTCCCACGTTATTCCATGGAAATTACCACGCATCGCATGCGGTTCAAACTGTGAGTAGTAGTGGGAGCTGCGCAGATCGGTCGCAAATCGATAGGGGCGTCGGTATGCTCTAATATGGAATGCAGTATAGACATAATCGGTCCTTTACCGGTTAGTGATGGTTTCGCATACTGTCTGACAATGATCGATCGATTTTCGCGCTGGGTTGAGGCGACTCCTAATTCCTTAAAACCGCAGCTGAAAATCTGAGCGGTAATTATTTACTTTAGCGATTCCTCACCAATTCTGATGAAATTTGGATATGTTGTCAGGGACACGATTCTGCACAACTTTTTCATATACATGTTACCCCCGCTCGGCCTTAGTTTCCGAGATATTTGCGAAAAACTTCTGTTGATTTATTCTGACGCACCACATTCCACTTTCCAACTCGTCCCGGGTATTAGTATTGGTTTGGGCTAGATTAGTGCGGGGGGGGGGGGGCGCGCCCCTGCACTAATCTAGCCCAAACCAATACTAATACCCGAGACAAATTGAAAAGTGGAATGCGTTGTGTCAGAATAAATCAACAGAAGTTTTTCGCAAATATCCCGGAAACGAAGGTCGAGTGGCGGTAACATGTATGTATACGAAAAAGTTACGCTGATGCATTGTAGGCCCACCTGCGGTCGAACTCGAGCTCGAGCTGAAAGATGGAACCAGGCTTGCCCCATCGGGTGCAAATACCTCCTGAATTTCTGAGACCCGGGTAACAGCCGAGCGCGGGACTAGTTACGTTGCTAACCACAGCATGGATTGCTGGAGAACTGCATGAGTGTGCGGCCCTCCATGCAGGCTCGTACCACAATGCACACTCATGCAGTTTTCTCACAAATTTCGCAACGGGTAGCAATGGGACAGTCCCGCGCTCGGTTGTTACTCGGGTCTCAGAAATTCAGAAGGTATTTGCACCCGATGGGGCAGGCCTGGATGGAACGAAACAAAGTACCAAAGTGTCGACTCTTTTGTTTCGTCTCGCCCGTTTTCGGATTCTCACAGTCTCGATAATAGAAAGGCGGCTATAATGGCTGTGTAGTATATTTCACGAGTAACTTCGGTATTTGCAGTTACTGTGTTAAAACGTGGTTTCATATTATAAAGTAAAATGAAGTTATATGAATTTTTGAGCATTTGTAATAATTACGATGAATTAATTGATTTTTTATTTGTACGAAAAGTGATCCACGTAGGGCTGCCATCCGTCCGGGTTTCCCCGGATTTGTCCTCTTTTTTAGGGCGTCCGGGGACGTCCGGGCGGGTTTTCTGTAATGATCCGGGTTTTTCGATGCTGTTCCCTCACTTAAGGTTTAGACATACTTTTACAGTTACACGAGGGCACCGCGCCGGTACTGTAGTAAGAAGAAGAGATAGCTACACTGTGTCGTCGCGCAACTGATAAATGTGGTTAGACCCCACCAATCATCCGTGTTCTCCCATGCTATGTGTGCGTTGCGTGCGGTGAATCCCCGGCTAAAGAATTCGGGTCGTTGATGTATAAATTGACAGTCGAGGATAGTGACAAAACACTATCGGCTCCTGCTTCGACAATGTATTTGTTCACTGCTAGGTTTAGTTTCGCAGAGCAAGTTGTACCGTGACGTCGCATCACGCTCTCGCGGCAGCGTACAACGTTGGTAGGGAAAGTTTACGTACTTACGGGGAGTTCAGCAGTTATTATGCCTAAACGCAAATGTACATTCAACGATGATTTACAAAAAAAATTTCCAACATTTAGAAAATGAAAATTTCAATGGGAAGTTTTATGTACAATATGTGACACGAAGATTTCCATTGCAAATAAAGGTGCTACCGACATAATTGACCACAGCAATACCATGAAGCATAAGACCAAAATAAGGTGTCAAGCAGGTACTTCGAGCATGGACACATATGTTAAAAAATCTGCTTCGGATAATGATTGCATTCGAACAGCCGAAGGTGTAATGGCTTTTCACACTGTAATACATCATCTATCTTTTAATTCTCTAGACTGCACTAATGCACTGAACAAACTATTATTTTGCGAATCTAATACGGCCAAAAACATGACATGCAATCGCACTAAAGCTACAGCAATTGTAAACAATGTGCTAGCTCCTTTATCCATTACTGAACTTATGAATGATTTAGAAAATGTAGCATTTGTAAGCGTGTCTACTGACGTTAGTAATCACGGGAGCACAAAATTATTTCCCATAATTGTACAGTATTTTGATTACCACAAGAAAGGTGTAACTTCAGAACTTCTCGAAATAGAAACTGCAAACAATGAGACATCAGACACCATTTCCGAGCTTATTTTAAAACAACTTAATAAATTCAACATTTTAACTAAATGCATAGCATTTTCTGGGGATAATTGCAATACAAACTTTGGGGGAAGACAACGGACAGGCACCAACAACGTTTTCTGTAAATTACAGTCACAATTGAAAACAAATATTGTTGGTGTTGGTTGTTCTGCACATATAATTAATAATGCTGTACAACACGGATGTGACATATTACCTGTGGACGTGGAATCTATTATACTAAAAATTCACAATTATTTCTCAGTATATACAATTCGAACTGAAAGCCTGAAAAAATTTTGTGCCGAAGCTGACACCCAGTACAGACAGCTTCTTTACCACTCAAAAACTCGTTGGTTGAGTTTATTCCCAGCAATCGAACGAATTCTTCAGCTTTATAAGGCTTTGAAAACCTATTTTGAAGCTATTGAAAAACCACCCGTAATAATACAACAGTTTTTTGAGAATGATGTATCAGAAGCGTATTTGTTTCTCATCCACTCTACCATGAATATTTTGCACACCAGAATTGAAAAATTGGAAAAATCAGAGAACTCCATTATTGAAACAAACAAGATACTTTTTGGTATCATAAAAAACTTAGAAGACAGAATCGCGGACAATTTCTTGCCGATGAAAGTTAAGAATATTTTAAGTAAATCGACAGATGAAACTGCTAAAAATGAATTTATGAGAAATTATATTTCATTCTATAAAGAAATGAAAGATTACATTCAAAACTGGATTACACCTTTAAAGGAGTTTACTGTATTTGATTGGATGGATTTATCAACAATAGCTGGAAACACACCATGGATCACTGTTCAAAAATGCGTTTCATTCTTACAAGAAAAAAACATTGCGTTAGATGACACCAAATTGTTTGATGAATGGATAAATTTGAAGACATTTTGTCAAGAGCTCAATGAAAAAGATAAACAATTAAGTATAAATGAACTATGGCTTAAATTTTTTGGAACTCCGAATGCCCATACTTATTCTGAATTAATAAAAATAACGCAATATTTCTTTAGCATACCCGCTCACAATGCTAATGTCGAAAGAATCTTTTCTTTAATTGCATCGCAATGGACAAAAGAACGAAATTCTTTAGAATTCTGTACAGTTTCATCATTAATGAAAATAAAATACAATTTCAAAGATTATACTTGCAGTGACTTCTACAAATTCCTCATCACCAAGAAGGATAGTTTAATGGCCATTGGAACGATGGACAAGTACAAGAAGACTGAATGATATTAGTAGTTTGATCTCGTGCTAATTTTACCAAAGATTTGCATAACTACGTTAATTATATACCCAAAATAGTTTGTAAGATTATTTTCGTGTTGACTTTTGAAAAAAAAAAAATTTAGCATAATCGATTGGTTTCAATTTTTTTATTTTATTTTAGTTGTAAATTAAATTTGCGTATTTGATATGTTATTTTAGTTATAAGTGTATAAAGAAGTCATAAATAAATTCCTACTTTGTACAACTATATTTTACCTATCTTTCTTGATTACGGTCACAGTCTATATTTTACAGAAATTGTAGTCTTGGGATGGCGTACCTAACCTAATACATACATATAAGAAATAGTTAAAAGTGTCCGGGTTTCAAGTGTAAATGTCCGGGGTTTTAATGCTCTCTGTCCGGGATTTGCGATTTTGCAGATGGCAGCCCTAGATCCACGGTACTATGAATTGTACAAAATGTGGGAAAGAAATGAAATTTAATCGGCAGAATTTAGAATTTTCGTGTCATACAGTATCTTATATTAAAAATAACAGTAAGAAACGCATTAAAATACAATGTAATCTGAAAATTAGTACGTATAAAAATTCATGGTTCGAACAATCACGACTTCCTATTCAAAACATTTGCCGTTTCATCGGTTACCACTTAATGTTAAAACCACCCCGACAAACTTTTCTGGAAACTGAATTGAGTATTTCGTCGAAAACAGCTGTTGACTGGGCAAGTTTCTGCCGAGAATTATGTGTTTTGTGGATAGAGAAGAATTCGGTCCAACTCGGAGGAGAGAACGTAGTGGTAGAAATTGACGAAGCAAAAATTGGAAAACGGAAGTATAAAAAAGGACGACTTCTTACTGGACAATGGGTTTTTGGTGGAATTGAACGTGAAACCAAACGTTTATTCATCGAGCCAGTTCCAAATAGATCATCCGAAACTTTGCTGCGTGTGATTCATAAGTGGATTAAACCAGGTTCTACAATTCTATCCGATTGTTGGAAATCATATAACTGCCTACACAAAGAAGGATTTCAACATTTCACTGTAAACCATAAAATGAATTTCGTCGATCCAGATAGTGGGGCACATACTCAAAATATTGAACGTTGTTGGCGTGAAACTCGAGCCAACATTCCACGATATGGAAATCGAAAACAACATTATGTTGGTTACATGGATGAATTTTTGTTTCGACGGCAACAACTTTAATACAAGAATAGTTGCATTTTTTGATATAATGGCTGAAATGTTTCCAATTTCTATCAATAATAATTAAAAATAATGTTTAATGTGAAATGCACTTATATTTATTTATACTAATCCTAATCCAACACTAACCCAAATTGTAACACCAAAGCAAGAAATTTAAAAAATATTTTTGCGAATATCTCGGAAACTAAGACCGAGCGGGGGTAACATGTATAGGAAAAAGTTGCTCAGAAGGTGGAGTTTTACAATATATCCAAATTTCATCAAAATCGGTGAGGAATCGCTAAAGTAAATAATTACCATCTGAGCTCTGAATTGATTTGTGGCCAATAAAGGAATGTCAAGTATAAAAAGTGACAGAGGAATCAGTGTTCGAGCGGAGAACGAGAATACAATTGGAATTAGCAAAGTTGATTTCACATTCTTTGCGTGAGAACTTTTTTAATGGTTTTCGAGAATTAAAGGTACAATTGGAATTATGAAATTTGATTTCACAATCTTTGCATTTGTCACTTATACTTTGCATAGAAACGAACATTCTCGCAAATAACTACAATACCGCATATATCTTGCACCCATATCGGCGCCATCTTGGCTAGGCCCCGTCCCCATACCACTTCCCAATAATTAGAGTCTGGACACGAGAAGGCCACTTTTGATTGATCCGCCATTTTTTTGTCTATTCCCGCTGGTTTTTAAATGTGTCAACTATACTCTTAATCTTAATTGTAACACATTTTTTAAAAAATATATATTTAAAAGTGAATAAAAAACGTTTCTTGTCATACTATTCTAATTGTTTGTAATATCTATTTATCTGAACATGTACATTTGGGTGAAGTAAACAGAAGTAAAATACCTTCATAAACGTAAGAGTTATTAAGAGTGTTTAAGAGTGAAATGGTGTATATTAGGGTGGATCGAAAAAACATTTTTTTTTTATATCGAATTCTAATAGTGCGGAAAAGTTGCCCACCACTATCAGTATTACGGGTGTGAAAGCACAATTGAATCAAGTAATATCTTCTGTTCTGCACTTGAGCTTGAAATTTCGATATTTTGTCAAAAATACAAAAATTCTGTTTTAATACTGGCTTCTTGTAGTCAGAAACATTTGTATTATTTTATTCAGTATCTCTTGTAATGGCAAATTCACTTCGCTCAAAAGCTGGACTGTCACAGGGGCAAGGGGAATCGTCCACTCGCTTCAACCTATCCCCTCCAACACAGTTCGTCCCGTGACGAAGAACGCGAACGAAACCAATCGCGACAGTCCGCGGATACGGATCGCCGCTAAGAACCTAAACGTGGAATTTCTTGGAGGGGATTGGGAGAAGCAAGTGGAGGATTCCCCTTGCCCCTGTAACATTTCAGTTTGTTGCTAGTCCGACTACCTTCCAGCTCGCAACAGTATATCATTCAGTGTATAGCACTCCATACAGAGTTGTCTTCTAACATCACAATGTCACATTGTAAATTTTCTTCCCGGCATTCGGTCGTTTGTCCTATCTTTGGTACTCCCGAAAATTTTACGGGTTTCCAGCTTCCTACTTATGAGGATGTCATAAGATGCTGTTTAGATCTGAGACGATCGCTTGGACAAGAAAGTGGTGGAAATAGGGAGCCGCCTTTTTCTACCATTGCAGATTCGGTTGTGAAGAAATTAAAGGAAATATATATAAAAGCTTCTATACCTATAGTTTCGCAGTCACGAGTTTTACAAAAAATTAAAACATATCACTCCCAATATATAAAAATAAAGAGTGACTACAGAAATATCGATAGGTGCCCGGCATTGCAGTCAAAGGTAGATGCGTTTAAAATGGCCGCGTGTAATTTGTTCGACATCGCCGCGTGTAAGTGCCCTGATTTTTCGACTTGTAGTTGTACAAAAGAGAAGAAGGTACCTCTTATTGAACAGAGCTTCCTTCTTGACCAAAGGGGTCCTAGAATTGGTCGCATTGGTGGAGTAGATCTGGTTGAAACAATGAAACTCAACGTGAGAAGATATCGAAATGCGAAGATAAATAAGCTTGAGCATGCTAATGTTCTCGATATCGGGCCCTCCTGCTCCTCAACTCATAGTTCATCTTCGTTTAATGAGTGCGATTCAAGCGACGAAAGTGTAGACGAGGAATTTGTTCTCTACGAACCACAAAGGAAGAGAAAAAAGTCTTCAGCTCAAATGCGAATTAATTTGACAGAAACTGCGCTTGTCTCACAACGATATGGTGTCAGCGACAGGGCAACAGCACATATTGCTTCTTCTATACTTAAAGATGTTGGACTTGTATCTTCAAGCCAACCTCTCTTAGTTACAGATAGGAACAAAATCAGACGTCAAAAACTTAAAGTAGGCAATATTCTCAAGGAGAAATCACAGGATAATGATCCTATTCTTGGCCTGTACTTCGATAGCCGTAAAGATGATACCATGACGCCAAACGGCATAATCAAAGAGGAGCATATTTCTCTGGTTGCCGAGCCTTGCTCAAGATATATAGGCCATGTGACCACTCTCTTAGGAAATGCTACCGATGAGTGTAATGCCATTTATGAATTTTCCCTAAATGAACTCTCTGGTGGTCTGAATGAGCTCTTAGTTTTGGGCTGTGACGGTACTAATGTCAATACCGGTTGGAAGGGAGGAGTTGTACGGAAGCTGGAGGAAAAGTTAGGGAGGTCAATACAGTGGATTGTGTGTCTTATTCACTTCAACGAATTACCGTTTCGTAGTCTCTTTGAGTTCATTAATGGGCCAACTTCAGGCCCACACACATACACAGGACCCATAGGCTCAAAATTTCCTGGATGTGAGAAACTTCCCATTGTAAAATATAAAGCAATGGACTGTGACATACCTAAGCTTGTCTCTTCAGATCTCAGTAAAGACCAAAGATACCTATTAGACATATCGAAAGCCATTCGTTCTGGCACATGTTCTGATGAGCTTCGCTTACGAAATCCAGGCCGTATCCATAAGGCACGCTGGTTGACAACCGCAAACAGAATTTTACGATTATACATTTCTAATAAAACTCCTTGTGCGAAAATGCGAGAGCTCGTCAGATATTTACTTAGTGTGTATGTTCCAATGTGGTTCTCAATCAGAAAGAATCATTCCATAGCAGATGGTACGCGCCATCTTTTTGAGACAATCCGGAGATCTAGATATCTGCCCCTGAAATATCGCACAGTTGTTGATAATTCTATTGCACGTAATGCATACTTCGCTATGCCAGAAAACATATTGCTTAGCATGATGACTGACCACAGACCAGCCGTTCGTAAAGAGGCACTGAATAAAATACTTACAGCTAAAGAGGAAGCACAAAATAATGAAATTCCCTTACTAAGGTATAACGTTGTGCCTGAAATAAATTTTAAAGCAAATGATTATACCAAAATTATTAATTGGTCGTCATCAGAGATTACAGTTACTGTGCCACCAGTCCTCAGAAACGTTACAAATGAGGAACTGATAGCAAAGCTCTCTAACACTGAACTTGTGCCAGAATGGAACTTCAGTAAGTTTCCGTGCCACACAGTGGCAGTAGAGCGCACTGTTAAACTTGTAACTGAGGCTTCAGCCACAGTATGTGGTACGGACGCACGAGATCGCAAAATTCGGTCAACGTTACTATCCAGACAAGTGTTGCCGAGATTCGATTGTAAATCCCAGTATTTAAGTGTCCTGAGTGGTGATTATTCTGATTAAGAAACTGATGGAAAGTCCTGCATAATATTATGGTTGGTTGGTTGGGTAGGGCTTGGGAGGAGCCCGTAATGCAGCCACCTCCACGTGGTGGGCTCTGGGTCACTTGTAACTAATGGGGAAGTGAGCGAGGAGCTGCATGCAATGCGATGTACGTTCTATATGACATCAAAATGTATTTCTAATTCATTCTACCTCCGAATCAAGGACCAAAAAAGTTTCCTCTCGGACTCGAATAATAGATATCCTTATGAAGCTTACCTAATACCTACTTCAGAATTTAATTTTCGTTAAAATATCGAAATTTCAAGCTCAAGTGCAGAACAGAAGATATTACTTGATTCAATTGTGCTTTCACACCCGTAATACTGATAGTGGTGGGCAACTTTTCCGCACTATTAGAATTCGATATAAAAAAAAAATGTTTTTTCGATCCACCCTAGTGTATATCTCTTTCTCTCTCGTAGGATTTAGACCAAACATTATTGTACTGTAAATATTTTTTCCCTGTGTTTAGCAGGATGGCGGTTCAAGCATATCCGCTTATATTGCCCAACGAACTATAGTTCTATTTTTTTCCCCTCCTCTCTCTCCATCGGCGAGCGGTGTACCGGGAGAAAGATGGGACCAAACATTATAGTGTTTCTAGTTGTCCGGGGACTGAAGTGACCTCCAAAGTTTAAAGATTGAGCCTTAATGGAGGTGAGTTATCCACATATAACAAACGTTAATTGTACGTCTGTTTTAGGTCTGGACGGTTTTAGATCGATAACTTCAAACTTAAAGGCCACATGTAAGAAATTATCGCAGCGGTTTCCGGCGGAACTTAAAAGAATCGACAGACTCTCCGCTTTAAAATGAGCTTAAGACAATGATGTTCCAGTTATCCCTCGCGGAGATACAGCGAGTTGAAGAGAAAATGGAATTTGTGCAATTTTTAAGCATATTTTGGAAAGGACATCAGAGACCGAAATTTTGACCGAATTGAAAAAGTTAAAAGATGCTTCTTGAAGAGGAAATACTGACCATTCTATTGCTTTTTCAGGAACGTTCTACGATGATTCCTTTCCGAAAAAACGGTTTTTGCTTCAAAGTTGAATAACTCGGTCAAAAAAAATTGCACAAGAAATTTATTACTCTCTTTTTACACAGGAAAGTAGCCGCTTTCGGCTAATGTAAATGGAAGTCGTGTAAAAAATTTCATACTCCCCATGGAACTTTTGCAAGTTGAAGAAATTTTTTTATAATTGACCAAGTGCTCTTTATATCGTTATAACTTTGCCGCAAAGCAATACAGCTAAAATCTCGAAAAGCAGCTGAAAGCAGGGATTCCACGCTTTGAAACCATAATTTCAAAATATCGATACGACTATATTTACTGGCGTTACAACCATGTGAACTTGCCCCTATTTTTCGGGTTCCTAAAAGTGATCCTTTAAGGGGGAACACCACTGTGACGGCCGGAAAAATGAGCCCATTTTTAAGATTTTTTTAAGGGACAACTTACAGTTTTATTATAAAATTGTTATTACCTATCTTTAGTACAATGTCTTAAGAGACTATAAAAAAAAAAGTAATAGAAAAACATGCATAGATTTCCATATACAGTTAATCTCCTACATCCCACACAAGAAAACATAGGTCGCTTATCGAAACGATATCTTTGGAACGGCAACTCTGAAATCAATTTTTTTTTTTTAATATAATCGGTATTAGTGTAGTTTCCGTTGTACGTACCGATTTTTAAAAAAAATTATTTTTGTAAAAATGGTGCGCTTGGGAAGAAAGTTTCGAAAATTCGCAAAAAAATGGATAGTTTTTCGAGCGTATTTAAAAAAATATGTTTTCGATCAAAAAATCGGTACGTACAACTGAAGATACTCTTGTTTTAAAGATCCTATCAAAATTTCAAGTCGATCGGATAAAAATTGACAGAGCTATTGATTCGATCAGTTAGAAAAATGTCGTTTCGAGAAAATCGCGTTTAAAGTTTGCACGGGAAAAATCACACTTCCGTTCGTGACGTTCACTGTCACTCGAATGCCCGATCAACGGTTGCATTTCTTCGATTCTCGAACGAACAGCGTACCGTGCGTAAAAACGGGAAAAACCCAAAATTTATAACCTTTAACAATGTGGGGGAACAGTGGGTAAGAAAAATGTCGGCGCGCTATTTGCCGCTAACATAGCGCGCTCGGAACGGCATCGTGACGCGTCTCACAAAATGCACTGTATCTTCGTCAATTCTTCGAATATCAACTTGAAATTTTCAGAGAGTATTTTTGAAGAGTTAAACATTAAGAAAGTGACGAAAAAAAAATCGAAATTTTTTCAACTTTCACAGTGGTGTTTCCCCTTAAGGAGGTATTGTGGTCTGACGAGGCGTTTTCGTCGCGTTATTTCGGAATTTTTTTTACAAAGAACCGATAAATTTTATTATTATTTAGTTTATTGCTATATGCTTATTGATATTTGAACTATGTTTGCAAATTTTGTAAATAGAAACAAATTAAAACCAAATGCAGTTGATTGCTTTAAAGTAATGGTGAAAAAAAACATGGGGTCACGGTGACCATAATTGGGCTCGTTCTAGTGATCAGAAACGAAAAATGTAAAGAGATTCTTTATTTGTATGCCTTTGGCTATCGCCCCTACCAGAATGATAAAAAAATATTGGAAATTAAGCAAATGGCGGTGGTTTGAAAATTAAGTTTCGATTTTCGCACATATTTTCAATTTTAAAGGTCTGTGAAAGTTTAAAAACAAAATATTTTATCATAATTCTGGTAGGGATGATAGCCACATGTGTGCTGATAGTATAGGTATGCAAAACATGGACTGAGTTGGTCCAGTCGATCTTGAAATATCATGGTCACCGATTCGAAAAACGTGGTTTCGAGAAAATCGCGTTTAAAGTTTTCTTAACGTTCGAAGCCAAACTAAGTTGTGACCTAGGAGAGTAACGGTATCTTTGTAACCAAATGGTCGATTTGTGTGTTCTAAAAGGCACAAAAATGCACAAGCCCCCCTCACCCCACCCCTCAGAAAGAACAGCACGCCAAAACATTGCCGAAATACACTTGCAGGAACAAAACTGTTATGCGTCGCCCGTCCCGCTCAGTGAGCGCGCCGTATAGATATATATCTACCTATTCTGCACCTTGTAGCTCTGCAAATATTACGAATTGGAAGAAAACCTTTTGCACACGTATTACCCATATAAGAAAATGCAAATAGATATACAGGGTGTCCGCGGGAACACTGGACAGCGCGATTTCTCCTAAAATATTGGACGTAAAAATATGAAAACAATTTGGAATGCATGGTTCGAGGGAGCCAACTTATTAGCCCGAACGATTTTTTTTTTCGATTATTATTATAAAAGATACGATGGTCAAGTTCGGTTTTTCAAATGGAACTCTTTTTTTTTTGAAGACCTGAGTTGATAGTGCGTTCCAAGACGAATTCAATAAGCATCAATGTATACACTTTATTTCCACTGTTTTTTTTTTAGATATTGCGCTTGCAAATTTACTGATTTTCACTGCAAGAAAACCGTCTGGAATAGCAAGGGAATAAGTAGTATTTTATTTCGAATTTCCTTCTACGTTCGGATGGTCAAGATGGGTTCCAGCTAGGAAATAGTGGGTGTTATAAATTTTTTTCGTTGATCATAAAAAACTTCCCCTTTGCATCTTTTAACCATCTACATGGATATTTCCAACCAATAAGGAAGAAGTTCCTTCCTTTCGAAAGGGCCAATAGCATCTTCTGACAAATTTTCCTCAGACTTAGCAAACAGTCTGTGATCAGAAGTCATTAGACGTTGACAGTATCCACAGTTCGTTGGCGCGAAGAAATCAAGTTTGACAATGTATCTCACTGTAAAAGATAAGGTAGAATTGGTGTTTTTACGCGGTGACGGTTATTTATCGTATCGTCGGGTCGCTGCCCAGTTCCACCAACGCCATCCGGATCGACCAAAACTAAGTGCGACAACCGTAAGTCTTTATCTTCATTTACTTTAACCCTTTTGCTACGGCGTCCCGGTCCGTGAGGGCGCCGCTACCGACCGGGAGCCCGCGCCACGAGTGTATTCTTTTCGCTACGGCGCACAGTGGCGAATTTGGCCGAAAAGCTGGCCAAAAATGAATCTACAATTCCCGTGCAAATTATTAAAATATTTTATTGTAATATAACTCTAAGAAGCTAAAAGTATAATTTTTTAACGTTTAATGTTTAATTTGTTGTTTTAATTATAATTATATTATTAAAAATATTAAAAGTATTGTGGTTTGTAGTTTTTAGTCAAATAATTACGCAGTCATTACTGAAACAGTAATATTTGTATATATTTTAACATTATTATATTGCATACTTATACATATATATTTATACAAACATTTGGTACATGGCACTGATGATCAACGAGATGCTTTTCTTGCGGAATTTTAAACGTTATAATTACTAAGTGAGAGCTCAACCGCAATCTTGTCACTATTAACTTCCGTCTTATTTTGACTCGCATAAATATCTGCTGAAAGTGCTAAATATAAAAAAAGATGTGAAATCAAAATGAGCTGCAAGTAAATTACAAAAAAAAGAAAATAATATAATCACACAAAAACAGAAAATAATATAATCACATAAAAAGAAAATAATATAATTACAATATAAAAAAGGATGTGAAATCAAAATGAGCTGCAAGTACATCACAAAAAAAAGAAAATAATATAATCACACAAAAACAGAAAATAATATAATCACATAAAAAGAAAATAATATAATTATAATATAAAAAAGGATGTGAAATCAAAATGAGCTGCAAGTACATCACAAAAAAAAGAAAATAATATAATCACACAAAAAAAGAAAATAATATAATTACAATATAAAAAAAGATGTGAAATCAAAATGAGCTGCAAGTACATAAAGGTACTTTCCAACTGCGCTTAAGATGACACAACTACATATACACAGCTAAAATGCTGTGTTATTCCATTACTCATATCGCGGACATTTTAATTAACCCATCAAAAAGAATCCCATTTAAAAACATTGTCGTAAATTAATAGCTTTACAAAATTAATGATATACAAAAATTGCGCCAATTATAACAATGCCTATTTATACAAAGAAAAAAATGTATTAAATAATACCCATCAAAAAGGATCCCATTTAAAAACATTGTCGTAAATTAATACCCATCAAAAAGAATCCCATTTAAAAACATTGTCGTAAATTAAAATCCCATCAAAAAGAATCCCATTTAAAAACATTGTCGTAAATTAATACCCATCAAAAAGAATCCCATTTAAAAACATTGTCGAAAATTAATATTAATTTATTAATGTTCTATATTTAACTTTACAAAAATAATGATATACAACAATTGCGCCAATTATCACAATGGCTAGTTGTACAAAGAAAAAATCACAATGGTACAATGAAAAAATGTATTAAATAATATTAAGCAGATATATTTTTATACAAATAAATATGCTCTCCGAATTGAGTTTGCTAAACTGAATAAATATGTATAAATTGCAATAATCTTTTTCTTTCTTTCTTGTGCGTGCGTTCTTGGATGTGTGTATGTGCATATGCTACGAATGATATTCGAATTAAATATATATAGAATAAATCTGACAGCGTTTCTAATACTCGTATGTATATGTATATGTTTATGTATTTTAGATTGCAGCGCCAAGTATTTTGAATAAAATATTTATTCATATTAAAATATTTATTTGTATAAAAATATATCTGCTTAATATTATTTAATACATTTTTTCATTGTACCATTGTGATTTTTTCTTTGTATAACTAGCCATTGTGATAATTGGCGCAATTGTTGTATATCATTATTTTTGTAAAGTTAAATATAGAACATTCATAAATTAATATTAATTTTCGACAATGTTTTTAAATGGGATTCTTTTTGATGGGTATTAATTTACGACAATGTTTTTAAATGGGATTCTTTTTGATGGGTATTATTTAATACATTTTTTTCTTTGTATAAATAGGCATTGTTATAATTGGCGCAATTTTTGTATACCATTAATTATGTAAAGCTATTAATTTACGACAATGTTTTTAAATGGGATTCTTTTTGATGGGTTAATTAAAATGTCCGCGATATGAGTAATGGAATAACACAGCATTTTAGCTGTGTATATGTAGTTGTGTCATCTTAAGCGCAGTTGGAAAGTACCTTTATGTACTTGCAGCTCATTTTGATTTCACATCTTTTTTTATATTGTAATTATATTATTTTCTGTTTTTGTGTGATTATATTATTTTCTTTTTTTTTGTGATGTACTTGCAGCTCATTTTGATTTCACATCTTTTTTTATATTGTAATCATATTTTTTATTTTTTATTTATGTGATTATATTTTTTTGTTAATTATACTTTATTCGTCCTTGACTTTTTCATGTTTCTTTGTCTTTTTTTATATTTATTTGTTGATAATACTCTTTTTTCCCCGACTTTTCATTGTATACTATTTCCTTTTTTTTGTGATTTTTGATAATACTTTTTTTGTCCTCGACATTTTCATGTACTTGGCGTATTTTTTACTTTTTTAAAGTTTTTTTTGGGGGATCTCACTTCTTTTTACAAAGCTAATTCATGTACTTGGTGTAATTTTTTTACTTTTTAAAGTTTTTTTGGGGTATCTCACTTCTTTTTACAAAGCTAATTCATGTACTTGGCGTAATTTTTTTACTTTTTTAAAGTTTTTTTGGGGAACTCACTTCTTTTTACAAAGATAATTCATGTACTTCGCGTAATTTTTTTACTTTTTTAAAGTTTTTTATGGGGATCTCACTTCTTTTTACAAAGATAATTCATGTTCTTGGCGTCATATTTTTTTACTTTTTTGAAGTTTTTTTTGGGATTCAGAATTTCAGCTTCTTCTTTTTTACAAATTTTTCCCTGTCACGGGTACTAAAAGTAAGGATAAAGTAAGGAAATCCCAATAAATTATAAATTCTGATCTATCTTCGTTACACGTCCACGCGTTTACGGCGCACTGCAGCCTATCGAGTGATGTTAGAAGATAAAGCTAGTTTGTAGCCAGTAAAGCTTACTCGGAATACTCGGAATAGCGCAAAGCAGATCAACGAGTGTATTTTTATTATTTTTTGATTAAGGATAAATTCTACGTAAGTTTAACACCTTCCCCAAAAAAACATGTGCACTGCATTGCCGATCTATATGTATTATATGAATGTATAGTACTTTGTGTGCAGTACATAGTGCGCGAAGCAGCTTATGGCGCTGAAAGCAGCCTTTGGCGCTGAACGTATTTATCATTGAACTGTAAGGAACAACCACAATTAACATCTTTCGAAGAAAAATATGTATGCATTTTTAGCATTTCGTGGCCAAGCTTGTTTTTCTACTCGTAAATCATCAACGAATACCCACGTTGTGCCCTTACCCCTTACCATACTCGTGTAATGACCATCGGAAATACTTTTACCGTGGTGGAAAATCGCTGCCTTAAGTTTATAACAGTGATCTACCAATTGTATTTTAGTAGTAGGCATTGCTTTGATGTTGAAATTTTCAACTTTCGTTGTTCCACTTCTATCGTGATCGAACAAATGTAATTTTGCAATAAGAATTTGTTTGGAAGCAGTTATATCGATTTTCTTCATTGTATTTGAATTTGAATTATCACAATTATTGCAAGGATCTTTCTGATTTTTCCATCCTGTGAAATTGTGTTTTATTATTTCTTGAAATTCAAATGTTTTTTTTTTTAACATCTTGGGCAGTGCAAGATGTACCACACAATTTGTACTGATAGTAGTACTTGTGTAATTACACGCTAAACATCTTAATACTGTTGTTATTTCGTGTTGTACTGCATTCTTAATAAGAATCTCATGATCACAAGGAGAGGTAATAAACTCAGCTCCATCATGCAGCTGATTGTAAGCGTATTTTTCCCCTGCGAACTGCCGTAATGATATTATATTATCCGTTTGGATTTTGATCCGATTTATATTGGTCCATAAAGACTTTTATAATATCATCAGCTTTTTCCATCGAAAATAAGTTTTCTCTTATAGATGAACAATATAACATGCATTGGATTGAGGCATTCGCATAACAAGACACACCATCAGAATTCGGAAGACCTCTCACGTTGTATTGAGTGGTATCCGCGATGTGATCATTAGTATTCTGACATTCGGAAACATTATAATTAGGTACTGCCCAAACAGCATCACGAACTTTGCGGACGCGGTTTTTAGAAATTGAAATAGTCATAAGATCAGGTCTATATTTTTTTCGCAATCTATTGTACTCTATTATAGCCGATTCTTGTGCCTTTACGGAAGATGGATCATAATTTATAAGATGCAGCCCTTGTAATGTGGTCACCCGTGAAAGAGCAACGTAAATTTGTCCGCAAGTAAATATTGAATTACCTGCTTCTACGACAGCATTCTGCAAGCTTAGTCCTTGACTTTTGTGAATAGTTATACCATAGCTGAGGCAAATCGGAAATTGTTTTCTAATAACGAACGCGTTCTATTATATGTTCTTGCCCAGTGGGTAATATAATTTTCAATTTTTCAACGTCATTATCAACACCTCGTGTAACTGAAACAAGTTTAGCTATGGTACCGTTAACAAGACCTAGCGTAACATCAATTCGACAAAAAGCCGAAATAGTATTTTCATACTACATGAATACTACGACCCCCATATATACTGTTGTTACAAAAGCGATTTCCACATCCGCGGCGTCCCCTTATTAGCTTCACGGCTTAAAACTCAACAATTCAAAGAGCCCGCGGAAGAATGTGTCCGCATCTATGATAAAAGCGGGCTCCTTAAAAAACAAAAGAGCAGCGGAGGAGCTCGCCTCATCGTTGCACGTGGTGAGACAGCCCATTCTCGATCGTAACTGCGTTCTGCAAGCAACAAACAATCGCTGATAATGTAAGTAATAAAAAAGACCTGAGATTTTTTCGTCACTTAAATTCTGATTACAAGCAGCGTATGATAGAAGAAAGTCATACATCTAGCGCAAGGATACGTATTGTTCAATAGCAAATTGGAAATTGGAAATTCGAATTATATAAAAATTACATTACATTACAAAATATGTTTCTTTTCATTACTTCACGAGCCTTTCAATTATTCAATCATACAAAAAACTGTAACGTATTAAGATTAACATAATTTTGTGAACGATTCACAGTTGTAACTAGTAAAACAAGAAGATATAGCACACGTTGAAGCATATTCTATCTATATAACTTATAACACCAACGATAAGAAATATATCAAACACATCTGAGCTGATTGTAAACGAATATGGAAAGTACAACATTTTGAAAATCTTTGGTAGGCACTTTGCCTATGTTAACTATCAATGGAAGTAGACCGTAACTGTATAGTAAGTAATACAACAAGATATTAGACACGTTGAAGCATATTCTAACTTGTAACGCCAGCGATTAGAAGTACTTGGCGTCGAGACGCTACCGCGTCTCTAGATATCAAACACATCCGAGTTAAAATATGCTTCTATGTATCCAATATGTTCTTGTTGTATTACTTGCTATACAGTTACGGTCTACTTCCATTGATAGTTAACATAGGTAAAGTGCCTACCCAAGACTTTCAAAATGTGGTACTTTCCATGTTCGTTTACGTTCAACTCAGATGTGTTTGATATATTTCTAATCGTTGGCGTTATAAATTATAATACAACAAGAATAGGCAAAGTGCATACCAAAGACTATCAAAATGTTGTAGTTTACACGTTCGTTAATGTTCAACTCAGAAATGTTTGATATATCTAATCGTTGGCGTAATAAGTTAGAATATGGTTCAACGTGTCTCATATCTTCTTGTTGTATTATTTCACTTATTATACAGTTACGGTCTACTTCCATTGATAGTTAACGTAGGTAACGTGCCTATCAACGACTCAAAATGTTGTAGTTTACAGGTTCGTTTATGTTCAACTCAGATCAGATATGTTTGATATTTCTAATTGTTGACATTATAAGTTAGAATATAAGCTTAAACGTGTCCAATATCTTCTTATTTTACTACGAGTTACAACTGCGAATCGTTCATAAAATAAAGTTATAATATAATATGTTACAGTTTTTTGTATGATTGAATAATTGAAAGGCTCGTGAAGTAATGAGAAGAAACATATTTAGTAATGTAATGTAATGTAATTTTTATAATTTCGCATCATACACTATTTCAGTTTTCAAATTTTTATATTTCCTAATTTCCAATTTGCAATTGAACAATACTTACCCTTGCGCTACATGTATGACTTTCTTCTATCATACGCTGCTTTTATGAATTCTTGATCTTTTTTGCTAATTAATTGTTTATTAATTTTTGCAGAATAAACTGGAGGGCTTCATCTTAGATGGTAAATAATAAAAATTTATTATATACATTTATTCAAATTTATTTTTTTTATTTTTCCAATCATTTGATGATGAAATTTGTAATTTATTTTAGACATTGAAGTAGAACTCGAGAGTTTTAATTTGATGGAGTCGCCGCGGCTACGATCGCCGCAACAACCGCCACCATCGCCACCACCACCACCAGCGAGGCCGGCCACTGCCGATGGTAAATACATACAGATTTAAAGAAGTTGTATTATACTTTTAGAATGTTTGAAAATAGATCTAAATTTAAATAAAAAACATTTTACTAATAAATATTGTTTATTATTATTACTAATTACAGAACCGCGCGTAGCGCGCCATTCAAGGAGGGGAGGAGGGTGAGGGCCCAACAAGAGGATTGGGCCATTATGCAGGCGGTAAGGGATCAAGCCGCCCTCCTCCGGGTCATTGTTAGCGAGCGCTACCGTGGTCGTGGTCGTGGCGAGGACCGTGGCAAGGATCGTGGCCGTGGTTTTTTAATATCAATTTTAATGTTAAATAAATTAAAATAATTTATATTTTTTAATGTTAAATAAAAAATAACTTTATTTTTTTATACATATTTCATTTGCTCCTACAGCAAGGTCACTTTCTCTTTCAGCTGTTAAAATAATTCTCTTCGTCTGCATCATTAACTGAAATAGGATACATATTTCATTTGCTCCTGCAGCAAAGTCACTTTCTCTTTCAGCTGTTAAAATAATTCTCTTCGTCTGCATCATTAACTGAAATAGGATTTACTAATTATTATTTATAATAATAAGTTATCACAAGTGCTCATATGTAAAGATCATTGAATGAATAATTGCGTATGCAAAACCCTACGTGAAAATTTGTGCGTACATAGTCCAACGTAGATCACACTGCATCATCTTCTGCTTTGATGATTATCTGTAAATATATATATATATATATATATTGTTTGAGATTCGGTAGTTCCGATCTCCGCCACACCCAACTCATCGCAGCACCTCCTGGACAGCGGATCGACAAGCCCGATCCACAATCGATCGACCAATCATGTGTCAGCGACAGAACGCTCAGCCAATCGCATTTCCCCACGTCGCTCGATCCTCCAGACTTTTGGAGAAGACGACTAACGGAAATCGATCGGCCATATTGCTCTTATTCTTGTTCACGCAGAGTACAAGTACGGACGCGTCGGTTCTCTGAACGTTTAGATCACATTGTAACTCGTGAATTCTCACAAAATTGCTCACTGTAGGGCTCAACCTCTTAATTTCTCATATCTCAACTCAATACAGTGCTCAGACTAGTCGTTTATTGATTGTGGATCGCGGCTTGTTACGCGGCCACGTGTGCGTCGTTTGCGTTTTAGCTCAACGATACAATAACTGTACATTTTCCGCACAACGTGCATCTGTTCAGACTCACCCGCTCACCATTTAACGTTGTGACTCACTCAGCGAGTGTGAAATAAAATAATTGTATATTGCTCATCTAAACTGTGCGTTCTTTACTCAACTTAACCGGCAGCTCACGCTCATCGCGATCTCTTTCGCGAACATATATAAAGCCACATTTTAATAATTATATACAACTTAACGTAGAACTTATTAATTATTTATAGAAATAGAGTGGCCTTTTGCTATAGTGAGTGTAGAGACTACATAATGTATCCAAAGCAGGTGAGAGCGTATGGCAGAAAGTCTTGTTGCAGGAAATAATTCAGCGAAAATGAATGAGGAGATCCAATATTTTTAACGCACAATTTATTGGTGTTGGAATAAAACTAATAATAATTTAGTATGTTTATTGGTGAATTGAAATAATGGGAATCTAAAAAAGTAATGAATAGCGTGACAACTACTGTGGATTTTATTAAAGTATTACGAATGTCTTTCACAAAAGATTGAAAAGCATCAAGGGAGATGTGTTTTCAGGGTACTTTCTTAACTAATGTGACTTGCTCTACATTGCAAGCAGTACACCATAATCTATTTTCTTAATAATTCTTAATGCTATGTGTTTTGATTGACAAATTTTGTCGATTTACCTTATTTGACAAATTCCCAGAAACTTGTGCGAAACAAGATGCTCTGTCTATCTATATATCTATTTAATCTTCTCCGGACAACCTCCAAGCCTGTGCATTCTCTTCATTTCTATCCATCCAAGCCTGTGCATCCCCTTCAATTCTACTATCCAAGCCTGTGCGCCCCCTTCATTTTTATCCAAGACCTGTGCGTCCCCTTCATTTCTATAATATATAATAAACTTTACATAAAAATTCTAAATTGCTGGTATATACAAAAACAAGTATCTGGCAATTTAAATGCAATGTAATTTTTTACTACAATATATTATTTTGTACATGCATGATACAAATTTCCAGAAACTTGTGTGAAAGGAGATGCTTCGCAGTCGAACCATCTCCGAACAACTTCCAAGTCTGCGACTCTACATAAGAAATCTATTAAAAAAATTTTGGCGACTTACCTTATTAATTGAGACAATAATTCAGTCTCCTATGTAGTGTAAAAACTCGTGACATTCCAAATTCGGACAACTTACTTTATTTGACACTTAACACTTGGTAGGTTATAAAATTCAAAATAGTATATATATATGTATGTACAATGACGGACGACGATCCCCGCCGAATAATCCCGAGAGTCGACGAACGAAGAACGAAACATGTGTTGGCTGAAGGTGTGTGCGTGTAACGCGTATACGTATTATGTTGACGAAAATTTGGCTTGAAGAATCAGAATCAGAATCAGTGATGCCAGAACGGACCCTACCAAGTACCACCACTCCACGACCAAGCGTACCCCCTCTTAGCGCCTGTACCGCACCACACAAGCATACCCGTCCCTCCATCCGTGTGCCGTACGCGCTGCCTGGCCGGCGTTCTCCGGCGAGAATTCGTTTTCCTGACATCGAAGCGCTTGTGTCGCAAGCAAAATGTCATGAGTTCAAATCCCGGTGCAGATATTCTACTTTTTTTCTTTATTTATTCTCTAATTTCTCTTCCTATATTCTCAGAAGACTAAAGATTTGAAAACTGTTAATTTATAAAAAATTTTCGAAGCTTGATTTGTTGCTAGAGATGCGATCCCCTTCTGGCTTGTACCGCACCACTACAAGCGTAACCTACCTTCTGTCCGTGTGCCGTGCTGCCTGGCCGGCGCTCTCCGCCAATAATTCATTTCACCGAAATCCTAGAGCTTGGGTCGCAAACAGAAAGTCCGAGGTTCAAATTCGGGTGCGAATATTCTACTTTTTTCATTAATTATTCTCTAACTTCTCTTTCTATATTTTCAGTAGAATAAAAACTTGAAAACTGTTAATTTACAAAGCATTTTCGCAGCTGGCTAATGTACGATGTTGGTCTTCCGCCTTTTTTCGTACATAAACAGAAATAATTCCTTGAAATGCTACTTACAAAATATGCTCCTTTCTAGGATAGACTCTTTAAAATTCACGTCACAATGAACAGTTACAGAATCGGTGATTTCCGTTTCAGGTAAGCGAGCCGCCCGCTCCGCTATTACGATCGGTTTACCACTCGCACCCCGGATTACTGTAATGAGGTTTGAAAACAATATCGACTGGTCTCGTACCCGTCGCAGGGATGTTATTTATACCTACAGAAGAGTTTTACTAACCTACTCTTGGCCAACGACACTCTTTTCGTGTTAATCAGATTTATACGTATCTGCTTATTTGCATCGTGATTATTTACGAAAATTGTGCCATTGCTCGATGGAAACCACGAGAAGGTGGTGGGCTTCTTCCATCAGGAGAGAATAAGAATAGGTCGAAATGGATAGAATGGATAGGATCGGTGTGAATGATGGACGTAGCGGTCGAAACCTCTACTCCACGGATATAAAGGTTCGGGAAAGTGAGATACGCGTAGAAGCTGTGATAGCACCACTACAATACTATTGTAACTGTTTCGTACATTACTGTACAAGAAAGAGGTCGGTAAAATGTAATAAAGCTGTCGGAGCTATATGTTCCAACATGCATGGAGGGTGAGTTGTTTAAATTGTTGGGGATTAGACAAATTTTCGTACAAACGATCTCCCGACATAAGCGCGAGATGCCTATCGTCGACAGTCATGGTACGACTCGTCTCGTTTCTGGCCTGTAGTGATGTGCGCACCACACAGATGGAATTCATAAGTTCGCTACTCGTATTCTTTTCGCAATTCTTCGGCATTGAAATTGCCGAGCCTATGAGCGATAGCTAAAACGTCTTTAAACGTCTCCTGTCTGTCGCAATGGAACAGGGCAGTGTCTGATTTGAAAATCGTCAACTGTTTGAGTAAAATATCGTCATGGGGAAGACGATTCTTAATTTCATTGCTTACAGTAATATAAAACTGTAAGCAATTTTCGCAGAAGGAGGATACTTCAACTTCTGTCATTCCCTTGCTCGTCGCATCTTCTAGGAATTCCTCACACTGATTCAGAATCAGAAGAAAATCTTACCGTTTCCGACTGATTCAT
Organism: Andrena chrysosceles; assembly: GCA_963855975.1. NCBI lineage: Eukaryota > Metazoa > Arthropoda > Insecta > Hymenoptera > Andrenidae > Andrena > Andrena chrysosceles. Next base: position 33,484,625 of record OY979767.1, on the reverse strand, counting down.
GAGACGATATTATGATATCTCTGTCATGCGTGGACAGATTTTATTGAAATTGGTCTCATTCGAAAGCTTATATGCGGTTTATATAAGAAAAATGCCTTTAAATTTAGAAAATATTGCAAGCGTGATGAGATATTAATGAAATAATTTTCAGGTTAGGTTGGAATAACTGTGCTTCGAGTAAAGATACACGGCAGCGACAGATGTCTTTTTTTCATGTACTTGGCGTCGAGACGCTACCGCGTCTCTAGATCTGTAGGTGAACAGTGCATGTTTTATGTATAAATGAGTTTCATTGCGCGTTGTAGCATACGTCACTTCTGTAAATATTCCCGAATACACCTTTACTTCCGAATTTCTAATTGCACAGTATTCAATTATTTATTCCAATGCAATCACTTGCCTTCACTCCGATATATAATATACAGAATAATATAACAATATGACTCGTGTATATGCATAAACTGAATGGATCGGAAATTATACTCGTATCAGTGTACACAAAAATGAGAATATTTGCCAAAATGGCAATTTGTTGCAAAAAACTGCAACGGGGTCTTAAAGTGCATACCTTGAGCTTTCATTTAAAAAAAAGAATGGTGCTTGAGCTCGCTTGAGTTGTAACTTTTTGCTTAAGAATAAACAAAAAATGAATGTGCTTTCACTACTTGTTTATAAGAACTTTTACAGACTTCACATTTAAAACAATAATAGTGTATATGATACTACACCACAATATATAATGTTTATTTTGATACCTGGACTCGATAATCTGAAAATAAATCTCAAAGTAGACCTTTAAATTTCGAGCGTCAACTTTGAACTGACACATCTCAGCAAGGGCTGCAGTTTATATATTTACATTAGTAAGAAATTATGCACAAATATGTCATAAATAAATCGCACTAATTGGATTTAGCAAATTTAAAACTTTTACATTCTGATTTTTGGCCAGCTTTTCGGCGAAATTCGCCACTGTGCGGCGGTGCGTTCCGATCAAGCCGCAAATAAGTGGATTGTTTAGAAATGAAAGATTGGATAACTGGACCAGTAAACTAGCTTAATCGGCGTTCGTCTCTACGGGTTGTTTCGTGGATACCGGATACATCCAGCGTCCGTCCCTACGGGTCGTTTCATGGATGCCGGATATATTCGGCGTTACGAACGAAAGGGTTAACGTGACTTGGTAAAAAGAATACAGCGAAAAGAAACTCTTTGGTACTGTGCAGAGGTGGAAAAACTTGTACAGGGTGATCTTGTTATTTCTCTTTTTGACTATGCTGATGTCGTGTACGGTCCTTGCCTCTCTACTCGTCTTTCGTCTATTGTCCAACGTATCCAAAATTCCGGTTGGCTCAATGTCAGACAGCGGTGGATCCTCCACCTGTGCTGCATTGTTCACAAGACTCTGGAAACTGAGACGCCTATCTATCTGCGTGAACTGCTTTGCAGTAACTCCTCTTTGCACTCTGTTTATGCTCCTTCTACTAGGCGTTGTGGTGATCTGTCTGTGCCGGTGCATCGTACGGCCAAATTTACGGCATCTTTCTCCTATCTATACTGTTTTTATTATAATTCTCTTCCTTTGGAAATTCGTTCTCTGTCCTCTATTCCTGCTTTTAAATGTGCTGCCCGCTCTTACATTCTTCTCCACTTTCCGTAATTCCCCTGCTGTTGATTCTTTCTCCTGCTCTTTTGTTATTCCGCTAGCTTTATTTTTAATAAATAAACTTTGGGGTTAGGTTGCAAAACAGCAGGTATGCTGAACCTCGCCCATTCATCGCATATTTTATGTAATCTGTGGTGAATAAAGACGAATTATTATTATTATTATTATTATTATTATTATTATTATTATTCTGGAGCTACGCCCATCAAAGGATGCGGCCTGGTGGCGAGGACAACCATCCGCAATGCGGCACCGATTTTTATAGCTTTCTTCCTTGAAGGGGTTGGAGTGTCTATTAAGAAGTGAGAAATCGTCGACTTCCGCATTTCTCATCAGATCATTGCGAAAACGTGGCCAATTGATTCCTTATGTTTCGCCGATGAAACTGACACCGAAACCGACGTAATTCGGACCATAATGAAGGAAATTCCATGAAAAATTCACTTCCATAACCTGAAGCTAACTTAGTTTATATTATGTAGTCAGATTTACATGAAATTTAGTACGATCTTCATCGGAAAAATATAAGGATTCCATCGGTGTCACTTCTATATCCGTAGGATAAAAAATAAAGAATTACTTAATTTCTGAAGCAGCTACGAACCGACCGTGGAGAATTGAGGTCGCGGCGTCCCACAGTCATGGGGTGAAAATGTGAAATATCCATTTTAGCGTACTTAGAAATTCTTTATTCTTTATCGTAACGATATGAAAGTGGCACCTTATATTTTTCCGATGAAGATCGTACCAAATTTCATGTAAATTTGACTACATATTATTAACGGAATTAGCTTGAGGTTATGGAAGTTAAAGTTTCATGGAATTTCCATCATTATGGTCTGAATTACGTCGTTCTTGGTGTCGTTTTCATCCGCGAAATATGATGAAGCAATTGGCCTCGTTTTCACAAAGATCTGATGAGAAATGCGGAGGTCGAAGATTTCTCACTTTTTAATAGACACTCCAACCCCTTCAAGGAAGAAAGCCATAAAATTCGGTGAGGCACTGCAGGGTGTTGTCCTCGCCACGGGGTACAGGCTTGGCCAGGCCCGCGAATCGGCGATCCATGTGGGTTCTAACGGCGCATGGACTCGGTGAGTCTCGTGCCAAGCTCGCCGATCCACGTGCCGTCAGATTCCACCCTTTGACAGGCGTAGCTCCAGAATCACCCAGTACAGTGGTCCCCGGATTATTGACAAGCTTTTTTCCCCGGATCATCGGGAAAGACCTACCCACCCCACAGTTTTGCTTCCTCGCTGCGAGCGAGGGCCTTCGGCCCCAGGTAGACCGCCCGTTGACTGCCGAGAGCAATAAAATCGATGGGCTAGGTAAAATACCCAGTAAAGAAAAATAAAATGTTCATGTTTTTGATAAAAGTTCATGAAAGTATTACCAATGGATTTTTTAGGATTTCCCAATGAAAATGAGTTCAAATATGGAGAAATTCGGTTCATTTTTAGTGAATGTCACTACATTACACACGATGTACATACATACATACAAACACAACAAGAATCTACGTTAATAATACCAAAAAAGTATGTATCTAATCGTTTTTAAAATGTATGATATTCCGATCTCTTTATTCCACTAACAAATAATATTAATGTTTTTACAGTATCAAATGTTATTCAATATCCAAGGAAAGACACATATGACGGACAATCTTCCAATCGAACCTGCAAATACTACAAGAATTGGCAAATTACTTAGATAATTGTGAGTTAATCACCAGAAGCGTGCTTTTCCCTTAAACCGGGGAACTGGAATCTAATTGTGTTATCATAATAAAAAATTGACCGAATTGTTTCGTGTTTGGACTCATTTTCGTCGACATAAACTCCCCAATCAATTGGTAGTACTCCCATCAAAGTGTAATCAGTAATATGAAAATTTTCATATTCAATACTGAATCTCAATTCGCCGTAGACCGAGGATCTCCCACGGGTGCGGTATTTCACTCACTCTCGGTTTATGTCGTTTACTCTCCTTGTCGAAAGGTTCGGGCGAGGGTCCTGACAAGGGTCAGTTTATTAGGCGCAAACTACTTCCCCTGCCCCGCTTTATGGAGAATCCCCAGAGCCGAATCTTTCCCGATAATCCGGGGACCACTGTATCTGGAAAGAACACTCATCCAATTGGTCACAATATGTAGAATCTCCTTCCGCAATGAACCTTTCACCACTGCACAGTACTCAATTTTATCGATGCATGCACGTCGTATGGGCTGAACAATGAAGGTTCCCCCAAACCAACGAGAATATCACGACGCGAAACGGATCCGCCGCGGTTCAGCAGTTTTTTTATACGTGGCGGCTTATGGGCAGCCTTATCTAATCCGCGTCGAATCCACTCCGCGCCGCGATATTCGCGTTGGTTTGGGGGAGCCTTGAAAGGGTTAAGGCTGCCGTCTCACCGGGCCTTGAATGTGTGCGTACGCTCACACCAGCTAAGTTAAGCGTGTACGTATACGCGTGTAGCAAGCAATCCGTAAATTACAACTTACGTCCTGGAATCGGCACGAAGGAAGTTTTTGCGGGTACAGTTGCCTTCAGTAGACATCTGTGCAGGGTGGTCTGGTGTGTTTGAACCATGAAGTAAGAGTAAGGAGACTCATCTCTATATCCCAGACAGAAAAAAAGTGGTCACAAAAAATGTTCCGTATAGCGGGATGTTCGCCAAATGGAATAACTTGAACTTTTTCGTCGCCATTTTGAATATTCGTCTCATAATATATGTTACGTACAGTGCGTTCTGTTCAGTTCTGATACAAATTCTGTACGTGTAAGATGTGTTTAGTGCTTTGGTTGCAGTTTTTATAATAAATTTTAAAGTGAGTATAGTTTGGTTACAATATTATTTCTAATTACATGATATAATAAAAACAACTTAGTTATTATTTATTTCTGTTATATTTTGTTATAATTATTAAAAATGTTCATTTTAAAAAATAAAACATATTTTTACTTTTTCATATAATATATGTCGTCTTCAATTCAATTTCTGCCTGTATATAATAATACAATAATTCATATACTGCATCCAATTGAAGGGCGTCCGTAGACTTTTTCCAGGAGGTGGCAACTGTGGGGTGCCAGTGATGAAAAATATAGTAATGAAAAAACGAGTAGCCCGCTTGCTTTTTTAAACTCATTTAAATAAAAATTAAAATCAGAAATTTAAAAATATTCACTTTGTTAGTATAAACTTAATAAAGATCAATTTTTTAAAAAAAGCAATTTATAAAGCCAAGGAATGGCAACTGCCCCTTTTGCACCCCCTTCCGGACATTCATGATCCAATTATATAATAACAATCCACACACATATATATATATATATACACACTCAAATATATACATAATTCATAATTGATTAGCCTGATACCTCATATGGTACTGTTTATATCGCATAAAGAGCAATAAGATTTTAAAATATTGTATGAATTAAAGTATTGAAATATCTATTACATATTACAATCAAATTTAAACTGCCCTCACTTAATAAATATCTCATTTTTTTAGAATTCATCAACGGTTTTTAAAAATTCATTTAATTCCTCAATATTAACGATTACAAGAAATTTTGAAAGAGAATGAATTTTATCATCTATATAAATATTAACCTGTCCATTTTGCAAAAAAGCAATTCTTTTTCTTACACTATAATCAGTTTCTATTTTTTGGAAACCAAAAAACATTTCATTTCCTTTTGAATAACTCCATTCGGCAGAAGGAAGTGTACACAACTTTAAATTTTCTTGCAAGTATTTAAAATTATTGCGTTCCATAGTTTTTGGTTAAATTGTTTCTTTGGGGGTTTCTTATTTCTTTTGTAACTCCTTGTATCACATAAATATTTTGCCTTTCAATGTCGTTACTTCTTTTTCACTGCAACAATGTATATATTCATTTCAATTTTGATTTTGTTGAATATTGATTATATACCTCTATAGAGATGTATCCATATCTATAATATATTTAATTATATTAACTTAAATTAATGTAAACATAGTTGTTACTATAGAATTTATTTCTTTTAAATTTAATTTATATATATACGTTTTCTTTTACTTATATAATGATTATTTTACTCACACTGTAGGTTATGATTTTTTTCTTTTAAAAAATTATATTATTACTTTCCTTTCACTTTTTCATATTCACACGTCCTACTGCAACCAAGTAATAGTAATATTTATTGCACCATCCGTACATTATTTTAGGTTTTTCGGATATGTGTATATGTACATCTCCTGTAATGTAACCATGTATTTCTAACCTTTTTGTCTCATCACCTGTCATTTACAATTTCAAGATGGCGACGAAAAAGTTCAAGTTATTCCATTTGGCGAACATCACGCTATACGGAACATTTTTTGTGACCACTTTCAATCTAGGCAGATGAGTCTCCTTACTCTTACTTCATGGTTTGAACGCTAATAAGCACCAAACTTTAAAATAATAATGAATTTATGACTCGAAAACTGTCAGAATGAAGCTTCAAGGCTTCTCCGTTGGTGGCGCTAATGGTGCACTGCAGCTAGAGACCCTTTAAGTAGAGTCACGCAATCACGTCTAAGTTAGGTCGGTTTGACGCCATGTTTTGTCAAAGGTGTGAAAATATAAATGTCGGTATAGTGGCGGTATATACAACGTTGCTTGAAAGCATTATTTTGATTGGTGCCGCCATTTGTATTTTCACACCTTTGACAAAAAATGGCGGCACCAATCAAAATCGAGGCTGTGTTTGCGTGACTCTACTTAAAGGGTCTCTAACTGCAGCCATGTAGCACCAGCGTGACGTAAGGCAGGGCCGACGCGAGGTTAGCTGGCGCCCTTGTGCAAAAAATTTTTGGTTTCCCCAAATTTTTGCACTTGTTTTCTATTTAATATGTTTAAAAGAATTACATTTATATTTAGTTTATGTGGGATGTTAGATTCCTTTATTATTAAGCGTACGATCTAGTTTTTTTAGCGTCCCATTCGACTGGCGCCCGTGTGCGGCGCATGGTTCCGCCGGGCCTGCGTATACGCGATGTAGTAAACAAACCGTAAATTACAACTTACGTCCTGGAATCGGCACGAAGGAAGTTTTTGCGGGTACAGTTGCCTTCAGTAGACATCTGTGCAGGGTGGTCTGGTGCGTTTGTACGCTAATAAGCACCATACGTTGTAATAATAAGGATTTTTTCACTGGTGTACTCAGGACAGCCCGAAAAATGACAGAATGAAGCTTCAAGGCTTCTCCGTCACCGGCGCTGATGGTATATTCGTGCCTTGTACCATCAAAACCGGTGGAAGTCCAATCTAGCCGATAAATGTAGGAAAGGCGCAGTTACCGAGACGTATCGAGAGTCGAATTGCGCTGTTGCCGCATTTCCCCTATCACTATTTTGGCATCAAGGAGGCTTGAATGAATCACGGCGAAGCGGTTGGAGAACAGAGATGGGCAAAGATAATATCTGGATAAACTCAAATAAAAGATACTACAGTATTGCCTCATTACGGGCTCGGTTTGGTGTACACGATGTGGAATTTTCGCTATTCCACCACTTCTGTCTCACTCTTCTCCGGCGATGGCTAGAGCGAAATGGAACGAGAGCGAGCGAGAGCCACTGAAAGCGATCGAGGACGGTACGAGACAGACGATGCGTTGATGTTTTGTCTCGCTCCGTCTTTCGGACGCCTGACACTCCGTCCTTTGCGTTCCCGGCCGTCGCGCAGGCAAAGCGTTCCATCTCGCTCCCCGCTTCTGCCAGAAAGAAGCGAGAAACGAACACTGGGAATTAGGGTCCTGTTCGCGATACGGATTCAACGCCGCGTCCGTCCCGACCAGCTGTTCGGCGGCGGCTTGTAATCTCAGTTGGAGAGGCATACAGTGTTGATAAAATGTAAAACGTCACGTTTTTAATATTCAGTAACACACTGCTGAGATTTTCCACATTAAAATGAATTCAAATACGGTGTGAATCGGATTATTTCTAGAACTGTACTAGATAATTAAATATAAATGCGTAACATTTCAAATCTAATAAAGCTAAAAATAATCCGAAATATCGTGTTTAAATTCATTTTCATCTGGAAAATCTAAGCAGTATGTTACTGAAACGTTCATGCCGATACGATAGAAAATGTGAAAGTTTTACATTTTATTAAAACAAAAAAATAAACAATCATTGAGTATTTATTTTATATGTATATTTTATTTTAAATAAAAAATTATTAATAATAATGGGATTGCCGCCGCGGCCTTCACGGCGGCCTCCACGGCGCCCCCCCTCGCCATATTTTAGTATTTTGATCTCCTTTTTCATCTGAAACAGTATCATAAAAATTACATTTTTCTAGTTCGACGCCTACATATGAGCCGTTATTTCTTAAAGTGGTATAAGTCGATTTATTCATACATTGGGATATTTAAGGGTATGCTTTAGAATCAACTTAAACATATTCGCATCCGTAAATCAAATCGGGTAATGTTTTTAAAACTATAAACTTGTGTAATTTTATGGCTGTACTTCCGAATGGCCCCAGTGGCCGATCGACACGAGGTTTCGGGGGTAGGGTGGGAATGATGTGAGGACCCTAAATATAAAATTGTTGCTTCGGGAATTTATTAGTTTCCGAGATATTAATAAAAAACTTTTACTATGTCTGTTGATTTATTCCGACATAACGCATTTCACTTTCCGCTTTGTCCCGGGTATTAGTTTGGTTTGGGCTAGATTAGGGGGGAGGGAGGTGCGCGCCCGCTTGCGGGCGCGAAAAGCATGGTAACGAACCGATGTGAGTTTGGAGATTTGAACCAGCAACTTGCGAATGCGACCCATTCTACTATATAGGGTATATAGTATACATATACATTCTACTGACAGTGAATATTCTAGGGGGTGATTCTAGAGGCCAAAATAAGACGAAAATATAGAATACAATTTTTTAATATTGCGCTTCGTTATCGAGAAAATTGCCTTTGAATTTCAGCTAAATACGCGTGCCTTTCCGGCGCCTGGGGAGCACGCGGAGGTAAGGGGAACGCATCCAGCAGTTCGTAAAACAGTTTGGGGGAACGGGAGGATCGCCGGGTAGGGGTGCCTGCACCTACCGTCCAAAAAAATTTAAAAATAAAATTAACAATAATTTTTTATTAATATTTTGGAAACTAATAAATACCCGAAGCTAAAATTTTAGATTTAGGGTCCACACCCCCTCCCCACTCCTCCCTCCAAACCTAATCTCGATTGGCCACTGGGGCCATTCGGAAGAATATCCAATTTTATTATGGAATAATAATCAATAAAAATGTTAAAGAAAATAAACGATTTTTTAGCTACAGATCGAGTTATGGATATTCTTCCGAATGGCCCCAGTGGCCAATCGAGATGAGGTTTGGAGGGAGGAGTGGGGAGGGAGTGTGGACCCTAAATCTAAAATTTTAGCTTCGGGTATTTATTAGTTTCCAAAATATTAATAAAAAATTATTGTTAATTTTATTTTTAAATTTTTTTGGACGTAGGTGTAGGCACCCTTACTCGGCGACCCTCCCCGTCCCCTCAAACTGTTTTACGAACTGCTGGACGCGTTCCCCTTACCTCCGCGTGCTCCCCAGGCGCCGGAAAGACACGCGTATTTAGCTGAAATTCAAAGTCAATTTTCTCGATAACGAAGCGCTATATTAAAAAATTGTATTCTATATTTTCGTCTTATTTTGGCCTCTAGAATCACCCCCTAGAATATTCACTGTCAGTAGAATGTATATGTATACTATATACCCTATATAGTAGAATGGGTCGCATTCGCAAGTTGCTGGTTCAAATCTCCTAACTCACATCGGTTCGCTACCATGCTTTTCGCGCCCGCAAGCGGGCACGCACCTCCCTCCCCCCTAATCTAGCCCAAACCAATACTAATTCCCGGGACAAAGCGGAAAGTGGAATGCGTTATGTCGGAATAAATAACAGTCATACTAAAAGTATTTTATTAATATCTCGGAAACTAAAAAATTCCCGAAGCAACAATTTTAGATTTAGGGTCCACACCTCATCCCACTCTACCCCCGAAACGTCGTGTCGATCGGCCACTGGGGCCATTCGGAAGTATAGCCCGAGTTATACCACTTTCAATAATAATACAGTATTGTCTCATTACGGGCCCAGTTTGGTGTACACGATGTGGACTTTTCGTTATTCCCATCATTTCTGTCTCACTCTTGTCCGGCGAAGGTGAGAGCGAGATGGAACGAGAGCAAACAAAGGCACTGGAAGCGAGCGAGGACGGTACGAGACAGACGACGCGTTGATGTTTTGTCTCGCTCCGTCTTTCGGACGCCTGACACTCCGTCCTTTGTGTTCGCGGCCGTCGCGCAGGCAAAGCTTTCCATATCGCTCCCCCCTTCGGCCAGAAAGAAGCGAGAAACGAACACTCGGAATTAGGGATCTGTTCACAACAGGAGCCCCACGTCGGTTCCGATCAGCAACCACATACGGAGACAATACTATACACACAGATTCAACATAACTTACTTTTGCAACAGTTTGTTCTAATTTGGCCGCCCTCTCCTCCGCCTTCTTCTCCTTATCCTCCTTCTTCTCCTCTTTCCTCTCCTCCTGCTTCTCCTTCTCCCCCTCTCCACCACTCTCCGCCGATACGGCGGGTACAGTATCTTTCATCTGGAAATGAAATGATGAATGTATTATTTTATGGCAAATAGTAGGATTGTACAGCGTGATTCTCTCGCTAGAGCCCTCAAAGACAATAGTCTAACCCCGGGTTTACACCAAGGCGAACAAGAACAAATACATTGTTCGCGAACGTTTTCGTCTGTTCTTGCCGTGTCCACACCGCCGCAAACATAAACAAAACTCAGTATAAGAATCGTATATGAACGTTTTGTTCTATTTACGACGGTGTGAACACGGCAACAATAAACGAAAACGTTTGCGAACAATGTTTTTGTTCGTGTTCGCGTTGGTGTAAACCCGGGGTAAGAGCTGGCTACATAAGAACTGTGATTGCATCGAGACATGTGGACCCCTATGTAGCCAGCTCTTGGTTACAATGCCGCCAATAAACCGCGTCTCGCTGAGTTTCGTGGAAGTGACGAAATCCACGTTCTGCATTTCTCAACAGATCTTTGCGAAAATGGCGTCAATCAATGTCGTGCCGATGAAAGTGGCCCCACGCATCGTTAAAAATAGTCCGATTTACATGACATGATTTTAATCGGGAGAACACCAGGAATTCATTGGTATCACTGCCATATCGATGCGATGAAGAATAAAGAATTTTTCAATACGTCGTAGTAAATCTCGTCACGAGCATCGAAATTCACAAAACTCAGCGAGGCGCGGCTTATTGGCGGCATCGCCTTTGAATACTCTAGCTAGAGAGTCACTCACAATCAGTATAATAATATACAATATAATACTTACATTTTTCGAACTAGACATACTGCTCACCACTGTCGCTTACTTGGAACTGACTGACAAGGGGACCTTCAAGACTGGCAAACTCAGAAATTGTTTATACTTAGTATACATGAAGGACTTCACTAGGACTTTCATTTCCCGAAGCAGTAAGGCGCGCTTCCCATCCAAATTCGAGAAACTCGACTTTGAAAAATGTGGAGTTACCTTATATATATTTGATAAAAATTGATGACCAAGGAGCAGCGTGGGTCAGTGCGTAGCGCTCCCAACTAATAAGCATGAGGTCGTCAGTTCAAATCTCACTATTGGCACTATTTTTTTTTTATTCATTTGCATACCTACACCTTTCACATGCAAAGTTTATAAAATTCATGCTAATTAACAGATATGTAAACATCTGTTATATGTATGGGTGTACGGTGTATACCGGTGCTCCACCTCCCAGGAGATGGACATCACTTTCAATTAAAAACACACATCTTATTTAAAATTGTCTCTTGCTTGAAAAATCGTACTTTTTATTGCACATATTAATTTTTAAATAGGAATATTTACGTACACCCATACATATAACAGATGTTTACATATCTGTTAATTAGCATGAATTTTATAAACTTTGCATGTGAAAGGTGTAGGTATGCAAATGAATAAAAAAAAAATAGTGCCAATAGTGAGATTTGAACTGACGACCTCATGCTTGCTACTCGGGAGCGCTACGCACTGACCCACGCTGTTCCTTGGTCATCAATTTTTATCAAATATATATAAGGTAACTCCACATTTTTCAAAGTCGATTTTCTCGAATTTGGATGTGAAGCGCGCCTTACTGCTTCGGGAAAAGAAAGTCCGAGTGAAGACCTTCATGTATACTAAGTATAAACAATTTCTGAGTTTGCCAGTCCTGAAGGTCCCCTTGTGAGTGACAAGGATCCCCGGGCCCTAGCTACCGCTGCTGGAGGGGGAAACACCTACAGGAACGGTGGTTATGTGTGCGTGACTGATGCAGGCGCAGTTCACGCACACACGACCACCGCTCCTGTAGGTGTTTCTGCCTTCGTCAGCGGTAGATGGACCCCGCCGATTCCTGACTGACTGTGCCGTTGCACGTGGTCTGTAAAGTGTCATTTGTTTTAGAACGCACCACAGACGAATCTTCGGATTCACGTTTCACGTTCACGGTTCGCGTTTACGTTTTTTGTAACGGGCAGTAGGATTTTGAGTTGTGTTGCGTTGTGTTTGTGTTGTGTTTGTTGGTTTAGTGTAGAATGAGTGGCACTCTAAATGTGAATATGCAGGATGTGGAAGAAGATATGGACAATAATTCTCCGTTTCGTCCGCGAAAATTACGTCCGTTCGCAAGGAGATTTTCGAAACGGAAAGTATATCGCGTAAAGAGAATGTCTTTAGCCCTTCAGAAGAAGAAAAAAGAAGGCGCAAAAACGGCAGGCGACACTGCCGTAGAACAATATCTAGAAGAAGTGGCCGGGGAACGTCTGGTAGAGGAACCATCAACCTCCGACGGACGACATCATACGCGACAAGAGATAATGTACTCGCCATCCGATGAAGATACTGATACGATCAGTTCCGGAGAAACTGAAGAGGCACTTGAAGAATTTGATATACAAAGTAACGAAGAGGAAAACTTCGTTATAGAAAAAGTTGGGAAGGACGAGCCACAAGAGCAATCGAGTCTCCTAAATAGCAACGATATAATGAATTTCCCAAATGTGCTTGCTCAATTGCAAAAAATAGGTAAGCATGCAAAAGGTAGGGAAGACTGTGGCATTGAACACCTAAGAATAACTGGTGTGAAACGGCGTGGCTTCAAGAGCATCTTCAGCGTAATGTGCACTTTATGCCATTACAAAGCTGAAATCTGCAATCAATCGGACGAAGCCGAAGAAGTGGATTGCAATCAGGGCGCCGTTAATGCAACAATTTTATGTGGAGGCAGTTATGCCCAGTTGCAACACACTTTTGCAGGAGTGAACATACGTTGCATGTCGAAGAGAGACTTCGTGAAGGATCAAGATGAATTCGTCAAGTCCGCAATTGCCGCTGCAGAAGAAGAGATGCTAGCAGCGGCTGAAGACGAAAAACGTTTGGCGATTGAAAGAGGCGACGTTCTTTCCGGATCAGGGATCCCTCACATCCCCGTTGTGGCTGACGGAAGCTGGATGAAGAGATCCTACCGCAGTAGTTGTTACGATTCTGCGTCTGGAGTCGGCGTGATAGTTGGCTATCACACGAAAAAAGTTTTATTTTACGGCGTTCGAAATAAAGTTTGCAGAATTTGTCGGATTGCTGCGAAAAACAAGAAAGAACCCCGAAAACACACATGCTTCAAAAACTGGAACGCATCTCGAGCATCGACTGCTATGGAAAGCGATGCTATAGTAGAAGGATTCAAGACCAGCGTAGAAAAACGTGGACTCGTTTATTCTACTTTGATTGCCGATGGGGACAGCAGCGTGTATAAGAAGATTATTGATGCTGATCCATACAAGAGACAGATTCGTGTAAAAAAAATTGAATGCACGAATCATTTGTTGCGAAATTTCTGTACAAAAATGAAAGCGATTGTGAAGAAGACTACACCTGGACCATTGCGGCAATCTGTGGAAAGTAGCATTTGCTGGATGCGCACGGACATCGTAAAAGCCGCAAAGTTTAGATACAGAAAAGAAAAAACAAAGAATTTGCATGGCGATATACAGAATGTTCCGAGCCACGTGTTTGGTGAACACAAAGAGTGTGCACAACTAAAATATTTCTGCGATGGAAAGAATAAAGAGAATGAAAGAAACATCGTTCCAGAATTGACGAAAATTGGAGTGTACCAGGACATAAAAGAAGCACTTCGTCCTGTGTTAGCTCATGCGGAGAGCTTACTCTATAACACGAATAATAACGCTGTGGAAAGCTTGACGCAATAATTGCCAAGTACATTGGCGGAAAAAGATTAAATTTCGCCGAAAGAGGATCCTATACAGGAAGATGTGCAGCTGCTGTCGTGGAGTACAACAGTAACCAAGTGCACTCGCGATTGAATGCGGTAATGAAGAAGAAAACGCCCGAGGTTGTTCTCCAAATGGAAGAAAAGAAAAAGAAAGAAAAGGAAAAGAGAGCTGCAAAACAGAAGGAACCGAAGACTGCGCGATATGTACGCAAGCAATTGCCCTTGCAGAAAGATTCCGATTATGGACAAAATGCGCAGAAGCCAGACATGCCGTCCGAAATGTATTAACTGGAGCGGGAAAAGCATATGCAAATGCTCAAGGACTGGCAAGAGAAAAGACACGCTATCGAAGACGAAACCATTGGACAAGCAAAGAACCGCAGATGGTTGCAGTACAGGTCCAAATTGTTGACAGCATCCAATTTTGGACAAGTGTGCCGTCGCCGACGTGACACGCCTTGCGCAAATGCAGTAAAGTCATTTCTGTATCCGCGGATAATTAGTGCACCCGCCGTGGAATACGGAAAAGAATGCGAGAATATTGCTCGCGAAGAATTGAAGAAGCGATACACGGATATTGCACAATGTGGAATTTTCATCGACAGTTCCATCCCCTTCTTAGGAGCTTCACCGGATGGAATCATCGGTCAAAAGGGTATTTTGGAAATTAAATGCCCCAAATCAGCGGAGAACTTTACGCCGGAAGAAGCTATTGAACAAGTTCCCGCTGTCCGGCGCATGTTCACACGTAAAACAGGTATTTCAATGAGCAAAACGCATCACTATTATTATCAAGTACAAGGTCAGTTACATATTACTGACAGAAAGTACTGTATATTTTGCCTTTGGACCCCGAAGGGGCTGAAATCTATAAAAGTAGAGAGAGATGATGCGTTTTGGGAAACAGAAATGAAGCCAAAACTGGTTCAATTTTATTTAGAATGCATGCTACCCGAATTAATAGATAGTCGGCACAATAGGTGCATGCCTATTCGGGAGCCAGAATTTATACTGGAGGAGAGAGCGAAAGAAAAACCTAAAAGCTTGAAAAAGCGAAAAAGGTCTCCAGTTGAAAATAGTGAAACTGTTGTAACGGTCCGGCGTCGCACCGCGTTGTAAAGCGCTGGACCACTGACTCCGTCAGTGGTCATAAGTGCCAGCAATGGCACTTTTACGCGCTGATCATACGATCACGCGAGTCGATCGACGCCGCCGTCACATTCCTAAAAAAATGACGAAGGAAATATTAAATTTAATTCACCCTTTAATTTTTTCAGACATATTTCTAAGTTTACAGGAGCAGATAGACAGAATTCAAGGGGACCGGAATGAGAAGGCGGCACCTAGAGGGGGTTTTTAGTGGGTATACCGGAGACCGGGGAGTCCCACATAACCCCGGCAATACTGTAGCCGGGGTATGCATAAAGCATTTTCCCCCACTGAAAAAAAAAAGTTGATATATATGTACGGGCGTCGCAGGTATGCATGATGTTCGACGAATTATTGAAACAAATTTTTACTGTTATACCAAACTTACCGAAATGTCTGCGATTATTTGTTACAGGCGGACCTTTTACCAAATTACTGCAAACATGGTATATGGGACAGTAATGCCAGGACAAATGGAATAAGTACCATATTCCAGGTAAAGTTTAACAGGTTATAAATCTACATTAAAATTTTGTACGCTTATAAAACAACCCTATTTCCTAATGTGTATCATAATGTGTTACAGATCCACACTGCCTACGTCATCTTTCATTATGAGCGACCTGGGAAAATTGTAGGAAGACCGTCAATGGAGAAGAGGAATTACACAGAATGAGAGAAGATAATATTGCAATATTGTCTCGTTAGCGGATCGCTGGTCGGGATCGGCGCACAGTGGGACGGATCGACGTTTAGGTAGGCATTCGCTTCATTTCTTACATATTTCATCATTTATTGATTTTAATCTAAGATTACAGGTAATATATTGTATAATAAATACAATAATCATTTTTTTTCTCGGCGCTCTTTTTAATAATGGGACTTCAAGTGTCCCTTCATGTTGATTTCCATATATATACATCCATATATATGGATCGGGGCTTATTAATTAATTATTTAGAACATCTTGATTTGTCTTTTTTCGGCTGCTCTTTTTGCGTATAATTCGCAGTAGTTTTTAAAATCATTATTTCGGGCGTTCTGGGCTTCCTCAGTTAAATATTCTAAAAAAATTTTATATTTCCATTTTTAGAAAATGATCAGCTTTTACACATTGGAATAGTTTTAGTTAGTCTTTTTCTGGTAATGAAAAATATAAACGCTTATATTCTATTGCCAAATTAAGATTTTTTGTTACCATTTTCGTATTTTTCTAAATTAAAAGAATTGTTCGTATTTGTCCGTAAATTCAAGCACACCTCATAATTCTGGATAGATTCAATTTCACAAAATTCAATTACTCATATCCGACCACATCCGACCCTTTGAAAAATTGATATTTTTTTGCACAAACGCAGGTGCAAGTCAGGAGAAATATACTATTTTGCTCCAATTTTTTATTTGCAATAATAATTGTGCAAATTGAATGTTGTTAACTTTAAATTACACTAATTGAGTAATGTTCAAATATAATAATAATGAGTAATATATGTTTGAAGTGAGGCACGCAGGGGTGTGCAACGTGCAAAAGTATGAATGAAACGCTAGATAAATAAGAATGAATCATGTATTGTATGTAATCAGAGAGTGATTGGAATCGAATTTTGTTCTGTTAAACAATTTTGTCAAAAAGGCACTGATAACTAAAAAATACTTCTATTCTTGTACTACAATTTCGATGGTGTTTTTTAACTTTAAATAAAAACGTGGAGCAGGATATTTCGTAACAGAATATGAATCAATTTAGTACAGCATCAAATGTCGAAATAAATTTATTGCGAGATATCCTGCTCTACGATTTTATTTATAGTGAAAATACACCATCGAAATTGTAGTATAAGAAAATAATTATTTTTTAGTTCAATGCATTTTTAATAAAATCGTTTATTATAAATTTTTTATTTTCTAGTTTTTAGTGTTCATGGATTTACATTTCATAGCTCAAACTTCTTTACAAATATCTTTTATTGTTGTATGCACTACATATGCAGTTTAACAATTTGCTTGAACCCTACAGTGCTAAAAGTTCGTAAAGAACACGAGTGGTTGATTTTAAGTTGATTGGATTTGTGGTTATGGGTTCTAATTTATTGGTGACTGGGTAATTTTTTCACCCCCTTGGAGTTTTTTTCATAATTTTGTATTGTCATCCAAACTACGCACCCCTGCAAAGGTTTCAGACAATTGGATAGTTGGAAGTGGATTAAAATTGAGTTTCCAGATTTGAATCAAACATACAAACAAACAGGGGATCGTAGCTGAATAAAATCGTTTAATGAGACATTCCAAAATATACGTATTGTTAGTACTGATCTCTAGTTTATGTTGATAAATTTTTACAATCGTGGAATAACAATTCCGAAGAAAAGCATGTACAAAAGTATTAAATTGAAATATACTTTTGTCCAAATAGATGTTTTAAAAAAAATGATTGCGTTATTCAATTTGTATTTAGACAACAGACAATTCTTGTTGATAAAAAAGATAATTTGATCTATAGTTAGATAAAAAAGAAAGCGTCATATGTTTTTAAAAGAACTATAGCATTTATAGATTTCATTGCGATCGGCGTGTTACACTTCAGTGATGTACCTTATTCAAATTCTATGCTTTGAAATTACACATTGATTATACAAAATCTTACATCCTTTTACGTATAAATAAAAACTATTAATACGCAAATTAGTATTGTTTCATTGACATGTTTCCTAACTTCACTACCCAACCTCTCTATCTTTTATTATTGCTATCCTCTTTTACGTTCAGCGAGGCTCTGACGCTAGACGCAGCTCTCGTGCCGTGTTCCTTCGAGCTTCTCGATAGAAGGAACTGTGGCAACAGCGCGGCAGAGACAGAGTGAAAATGTGGTAACTATGCGTAAAAAATTTGTCTACACAGAGTACCTGGAGATGTCACCTCTGTATATGTTCTTTTTATCGACCGGACTAGTTTCATTAGGGTCCGTCTGTTTACTGAGGACGCTTCGGACCATAACAAACTTGAGACGGCAGCCTTAAGGGGGTAGACACGGGTAATGCAGCGCGCTGTATACCGACACAATCAGGCCCGAAACATGGGTTTACGCCCTGACGCTTTTTGTCCTTATATGAGCAAATTTTGGGATGGGTGAGGTCTCATTCGAAAGATGAAGGTTCAATGCAGCCCGCTCTGGTCATGGTTCAAAGAGATTGTGTTGATATGTAATAATATGAGTGTCCAAAGTAGAGGAAAAATGGAGAAAATACACTCGCAGATTCCAAGTATTTGTAGGTCACTAAAAGAGTTTTGTGACTCAAACGATGACCAGAGCGGGCTGCATTGAACCTTCCTCTTTCGAATGAGACCTCACCCAGTCCAAAATCTGCTCATATAAGGACAAAAAGCGTCAGGGCGTGATTGCATTCCCAAATCAGAATTCCGCCATATTGACGATAATACAGAGCAAGTCACGTGACAAATTTAGTTGAGCTAGTGGATACGAGATGGCGCCTACTCGGGAGGACTGCCAACGTGGAATCATAGCAAAAGTAAAGCGTTAGCTGGATATAGGGTAAGTGTGGGTATTACTGCGGATGCCCCGATTACTGCGGATATTCTAAAACAGATCATATTTAATGTTAGAAAGTACATAATCTCTTGAAAATTTTTAATAAAATTATTTTAAACTCTATTACAGGTAATTATTAATAAATATGTACAGCAAAGTTATTATTAATTCTTTTATCGTAGTTTGAAATTCGTCAAGGCGAAACTTCGGTCGATTCCCGATATGGCGGTCATGAACACCTACTAGGAAAACATTTATATTTTTGTTATTAATAGTAATACATGTAATGTAGCATTATTGTTCGGTAGAATAAGAGTTATTTTTCCAGAAAAACAATCAATCAGTCGTCTACATTTTAGTTTTAATTTTTATTTGTCACCGCAGTATTAGGTGCAGTACTTTACACCATGTGCATGTATTACTGCGGACCGACCATTGCGCCACCTAACCTTTCTTCCGACCCTATTCACTTCTGTCTACGTAACCTGCAAAGGTATTAAGGTTATGTTTCGCCTGACATCAGACCGCAGTAATACATGCGCAGTAACTGATGTTTCGTTAGTAACTGGCACGCAGTAATACATGCATGTCCGCAGTAACTCATGCAATGACATTGATCGACAAATCTCTGTGTTTTTAATTAACTGTACATATTACCCCGCCCTGATATTTTTTTATGGAATTATTAAGGTCCCACCTTTCTTTTAAAAAAAGAAGGAGGAACTTTCATTCATTTGAACGCCGTATCGAGGGTTCTAAAGTTAACCTACCTTAAAAGTCCGCAGTAATACCCACACTTACCCTACGAGTTACGAGAAAAGCGTGATGCGGTCAATGCATGCATTTTCGGACGATTCTAGGTTAGGTTATATGAAATCACTTTCGAATTTATGTTATAATTATATGGCCACATTACTTAAAATAAAAAGGACAGATTGGAACTTTTTTACTAATACTTGAAATATTGATATACTGATCATATTTTCACAATGTGGAAGTTACAACAATTATTTCCAATTATTGCTCGTATTATTATTCTTCCGTCTATTGTATATAACATATAACAAGGAAAAGTCTCCAAATCGGCCAACAGTTAACGCCCCGATTTTTTTATAAATATTTACGGTTCTATGCAGAGATGGACATTATTTAAATAAAAGAATATACTTCCGAATGGCCCCAGTGGCCGATCGACACGAGGCTTAGGGGGAGGGGGTGTATACCCTAAATCTAAAATTCTATTTAGCTTCGGATATTTATTAGTTTCCATTGATTATTAGAAGACCGTTCATCTTGGGCTTCGAATAATTTTTCATCTTTCATTCTCTCTTTATCCTAAAATCCTATTCAGATATATTGGCCGGTCGATTCGTTTTCGCGAACAGCGATCAAGAAGAAATCAACCACCACCATCTGACGATCGTGGATTTGTCAGTTGGAGTTCCTCGGCTATCGAAGCCGAGGATATGGTGGGGTAACGGGAATGCTGCTCGACTCCGTCTGAACGTAGTCGTGTGGCTGTTATTTATTCTTATTGTTAGCGTAGTAATTGTGTTTGTTACGAAGCTATGCATAGACCAATACGAGATGAAGCTATGGAGAAAGAATCAATGTTCTGGCCAATAAAGCTCCTGATTTTTTTCGGAGCTAAGTCACACCTATTCTGATGTGTGTATTTCTACGCTGACAGATTGGTTTGACCTGTCAGGCCAGAAGCTTGGCGCTATCCCCATCACTTTTGGCTCACTCTTGTTTTGCGAAGGTGAGAACGAGTCAAAAAACGTTGAGAAAAAGAACGCCGAGGCAGGCAAGCGGTATAGTGGGAGAATACGCGTTACGAAACTCACCGGCCAATATATCTGAATACGATCTTAGAAGCTCGAATAACCGACGAGAACCTTTGTGGCCCGAGCCGCGCGAGATCTCGCCCCTGTTCGGTCATGTGTCATCGATTATATAGAAACAGAATTTGTTTATTTTTCATCGTATCAATTTGAAAATGACACAAATGGTTTCCTGGCATTCTCCCGATTAAATAGAAAATTAAGAAGAAAATAATTTAAATCGGACTATTTTTAACAAAGCGGGCTTCCAATTCTGCAAACAAATTTTCACGTAATTTCTTTAATTATGGTCCAAATAATATCATTTTTGGGGTCAATTTGATCGAGAAAACATGAGGCATCGATTGACGTTTCGCAAAGATCTGATTAGAAATGCAGAACTGCAGATTTGTCACTGCTTAGTGCGCAACATTGTATGGCCCCGCTGGTTCCGAGCGTCGAAACCCACGAAACTCAGCGAATCGCATGATTGTCAGCGTGAAGGACAAGAGGGGACTAACCACGGCGAAGGAAAATCAGCCTTCTATCCAGAACGACTTTACTGACAAACTTTATATTCACGTCAAATAAATACTTTAATTATAAAATTTACACGACGAACTATTGTTGAATTTCGCCAGTTCTTACATATGCATCACTTGGTTGGGAATTTCTGATTCCAGAGTTTCATGCATTTACCTATTGAAATGTTGCTTCAAGACATCGGGAAATTGCATTGCTTCTTCTCGTACATACGATATATCTGTTCGCCAGTGGGTGTCACGAATGGCGCGACTTTGGTTTCCCAAATAAATTCAGATTTATCAGAGCCCTCGCCTGAACCGCTTGACAAGGAGACTGAACGACGTAAACCGAGTGCGAGCGAAATAGCGCACCAGCGAGAGACCCTCGGTCGACGGCGACTTGAGTCATCCAGTACTGAATATGAAAATGTTCATATTTCTCATTACACCTTGATAAGAGTGTTACCACCGATGGATTCGGTTTATTTTTTCTTATGAACACATGATTACATGTGTCTCGCTGAGTTTCGTGGGCTTCGATGCTCGAAACCAGCGGGACTATACAATGTTGCGCACCAAGCAGTGACAAATCTGAAGTTCTGCAATTTTTAATCAGATCTTTGCGAAAGTGACGTCAATCAATTCCTTATGTTTTCTCGATCAAATTGGCCCCCAAAATGATATTCGGACCATAATTAAAGAAATTACGTGAAAACATTGTTTGCAGAATTGAAAGTCCGTTTCGTTAAAAATAGTCTGATTTAAATTATTTTCTGTCAATTTAATCGGGAGAATGCCAGAAACCCATCTACCACAAATGCAGGGTGGAGGGGGTACCCTTTCCATGACGCCGACCGGGCTAGAGAAAATGCGCAGGCTGGATGGACGTGATTAT
Organism: Andrena chrysosceles; assembly: GCA_963855975.1. Classification (NCBI taxonomy): domain Eukaryota; kingdom Metazoa; phylum Arthropoda; class Insecta; order Hymenoptera; family Andrenidae; genus Andrena; species Andrena chrysosceles. Next base: position 33,462,633 of record OY979767.1, on the reverse strand, counting down.
TATGTGGCCCCCTCCTCAAAGTGACAGAAAATATAACCTATGTATATGCTATATAAAAATAAATGTTTAGCGTCTATTTCGTTCTTTTGCTTTACATTCGTGAATTTTTTATCATCCTTCCGAAACATTATTATTACGCCGCAACAGTGTCTTTAGGAAATCGGGTATTGAGTATAGGTTATGTTTTCTGCCACTTCAAGGAGCGGATTTTCTGTCTCTTGGAGGACCAGATTTTCTGTCCATAAAGTGACAGAAAATAACCTATGCGCTATACCCGATTTCCTAAAGATACTGTTGTGGCGTATTAATAATGTTTTGGAAGGATGATAAAAAGTTCACAAATGTAGCGCAATTGAACGAAATAGACGCTAAACATTTATTGCCATATAGCATATATATAGGTTATATTTTCTGTCACGTCAAGGAGGGAAACACATAACAATCACGCGCATCCAGCCTGCGCATTTTCAGTAGCGGATTTCATGAACGGATTTTCTGTCCTCGAAGTGACAGAAAATATAACCTTATTGCTATACCCGATTTCCTAAAGATACTGTTGCGACGTAATAATAATGTTTTGGAAGGATGATAAAAAGTTCACAAATGTAGCGTAAAAGAACGAAATAGCTACTAAACATTTGTTGTCATATAGCATACACATAGGTTATATTTTCTGTCACTTCGAGGAGGGGACCACATAATAATCACGCGCATTCAGCCGACGCATTTTTACTAGCCCAATTCAACATCCAACACAATTTTATATATAATGTTTGTTCATAACTGCTTCTGCAATGTTATAAGTGTATTTCATGTTCTGTCTCAATGTTTTGCTAATGAAAAAATGTCTAACCTAACAAACTTCATTTTCTGGGGACATCTCCTCATCTATTTTTCCTTTTTACTTATAATTCCTTACTGCTAACGTAGAATATTGTAACATAAGTACATTTCAAGTAATTGAAATGTACAATGAATTTTCTACGTTTGCAGTACCAGCCGACTTTTCGTTTAAATTTTTATAAGTATGTACAACGCAACAGCTGAGAATTTCTTTCCTTATTCAGAATAGAATACAGAAATAGCAAACAGCTCCCTCTCGCGTGCATCAGGCAGCGGCGTATCTATGGGTAATACCATTTCAGTGCAGAAAAAACCTGCTGTAATACCGACCTGCCGAATCGGCCAGACCACGTGACGTGTCTACCCCCTTAACCCCTCAGTGTGGTATGACGAGCAGGACTCGTCATGAGAAAAAGGTCCTCAACGACGGTATGACGAGCACTGCTCGTCATGGGACGTGAAGCGGAGGCGTCAGCAGTAGGCCTTGGGACCACGGTCTATTGGACACTCGAATTGGAGGCGTGTTCTGCACTTCCCAAATATTTTCTGTAGGCCTTGGGGAAGGAGATATGTACAGAGTGATCCTGGAGACACTGGACTCAAAGAGGTGCTGTCTGGCATCCCGTGGCGAAGGCAACCCCCCCGCAGTGCCTCACCGAATTTTATGGCTTTCGACCCTCGAAGTGGTTGGAATACATTAAGAAATGAAAAATGTCTCGGATTTCCGCAGGTATCATCAGATCTTTGCGAAAACGGCGCCAATCGATTCCTTATATTTCGCCGATGAAATTAACACCACGAACGACGTGATTCGGAGCATAATGAAGGAAATTCCGTTTAACATTCATTTGTATAATTTCTTTCTAGCTTCGTTAAAAATAGTGCGATTAACATGAAATTTAGGACAATCTTCATCGGAAAAACATAAGGAATCCATCGGTGTCACTTTCATATCGATACGATAAAGAATAAAGAATTATTTTATTTCTGAAACAGGTAGGAATCCTCGGCCGACCGCGGCGATTCGAGGTCGACACCCCGCAGTCGAGGGTGAAATATTCACTTCAGGATATTAAGAAATTCTTCATTATTTATCGTATCAATATGGAAGTGACACCAATGAATTCCTTATGTTTTTCCGATGAGGATCGTACGAAATTTCATGTAAATCGGACTACTTTTATACAAGCAATTTGCATTTCTTATGTAAAAGTAGTCCGATTTATATGACATTTGGTACGATTTTCATCAGAAAAACATAAGGAATCCATTAGTGTTGTTTTCATATCGATACGCTGCAGAATAAAGAATTTTTTAATACGCTGTAATGAATATTTCACCCTCGACTGCGGGGTGTCGACCTCGAATCGCCGCGGTCGGCCGAGGATTCCTACCTGTTTCAGAAATAAAATAATTCTTTATTCTTTATCGTATCGATATGAAAGTGACACCGATGGATTCCTTATGTTTTTCCGATGAAGATTGTCCTAAATTTCATGTTAATCGCACTATTTTTAACGAAGCTAGAAAGAAATTATACAAATGAATGTTAAACGGAATTTCCTTCATTATGCTCCGAATCACGTCGTTCGTGGTGTTAATTTCATCGGCGAAATATAAGGAATCGATTGGCGCCGTTTTCGCAAAGATCTGATGATACCTGCGGAAATCCGAGACATTTTTCATTTCTTAATGTATTCCAACCACTTCGAGGGTCGAAAGCCATAAAATTCGGTGAGGCACTGCGGGGGGGTTGCCTTCGCCACGGGATGCCAGACAGCACCTCTTTGAGTCCAGTGGCTCCAGGATCACTCTGTAGGTCAACGCGTGCTTTTGTTTTGAAACTCGAACGCGTGTTTATAATCGAGAGATAAGGGATCCGTAGTTAATTAGAAGGGTGGGCGACGCAGGCAGGACCACGCGCAGTCAGCGGACTTCGCTATTTGACGCGAATAAGGATATATACTGCTCCTTGTCAGTTTATGGCTCGGGATTTTAGGACGGTCTTTTTACATCACAGGTAAAACATGTACCAGCAAATTGCTTATTGCAGGTCCAATGTTACCGGCACATCTGGCTACCAAATGTTCACGTTCAATAAACCTTTTCCTTTCTCCAACAATATACGTTGCAGTCACTCTCACCAATAAGAAAAATGCTAAAACTACCTCCACGTTCCTTCGACAGCCAATCTACAACGATTTGTGTTTTCCCGTAAAGGAACAGCGGTCAATACGACCAGTACTTAGTGAAGTCTCGAACGGTAAACATAACGTGCTCCGAGTTATCATTAGTGACATTTTAAATCGTTTTTACTTCGCGCATCGTCACAGTAGTGCTAAATCATGGCTCAAGGAAGTGAAGAATATGAGAGAATCATAAATGACTGTGATGAAGATTCATCCAGTGATGACAGTGATGACAGTGATAGTGTTTTTGGTGCTTCATGCTCATTGTCAGACTTTGAAGAACATTTTTCAGAAGAAATCGAAAGTGAATGTGAAGAAGATCGCGAAGAAGAAAATGCAGGCACATTCAGGGGTCGACCCACACGATTAGATTTTACATGGGAGGGCATGCAAAATTACAGAGGACACAGGGAAAAATTTACTGGCTGCCCTGGACCTCAAAATGGAGCCCGTGGTGTAACTGAAGCCATAAAAATATTCGAATTAATTTTCTCCGAAGATTTAATGGACCTAATTGTAAGGGAGACGAATATTTACGCGGAGCAGCAAATAAGGAAAATCTCTATTCCTCTTCCACGACGCTCTAGAGTAAGAGATTGAACACCAGTCACAAAGAATGAAATGTACGTAATTTTGACGATCTTCATGCTAATGGGAATAGTGCAGAAACAGACTTTGCGATCCTACTTTACTAAACAGGCTACAATAGCAACGCCAATATTTAATTCGATTATGTCATTTGAACGCTTCCAATCCATACGAAAATATATGCACTTCGCTAATAACGAAAACCAACATTCATATCTTGGCCCTGATAAATTGTTCAAAATTAATCCTGTAGCGCAACATATCAACAATAAATTTAAATTATTATACACTCCCCACGAGAATATTGCAATAGACGAATCATTAACTTTATGGAAAGGAAGACTTTCGTTCAAACAATTTATACCCCTGAAATCATCAAAATTTGGCATAAAAACATTCGAATTATGTGAGTCAACGTCGGGATATCTATGGACATTCACAATATATACTGGGAAAGGCACTGTGATGACAAATACTATCGCTCCAAATGATAAATACAAAACAACGGCTATAGTCCTCTCCCTCGTAGAGCCTCTGCTAGGGAAGGGTTACAAATTATGGCTGGATAACTATTATAATTCACCATCGCTAGCTATCACACTGAAACAGCATGGAACTGATTGTGCGGGCACTCTGAGAAAAAATAGACAGAATGACCCAAAAAGTGTAACAGAAACAAAGTTAAAGAAGGGAGAAATTATTGCCCAACATTGGGAACCAGTATCAGTCCTCAAATGGGCCGACAAGAAGATCGTAACCATGATTTCCACCTTCCACAATGATAGAATGTGTCGTGAAGGAGCAAAACGAAAGCCACAAGTCATCGTGGATTATAATAAATACATGGGAGGCGTTGATTTAAAAGATCAACTTCTTCAACCATATTTAATCGAAAGAAAAAGACTTTCTAAATGGTACATGAAAATATTCTTGCGCCTTCTAAATGCTGCCATCGTGAATACCATGATAACTTATAAAGCAAATTCACCTGGAACAAGAATTGACCCGCTACAATTCCGCATACAACTTATAGAAGCATTACTTATAAAATATGGAGACGCCGGTAGAAAAGTTCAAGGAAGACATAGTAAAAACAGCAACAATATACCCCGATTAATTGAAAGACATTTTCCGGAAAGAATACCACCCTCAGGACGAAAAGCGAGACCAACAAAAAGATGTGTGGTGTGTTACGCACATAAAATTAGGAAAGAAACTGTATTTTGGTGTCCAGACTGCCAAGCTGGTTTGTGTGTAGAAGAGTGTTTTAAAACCTATCACACAAAAGTCAACTTCTAATAATACGGGAAAGAACAGAACTTCGAATAACCAGCAACTGACGGATACGAGGTATGTATTTTGTGCCCGCCCAAGTATTTACTTTTCCAGCAGAGTCGACCAATAGCAGTCAAGTTTGACAATACTTCTTCAGATCCGCTGTGTAGTAACACCTTAACAGCAGGGGTCAAGGTTTCAACCAATGGGATTCATCCCGCAGTTAGGAACTGTCCTGGACAGAAAATCTTCCAGCTTGAGGGGTTAAGTATCCAGTTTTGCCTTGTTTGTATCAATTAAATGCGTTAACATGAAATCGGTATGTTTTCAGGTAAAACAGATTTGTGACTTGTTTGAAGCTACGGGGAGTGTCCACCCCATAAAAAAGACTATTCCAGTAATCACGGAAGACGAAGAAATTGATATCGTCGCGACATTTCATGCAAATCCGCGGGCGTCAGTGCGGCAAGTTGCAGCGAATCATAACCTATCCAAGTCCACTATTCATAAAATCATAAAAAAAAATGGTCTGAAGCCGTATAAGCCGATCACACAGCATAAACTATTTACTAGAGATTACGGACCACGGATCGAAATTTCGTTGTCGTTTCTTCAGCAACTCGGAGATGATCCAGATTTTGTGAGGAACGTCATGATAACGAACGAATGTATATTCTACACGAATGGTATGATATGCCATCAGAATTCAAGAATGTGGGCGACGGAAAACCCACATTGGATACGAGAAGACAATAGCCAGTACCGCCAGTCAGTCTTAGTATGGTGTGGTATTCATAATCGGAAAATATATGGACCGTATATTTTCGATGGAACTGTAACGGGAGCAGTATATTTAAATATGTTGAAAAACTATGTGGCAGATATTTTGTACAATATGCCACTAGCAGACAGGAGTAATTTCTGGTTTCAGCAAGATGGTGCTCCAGCACATTATGCAAACATAATTAAAGATTGGCTGAACGCAACATTTCCCAACCGCTGGATCGGTCGCAATGGGGCAATGGCTTGGCCACCGAGATCCCCGGACCTCTCGGCGTGTGACATTTTCTTATGGGGATACATAAAACAAATAGTATTTGAAACACCTGTAGAAAATACAAATCAGTTAAGAGAAAGGATTATAGAGGCGTGTAATAATGTTCCACCGGATATGTTAACGAAAGTAGAGTCAGAATTTTCAGACAGAATAATGAATTGTATCCTGAACAAGTTTTGTATCGTGAGCACAAAACCGAGCATATACGGAGACAATACTGTACTACCATAATTAATGTTGCGTTCGTTAAACCTGGATAACTTTGCTCGTTATTCTTCTTTCCTCAGGGAGATGAGGAGAAACAGACGCATGACACAGTCATACAACAAAGAATGATTGAAATGCGCAATAAAGCAGAAACCCTTTATGCTGAGGAAATTTATGATTTAAAAAGAGAAAATCAGAAATTGAAAGAAGAAGTTTTGAGATTAGGCCAAATAAATAAAGAATTAAAATTAACAGAAAAGGAGGTAAATAAAGATGGGGCACCTGACAGTATTAACAAACAAATTGAAAATTCGATTCTGGCTGTAAAGCAATTAAGAAAAGATTTTCTTTAGATGCATGGAAATATGTATGTATGCATGTATGAGCCTTTTATTAACTAAACTATATTTTTTTTATATTTACATTTTATATTCTTTTATTTCGGGTTAATTTATTTTCATTTTATTTTATATTATTATTAAATTTTAAATTCACATTTTATATTTATATTTCAACTGCGAGAAGCGCCCGGTCCGATCGCCTCCTGGCGGTCGCGTCACGCACTATCCATAGCAGACGGTCGCGTCATGACTTCTTTTATGTACATAAAATTACACAGATTAATTATATTTTACGTGATTACACATAGCCTATGTTCATTCTTGTTGTTCAAGGATGCTGTAGTTAAAATTTCGTAGTGATTGGTTCAGTAATTTTTGAGATTTTCGTGTGCATACAAATAAACGCTGTAGCTTTATTATAAAATATATATATATATATATATATATATATATATGTATGTATATATATATAATATATATAATATATAGTATAGATCTTAGACCATATATACTCATAGACGCGGCCCGCTCTATATGCATCCACGAGCCGAAGTGAAGCAAAGATAACGGGCAGAAGTGACGTCACTTGTGGGCAAAAGATAATTCAAAATGGTGTTTACTGCACATTGCATCAGGCCTTAGCGTGGTTAGATCGCATATACAAACGAGGTTACAGCTTTTGTCTGTAAAGAATTATTAATAATGGTACAAACATGTTGTATAAAAAATTGCAAAGAACGCCAAAAGCGTGGGACGAATGTATCTTTTCATCAGTAAGTGTTTCATTACTTTTAATGTTTAATATTGGCTGAATATAATATCGCTTAACCTATAATTGGTCAAATTGAATGTATTCCATTATTATTTTGCCCACATGTGACGTCACGTCGATGATTGTATCTTTGCGTCAAGGCAGTTATCTGGAGCCGCGTCTATGAGTATATATGGTCTAAGGTATAGATAGTATAGATGATGGAGGACACGACGAAGGGCAACTGGCCTAAAGGCCGGGTTTGCAATCCGGTAAATCGGTTTAAAGTTTTTTAATCACTGATAACGTAGTAGATATCGACGGAATTAATGAACGCATATATGCGCTACATTGCTGTACACAATTTATCGAATTACCGATCAAAATTTGGCGATTTATCGTTAAATCGCCAAATTTCTGTACATTTCTCACTTCTTAATGGTATTCCAAACCCGTTCGAGGGTCGAAAGCCATAAAATTCGGTGAGGCCCTGCGGAGGGTGGCCCTCGCCACGGGGTGGCGGTCCGCATCCTTTGGCGGAAGTAGCTCCAGAACCTGCCTGTACCTACCTTTTTAAGAAATAAATAAATTTGTTATTCCTTATCGTATGGATATGGAAGGGTCGCCGATGGATTCCTTGGGGTTTTCCGATGAAAATCGTGCCAAATGTCGTGGAAATCGGACAACTTTTACATAAGGAATACAAATTGCTTGTGTCAAAGTAGTCCGATTTGCATGATATTTGGTATGATTTTCATCAAAAAAACATAAGGAATCCATTGGCGTCACTTCCCTCTCGATACGATGAAGAAAAGAGTTTCTTAATACGCTGTAATGGATAATTCACCCTCGACTGCGGAGGGTCGACTTAAATTCGCTACGCTCGGCCCAGAATTCATACCTTTTTCCGGAAAAAGCCATAAAACTCGGTGAGGCCCTGCGTGGGGTTATCCTCGCGACGGGGTGACCCGACTAGCCTCCGTGTAATCGGTGTGCGCGAAGTAGGGCGCAAGTTCGATGATTATCAGTACTCCTTCCCGAGAGGAATACGATTTACTTTAATTATAGTACATGTGTGTTTTGTAATAAAGTGTATCTATCGTCTCCTGAATTCAATAACTGGCATCCAGATATCTAGGCTCCTATAATTCACCGTCAATACGGCTCGTGGAGAGACACAGGAAGAAAAGGGGTAGCCCTTTGTCGACGCGTGGTCCTTCATAAAAATTCGCACAGATCCCTTATCTCTCGAGTATAAACACGAGCTCCGTGCGAGAGAAGGTGGGCATTGGGGAGGAGGTATTGCTGTGAAGAGGGCCTCTTCAAGGGAGTAGCCGTTTGGGAGGGATGCAAATCCGGTTGGTCCTAATACAATCTGGTCCCCATGGTTGAAATTTGGTCCAGCAAATTTCACACCTCCTTACCTAAACCAATCCAACTTGCATCCCCCCCAAAAGAACCGGCCATCCGAGCGTAGACGGAAGTGCGATATAAAATACTATTGAATTTGAAAATTGAGTCCTATTTTCCTACTTCTCCTTGCGTACAAACGTTTTGAAGCATTAACGGTGCGCTTCTCGATACCGCAGCTGTACCTAAGTAGCATTTCTGACGGAAAAGAATTGTCCAGCCTTTGGGCCTGTCATTCCTGGCGCAGACCTTTGGCAGGTAGGTATCGGTTTCAACAGGCAATGCCACCCGTGGCGCCAGCAAGACCGCCCTCGGCCCTTGCTATTCCAGAGGGTTTTCTTGCAGTGAAAATCAGTAAATTTGCAAGCGCAATATCTCAAAAACCAGTGGAAATAAAGTGCATACATTGATGCTTATTGAATTCGTCTTGGAACGCAGTATCAACTCAGGTCTTCAAAAAAAAGAGTTCCATTTGAAAAACCGAACTTGATCATCGTATCTTTTATAATAATCGAAAAAAAATCGTTCGGGCTAATAAGTTGGCCCCTGGAACCATGCATTCCATATTTTTTCATATTTTTACGTCCAATCCTTTAGGAGAAATCGTGCTGTCCAGTGTTCCCGCGGACACCCTGTAGAAAATGCAAAAAAAGAAAATCTACTCCAATCACCCCAGTTTTGCAAACCCCAGTTTCTTCTAAATTGTTTTTAAAATACTTAAAAATGTGGCTCACAGCCATAATCGTACCACTCTTTAAATTCGCATAACATTCAAACGATTTGAATATTTTTTTGAGAAGCTAGAAGGATTAGTTTGCTAGGTGCCGTGTTTCGTCGTTTTGAAAAAAAATTGCAACTGGTCGGAATAGCAAAAAAAAATAGTAAAGGTCGTTTTTTCAACATTTTTTGTGAGCCTGTAATGAAAATTTAAAAAAACCGTTTGTAGATTTAAATAAGTTGTAGGGGAGACCGGGGCAAGTTGATACAGAGGCATGTTGATACAGACGAATTATCTCGACACTGTATATAGGGGAAGGTGGGGTAAAACGGAACGCTTAACTTTGGAGGGTGATAACTTAAAATCGGGAGGAGAAAAAGACACGAGACCTCGACAGGAGTCTTCAGTGGACCTTAGACTATAAGAAAATCAAGGTCATTGTTAAGAAAAATCTTTGTGAACGACGGAAAATGAAATTTGCCGGAGTTATTGAAATCTTCGCCTCGCTCAAATGGTGGGGTAAAACGGAACACCCACTCGAAGACCGTGTAAACGTACAAAATCTTTATTTCTATGATTTAAAATGTATTAATTTATGTTAAAATCTATAAGTATATGTTTAGGTATAACTATTGTAAATAAAATATAACAAAAATATATATTATACATATAAGAGAAAATATTTTATTAGATAACATGAAAATTACGGAAAATAATCAAATATAAATATAATATCGTAAAAGATGAATAGATTAATACAGTTTGTTTATTATTGTATGAACAATAAGCGGGCCGGAATCACCCCGCTTTCCCCTACACGTGGATTTTTACATGAATATCAATATTTGCATGGAGAACACATCTGCGTTAAATGATTATGTTATTTATTACAATTTAAACTAACAGTTTGATCGAATGAAAGATGTATCTCATACATCATAATTTTCTATACAAAATCCATTTTCTTGGAAACAAGGATACTAATTAAAAGTTTAATCTACAATCTAATAATTAAAAGAGATAATAAACACATACTAAGTGACGTTTCCATTCTTCCCCATGTATAATAGGCGTTCCGTTTTACCCCGCGAAAAGTGTTCCATTTTGCCCCATGTGCAGTCATTTAGTAAACATTTAATATTTACACTTCAGCGTGAGGTAAATAACTTTTTATATATATCAAAATGTAGCGTAAGGACTATAGAATCCAACGATGTACTTGCCGTTATTAATTTTCGAAATCCAAGTACCGAAAAGTGGTCGAAAGTCCAACGCAATATTGAAACGTCGATACCGAAAATTTTTCAAACTCTCTTAATGAAAAAATAACTTGTGCAGAGGTCTATGGTCTATCACAAAATGCTATGAAGACCCTTTGGTTCCATGTCACGCGATACTAACTCATTCGCAGCTCTTATCTAACAGAAACATTGGTGTTCCGTTTTACCCACCCGTTCCGTTTTACCCCACTTTCCCCTATGTAGCTCCTTGTGTGCGAGATATGTGAAGCTTTTTGATCAATTCTATACTACGATCTAGCGTACGTCTGTGTATCTTGACTTTAGCAATCAATTTTTAACTGTTTTCGTTTCTATAGAGAAAAAGTAAATAGTTGTGTTCACTTTCCAATCCGTCTTGAGACGGGATAGAGAATTTTATCACTTAAATTAATTGGGCATCACATTGAGTCCTTTGAAAGTAACGTAAGGTAAATGTACTAATAAGTAGCCGTTTAAGGAAACGGTGACAAAGTATAATGAATATTCTGTATAAAATTAACAATTTAAATGGAACTTTTTTTCATTAATAAAGATTTTGTTTTTTCTCATCAGTACTTACATAGTCAAATTTTATTTATCTGATATTTAACGTAAAATAAACAAGAATATTTGGACGTGTAAATGTACCAATAGATAGCCAACCTCACGCGATTGGCCCAGTGTCCCAATTGTCATGTCCCAGTACCTAGCCATAGGTTTTGTACTCTGGGAAAAATGATTTTAAAAACTGATTCTTTGTCTTAAATGGAAAAATCTGTTAAGGAAAATTAAGAAGTACAGAAATATAAAATTATTGTATAAATAAACATAATAAACATTGCAGCAGCCCTTCTGGTGGGCACCCCCTTCTTCACTTCGATTAATGCTAAATTAACCTGTTGTTGCGAATAAGAAGCTTGCTTCGCCTTTTTGGGCATTTTGAAATTTCTGTAATTTCAAGAAACAATAAGTTTAGTTACACTATCGATAGATGTTTGAGGTTATTTTATATGTGACTCAAAAACAACCAACAAATTCATAAAACTGTATATGTACATAAACTTTAATAAAACATCTAGAAAAATAATATTTATATTATGATTTATAATCAAAATACTTACCAGCTTTATTCCGAATATTGCGTCAGAAATTCACACCTTTTTCGTAATTTGTCGCGTACGACGTCGATTATGGTCGATTAGCATTTGCAACTCATTTCACCCGATTTATTCAACGCGTGGTTAGTTACTGGGCTAACAAGATTTGTTTGCACCAATAAATAGCCATGTAAATATTTAAATAAAAAATATTTTTTATATGCAAATATTTACTTTCTATTTGTTACAAATATTTTCAAGATTCTAAAACCCTTTTATCTATCTAAAAAACTATTATCGTATAATAATTATGCTCTTAACAAGAAGCACGCTTTTCTTAGCCATATCATAACGAATGTCTGAAAACGCGTCATATCTCTGGCCTGGAGACTTTAAAATGGTATTTCTAAATATCTAGACAAAAAACAAGACGAGATAACCTCAGATATCAAACCGAACAATTAAATAATGTAAATTATACCATACATGCATTTTATCTTACGCGCATAGTTTAATATTATTAATATTTCAACAGATGGCTAGGTATTGGTACATGGCTCATTATTGGTACATTTACCTTAATTACGTTTTGTTATTTTGTTTATCTGCTCTACATTTTTTTATGGAGATGTTTGTACATAATGACTTCCTGTGGGGTAAGTTGATACATTTTACCTCCGTTCAAATAACATTTTCTCATACATTTTGTATGTATTTTCTCAACATTTCATTTACAATATATTAAAGAGGAAGGACCAAAGTATATTTTAGCATATTTGTTATTAAATAATTAATTCAAACAAAAATGAAAAAAATTGAAAATTGAAAAACGTATCAACTTGCCCCGGTCTCCCCTATACATACTGAAAATTTCATAAAAATCAGTTAACGTTACACTGAAACCGTACCTAAAAATTTGTGCGTACATAGTCCGACGTAGATTACACTGCATCATCTTCTGCTTCGATTATCTGTAAATATATATAAAGCCACATTTTAGTTATATATAACTTAACATAGAACTTATATAGAAATAGAGTGGCATTTTGCTATTGTAAGCGTAGACCGGAAATTTAAATGCTAATGATAATAATTCAGCGAAAATGAACAAGGAGATCCAATATTTTTAACACACAATTTATTGGTATTGGAATAAAACTAATTTAGTATGTTTATCGGTGAATTGAAGTAAATCTAAAAAATTAACAAATAGCGTGGCAACTACTGTGGATTTTATTAATTAAAATATTACGAATGTCTTTCACAAAAGATTGAAAAGCATCAAGGGAGATCAGTTTTCAGCGTACTTTCTTCACTAATTCGACTTGCTTTACATCGCAAGCAGTCCACCATAATCTATTTTCTTCATAATTCTTAACGCTATGTCTTTAAACAAATTTTGTTGATTTACCTTATTTGACTTTGTAGAAACTTGTGTGGTGCAAGAAAGATGCTCGGTCTATCTATATAATCTTCTCTGGACAACCTCCGCGCTTGTGCATTCCCTTCATTTCTATCCATCGAAGCCTGTGCGTCCCCTTCAATTCTATACTATCCAAGCCTGTGCATCCCCTTCATTTTTATCGGAATCCTGTGCGTCCCCTTCATTTCTATAATATACATAAAAACTCTAAATTACTGGTACACAAATACAAATATCTGGCAATTTAAATGCAGTGCAATTTTTTTACTACAATATACATTATTTTGTACATGCATGGTACAAATTTCCAGAAACTTGTGCGAAAGGAGATGCTTCTCAGTCGAACCATCTCCGGACAATTTCCAAGTCTGCGACTCTACATAAGAAATCTATTTAAAAAATTTTGGCGACTTACCTTATTAATTGAGGCAATAATTCAGTCTCCTATGTAGTGTAAAAACTCGTCACATTTCAAAATCGGAAAACGCACTTTATTTGACAGATATCACTTGGTAGGTTATAAAATTCAAAATAGTATATATATATGTACGTATAATGGCGGACGACGAACGAAGAACGATACATGTGTTGGCTGAAGGTGTGTGTGTAACGCGCATATACGTATTATGTTGACGAAAATTTGGCTTGGAGAATCAGAAGAAAAATTTTAAATCTTATCGGATCCGACCGATCCATGAGACGATATTATGATATCTCTGTCATGTGTGGACCGATTTTATTGAAATTGGTCTTGTTCGAAAGCCGATATGCGGTTTACATTTGCTCTGATTAAAGTTTTGTGAATTTCAACCATCACACAAGCAATTCGTATTATATGATTATACTACATTATATACATAATATAATAATACATTATATTACACTATTCTTTTAGTCTGTTATAAACCACATTTTCAAACTTCGCGCTATTTCTTTAATACATCGGTTAAACGGTGGCGGCGCAGGCATCTAAAATGACCCTTCAATTCGCTTCAACCGCTGTACAGCCGGCTTATGGGAATCTCGTATCCATAGTATATATATCAGTGCTGCCAGTAGACTTACTCCCAGTTTACTGTAGTGCTTAGATTGTAGATACAATTGGATAGTGTATACAATTTAATACCCACCAACAATTGCTACTGAATACTAAATTCAAACAAGGTACGAGAATATTCTTTCTAATTATCTAAATTATTAATAGTGTTAAGAATGTTAGTTTTGTAGATGTTATAATTTTAAATAATGTAATTAATATATCGACCGTATTTGTAGAATATAACGGGAAGTGATTTCGGCGTAAGTACTAATTCGGTCAGTTTAAATAAGAAAAGTGAACGCAGTTTTAAGTTGATAGAATTTTTATTTCCTTGATAATGGTCTGAATATTGACCGAAACGTTGGAAATTCGATCTTAAATACTTGCAAAATAACTTTTATATTTGATTATAAATTGACCGAACCTACGCGCCGTTAAAATTCATAATTGAAATTAAAAATTACTTCGGTCAAAATTTTAAATCATTTTATTTCGGTACTTTGCTGCGAAAGATAGCAGGGTTTGCCTTTAGCCGCGAAAAATATCACGTTTAATAGAAGATCAACGTCAACTGTGAACTGTTTGGAAATTGAAATATTCTACTGTTCAAAAAACAAATATAACGTGCTACTTTTCGCAGTAGCGTTTGAAATGTGCTACTGCTCGTGACGAAATGTGAATCGTGCTTGTTCTCGTGGTATATTCGAAACATGCTTGTTATCGGCAGAAACATTGAAAAGTGATTCATCTCGTGATAGATTGAAATGTGCTGCTCTTTGTAAAAGAAATGAAATATGCTACTTTTCGTAACGCACGTCGATTTGTGAAACGCTTTAAACGAAGGTTACTTAAACGGTGTTTGGTGTCCAGAAATGAAGGACATAAATATCAACATTCTTTGTCACAACAATAGATTCTTGTTTAAGTATTTAAATAAATATGCAACGTTAATACATTAATGTTAGGAGTAACGGATTTTTAAGATTGCATATATATAATTTTAATTTAATTATTATTTTTATCATATATATATATATATATACACACACTTACAGACAAAAGTTAAGAAACAAAATAATCGTTTGGGAATTACTGTATATATGGATATATTCTTCATCTTGTGAGATACATACGTTGTAACTAAAATTAGCATAAAGAGATAACATTTCATACATCAACATACAATAAATGTTTTTCTCGAATGTACTTGTCTGGGGACTACAATTAATAATAAACAGAGAAGTGGTTTCGGCGCACTAATTCGGTCAGTTTCGAAAAAAAGCTAATTTGCAATTATTAAATTCTTATAAAATTCCGACGTTTCGGTCTTTGTTTTAGACCATTTTCAAGGTTAAGTTATAGTATACTTGTATAGTAGATTGACTCCAACCGACTTGTGTTTCGCACGTCAAAGACGTTGCGGTATTTAGAAAAGTGAACGCAGTTTTAAGTTGATAGAATTTTTATTTCCTTGATAATGGTCTGAATATTGACCGAAACGTTGGAAATTCGATCTTAAATACTTGCAAAATAACTTTTATATTTGATTATAAATTGACCGAACCTACGCGCCGTTAAAATTCATAATTGAAATTAAAAATTACTTCGGTCGAAATTTTAAATCATTTTATTTCGGTACTTTGCTGCGAAAGATAGCAGGGTTTGCCTTTAGCCGCGAAAAATATCACGTTTAATCAAGAGACACGGTAGTGTCTCGCGCCAAGTATATAATATTTTACAAAAGGTACAAGAAAGAGCGCCAAGTATATATATAATAAGCACATCAAAAAGAATCCCATTTAAAAACATTGTCGTAAATTAGTACCCATCAAAAAGAATCCCATTTAAAAACATTGTCGTAAATTAATACCCGTAAAAAAGAATCCCATTTAAAAACATTGTCGTAAATTAATATAAATGTATTAATGTTCTATATTTATCTTTACAAAAATAATGATATCCAACAATTGCGCCAATTATCACAATGGCTATTTATACAAAGAAAAAATCACAATGGTACAATGGAAAAATGTATTAAATAATATTAAGCAGATATATTTTTATACAAATAAATATTTTAATACGAATGAATCACAAAAAAATAGAAGAAAATATACAATATAAAAAAATATATGAAATCAAAATGAGCTGCAAGTACATAAAGGTGCTTTCCAACTGCGCTTAAGATGACACAACTACATATACACAGCTAAAATGCTGTGTTCATATATTCCATTACTCATATCGCGGACATTTTAATGCGCCAATTATCACAATGGCTATTTATACAAAGAAAAAATCACAATGGTACAATGAAAAATGTATTAAATAATATTAAGCAAATATATTTTTATACAAATAAATATTTTAGTACGAATAAATATTTTATTCAAAATACTTGGCGCTGCGCCCCGAATTGGTGTTGCTAAACTGAATAAATATGTATAAATTGCATTTATCTTTTTCTCTCTTTTTTTCTGCGTTTCTAGTATGTATATATACATTATGTATTTTAGATTGTAAGGGAGTTATTGTAAATTATTAATACTTAGACAATTAAATGCGGACACAGACGACTAAGTACGATTCTGATGTCAGATCCTGCGGCCCAAATCTGGCTATCAGGGTTATCATTTTTTCGGTTTCGCAGCGCCAAGTATTTTGAATAAAATATTTATTCGTACTAAAATATTTATTTGTATAAAAATATATTTGCTTAATATTATTTAATACATTTTTCATTGTACTATTGTGATTTTTTCTTTGTATAAATAGCCATTGTGATAATTGGCGCATTAAAATGTCCGCGATATGAGTAATGGAATATATGAACACAGCATTTTAGCTGTGTATATGTAGTTGTGTCATCTTAAGCGCAGTTGGAAAGCACCTTTATGTACTTGCAGCTCATTTTGATTTCATATATTTTTTTATATTGTATATTTTCTTCTATTTTTTTGTGATTCATTCGTATTAAAATATTTATTTGTATAAAAATATATCTGCTTAATATTATTTAATACATTTTTCCATTGTACCATTGTGATTTTTTCTTTGTATAAATAGCCATTGTGATAATTGGCGCAATTGTTGGATATCATTATTTTTGTAAAGATAAATATAGAACATTAATACATTTATATTAATTTACGACAATGTTTTTAAATGGGATTCTTTTTTACGGGTATTAATTTACGACAATGTTTTTAAATGGGATTCTTTTTGATGGGTACTAATTTACGACAATGTTTTTAAATGGGATTCTTTTTGATGTGCTTATTATATATATACTTGGCGCTCTTTCTTGTACCTTTTGTAAAAAGGTAATTTTGTGGGGATTTCACACATTTTGTAGTTTTCTTGTGTGTGATTAAAATTTACGATAATGTTTTTAAATGGGTATTAATTTACGACAATGTTTTTAAATGGGATTCTTTTTGATGTGGTATACTAATTTACGACAATGTTTTTAAATGGGATTCTTTTTGATGTGGTTATTATATATATATACTTGGCGCTCTTTCTTGTACCTTTTGTAAAAAGGTAATTTTGTGGGGATTTCACACATTTTGTAGTTTTCTTGTGTGTGAAACCGTGCTGTGCGCTATCCTGATGTTCCATAGCGTGGTAATTTTTGTTGGCTTATTTACGTGGTAATTTTTGTTGGCTTATTTATTTATCATCCTTTTTTTGTAAGAACAAAATATAAATATCTTTAGCACCTTTCGGCCATTGCCTTTTTTTAATTTGCACGTCATCAGCTTCAATCCAACTACTAGTCATTCCTTCTTCTTTACATATACTGGTGTAATGGCCATCCTCAATACATGAACCACTATGGAATATAGCATTCATAACTTTATATGATTGTCCAGCTATTAATACTTTGGTTGTGGGAATAGCACATATATTAAATTTTCGTATTGCTTTGACTATTTTATCATCTTGTAATGAAAATAATAGTAAACGAATAATAACTATATCTTTCGTCAATATTAATTCATTCTTAAACATAATATCATTTCCTGTACAATGTTCACATGATCCGTTATCTGATTCATACCAATGTGAAAATGTAACGTTTAATAAATCGTTAAGATTATAGCTTCTTTTTTTCAAATTGTTAATAGGTATTGAAACAACTAAATTATTAGTAGTAATTCTTTTTGTATCATCACAAGATTTACATCGAGTAGTAGACGTTAGTTGATGCTCTACCAATTGTCTTATACAATCATATTCTGTGCACAGGGTTATAAGAAATTCGAATACATCTCGTTTTACGTTTATTGAAAAATGTTCTCCTAAACTTTGCCGTACTGTATACCAATAAATAAAAAAAAATAAAAATAAATTCTTTATAATTTTTCATAAATGAAAATGTGGTTATTTATTTCCTTATACAGCAGGGTCACTTTCTCTTTCAGCTGTTGAAATAATTCTCTTTGGGTACCTGCAAAAAATTTGTGCATAGATAGTCACGTAGATCACAGTGCATCACCTTCTGCTTCTATTATCTGTAAATATATAAAAGCCGCATTTTATTTTTTAATTATAATATATACAACTTAACGTAAAACTTACTTATATAGAAATAGAGTGGCATTTTAATATTTTATTTTTTAATTATAATATATACAACTTAACGTAAAACTTACTTATATAGAAATAGAGTGGCATTTTAATATAGTAAGTGTAAAGATTACAAAATATGTCAGAAGGAGGTGAGAGCGTATGGCAGAAATCTTGTTGCAGCAAATTTAAATGATAATAGTAATAATTCAGCGAAAATGAACGAATAGATCCAATATTTTTAACGCACAATTTATTGGTGTTGGAATAAAATTAATAATTTAGTTTGTTTATTGGTGAATTGAAATGAATTAATGAATAGCGTGGCAACTACTGTGTATTTTATATTATTATCTTAAAGTAATTACGTATATATGTCTTTCACAAACGATTGAAAAGCATCAAAAGAGATGTGTTTTCACCGTACTTTCTTCACTAATCACTAATGTGACTTGCTCTACATTTCATCAAGCAGTCCACCATAATCTATTTTCTTGTTTACCTTATTTGACAAATTCCCAGAAACTTGTGCGATCCATCTAAGCTTGTGCGTCCCCTTCATTGTTATCCAAGTCCTGTGCGTCCCCTTCATTTCTATAATATAAACTTTACATAAAAACTCTATATTGCTGTTATTCAAAAAATATCTGGCAGTTTAAATGCAATACAATTTGTTACAATATATTATTATTTTATACATGCATGGTACAAATTTCCTGAAACTTGTGCGAAAGAAGATGCTTCTCTGTCGAACCTTCTCCGCACAACTTCCAAGTCTGCGACTCTACGTAAGAAATCGATTTAAAAAATTTTGGCGACTTACCTTGTTAATTAAGACATTTATTCAGTCTCCTATTTAGTGTAAAAACTCGTGACATTTCAAATTCGGACAATTTACTTTATTTGACACTTAGCACTTGGTAGGTTATAATATCTCTGCCTAGCTGTCAGATTACATCAATGTGTCACGCGATCATGTGACAACAATTTGTTACGCGATTGGCCGATGCCCACATCCAATGAACAACGTGCCTGAGAGACATTTCCTCACCCTTTCATACTCCCCTCTTGCCTAGAAGTGTAGGACGATGACTATGACGATGCTGAATTTTAAGAACATAAAATTCAGCAAATTGCAACTTTACATCGAAATATCTCAGCTCATAAGGCCCGTAGGAACAAAACGAAGACACTTTTCTTATGTAAATTAAACCCAAGCTATCCATTAAGACCATTCAAAATCTAATCGGATCAGCCGTTATTGAGATTCGGAAATCTCAGGGTTCTTGATAGCGAGTCGTCGCGTAATAGAGTCACTCCGTGTCTTGCGCTGCGCATATATATATACTTGGCGCGAGACACTACCGTGTCTCTTGATATAAACGCTTGAAGATTGCAGAATAAGGTCGAAAATCGCAAAATTCCCAAAATCAGCAATTTTCGACCTTCTGTCTTACAAGGGAACCACGCGGTAGTGGACATCGCTTTTGGAACGACAGTATATTGGGGCATAGTACTCATGTAGTATGAAAATACCATTTTGGCTTTTCGTAGTGGGCCTTCGTTTTCGAGATTTTTTGATTTAAAGTTTTTAACGTATTTAGTAATCCAGATACATAGGTATTGATCAAACACACATACAAAACATAATTCTTTAAAACACCACGCACATTTCAACACAGATATCTGTTTACATTCGCAATATAATAAATTAGGTGGGAAACAGACTTCGTTGATTTTCGGGAATTTCGCGATTTTCGACCTTATTCTGCGGTCTTGAATCGTGTGTAGCTCAGAGCAACTTTAACCGATTTTTATGAAAGTTTAGACATGTATATAACTTACTTAAATCTACAAACGGGTTTTTTGAATTTTCATTAAGAGTTCACCAAAAAAGGTTTAAAAAACGACCTTTCCTAATTTTTTTTTGCTACTTCAACCAAGTGCATTTTTTTCAAAACGACGAATCATATAATTTAGCAAACTAATCCCTCTAGCTTCTCAAAAAAATTCAAGTCGTTTGGATTAATTTGAAAAAAGTTATGCGATTTTAAAGGGTGGCCGAATACTTTTGCACGCCATTGTATATATCTGAATTAGTGATGGAACTGATACCAATACTATTGATGATATTCAATCAATTCGATACCAAAGTACTCAATAGGAAATATCGATAGAATCGAAATGTTACGTACTTGGTATCAGTCGTCGATACCGATTCTTCTTCAACCGATACCATATCAATACTATACCGAATCAAAACCGGTTTGATACTTTAAGGAATTATCGATACTTATTTCATACTTTCGAAATTATCAATACTTGTCTGATACTGTATGAAGTTATCGTTATTTATTTGATAATTCTGTGTTCAGATGGCAAACCTGTTATGATATCTATTGGATACGAAAGTAGCGGTTTCGATTTGCAATTTACTACTTCACGAAAATAGTATTTATTACCACTCATGATTTGATAATATAACTAATGAAGTAGGAGTTGGAATCAGTATCGTGATCTACGTATATAATTGAATTTTTATTAATACATTCTGTATTATGTATATATATATTATTCCTTAATGCGTAAAAATTGGTGCATTATACAATGTTATTAAGAAATTTTTATGGATAAATAACTTTCTTTAAAATAGTTATCTAACTGTAATTGTACATCATTACCATCTAATGAGCTTCTATTTATACCTTCGATATACCTAATTATCAAATGATGCCCAAAAATTGGATTCATCTGTCACTGGTGACATTGATGTTTCCAAATTTCCTATTTCTCTTGTTGGCCGGCCATTTGAAGAATTAATGTCGCTAGTGAATGGTATATCACGAAATCATGGATCTAAAAGGGCGGCACATACATAGATTCCGTTAGTTTTCATGTCGGAAAGATATTTTTGCACTTGTGACATCAATTCTATGCAAAGTTTTCCTACGATTCCATTGAAAAGAAAAGTACCAAGGAAAATGTCCAATTGTGTCTTAATCATTAGCACTTTGGATATACTGACACATTTCTCTGCGCTGATTTCGGACATTTTATACGTTTCAATAGTGTATGATTTCAATTTCTTAATCAGAAGTAACGAAATGGCAGGTAAGGAAGCTATCTGTATTTATGCTTGTCCATGTATCTGTGGTAATGCATACGTTGTCGATATTTTGCATCTCAGTCTTTACGTATTTTTTCTTTTCTTCGTATTTTTCATATAGATATAATATAATAACTGTTTCAAATATTTCGTAGAAGGCAATGTATACATTTGACGATCGGCTGATTGCAATTTTCAGTTTTTTATTTACTACGTATTACGTGGTTTCAAGTACAAACGTTTTTCGTCAGCACGTTTGCAAATAGCGGAAAAAGTGACTGAATTGTAGAGAAGATATTTTGCTGTTTGATAATTCGTTGATCCATTTCCGTGACGTGTCACTAAAGTGTAACGTGTTTGCTCTATCACGTTGAAATTTGATACTCAAGGTAAAGTATAGATGCATGTATTTATCAGATAGTGGCGTCGTGTTTAGTTTATACCAAATACCATAACTGTTGTACTTGTAATGTATAAATTTTAAAAGTCATTAGAACTTCATATCCGCCCTTATACATTTTCTTCGATTTTTCTAAGAATAATAATACTTATCATTTATGTTAAAGATGTCAAAAAGATCGTGGGTGTGGGAATATTTTACAATTATTGAAGACGGATATATGAAGTGCAAAAAGTGTGCAAAAACAGTGAAGTCCAACAAATGCACGACAAACATGATGAAGCATTTAAAAGTGCACAAACTGTACAAAGAGTCAGCAGGTAATTGTACACTGAACGTAAATAGTGGATGTACGCCTTACTTAGATACTGATGACAGAAAACACAAAATAGATCAGTTTATTTTAAATTTAATAATTACCGACTTCCAACCATTTTCAATTGTAAACGACAGCGGTTTTAAAAAATTAATTACACATCTTGACCCAAAATATACATTGCCTTCTCCGAAATATTTGAAACAGTTATTATATGCAAAATACGAAGAAAAGAAAAAATACGTAAAGGGGTCATTCCACGCCAACTCAGACACTTTTCGGAGTAACATTTCGGATTTTGGTACAACTCGGATATGTTGTAGTCTTTAGTGATGCATAAACATATCTCGAAGGATTTTTGAAAATTTCAAAAATTGTGGATGTTACAGCTCTTTGAAATATAGTGTTTACTTTTTTTCTAAAAATTGTAACTCTTGAACTAACAAACCGACAAAAATGACCTTTTGAGTGCTTGCAGTGGAGATATAAGAGTACCTAATAAAAATTATTTCACTGGAAAAAAACAAATTTTTAACCAGTTATTTTGCAATTCTTGTAAACAAATGCAATTTTATAATTGAAGGCAACTTTTTAAAAAATTGAAAAAAATAGGAGGATATAGCCCTGTTTGTCCTCTTTATGAACATGTTTGGAACACGATGGAGACTTTAAAATTGGCCAAATGAAAATTATTTGAATGGAACGCTGCGTCAAGTCACTCCGGCTCGACTGGTCGCTCGGGCCGTGCGATACTCGCAGCGGCCAAGCCCGCTATACCTGCCACTTTTATATAGGGTTTATTGCAAGGTTTATTGCCGTTTATAGTTACTGGAAACTCACTCTCTGTCGATGGCACTTATTGTTTGAAACATTTAAGTTGCCATTGTTCAATGGAAACCACGAGAAGGTGGTGAGTATTCTTCCATCGGGAGAGGATGGGGTGTGATGGGATTATGTTAAAGGATAAATATTTTGTCGTATCTTTGAGCGTCTTTTGGAATAAATGACCGGTTATGTAATTACTTATTTGATAATTGCTACAACTTTTGATTTGTCACTGTATGAATAGACTTTAGCTTTTAAATGAGACACTGTATCCGTTGGTATAAATGAATGAAAGTTTCGAGTTCCACAAATTGTTTTTGCAAGTCCACGTCTCTCTAGTAATAATCGTGAATGTTTTTGATATTGTTCTATTGAGATGAATTGAAAATGAATGTTTTGAATGTTGGCAGTCGCCCAATCAAACAATATCTTTGGTGTCGTTATTTGTTCTTCTAGTGGTCTTTGTAAACTGGCTCGAGCTGCAAGACGTTTTAATGTCCCCCCAATACCATCGCATGCATTTTTGCCATGTGATGTTGCAAAAAAAATGCCATTCGGCGTTAATTCCGAAATCTTCGAAATGGAAACTGAGATTCAATAAATTATATTTATTTTTATAAATATAAAAATAAATTATAAAATATATTTATTTTTATAAATATAAAAATAAATTATAAAATATATTTATTTTTATAAATATAAAAATAAATTATAAAATATATTTATTTTTATAAATATAAAAATAAATATAATTTACTGAATCTCAGTTTCCATTTCGAAGATTTCGGAATTAACGCCGAATGGCATTTTTTAATCCCATCACACCCCATCCTCTCCCGATGGAAGAATACTCACCACCTTCTCGTGGTTTCCATTGAACAATGGCAACTTAAATGTTTCAAACAATAAGTGCCATCGACAGAGAGTGAGTTTCCAGTAACTATAAACGGCAATAAACCTTGCAATAAACCCTATATAAAAGTGGCAGGTATAGCGGGCTTGGCCGCTGCGAGTATCGCACGGCCCGAGCGACCAGTCGAGCCGGAGTGACTTGACGCAGCGTTCCATTCAAATAATTTTCATTTGGCCAATTTTAAAGTCTCCATCGTGTTCCAAACATGTTTATAAAGAGGACAAACAGGGCTATATCCTCCTATTTTTTTCAATTTTTTAAAAAGTTGCCTTCAATTATAAAATTGCATTTGTTTACAAGAATTGCAAAATAACTGGTTAAAAATTTGTTTTTTTCCAGTGAAATAATTTTTATTAGGTACTCTTATATCTCCACTGCAAGCACTCAAAAGGTCATTTTTGTCGGTTTGTTAGTTCAAGAGTTACAATTTTTAGAAAAAAAGTAAACACTATATTTCAAAGAGCTGTAACATCCACAATTTTTGAAATTTTCAAAAATCCTTCGAGATATGTTTATGCATCACTAAAGACTACAACATATCCGAGTTGTACCAAAATCCGAAATGTTACTCCGAAAAGTGTCTGAGTTGGCGTGGAATGACCCAAAGACTGAGATGCAAAATATCGATAACGTATGCATTACCACAGATACATGGACAAGCGTAAATACTGATAGCTTCCTTACCATTACCTGCCATTTCGTTACTTCTGATTTCGAATTAAAATCATACACTATTGAAACGTATAAAATGTCCGAAAATCATACGGCAGCAACATATCGAATCATTTCAATGAAGCATTTGTTGAATGGGGCATACAAGATAAAGTCATTGCGGCAACGACTGACAATGCAGCAAATATGGTCGCCAGCATAAAGCAACTTCAAAAGCCAGTTGTCCATATACGATGTTTCGCCCACACATTGAACTTAATAATTAAAAATTCGTTAGTTAACGTCTGTGAAATTCATACACTTCGAGAAAAATGTCGACGTTTAGTCAGTCATTTTAAATTAAGTACCACGGCGAAAGATAAATTAACAGAGGTTCAAACAATTTTAGGCATTCCGTGTCATAAATTAATACTTGAAGTGCAAACTAGGTGGAATTCAACGTATCAAATGTTCGAAAGGCTGAATGAACAACGACCTGCAATTATATTGGCGATATCGTCTTCAAAAATTAATTTTACTACATTAATTGATACGGAATGGGAATTGTTAGGCAAACTTTTACCCATATTAAAACCGTTTCTGTTAGCAACTAATGAAATCAGCGCAGAAAAAAGTGTCAGTATATCCAAGGTGCTAATGGTTAAAAAGCAATTGGACATTTTCCTTGGTACAGTATTGTCTCCCTATGTGCCCGATTTGGTGTACGCGTTGTGAACTTGTCGCTATCCCCACCACTTCTGTCTCACTCTTGTCCGGCGAAGGCGAGAGGGAGATGGAACGAAAGCGAGCGAGACACGTTCGCGGACGTCCGCCGTGCATGCAA
The DNA here is from genome assembly GCA_963855975.1 of Andrena chrysosceles. Taxonomy (NCBI): domain Eukaryota; kingdom Metazoa; phylum Arthropoda; class Insecta; order Hymenoptera; family Andrenidae; genus Andrena; species Andrena chrysosceles. Next base: position 33,436,809 of record OY979767.1, on the reverse strand, counting down.
AGCGTTCCATCTCGCTCCCCCTTCGGCCAGAAAGAAGTGAGAAACGAACACTCGGAATTAGGGATCTGTCCTCTCTGAGTGCCCAACGCCGGTCCCGATCAGCGGGTACATACGGAGACAATACTGTATTTTTCCTTTGAATGGAATCGAAGGAAAACTTTGTATAGAATTAATGTCACAAGTGCTATAATATCTTTCCGACATGGAAACTAACGAAATGTATGCATGTGCCGCCCTTTTAGATCCACGATTTCGTGATTTACCCTTCACCAGCGACATCCATTTTCAAAAAGCCCGAGACCATCTTATTAGTTCAGCCAATTGTTCAAATGGCCCGCCAACAAGAGAAATCGGACATTTGGAAACACCAATGTCACCAGTGACAAACGATGAATCCAGTTTTTGGGTTTCATTTGATAATTATATCGAAGACAGAAACAGAAATTCATTAAATCGTAATGATATTCAATTACAGTTGGATAACTATTTTAAAGAATGTTATTTAGCCAGAAAAAGAAAATCCACTTATTTATTGAAAGAAAAATGCAAAAAAATATTTCATTCTGGCGGAGTTCGTAAAGAAATATTTTTGCGTTATGGCAAGCTCCGTGCCTGCCGAACGCGTTTTTTCAAAGGCTGGGGAGTTACTAAGCAAAAAAAGAAATCGTTTAAAAGATAACAAAGTCAACAAAATATTATTTCTTAATTCTTAAGGAATAATGCTGCCCTCTTTAGTTAAAATGTCTTATCTAGCATTTTGAAACAACCGAGAAAACTGAAGTTTTATCATTTACTTTGTACCATACTTATTTTCCTTCATTCAAATTAAGACATGTTGTCATTATTTCGTAATACGTTAATATCATTTTTTGTAATAGGTGTACCGGTAGGGAATGTATTATTAACGTACCAATTAATTAATTGTTTCAGATAAAATATTTTAACCATTTTGAAAGCAGTTAGGTTAAATACATTAGACTGTTTATAAATCTTTACGAAGCACGTAGGATTTTCTAACTTTACTTAAAAGGTAAAAGACGTGTGGAACTTCAAATATTTCAACATATCTCAAATAATGAAAAAATGCTGGATAGGACAGTTTAACTAAGGAGGGCAGAATGTATATGTACATATTACATCATGTATTAATAAAAATTCAATTATATACGTAGTTCATGATATTGATTCCTACTCCTATTTCATTGTTATATTATCAAATTATGATTGATAATAAATAATATTTTCGTGAAGTACTAAATTGCAAATCGCAACCGATACTTTAACTTACAATTTTTTTTGCATATTTTTATTATTTACTTTTTAGTGTCTAAGTTTTGATTTGTGGTTATATTGCATATCGATTGAATTGATTTGATTTGTGGTTACAGGCTGAATTCAAGTCGTTTGGATTTGTGGTTATGGGTTATATTTATTGATGACAGGGTAATTCTATCTCCCCTCACGTTTTTTTCCATAATTTTGTATTATCTGCGCACGTCTACAAAGTTTCAAGACAATTGGATTGGTGGAACTGGGTTAAATAGGTTTTCCGTTTTGCCCCACATGCAGTCATTTGGTAAACATTTAATATTTACACTTCAACGTGAGGTAAAGATATTGCAGGTATCGATATTTTCGTATAGGTATCAAGTAGGTATCGATATTTTTGTATAGGTATCAAACAGGTATCGATACATTCTGATATGTAAGTATCAAAGAAGCATCGATTCCTTTTGATACCTTTGACTTTGATATGTATCAATACCAGATTGAAATTTGTAGAAGGGTATCGATATGTATCGATACGGTATCAGTCCCATCACTAATCTGAATTACTAAATACGTTAAAAACTTTAAACCAAAATATCTCGAAAACGAAGGCCCAGTGTACGGAAAGCCGAAATGGTATTTTCATACTACATGAGTACTACGACCCTCATATCTATACTGTCGTTCCAAATGCGATGTCCAATACCGCGTGGTCCCCTTGTTAGTACTTATTTCTGAGTTAGGTTTTCTTCAGATATAACGACCTCCACCCAAATCAAATATATCTTTAATACATTTTATATTCCTCAATTAAGAAATCCTTACAAATCGGACTACTTAACGAAGCTAATTCTAAATTATGCAAATCAATTTTTCACGTAATTTCCTTAATTATGGCCCGAATTGTGTCGTTTTGGGGGCCAATTTCATCAGAAAAACATGATTCGTCGTGCGTCGAATAAAGTTAATCCGAGTAATCTTTATAAAACACATGCCGAATAATTTTGTTAACTTTTATTCGTAATTCGAAATGTTTATTCAAATAAAAATTTCGCCTCTCATAACGTTTGCCATCTGTGCCACATTCCTTAAACCCACCAATGATTACGACTTCAATATTTATCAACATACAGCTTACAACATGCTGTACCCGACTGAAGAACGTATAGGATATACATTATGAAGAAACAGGTCTCGGACGACAAGGGATACGACGCAAAATATATTTCGTTTACATAAACGGACGGCCGGTACTGGGTCGCGAAATTTCTCGTCAAAAGCGTTAAACGGGCGATATCGGGTCGCGAGATGTATTTAGTAACATTCAATTATGAAAATTTCAATTTCTATGATTTTCGTTCCATTTTTTTGGAAATAGTACCAATAATGAGCCAAAATACGGCAAATGGGGCTAATTTTAACAATATCTTAATTTGTACGTCTTACTCCGATTACAGTATTGTCTCCGTATGTACCCGCTGATCGGGACCGGCGTTGGGCACTCAGAGAGGACAGATCCCTAATTCCGAGTGTTCGTTTCTCACTTCTTTCTGGCCGAAGGGGGAGCGAGATGGAACGCTTTGCATGCGCGGCGGACGTACGCGAACGTGTCTCGCTCGCTTTCGTTCCATCTCCCTCTCGCCTTCGCCGGACAAGAGTGAGACAGAAGTGGTGGGGATAGCGACAAGTTCACAACGCGTACACCAAATCGGGCACATAGGGAGACAATACTGTATTATTCAAGATAATATATTTAATATATTTAATATTTAATATATATATAGTTTTATTATTAGTGTACAAGAGAAAACAGAGAAAAAGACAAAAAAGAAAAAAAGAAGTAATAATACAAAGCACATAACAAAATATATATATATATATTCAAATTGGTTACTATTAAAACTAGTGCGATTTAGGTATGTCGTGTTTCGGGTTATTTCTGTCGGGAATACTTCACCAATCCATTGGTACAATTTTCAACAAGATGGGATAGAAATTACGGGACACCCTTAAATCCGAGACAGACGAGCAAGTTCCCAAACGGTCATTTAGCGGTGGTCAACTTAGGCATTGAAAAATCGACACTTGACGGTGTTATAAACAAAGTCTTCCCGAGAACTGTGTCGTGGTCTGAACAAGACAGGCTTTTGCCATCTTCAATTTCGAAAATCTGACTTTAAATTCGGAACCGGCGGTCAAAAAAACCCGCAGATACTGATCTCGTAAAAGTGCTGTATATTTCACTAAATACAAAAAAATCAGCAACGAAATTTAAAATTCCGGCGGAACAGATCGATAGAGAATTTAATTGCGATAAATTTTTTAAAAAATCGTCAAGTTTACTGAAAATTTACGACCTGTAGGGTGATTTAAAAAATGGCATTATGTACCACAGTGCGACAACGACGCATCGTTACACTTTATCAGAGGAATATAAGATTTTAAACATTATCTCCTGCGTTTTATTCTCTTATTAGTCTTATACGACAGAAATGCCCGCGCTACGAAGCTCAGGATAATTTTAAATTATAATTGTTAATAATTACATATCACTTTTTGTTGGTTAGAAGATGTTGCAATTCTTCGGAAACTTCTAGGTACAACACGTGGTAAAATCACTTTGAATTCCTTGTTCTCCGTTGTACCTCTACGCTGCGACGGTTGGAAACGCTTCAGTACGGAGTGTTCGAGACAGTCTGAGGATGCGATGAAACATTTTCTGTCTATGCCACTTGTTTTGGGTGGGGAACACCTATCAGAGTGGTGGTAATTGGGTGGTAATGTTAGAGCGCTAAAGAGATGAGTATGCGCATCCACCATATTGGGTCCTCTCTCTCGAGAGAGAGAGAAGATTATTGAGTACCCGCCTTTTTCATTATTGTCAGATTCGCTTTATAAACAAAATATGCGTTGCTGATATTCATATATGGTAGCACGACACATTATTAGAGTATTTTATTACATTTAACTGTATATTTGGTTTATAAAGCGAATTTGATAATACTCAAAAAGGCGGGTACTCAATAATTTTCTCTCTCCAGAGACATTGAGCGAATTCCACTTACGCTCAAATCGCCCGTGATTTTCATTAAGCTAGGTTTTCCTGTACGCGATTAAACGCAACGTCAAGAATTTCAAAGTCGATTTTCTCGAAAATGAAGAGCGATATGAAAAAAAGTTACTCTTTCTTTTCGACTTATAACAAGTAAATAAATCTAGAAAAATGAATAAAATTTTTTAAGTGAAACTTTTTTTGCCGCGGTAGCGTAAGTTTTCTCGGGTGTAACGGAAGTATGAAACGCTTCCTCCACCAAGAACGCTTGCCCCGCCAAGATACCCACTTCCGTTTACTCCCACCCTGCGAAGGCGAGAGCGCGTTAGAGGGACGAAAGCGAACGAGGAACGGTAGGAGACAGACGACGCATTGATACTCTGTTTCTCTCTCTGTCTTTCGGGCGCCTGATATTCTGTCCCTTGCGTACCGTTCCTCGCTCGCCCTCAGTCCCTCTGACTAACTCTCGTTCCATCTCGCTCTAACCTAAGATAAGAAAGGAGGGAGAAACTATCACTCGGAATACTGGGTAGCCCCCCCCCCCTTTTCCTTGAATGTTTTTAGTGACAAATTACTGTACACAGGAAATCTTCGTATGGTCGTACAAGTCGTTTTAGTATATATAGCTCTATATATACATGCGAGAACTCGGTAACAGGGTCGTCGGGCAACACTATGCAGGACCACATACTTAGCGGAGGGGGAACACCTACAGGAGTGGTGGTAATGTGTGTGTGTGGCGACGCCAGCGCCAAGCCAAGCCAAGTGACGCCACTGATATATATACTATGGATACGAGATTCCCATAAGCTGGCTGTACAGCGGTTGAAGCGAATTGAAGGGTCATTTTAGATGCCCGCGCCCCTAGCGTTTAACCGATGTATTAAAGGAAATAGCGCGAAGTTTGAAAAATGTGGTTTATAACAGACTAAAAGAATAGTGTAATACAATGTATTATTATATTATGTACATAATGTAGTATAATCATATAATACGAATTGGTCGTATCATGGTTGAAATTCAAAAAAGGTAATCAGAGCAAATGAAATTCATGAAAATAGTGAAATAAATATATAAATGTATTATAAAACGAACTGAAGTAATGATTAACGAAGGTCGCAAAAAGTGAATTTAAAATATTTGCAAACAATTTTGTCGTTTGCTTTATTGTTATGGATAAAGGAGATGTAGGTATGCATTTCCTACGTTTTAAGAGCAGCATTAAACGAAATTTAATTCATAATATTACTAAAATAAATTTATTAATCTTACAATACATAGAAATAGGTGCAGGTGGGTATAATTATTTATTTTTTTTCTAGAGTTACATAATACATTTAAATATATATACATTTAAATATAACAAAAATATATCAGTACTATTGAAAATTGATAAGAGGTTATGTTATCTTTACGTACTTGTGTAATGTCGCATTTTTCTTATTGTTGCTTAAATTACCACAAAATGCACATTTGCCCATCTTGAATTTTGATATGCATTAACACTGTACACTGCACAATTTATATAATTTTGCCAATAAACACTTTTTGAATATTCGCGTCAGCAACAATTGGCGTCGATTGGCGTGGATTGGCGTGGCCAAGCGTGGCACAGTGTGTAGCACCACGGGTGATCGCGGGGCGAAGGGAAGTAAAGTACATCGGTTAAACGCTAGGGCGGCGCGTCATGCACCTTCAAATCGCTTCAAGCACCTCCAATCCATAGTATATATATCAGTGGATCTGGCGGCTCGGTATTAAAACTATCTGGCAACCCTGCGAGCTGAGAACCGCTGCTGGCAAGATGGTGACCTCCTTGCCAGTTAAAATCGAAGTAGGTGTAGTCGCGAATGGAAATAAGAATAGCTGTTGAATTATTGTTGGGAATAAAAAATACAGCAGCTGAATGTACGCCTGATGCGCGTGTCGTATGATTAAAGGAATAAAGCGACAGACTTATATGCTAGTTAGTGGTAAGTAAGCACTATTAAGATTCCCCTATGAAAACATATTTTTTCTGCTCGGTTGAAGTGTGCCCACTGCATTCTTCACTGCAAATCTGTTGTCATTAATTCCCACAGTCACAGGTATCATTATTAGCGATTAACGCGAATTGCACATATTTCGCATCGCAATTTCTTTTCACATCAGAGGCTGATGAGTAATAGGAAGCATTTACTATGATAACGAATGATAACACCTGACATTTTGCAGCCAAAAAATGGTGAAGTTGTACGCGCTGTCGATTCTGCATAAAAATCCCACGTCGGCGACCACGCTGAAAGCCGCCTACGATGTGGAGTCGTTTTCGTTCTTTCAAAAGGGGAGCGTTAAAGAGTTCATGAGCTTCGTGAGCAAGACGATCGTGGAGAGGACTCAGATCAGCTCGAGGCAGAGCGTCAAGGAAGGAGGTAACGTGCTGGTTCAGTCGCGTGTAATTCCTGCGCGTTGAACGCAGCAGGTCTCTTCTATTAGTGTATTCACTAACAGTAAAATGTTTATTTATCAACAGATTACATGTGCCACGTGTATGTGCGGGCGGATAATCTGTCCGCGGTTCTAATATCGGATCACGAATACCCGAGAAGAGTGGCGCACACGGTCATCACAAAAGTTATGGACGACTTCAACGCGAAGTACCCGCAGTCGACATGGGAGACCCTGAGCGAATCTATGATCGACTTCTCGCAGCTTAATGTGTATTTAGCTAAATATCAAAATCCTAACGAAGCGGATGCTCTTACTAAGATGCAGAACGATTTGGACGAGACAAAGATCATTTTGGTAAGCGAGTGCGTAAAGGAGGATATTGGACTCTGGTTTGATTTATTTTGTCTTGTGTGATTTGCAGCACAATACGTTAGAAGCTGTTCTTCAAAGAGGGGAGAAACTGGACGATTTGGTTTCAAAGTCCGAGGGGCTGAGCGCCCAGTCAAAAGCGTTTTACAAAACCGCGCGAAAGACTAATTCCTGCTGCAGTTTGAGCCCTTGAAAGCTGCTGTCGACAAATAACGCTGATTATATTTCAGTAAATATGAATGTCATTCTCTAATGGCGATGCGAAGTGCAAAAAAAGGATTAGTATTATTTATATTTCATCGGGACGGATAACTAAGAGAAATTCTCTATCACGTGCAAAGTCAAATATTCGATGTACAGATTGTTTATAGAACGTTTGATTGTACTTATACACTACACAGAACCACTGCCGGTTTCACCCAAACGATTCCTCATTGTTGATTTGTAATTGTATCTCATCGAGGGATATAGCGGAACTGTTACTATCGTTGAGAATTAATTGAAGCTGTGCTACCTTTGGGCGGGAATGTACGATTGAGAGAGCGAGCGATGAGATATAGTACGCGGACAGAAATACATTCCGATTTTCTTTTATTCTGATACGAAAGAAACACACGGAGATGCAAACGAATTTAATTGTTAAACAGTTCACTTGGAAAGACTAAGTACAATTTTTAAATTGAAGCAAGTGTTAAAATGAAACGTTTCTATGGGTTTGTTCCAGAGTTGGGCATTATTCGAATAAATCTTTATAAAAATTTAGTCGGATAAAATATTATTCGTTATTCTCGAGTAACTTCGGTTTATTCGCAATTCTCATTCCAGATGATTCGAATAAAAAATTATTCGTTCTCGAATAAAAAATTATTCATTCTCGAATAAAAAATTATTCATTCTCGAATAAAAAATTATTCGTTCTCAAATAAAAAATTATTCGTTATTCTCGAACAAAAAATTATTTGTTATTCTCGAATAACTTCGTTTTATTCGCAATTCTTATTCGAGATGATTCGAATGAAAAATTATTCGAATAAAAGAATTATTCGTTATTCTCGATTAACTTCGTTTTATTCGCAATTCTTATTCGAGATGATTCGAATAAAAATTTAATCGAATGAAAGTGTACTCAAAAATTTAATCGTGTAATGCTCAACTCTGGTTTGTTAATGATTACCTTTATTTTAAGTTATAACGTACTCCAGCGGAAGATGAGCAGTCTGTTCCCTTCTTTTTATTCCCCATTCTTTGAATAGAGTCTTCAAGATTCGAAAAGGTAATCATTTCCCAACTATCGCGTACAACCAGAACCTACTATTTTTACACAAATCTTATCACTACAAAATGAAACGGCTGATAGCAGTGCCGTAGACACGACTTTGTGACTCCAGGGCGATGAAGAATGGCAACGCTTCGTCTTGGCAAACATTTGTAAATTACCATTTATAATCTTTACGTAAACCAAAGCATTTATATCAAGCGTGCAAATTTTACCTGTTACCAAACCCGTGCGAATAGTAATTCCGGTCTCTTCATTTACTAATTACTGTTCTAGCGAAGCGTGTAACATCACACCGGATAAGGAACATTTAAACTACTTGTGATCTTCGTGTACATGAACGAATATAATTTCGTGAACATATTTATATTTTTAATGTGTACGTTTTGTGTCGTAAAGACGGAATAACAATATTCTAAGTATTGTACCATGTTCCATAGTGGAATTTATTATATCCAGCCGGAATTATTTTGCAGTTAATAAAATTGTGCTATCTACATTAAACACTCTGTGATTTAAATCATGCATAAGGGCGGCGGAGCAATTGCAGACAGAAATCGAAGCTGTTTTTACATCGTTTTATTGTATAACAATATGGAGCATATTACTAATCCCTTCGGTCGTCGTAAGCATGCTCAGTTTAAGTTCCATTTCTAAATTTCTGTTATATACAAGATTCATGCCATCCTGTTCTCGAAGTCACGAGAAGTTCGACGAATCGCGTTGGATATAACTCCTACCGGTTTGAAGTAAACGTTGTCGCCGATATACGGATTATACCCCTGTGCGTATGCTTCACTGGCGCACTTTAAAAAGTTCAACATTCGTGAGTTACATAAAACTTGTGAGTATTTACGTGATAACTTAAGGGCTCTTTCCACTGTGACGCCCTGATAAAATAGCTACCGCTGTTTGGAACTTTCTTTTGTCACGAATGTAATGTACTTACTGATTTGAAGTTTTTTCTATTTATTAATATGTGTTTTGAGAATATAATTATTTTTTTCTAATTTTTTCATGCTTGCGCCAAATAGGGGGTGGAATATGCGCTGTGAAGAAAAAGACGCTTTGACTGCATCGTCGATTTTGGAGAAACCATGTATCTGGGGCAGAGTTGGATATTAGTCGACTAAATTTATAGACGACTACACTTTCATTCGACTAAATTTTTAGTCCACTAAAAATGGACTAGGTTCTCCAATTAGAATTTTTAACGAAATTTATTTATATAGAAAGGAATTTCAACAAAATTGACGAAAAATTTAGCTCCTCCCACTACAAATTTTAAAGTAATCAATTAAAATAGAAGTTAGTTTTAACTAATTTTACAAAAAATTTAGGTCCTCCAATTAGAAATTTTCAAATGCACGGTTTTTCTAAAATCGACCACGCAGTCGAGGTGTTTTTATTTTACAGCGCATATTACACTCACTTATTTTCGCGCAAGCATTAAAAGAATAAAAAAAATAATTTTGTATCCTCACAGCACGTATTAATAAATAGAAAAAAATGTCAATTTAGTGAACACATTCTTTTTGTGACAAAAGAAGATCCAAACAGCGGTAATTTATCAGGGTGTCACAGTCGAAAGACCCCTTAAGGGTTTTAATTTTCGTGATTCTCGAAAATTTTTTGTGGAAAATCTAATATATATATTTTTTGCAACTATTTGCTTATTTTGAAAGTGCATATATTCAGCAACCCTCGGTGATTTTGTTACAGAAAAATATTAAAAAATGAACGAATAGCAGCCACTCTCTCGGAAGCTACTTTTTTTACCTGTGAACAGGATTTCTCCGCGCTGGATCATCTAAAATCGAAAAGCGAAGATTCTGTCAGCATACGACTTTATCTGGTGCGTGAACGAACGATTTTTTTTTGAAAACTCTTTTTTAAATTAACGAAAAACGTACAATTGAGACATAAAAAAATCATGACTTCGCGTTAAACGGCCGCAATTTTGTCTGAAATCATTTTTTTTTAAAATCTTTCGTTCACGCATCAGATAAACTCATATATTAACAGAATCTTCTTCAATTTCCGATTTCTGATTATCCAACTCTGAGAAATCGTGCTGCGCCTGTACGAAAACAGCTTCCGCGAGAGTGGCTGTTATTCCTTCATTTTTTAATATTCTCCAAAAACAAAATTACTGAGAGATACTGAATATATGTACTTCTAAAACAAGCAAATAGTTATAAGAAACATACATCACGTTTTTCACCAAAAATTCCCGAAAATGACGTTCTCAATAATTCAGTAGAAAAAGTTGCTCGATCGTGAGTGAACGAAATAATTACTTTCATAACAGTATACTTACATTTTCGAATACATTGTCAGTTCTCTCTTGCTCCTCGGCCGACAAATACAATTCGCGAGGCCAATCTACTCTCTCATCATCCCTGTACATCTCATTATATATCGTAGGCATTTCCTCATCGAACGTGCGTCTGTACGAGACTATATCACTGATGGAAGCGAACGTCCAATCCGAAAGCTTCCCCTCCGTCGAACCGCTCTCGAAATCCAATGCTTCTATATCTTCGACTACATCCTCGAGGTCACCCTGTTTGGACCAATCGTAGATTAACAAATGCGAACTATGCGACAATTCCTTCAAACATCTGTCCTTATAAATCTTCTCGAGATCCGCGAGGTAGCTTGGCGTGAAGGCTTTCGAGTTAACTTCATAGGGAATTCCCCGCTGCTTGATTTTGTCCTGCGATTCATCGATTCAAATAATTAATATTAAAAATCTTACCACTATCAAATAGAAAGCCTTACCTTAACGAGCTCCAAAGGCACGTCCAAGTAAATCACCAGATGTGGCTTCAGAGTGTATTGCATTCCCTTGTTCGTCATATGCGTGATAACGTCCAACGCGCCTTTGCTGAGATATCCAGCGTTGACCATAGCAGTCACGAATACAAAGTTCGAATACAAGCTTCGATCGAGGATCACACCCTGACCAGTCGATAGTAAATGGAGCAAGGCGTTCGTGTACTGCTCGAATCGCATGAGGAAATATAACAGTTGGAAGTACGCCACGCGTTTGTCGGTGGGATTTTGATGGAATCTCTGCAGGTCGTAGCTTTGCGCTAATTCCGGCAACTGCGGGTCTAATTGCCGCGTATCGAAGCCGTACTCGTTTATGTAATATTGCTCGTGCGTTGGGGCAGGCATGTACAGCAGCCCGAACTCCTTTGCGAGCTGCTCGCAGAGTTTGCTCTTTCCCACGGCGGGAAGACCGTCTACGACTACTATTCTTGTGTTCTCGTCGAATCTGTACGTCATCGGATCAATGGCCTGGTAAAACAAGTTGTATGACTTCTTCCAATAGGGAAACGGAGCGGGCTTCTTCTTGGGCTCCTGGTGCGCCAGACGCACCATGAAAGCCACTTGTGTCGCATTGTGGTTCTTCGATATCTAGGGAAGAGAATCGATCAGTGGTGCGTAGAGAATTGTTATATTTAAAAGGAAAGCAAAATTTTTCCGAAGAATTTGAGATCGAGGAAAGCTGAACGACGGTTAATTATTAGACGTACGTTTTAGTTTTAATTAATCAATAAACATTATTCGCTTCTGTGCTCTTAGATCGATCGCTTCGTTTCCGAGGAGAATAATCGGGGAAATTTTTCGGAGCGTAATTCCAGTAAGGTGTACGGAGGATATTTAGAATCGTCGTGCGCTGAGTTTATCAATGTCGTTTCGTTAATTTAGAGATATTGTTGAAAGGTACTAACCTTACATAATCGAGTTAAACATCCGAGAGTACTGACTTTTGGGACACCGACAGAGAAAATCGATGCCATTATACTGGAATGAATATCGCTCGGATGAGAAATATTTAAGTACGACTAATGAAACATAACAATATGCAGAGTATTTCTCATATTGTTAGTCTCTTACCACACACACTATGACCTCCTGACGATTCTCTAACTTCAGTGGTGCTCATTTTAGATAAGTCTCGGCATGCATACTGTCATTGTCATTATTTTATTAAAGATGAATTAAAATTCAATTTGACAGTAGCAAGTTATACAATAAACGTTTCACAAGCGGGCCAAAAAGTGAGGATCTACATACGAAAGATTACGGTGCGTAATAATGCTTTTAGTTGAGTTAAAATTGGTAGAAAGAGAAAATTGAGATCAATGAGAAAGTAAAACTCTTTAAAAAAGCGATAAAAAGGTACTTAGGTAATAGCTGGTTTCGACGCTTCGAGGTTTTCGTTTCCAAATTTATGAAAATCTTTCGAAATATGGAAGAGAAATCTGTGAAAGAGCCATTATCGAAAAATTCAGGGTTTTAAATATAAATTACGACTCGAAAAGAAGAACATATAATTTATGCTATTCATTTTATTACAAAAATGGGAAATTCCTGCGCCGGTGATTTCGACATAAGTAAAATTCGCCCATAGTAGCAACTAACAAGTCACTAAAGAGCAGGTTGAGAACCCATGACTCAATACTTCCCATCTAAAAAAGAATCTACTAATCAGCTTTTTCTCTCACAACACCCTCGAATCCTACAATCTCAATCATCACCCGCAATTTCCCCCCAATTCCACAATTAATACAAACTCGAAATCTCTCTCGCCCCCAAATCGAAGAATCTCCGATTCAAAAGTGTCCGATATTCCCGCGTCGCCCAGAAGCCGTGTCCCTCTAGCGGTTCTCCGCGGAAGCTTGGCCACAACCCACGGGACCGCTCGCAAACAAATCGAGTGGTTCGCGATGAGACATTGAACCGTCGAGTCGCTTTAATCTCCGTTCGAATATTAAAGTGTCTGGCCGTGCCAGGAGAAGTTCGGCGTCGAGCAGCTGGCGGCGATCACCAGGGTAATCGTCTGGAAGAGGGCGAGCATCCCGGGCGACAAGAAAAATGTGAGCCCGACGAGAGGGAGGAGGGCCGAGATTTGCATGGCGGAGGGGATAGAGGCCGAACGACGAAGAAAGAGGATCCCGCCGACTCCGCGGACCGCCGAACCGAGTGGCAGACGCCCGCGTCTCATGACAAGGACAGGATCCACGTTCGCACCGTCCTGCGTCATCGTAGAATGGGTGAGCGCTCGCCGGCCGAGGAGAAAACGCTTATAAATAATTGTCTATTTGAAGCGCGCGGGGCGTGTCTCGCCGCGGAAATGCAACGATTCCGGCGCGAACCTCTTCTCCGTTCCCACCTTCTTGCTTTTTTTTTCCCCTCGTTTCGCTCCGATTCGATGCCAACTCCTCCCTCCCCCTCCACTCGCGAAAAGCGAAGACGAGGCATGATCCTCCGGCCTTCGGTATTCCCCAGCGCCTCGAGACTTTTTAGCATCTCGATCGATAAGATTTCAAATAGACGCGTTCGAGGTATCTATTGTTTTTGGACAGTGGACGTCGGAGTTGGGTTTGAACAAATGGGAATGTAGTTTATAGGGGAAGTAGTATTTGAATACAGAGTTCTAATTATGTAATTGTGGAAGGTATGTTGGTTCGTATTGTTTAATTCTAACCTGAAAAAGGATGCGTTGTAAAAGTTCCTTCTGCGCGTGCGTAGGAAGTGTCATCGTGTAGCGCGAGGTTCTGTTGATTTTTAAGGGACTTTGGCTTGTGATTGATAACTATGTTTGCGTTACATCAATTCGTGATTAAATTCTAGTAAACGAGTGAGAATTATTAGTTAAATTCGGTGTGTTAGAAATGGAGCTTTTCGAACTCTGGATGCGTTTACGTCGACCAAAGCAATTTCAACTGCAAGCGCAGCTACAAAGTAATTTATTTCGAAATTTACAGAAAATCAAAGATTATTTTACAATTTCAACGTAAAGTAAGCTAACAACTGACCCAAAATTTACACGATTTCGATTGAACAAACTCCTGGAATATTAAAATTCATTCCAGAAAGCAAATAAATTGATCAACCCGCTTGACAAGCATAACCTCAATTGCCACAGTTTCCATTTACACAGCATTTCTCTGAAACCAATCTACCGTGCAAATGGAGGGTTAGGTGTGTCTAATATTTAATTCTTTCCGAACCCAAACTCATCGACTCCATAAAATAAGGTTAAGAAAATGCTTCGCGCATGACGTCAGGCCCGGGTTAAGATTTTTTGGGCCCGGGGCTATCAAACTTTCGAGGCCCCCCACCCCGTGGTTGAAAAGCTGGGGCTGGGGTAAAATATTTAAACAATAACGAGTTTAAATTCTCATATAACGCGAATTCACTGTAATTGCGTGCGAAATTTCAAATGGGACGGCGTGTATATAGAATGTATAATTCTCAAAAATTAGTAAAAATTTAAATAGATATCATAAAGGAGGTTTAAACAATGAAATTTAGAAATAAAAACATAAAATTGGAAATTGTGACATTCGTAAACAATTTATTTGATACAACATTTCCATTGAAAACAGTAAGCTAATCGCTTAGAACGGGGCCCCACTGGAAAGTCGTGTTCGGGGCTGCAGCCCCCTCCTTTAATCCGGGCCTGCATGAAGTACTAATTATATACTCGGCAAAAATTCGCGAAAAATAGAGCCGATTAATTTGGCATTTAAGGGGACTAGGGAGTTGAAAAATCGATTTTTTATTGAATTTTCCAAAAGTACTATCTGTTCTGAATAAAATGCCGCTTGGGTTATAGTAAAATTCGCAAAATTGTAGATTTGGCAGCTAAAAACGTCGCCTTTGCCCAGAAATTTTAAACGCGTTTTTCTCGAATATTATTTCCCCTTCGTTTTATCCTCATTGCGAACGAATGGAGGTTCAGATCGACTTGGAAAAAATTACAGGATGTGTAAAACATGTGCCATTTCGACCCAAACCTGTGATATGATCCGTAAAAATTCGAGATTTTCATAAAAAAATAAGAAGTCACCGGATTTTAGTAGCGCACAAATAACGCTTGACGTTTTTAGCTGCGAAATCTACAATTTCGCTAATTTTACTATAAACCAAGCGGCATTTTATTAAAAAAAGATATTATTTTCGGAATCTGCAATAAAAAAAAAATCGATTTTTCGACTGCCTAGTCCCCTTAAGGCGCTGATTCATTACTTCGAAGAGCATATTTGCGCCGCTTCGGAGCCGGTGTACCGTGTGCACCGGGGCCGCAGTCGCGTGCCAGGAATTCGCGCTCCCCACTCCTGCCTCTATTATTTTCTATCCCCTCCCGGCTTCGCGTGTTGTGGGCTCTAGCTTTTCCTCCGCATAGAAGCTTCGAGTCTGCCTCGAGTCGCGCCGCGTCGTATCATTTTCCCCGCGCGGTCTACAGTGACAGATAATGAGCGTTCGTGCGACGATCACCGATTTCCAGTAACACTCGTCATTCCTAGAAACGGGAGTGACCTTTCCCCTTCGACGCCCGAGAAGTTCTTCCGTCCATGACTTTCATGAAGTATGGGGAAACGCGCTTCCGACGCTGCATCTAATCGCCGCAATTTTCATACCATTATCTTCCGCGGAAATTCGGTTTCTAAATTATTACGCTTGGTCGTAGCGCGCGATATTAACTCCGTCACGCAGGAAGTGCTGTCCTAGCGTTTCCTGCGGGTGATTAACTTGGCGCTTGAAAATCCTCAACAATAGTTTACGGATTTTAGAATCTTCTTGTTTCGTTACGATTAACATTCGCTGTTCGCGCAGACACGCAAGGAGGAATGTCCCGAAGCACTGGACCCGGCCTGTACGAGTTCCTTATGGAAGCAGAGCTCCAGCAATATTACCCTGGAATTCGAGGTACGGAAATTCCGCAGGGATCCCTGAACGCCTCTCTCTATCGCACTGCGTTTCTTTCAACAGGGGACTTAAAGGTGCAGACTACCGCTCAGTTGAAATATGTAACAGAGGAGGACTTGAACGCGATTGGAATGAGCAAGCCAGAGATGCGTCGTTTGAAGAAGTACTTCCAGAAACACTTCCCGCAGAACTACCTCTCCAAGTTCAAGAAGATGCTGTTGCCGAAGCGCGAGGAGCAATCTTCGGGCGCTCTGACCATGTTGCCCGAGGAGAGGCAAGACAGGCCGCCGATCCGTGTTCCCAATAAGCACATGATCCCAGCCGACG
This sequence comes from Andrena chrysosceles, assembly GCA_963855975.1. NCBI lineage: Eukaryota > Metazoa > Arthropoda > Insecta > Hymenoptera > Andrenidae > Andrena > Andrena chrysosceles. The sequence goes on along the minus strand of OY979767.1, from coordinate 33,420,355 downwards.
CGATCATCGTGAACAAGGAGCTGGGGTCCGGAGAGTTCGGAGTGGTCCAACAGGGAGTTTGGACGAACGACGGAGAGAGGATCCAAGTGGCGATCAAATGCTTGTCGCGAGAGAGGATGCAGAACAATCCCATCGAGTTTCTGAAGGAAGCAGCTATAATGCACGCGATAGACCACGAACACATCGTCAGACTCTACGGCGTAGTTCTGGATACTAATTCATTAATGCTCGTAACGGAACTGGCGCCGTTGAGATCCCTACTCGAGTGTTTGAAAGAGCCTAGCTTGCGCCCCAGCTTCCCTGTCCTCTCGCTCTGCGACTTCGCTGTCCAGATCGCAGATGGCATGCAGTATTTAGAAGCGAAGAGACTGATACACCGCGACCTCGCTGCGAGGAATATCCTGGTCTTCTCGAAGAACAAAGTGAAGATATCTGACTTCGGACTGTCCCGAGCTCTGGGAGTCGGGAAGGACTACTACCAAACGAATTACAACGTGAACTTGAAGTTACCGATAGCGTGGTGCGCTCAAGAATGTATATCTTACTTGAAGTTCACCTCTGCGAGCGACGTCTGGGCTTACGGAGTGACTTTATGGGAGATGTTCAGCTACGGCTTCCAGCCTTGGCCAGCGTTGACGGGTCACCAGATCTTGGAGGCGATAGACGAGCCAAATTTCCAGAGACTGGAACAGCCGGAGTGTTGCCCGAAGGAGTATTTCTCTCTCATGCAACAGTGCTGGCAGCACGAGCCATCTAAGCGACCCAAGTTCGCTGAGTTGATTAATCTTCTGCCGGACTTGAAGCCAGAACAGGTGCAGGCTGTTCAGGACAGCACGGAGACGGGCCAGCTGGTGTACAGACAAGGGGATGTTATTACTGTGCTGGATAAAGGAAGCAGTAATACGCTGTGGAAGGGAGTTTTGAATAATGGGAAAACTGGCTTCTTCAACCCTGCTCATACGATAGCTTATCTCGGGTCTAACTTACCTAGTAATAAACCTGGAGAATTCACTCGCGGCGACGGCAAGAATGCGTTCTCTTCTCAGCGTCGAAAGATTCGTACGGATATGATCTCCTCGCCCCAAGGAGACTTGAAGCACACTGGGCACGTGGGTTTGGACGGAGCTTATTTCGGGGATATCGGCTTCCTCGGTGGGAAGAACCCACATTTACCGCGGCAAGTGGTCACTCCGTACAAGCCGCAGGAGGATGTAACAGATAATTCTAGTCAAATTATGAACCAAGACGCGAGGAACGCGGAGACGAATAGGGATTTGTTGAGGGATAATAGGACGGTGCAAGATACTCAAAACAAGCATGGTAGGTGTGGTTTATTTTGAGGAATATCGCAGAGAAAGTGTTTTTTACATGGATTGTTTCTTTTTTAGCAGAAAGTTTGTGGTCGGATTCAAGCTCGGAGGTGTGCCACGTGGGGACAGTGGCTAATTCCAGTAAACAGTCCGCTCCGTCGAACATGGCTAGTAGCACGGATACTTTGGGAGCGGATCATGAGTATCACGAGATCAGTGACGAAGAGAATCAGGATAGTCCGCTGCGATTCGATAAAACACTGAACTTCGACTTCGGGCCAAGCCTGCTGGCCGAAATGGATCAGATGTTTAGATCTTTAGGTAAATCTCAATAACGCACAGTGTGATGTGAGACTCATGACTTCTGAACTAATCAGTTTTCGATCTAAGTACCCGAAAATAGGATACAAAGGTGCATTGCTTGATAAAAAAAGAAAATAGAATTAAAAAATTTAAAAAATTTAGCGATATTAATTTTTTATTAAACGAAAAGGTTTTTGCCAATATTTTCGGGTATAGTTTGTTGTCACTGACTAACTTTTGTTTGAAAAACATTTTTGTCAGTTTATCGAGAATGCGGGAAAAATTGAAGCGATTGTTTCGACTTTAGAGCATATGGATTTTCGGGACAAAGGTTGAAAAATTAACACTTGGTCGAATTTTTTTTAGTATGTTTTCTACATCAATTATATGCTATATGGCCTGGACGTTGAGCGCGTTAATAATGATTTCGACTATTTTCTCCATTTTGAGTGATTTTGAGCAATTAAATTTGACGCGAATGTGAAGTTTAATATGCCGCCAATTAATGTACAAAAAAATGACGGTGGTACTTTTTTAAATCTCAAGTCAAAGCTGATAAACATTTAACATACAAAATTGGGAAAAATTGTTGATATTAGCAAAGATTTTTTCGGCAGCTTAGAAGGTATTATTATTAAATATAGCTTATAAAAAGCATATTAATTGTATGAACATTCGACGAGTATCACGTGTTTAAAAAAATGCACCGAAAATTGGAATAAATTTCCCTCCTCATTTTTAACAATAAATTAGAAAAATTCATAAAAATTGTGGGTAGTATTAAAATCTACATTCCTTTATTATTTTTTTAAGATATAATAAGCCACAAGTTTTTGACTTAAGGGGTCATGCCTACTTGGCAGACGAAAAAGAACGCCATTTCCCGGTATTTTTTGTGAAAAATGTGATGTATGCTTCTTACAACTATTTTCTTATTTTAGAAGTACATATATTCAGCAACCCTCAGGAATTTTGTTATAAGAAAATATTAAATAATGAAGGAATAACAGCCACTCTCGCGGAAACTGTTTTTATAATGGCGCTACGCGGTGAGCACGATTTCTCCGAGCTGGTTCATCTAAAATCAGAAAGTGAAGAAGATTCTGTTAATATACGAATTTATCTGGTTTTGTGAACGAAGGATTTAAAAAAATATGATTTCAGACCAAATCAGCCGTTTAACACAGAATCATGATTTTTCGATGTCTGAATTATTCGTTTTTCGTGAATTAAAAATAGAGTTTTCATCAAAAACAAAAATCCTTCGTTCACGAACTAGATAAACTCATATGTTAATAGAATCTTCATCACTGTTCGATTTTAGATAATCCGGCTCGGAGAAATCTTGTTCACCGCTAAAAATAATAGCTTCCGGAAGAGTGGCTATTATTCATTCATTATTTAATATTTTCCTATAACAAAATTACCGAGAGTTGCTGAATATATGTACTTTTAAAATAAGCAAATAGTTGTAAAAAATATACATTAGATTTTCCACAAAAAATTCCTGAAACTCACGTTTTTTTTCGCCTGCCAACTAGCCTTGACTCCTTAAGTTTTCATACTTTTGTCCATTACGCGTCACACTGTGCTCCGCACACTCGATATCTTATTAACTGTTGCGATACAAATGCACGCTATTCATCAGGATCTTCTCCTCCTCCGCCACCTCCAGTTCACCCTCTGTCCACCGAGCACGAATCGAGCAACGTCAGAAACGAACTACGAGAGATGCAAGCGAAGCAGTGCAACAAGAAAAAACAGGCCACCGTGAGTCCAATAAATGTACAGTAATTTTCATTTTATCTTATTTATAATTATGCTTTCACGTGTTATTGTCATTGATTTTTTATAAATTATTTGCCGCTGTGTACCATTCGTTTCGTTACACGTATTACTCGTATCATTTGCACGCGAGAGGATAGGAAAACCCAGAAATTCTTAGAGTCTCGAGGCTACGCGCTGCGTAATTAGACGCGGCGAATTTCTCTGTACGATACCGTTGACTTCGCGAAAAGCAGAAATTATTATTGCACTGTCCGCTCGCCCACGGAAGGTAAACGTTTCTCTTATATTTAGGTGAAGCCTATCTCAGCCGCCGATCAGAAAACTCTCTACTCAGCCATTGCTATGGCACAGGAATTGACGGCACGTTCCATGACAGATCTTGAACATCCGCCGGAGTCTCCCCGAACACCTGCCAGTCCTTCAAGGCGCAGAAAGTTCTCTTTTAAGTTGCCACATCAACACAGTCCCAAACCAGACAGACGACACTTTTCAGAGGAAGCTGCCAGTATACCTGACATACAGGTACATTAAACAGATTTTTGTTCACACGAACTAACATAATCGAAACACAGTTAGCTTTGCACTCGAACGACTGATCTCTCATTCACGCGACTAACACGCGAGGGCAGAGATATACTCACGGTTAAATATCATTCGTTCGCCCAGCGACACAGATAATTTCTTAAGCGATAGTCTCTATACAGATACATTTAAATCCGTCTGAAACCGTTTCGTTGAAACTGTTATGGAACAGAGTTAATTCCTGATGCCACACTAAAAGAGTATGTATATCGCATTCGCATCTGTTAATACTCCCAGCTGGGTGGCTCGTTTGTACCTTAAGTTGATACGACGCTTATTAATTTACAAGGAATACTAATCTCGACTCTCCTCTAATCCTTTCCTGTCTGTTTATTTTTCGTTTGTTTATGAATTCTTCGATTTCCGTTACTTCATTTTCTGTTCACCGTTGCATCGCCATGTTGAAATATTCTTTGGTTCCGAACGGAAACCTTCGACCGAATCTGTCGCGGTGCTTTACTTGTTCCTCCGCATGTCTCTTCCCGATTGCTTAATTATCGTTTCCTCGAATCGCCTGCATGCCACTGGATCAATGCCGAACAATTAAGTGGTTGTGCTCGAGTTTGCAATCGCTGTCGTCCACCGTCTCCAGCATAGAGTCGCTCGGTGCACCGTCCACCCTGAAGCTGCCGTTGTGGGACAAAGCGTCCGCTGAATTTTGCTTCGCGAAGTCGCGGGAGCTTCTCACCAAGCCCAGCGCCTGGACATCCTACATGGACATCGAGTTCGACGCGCATATTCTGGACAACGCAGCCATGAAGCAGAATCTCGTGAAGTCCACCGAGTTCCTGGAGAACGGGAACAAGAAGAGCAACTTCCACTGCGAGGGTTTGACGGACGGAGATGGGAAGTTGAACGTCCTCCAGCAGAACGGAAAGATATCTCTAGGCGAGAATTCCAACTTCGACTTCCCTCGCGATCCGAAGAGGGTCTCCACCAGCTACGTGGACCGTTACTTCGAGCAGCCGAAGTACTTCGACGACGGCGCTCTGAGCTGCTCCACTGAGAAGGTCTCGTACTTCGGGGAGGAGAAGCTGGACAAGTACGACAAGATCAATAATTTAGAGCAGCCCAGCAGGTCTGCTTGTTACTCCAACGTCCAGGAGCAGAGTTCTAGCGCGGCGAACAAGGCTAATCAGCAGAATAAATTCGCCAACTGCGATCAAGCTATGAAGGAGAACGCGACGAGCTTCGACGCGCAGTGCGACGAGGCGAGCTTGATGAAAGAGAAGCCCACGAACTTCGTCGATTTCCCGCGCGGCAAGCCAGTCAAGTTCGAGTCGTCGAGGGACAAGGCGGGCAATTTGGATCTAGGAACGCGGCCAAAAATCTCCAGCTCTTTCAGCGACTCCTCGAAGATGAACATACCGGAGTTTCCTAAGAAGATTGACATCGCAAAGGCGAGAGGCGGAAAGGTGGCTTTCGCTCCCAGAAACGCGAACCAGGAATCTAAGAGCGGCATTTACGGCTCCACGGACAGCATAAAGACTAATCTGAAGAGTGGAGGGGGGTCGGACAGCCCTAGAGGGAACATGGAGGCTGTGAGGATCAATATCCAGAGTTTCCGCAAGATCGAGCAGAACCAGAATGGCCACGATGCGTTCCCTTTCGTGATATCCAACAACCCTCTCTTCATCGCTGAGTCCGAGAAGAAAGAGTCCCCAGTTTACAGCAGCTCAGAGAGCCTGCGAGTGAATTTCCAGAGACTCAGAAGAAAGTCTGACGCGGAGGCGAACAACCAAGCGGAGTTGAGCAGCAAGCTTTTAGCAGAGAAGTATCAGCGCGAAGTGTCTGGCTTGGAGAGCGTGAAGAACTACTTGGACGCTAAGAAAGGGCAGGGCTTGAACCTGGGCCTGGGGAAGCTGACGCAAAACATGATCCAGCTGGGTAAGAACATCGCCTTGAACTCGAGGAACATAGAAAGCGCTCCGCCCAAGTCGCTAGTCAGCAATATGAGGAACCTGGACCTCTCTCAGACGCAAGCGCCTCTGCGAAGCTTGAACATTCCCATCCAGAAGCCGAAGCACTTGGACCTGAACATTCCCCTTCAGTGCCAGTCGCAGATCAGCATGAAGCTGAACCTGTCGCAGAAAGCGAATCCTCCAACGAGCCCCACCATTCACCAGCACATCCTGGAGCCGCCTAAGCTGTACCAGAACGATAATTCGAGGAAGGAGTTGCCTAAATCCGATGTCCTCTTAGAGAAGATGCCCGCGGCTGCTAATATATACAGACAGAGGACCTCGTCTCTCTCCGAGAACAGAAAGCCACCGATAAAGAATATCCGGAGATCGTTTCATCCGACGAATGACTCCAGCGAGGACTCGGACTCCATATCTCACTCAGAAACGGACATACGGAGTCGCCTGCGTTACAAGAGGCGCCACAAGAAACTCCCGCACAATCTGCGCCTGAATTTCAAGAACAAGGGCCACTTCCTGCACCCGGAGTCAGCCAGAGGCTTCTCGTCGATAGAGCTCTGCGGGAAATCGCCTCCGCCGTCGACCAGTTTTCTCAACTCACTGTCGCCGCCTTTCTCCTCCAGAAACAATCTGCTTTCTTGGCCGGAGAGTGCGCCCAGCTCCAGTTTAACCTTCACCAGCAACTCCGACTTGGATTCAGATACCAGCTCGGAGTACCCGGAGTTCACAAACGACATACTGACTTTCCCACCCTCCCCTGCCCCGTAAAGTTTAGAGATCCCGAGTTCCGTAACGCTTTCGATTCAACCCGGAGCCTGGTGCCAAGTGCATGCTCTAAATGTACGGGACGATGCCAGAGTTGGGCAGTACTTTGTGACCTTTAACGTACCTCACCAGGTCGGACAACTGAAATTCTAGTCGATAATTCTTTAGCCCGAAGTAGAGACTTCCCGAAGGGTCGCGTGGGTAAGTTCCGAAGCCTCCGTTCTCGCAGGATCCTCCGCGGGGAGCAGTGTCTTTCCTAATTTCTACGTCGGCTCTCAATTCACACGATAGTGTCCAAGTAGCTACGAATCCTCACGCAGGACTTCTATTACAATTACGAATGGTAGCTTCTACGAATATTGCTCAAACGGCGATGAATGGCGACGAATGCAATCATATTCGTGGATCCTTGGGGCCGCTTGGATCGTTACTGATAACAATAATAGGAAACAATAACCCAACTCTGGACAATACGCAGTGTACTTAAATCGGAGGGAGCTGTCCAGAGACAGTCTCTGATCGCATACGCTTAGCATGCTTGCATGTTATACTAATTACTAAATAACGTACTAGCGGGTAACACGTTTGGATGCATTTACACGTTTATACTATTTGTACTTGGAGGAGAATATGGAACAGTGGATTCCTTGCGACTGGAGTTGCGCCTGGGGTAGCTACATACAGCCTCATTACCCCGATGTGCTCGACCCCAGACAATGCATCAGTTTCTTTTCCGGAGTAGTGTATCCATCTCTAGCCGGCCTACGTGTCGAATGTAACTCACCCCCTACACTTGCACTTTTGATACCAAGAGAGAGTGTGCCCAAGCATTCGCCTCCACTCACTCTCGCACTGTTCCTTCAGTCGGAGAGGATTGGCCCGCGTACACACGCCCCGCGAGGATGCTCCTTTATTCGAACCACAGTCTCTCCTCGTTTGTTACTTTCGTTCTTTCTTTTTTAAATTTCTGTTCTCTTTCCCGAATCTATCCCCCTCCCACGGCTTGTTTAGGCTACGTTGTCGGACGAGGCCAAGGAAGTGTACAACAGTCTAGTGGAGACGCCTAGCATAGACGCGGCTCCGGACACGAACCCGTTGCGCATGCTGCGCTCCGGGGTGCCGATAGTCAGGCCGAGAGTCCGGGGGAACAAGCACGCCACGCTAAGCCACACCGGCTCCCATCAGGAGGACCTATCCAGCGAGGCGTTTCACTTCGACGCCTACCACAGCGGCTCCAAGACGCTGCCGAAGCTCAGGGCACCGCCGCCGCCGCACGCCCCACCGCCGCTGCCACAGGCGCGGCACCTGGAGAGGCACCACTCCGCTTTGGAGATCGAGAACAATCAGAATCAGAGCAACGTGGACGAAAATCCCATACCGCTACCTCCTAGGGATAGGTCCAAGACCCTGCAGCCTAAGTCTAGCTTGCCTAGGCATCAGAGGAAGCATCCACTGATCATTCCCGGCGGTGGGGTGACCAGAACCCTCGCGAAGATGGCGGTGACCACGCCGCCTATAGAGGATCAAGTGGACGGGAGTCTGCAGAGCGCGAGCTCGTCTGCGGCTGGCTCCTCCCTGCAGGAGGACTACTCGTCCGAGACTTCAGCCAACAGGTGGGAAGCACTTATTGATTGATCGTGGGAGTGATTGTGAAGAGTGTATATCGCTCCGGAGGTGAGTGTACCATACGATAGTGAATGAAGTTAAAGTTAGGCACCGGGAATTGTAAGCCAAATCGATGGTTATTGTATGGTACACTCTAGTTTAAGTTGACTATTGCGATTCAAGATTCCAGAACCATTCGCTGACTGTCTCATTATTGTACTTCGTTTGCTTTCATGTTCGTGCCTTCTAACGCTTCTGTGCCGTGTTAGCTTCACATTGTGCCGTCCCCTTCTGGTTTATTAAAGAATACAGAAGACTGGTACATACCTTTAAGTTCCTAAATAAAACCAAGCTTCTCATCTTTTCAGCCCAGAAGAGTTCGAGCAGCGGATAGACTCCGAGCTGGCCGCGTTGGACTCCCTGCCAGCCGACGAAAGCCGCCTGCACCGTTTCAGCGTGATCTCCGAGGATCTACTCGAGTTCTCCGACAACCTGATCGACTGCGAGACCCCGGAGTACCGTCAGAGCGCGCCGGAGAACAGCGACGCGCAGTCGACGAGCTCCTCGACGGAGCGTCTCCAAAGGAAAGTGAGCGTGGAGTCGAAATGCTCCTTGAGGAGCTCCGCCTCCAAGTGTATCCAGGAGAACGAGGCGAGCGAAGTTAGCAGAAACTCCACGCCGACGGGCTCGAGTAGGTCCGAAGAGTCGGTCGCCTCCAGCAAGCTGCAGTCCTCCGGGAGACCTCCGCTCGTGCAACGGCCCGCGAACTACATGATGCAGTTCGACTACGGGGAGTACCCGGAAAACAGCGGACAGGGTAGATGCAACGCGAGCAAACAGCCGCAGGAAAGCCTCCAGTCGAAAGAGTCTTCCACTGTCGAGCCCACTGACGCCTTCCACTCTTCCGGCCTGGCGAACACTTACAACCGGCTGTCGAACGAGAAGCTACCCAGCCACGCCAGCGACTTGTCGCGGCAGTCGGACCACGTGTCTTGCGAGGATCTGCTAGAGTTCGCCTGCGACGGGCCGAACGCGAGGAGAACCCGCGGGCCGCGTAACGGCGAGCAGTCGGACGAAGTGAGGATCATGATGAAGGTGTTGCACGAGCAGTCGACCCCGGAGTCCTGCATCGCGGCGTTGAACGTCACCGACTGGGACGTGCTGGCGGCGATCAAGCTGGAGCGGCTGCAGGGCCTACTGAAGAAGGAGAACAGTTTCGTCGGCCTGGAGGACTGCAAGGTGATGCTGAACCAGTGCGGCGGGGACGTGGTGAAGGCGGCCGCGCTGCTGCGGAACGCGGACGACACCGCTGCGGTCTAGCCGGCGTTTTGGCAACTGGCTGGCCCAGCCGGATGACGCGACTGTGGTTTCAGGAGGGTGTGAAGCTCGGCGCGCTTCAGGGCAGGGGGGTGAATAGCATTTTCTTTGAGAATCCCTTCGCCTGCTTCCATTCGTACTGCGTGTAGAAGAGTAGATCAATTGAAGCGACGGTTATTTATTATTTTAGGGTAACTAGGACGAGAATAGTATTTCAGCGCGTCCTGACGCCTAAAGGCGGGATCTTCTCCTAACCGCGATCAGCCGCGGTAACCGCGGCGGTCCCACTGGTGCAATAAAGAAGTATGCATCTGTGTCTTCGTTGCGCTGGTGGGATCGCCGCGGCCGATTGCGGCCAGGAAATCCCGCCTTTAAGGGCGCTAGGGCGTGGTGTATTGGTTGAGCTTCTCCTAGGAGGAATTGCTGCGGGCTGGCGCGTCGCGTGCGGAACACTTGGCTCGATTCGATATCGCTGTCAAAGAAATCAAGTGCGAAGAGTGGTTTTTCCGCTTGAAGCGATTAAGATCATGTATCATTTCGAGTGGAATCGTATCTTTCTCGTAACATCTGTGTCATTAAACCGAAGAAAGTTGAAACGATGACATCATTCGCTCTACGTGACTCAAATTCGATCGTTTCCTTACGCTCTCAACAGCGGCAGGAGTCCGGCTGTGTCTTCCGCTTCCGCTGGGCCAGCCTGTGTAGAGTAATAGCTTTTTTTATTTAATTGAACTGTTAGCGAAGGAAGTAAATTCTGTTGCTTCGCCCACCTTCTTCGTCTACGCGAACGTGATGTGATAATTTGCACAATAAAGCGTATCGGTAATCGGGTTTTGTGATCTGACGGTCATGGAATAGGGACATATATATATTTTGCATCTTCAGTTAGGCGAGAGGGGAGGCATCGCGAAGCCTACGACTAAGCAGCGAATGATACAAAACGAAGACTCGTATTCTGTGTTCCCTTCATCTGTTCCGTGAGCATAATTATTTTCAGAGGATCATGTATTTTGTATAAGACAATCATTTTGTCGCCGATGGCGGGACGCCGGTCCGAGCCATTCGCAATTCGAGGGGCTCCAGTTTGAATGAAAATTAAGGCTCGCCGCTGGGAGCGAGCCTCCGATTCCAAAGATAATATTCTCGCGGTATTATTATTTGGTATCATACGCACCCGTAGCTTAGTGTATCAATGATATCTCATCGCACATCGTTTCAGTAGCCTCGCCGTAACGGGCAAAACGAACTGGAGACGTTTGTATTAAGCGCGAGTTAATCCGAACTAAGCGGTAGATTTAGACGTGTATGCGTAATCGTTGCTGGAAGTTAGCACAAACGGAGGGAGGGGAGGACTGCTTGTTATGATATTTTTTCTACGCGAAGGTTTCGGCAGACGCGCAAGAATTCTGTGCCTCACGGTTGGAGAGCCGACGTGGGCGTCCTTTGTATTTTTTTTACCCGGTAGTAGGGTTACGATAAGCACCAAATATTACATATGGAATCTCTGTGTTCAATAAGATTGAGTTTTATATTTTTTGGTAGGGAGCTTTCGCGCGTTTATCCGTTAAGTTGTAAGAAATTTAGTAGCTAAAGCGGCGAATCGTTGACGAGCATTGAAGCAAATTGATAGTCGAGGGGTCGACAAGAATTAGAATCAAATTCAGATCGTTGGAGAATTTTTTTTTTCGAGTGTCTCGGGCACCATGGGAGCCGAAGGGCCAATTTTTATAATACATTTGCTACGATAAGTTTCTACGATTACTTCGGATCGCATGGGGCGTGAGACGCCGAAGATGTTCGGCCGCAAGAATTTGGGGAACATATCCAGGATCGAATTGACTTTGACTGGAGCGAAGGCATCAGGCTGCACGCTGTTCGATTGAGAAATATTTTTCCACGCATCTTCCTTTTTTACCAGACCCTTCGACACAACACTTCCATCCGCTGCAGTCAAAGTGGATTCCAGGAACAAATTTGCTCACCGTAATCTCGCGTAAACTAGCGACACGTGTTTATAAAGTTTTTCTAAAAGAATCGAAAGGGAAGGGGAGCGATTAATATTAATTCAAAGAGAAGTCCGTACTTTCGTATCCCTCAACGAAGCCAAATAAGAGCTTACAGAAACCGCCTAAGTAATGTTACTTAGCCTCTTTTGTAACGAAACTTTGAACAATAAGGTTTTCGGTTCCTGAATAAAAATACACGCGTCGTGTATTTTCTTGTGCTGAATCTACTCTCTCCTCTGTCACCTATTGGCTTCAGAAGAAGAGGATTATGCGAACACAAGCATCGAAGCTCTGTGAACAAGAACATGTTCGAAACAGTTTAGGATTAACAAACCCATGTAGCGAGTTGAAACTTCCAAAGGCCAATCGTTAACTTATTAGAAGCTTCGAAGGCTGCCGAATATACTTCTCTGACAGCCAATTTCTTCACCTTCGGTAATCTTCCAGTTAGAGTTATGTTCCACATAACTGCCACATGATAGCATCCAACTGGTCGACGAGTGCCATATGATAGCATCCAATTGGTCGTTCACTGGCTGGGAATTTCGTCGGAGGTGAAGAAATCGTGCATGAATGGCATAGTAGATGGTCCACTATTATTTCAAGCGGTACCATCACAGTGTTATTCAATCCCCAACTTGCAAATTTAACTGTTTTGAACATTGCCAATGATACGAATAGCCAGAGTAGCCTACGCTGAAGCCGGTACGCGATGAAAAGGAGGCCTATAGACACAGTAGCGTTCAGTACGAAGAGATTTTTGCGCAGGAACCACAAAGGAGCTAATTAGAGTGAGCTCCAAAGCGAGACCTTAGGGTTGTGCATCACGAGTTTCCGATAAGCCAGCGTACTTAGTTGATTTTCTAAACGGGGAGCGAATTTCGGGGGATCCTCGGCGAAAGCGGAGCTTTCGAAGGATCCCCTGAAACCATGCGCGATCATTTTACGTAAGATCGTTGCGCTGGATAAGATCTCTACGCGCCAACGACCACGCTTCCTTTCGCGGATGGATCCACGACCTCGGGGATAATAATCGAAATTAAGCTCGCCAAATCTCGTGGAGGGGGGTGATCGATACCGCCCCTCTCCGCGCGGCATATATAGGAGTAAGTTGATCCTATAACCTGTTCTTTTTATACGCGATCTTATCTATGATAAGGCAACACGTTTGTACGTCTCTACATGATTATTATTATTATTGTGCGCGGAGACACGAGGATGTTTTATATCGACTGTATTTACGATAATATATACACCATTCATAAATCAAGACGCCAAGGCTGCTTCGTGGCTTTCTCAATATCCTCTCTTATCATTACGCTGTAAACACCCTATATATTTCATCCTCAGCTCTTTGGTTTTTATAATTAGTAAACGAATCACTTCCCGTTGAATTACTTTCGGTAATTGCTGCTTGAATTTTCATAGGTGGTGCAGGGAATTCCTAGAAGTGAAGGGAATTTATTATTATTCTAGGCATAATCTAGTTCAATTCAAATCAATCAGAATTCTATTTACTCTGGAAATGTTTCATTTAACTTCGACTCAAGGAATTTGAGAAATATCGAATGTCCCACGCAAAGTAGTGTTCGAAAATAATCGATCTATCGAAGGTTTATCGAGTTCCAATTGTCTCGAAGTGTTGTAATGGCTGCTGTCCGGGAACTCCCGCGTTTCTTTTCGTTTAAAAATAACCTGTATAATTTTTCCAATACCGATGAACGAGTTATTCAAATTTTACTACCGATTTTATCATTAACCTGGTTCGTCGCGATGTAAAGCGTAATACAGAGCAACTTGGCGTGTCGAAAGTTTTTCTAAACCCAGGGAAACTGAGAACGAGGGAACAGGGTACTTTGTTAGATCGATATCGCGCGTCAAACATTATCGATCGACTTGTCAGATCGTTGAAGCACTTCTCCTTTTACGGTCTCGAGGTGATAAGTGCCGCGTAATTGTTCCATTTCAGTATTATAAAAAGCTGAAGCCTGCGGTAGGGCCTGCGCCGCGTTAATACGTGCTCGAACTTTTTTGCGAGGGAACAGCGAGCGGCCGGGCGGTCGGGCTGGTCTGCATCGGCCGCGACAGTGTATTCTCAGTACGCTTTAATCGTCCACGGGGCAAGCATCGCGGCAGACCCTCCTCGACATTAATTTTCCGTGCTCGCAAGGGAACACCGATCGACTCGATCGAGCTTGATAATATTCCGTCTGAGATTCTAACCTTGTAATTAACCACAAATTAATGTCGTGGTCGATCTGCGTCGGTAACCATCGATTGAAATTCGAGTATTAATGTAAATTTCCCATAAGACTTTTACTTAGGTTAGAATCTATGATTACTATTCTTATTAATACTAAACACTTCATTCTTTCATTATATTAAATTTTATACGTCTCGTAATTTTCGATGCAAGTTTCTTTTTTGAACATAGAAACTGAAATTTATTCGCTTTCATGGAAATTGAATTCCCTCATAGAATTATTTTCGGTATAATTTAATGAAATTAATGATGATCAAGGTGTTGTTTATTAGTTTTTGTTTGGGTGCTGTTTTTTTATTTCAATCGATGGTGGAGGGTCGTATTTCGATTGTCGCGAGCGTCCCGGTCGATAATCATCATTCGAGATGATTCGATTCTCGCTGGTCGCGGTGTAGAACCGTTTAAATTTTACAATACGCGGCACGCGTAGTGAGCGAGTGTGACTTTTCAGTGTTACTTCTAGTGTCGTGTTGTGAACGATGAAGAAGAAGCCGCAGATAATTGGAGGGACGATGCTCGCTGACTGAAGGAGAATTTCGGTGGAGGTTAAGTTGTTGAAAACAACGGTAGCACATTGCATCGTGGTAAGCTCCCAAATCTTCCTCATGGCTTCCATTATGAATCAAATTGTTTGATTTTCTTGTACAGTATTATGCAATTTGAAAGTTTGTACCTACTCATGAAACACTTAACGGTCCATAACTTTTTATAAGTTTTTTATAACCTATAAAAAATGTGCGGAAGTAGTTTGGTGTAATAAATGCGATAATATTCGAGGGACTTATAATTGAGGTTATAAGAATTCTTTTTGATGATTAACTCTCATATGGTCCTCGTGTCATTTTTGACCCAATCCCATTTTCATTTTTTCAGGACTAATATGGCCCTTAGATCATTTTTGACCCGATCGCGTTTTCATTTCTTTACTGCTAAGTCATCGCGTTTTTCATTTTTCGGAATTGAAAGATTCATTTTCGATTCAGAAAAATCGATCAAATCGATAATGCATTTTAATAAAAATGAAGCGATTTTTAAAATTTATCTTCCGGCAATGTGATAAAGCATAAAAAATTGAACAATTCTTATATTTGATTTTTAATTTATATTCAATAAACTTAAACTTATATTAAAAAAACGAAATAAGAGTGAATTTCTGCAGAAAAAAGAAAGTTCACGCTAAGTTTCACTAAAATCAAAATTTTCAAATTGGGAACGTATCCAAAAATAAATAAAAAATGTAGAACAGAAGTTTCAGAAGAAAATCGAGTTTGTTAAAAAACCTTGACCCCCATCTTTAAATCAATTTTCCTAAAAACCGATTTTGAAAAAGAGTATTTCCTAATTTTGACTGATTTAAATTCTGGCGATCTTTGGTCAGCTGTAACAAATTTCCAAATCGAGAGCTCCTCAAAAACTTCTACACCGCACCAGGAATCGCCGATTTTGTATATAATAGTGGTTCATTAATTTTTTTTAATGATAATTAGACGCAGCAGAGCATGAGCAAAGGAAATCGCAAAGATTCTATTATTAAGCGTTATACAATTCTCCGTTACATAAAACTGGTCAAATAAATGGCTCCAGTCACTTTGGACATTGGGGATGCGCACTAAATACAAAATAGCATGAATAATTCTGCTGTTTTCAAGCAGCGATCCAATTAAATATTGATTTCTCCGCGATGCAAAGTCAGTTTCGAAAGTAACATGCCGCTATATTCGTTTTCCACGTCCCAATTTCGTCCTTCTTTTCTTCTTGTTTCTCGCTGTGTAAATAAGAAATTGGGTCGCGAGATCGATTTTGCGCCATTGCTCGTGCTCTAGGATCGTTGTACGGAAGGAACGTCTGAAAGAGATGCCTGTTTATCGTTGCATAGCAAGAGAATGTAGCACGGTGCACCGCGGTGCAAGGTAATAGGAATGTCAGCTCTATATTACAACGTCCGCGGCAGCATTGTGTGTTTGGAGGAATGTTCCGTGCGAGCCACGCTTTCTAAGTATTTTCAAAGTTATTTCCACGTCTTTATTTCTGCCATGCAAGCGATTGCGAAACGGGCCGGGCTCGTCGCGAATCTATAATTTCCCTTCGATTCGAAACTCATGTAACCGTGGAGGCGGTTACTGGTTTCCAACTGGCGGTGGAATTTTAATCCCCTGATGATACGATCGAGGAAGTTCGCGTATTGTACTCTATTCGTGTACCTCAATACTTCCGTCGTGCCTCGTGCGGAAATCCCTCCACCATATCAGCAAAGCATGTACCTCGGACTCCCATCGGCGTTTTCCGCACGTGAAATGTGGTCGTTTTAAGAGTGGGGGAATGGCAAAAAATTTGATATATGCATACTATGATTCTTCAGTGAGGGAAAGTCTCTTAAACTGACAGGAGTAAATAAATGCACTAGTTGCACATAACGGCACAGTCCGTACGAGGAACGCCTCAGAGGCGTTCAGAGGGCAGGGTAAAAGATAGCGACTACTAGGGTCCCGCACACGGGACGCGGCACACGGATTGGATATCGTTCGATCACAGTTTTCTATACGTCTTCGTCGTTTCTCGCGGATGATCTTTGTTTACTCGTTCCACTAGAGTAAAGGGGGACCGTGGATTAGAGCGGAGGGTTAATGAAAGACGTTTCCGCGCGATAATGGTTGGGCGTTACGAAATTGGCGCGAAGGAGGGAAGATAAGAGCGCGGTTCACGCTTCACGCTAATATTTCTACGTCCACGGAGCGCATCCTCATCGCTGATGGACAGTGGAGATAGATGGCGGGCTGGTCACGAAAGCGAATTGCGTTTCATTAGCATGAAAGCGTGTCACGGATTCTCATACGTGCTCGTCGAATCGCCCATTAGCTGTGCAAACATCCGGGGAGAGTCTTTTTAGGGAACAAGATCGTTTTGATTTTAATTTCCGTGGCTTCAGTAGAACCTAGTAGTCCCCTGAAGACGCACCGCCTCTTTAATTCGAGAATTTTGAATAAGCATAATTTGAAGAATTTTACCCACCACAGATATTAATATACTTTTTCAGCAAATACGAATTAAAAATTGTATTAAAATTACAGTTGAACGTAAAAGCTTGCTCTAAAATGGGTATATGTATATTGTGGGATCAGAAATCCCCATAAAAAGGAGTTCGGAATCAGAGAAGTTGGAGGACCAACTTTGGCGGAGTTGGTTAGGCGTCTCCCCATTAATCGGAAGAGATCCGAAGATCGCGGTTTCGAATCCCGCCGCCCAGGCCCGTTTTTTTTCGTGGCTCCTAAAAATAGTAGAAATTCCGAAACCTATTCCTACAAAATTATATCGTGGATCGAAATTGACCCTGGATCCGATATAATACAGTCTTCAGGAAAGATGCACAGTATTTAAAGGTTAATTAACACTCAGGATGACTGATAGACTTTAAAGGATTGTTTCTTACCTTCATTGGTATGAAAACTAATTTCAGTTGCCTCAGAGGTGTTGGACTTAATTGAGTCTGCAACTCACAAATGTAGTTGAAGTGAATGAGGATGAAATATGAGCGACCATACATATCCCTCAACTGAATCCACTGGGGGAATCCTCTGCAAACCTTTCTACCAGACTTCAAAACCATTCTGAAGTAATTCTGAGAAGAAATAACATTCAAGAAAACTCTCCAAATCAAACTCTGTGTTAGCAGCATTTGAAACCAGTATGACCCAGGAAAGATTTGCAGAACAATTGCGAATGCTTCCCTTCATCCAGATTAGTGCATTGCACTCTCTACTAGGAGTATAACACACCTGAACGGTGTATTGCAATGTTTCGAGTCGCACAAGCTTCTCCAATCTCTCCCAAGACTGCACGCCTTGAACAGGCGAGCCTGCTGGGTCGTAGTGATCAAGATAGGCTCCAGCTGATGGTTTCACCTGAAGATTCCCAGCTTCTCCCAGAAAGTGACTGTGCGGCTGTTTTGCATGCGCGTTTCCCAGGGCGCCTTTTTATTTCACGGACAAACGTCGCGTTGCATGGCAACAAGCGAGGCCCTGGCCCAGCAAGTGCATCCTAGCGGTCAGTGCAACATAACTGCACTTGCTGCTGCAGCCTATTGGCCGAGCTCTGGCACCGTCATCGCGGATCAGCGATGTCTTTATTGGAGTCCCTCGAATCGGATTTCCATTCCATCTAAAGGAACCTGAGGGATTCGACTGGGTGGCAGTTTGGGGTTACAGGGTGCTCATCTTGGGGCACTTTGGAGGGTGCAAGGGGCTCAACTGGAGTCAAAAGATTCATTGGGTACTGAGATTAAATTGGGCTTGAAGTTGAGCTGTAACGTGGATCCTCT
Source organism: Andrena chrysosceles (assembly GCA_963855975.1). NCBI lineage: Eukaryota > Metazoa > Arthropoda > Insecta > Hymenoptera > Andrenidae > Andrena > Andrena chrysosceles. The sequence continues at coordinate 33,402,179 of OY979767.1, read as the reverse complement.
TCAGGGACGATTAGCTATGCTAGTTAGGATTAATTGCTTGCACTGCAGTCTGTAACCCAAATGTTGAGGGGAAAGGGTGTTAGCATTGAGGAGGTTGCAGCTTGCAAGTGGTACAAGTGGGTTGTATGAGGATTTAGTAGATTGTTGTAGGAAATTGAAGGTAATTTTGGATGAGAGATTTGAAATTATGTGTTTGAGCATGTGGTCAATGATTGCATTTGTGAGTTCGTGAAACCTGTAATTTTCAAGGTTTTAAAACTGTTGGGATTTTCAAGATTTCTAAGATTCTGAAGGCTCTGGGGACCTTTAATATATTCAGGACTTTGAAGACTTTGGAGGTTTCCAGAATTATGCAGGTACCTACTGAAGATTTTGAGGCTTTGGAGGCTTCCAAAAATTAGGGCGCATTGAAGTCCCTCGGTATCTTAAGTACCACTAAAACCTCTAGATACTCAAGACTCTGAAGATTGTTAAGACCTTAAGAACCTTGAAGATCTCCACAAAGTTCTATATTTCCAACATCCTGAAGACCTCCAAGCCTTCAACCACATGAAAAACACTCAACCTCTTCAGGTTCTCCACAAAGTTGTATATTCCCAACACCCTGAAGAGTGAATACCATCAACCACATAGAAAGCCCTCAACCTCTTCAAGATCTCCACAAAGTTGTATATTTCCAACATCCTCAAGATCTCCAAGCCCTCAACCACCTAGAAAGCCCTCAACCTCTTCAAGATCTCCACAAAGTTGTATATTCCCAACACCCTGAAGAGTGAAGACCTTCAACCACATAGAAAGCCCCAATCTCTTCAAGATCTCCACAAAGTTGTATATTCCCAACACCCTGAAGACCTCCAAGCCTTCAACCACATAGAAAGCCTTCAACCAAAGCCACGAATCTCTTCAAGCCTCCAACACGTCACACTGCCAAATGAGGTCACCCAAGATTTCCAAACAAAAGCAAACCTCCGAAAGCCTCCACCCTGGCCCGCCACCCAAAAACAAACCTGGGCTCATTACCACCTGTTCCAGGTGATTAGGAGCCTGCCCAGTGCTATTGCCACGCGTCAGAGCCAGATGCATCGGACGTAGCCGATCGAACGTAACTTAACAGGACCCAGCGACCACAGTGGTCGGCGGTGAGCGCGCGAGCGCAGGAAAGCGGCCGTGTTTCCGGTTAGGTAGCCGACAACCGGTCTATCTCGTGACTAGCCGACGAGCTGGTCTCTCTATTCACACCAGAAAACCGTCGTTGTCGCTCGTAAAACGCGGACGAGCCAGGTGATTGAGGCGCGTTCTACGCGCAAAGTGCGCTCAGCCGCCGTAGATACCGGGTGTTCCGTAACAAAACGATCGAATCGAGGCTCCACGAAGCACATGCTCGACGTGGCCTTGAATTTTAATGGCAGACTTTAACACGACCATCTGCTTGCTTCAACTTAAATTCTTCATGCAGCGAAGTGCACTTCTTTCAATTGGATAGATGTTGAGTATTGTTAGCTCAAGGTGTGTTGGTAGTCTGCTCGCATTCCACTTTCGTTGGAATGGCAGAGGAGGCGGGAGATGAATAATTGAAGAAGCTAGTTTTTCTTAGCTTTCTGTGGGTGTTTCTTCTTCTTGCATTAGTTATTTCGATTTTGTCCTCGGTTCAGAGATTCCATTTATTGGGCTTTCGGTTTCTTTTCTGGAGAGTTAGCTTTTCTTTCTTCGTATTTTTGCTGCAGCTCATTTGTCAACTTTCTGTATTAATATTAAAAAGGGGTTATCTATGCTAAGGATGCGATTCTTCATAAAAAAGTACGTCGGATGTGTGGCATGAAGATTTTTTCTGCGGGCCTCCATTTTTTAGAAAATCAATTTCAAAAAGAAAATCATGATAAACTCTATATATATATATGTTCAATTTTTTTTTGCGATTTTTTCATTTTTATTTCATATTAAAGCCCGTTTCTTCCCCTTCAATTTGAGCCCTCGCTCGCTTCGATATTCCAATTATCACGCCCGCTAGAGCCCATATGTAAATCACTCGATGAACTACATCTGTGCTCTACGTTGTTTTCAAAATTGATTTCCTCGAAAACAAAGGCTCGTACGATAAACTTTCACTCCACCTTTTTGATGTATTTTATCCTCCTGGATCACCCAGTAACAAATTGCACCGGCTACTGCAACATCCCAGGTAATTAAACGGAAAAAAATGTAGTAGCACGAGGTGTAAAACTGTTATGGCGATACTCGGGCGCTAATCTTGGGAAAAACTCGATGTAAAAGAGTTATTATCGTTGTAGATTTCTCTCCTTTATGCAGCGTTAAAAAATTATATAATAGGATACGGTTCTGCCGAAGGAGGAGGGAGGAAGGTACACAATCAACACGCGCACAGGTTGTTCGATCGCGGGGAAGGGAAGTGCATTCCGCGTGAATTCTGCTGCCAAGTCTATCCGTTAGACGCCGAATGAATAATTCATCGGGAGCGAAGGCCTGAATCATCGACGCGAAGTAAAATCCGCCGCGTCTGAAAATCGTTTCCCTTCCCGATAATTGGTCGTTAGGCCGATTAAGCTCGCGAACGATGTTAATCAAACGAATACGCCCGAGCCGATAATGGAATTAGTGCTCGATGCAAATCAATCTCCCCACGTAGATCGCGCGCGTGGTCCCAATTTCGATTTCGCGCTGTTACATGCGAGCAATGGAATGCACTTGCGAATTTCAAATCGCGGAGTTACGATTCTTGCGTAATTGGGAGAAGGGCTTCGTAAATATTCGATTATTTAGTAGGTACTTGTATTGTGAGAAATTTGAATCTTTTTTGTGCGACTATTTGTTCTGGAAAATGAAAAGAACTTTTGTATACCCTAAAAATTCGAGTCAAGGTAAATTTTTTCAACCTTTTCTAATATTGGGCACAAAAGAAAGCCCTCCTTTTCCCCTTTAATTTGAGCCCTCGATCGTTGCGATACACCAATTATTACGCCCGCTATACGCGGAAACATGTGTCGGCGCACAACGTTTTCAAAATCGATTTCTTGAAAACGATGCGTCGTACGAAAAAATTTCATTTCACGTTTTCGACTTATTTTATAGTGTTTAATGGATCCATGATGAGTTACATCATTCAGTAGAAAAACCTGCACAATTAAAGTTCAATTATTGGTAACAAAATTTATAGAAATCGTAAAAAGGTGTCCTAAACGCAACGCAGCAATAAAAAACTGCCAGTCTCTTCTTTTATTTAGAAGGTAGCGAAGCTATCGCGGTTGAGAGTGCATACGATTTAGAGAGGCGAGCGTGAAGCGCATAATTAATTTTTATTAGCAATGTTACACAATCCTGAGAGTGGCTTGTTTTTCCCATCGCGGATCCCAGGTGAAAAGTGCAGTGCTCGAAAGTGGCGATTACATGAGCAGAGGCCGCCACGCTTTTGTTATTCCCGTCTCGTGGCCCCCATTTGAAAATTCGATCCGTCCCTCTGTGATTTTCGATTCGATTCGAGCCGCCGCCTATTTGGCGCCACGTACGACTTTACGAGCGGACAATGGGAATTCGAAAGGCGCTCCCGCTGTTTTCGCGCCATCGAATGCAAATCCAACGTCTCCCTGAAAAGCGTCCCTGTTCTTGCCCGTTGTCCATTCGATCTCGCAATCGGTTATTTATGCGTCCTTCACGGGCGCAGGAAGTGCGCAAGAGTCATAGAAACGCAAGAAACAATTGCTCGAGCGCTTCAATAGCGGACAATTAAAAAATCTTTCTTTCCTTACTCAATTCTCTATTTTTAGACGCGGTAACTTATTGCAGAAAGTAAAAAAAACACAATCACATTGAATTGCTCAAAATTCTGCCCTCCCCCATAGAAATTAAAGAATATTTCACAAACCAAAAAGCGGAGTGTAGTTATTTTTAATAATTTTAAATTATTAAATCAAAATTAAAAAATTTAAATCTTTCAACGCTTCAAATTTTTAAATTTAAATCTCAGAACGCCTTAAATTTTTAATTGAGATTTAAATCTCGAAACGCTTTAAATTATTAAATTTAAATCTTCAAACGCTTTACATTTTGAAATTTAAATCTCGAAGCGTTTTAAATTTTGAAATTTAAATCTTAAACACTCTAAATTTTGAAATTTAAATTTTTATACGCTGTAAATTTTGAAATTTAAATTTTTATACGCTCTAAATTTTGAAATATAAATTCTTAAACGCTTTAAGTATACATTTTAAATCTTCAAACGCTATAGATTTCGAAATGAATATTTTTACATTTAAATTTGCAAAATAATATTTTTAATGCTCCGCTCCGTTAAATACACCCCCAGAACTCGAAAGGCTTTGAATTTTGTATTGAGACCAGAAGGGAAAGATGTGTCGCGGGGATAACGGAAGTGATGTGGTGAATAATTAAAATTGTGAGAAGAGGGGAACGGAATCTAACGAAACGCATGCGGGGCCACGATCCCTCCAGCCGCGGTGCCCCCGTAATTTTCGTGGGGGTCATTATCACCGAACGCACTCGCGCCCGTGGAAAGATTCTGAACGCAGCCTTCAGTACAGTTATAACTTCGCCGCGAGCCTGACGTCTCTCTCCCGTCGCCTCTCGTCGCGAGCGCGTATCAAACAATCGCAATCGGCTCGGTTGCAGTCTCGGTTCCGCTCGATTCCGAGTCACATCGCCCCCTAGTCAAAACCCTCTGCCTCTCAACAAATTACACTTCTGCACCATCCAGATCCTTCCTACCAACCACCACCAAGTGTCTTCCCGACTAAAATATCACCCAATCACTCTCCCCGGAATGTGTATATAAAAAAGACAGTTAGTTCTCTCCGTTAGTGAGCGAATATAATTGTAACCTCACCAGGAACCGTGTCTTCTATCAGGTCTAGTTTCCCTCGAAGTGGCTTCCAAATGTGAGGGGACGAGAAAATGGCCAGAAAGTGCCCCGGTGCGTCTATGAGAGAACAGACAGCGTGGAATTAAGAGAGGACCGAAGATGCTGTGCCTGAAGAAGAGGAGAACCTACAGTTTCACGCAGGGCGTCTGCACGGACCTGCCCAGGCGGTCGAAGAAGGGCAACCATGGATTCGACGGGTCCTTGGACATGGCTTTTACGACACTGCCGCGCAAGAACAGGTGAGTCACATTTCCTGCCTGATTTCAGATCGTGCACTGGAACTAATTCAATCTGCGACAGGCTCGGCTGGGGGAGGGTCCACTGGACGTTGCAGAGTTAACCTCCGATTCACTGGGGGCTTGGATAGAGATGGTGCGAGCGCACTGGATCATTCAATTTGCAGTTTGAATGACGTTATTAACTGGCGCTGGGGATTGTGGTGTTTGAAAGGGAGCGTTTAATAATTCTTAGAATTACATTTTCTTGTTTACTATTGGGACAGAGTTTGGGGGACGTTTTTAGATTAGTTAAAAATTTATTTTGGAGATTTATGTACTCAGATATTTAGGCTACTAAGGAGAAACAGTGAATCTGGGGTTAAAAGTTGGTAAAGCAACAGTCAAGTGTGATGAAAATGTATTTTATAGCTGCTAGTTAATGGCAGCAGTTTAGTTAAATGTTGGGACTGCTATTCAGCTGCTATTTATTTCAGTAATTGCTAAATTATTTAAGATTCAGACACTATTAGGTGAACGTCATAAACTTAATTTTCTCCTTGCATTTTTAACTCATTATTATTCACAAAATTTAAGACAGACCAGTGGTACCTATCACAAGTCCAGCCTCCGGTACCAAAATTCTTCCTACACTGAGCAGAAAGCATCAGCTTTCTCTGCACCACTGAGCGTTGCTTAATGGACACCTATTGTAGCTGATAAGATCCAAGATAATTCAGCACACACTGTATCTCCCCCTTTGTTCCAACCGCTGAATGATTCAATTTAGGCCGCATCTTGTTTATCGCGGAGGGGAGATCGGCGTGTGTACACAAAGTTGGACGATCGCGAGGCGTTTTGTTGAAATCGCCAGTGGTCACTTAGTAAATCGCGAACGCGAAGGTCGACCGGAGGTAAAAGTAGGTAGAGACGTATGGCTCTCTGTATCGCCTGGACAAGTGGAATAACTTCCTACGCGCGCAACGCTGCGGCGATCCCCCGATCGCCCTCAGGATGTTGCACCCTGCGTGTTCCTACAGCGCAGTCACGTGTGACGTGTGCAACACTTGTATGACGTGGGAGGGATAGGTATCTTTAACCAAGAGCGATTCCCTTTTACGAGATCGCTGGACGATGGTTGCATCAACCTGTGCTCGCTGACTTAATTTCCTTTCGAATCCCTTGTTTCTGTAATTCAATGCTGTGCATGTGGCGTAGGAGAGGCTCTTAATGGTGTTACCACTAGCGTGGGCTCTTTATAGAGCGGTGATTTGGATTTATCGTTCTTCTCCTTGGAGGCCTCTATCAATTCCTATCAAGCTTAGAAGAAGCTGGATTTATAGAGCCGATGGAATTGATTTTTATGTGATAGAAAGTTTTACTGGGGTAGCTCTGGGAGATATACGACCCTGAGTAAAATCTCTTCCTCCAGAAATCAAATTTTTATTTTTATTAAAGTGTTATTTTTTTAGTTTGATATAAGTGTAGGAAATTAGAAATAGGTTTCGTAATTCCTATGAGTTCCGAAACCACGGGAAAAAGCGATCCCGGGGCAATGGGATTCGAACCCGCGATCTGCGGATCCGCTGCGTGTCGGTCAGCCAACTCCGCCCACGGGTGGAACCTACCCCTCAGGAGTATGGGGTTCCTGATCCCATATATATTTCACTAGGTACATGCTTCCTAACATGTTTTTTCTGCTCAGAGTTTCCATTTTTCACTTGATTAGTAGAGATTCTTTAAATAACTGTATTCTTCAACTTCAATACTGCTCTGTTTAATTAAAATGTCCTATCTAGCATTTTGAAACAACCGAGCAAACTGAAGATTTATGATTTACTTTGTACCATCCTTATTTTCCTTCATTTAAATTAAAACATTTTGTCATTATTTCGTAATAGCCTAATATAATTTTTTTCATAGGTGTACCAGTAGGGAATGTATAATTAACGTACCAATTAATTAATTGTTTTAGAAAAGATATTTGAACGATTTTTAAGGAAGTTAGGTTAAATACAGTAGACTGTTTATAAATCTTTACGAAACACGTAGACTTTTCTAACTTTACTTAAAAGGTAAAAGACGTGTGGAACTTCAAATATTTCAATATATCTTAAAAATTGAAAAGATGCTAGATAGGACAGTTTAACTACGGAGGACAGAATAGTCCTGAATTCATAGAATCGAACAGTTCTCTGCTTAGATAAATGATAGACAACCCAGGCACACGATTCAATGGTAACTTACCTATCGCACTATTCGAACAGGATTGTTTCCACATAATGTAAACACAAGTCTATTGTCCCCAATGATTCAAGGTCAGGCAATTGCCATTCACACAATCAGGATCCATGAATATTCAGAACTATTGTCTTCCATCATTCCAGTTATCAAATACCAGAAGAATTTATTAAGATTTGTAATCGCTTATCACCACCAAAGTCTCTCAAAGTCTTTCTTAGTCTTCAGCTGGTACTACTTCCCACAATTTGAAACCCATACCCATAGTAATCCTAGGAACCTTCGAAAAATAATTTACATACAGAAGCAGCAAAATTTTGCAATTAAGTATCAAGTCCCTACAGTAGCGCTCAAAACAAAATTTAAACTGTGAGTGGTAGAAAAAATGGGTTAGTTCCATTAGAAATAATTACATCTTAAATTTCAAAATTATATAATAGACCAGTGATGTACAATACATAGTACATAAAATATTAAACGTAGAAATTTTCTTTCAACCACCGCTCAACACACAAAAACATGTAAAACAAACTTACACTACCATTCCTTTGCACTTCCTCTAATCAGGTCTTAAGTATCCTGCTTAACTTGAACTCTGCCACCTTCCCCTTCCACTCTCTCGCAAAATAACAGGAATAAGGAAAAACAAAGAAAGCCAGCCCACGGGGCCTTGGTTTTCCACGCTGGGCCCACTAGTTAATTAATTTTAACGATTGTTTTCGAATCCAAAACGCACAGCAATGGCCCACAATGTCTGTTATTAACCCGCCTCGGACACGCCACTACTCTTATTACGCTGGAGCGCATGCCATTGTTGCAAGACGTTTCCTTACTTTAATTTATGTGTGCCCGCGCGCGCAGAGCACCTCCCCTCCCCGTGTCCGCATTGAAATGTCCGCGAATGGTGGATTTGAATACGGTCATTAGTTCCTGCTACCGTTAGAGATGGAAGGGAGAGACAAGAGCAACGGCGCGGATCATAATTGCGATATTACGTTGCGTAAGTTATTAGCCGCTTTTTATCTTGGACGCCAAGCGTTCCCAAGCTGGAACAAAGTGCGCCCCGCGAAGGACGCGTGCAGCCGGGTCTTCTTAACGAAGCTCGCGTGTTAAACGCTGATCATTGTCTCGTTTCGCCGACCATTTTCTTGTCCGGGCACGAGTGCGGTTGCAAAAACTGCCCCTGGCGAACATATCCATCACTTTTCTCGTTTTTTCTTTCTCCTGACGGCTCTTCTCTGTGTTTGAACTGTTTTAAAATGATTGCTTACGAAAAATACGTCGAAACTGTGCAGGGAAGCTTTTTTTATACAAGCCCTCGTTTTTGAGACAATTGAATTCCAAAATGTGGGTTGTATTGTGCACTTGCTGTGAATTTTGGTATTTTTGCTATAATATTTTTGGAAATGGTGGAAGTAAAATTGTTTTACTTTAGGATCGCGGTAAAGCCTTGTTTTTGCCCTTTAATTTGAGCCCTCGATCGCTTTGATACTCCAATTATTACGCCCAATGTGCACGGAAACGTGTGCGCCGCGCAACATTTTCAAAATCGTTTTGCTCGAAAACGGAGCGTCGCACGGGAAAATTTCATTCCACGTTTTTGACGTATTTTGTAACGTAGAATAATTTGGTACTAATGTTCATTTTTGTTCGAACAATATTAAGGAAATTCTACAAGGATGTCGTACGGGCAGGTGAAAGTTGCAATTTTACAACTCACTAACTAAATGAAATTTACATCCGGAACGTTATGAGGGACTTGATGAGGTTTCGCATCGCATCGAGCACTCAATTTCGAACAGGATCTTACTAAAATGATCATGTGGCATTATTTATTGTCCAGTATCACGCGAAGACGGTTTTTAACTTTTTATAAACTTTCAACTATCTTCTATGCTCGATACGCGTATCCAGACTGTACAAAAAATTTGAGCTAAATCGGTAAAGTCCTTTTGCAAGTGCCATCGCGATTTCCGCCGAGATAATTGCTGTTTCCCCGCGTGCGCGCCTCGGTAAACTCTGAAAACGGTTCGATCGATCGCGGAGTAGCGGTTCCGCGGTGGAAAGGAACGCCGATCGGGGGGGCCGTGGGCCCGGAATTAGTCCGCCAGGCCGGACAATCGCGCATTAATCTTCGACTTCTGTTGCGTTCGAACGAGGAAGAGAAGGGAACGGAGAAGGGAGATCGCTTCCCATTAGGTAGAGACGCCGATTGTGAGAATCTGGCTTTTGGTGTTGCCCGTGTACCTGGGATCCAACAATGGACCTTGCATCGGGGATAAGAAGCGAAAGAGGGAGCCGTTATCGTTAAGGTCGGGGAAAGAGTCGACTTTCGTAGACCTCCCGTTGGCCCTGATGCGGGCAGCTCTTTCTCCACGCGTCTCCTCGGTCGGTGCCCGCAGCTGGGCGTTGTTTGGTGAAAGTAGTGATGGGTATGAACGTCTCGCGAGCATTTTTGTTTGAACGAGTAACGGTAAGTGTCAGTAGATCAAATGATTGGAGGTAGCGATGGGTTCGAGCGCGTCTAGAGCGCACAAAACAGTTGCAGTGAACCAAGAAGTATCTCTCCCACGTTTTAGCCTTCGATCCTACAAATAACAGATCCCTTTCTCAGAACGCAAGGAGCAAGATGCATGTTACCTCTCGCTCCTGTAAAAAGTTCACGAGCAGAATGTTACTAGAATCTCCCGCGAAGATACAAAAACCCCATACAGGGCATCGCAGCTTTTTGCCGGCAGAAGAAACACGTTGGTTACGTGGACGTGGAGGTTACAAGGCGAGGAAGAGCCGATCCCCCTTTTATACGCCGACCTAACCGGTAATTAAGCACGCTGACACGATTCCAGAGGAACCTCCATCTAGGAAAGACCCCTGCGCGGAGGATGGAGAGGAAGGAAACGATACCAGATAAGGTGCAATCGCGACGTCTCTGCTCTGACTCATCTAACCTTCTCACGTGACTATTGAAAGGAAGCGATGGAGTAGGTGAACGGCGAAAGACGAGATTTTTAATACGCAATTAGCGCGAGTGCCATCGCTACTTCTTCAGAAGAATAAAACTGATCTACTTCTTCGTCGTTTCCGTAAATGGTAACCATAAACTCTTGGGTTATTTTTTCTATGTGTTTAAATATTCCGAGGATGGACAAACTAACGATTTTCATAAAAATTATGCAGTCACACTTCGTGGGATTCGCAAGACCCCCTTTCTCTAGCTGTTTTTCTAATTCGGAGACTTGTTGCTCGTGAAAATTCTCGAATGCTCGCTCCACATCTAGGATCGTAAATACACCATCGCGAAACACGCAAGAATTCGCTGTACGCGATCTTCTTGCCTCGATCTCGGCGTTACGGAACCCGAAGTCAATCGAGTGAGACGCGTAGTCCTTGCGCCTTTTGATTCCGCGGTGGGTCGTTGCACCTGGATGCACCGTGCCTCTTCGTCGATGAGCTGGCTGGCGTGCGGGCTCCAGTTAAAAATACTTCCTGGAAGCATTCTTCAAAATTGTCGAAATCAAAAAACTTTTGGGGAGGGGGTTGCGAATTTTTCGTTTTCTTATTAGGGGAGGGGAGTCAAGTAACGTAATATTTTTTAACCTAATTTTCAATAAATACAAATTGTATCATTAATATCCCACAAAAGTAATTTTAGTTTCAATTTCCTAAAACCGAGTTAATTGAATTATATAAACCTTTAAAAGAATTTTGATACCTTAAAAATGCAATATAAGAAAATATTGCATAAGGGGAAGGGGGTTGGAATATAAAATCTTACTAATTATTTTACTGGGGGAGGGAGAGAGTAAGAATTCGGCAAAATTACCCTTACGTAATTTAAAAACGGCCCCGGAAGGGTGACAGATGAGAGAAACTGGTCTGGGGGTTTCGATTTTCACGGGATCTGGCCCCACAAAAATTGCGTCAGGACTGCTTCTCTTGTTGGCATGCCGCGGCGATAAGCTGTGTTAAGGTTACCTAAGCACTTTCTATGCCAGGCCGATGCTCGATCGCCTCGCGCGGCCGTCGATTCCGAATGGAAATTGTGTCGACGGCCTGCGCGTTACGTGGAATGTCGTTCTACCGATAACGAGGGACACCACCAAGGATACGTTGTCGCTCCAACCGCCTCCGATTCGGTTTCATTGACGAAAGTTCTCATTGACAGGCGGTCCCGCTACTCCTCCGCGACCGAAAGCGCGGTATCAGTTGACGCGAGAGAGTATCGAGTTCGCAACATTATCCGAACAGAAGAGTGTATCCCCCAACTTATTTCAGCCGGGGGAAAGGAAATTTGGTATCCAAGAATTGATTGTATATGCCTAACAAGCGACAGCGAAGTCTATAGGAGCCTAGGGAGATAGGAAACGTGGGAATCTTATACAATTTCGATACTTCGATTCTAGATCACTTGCGAACCCCGAAACTAGTTCATCTCGTGTTTTGATGCCTACCAATCAGTAGTGAGCTCTATGGGAGCTTAGAGGGGGTAGGAAACATAGAAATCTTGAAAAATTGTGATGCTTCGATACTAGATCACTTGCGAACCCCGAAACTAGTTCATCTCGTGTTTTAAGCGCTTGCATTCGAAATTTCGCTAATGCTTGGTGCGTGTACATTCTATTCGTGCACAGAGCTACCAAAATGAAGATTTTGGAGTGATGAAGGTCGTCTTCAAGTTCGAACCAATTTGCAATCCACATTTCCCTATTTAACCCCATGAAGTTGAAATTGTCGAACGTTCTGCATATGAATCTAGTGGGATCTTGTTACGCAAGAGGGGATGGATGCTAATTACCCGTAATTACGATTAATTACACCCGTTTGCTTGTGGCCCGGGTCTGAGAACGACACTGTTCTCAGACAATTTGTCGGCTGTGCAGAGATTGCGTTTCGAGTCCTCTCGTGAACTGTCCTCGTTACACACCGTTATCTCTGCCTCTTCCATCCACCTGGCGATCTCACCTGGGGTCTGCCGCTTTAGAAAATGCAGTGAATTTCGTAGAAAGTGTCCCGGGTACACTGGCGATTCACGACTCGTGCGTTTACTTTGGTTTCTCGCCACGACCCTTTCACTGTCACCACCTTTCTACTGTCTTCTGCACAAAGACTACTTCTTTCCTAGATCGGTGGGCGATAGTAAGACATTTGATGGCTTAAACTATACTGAAATTAATGTACTCACTAAGAGGAGAATTTTAGGAGTCTTTAATTAACATTTTGACTGGCGCAGGGTTTTGAAAAATGCCACTTTAAGTCGGTCAGAATTTTTCTAGCGTCCATTTTGCTGGAACTGTGTTGTATAAAGCGAAGTCTAAACTTGGTTCGTTTGCAAAGATCAAAGTTTCAATCATCTGGGTTCAAAGTTCAAAATCTAAAGTTTTAAAATTCATAGTTTCGAAATTCGAAGTTTCAAAATTCCATGTTTCAAGATTTAAAGTTTCAGAATTCAAAGTTTCAAAATTCAAAGTTTCAAAATTCAAAGTTTCAAAATTCAAAGTTACAAAATTCAAAGTTGCAATGATGAGAGGTTCAAATTTAAAAATTCGCAGTTCCAAAGTTCAAAATTCAATGTTACAAAATTCAAAGTTTCAATGATGAGAGGTTCAAATTTAAAAATTCAAAGTTTCAAAGTACAAAATTCAAAGTTTCAAAGTTCAAAATTCAAGGTTTCAAAGTTTCAAAGTTCGGAATTTAAAATTGAACGTTTCAAAGTTTCAAATTCAAAGTTTCAATGATAAAAGTTTCAAAGTTCAGAATTCAGTGTTCAAAACTTCAACGTTTAATGTTTAAAGCTTTAATGATCAAGGTACAAATTTGCATCGGCCTCTATCACATGGAAACGCCCTTTCAGGGGATCGATGGGCCTCCGATGAATTCATATCACTTCCCGTCGGAACGGAAACGCCTGGTGTTGCGGATGGAATATCTGATCGATTGGAAACCGCGTGTCGCCTGCACACCGGCGATCATAGTCGTCAGTCTCGGTTTCACTGCAACTAGGCGGGGCCCATAGGTTGCACCCTCGTGCCAAAACGGTGCGTGTCGTCAATGTTAAATGTTAAACGCGCGATCCCCGTAGAATTCAGATCACCGCGACACGACTACAATTCTAATGGGTCGACACTTTTCCAATGACTTTGGCGAGTTTTCGCGAATCGCTAGCTATTGTTAGCGAGTGCTAACTATGGGAGAATCCCCCCTCTTGGCCAAAGGTGGCTTGAGTAGAAGGCTTTTAAATACATATACTGTCTATGGTCATGTCGAGGAAGAATTAAGTTTGTGGACTTAACGCAATTTATTTTAAATGACAGAATTTTCTGAATTTTTTGAGAATTTTGAAATCGGGTGCAACTGATATTTTTATTGGTACGAGTATCAGGTTCTTGATATGCCTGTAGATAAACTTAGTGGAAATAAATGACTATAGAGCAGTGTTAATAATATTAGAGGTGTTTATTTTATTATTAGTAGTGTTTAGCATTAAGCCTCGTGTTATTACTGGAAGTAATATTGATACATTGAACGATTAGGATGGTGGTAGGGATGAATTTTACTGCTTACGCGCGTTGCGTACCGTGCGCATCGCACCGCAGCGCTGCAACCTGTTCACAAGTGACGCTGAGTGGGTTGCCTACTGTGCAGGCACCTAGTCTTCTCTTTATTTACATTCTCCTCTTTGTTCAAAGGTTTGAATAGAAACCACTGGAATTTCGTAAAACCAATTTGAAGATATCTGTATTTTAACTTTCGTTAACAACAAATAATAATTGACCCCAAAATTTTTAACATTTTCATGATTTTATACACTTATATTCGTCGCATCAAATATTAAAGACACAAGCTAGAAGCACAGTCTTGAAAGTAATTTCTATTTTCCTAATTTTCAATTTTAAAACGATCTTTCATTATAATATTTGGCTAGTGATCCTACTGTCAAGAATATTCCACGACCAGTGTACAATTGAATAAAAATAATTGTATCAATCAGGCACAGCTTTGGATCAAGTATTAAATTTAATCCATCCGAACACTTCTCTGTTATCTTTTATTATTAATCATTCTCACTGCTGACGACTCCAACTCTCCAAGGTGCCCTTGGGCTGCTTAACAAACCAAATCCGCTTCCTCTCTCACCGTGCTTCGAGAACCGTGATCGTCGCAAGAAGCGGTCCATAAAACCCGCGCGAAATTGCTCACGTACTTTGCATCGTATTTTATAAACCAACCTTCGGCGTGAGAAACTTTCCTAAACTTAACACCTGTCATTCAATTCAATTCGATCATCCGATTCACTCTATTTCAGTTACCTAACAATGCAACAACCTTCCATTCCTCCACGCATTGTCGTAGTTGCCGAAAGTATACTTAAATCTACTATTAATTTAGTTATAGGAACATTTAACTAATATGAGTTTTAAGTTTTCTTTGGACAACCACAATGCACCATTCCCAACTGTATAAATCCCCCCATAACCTAAAATTCATAAAAATAGGGTTTGATGAATTCCCAAGTTCCTTGCAAACAGAAAGTAATTACTACATGCGGTACGTGACGGTAGGTATCTCCCCCCTCCCAGTAGTCCACATGCGCAGTAGCGGTGCGCGTACAATCGCCGCTAAGAGTCACACTCCCGTGCGTAGATTCGTGGCCCTGGTTCCCGTGGTTTTCTCGGGCTCAATAGAATTCGTGTGCCGGCCGTGAAAAGAAAGCACCAATGGCAAGGTGTGTAGCGTGCACGGTGCGCAGAGCGGCGATTTGGCAGCTGGCGCGGTGTTTTGGCACGTGACCGTTGCCAACGGTCGCGGCACACCATGCGTGACCCCTCTTACGCACCCCATAGTATGTTTTCAAACGAGTTCACGCGAGGTGCTCGGTTTCGTTGCCGCACGAGAGGAAAATCAGCGCGAAATGGGCTTGAAATTGCGTCGTCTGCTGCGTAGATTATGGTGAGTGAACGTTTTTGTCCCATTAAGCTTAATTAATCTCGATCTCAATTGCTCATAATGAACGTTCGCGACGATTCAAAGGATCCGTTACTTTTGTTGGTTATGTTTCGTCTCTGTGTCCTCTGGCGCATTTTGGCGCCCCTTTATGCTCGTTTTTGGACTTTCTGAATTTTAGAAAATCGCCGAATTTGTGGTTCTTCGGGAATATATAATTTTGGTGAGAGATAATTCTGTAGGTCAATGTAATTGTGCATCTATGAATACATAGTTATTTATGGGAAATTTGGTAGGAATGTTTTAACAGATGTAGATAGAGGGAGGTGCAAAGTATTGGTAATTAGGCTATGAAAATGAGACACATATTATACTTTTTCATATAGATTTATTCAGGACACTCGGAACGTCTGTTACGAACGAAATCTTTCTTCAGAATGAAATCATAAAGAGACCCGTCTAGCACGGACTCCATCAGTTGGTCGTGCTATCGCTTTAATCACTATAACATAAACATTACAGCCCTGTCCTCTCATTTATTCCAGAGCAATAATCTAAAAGATAATTTTTGTATAAATAAACTTTCATTCGATAAACAAAACCAACACGCCTCCTCAAAAATTAATCGATTATATAAAAAAAACTTTCCTTGTGTCCTTTCTGGGGCAAGTTACATATGGTCCAACATTTGTTGCGTAGGATCAGGGAAACCCAGAAAAACCTGATCAGACCATTAAGAAAACTATATCTACATATATGTATATAATTACAAACATTATTACTCATATCTATATATTATTCCAAACACATCCCAGCCCTGAATTCCAGGAATTTAACAGCTGGTAGTGGTTTCGTCAAAGCATCGGCCAACTGATTACCTGTAGGGATATATTTCAATTTTATTATATTTTTCTCAATCTGTTCTCTCGAGAAATGATATTTTATATCAATATGTTTTGATCTTTTGTGGTTAGTTGGATTGTTTGCTATGCTAATACAACCATTATTATCTTCATAAATAATAATTGGATTGGAAACATTTATTTCAATACTATCTGCTAATGATTTTAGCCACAATGCCTCTCTGACAGCTTCAAAAAGAGCCATGTATTCAGCTTCAGTCGATGAGGCTGCTACAGATGCTTGTCTTTTCGTGTTCCAGCATACTGGACAACGTTCAAATAATTTGAATAAGAAACCTGTAGTACTTCTTCTATCATTTTCATCGTTTCCGCCCCAATCAGAATCAACATAACCACTTAAAAGATCGTTATAATCACCTCGGACAAAAGTTAATTTAAGATCAATTGATCCTTTGAGATATCTGAGTACCCGTTTTAAGCATTGCCAGAGATCTTTGTTATTCTTATTTAGATATCTACTTAAAATATTAACAGCTGTGCTTAAATCAGGTCGAGTACATAACATTACATACATCAAACATCCGATAAGATTTCGACAAGGAGCATCAGTTTCCTCATCAGAGTTTAAAGCTACGTAATTTAATTTATTTTCGATAGGTGTACTCACAGGATTGCAGTCAGACATATTAAATTTACTTAAAATAGTTTTAATATATGCACTCTGACTCATAGTTATCCTATCTTTACTTCTTTCAATTTTTATCCTCAGAAAAAATTTGATATCTTTTAAATCTACCATGCAAAATTTATTCATCAAATAATATTTAAGATTATTCATTGCTTCAATATCAGCTGTGGCAATGACAAGGTCATCTACATAAAGTACTACATATATACTTTTTGATATATCTTCTTTGTCTAAAATATAAATACATCTATCAACAGAGGAATTTCGAAAACCTTTATCTATAAGTGATTTTTCGAAAACTTCGAACCAGCATCTTGCTGCCTGCTTTAATCCATATAAGGCTTTGTTTAATCTACAAACTTGATTATCTCTACTTGCAACTCCCTCAGGAACTTTCATGTAGATTTCCTCTTTCAATATACCATTTAGAAATGCAGTTTTTACATCCATATGATGGACTAACAAATTAAATTGATTAGAGAACGCCATTATAAATCTGAAACTTGATATCCTTGCAACTGGTGCAAATGTTTCAGTATAATCCACTAAATACTGCTGGCTGAATCCTCGAGCAACAAGTCGAGCTTTATATTTTAGTGGATTTCCAAACTCGTCATTCTTTATTGCAAATACCCATTTACAATCAACGATATTCTTATTTTCAGGCTTTGATACTAGAGTCCAGGTATTATTAATTAAAAGAGAATTTATTTCATCCCTAATTGCTTGTTCCCACTGAACTCTATCATCTCTATTTTCAATTTCCTGATATGACGTTGGAATTTTGTAAATTAAAGATGGAGCACACATAAGGCAATCATCCGGCATATCGACTTCATTATAAGAAATTGGTGGACGATATTTAATCCTATCACTCCTTCTTCGCTCGGGAGATATTTGTCTTTTAGTTTGATTATTTTTAGATGAAGGCTTGTGTATATCTGTTTCAACTACAGATTTATTTAGTCCATGACTTAATTCGGTATTTTTATTAATTGCAACTTCTTTCGATTTCAATATATCTGATTTATTACTATCAGATTTATGATACGTTACTGATTTTGACCTCATGTCAGATGCATCAGTTTTAGGTTGTACTGATTTTGACCTCATGTCAGATGCATCAGTTTTAGGTTGTACTGATTTTGACCTCATGTCAGATGCATCAGTTTTAGGTTGTACTATTACGGGCCTGGATACCAAGAAATTAGTCTCATCTACTATAACATCTCGAACTACTACAAACTTTTCAGCTCCAACATCCCACACTTTATATCCATTTGGTTCGTACCCAACTAGAATGCCCTTCCAAGATTTTTCTTCAAATTTCGATTGTCTAGTTTTATTGTGTACATAAACGGTTGAACCAAAAATCTTTAAATATTTTAGCTGAGGCTTTTTATCATGCCACAATTCATATGGTGTTTTGAATTCTTTTAGAGCTTTAGTTGGCGTCAAATTAATTAAAAACGTGGCAGTAAGAACAGCTTCACCCCAAAAACATTTTTCTAAACAAGCTCCAGCTACCATTGCTCGAGCCTTCTCAGTTATTGTCCTTACCATACGTTCTGATACACCATTTAATTGTGGGGTTCTTGGAACTGTCAAGTGGTAGCTAATACCTTTTTCTACACAATACTCCTTCATCTCAGTCGACAAATATTCTCCGCCATTGTCACTATACAAATTGACAATTTTTAAATTGAAACGAGCTTCACTTTTTGCAGCATAGTCTCGAAAGACTGAAAACACATCTGATTTATGGGTAATCAAATATGTAACACAATAATGAGTGTGTTCATCAACAAAAATACAAAATAATTTTTATTATTAACCGTCGAAGGAGTGATTGGACCACAAACATCCGTATGAACAATAAACAATGGTCGTTTTATATAACTCTTTTCTTTTGCTTTTCTAAATGGCAATCGTGCTTGTTTGCCATTTATACAAGCTTCACATAATTCATTGTTAACTATTACTTTTTCGATCTGCCCTATATCTTCAAACATTTGTTTAGCTTTTAATTCTAAAAATTTAGTTTTTCCAATATGACCTAACCGTTGATGCCACAATTCATAACTATCCTTTTCGGTACTATTTACTTGGACAATAGAATTTACTTCATTTGAATGAACTATAAACTCAATTCCTGTTAAATTATTTAGTTGTTTACCTGTCATTATAATATTTGCGTTTTTACTTATCTTGACGCCCTTGTCGTCGAAAGTGGTAGTCATTCCGGCCTGCTGTAGTCTTCGGACAGACATCAAATTGTAGGGCACATCTCGACAATAATAGACATTGTCTATGGTCCCTTGGATACCCATGTTGGTGGTGACGTTGATCGTTCCCTTCTTCGTCGCAGTTATAAATGTTCCTTTCTTCGCCACGGAAATCTTTATTGGCACCTTCAGTTCGTTAAAATTTACAGCTAAATCTTCTCTGTTGGTGAGGTGATCGGAAGCTCCAGAATCAAGGAGAAAAGTAATTTTATTTTGAACATCGACTTCTGATTGAAAATCTCCAACCATAAATGCAAAACTTGAGACATTTGCTTCTGTCGATGGTTGAAGTACTTGTACCGTTTGAACGGTTTTAGTTTTCTCAGCATTCTGTTGTTGAAGTCCTCTTTTATAATAAAAGCAATCTTTCTTGACGTGACCCGTCCTTCCACAATGGTAACATTTTACAATAGATGATGACTTATACGGTTTGAACGACCGTGTCTTATTTTGTCCTCGATAAAACTTCTTGGGCGGTCTCGGGTTTTCGACGTTTTGTCTCTTTGCAATATTGCCTTTATTTGCTTGAAGCACTTTTACACTCGTGTCACTGCTTTCGTTTCTCACTTTCACTTCATAATCAAGAAGTCTCGTTTTGACGAATCCTAATGTTAAATTGTCTTCAGATAGTGTTTCTATTGCAGTTATTATACCATCGTAGGATGTAGGCAAAGTTAATAATAAATGGGACACTTTGTCAGTTTCTTCCAACTTTGCACCCGCTGCCAATAGTTCCGAGATCAGATCGTCAAAAATTGTGAAGTGACTTATTAACGACGTATCACATTGTAATTTTAAACCTAATAATTTTTTCGTAAGGCTAATTGCGTGGCAATGCTTTTGCGCTCATAAATAGCGTCCAAATTATACAACACTTGCCTAGCACTACTTTCTGTCTGAACAAAGCTAAGGAAAGAGTCTGATAAATATTCCACAATAATGTTTCTGGCAATTTTATCAGCTTTAATCCAGTCATCAGTCAACTTCTCTGGAATTTGATCATCGATAACTTTAATAACATCTAATTCAGTTAGCAAAGCACGAATTCTAAATTTCCACACACTATATTTTTCGCCGTTAAAGGCTTTAATGTTCCTTTTCATATTTAACTTCTCCATTGTCTTTTACAAGAAGTAACAGTCCCTTTTAACTAATGTCTTTACACGAAAAAATCAAACTTTTCACTTTTTCACTTTACATGCGCAACTCACGACGTAACTGGGCCCATAACCTATTGGTAATTAGGCTATGAAAATGAGACACATATTATACTTTTTTATATAGATTTATTCAGGACACTCGGAACGTCTGTTACGAACGAAATCTTTCTTCAGAATGAAATCATAAAGAGACCCGTCTAGCACGGACTCCATCAGTTGGTCGTGCTATCGCTTTAATCACTATAACATAAACATTACAGCCCTGTCCTCTCATTTATTCCAGAGCAGTAATCTAAAAGATAATTTTTGTATAAATAAACTTTCATTCGATAAACAAAACCAACACAAAGGGCGCGGAATTAGAAGGTGTTGAATTTAAATAATCTTGTAGATAATCAATTCTGTAGATAAAAGTTGATACTTATATTGCGCGAACAACAGATTAATTATAAACCGCAGGAAGCTTTAACCACGCACATATTCAAGAAAATCTATTTATACTTCAAACAAAACTATTAATAATTATATTTCATTTTTCTTTTCTTCAGATAATATTAAATAATTATATACTTATAATGCTTAGACTTAGAAAATTTTAGATCCTGGAAGAATTTTAAATTTGGCCATTTTCTACCTCCCTCCTTTTGGCCTGTTTATTATTTGTGACATTATTATTATTACTTTGAGTTTGGGATTCGTAGATGAGGCAATTTCTTGTGAATTTTTTATCGAATGTAGGAACCCTATTGTATTGTAATCGATTACGCTCGATCCCATTGTAATCATTACGAATCGTTAATGAGAAATTAATTAGGGGATTGTGGGAGGCCGCCCGATGACTGACAAAAGACTTTCTCTTTGTTGCAACGTAACGAATGTTCCACGGCAGGGAACAAGTGTAATCGGCGGATTGAATGTAAAACAAGGGACTCGACGTGGTTTTACGATCGGACGAGGCGGTGTAGTTTCTTAGGCGGCTTGTCGATGATGAAACAGATTGCTTGCGAAATTAGTGTACTACAGCAGTTTTAAATGCCCATTTCTTGTTACCTGCTGGCGTCGGCGTGTTTTCACGCCGAGGGATGCTTTCACGTAGTTTCATGGAAATCATTGTAAGTATCTTATCGAACTCCTCCAATCTTTATTTTGAGAACAAAACAAGCTCCCATAAGAAAACGTTCCAACCCCAAAATTCTGATATTAATGAAACTTTGTGTGAACGTAGAGAATTATTTTTTCCGCGAAAATTCACGTTGAAGGGTAAAATCAGCACTCGAAATTATCGCGCTTTTTCGTGTTTTTAATATAACTTTTTTTTTAAGTAGTGTGTCAGCATAAAAATTGAACAATTCTTATATTTAGAGTTTTGTTCCATCCGGGATCGTTAGTGTCATATTTAAAAACAGTAAAAACTGATTGCACCCCTCAAAAAGGATATCTAAATTCGATTTTTTTAATATTTGCTTTTAATTCAATTCCATATATTTTTCCCTTTCGTGGATAGTACAATCTATTTATGGGTTGGACGGCTTTGAAAGTCAAAATAAAGTCAATCTCCTGTAGACCGTTTCGAGAAATCTGATGCTCGATCCTCGTTCAGTCGAGGTGTTTTCTATCCATGGGAAGATGAAGGAAGAGGGTAACAGAATCGCTGGCTGTTAGTGGACTGTGACCAGCTCGAAAGGCGACGGTTTGACGAACGGCGACCGATAATTAAGTCCTCGGGAAAAGTATACGTTCCGCGAAACCGGCCGGCATCTTCTCGCGCTGTTATTAAGCTCCTAGTGATCTCTTTTCGTCGGTACGTCCGCCATGGGATTCGAGGAGATTCGCCCGCGAGAGTGATAAGCTTTTGCGGTATGTAAATGGTGGTCGTTAAGTGGCCGCAGCTTTTTCACCTAGATCATTGACGGAGCTGGGGAAGATTTTATTTTCGATTGGAAAAGGCGATACCCTAAAATTATTGTGCAATTAGGAAGACGGGTGATAGGTGCTAGGGATCTACCGGGTGACTCATATAACGTGTCCACCCCGGGATCTTCTGAAGCGTGTGTTATATATAGTTTTTTTAATAACCTATTTGTTCTCTTATAATTGTATAATATATCATATAAATGATATGATAAACCATATGCTAAATCATATGATAAATCATATGATAAACTATATGATAAATCATATGATAAACCATATGCTAAATCATATGATAAATCATATGATAAACTATATGATAAATCATATGATAAACTATATGATAAATCATATGATAAACTATATGATAAATCTATGATAAACCATATGATAAACGACATGATAAACGATATGATAAACGATAGGATAAACGATATGATAAATTATATGATAAATAATATGATAAATGATATGATAAATGATATGATAAATGATATGATAAATGATATGATAAACGATATGATAAACGATATGATAAATGATATGCTAAATGATTTGATATGATATATGATATAATTATATATTATCTAGTACACCATATCATATATAATTATAAAGTTCTTATAATTTGTTGAAACAGATTTACTCGAAAACTGTGACTCACACGAAAAAACTTCTTCGCATTTCCGATTCATTTTTTAATCTACAACGACCTTCTATCATCTCAGATTTTTTATCTCGAAGCCACGAGGGTACTTCCGTAACGCGCGAGAGAAATTCCGTGTCGACGAACAGTTAGATCGCCATCTGTTCGAACTGTCTCGCGTGCGAGGGAGATTTCAGCACAAACACGACGATATTCGCTTCAGCAATTGTTCAGAAAATTTCTCCCGTGCACACGGAGTCGCGACGCCCTAGGGAGTGAAACTAAAACAATCGACTGCCACGGCGACAGTAAACGCCGTCTCGTTCATACAAATGTTCAAATTACTAAAACTTTCTTCAAAACCCAATATCATCATTGCAAACTCAGCGATTTCTTTCACAATACCAAAATACAAATTTTAATTCCCTCGAGTTCCTCATTGACTACCGTTACTTAATCGTAAGCCATTACAGAAGTGGAGAAAAATGGGTGCCAACAATTTGGCTATTAATTTCTAATACCCAAAAACAACTCGGAAACATTCATTTCTGCCGCCAGTTTTCGAGCGTCGCGGCGAGCGCCGAGCGCCGGCGAAGGCCGCCGAACGGTGCCGACGCGCGAGCGCGAAAACTGCCGAAGTGGCCCGCGCGAAAGCCGTTACCTAGCGGCCAGTCGTAGTCGCGCGGTCTTTAGATGTTGTTCGCTCCTCGTCGCTCTCCGCCACGTGTGCTCTGAATCGTGTCTCGCTTTGTGACACTAGCACACACCTACCCTAAGCTCTCAACTCGTCGATCGAACCCCTCGTAAGGCACCGCGGCTGTGAAACAGGGATGCGTCAGTGCGACCTCACGAGTCGCTGAGAAGTGGTCCTCGATCTTGTCGCGATTATAAGTGTCAGTGAGAAGATTCCGAAATTCGTGGAAACTGGGAAGGGCTACTTTCAGGGACTCGACTAGAAGGTCACGTTCAACGACGGCAGGGATGACAACAGCGTCGACGTAACCGCGTGGTGAGTCGATTGTTGTCGCTTACGAAGGACGAGCGTTTCGTATAGCTTTTCCTGGAATTGTCGACCGTGCATCGAAGTCGTAAATTGTAAATGTAGCGGGTCCGAGGCTTCCGATCGTTATCTGATATTTCTGTCAGCTCGTCTCTGTCGACGCTCGAAACATGTTTACTTTGGAATTCAACTTCTGGCTATTAAAGCAATGAGTGACTGCTCGAAGTCGACTGCCGGGACGTAATAAGTGTCTGTTATATTGTTTCGCGTTACTAAATAGTGATTAGAGCTTTATCTCTCTGCCTGCATAGATTACCACATTTGCAGTAATTATGGGAGGTATTTCTTTTTCGAAATTTTCCTGCGGTGTGAATTCCCGGAATTCCCTTGTTGGCAATCATGGCGCCTCGGGGAGATACGAGCGCTGCGTAAGTCATTGGCGTTCGATATTTAAAATGCAGGGAATGTGAGTCATGTGCATTGCGATAATGATAAGGGATTGCAGTATCTTATTGCAGCGGAGTTCGATACTAATAAGGATATTGGAAACGCCTGTACTTTTTGGAGAATATGTTGTTTAATCTCAAAATGGGGGTGGATGGAGTTTCATATTTGAAAAGGGCGCCATTTTTCGGGGGTGTATTGGAAGCTACTTTTAAAATTTCCCGCGTTTAATTGCACTTTTCAATTTTCGATTTCAAGTTTCAAAATTCCTATGCATCGTGATAAATTATATGGATCGCTGATATTTAAATCAAATTTGATCATATTTTAAATTAAAAATTCTATTGTATAGAAAAAATGGTCACAGTAAATTTTTGTAGTTTTCAATCATTTTGTTGGGTATTAATAAAGTTTGGAAATATTCTAACTTACAATTTGTAATCTTTTAATTCTATGATGCAAGTATGTGTAAGATTGTAAAATGGAAATTTTATTCTCATGAAATTTGAATTTTTCTATGCGAATAATTTATTAATCATTCGATGTATTTCGGGAGTAGAGTTTTTATCGGAATTCTCGATTGGAATCTGTCTTTATCACTGCTCATATCCTCTTTCAAGTATCGTGGCACACTGAAATATCGCTTATTTCAAATGTGAGTTAATAAAAGTGTTGTTTTGATCCATTTTCGAGGCTAATCGAAGATAAACACTACCTTATCGCGGAACACGTATCGAATACGTTCATACTTGATTGTCTTCTAGATTTCGTAAAGGATGATATCAAAACAATGCGTTGTGTCCATGAAAGTGCAGCCTTAATCGCGATACCGTGGAGAATTTAATAACAATTCGCCTGCTCAATTAGTATTCAAAAAATACAAACCTGAGTCAAGCAGTTTCAATTCTGTGATAATTTTATTAAATCCCTGTGATTAGATACTATATTTAGAATCACGTTCCCAACAGGTGGACAGTTTTCAATTAACGACTCCTGTAAAATTGCGGAAAACAAGAGAAGTAAATTTACGGGATTTGTTTAGCATAGTTTGCCAGGTTACTGTTGACTAATTTTATTGAAAGAGCAGCCAGTTAAATATGGAACGACTAGTCTTGGTTGTTTGAACAACTCGGTGATTAAAGGCGGGTCCACAATTGAAATCAAATAACGACATATTTCACTGTTTCTATAATACTATCGTTCATTCATATTTATAACAAAATGGCTAGCTGTATTATAAAATTCATTTAATAATTTGCTATATATTCCAATATCTACTCTTTTATGAATTGTGAGTACACCTTAATGTAGTAACTCATAAGTTTAAACTCATCTTAACGTGCTACTGTTAAGTGTGCTAGCACATTAAGGCATTAATTTTGTTGTGTACAAATGCAATTTAGCATAGCACTAGAGTACATGCGAGTCCGCCCTAAGATTGCCTTTTTAGCATTTCCACTTTCAACGCCATAAATATTCGAAACCCCGTTAGTACCAAGAATCAACCATTACGTAAAAAAGGCAACATCGTAACACTCGCTAGGAGATACCGATTGCAAAATAAAAACGGGACTTTAAATATCGTCGTCTTATCGGGAACAAATCTGTACAAACTTAATTAAGGTCAGGTTGCGAAAGAGTCCCACGACTGAACAGCACCTTTGCGTTATTTTTTCCCTTATTTCCTTCTTTATCCATGAATGAAGTCGTTTGATAATAATAATAATATATTTCCCAAATTTAATTCCACCAAAGTAGCAAACATGAATGTTAAGAAGAAGATGGGTTAAGTAGGCTTACTATAGCTCCCAGAATTATGCAGAATTGAGGTGAAATTGAGTTTATAAATACCCAAAGTGAGGAACATATTTTCCTCGTGTCGAAGTGCGTAGTCGAGGACGCAAATTCGACGGCTCGTTGTAAACACTCCAGCGTGACCTTTCCAAGCTGTTGTGTAGACGGGGTCTTTGTATCTTTAGAGTCACACGAGAGGTTTACTTCTTGTTTTGTACGTATCTTTGCTTGGAACAGTGGTCGAATCCAGGCGATCATTTTACGCGTAGGAGCGTGTTGAACGCGACACGCCCGTGTTACGTGTAAAAATGTTTTTTTTTTACGGTCGTCGCTAGCCAATCCGTTAGCTTCGGTACAGTATTTTATGGGTGGTCATCTGCTTGGCGACGAGAATAATAATCGTAAAGTGGTTGTTGGCACACGACGTTCGTTGTTGGCATAGTTAGTTGGTGAGAAGTTGGATATTAATAATAATAATGTGTTTACTATACTATATAAAAGAGGCGGAACAGTTTGGGTGGTTTTACAGTGGTAGTGAAAAAAAATTTAAAAGCTTTAGGACTTGGAAATTTATTAAACTCCATTCTTACGAATTTTTAAGGATTCGTTGGATTAGAATTGGATTAGGGTTAGAAATGGAATTACAATGGTGGTTAAAAAGAAGGTTTAAAGCTCCTCCAACTTAGAAATTTGTTGAATACTTTAGTAGAAATTTGTTCTTCTTAATATAGTAGAAATGCATTGAATATTTTGGGTAGAAATTTATCGAATACTTTGGATAGAAATTTATTGAACTTTGTGTGTGCTATTTCACATTTATAGTCCTTCAGACACTGAACACCCCCCTCTACTCATTCTTAACCCACCAGAAATCCATGTACACCTTCTAATCGTCATCATTGAATTAATTATCAGCCATGATTAGAACACCATCAATGAGTATCCAAATATTGCTATATAGAACTCTATCATCAAATAACTTAATCCAACATATCTTATCTCCTCCAGACGGTATTATCGAATCACTCCCTCCGACCACGTTCGTTGCTCCCCTTTTTCCTTTTCTTCCACTTGCAACACGCAACCTGTGCAGATGTACAGATACTTTCGCCTTTATCCTGGCCTTGATTCGAAAATCTGGGCCGCATTGCGTTCGTATCAGCAATCAGGGTGCACACAATGACTGGTAGCGTGCGTCGGCTCAATTTGCTTTGACAACTGTGCCTTTTTTACAACTCACCAATTGCCTCATATTTCAACGACCCCTCCAATTTCGGCCAATAAAAACAGAATTCTAACTGGACAGTGGGACCCTAACTTCACCCCTACGCCAATCAAATTAACCGAAGTGCCGTGAACCTCCAACTTAAAATTCCATCACATTCAATCTTAGCAATAAAAACACTGGAATTTCTGAAAAATTTATCGCAGAGCACTGCGAATAATCAAAGCTCTAGGGTTTATAAGTCAGATATGAAAATTGTTAGTCAATAATTTTGCATTAACTGTCGGCGCGTTTGAAGCCGAGTTAACAAACAATTATCGTTGATTAATTTGTGGTATCGGAAATACGACATCCGTTGGCAAAGTGAGTGATTTAGAAACTCGAATTTGAGTGGAGATAAGATAGTAAAAATGAATCTGTTACCGAGAATAAATATCTGAATTCATCAAAGAGGGAACAAGGTGACGTTTCGATTAAATTATTATCGCGGTGTCCTTTTACCTTATCACTATCGTATTTCACTTCTCACATGAGATGCCTGGAGCCTCGCTCGGCTAATTACAGTCTGAGAAGAGAAAAAAGTTAAAACAAAATTCGAGAAGTACATCCAATTAAAGATTTAAAAAAATGGTCACAAGGCATTGCAGGTTATTTCAAATAAAATTGTCAGGCCTGTGAAGGCATTTGAGTGTGTATTAATAAATAATTAATGACCGAGATAATGTTTCGTGTTAGATTTTAAATCGCCGCCTTAATTATCTCCTCATTTGCATAAGTAGATCGGTGGAATTTAAATTGAATCCAGCGGACTGAACGAATGATCGCGATAAATATTGTGGTCGGGAATTTTTGTTTACTTTTTTCCCCTCTTGTTGGCTTTGGGACGAGAAACAAAGCACGTGGCGCGTTAAATGGCCTATTCAAAGGAGACTTCCGTTTCCTAGTCCGATTTCCCGCTTTCGAATTTTCGTGTAATTGATAAACCAGTTTCTGAGTGTTTTGATTGGTTTGCTAATCTATAGTGCGAGATAAAAATCATTTCGATACAAGGGGAACGCTTTTCTCGTCGCACTTGACTTTCTCCCGGGCAGTTGTCCGCGATTATAAAGCGAAACTAATAATTTTAGAAGGCGTTGACTCTGTAGACTGGCCCTTATCTAAACATCGATCTGTAATTGATCTTTGCACGCTCATTTCAAGATCAACTGTTACGTGTGCTCGCTTACAAGCCTCAGGAACAAATCCATATTTGCAAAATTAATGAAAATATTTGTCAATTTGAATTCAAAACATCTTTACAAACCGAACCTGCTACAAATAACCTACTTCACATCTAAAATCGGATTTCGCAACCGCATAAGAAACAATTAGAAAAATAAAAATCGGGCAGAAAGATAGAGCTCCAAAAAACATTAAATTTTGCCTGAAGAATTTTTCTTCTACCTCAAACCGTTTCCAAGATACAGCCCTTGAAAGTTGCATGTTACCTTTGTTACCTTTCAGGGTGCCATTTTTAAACACTCGATTATCTTCGAAACGAGACGTCGTAGGGAAAAAATTCTTTCTACAAATCTCGCTCATTTTTGCGCGTGGATTCGATTGCAATAGGTCCCGTTTGCGAATTTCGATTGCACGTCGCACAATATCGATTATTATCGCGTTTTCGTCGGAATATTTAACTCGAGGTACTGTTACGACTAGGCTCGGCGAGTGCGCCGCGGAATTTGCATGACTTCCGATTATCGGTTCCCTGGTCGGCCGCGGAAAAAAGGCGGCGCATCGCGGAGGCAGAAACGGGCGGAACCGTAACTGCGCCGCTGTAAGCTCACACAGACCGCGACGAAGTGCACGTTACAGTTCGAGAACGATATATTACGCGGCGGTACATCCCAGTCAGTGAAACTTCTTTTCCGGAATTCTTTCACCGGCGAATAATTTTTGTGTCTTCCTTCATGCTGGCGATCGCTGAATAATGCATCGCCCCGTGTCAGCCGTTAGAATCGTCTGACTCAGCAGCTGAAAATGGCAGGGAGGAAGTTTTTGTTTTGGTAGCCGATGCTTTGTATCTTACAAGGGGACCTTCAGGTGTTTTACAATTCCAGAAAATGCTGATACTTAGTGAAGGTCTTCACTCGGACATTAATTTCCCAAAGCTGTAAGGCGTGCTTTTCAGCCAAATTCGAGAAAATCGACTTTGAAAAATTCCAAATTCGCTTATATATATTTGATAGAATATTAATAGCGATATGCCGCGTGGGTCAGTGCGTTGCGGTCGCGACTACTAAGCGCGGGGTCACTAGTTCACGTCTCATTGTTGCCATTTTCTCCCCCTTTTTTTTATTCGTGCGAATTGACAAATATTTAAATATCATTTTCAATTAAAGACACATCGTCTTTAAAATTATCTCTAACTTGAAAAATGGTACTTTTTTGGAACGTAGTGATTTTAAATTAGGAATATTTTCCATTAATTGAAATTTTGATACAAAAATAAAAAACTTCGAGTAGGAAATGAAACTTGTGGAAACTTGAAGTAAGCAAGAGGGTAGGTCGCAGAATCAAGTGGTTTGAGAGACTGTAAGGGATTTTCGAGTATACGACTTTCACCCAGATTCTGCTAATTAGAATTTACACAACTTCCGATTAGCAACTCCTTCCGGCCTTTCGCTGGCTGCTCATCAGTGCTGTGCAATCTTTATGGTGCCACAGTCAGGATGAAGGGATTTCGAACTAGGATCACTCCCTCATTACCAACCGCGAGACCTCCAATTTTCTCCTCCAGAGATTGAACTGTAATTTTTGCACAGTTAGATAGTTTCAGAGTGGGATAGTTGCGTATCTATATAATTGCATATTTGTACAGTTATATATTTGCATAATTGCACTCAGAATAATGTCCTGCATATTTTAAATTTTAAAGTTATATATTGATCTAGTAAGGATTCATGTTTTTGAAAAAATTTCGTTTAGTGATTTTAAGTAGCCAAATTCTCTTTTGCCCAGACTATAGCGCCCCGCAGTTGTGCCTCCCTTGTAAAGACAGTTGCAGGCCCATTTACAACGCGTAAACACAGCGATTTTGCAATGAAACAAATAGAGGCGGATCAGAATCTCCGCGAGCGATGTGAAAGTATCCTCTGCGGGTGACAATTCTCGTGGAACGGAGTAAAAATGGACGGAAAGAGAGAAGCCTTGAACGTGAACGGGTATAAAATATGGTTCTTGCGGTACGCTGCGATGCATTTTATTTGCGGTTTCATGCGTGACGAATTAGGGCGATATTATAATTCTTTTAACTGTTTCTCCCTGCGTTACGTTGCAAAAATACGACTTTGCATACTTTATACAATTTTGGAGATAAAGAAAAATAAATTAGTCAAATTTGAAAAAAATTGGTGGAAAACTGTTTGTTGAGGGTTAAAAAATGACTACAAATTTTTGTTTTGATGTACAGACTAATGCATTTTTTGATACCAAGGAAGCTATTTCCACTTTCAAAATAATACAATTACAAATTTCCAATTAAATTCACTAATTGTAAGTAGACATTAACTGACTGATCTTAAACAACTATCATTTTAATTAAGGCGTCGCCTTGTTTTGACACAGTCCGCTCAGGACACGCGGTTCTCCGAGCTCCACGATACTCAGCAAGATTTATGCAGCAACGCAAGATTAAGTAATACGTTTGTTCCCGATCCGTTTACGTAAGTTTGTGGCGAGCACGCGTGTCCACTACGTGACCGGTCGAATGCACGCGGTACAGGAAAGTATTGAGAATGGCTTTCGATGAAATTCTGGTGGATTTTGTCAAGGTCGGGATTTGGTTGGTTCCGCGCGCGGTCGCATTTCGTATTCACCGCGCGGGAGACGCGTAGGATGCACCGTTACTCGCCCTGCAATGCAGATTCCGCGATAGGTAAATGCACGAGTCCGCTTGTGTTTCTTGAGATCGCTCTTAGGATCGTCTCACGTTTGCGGTGCTCTGGAATGGTCGCATTCTCTTTGAGGAAGGAATCGAGGAGTGCATAATAAATAGGAAGTAAAGAATACGCTTAGGGTTCCGAATTTTTTGGGTCCCAAACGAGAGCGATTCCAGGGGGGCTTAGAATCGTAAACGTTGGAAGTCCCAAATGTTAGATGTCTCAAATTCTAGGAGCCCCAGACGCTAGGAATCTCAAACTCTAGGAGTCCCAAACGCTAAGAGTCCCAAACGTTGGGAGTCTCAAGCGCTGAGAGTCCCAAACGCTGGGCGTTATAAACGCTGAGAGTCCCAAACGCTGGGAGTTCTAAACGCTGAAAGCCCCAAACGCTGAGAGATCCAAGCGCTGAAAGTCCCAAACGCGGAGAGTCCCAAACGCTGGCAGTCCGAAGCGCTGGGAGTTCCAAACGCTGAGAGTTCCAAACGCTGGGAGTCCCAAACGCTGAGAGTCGCAAACACAGAAAGTTCCGAACGCTGGAAGTCCCAAACTCTCGAGGTTCCAATTGCTTGGAGTCCCAAAGTCTAATTTTCCACTCCACTGCAAATTGTCCAACCTCTGTGGTAGGAATTCGGACTGGAAACTCTCATACCTTTTATAATACCTACTTTATATTACACGCAAAAGGGGACGTTTTGTACTCGCTTTTGTTAACGCTGCTCCTCTGTTCTTCAAAGTCTTCCATGTATCATCGTTATCGCAGCGAAAATGACACTCACGACTATTCTTTTAGCGACTCAAACGCCTCTAGATAATTGATAATGTTCAGTGTTCTCCGTGGCATTGTGCGACGTCATATCGCGGCGAGATACTTTCTTAATCACCCGTAATTACCCAGTTATACTTTTATTTCACAAGTTTACGATTAGGGAGATAACGATCGAGCGTTAGTAGTAACCTTGATAACCAAGTTCTTTGATGAGTCACAAACCTCCACTTCTATTGTACAGTTATAGAATTTCTAAATCCAGAAATGAGGACAAATTTATGAATTAAAAAATACCTTTTTTTAGATAATTTTTATTCGCATCCAAATAAATTCCTTATTTCTGAATATAATGTTACATAACTCCGCGCCGTGTGTGTGCAAAATCTCATATTTGCAATGCTTATCGGCTATATTCATCGACGTCAATTGCTGGGCTCTAAAAGCTCTTTAACAGCAGTTTAAATACCCACACTAACAGCTGCGAATCCCGACTTATAAATCTCTGTTACAACAGTCCCACCTTGCATCTTTATCACCTTCACACATTAAATATAGCACTGCCGGCCATAAACGACAAACTACATATCAATCCTTTAAAAACAAAATTTCCTTTCTCCTTCCAAAACTCACTCTTCTATTCCCTATCAAGGAACCCAAAAATCCTTAAAGAATGGACGTGGCTTTCCCATTGGTATCTACGTTCCCAGCTCCACGCAACCATCCTCTAGCAACGCGCGAAGCGATCGTCTTTGCCCAGTTCATACTCCCTGTCGCGACGCAGCTGTCCAGCTTCTTTCTCTCCTTTTTTACTGGCCAAGTTCCCGAGAAAGCGATAACGCGAGCCGGAGTGCGCGATTGCCGCTGGACCGTCCTGTTTCTGCGCTTTTCAGAAGACCACCGCGCGTTCCCAGTGTCTATGGGTCACTGCACTAAAAAATAATCACCCTGTAGATGCTAGAAAAACAATGCAAACTCCTTTCCTCTCATCGCGGAATAATTTTAATTCTCCGGGACCACTGTACACAATTCCCCCCATCATTGCGATTGTCTGCCCCTCCCTCTACCCTGGGCCACTCCCACCACGCCCTATTACTCACTCCCTGGAACCACCCTCCCCCGAATCCTATCACAGTCCGAAATAAAATAGTGCATCTCAAAAAATTCTCAAGGCTACCGGCCCCATTTTCCTAATCTTCTTGTCTTGCAGATTTGCATTCTCCTATCTCCCCTCTCCCAAGCTCCACTATTTACTATGATAACCCACCAACCGCTAAAGATATAAATTTCTTGCCTTCTCACCTGATACATAACTGGGAGAATTTAACGTCATCCTCCCCTCCCTATAGTCTCATCAAAACGATTACACAATTCCTATTATCTCGCCTACTACCAATATTCAGAATTAAAAAAGAAAATGGGCACCCTCTTTCGTCATCGAGTTACATCCGCAGCAATGTCGTCGGCAGGCCGAAGTCCAAGTCACCCGAGCAACAACGAAAGTATGGCCAGGACGGGTGAAGAAACGACGGCCATCGGGGACCAGTTTTTCCAACGAGGATCGTCGATGCGCGCGCGCGCGCGATCTCGCAAGACCGCTTCTTGCGGATCAGGCCTCAGACTCGGTCGTCCGAAAGTCCTCGTCGGGGAACGTTAATCGCCATCGTCTCCCGTCGTGGTTACTTTCGATCGACGCCAGCCAGTCGTGACACGTGGCCCGAAAATTTCGGTGAAAACTGGTTCGCCGACCCGTGCGCGGTAAAAATTCATCTCGATGCAAATGCGGGCAGCTCGGCTGGATTGCTTAAATCACGCTGTTGGAGGCTGGAAAGGTCAGTGGAGGCTTGGAAACGTTACTTGGGGGATTCGAAAAGGATTTATTTAAAAAATTTGCACATTTTAAGGATGTTAATTAACTCAATAACGGCTTCTATATCTTTACAACATAGGGGAGAATCATTGAGAGAGTTTTATTTAATGTTTTTCATGTATAATGCTCATAGTGGGCGTGGCAAAGGGCGTAGGACCTAGCAGTGGGCGTGGCTGAGCACTGTGGTGGGGAGGCTCCGCCCACTTTGCCCTTCATTGACTCTCTTGGAGCTCTAGCATCTTTCATTATAGCCTAGGGACGTTCGGAAGCATTCGTAATCGAGGCATTCCAAGTAGAAAGCAAGAACTCTCAATTTCGAAATTGAATTTGTGTGTTTGAAAGAGTGGATGGCATTGGGAATAGAGGCGATACAGTTCAATGGTTCTTATTAGAGATCTTTCAGCTTTCTTTCAACTTTTTTCACCCCGCGCATAGCGTCCCAATCGACTTTTTCCTTCCATTCGCAGAACCAGAGTCGTTTCTCCTCGCCTGGTCGTAGCGACCGTCGGTTTCTTTTTCCCCGCTTTCCCCGCGCGCGTTTAACGTGACCCTGACCTCGACACTAGATGGATTAACACTCTCCTAGGCGACGCGTATCCACTAATCGGAATTCATTTGCGAGCTTAATGGCGGCAGGCGCTCTTTCCCTCCGGGGACTTTTACTTGTGGACACTGGACTCGGCGATTGGAATTGTGGTGAAATATTTCAATGTCGGCAATTGAAGCTTGAACTTAATGGAGTGATAAACATAGATTTTTCTTGGGGTAATTTTATTAATATATTTTTACTGTTGGATACTTAAACTGAGGACTAGGAAGTCTTGGATTTAATGGAGTGATAAAAATTGAATTATTTTGCAGTAATTTTATTAAAATATTTTTACTGCTGGGTACTTTAACTGGGGGCAAGTCTTGAACTTAATGGAGTGATCAAAATTGAATCCTTTTTTAGGTGAATCTGTGAAAGTCTGTAGCTTCTAGTAATATTTCTAATTCTTTCTCGATATTTTTCTGATTTTTTGCAACATTTCAAGTGGCAGAATACAATTCCACTGATGCTGTGTGTTGAGAAATTGTGGTCGACTGGTTTTTGCGATGAAAAATATTGGAAAGCGAGGGGACAGCGGTTGTCACCGCGTGGAAGACAAAGTGGAGGAGCGATGGTTGTAATTTTTTCGACGGCTCTGTACCCGTTTAAGAAAGTCATGCTTATTAACCGCCATTAAGGACACCCCGCGGAAAGTTCGCTACCCTGAGGGAAGGAAAGGCGACGTCGCTCTCAATTTTTACTTTCTTGCTCGATCTGGTGGGAGAAAGTAACGAGAGACGCATTCTGTCTCCAGGAATCAGGAAGACCTCGATAATCTGCCATGAATTTAGTAGAATAAACTTTCTTCGACGAATTCAATTTTAACTTCAGATTAGTATTATTTTCTTCGCCCAATGGATATCGCTGGGATTTTACAGATCTTGGTAGAAATATTTTGCTGGATTGTTAGAGAATCATGCCGTGTCGCGGTAATCCTCCATGTTGGCAATTAGAGAATTCGCTGGGCGTTAAGTTGATTAGCGAGAATCAGGAATCTCGTGATACCTAGTTGGGCAGATTCGACTAACGAGATTAGTGGATTAACGAATTGAAGTCACGAACTTTTCTGACCGGAAACTTATCTAGTTTGGAGAAACTAGGTTGACTGGTTTTCCTAATTACAGCTGTATCTTATACTGCTACTAATTAGTGCAACTAACATTCGTACTCTTAGCAGATGTTGCAGCATTATATCATTTGGAAATGATAGGTACCACATTGTAATATTTTATGGTGCAACTTTTTTGTGTGCTACTTTTGAATCCTGCAACTATGTTGTATATTACTCCTATATATTTAGTGTAATTTTGCCTTGTACTAGTTTCCAAGTCCAACTATGCTTCATATCTCTTCTCTGTGGTTCATTTATACTTAAGATCATTTTTATGGCGCAACTATATCACATATCCTAGTTGCGTGGCGCAACTATATTATATATCCTAGTTGTGTGGCGCAACTATATCCAATATCCTAGTTGTGTGGCGCAACTATATCCCACATCCTAGTTGTGTGGCACAACTATATCCCATATCCTAGTTGTGTGGCGCAACTATATCCCATATCCTAGTTGCGTGGCGCAACTATATCCCATATCCTAGTTGCGTCCCACAGGGTGCAACTATACTCCACACTTCTCTTACATCATACTATCATCAACGAATCTCCTAGTGGCCACTGCTATCACTACAATAGTCACAATAAACTCCACCCTTCCCCTTCACTCCTCCCTTCCTTCCCCCAAATTCCACTAAACCAGACTACGAATAGACTCCACTTACCCCCTAAATAGCAGATCCCTTTAAACCGCTAGAAATTCCAAGAAGCAATGAAAGTTCGCAACTAGGGGGATATTGAATTATGACACAGACGCCGTGTACGAGTGGAAGCCGCACAACGCCGCGGCGCAACGATTATGCGTGATCGATGCTGTCATTAAAAAAATTACCCAGCACGAGGAACGCTGGCTGCAGCTGGGTGCACCCATATGGAGAACTCGATGCTCGGCGACGATCGCTGAATCCACCGCCGGCTTCATAAAAATGCATCGTATCTCCTCGAGAAAGTTTCACGAAAGCCGCCGCGCACAGAAAAACAGCGAGATTTCAGGATGAATGGCAAAAGTGTGTCGCCGGGCTTTGAGTGCGTAAATCATTCTTATCACTAGGGCCGAGGCTATAAAAATCTACACCGATAGCATCAATTAATTTACAACTACGTCTGGTAACATTATCAATTGAAACCAGTCTGCAAAAATTCACCGAAAAATTGCGTATTTATGATATACACTTTTTAGTGCTCCCATTCTCCCTCAATTTTCAAAAAAGAAGTTTCAAACTGTTTCCCAGGTGGAAATTCGAAAAACTTTTTCTTTGCTTACATATTTTAATTTGCCAGTTTTTGGTGGTTCAAAGTTCCCGTTTTGTGAAAAGGGGTGCATTTTTTGGGGCACACCCAGTATCGAGCCTTTCCTCGAGATAAATGGCCGCGATTAAGGCGCGTTCTCAGAGCGTACTTGGAGGGATCGTTTTGTATTCGTGATCTTGATGGCCGTGCACGTTAATGAGGGCCGTTGGATCGTCAACAGAGGCACGAAATGTTTGATTAATCGGAGCTGGAGGGATGACGGATGCGCGCGCGCAAGAATCGGTCCGCGAGGGCTCGGAGATCGATAATTCAGCGCGAGTTATTCGAGGATCGACAGCTGCACGCTCATCCACCGTACTTTGTTAAATATTCAACCGGCCTCCCCTCCACTGCAGCTTCTTTTCTCACGCGATTTCGCGTGCGCCGTGAATCCTGTCTTCAGGGATCGCTTTTCGAAGGCTGGTTTACGGCGCTGACTGCTTTATGACACCTTGAACGGCGAACAGGCGTGCTCCAGGGGCTAAAATAAAGCAATTTCAAAAAAGGACATTTTGCTCCCCTATTAATTTATTTATAAAAAATATGAAGGAATATTATTTATTTTAAAAATATTAAGGAATACTTATTTATTTAAAAATATTAAGGAATATTTATTTAAAAACATTAAGGAATATTTATTTAAAAACATTAAGGAATATTTATTTAAAAATATTAAGGAATATTTATTTAAAAATATTAAGGAATATTATTTATTTAAAAACATTTAGGAATATTATTTATTTACGTGGCGTATGCCTCTTTTCTGCTTAACACCACTCAATTATCATCATTAGTACCCTTTGCTTTAAAAAGCTTCCCAAATCTTGAAAAGTAACTAGATATCACGTAAAGTAACTAGATTCATGCGAGGAATACTTCACGGCGCAGCAGCAATGTTTCCAAGTCCATAGAGGTCTGATTAGAGTGACCTGCTTCCAGCAGGGATCCACGTCCTCGCCGGCTTACTTACCTTTGCTCCCGCGCTCCGATCGATAAGATCGTACGCGCATGGGACGCGAGTGGAAAGGTCCTTGAATGTGAACAACCTGGGCCAGCGACAACGACCTTGCCACGCTCTGACATATCCTCGTGACATCCTTTCCGCGGTGATCCGCACACGTTTTCCCATACGCGGGGTCTCCCAGCGACCTTAAAACTCGGGTTACACGCGGAAACCTGGGGCATCGAAGCTGGTTATATAGATTTCCCCTCGTAGAGAGGCAATGTGACGCAGAGTAGGTTCAATTAACGAACGTCGATCCGCGACGAACCGTTCTAAATATGGTCGAAAACGTTTCTCTTTGCACGCGCGGCCTTCTTCGATGCTTTGACGTATGGAAGTCCCATTTTCAAATATAGATATAGGTTCGCACGCGTGCCTCTGTTAACCGTAATTGGCAGACGTGGATTTCTCTGATGGCTGGCCTTTGATCGGGGACGTGCAGCTGGAGATAATTGTAGGACGAGTTGTTCTCACTTGCAAAGGTTTTGTTTTGGTGCTGGAAGCTTTAGAAGAAATTATGGTAGGAATAGATTCTGTAACTCACGGAAAAAAAACGGCCTCGGGCGATGGGGATTCGAACCCGCGCTCTTCGGGATCCGCTGCGCACTGGTCGGCCGCCTTAACCAACTCCACCGAAGCCGACCCTCCGAGGTTTCTTATTCCGAACTCCCTTTTATGGGTTTTCTGATCCCACATTATTTGTGTAACAACATCGGAAGTTTTTAACTAACGGGTATCACTCCAGGAACATCGCTCCAAATATTAAAAAAAATTCAAATCGTCACCCTGGTTTCTTCTGTTATACTTTCTTTTGATCGTGGTTGTGTAAAAATGATTTAACAGGCTGCATGAGGTGGCAGGCTCGGAGCCCGTGTTTCAGGACTCGCCAGGTGACTAGCCTGGACCTTCAGGTGGCAACGACCTTGCCAGCGACGTGTCCTCGCGTTATCCTCTCGCGGTGGCATCCCGTTTACATCCCGGTTCACCTGACGGTAAATCCACTCCTCTTTTTCTCTCTCTCTTTCTCTCTCTCTCTCCGCCTTTCGCGGGCATTAATAATGCACGCGTCTGGCCCGTTCCGCTCGGTGCGCGCGCACCGCCTTCCCCCCACCATTGCCTGGGCCCTGGCCCCACTCCAGCAGGCCGGCGAGCGCTATTGCCCGTGAAGAAAACACTGGTTCCTCGAAGGGAGGAAGCGCATCGCGCGAAACGATGGACTATTTGCTTTGCTAAATCGCGTTCACCGCGGAACGTTGCACGCCTTGATGCATCTCGCGATGATGATTCGTCCTGAGCACGCGATTAGAGTGGTGTTAGAGCGATGGGACCTACGCTCGCGTTGATAATCGATCACCATTGATCTTTGTTTTCTGAGGAAGTAGTAACTCATTTCTGAGATTCTTTGTTTTGAATATTTCAACCGTTTGGGTTTCAGGGATATTAGTTCTGGATTAGTTTTTGTGGTTAGTGGATGGGGTTGGGGAGGGTGATGGATGATCTTGTGGAGTGGTTAGACAGGTTGCTGTCGAATGTAATGTATTGCTAACGCGGGATTAGTTGTACGCTTGGTTAACAAGATTGTTTGATAAATAGCGTGTGTTAGATAATATTCAATCAGTTAGCTCGTAGGTATAACATGTTTTATGGTCACACTATCGTGTCTCGTTAAATAAATTATAGTTTGGAGACCTCTGGTCAGCCGGGAAGCGTCAACGATTAACACGAGCCCATCCTCCCGGTCGTTAAACTTGCATTGATGGTTGGATGCTGGAATATCTTATTTTGAAGCAAGTTCCTAGAGTTCCTTCTTGGAATTTGTAGCTTGATTAATATTCTTTATTTTGAGCTAAGTCTCAGAGGCTTCAATTAATTCATGTTTCTTCCTTTGAGCTGAATTTTAAATTTCAACTAGGTCCTACTTCAACTAGGTTTTACTTCAACAAGGTTTCGCTGCAACTAGAGCTCAGTCCAGCTAAATTTGGTCTAAACTAGGGTTCGGGTCAACTAGGTTCCACGCCAACTAGGGTTCACTTCAGCAGCTAGGTTTCGCATCAACTAGGTTTCACCTCAACTAGGGTTCACCCCAGCTAGGTTACGCTTCAACTAAGTTTCACCTTAACTAAGTTTCGCCTCAACTAGGGTTCACCCCAGCTAGGTTACGCTTCAACTAAGTTTCACCTTAACTAAGTTTCGCCTCAACTAGGGTTCACCCCAGCTAGGTTACGCTTCAACTAGGTTACGTTTTAACTAGGGCCCGCATCAACTAGGTTCCACTTCAACTAGGTTTCACTTCAGCCAAACTCTGCTTCCCCTAGATTCTTCTTTAAATTTTGAATCACACCAGCTAGTCACCCTCAAAATGACTACTGCATAATTCTACACAACTTCCTTCGATCCCAGCCTCAAAGCTTCCCCTTCCCAACCTACAATATAAGCATTAGTGCTCCAAGTGTGAGAAAATTCATAGACCTATAAGCATCTAGGAAGCTGACCAGGGATCCCAGTGAAAAATTGGTTACGTAAACGTCCCTAGCCCCCGTTGCCCGAAGCTCAGGAGAGATTGGAATCGTAAGGTCGCTCCGTGAAGCCTGGTGGGCGGTTAGGTTCGCGGCACACGTAACACGTCGCCGCATAGAATAACGCGGGACGTAACAGCGATGGTCCCTGTGGCCCGTTCTGTAACACACATCCAGGACGAAACACGATCCTGTCAGGTGAGCTGTGTTCCGCGATGTGACCTTATACACCCGGCGAACTCTCTTCCGCGAAGAAAGCTCTTTGCCGAGATCTCGCACAGGCCGAGGATCTACTGGGTGTCCTGAAAGGCTATTTGGTCCTTTCGAGATTTCTGGGAACCCTAGCTGAACGTACTAATACTATAAATATCAAGATTCCAGTACCACTGAAATCCGCAGCCATGACGTAATTAGTCCTCAATATGCGCAATCTCATCCTACCTACATAAAAATCTAATAGGTCCCACGAAATGTCACCCAAAAAGGTCCCCAC
Source organism: Andrena chrysosceles (assembly GCA_963855975.1). Classification (NCBI taxonomy): domain Eukaryota; kingdom Metazoa; phylum Arthropoda; class Insecta; order Hymenoptera; family Andrenidae; genus Andrena; species Andrena chrysosceles. The sequence continues at coordinate 33,361,315 of OY979767.1, read as the reverse complement.
CTCCTCTAACAATGAACATAACGTTTCCTTCACACCTGGCTGATCGTTCCACTTACTTCGAACGTCTTGATCTCTCCCAGCCAGGCCCACTCGGCAACAGCATCCTCGTGACGGTCAATTACGTTACCAGAAGATCCACCACTTGCGATTCCTCGGATCGTTAAAGTCTTCCTTGAACTCTCAGGTGGACGATCCCATGAATGACCGTTCCACGTCGATTCAGCGATCTCTAGACCGCAATTAACTCGCCCGGGGAAGAAAGAATCGGGAGACTGGTCTTTCCTTATACCGTGGCCGAGTGGATCTCGGGGGCTTCGAGAGGATCAGTCAGTCGCGTCTGGAACAGTTGCCTGCTTTTTCCTTTCCTTTTTATCGCCAGGCCTCCTCGTAGAGAAAGAACAGTGAAGCTTCTTGTCCGTTTCGGGGAACCGATGGAAAAGTGTCGAGGGAATGGTTCGAAAGATGATCGCGAAGAGGTAGCGAGGGGACGTGACGATTGGCCTCGATCGGATACCTTGACAATGGGGACCGTTCGCGTCATCGTTATTTCTCGACGGAGAGGATCTGGGATGTCCACACGATTGGAACATCGTCGCGCGTGCTCGTCTAGTGACGAGAAAGACATTCCCTTCCCTTCACGTAATCCCCTTGGATTCACGAGGAGCGTGACACGAATGAATATGAGATCACTTCCTACTCCCGAATGAATCCATCGGTGCCTTGAGTCATTCCAAATCGATTTTCGACTGGGTTGAAGGAAGGTGTCGATGTGGAAATGTGTTCCTCGTGATAGTCATGTGAGAAACTCGTATAGTCACTTTGCTCTTATTAGTTAAACTTTGCAATAGATTCTTATGTGAAGATAGTCGCCTCGATTAGGTGACTATAAATTGAAAAATAGTCACTTGTGTCTTGGTCAGTCTAATGAGTGTAGCTTCAAAGTATAAAGTACAAAGTCCTCTGGCTCCAGGGACTGACTACAAGTCGGGTAATAGTCATTTGTATACAAAATATTCGCTATTCATTAATTAGTATATTAATATAGTTCGCGTGAACAGCTTTGAAATAGTCATCCTGATCTCGTGACTATAACAATTAAATAGTAATCTTGAGCTTGTGACTATAACAATTAAATAGTCACCTTGAGCTCGTGACTATAACAATTAAATAGTCACCTTGAGCTCGTGACTATAACAATTAAATAGTCACCTTGAACTCGTGACTATAACAATTAAATAGTCACCTTGAGCTCGTGACTACAACATCGAAATAGTCATCCTGATCTCGCGAGTATAACATGAAAATAGTCTTCTCATCTCGTGACTACAACATCTCAATAGTCCTCTTGACCCCACTTCGGAGCAATTGCATCAATTAAACTGATCACCTGCTCATTTACCTCCGCAAAGCACTCCTTCGCCCTTATAGTCACAGAATAAGCATACCAACTTCGATCAGATGCATGCGTGCTCCTTAATCTCCAAAAAAAGGACCCCACCCGTGCCACGAATTCCTTCGAGCAATTTGTAACACGCAAAAGAGGCAGCAGTGATTCATTCTTGCGTGCAGCCGAGGGAAGAAAAGGCGATACTGTTACACGGTACGCTTTACCGCCGGCCTATCGCGTGTGCGTGAACACACATATCTGCATACAAGCGCGGCAAACGCATTGAAACGAGCCGCGAGATCGGAGATTGCATTCCGGGCAAGGGCGTTCGCAGGTTACACGCCTCCTGCAACGGAAATCGGCGGAGGAGGAAAGAGGGAAAGGGTCGCCTCGAGGTCTTCTCGCTCCCTTATGGTCCCCTGAACTGGAAATGCTTTTTTAATCAAGGAGAGGCGACTAAGTATGACTAATATTTTACCAAAATATTTTTCTTGTACCTTTACCTCATTCTGAAAATGGGAATGATAAGAAGTAGAGACAATTGATAAGCTTAGCACTAATCATATCCCCGAGTAGAATATTAATTTGAGAAGTTCTCTGAAAGTGGAGGTGATCCTTCGAAAAATGCCAATGAATGTTAATTTAATGAGAGATTAGACCTCGGGAAGCCAATCCCCCGAACCTTTATTCATTTCTGTGCGACGCTCAGGAGCCATAAATGTTTATGAGCCGTGGAAAAATATTAGTTCATTAATATTGGAAATGAATTTTTCATAAGTTATCGCTGTTGATCTCTGTATCGTATAACGATGCTCGCCTTTATGCGCGCCAGGCTATCGTAGCTAATGTTAATTGCAGATTAGTCACAAGTTGTTGCGTTGCGTAATATTGTTCGTTAGCCGTGTGTAAACGCTTCCTCCTGTTCGCTAAACGTCCATCGCGTTTTCATAAATTCCATTCAGATCGGAATGGTTCACGGTATTTAGCTGTCGACACGTGGATTCCATCGCCGTGAACGATGGATGAAAGCCACGGAGAAGCATTTCTAATTAAAATGGTTCGTGAGAAATTCATCCGCGCAACCGTTCTGGGAACTGAATATTTTCTCGTTTCGAAATTGAAAAATTCCGAGCTTGAGTCACTGGGTTCCGGGGATTTACGAGGATACACTTTCTATGGCCATTTTTATCGTCGTGCATCATCATCGAGCTTTTTTATTTTACAGTTAAATATAATTGTCAGATTTATTCCACAAAAAGTAAAGTTATTACAAAGGGGAAGTATAGGAAAATAGAAATAGAAAAGGGGAATTGAAAATGCCCCTGAAACGCGACTCTACTCGCGTTCCGAAGTAAATGCGCATTACAAAACGGTAGATCGTGGCAGCCGGAATAAATTATCCTTGCCTGCGACCCTGATCGTGCGCAAATAATACGATAGATCAATTTGCGTCACCTACGAGGCAATTACCGTCGTTTAAGGATGCAACGTGCACGAAACAGGTGATGACACTCGTCGACGACCTTCTCCTGGGCTCCCCCACGGGGACACGTAGTTTCTTCCACTCCTACTGGCTGGTTTTTTTCTTCACTGAGACGCCAAACCGTTACTCAGTGGGAGGAGCCATAGATACAAGTTGACTTTTGCCAACGGGCTTAAAAAGTGGTCGGGAGCGACTAGTTTAAAAAATCTGTAGTTACGTTAGTGACGCGAGTAGAGTAATCTATAGGACACTAAGGTACAGAGTGGCTGGTTACACAGTGATTTCCTTACGAGTGATTGGGAAGGTGCAATGAAGAAAAAAGGGAACTACAAATACGGTGTCAGAAAGGAGTACTTAAAATGTATAATTGAGAAGTTTGCTTGCATAAGGTTTATTTCGTCACGTGAAAGATTGCTCGATTTTACACAGTTTTGACTTAAAATCGAATTTCCTGTGTGAAAGTTCCTTCATGTGTATCCTGTACGTGTGAGCGTTGCTTAAGTGTATTCTGCAGTGTAGCCCACCCGTGTGAACGTGGCTTAATTTCATTCTACACAGAGTGTCCGACATGTGTGAACGTGGCTTAAGTTCATCTCTCACGTGTGAATGGAGCTTAACTTCATTCGGCAGTGCATCCCCCATGTGTGAACGTGACATAAGTGCATCCCCCACGTGTGAGCGTGGCTTTACGCGCGCATTCACCAGGTGGCCCCGTGCAACAGGTGGTTCCAAGCACCAAGTGGTTCCATGCAACAGGTGGTTGCACGTGCCCAATAATCACAGTGCAATACAGAGCAAGTTCACCAGAACACGCAAATCCTCATCATCGTTCCTTCCCCACTCAGTCTCGATCTATGAAACGTGTCACCCAGTACCAAATCGTCGATGATAGCGCAAAACCGCGTATGAGCAGTTAGTAAATACCGCGGACCTGCAAAAGTAGCAAAATTAAGATCTCGCGCCCACGGTTGCCAAGCGCTGTTTCGCTTTTTTTTTAAAAATCACACCATTGATGTTAGTATTTATTACAAGGAGTACTACAACTGTCCCAAAAATGTCCAGTTAAAGAAATCTCTTAAAATGGTTAAAATGTTAAGTTTCTTTTTCCCGCAGTAAAATCGGTAAAATGCAGAACCACGATATTTACAAACTGCTCATACGCGTTTTGCACTATCATCGACGAAATATTAAATCGTAAACACGTTAGAATGCGAACGTCACTCGTCGCCGACCTTCTAACGCTCTCCGCGGGGACGAAATCGACGGAAGGAAAAAAGAAGACGGCGGCATTGCAAGGCTGCCGGCTGGGTGTTGCAATCCTTGTGATGCAATCGGGCCTGAGTCTCCTCGCGACACTGAAACCCGCCTGCGCGTTCAGTAGAAGCCAGCCTTGCCTCGAGTTTATTTCGCGTTTTCGAGACGGTGTCTCGGTCAGGCCGGCAATTATCGTTATGCCAGTTTGCGGTTCCCTCGTTCTCGTTTTTCCCCTCGCTGCCATCCCAACCATGAGTGTCTGGTGCCCAGCGACTGGTGAATTCACGGTAATGACTGTTCCTCTACCAGCTTGCCTTTTATTCACGTCATTCGTTGGCGATACCTTGGAACCAGTGAATTCTCCGTTGCCACCGTGCGGGTACACCAAGCGGTATAGCATTTGCCATGCACACTGAACGCCCCTCGGCGTTCCCCGCACATGGTGGACTGGCTCATGAATTCTCAATAGTGTTCTCGCGGGAAAGACTTGACCAATGGAACAGTTCGGTGTGCGGTTTGTTAGAGAATGCTGAGGCTGCGCGTAACAATGGTTTTCAACTTTCTCTTTAGTACACGATGACCGGATATTGAAAGCATACTGATGCACAGATTAAAGTTGTTGCAGCGACGCGAAGTGCAGCAGGAAGCGGAGTTGCGCTTTGAGAAAAGAGACATTTCATAGGCATTTACTGGTGTTCGGAGCGTTTTTACTCGCGTGTCTAGTTTCTCTTTGAATTTTGATAACAGGAAAGCGGAGATTCAGCGAGTCGCTTGAGAAAAACGAGTTCCTCGAAGTACACGATTGGATCGAGGCGGGTAATTGCGGTGTCGTGTTTCGGTATTGATACCAGATTTATCTTGAAACGGCAAACCACTCTGACCTGTTATGGTCAGAAAATATCTCGCTTCTTGGAAGTCATTTTGCCAGGTACGGGGACGATAATCTCGTCGATTACCCTGGACATACAGTATTTTTAACTTAACGTTCTGTTAGTACAGTCCCCGTTTCCGGCTGGTCATTAAACGTCAATTTGTCGCGTTAAATGTCTGTAAAATAATGTAGGTATAATTGCGAGCGTTGGCTCGGTTGAGGCAGTCAGCTTCTTCTTCAAATTGCTGTTGATTGTAGCTGTTTGACAGCTTTGGGAGTTTAGAATTTGTTCTTAATCACATGGAAATTGCTTCAATTTATTTATCATTTTGTGATTGCTTTTATTTAAGTGTAATTTATTCTTTCACTTATTTTACTGTTATTGTTATCAGAGCTAGGTTTTTATTTTGGTAGACTTTGCAAAGGTATCTACATTTAGGTCTGTATCATAGGTATCTTATATTAAGATTAAATTGAGTTTTGGTGCGCAGTGGATCTGAGTTATGTTTTGCCAGACTTGTATAATCAAAATTAGGTTCAATTAACTGTGGCTGAGCCCAGCTTAGGCCTAATTAGTTTAAGGTTGGGTCCGCTGAAAACTTTAATTCACGAATAGACCCGAGCAAGATTTTAAATCAGAGTCAGTCCTAGGTTGAGCTTAATAAGCGATTAAGCTAGGGATAAAGGTATCCAGTTAGGCCTGTTCAGAGTCTCAATCAAAGGCTAGGTCTGCTCAGAGCCTCAACCAACACTCTTCTCTCAATATTAATCAAAAGTTAGGTCTTCTCTTGGTATTAAACCCAACATAGCTCTGTCCTCTCATTTCAACCTTAACTCTCGTTATGTCTCGCTTTACCTAATAGGTACCTTGAACAACCTCTGACCAACATAGGGGAAGTAGGGGCATGATGGGGAAGATAAGAAAAAATGCAAATAAAGTGATGATTGTACCTATTAACTAAGTCTTTATTACTCCAAATACAACTATAAGTTAATGATTTAACATTTATTACACACTTCGGATTATCTGAGGTCAGGCGTCTAAGTTATTAAACTTTACAAAACAGATGGAAAAAAACCGTCTTGCCCCTCTCGCGGGATAAAATGGGGTACCGAAAATGGGGTAAAATGGTGTACCGAAATGATTTGTTTAAGTATTTTCAGACTCGATACAAATGTGAATTTCTTCGCAATTGTTTTCGTCAACCCTTGCGCAGGAATTGTGGGACTACCGTCCACAGAGTTGGCATGCAACCCAACCCTCTGTGGATGGCAAGTATAAATCCTGACAATATAAACATTCGCAGTCTCCCTTCTGGGGTTTTTCGTATATGTTCTGACCTTTTTATAAATTCAAACTAAAAATAACTAGATTTATTTGAATTAACTTATAATATAGAACGATGACGTTGCTTAATCTCACATGAACAACCCATTAAGGGTTAGGTCGGGGTACCCCATCATTCCCCGTATCAAGGACCCCATCTTGCCTCAAAACATCTTTTCCAAAGATTAATATATTTGTACAACAAATAAAGAAGTATTGAAATTTTGAATATGTCACATTAAAATAAATGAAATGGAGATTATCATAGGAGAAAAATAATAGACTTACCGTTCTTAAATATATATTTATTTCAAATCATTTTATCACACGAAATAACATCGACGCAGCACGCAAACGCGGTTCACAGCTATAAATAAAAAAAGGCGTGCTCCCCCACTCGCTTTTGCCAGCGTTTAGGGAGATACCCCACCTTACTTCGCTACTAGGGGGGAGCTTATTTTTCAACTATGAAAATATGACCTTCTCACCATCTCAATTTGTTCCTTTCTATAAAAAATGAAATTGAGCAGAACATGAGCACGATTGCTCTATATTTAGGGGTAGCTCAATGATGGTGAAATTTCTAATGTACATGATAATTATATGGAACGACTTGGAACCCTAAGTGGGAACTCCACACTAAGTGGAACTAGTAAGTTACTACTGATTTGTTCCTTTAGATACATAAACACTATATAAAAACTTTAGATAATACATTCTTATGTTTGTGGTAGCTCAAGTGAGTAAAAAATTATAGAAATTATGAAAATTCAACATATAATGGCCATATTTTAATTTATACATTTACGTTACATTACATTGCCATTTGTATTTGATAAATTGTTAAATTTATTGTTCACGAAGGCTCAGACACCAGACAGTGTCTGTTTCCTGCTGTCAGGGTACAATCTACGATGGTCTTCAACAATTTGCATTAGGAATTGTAGCTGCATTTCATCATGGGTTATTAATCCACTGTATTCTTGTATAAGTGCCACTCCACGTTCAGCATGGTCGTTAACAACTTTTAGAGACCTGATTGTTTCCATAGCCTTTTTATAATCATCCCTAACCTCCCACAAGTCTGGATCAACCGTGAGAAATCCATGTGGAAGTTCCAACATTCTGAAGAGTATCATTGACTTAGTAGTAACAAAATCTTCCAAGTTTTTGTTCTTGAACGAATGAAGAACACCATTAAAGAACACCGAAATGGGTGAATTGATTGACGAATAATCAATTAGCAACATCAACAACAACATATCATTGTAAGGAGCACTGATAGCTTGAGGTGCAGAGATCAAGGCTTTCATGTAGACTCTACATGAAAACCTGTAGACTCTAGGGTTCCAAGTCGTTCCATATAATTATCATGTACATTGGAAATTTCACCATCATTGAGCTACCCCTAAATATAGAGCAATCGTGCTCATGTTCTGCTCAATTTCATTTTTTATAGAAAGGAACAAATTGAGATGGTGAGGTCATATTTTCATAGTTGAAAAATAAGCTCTACCCTACTCGCTACCACGTCATGCCCCTACTTCTCCTACCTGGTGAGGTAGATTAGGTGTAATCTAACTACCTATTTCTGATCTAACCCAGATCTGCACAATTAATCCCAAAACCTCGATTCCTAATCAGTGCCACAACACTTGAAACCTCTCACCTCGGGTGTCACAGTTGACACCGTGCAAGATTCCTCGCGACAGGCCGCGGCTTCCGCGTTCGCAGTTTCTCTTCATCCACCACGGTGCGCCTCGCCAACGAGGAAAGTTGTTTCCAGCCGTTCTCTTTCCCTCCTTCACCCAGCTGCGACCCGTATCATTCGCGTGAATTCTAATCACTTTTTACGTAATATCTGCCGGCTCTGCGTGCGAGGAATGCATCGTTGCGCCTCTTCTTGCACGACTGCACGCCTCCGCCGGCTCCTGCGCCGCGCAACCTGTCCAACTGCTAATAAATCAGGCTACCTTGACGATGACTATCAAGGCAGTCAGTTTTTTGGCCGCAGAAAAACATTTCCTCGACGAACACCGGCAAACCTGAATCCTTCGAATCGCCTCAAGCTTCTCCACTTCTTCCTTTGATTCCTTAGCTTCTTCACTTCTTCATTTGATTCCCCAGCTTCTTTATTTCTTCTTCTTCAAGTTGTCCAGCTTCTTTATTTCTTCTTCTTCAAGTTGTCCAGCTTCTTTATTTCTTCTTCTTCAAGTTGTCCAGCTTCTTTATTTCTTCTTCTTCAAGTTGTCCAGCTTCTTGATTTCTTTTTCTTTGGATTTTCTAGCCTCTTTATTTCTTCTTCTTTAAATCCCCCAGATTCTGTATTCCTTGTTCTTTAAATTCCCTAACTTCTTTATTTCTTCTTCTTTAAATCCCCCAGATTCTGTATTCCTTGTTCTTTAAATTCCCTAACTTCTTTATTTCTTCTTTTTTAAATTCCGTAGCATCTTAATTTTTTTCCTTTCGATTCCTTAGCTTCTTTATTTTTTCTTCTTTCGATACCCTAGCTTCTTTATTTCTTCTTCTTTTAATTTCCTAGCTTCATTATTTTTTCTTTAAATAGCCTAGCATCTTAATTTCGTCTTCTTTTGATTCCTTAGCTTCTTAATTTCGTCTTCTTTTGATTCCTTAGCTTCTTTATTTCTTCTTCTTTTGATTCCCTAGCTTCTATACTTCTTCTTCTTTAAATTCCCTAGCTTAGCTAGTTCTCCTTCTTTAAATTTCCTTGCTTTTCCAATTCTTCGTCTTTAAATTCCCTAGCTTTTTCAATTCGTTTTCTTTAAATTTCGTAGCTTTTTCAATTCTTCTTCTTTAAATTCCCTAGCTTTACCAATTCTTCTTTTTTAAATTTTCTAGCTTTTCCAATTCTTTTTTAAATTCTCTAGCTTTTCCAATTCTTCTTCTATAAATTCCCTGGCTTTTCCAATTCTTCTGCTTTAAATTCCGTAGCATTTTCAATTTTTCTTCTTTAAATTTCGTAGCTTCTTTATTTCTTCTTCATATCGAGTACCACTCCGGATTCATATTGAGTCCCACTTTTTGCCGCACACCTTTTTCGCTTCCCCTGCCTCCATATTAACTTAAGGCGCTCCGGTATCGCATCATCGCCTCCGTAACGACCCATGCTTAATCCCTGAAAGATCGTCGCGCCTCTATTATATCCTTGCGCCCCTGTAAATGACACGTTGTCATCCACGCTGGACGCTGCAGATACGAGATAAAGCACGCTCGTCAAGCGTAATATCCCGCGGGATCGCGTCGTTTAAATAAGATCAAAGGGTGCCTGCGTAATTGACATGTAATAACAATCTTCCGTTTTTCTCTTTTCCCGTTGTCGTTCCATGCCTCGCTAACGTACCATTTTCTCGTCCCTGTTGCAGGTAAGCCAGTCAACTTTGACAGTATCTGCTGGGGAACAGTATCTCGTCGATCTTAGGCGAGGCGCAGGGTATGCTGATTTACGTGAGTCATTCACTTACTGGGATTATCGGAGCCACGATATCGATTTAGTTAATTGGTAGTTACATCAGACCACTCTGATACTCCGCTGCATTTTCTTTGGCAAGTTTTTTTCGTGGCGCGGTGCATCCATCCATGGATCATGAAAAAGTTGGTCGAGGATGTTGACCAGGAAAATTCACTGGTTCCGTGCTATTCGAGGCGTTTCCTGATTTTGTGCGATTTCTTGCGTGCCTCAATCGCGTTATGCAACACCCTCGGTCGACGAACGAAAGTCGTGGGAGTCCAACAGGGCGATATAGATTAGCATTGCTAGACGTTAGACTCCACTTTCTCGCGCTGAAGAAAGCATGGCCTCTGGGGGAAATTTAGTGCCACTAATCAGCTTCGGAATCGATTTGCTCGTGTTTGGATCGATTCATTCGTAAATTGAAGAGTTCTTGTAGAAACACTGTGCCAAAATGAATTTTTCGTAGTTTCTTTTGGGAATATTCTAATGGATTTGTTTTGTTACACGATTTAGTGTTAGTTGAGTAAGAGCGATATACGTTCACTTTCAACTAATTGTGGTAATTGCGAAAAAGTGAGAATTGTTTACTGGCAGTCGTTCGTTGGAACGTAAATAGGTGTTTACGTGGCGATGGTATGTTTGCATAATTCCGGCGATCTAACAGGATCAGGAAGAGGTTAGAATTATGAGAAGGGGAAAGGAGTCATTGCAACGGCATCTTGCATAAGTCAATGTACGTGTGTGAATTCATCACTGGCCAGTGCGTCGAGAAATGCATCGTCCTCTACATTTTTCTGGCAGTTCTTTTACGCAAAAAAAGAACATTCAAAAATTTAGGAATTAAAATTTGTTTCGAAGCTTAGGGAATTTGCAAAAGTAGAAAAATTAGACGGGGTTCCGAAGTGTTAAAAATTTGAAAAGTTGGGCAAACTTTCTACAATTTTAAGAATTTGGGAAATTTTAGAAATTAAAATTTGTTTGGAAGCCCAAGAATTTGAAAAATTAGACGGTGTTCTGAACTGATAGAAAATTTTAAAAGTCGCCAAATTTTTGTATCTTTGAGAATTTGAAAAGTTGTACAAAATTTCTGCAATTTTAGAAATTTGGGAAATTAATCAAATTTCTATAATTGTTGGTGTTCCAAGAATTTAACGATTTTCTAAAATATTAAGCACTTGAAATATCTGCGAAATTTCTGAAATCTTCCAAATTGGAAGTTTCTACAATTTTGAAACGTAATAGTAAAATATTCAAGATCTCTAATTACCCGACACTCCCAGTACTTAAATTCACAGATGAAATTATCAGTCATGACTCAGATTCGAAATCGACTCCGTCCTTGCATCGCCAATGCTTGTTAATTGCAATCGTGTTAGATAGCCCGATAGGAGAGCTCACGTCTACCAAGAACGTACACGAGAATTTTTACCATTCCGCTCTGAACGATCGCATCACTGATCAGACTGCGAGCAATCCCCTCTGCACGCAGATAACCATTCCGGATCGTTATCTGGAACGAAGTAATAAAGTCGGCGTTAAAATTACCTGCTTCCATCCACGCTACAATTGTTGCTTCGATAGTCGTGCTAGATAGAAAACAGTTTCTCTCAAGAAACATTAATATCTATATAAAAAAAAAATACAATCGATTCCATTCCTTGAGAACCTACCAATAATTAGTTTCTTTATAACGAAACCTTTTTGCATATTTTCTATATAATAAATACAAATAATAATAATAAAACAACAGGCTGAACTCGTGAAACTCCACAAAATAATAATTCCGAAGAAATCTTTCTAACTAAAATTAAATAAAGTAAAATTTTCCCAAAACAGTTCAACACTATTACCTCCAATACAATATATTTCTTTTTAAAAATCAACAAATATGTTTCCCAAATGGTAATTTCTCTATTTCCCACCACCAACCATAGTCGTATCAAGAGACTTTTTGCACCACTAGGAAAGGATTATGAAACAGTTTTTCCAATTTAAGAGAAAGTTCAATTCGTTTCCCAGATCGAGAGCAAGAATGGGTCTCAGGATGACGGTTTAAGCATCCAATGGCTTTCTATTTTAATAATCCAGATGAGCCTGGTATCGGAGGATTTCATCGAGCTCCGGAAAAATTCATCGTCCCTGGTAAATTATACTAATTCGAAGGCGAGTATCGATACGACCGCTCGCTCGTGAATCGACTTCATTAACATTCCTGCCCCATCGACTGCTGGAGTGCATCCTTGGGCAGTGAGGCTGCTGAAACTTCTGTTCCTGGCGAGCCTACTAAATCCTGATCTACTAGTTGGCTCTGTGGGCCTGCCCATCTTTGTCCAATGTCATTAGTTATCGAGGGACTTGGCCATAAGGATGGTGGCGGAGGAAGAGAGGGAGTTTGGAAGAGGATCTCAGATGGGATCTGGATGTATTTATGCTGGTCTCGTGATTAGTGCATCTATGGTGGTATGTTTCCTCTCGTGTCCTCGCCTCGTATCCTTCTTCTTCATCCCACTTTTGCAACTTTCCTATCTGCACTGGCTACTTTTCCACATTCTCACTTCTTCCAGCCCCACCACCTTGCATTCTTCAGGTTCTTTATAGGTTCCCACTTCCTCATTCTTTAACGTCATTTTTTTCTTCCTGGTATTCTTGGGTTTTATTCCTGGCTTTTTCTTTATCTTTTATGATTTGAATTAAGGTTTTTTCATTTCTTCTTGTGCATTTTTTTGTAACTTCAAGTTTTCTTGAACTCTGGTTTGTATTTTTAGTCTTCTCCAGTTCTTCTTGTTTTGATTCTTAAGCTTCTATATTTCTTCTACACATTTTCAAGATTTTTTTAATTCTTCGCCTTATTTTCCATTTTCTTCAGTTCTTCTTGCTTTGATTTTCCAGCTTCAACATTTCTTCACATTTTCCATTTTTCTTTGATTCTTCATATTTTCTATCTTTTTTATTTCTTCTTTTCAGTTTCAAGCTTCTTCACTTCTTCTGTCGATTCCTTGGCTTATGTACTTTTTCTTCTTTAGATTCTCAAGCTTCTCTACTTCTTCTTTTGATTCTCTAATTCCCTAATTTTTTATTTCTTCTTTAAATTCTTAAGCTTCTGCACTTCTTCTTTTGATTTCCTAGCTTCTTTATTTCTTCTTCATTAAATTACCATATCTTTTTTATTTCTTCTTCTTTAGATTCTCAAGCTTCTTCACTTCTTCCTTTGAGTCTTAAACTTCTCCACATCTTTTGATTCCTTAACTTCTTTATTTCTTCTTCTTTTGATTCCCCTAGCTTCTTTATTTCTTCTTCTTTTGATTCCCCCTAGCTTCTTTATTTCTTCTTCTTTTGCTTCCCCTAGCTTATTTATTTCTTCTTCTTTTGATTCCCCCTAGCTTCTTTATTTCTTCTTCTTTTGATTCCCCCTGGTTCCTTTATTTCTTCTTCTTTTGATTCCCCCAGCTTCTTTATTTCTTCTTCTTTTGAGCCCCCTAGCTTCTTTATTTCTTCTTCTTTTGATTCCCTAGCTTCTTTATTTCTTCTTCCTTTATTTCCCCAGCTTCTTCACTTCTTTAAATTTCTCAGCCTCTCCAGATCTTCTGATTTTCAAACCTCTTACCTTCTTCTTCAACTTCTCTTCATTCTCAAACTTCAAACCCCCCATCTCATCATCCAATTTCCAAACTTCCCCGCATTTTCCACCCCTTCACCATTCCCCGAGCCCTATTACATTCTTCGTTTACCCTTCATTACTTCAAAGGGAGCCTCCCCTTGGTTCTGCATCTTTCTGCTTCATTTTCTCCCGTTTCCCCTCCGCTCCCACCGTCTTCCTCCGCCATCTCGACCCTCTTCCTCCATCGCCCGTGCGCGCCTCAAGCTGAAGAGCAGCCCACGGGGAAGCTCTCGCCGAGGAGGTCGCGAGCAAGGCCACTTGGGGCGTTGCCCTCCTGAGCTCGATCTCGCCTCGCACACTGCTTGTCGAGGATACGTCCAGGATCGATGTCTACCGGGTGTCTTGTTTCAATTTCACGCAATTGACACTGTCCCCTCTGAATTTTTTCTCAAACATTCGGACTTACTTCATGGCAACTCAGTTTCTCGACTGAAAAATTCAGAATTTCTTTCGTAAAGTATCGCGAAATTTTAAAACAACAGAAAAGAGGCTATTGCTAATAATAATTTAAAGTAACTTGAAGTAATGGTATTACCTGAACACGAATTAGTTAATAAAATTCGAAATTTTTCTGTGCTTTATTAATTACTCTAAACTTTCTGAAAATATATTAATTTAGAATAACAAAATAATATACTCCTAAATGAAATTTTTCCATTTCCCTTTTCGTGAGAATCACAGGGTATATCGCGCAGAAATTTTGATATCGATTTAAATTCAGTTCATGCAAACACTATGCGAAATTTTGAGCGTCCCCCCTTGAATATTGTGTATAACTATAGTTTGAAGGTCGTAACGCGGTAAGAATAGCGATTTGTCAGTGATTAATGCGTATGCTAATGAGCTACGTAGGTGCTATTGTTTATTGTGATTGCTGGCCCATTTATAAGCACCGATTGTTCTAATACGTAGGCTGTTACGTTACGACCTTGTTACGTTGTTGCCGTGCATTAACGCGCTCGTCATCGTGAACTTGTAATTAATAATCGCGAACCAGTTATTACGTCCTGCTAATTCGATATCACGCTAGTCTAGTATATATTATACTGTGCTCTAATCATAGAAACGTTTTAAAAATATATTTCAATATTAGCTGTATCCCCTAAAAATACCAGAATATTAAAAAAGTAATAAAAAATGTATTGAGAATTTTAAATTATTAGCAGAAATCAAGCTCTAGGTATTCCACCTACTTGATTCGGCGTAAACGAAAATAATTTATAGTAATTCTAATCTAAAAAAAGTGGAGATTGAGATTTCATTTTTTCAAGTAATGAAATAATATTTGCCACACGGTGGAATTTATTTAATATTGGAGATTGTAGTTCCTGTAGAATCTTCTTTGGAGAGAATTTTTATCTTCTCATAATGAAATTGAATAATGGTCAAGAGATCGGTGAAGGATCTTAGTCTTTCGGTGCTTGACTGTTTTTTTTCGTGGACTGTGTAGAAAAATTTTCCTTGGGAAACGTTCTTCCATAATGCCCGAGTTCCCACCGCCAGGAACCGCGGTTATTGAAGATCGAGTTACTCTGGAAGTTGTGCAAGTGCATTACCGTAGTCTGGATGAGACAATGGCTACCTGACTCAGAGGCTTAATAAACTTGCTGCAGAAATTAAATACTCGAGGTGGCTGAGAATAGCTGACATTTCTGTTCTAGATACTCTCTGTTGACATTGCTAACAAGACTGTCCTTAAAAGTAGTTTAAATTGAGAGAATTGCAAAGAGATGATCAGTGGTACACATAAACAGCTGTAGAATTGAAAGGTGGTTCAGATGTTTTATATTTGTATACTAGTTAAAAAAAAACTCGAGTTAATTGAGGTACACGCGAGGGACGATGGGAATACCGTGTTTAGCTACTGTTAAGCCACGTTCCTACATATGTGATTCGAGTATTTAAAAGTATCTTGACTGAAATGTATAAAGGGAGAATTATTTAAAGCTTACATTGGTTGGACAAGTGTTTTAAGCCACGTTCCCACTGTGTTTTGCAACTTGAGGTTGAACATGTAGGGATGTGGCTTAAGGAGTATTGTACGTGTGGAAACGTGGATTTAAGGTAGACTTGCTTGCATACTGCACATGTGGGAATGTGGCTTAAGGTAATTCTGCATTAAGCTTTACATATGTAGAAACGTGGCTTAAGATCTGTTTTGCACCATCCCTTATAGATGTAAGAAGGTGGCTTTAAGCCTTCTGTTCTCCATACCTTGTACACGTGGGATCGTGGCTTTATGTGTGTTCTGTTTTGAAAATTGGGCATGTGGGATCGTGGCTTTAAGTGTGTTCTGTTCTTCAAATTAGGTCTGTGGGGTTGTGGTTTTAAGTGTATTGTGATCTGCACATTGTAAATGAGAGTCGTGGCTTTAAGTGTGTTCTGATCTGCAAATTGGGCACGTGTGATCGCGGCTTAATGTTCCTATCGAATGCACAGCTGATTGATTACTTTTGCAATAAGCTTAGAATGGAATCAACGATCTCCAGGTTTCTCTTCTAGCTACCACTCGCTTTGCACTTCCATTTTACCATATGCATCGAAATATTTATCATTTATTCACCCGAAGATCCTCCCCGAATAAATTACTTCTGAAATTGCAAAATTGTAATTCCATATTCCACTGCGAGGTATGGGAAAGAGAGTCGTGGAAGCATTATCGATTCGCTGACCACAGGGTTACATAAATCCGTGGCTTATTTCATTTTCCGTCGAAGTTTCTGTTACTTTCATTTAACGAAACCAAGCAGAACAGAGTGCACTTAGGAAGCGAACGTTGTCTTCAATATTTACGGATGAGGTGGTCTGAATCCGTGCCACGAGTGAAAAAAAATTAGTGTGATTTAATAACTTTTTTAACTCCAAAGAAATTAATCCATCAGCCAAAGAAAACACCACTGAAATAGCAAGACTGACAGTTGCCAACAACAATAAAGAAATAAATTATTGAAAGTATAAAAAGGCACAAATATATTACAAAAAAAATCTCTTCCTATTTTCAAGAATATTTTTTTACGCTTTGTAGTAAAATATACAAATTGCGAATAACAAACGACGTAATTTTAATTACTGACTCGAATGTAATCAAGAAAATTGAAAGAAACAGTACGCATAATTGTTTTAATTACTGTACGCACAGAAATTCGCCTTCATCAGCAATCAAAGAATAAATATTTCATCAGGAATATATTTAACGCTAATTATAGTACACAAAGACATTACAAGCTTAATTGTTATATATTTCACACTACACCAATTATAATTGCTTAATACACGCCTCATTATAGTAAAGCAATATGCCAGAGCAGTGTCAATTATTAGAGAACAATCGAAAGGCGTTGGGAGTAAAAATTCACTTCTAATGAAGAGGAAAAAGTCTCACGAAGTTACACCGAAGGAACACAGCCGTCCACGGATACTACCACGTTATGTGTATCGAACATAACGGCGTCATTAAATTAAACACCGTTATTCGATGAAATTACGTTCCTTACGTCACGAAGCGACGATTACACCGAGTTACATGGTTCAACGAGTAGTTCCACCGAACGACTTGTATTTCACGCAGCGATGGGCACTCCTCTCCTTCCTGTAAGAAAGTCTTTCGAGTGATTTGGTCATGTAGGAAATTGATTCCACATAACTATCATTCGGAATAAGAAATCAAAGCACCAGCATGAAATATAAATATCCATGGCACTCTAGTTTGTAAATGGGTGCGCATAATGTGGCTCTATCGTGTTTCAATGTTCTTTATCGCGCATTGAGTGTGAAGTAGAAGCAAGTCTAACATTCAATTTTCTGTAATACTTTAATTAAGTTGGAACTTGGGTCACTCGAACCCATCACTACTTCACTGGAACTTAAGGCTCTCGGTGTTTCCCTGTTTCCCCTGCTCACGATTCTGTAGGTGCTTGTAGAGAACGTGACAGGATGTCGAATTAACCGTATTACAAGATTCTCAAATTCCGCGATTAATTCGCCAGGCTCACGCAACGCACTATCGATTTCCACGGTGTTACGTAAGAGGCACGTCTTCGTGGTGCAAGGTGTGCCCTGGGGTCGTCTCGAGTCTCTTCGATTTTACGATTAGGCGGTAATTGCAACTGTAAACTGAGATTTAAAACACTTCTGTGGGAGCTGAAATGTACTGCTGATCGTTCATCATAGGCTCTACTAATTCTTATGGGAATCGATTCTACGCCCAAAAATAAGTCGAAAACGTAGAAAGAATTTTCTTCCTACGTCGCTTCGTTCCCGAGATAATCGAAATTAAAAATATAGCAAAATGGCCAGCGCCGCGTCTTTGAGCTCGATTTTCTAAAAAACAAAGGCCCCTGCGAAATAATTTCTTTCTACCTTTTTTATGTATTTTATAACGTAGAATCAATTGCATAAGAAGAGAACTTTCTGAAAATTTTCATTAAGTCATAAAAATGAAAAAATGACGTAGAAAAGTGCCATTTTCATGCAATATTCACATCCACTTTCTCGAATAGTATTTGTAACTAACTGTAGCCAAAAATTATTCACTTTTAACACAAGGAATAATTTTCCCCATTGCGGTTGCTTCGAGTGAACGCGAAGGGAATGCACCTGCGCGGTGCATCGGGTGGCAAAGTGCATCGCGTTCTACACGGCGTTACGCGCGTTGCATAATCGTCTCTTCGTACGCGCGGAGGGTTATGTAATTCGGTCGTAAACGGACGATCGAAAGAGGGATTGGAAAAATGCGAAACGACAGAGCCGCGTATCGCGGTGATCGATCGAGAGATTCCGCTTGAGAAATCGCGGGGCGTTTTTGCCCCTAGTAATTACCAGTAATAGCATCGATCAGTTTCATCCACTGCCTCGTGAATACGGTGTCGAGTGTCCACTTGGCCTACAGAAAAATGGAAAATAATTTATATCCTATCGAGAGCTTAGAACGCAATTTCTAAAATTTATAAAAAAAGTGTAAAAATTTATGAAAAAAAGTGTACCCGCAATGGCCACCTTCTACCTCCTCCTAAAGACTTTGAGATTAGGAACCTATATAAAAGGGAGTTCGGAACAAGACCTCGGGGGTTCGATTTTGGTGGAGTCGGTTAGACGACTGACAGTGAATCCGCAGATCGTGGGTTCAAGTCCCGTCACCCCGAGGTCGTTTTTTCAGTATCTTCTACATATAGGAATTACAAAATTACAAAATCTATTCCCACAATAGATCTTTTGCAAGTAGAAAAAATTAATTCGTGAAGGAACAAGTAAGAAAGAAAACTTTGTACTCAAAGAGAATTTGTAGTGTACTCTCCATTCAAAGTTCCATTCATAATTTCCAACATTGTTTCTGGTCACCTCCTCTCATCGTTCCAAGTTTCTTCTCCGCCATTACTACTTACATCAGTCAGTGAAACTTATGAAGATCGACCCAGTTATTTCCCCCCCAAAAAGAGATCAGCCCGTAAAAACTTGCAATAAAAATGTCGCTCTTCCCAGCGGAAACAGGAGCAAATCGGAGAAAGTTCGGCAAAGATCGAAGGCTTCACCTTGGAGGTCGGTCGCGTTGCTGTTTTACGATCCGCTGAAAGCCAGAGTTCTTTGGCGAGGTCAGGTTCGCGTCCTCGTACGTCTGTCTGTCGACCTGTCTCCTCCTGTTCCACATTCAGTCGCATTTCCATACAACGTCTCGCGAGAAAGAATATAAAAGAAGAAACTCTGCAAGGGGAATACCAAATTCGATCGGACCTTGCTCCCCGGTATCTTCAAGTTCAGAGTCGACCAGTATGATCAATAAGAATGATAACGAGCGCCAGTCGCCAGATTTTTATTACCTTCTTATGCCACGAGAGCACGCACTAAAATTATGAATTTACGGCACTTTTATTATTGAATTTTTACTGCCCGATTTTACGAGGGGTACCTGTCAGTGGCCGCAATATCCAGGCGATTCTTTCAGCTGGGAGTAATTGAGCGATTAAAGTGACCTGCTGCACGGGGAAACGGTTGAATAGCACGCAAGTTGTCGACGAATTATTGTCGCCGAATCGGGCATGATTTTAAAAAAGGAGGATGTGGAGGAATTATGTGGCGAGAAACCCGGCTGACCTGGCGTACACCGAGTTCCGTACCGTTATGAACGTCGTTAAGCAGTGTAGAATGAAGTTAAAAAAAAGGGGGAAGAGGTGTCGCGTGGAAAAGAAGCTGCCTTTCAGAGATCCAGTCGCGAATGTAAAACGTAACGAGTCCGCGAGAAACCTGTCCGCTGCTATTGAAGCGATTATTTCGCGTGCCTGGTTTCTCTGGTAATCTGGCCGATGGATCGACAATGTGGGGCGACACGGTTTCGCGTGAATGAGATTGTGGTCATTTTAAAGGAGTTGTTAAAACAGGTTGGGAAATTAGTAAGGGATAATTTATTTATTTCCCGTCGCAGTTATATACTGTCCTTTATTGGAGGTGCCATAAATTTTGCCATTTTTTTACCATCCTCTTTTGTGGGTTAAATATAGCGTTTTTAGTTTCGTTTTTGTCCAACACTGTGCGAGTAGTAATGCCACATCCTCGATCCCTACTTTCCTCCGCAGTATTTCGCGCCGATTTATTTTCCTACGTAGGAAAGTAGCTGCTTATCGCGAGCAAGAAACCAGATTACAAGCGACAGGTACGAGGCGGACGTAATTGAATCATCGGACAAATTACTTGGACGGGGCCACAGCAACAAAATGAAAGCAACTGTCGAGGAATTTTACTATTCATTAACGGGGCATTTTGCTCGATTTTGCCAGTGTGTCGAGCAATTTGCGGGAAAGTAACCGCGATGGGGGGAAAAGAACGGAATGCTGGGATTCTGGGAAGATCGTTGCTAGCCACGAAAATGGCGTTTTCTCCTGTGATAGTTTTGCAACCGATCTGCCGATCGATACCACCGCACAATGCAAGTCGAATCTCTCGGCTTCGCGTGCCTCATGGGAGGAAATTATGAAGTCGTTCAGTGAAAGGGGAATTTTGCCTTTGGACGTAACGAAATCTGTGCGAGATATTTTTTTGTTCACGTTTCGTGGAATTTTTTCTGTTTGAATGAAATTAGCGGTCGGCGTGCTAAATGAGGGTCTTAATTGGAGGAGGAAGAAAATTCTTGGGGTTGCGCCCACTTTCGCGCGAATTCCTTCTGGTGATCGAGATAGATCGAAATGGTGGAACTTGGTTGATTGACAGTAGTAGTCATATTTGACCAATTGGGAAATTTAAAATTTCAAAAATTCGTAGTCGGGGAAATGTAAAATTCGAATAATTCAAAGTTGGGGAAATTTAAAATTCGAATAATTCAAAGTCGAGGAAATTTAAAATTGGAATAATTCGAAGTTGGGGAAATTTAAAATAAGAATAATTTAAAGTTTGGGAAATTTAAAATTTGAATAATCCGAATTCCAGAAAATTTAAAATTTGAATAATTCAAATTCCAGAAAATTTAAAATTCCGAATAATTCAAAGCTAGGGAAATGTACAATTTTAAAAATTCAAGGCTGAGAAAATTTAAACCTGATGAAATTTGAAGCTGAGAAATTTAAAATTAGGGAAATTCAAATTCAAAGTGGAAAAGATTTCAAATTTTAAATTTCAGTTCAAAATAATTAGAAAAATGTGCGTAACTCTCGGTTGTTTTATTGGAAGTATAGAAACACGAGCAGTACTTAATTGAGAGCATCCTCCCTGAAAAGCAATTTGATCCATGAATAATTGGAGAATCAAGATGCATGCACTGTGATCCTATAGACGGTGCTCGCTCCGTGGTATGTGGAGCATTTCCTTTAATACCACCGGTATTTCCATTCCGTGAGACAGGATTTAGTCGAGGACTCCCAAATGGAATCGCGAAACTCGTTTCGTAGCGCTGTGACTTTTAAACGGTGACTGTAAGTTGAGGGCCTACTTCGTAGTGCCCCTTTCGGCCATTAGCCCACATTTAGCTTAATTCGGTGTCGCAAGTGAAAATACGAGGAGAATAGCGCGTCATTTTCCCCGAGAAACTCACGTTTCTTTGATGAAATAAAGCAGGCTCCGTTAATTACATTCAGATTCTGTATTTAGAACTCAAGCGGAATCTTCTGACAATTTCATTTTAGCATCCAAAAAAAATTTGAAATGCAAGTCAAAGCTAAATGAAATAGCTTTTAATTCGGTCGATAAAAATATTTAAACACCTAGCACCCCCCTGTGCGGAGATCATTTCATTACACTTGTTAACCATACCAGATGAACGCTCATAGGCGGTCTTCGCACGTGCTCGGTGTATTCGCGGAATGCACCCAAGAATAACTTTCATCTTCCTGGAATATCGATTAAATCGGTGAACTATCGACTCCCCCCTCACAATTCGAGGAAGCATCGTTCGTTAGAAGTCGGGGCACGTGGGCGAACGGTCGTTTTTTCGCTCGTGTATCGAATTACACGCCCGCGCACCTGCACCCTGAAGAACGTCGCTGTCGTGCGTGCGTCGCGCGACCAACGAACCATCCATTGTTCACCGTGTTCCACGAAACTCTCATGAGAATCGCCGTGAACAATAAGACGATTCTGCGCCCAGGGGAAAACGAGTCGTTCTAATTTCCTTCGGGGGTATGCTAGGTCACCATGACCCTAAGAAATCAATTATGTCAAAAAATTCGTTCAGAAACGTTGCGGTGTCCCATTATGGTCTATGGAATCCCCTCATTGCACAAATAATCGATTCCCAGTTTTCGGTGTTAAGGAGCCTCCAACACCATCGCCACGTGCGGGACACCCATGACTACAGGCAATTGGTGTACTCGCTCGACGCCCATGGGCATCCGCCGCGCTCGGTTGTTCCAGGGAGAACCCTCGACGCCACATTCGAACTGAATTTTCTCGAAAACGTTTGGTCGTACGAGAAAACTTTATTCGACGTTTCTTGTATATTTTTTTCTGCTGAATCATCTCCCATCGATCTTCGCTACGAATCGTATATTTTTGCTGCCGAATATAAACTATTGTAAACAGCGCTGCTAACGTTTCAGAGGAATGATTAATTACGCTGGGAAGGTTTCTGCATGCTTAGAGGCGCGAATGGAACTGGTGCATATCCTTGAAAATTACATAAGGTACACAGGTTGAGGAGGCGGGGATGGGAGAGGGGACTCATCTCCGTTCCACAGCTCCGGGCCCCGGCCTTCCTAAATTCCAACAGCGCATCCCGTTAGTTCTCCACCTGTCCGATCGACTCAGCCGCAGAGTTATTGACCACTTTCCAGTCTGTTTACCGCTGGAGTCGTTGCCGCGAATTATGAATGGAACGGGCGGACGTATTGTTCGCGTTTACGCGGCTCGACCATCGACCATGTGAAACGGTCCATCGAGCGAGCCACGAAACACCCATTTAGCCCTGAAACTGTGCCAGGGCAGTAGCAAAAACTGAAAGCTAAATTCACCATTTTTTTTCCAAACTGGAGCACAGTGTTGCTATTTTTGGGACACCAAAATTGAGGGAGTCAGTGGAAAATTTATTTTCAGAAAATAAAATTCTCTCTTCGTGTTAACAAAAATTCAAAATTCTCTCTTCATGGTAATAAAAATTCAAAATTCTCTCTTTGTGGTAATAAAAATTCAACATTCTCTCTTTGTGGCAATAAAAATTCACAATTCTCCCTTCATGGTAATAAAAATTCAAAATTCTCTCTTCATGCTAATAAAAATTCAAAATTCTTTATGGCAATAAAAATTCAAAACCTTTAGGAAATGGGGGCGTTTTCAAGGTAAATTTTTTTAATAATAATTTTATTTCTCTTACCCTTCTTTACCATCACCTCAATATACGAGATGCTGCAATCGTCGAGATTGCCACGTCTGGAGCAGAATTATGTCATTTCAGCAGCAGTCACGAAGGTGCACGCTCAGGTGTATCGTTGCGCTTTACGTAACGTTCACCGTCGCGCGTTTCCTCGCGTGCACCCCGACGCGGGCGAAAACGAATTAATGGTAATGCGTGCGCGCGCGGGGGGCCCGAGCGTCGGTGTCTTCGGGGCCCTCATTAAAGATTTTCGTTACGTGTGCATTGAACTGCGCGACACACGGCCAGGTTGTAGAACGCGTGTTGCATTCGTGCGTGATCATTTTCACGATGGACGGGCACCTCTTGGAGGGGAGGGGTTATTTTGAATTGCTGGGGGTGTTTCAGGGGGACGTTAAAAATAGGCGGTCCGTAAAGTGTAGAGGTGATTCTAGGTGCCTTCAGGCATTTGTAATATGCCTAGTTTAAGTATAGAATTAATGGAAATTATAGAGATCTTTGATACGTACACACAGAGTTATTTTCAAAATGGAGTTCAACTTAATAAGAAGTTGTGAATTGTACAATTTGTTTAGTCCTGGATGACTCATGGATAGTCTAAATAGCTAGTGTCACTCCAATCTATGAGAAATACTGTGGAGCTAAGAGTTAGAGTCAAGTGGTGTCCTTCCCCGAGTCAAAAATTGGATAAAAGTTAGTGAAACAATGTTGCATTTTTGACTTTTGGCTT
The DNA here is from genome assembly GCA_963855975.1 of Andrena chrysosceles. NCBI lineage: Eukaryota > Metazoa > Arthropoda > Insecta > Hymenoptera > Andrenidae > Andrena > Andrena chrysosceles. Next base: position 33,337,346 of record OY979767.1, on the reverse strand, counting down.
GGTCCATTCTCTTTCTGTCCAAGTAATCCGTAGATACTACAAATACACCTAGTATCACCGAAGTTTATGGGGATATCTATCACCACAAGATTCTTTCTCAACAGAGGTCTCCTTTGGAATACAAAAAATCACAAAATCTTAAAAAAAAATAGTAAATTTTGCAGCTTTTTGAGTTTCTCGTATTCTCTACATCTAGGTGGCCCACAAATTCCACAAAAACTTCTAGTATCACCCCAGTTCATAGGGATATCTATCATCTCAAGGCTCTGCCTCAACAGCGGTCTCCTTTGGGAAACAAAAAACACGAACTCTATTAACAAAGAATAGTAAATTTTGCAACTTTTTGAGTTCCTCGTATTCGCCCCATCTAGGTGGCCCATAAATTCCACAAAAACTTCTAGTATCACCCCGGTTCATAGCGTTTCCTGCTACTCCAACATTCAGACCTCATCAAACACCCCTCCTGCAGTGAGGAACTGTGCAAACTCAGGCAAACGTCGTATTTTACAGTTTCCTATTAACGACCAGGTCAATCCGCCCCACAATTTCCATTTTTCCCCCTTCTTCAGCAATGAGTGCCGCAGGAAATGCGCTTCTCTCTTAAAAGCATCGAAATCCCTGTGGCTTTCGGTCCTTTTTGGAGAACTCGTTCTTCCTCGAATTCCCAGCGCATAAACCGAGCCGTGCTCGTGCACCTCCGACGCTGTCCGAGAATGATAATTGACCAATCGTGGCCCTGGCAATTGCAAATCACGCCTTCGTCGACGCTCATCATCTCCTCGACGACGGCTGTCCTTAACGTCGTTCACGCGGCTCGGCTCGTTACCTCTCAGGAAGTGTATCGGTCCTTTTTGCGTTTCCACGGCCGCCGCTTGTCGCGGTGTTTTGCGGGAAATCTCGTGGAAGAAGCGTGATTCGCTTCCTCGACTCCAAGGGGGCCTCCGCGTGCGGCTGTTTTTGTACAGTCGGCAGGAAATTATTGGAAAAGTCGCGGGGCTCGAAGAAACGCATCCTGTTCGCGGTCGATGCGCTTTCCTCCCTTTTTGTGGCTGGGAAGATAATTCCATCGACCAGTGGGATCATTATCATCACTCGTCGAAGCATGGATCGATGTTGTGGGGGGGGGGGGGGGGGCAAAAAATTGGGAAACAAAAGGAGCTGTAGAGGTTTCTTCAGTTTAGAAAATTCTATTAGGTTTTCTGTACCACTGCTGTGGTTTTATTCAAGCATTTCAAGGAACCGTTTATGCGTTTTGAGGAGAAACTCCAGGAAGTAGTAATTAACGTAATAATTACGTTGAATTTGAGTAAAAAATTTTGTGGAACTTTTGGCGCAGAATGATTCTATGTCGAAAAATGAATCGAAAATGCAAAAAGAATTTTTTTCGTACGAGCTCTGGTTTACGAGAAAAATGAGTTTAAACATATGGCGCGCACTCGACTTCACATTCAAACTGAATTTTTTCAGAAACGAGAACTCGTACGGGAAAATGTATTTCTACATATTCGGTTCATTTTTTCGAGCTGAATCAGATGCGCGTTGAAGTGCGCATTTTGGAGCATCTTGTGCAGAGATATTTGAGAAAATGTACGTTATTTATGTATCTTCTTCTGTAATTACTTTCCAAAATCCTATTTTTTGAAAATGAAAGCTAGTGTGATAAAAATATCCTTCAATTTATTGCATTATGAAGGAATGTATCTTTCAAAAATACAGGAGACACAAAGCTGACACAGAATACTAATTAGTACCTCATTAAGTATTCCCCACAATAAAACTCGCATTGGTCTCAGCTGTTGATAGCATTCTAATAATTCCACATCCTATAACGGTGTAAAGCTAATTTCCACACGCTCGCGGCATTCCACTTCAATTTGGTACTCGAGTCGTCTTCGCCATAGACGCTGAACCGTCACGTTCATCAAACGCTGTGCCACTTTTCCCCCCATTCCTTATCAATCACATGTCAAGCAGCCCATCAGACTCTGAATTCGTTCGTCAGAATGTTAATCGTGCCAATATTTGCCTCACGACATGGACAAATGAACACGACAGCATTTACAGCACCAGCTAGAGCATCGCCACTAATTAATTAATTAGGGGAGAATGAGGCAATCACGGTCAGTTGGCAATGGCGGTCAGTATTGTTATTATAAAACGGTATGTCCGAAATGTACAATTTCTTTTCCTTACGTTCCACGACATCATTCGCTATATTGTCTAACGATCTCGCCTTCGTCGTTGCTAAGCAGCCAAGGAAAACTAGTCTTTTTGTGTTTTCAACATCGTCGATGTAATATTTCGTGTACACAACATAAGAGGCAAGTACTAATTCTGAAGCTTTTTTTACATTTCAAGATTACGTAAATATAGATATACTATCAAGGCAAAGGATTAGAATGAAATTTAATATAAATATATTTAATTTAAATATGTAATCTTCAATCTTATCAATGAACACGTATGCGGGCAATGATGGTCACTTGACTGTTAGGGCCCGTAACGTGATTATCATTATTCACTAGTGTAAAATAAACAAAACATTCTTCATTAGAAAGACTAAAAGATCTCAGCCATGTGAAAACGACGAAGATAACGATATAGGCAAAGCGGAAAAAAATTAGAAAAAAATAAACTGAAAAACAAAAATAAAAGAAAAATTTGTAAAAAAATTGCTTAATTTTTTTCTCCAGCTTTGGAGAAGGAAAAGCCCAAAAGACCTCATCCATATGAAAACGATGAAAATAAGTGCATTATTTGCTTTCAATTTGGCCATGACAATGAAATGTGGTTCCGATGTATCTCTTGTGGCCTCTGGGCACATTCTGAATGCTCTGGATGGGACTCAGCGGATGGATATATTTGCGAAAAATGTAGCAGCCCCTAGACCGCAATTGCCCGCAACGTGACCGCTATTACCCGTAGGTGTAGACGATGACGGAAAAACACATATTTTTTGTTTTTCTGTAATTTCATTGAATAAATCAATATAAAATTAATTATTTTCGTATCCTACGTATAGATTGATAGTTTAAGTTTACAAAAAAATCATTTTCAAGACATATTGCACCTTATATCTTCGTTTAATTACAATTATTGCTTAAGTGACCGCCATTGCACATTCTCCCCTACCCTTTCAATTATTAAATTTCCTATCCAGAAAATTATTTTAATTCCGAAACTTCCCAATAAAGTCACTCCCCACTCGACTAAATCCCAGGAAAAAAGTTACCAGAAAATTCGATCGTAAGATCGCGCGATGTTTTTCCCCTAGTTCCGCCGAGGCCCCTGTCGCAAGAACGAAATGAATTCGGAGACAAGCGTCTCCCGGGCACGCACTGCTGTCTCATTACCGCGCACTCTTGCCTGTGTACCTCGTGGTGGAAAACGTGTGCGACCACGGAATCCGATTGAGCAAGTCCCTATCACGAATCGCTCTAGGGACGCGTCCGCAGTCACGTGCCCCAGCACGTGGCGCTGTATTCCTCTTCGACGGGCGAAGATTTATTAATTTGCGCCGCGTTATCGATACGTTTCTTGCCTGCGCTATTTCTCAAGCGTCTTAAAAGGAGAACTGGAACGCCTTTTTTTCTTAACCTTTACCTATCAGGAAACACAATTCCTCGTTCCGCGAGTGAGTGCTGGAGTTTCTTAGCCGCAAGAAGAAACACATCTGCAGGCTTTCCAGTGGCGGTAAACGTCCGATAAATCAACAGTTCAGATTGTCTTTAACGGTTTTTGCATGCGTGCAATTAACGCGCAGTGTCGACAGCCGCTTTTGCCATTTCTGGCCGGGGAAGTTACGTAAGGGTACCCCTTCGGGACCCGAATTATGTAACGGTACCGTTCCTTCAATAATCATCACGTATCCCCGTGTGATTGATACTGAAACGGCCGCGTGAATCTCAATTTGCTTTCCCTGTCTATCGCCGACGAGAGCAGACATCACGATCGCAGAGTTATTTATGGTTCGGTCGTGGAACTGGCTGAACTGACGCGAAGAAGTGGAATACATTCCCTTTACACTGTTTTCGTATTAATTTATTTGGTTACAAGTCGATGGGACATCAAAATTCGCAGTTTTTTGGATATTTCTACGAGGTGGGAACAAATTAGATGATGCGGACCGATGATAAATTATTCGGCTTGAAAAACTGGATAAGAAATGTGGAAAGAAGATTTTTCCTACGAGCCGTTGTTTTTGAGAAAATCGAATTCAAAGATGTGTGCGCAATAGGCGCTGACCACATTTTGAAGCTCAATTTTCTCGAAAACGAAGGGTCGTAGAAAAAAATTTCTTTCTACTTTTTCGATGCATTTTTTAAAGCTCTATCCACCCACGTAGTTTATTTTAATCTACCACTTTCCCTGAGGCATAATTTTCCATTTTTACGTTGCGTTACGTGAAATACAAATAATGCCCACCTGCAATACGTCACCTCGAAGTATTCTATATCGCGCGAAAAGGTGTGCAAAGAGTTTCGTAATTCCTTGGAATTAATAAACACTGGGAGCCACGTGGCTCCATTTCGTACACCAAAGTGTTTCGTCGTGGAGGAATTTTAAACGACTCTGGGCGGCTGTTTTCCTTTCGAGGACTCTCTGTCACGTCCATTCAGTCGGCGAATGTCGCAATGCTGCGCGAGAAGTCACTTGTGAAATCACTGATGAAATCTGTTTTTCCTCTATGATCCCCAGATAAGATTCATTCACGATTTCATGCTATCAATCATTGCACTGGGACAACTTCTTTGTGTTGACATCGGTATCACGAGCAGAGAATTCAAAAATAGAAGAAAATGCTCCAATATAGAAAACAATTCAAGCTATTTTAATGATAAAACAGAGATGGGCAAAATTTTTATATAAATACAAATTTCAAATGACGAATAAAAGTTACAAAAATTATTCGTTGTGTGCTCGAATAAAGTTAAAGTAACTTTTATTTGATCCGTTATTTAAATATTTTTTTATTTAGTTAATGCCTAATTCGGTGCTAAAATACATTAAAAAGTTGATAATATTCTAAGGAACTAAACAGTTTCACTTTTGAATCATTTTAAACTTTTGTGAAAAGTTGGTTCTTACAACTACTTCAAAGGCTGTTGATAATTAGCAGGCACTCAGATTTGGCACGTTATTTCTTGTGGAAAGTTACCATGCATTTTGCAATTTAATCGCTCGCACTCTCTCTTGGAAGTCGTTTGGCGTGATTCAATTATAATCGTTACCGTGGCTGATGAAAAAAAATATTCCACGTTTAAGGAGATATTATTGTACGCGTTGCAATGTGTTTTCGCGCGGTTGCACGAGCCAGAGAATAATTGGAACAATTTTCACGGGGATTATCATTTCGTTTTGCATTGGGCAACCGCGATGCCTATTCTTCCCCTTCCTTGCTGGAAAACGAGCTGGAAGAGCGAAAATAACGAACTTCTGTGAGTTGGGGCACTCAATAATGGCGAGATTTAAATTTCAAATGATAAAAAAAGGATGAAAAATGATTTTAAATCATTTTTTTATATTCCATTAACACGTCTTAATTGTGTCTAATTTGTAACTTTACGTATTCCATTGAAACTGAGTAAGGTTTGGAGGAGTTTGAGACTGTTTGAATAAGTTTGAATGAATTTGAACCCAAATTGAAATAATGCAGATATCAAACAAATTCCAGTGCAGTTACTTAAACAGTTAATATTCAGATTTAACCATCTGAATATTAAAAAAATAAAAAAATTGTAAGGTGTTGAAGGTTTCATTAAACTCCCCTAAGATGTACCCATGACCTGCGCACAGCGGCATGACATAAAGTGGTAACCGATCCGTCCACCTTATTCGACACAGGAGAACGACAAGGTAGATTGAGTTATAGGAAACGATCCTCTCGTTTTTATCGCGCGTTTCGTCTTCCAAGTATCGCCGTTCCAGTGTATCGTTTTACACGTTGCAGAATCCATGGTTGCGACTGCATCCACCCACCAGTGCTAAAGAATTAACAGCTTTTCGAGGATCTGATCGTGGCATAAGTAATTACAATCTGATTCCGATTAGGAGTGTTACGAATATTCCAAGTATTCGAATATTCAAATATCAATAAAATTCGAATAATTCGGATACCAGTAGAATTCGAATATTCGAATATTATTTGAATACTTAGGAGTATTCGAATATTATTTGAATAATTAGGAGTATATTAATGAGCATTGTGATTCAACATTTAAATACATTACGTCCCTAAATTTAAATAGAATTTATACCTTTCGTTCTAAAATTTATAATTTTATCAAAGATTAATAAAGTTTCAAATTGATCATTTGAAAAAAAAATTGTAAAGACCACTATGAAAAGAATAGCAGAATAAAGTGTGAAAAAATATTTCACGTTTAGCTTCGTATTCGTTACAATCCTAAATTCGAACACATTGACTTATTCGAGTGCTCCGAATTATGGAAATACTCCGAATTATTCGAGTACTCCGAATTATTCGAATACTCCAAAATATTCGAATATTCAAATTACTCGAACACTTCAACTATTCGAATATTCTAATTTTCGTTCAGTTCTAGTGAAACAAGACAGGAAGTAAAACGAGTGTAGCTAATATCGTATCAAAACTTTCATTTAAAACACATCATACATCATTACGATATAACAATATAAAGTTTCACAAACGTTTTGTATCGCTATTATAAGATCGATAAAGTACATTAAACGTTCGAATGTTATCGTCCACTCCAAGGCCTTCGACTGGCAATAAATGGTATTCCAATTCCCGGTAAAAACATTATTATTATTCACGAGCACGAGGAAGTGTTTCGAATATTATTTTCCATTCCTCGCTCTGGAAAGATTCGGAGGCTATCGTAATTACCGATTTGTATCGCGAGCCATCTCGTCCGGGCCGGGAATAATTCGCGTTTCGAAAGGACAATGATTACGGTTGGCATTGACTCGCTACGTGACACCGAAAACACGACAGTGCAGTCATCTCTGTTTACGGAAGTCCCACGGAATTTGTGTCACGTTTGTTTTCACATGCCCGACGGTTTATCGAATCTTTCAAAACTAAATTCAACGAAATTTCAATACAAAATATCAATTTAAAAAATGTCACCTTTACGTGAAATATATTTAGCAGAGGTTTCGATGGAACAAAAGAATTGTTAGAATTATTTGAGAATGACTAACTCCGCTTTCAATATATCGTTCAGAAATTGTCACGTGCAGGTGATAAGCCTGTGGTTCTGCGTTGCTGATAAGAGTGTGCAATAATTATGCAGTCATGACGCAAGAAAGTATTGGAATAAATGTGGAATGAAGTAGAAAGCGATTTTTTTTAAACTTGACTGTTTCGGTATTGACTACAGAAATGCTGTGTTTGTTCTGTTGCAGGACTAGAGAGGAGAGACCATCCAGAATGGTTCTAACCGTGACGGAGGACACACCAGCAGACATGCTGGCCGGAAGTATGGAGCTTCTGGTCCAGTTACCTCGGGAACATCATCACCAAACGCAGAGGGTCACGGTGCAGAGAAGGTAATACTCATGTAGCTTTAATTAATTATACAATTACCTATAAAGACCTTAAAAGTGGTCAGCATTAGGTTCCCCACCTTCAAATACAACTGAATAACTCAAAAAAGTGGATTGCGGAAGTTCCTACTTCATTTTCAATTTCAAGTCGCTCAGAAGTGTACACCGCAAAAAGTACCATACCCAATCGATTCCGCTCGAAAAAATGAATCAAAAATGTAGAAAGAAGTTTTTTCATACGAGGCTTCGTTTTCGAGAAAATCGAGTTTGAAGGTGACTGTTCTGGCGCAGCCGACTACATTTTTAATCTCGATTTTCTCGAAAACGAAGGCTCGTACGAAAAAAATTCTTTTTACAATTTCGATCCATTTTTACGCGTAGAATAAATCACAATTAACACAGACTACGCATAAGAGGGCGCTTTCCGCGAGTAAACTCCGAAAATGTTTGAAAATTTCCAGAGGAACGTCCAAGAATGTTTGCAAGGTGGTTGCTTCGCGGCTGGCGATTTCGTTGCCTCCTGAAAACAGGATTCGGAAGATGTGCGATAAAGAGACCGCCTAACGGTAAAAAGATACCTCGGTGGAAATGAAATCGATTAGCCGCACGAAAAGCAAACCGTGTCCCAACTCGTTACACTAGATTTACCCTGCTGCAGGATCACCAGATCGATCCTGGAATTAATCTAACGGTCCGATTAGCAGATTAATTTCTGGATTGCCGGATCCGCGAGAGAGGCCACAATGCCTGTAATCATCGCGTTATTGCACCGTGACCATCCTCGAATTACCACCGACTCCTAATGCATAATTAGCGGGGACGGCACTGCCGCTTGTTTCTGAGCCGCCACTTTTGCTCCTCGCTTTTCGCGCGGCCTCCTTCAGCTAACCAACCAGCGCACCTCGGCTTAAACACTGGCGCAAGCAGTGATTTTAATGGTAGTTTCAGTAGGAGTACTGATCAACCTAGACTCATCTTCCACTTCCTACAAATCTGAGATTGCTTGCTATTTGATGCAATATTCTGTGCCTTCCAAACTATTTCTGTATTGGAAGTGTGTTTTGTAATTGCAGAGTGGAAGCGTGGTAGTTGTTTAATTGTGGGTAGGAGCTGGGAATAAATTGAAGTCTTTGCAGCAAAATGGGTGCATTTTTATTATAAAAATATTATAGAAATTATAGAAATAGTAGAAATACTAATATTAATATTTTTATTATAGAAATATTAATATTAACTTTTTTATTATAGAAATATTGATATTAATTTTTTTATTATAGAATATTATGTTGCCAAAAATAGAAATCAAAACTTATCAATACAATAACTACTACTTATTGTGTGAAAATATATATATATTTAATTTAGTGTTCTCTTCTTAATGTTAAATAAAAGCAATAATTGTATAAACAGTTTTTTCTAATTTACTCGAAATTGGTAAAGATGAAGCTGCACCCCTGTTGCTGCAATTTGGATTGCGAATAAAATGACCCTTTTTCAGATTTGTTTGTACAAAAAAACTATAGAACCAAATGAGTTCAAGTTTTACATATTCGATGAATAAATTACATAAATATTTTTCACTCAAAATAACATATAATAATACTCGCATCGGCATGGGATGTCTCTTAATTTATTTGTTCAAATCGCTGACACTGCAAAACCAGGAGCGGCGAACAGAAACAAAGAAACGGAAAGGAATTTTAATTACTATTAATATGGCCACACGCTAAACCTCAGGAATAAATAATATTTTTGAAACCAGTATCGTATTTCGCAAGAAACTTCGAAAAAGAGCATAAGTAAATTGCATTCCTTTGTATTTAAATAATACATCTTTCTTAATTCCAATCTTGTCCCTGTTATTTTTTAGGTTCGCCTTATGGCCATATTAATAGTAGGCAATTAAAATTCCGTTTCGTTTTCTTGTTTCTTTTCAGCGGTGCTGGTTCCATAGTGTCATCAATTTAAACAAATAAATGAAGAGACGCCCCACGCTGATGCTAGTATCATTAAAATTGTGTTATTTTGAGTACATCTTTAATAAAAATTCTGAAAAAAATTGCTACCCCTCCCCTACAATCAACAATATTTTTCTTACTAAACTAAAAATTATTCCCCACTCCATCTCGCAAACTCATTGAACTGCGCCTTTCCCTGCACCATTACAACAAATCTAAGATGCTTTCTAACGACACCAAAAAAAGGCCCCAGTTGGAATAGAGAAATTCAGTCACCGCGATCAGTTTTTTCCATCCTCCTGGGTTCTCGGGCCTTCCAAGCATTCATATCTCGGCGCTTTCCAGAAATTCGGGTCGCGGAGTGGAAATCGTGGTGGCTGGATAGAATAGAGTTGTTTCCCTCTTCGCGCCGCTGCGGGGATTACCTATGACTAATGGTCCGTTTACTAGTGCGAGAGCCGTTCCAGATGAAAGAAAGCTTCCACTCCATCCAGTTGTCACGGCGGACTCGCGAGAGCAGAGTTTTGCATTTCGCAGGCTGCGGTAAAACCGATGCTTCCTTTCAAAAGGCGTTTTTTGTTCGCAGCACGCCTATGATGGACCTCCTCGTGCAGATTGCCACGGCGCACAAACTGGCAGCCTCCAGTTACACTTTGCAGGCTATTGGAGAGCGCGGCATGGTTCTACCTCATCAACCAAACACACCTATTGGCGCATTGGATGCACTACAGGTACTGCCAAGTGGCTTCTCGTGGCCCTGTTGCTGCTATGCAGACTTCTTTTGTGTGAGAATCGTAGGGGAGTTTGAATGGTGTGGTAGATTGGTAGATAGGGTTAATTATAGTCTCACTGCTTACTGCTAGTGGTGGTTACAGTAAGATAACTCCAAAGTTCGACGCTCTGAAAGTAAGAAAATTTTGCAGAAATTTTTGAAAGATAAGTATCGAGTGTTATAATTCCAAACTTTGCACGTTTATTAATTGACATTCGAGGAACATGCTCAATTTTTTTTATGCGATATTGATCAATCTGTTCAAAGTTACAGTGGGAGTAGTAAGAGGGTTTGGAAAAAAGGTTGTTACTGGTGGACATGATTCTGGCTGTCGTAGTCATCTGATACGAAAAATGAATTTTCTTTCTGGATCTATATGAGTGTGGTTATCGTATGAACTACTTAGAATGAATAAAAAATATTGGAAAACACAAAAATGATAAAGGAATTATTTTAAATTGAAATTTTCAGTTTTTTGGAGAAGAATTTCTTACTTTTCTGTGTTGCAAAACTCAAATTTTGCAAATAATGATTTCATCCTGGTTCACACGATAACCACACTCGTATAGATTAAGAAAAAAAATTCGTTTTTTGTTTCACATAACTACTACAGTCTGAATCATGTTCGCTAGCGAACAAACTTATTACTACTACTACTACTGTAACTTTGAACAAAATTATTATTATTGTTTTAAAAATATTTAGCACATTCTTCGAATGTCAATTAATAACCGTAGAAAGTTTGGAATTATAATACACAATACTTTTCTTTTAAAAAATTACCCAAAATTACCTTATTTTCACAGCGTAAACTAGGCAGACCCCTTAATTGTAGAGTGGTATTCCTTAGAGTAATCAGGGGACTAGGGGACCAATTGCCACGGATGACTAGGGAATCTTGAATATTTCACGTGGAAATGTTTTTTTAATAGTAAGCTTGTGAGGAATGCCGAGTCATATCTTGGGGGCCTTGAACAGATTTGGGTTTATCTGAAGCATTGTTAATTCCGTGTGATGATAAGGAATGGTCCGGTTTCTCTTTAAGAGGGAATTGGTATTTGGCGTTGCAGGTGAAACTGCTACCAAAACAGGGCACCTTTGTACCAAGGAAGACCAAGCAGTCTAATCAACCCTTCGAAACAACATTCAGGTTGCAGGTAAAGAACCTTTTTCAGTATTTGTTAACAGAATCATAAATTATTACTTCGTGATTCACGATTTGGTATCGCTGTTTTTGTTTGATATTAAAAACTGGGATAAGAATAAGATATTTTCGAGCCAATAGGACTTACTTTTTATTGCGAGCTTATATTTTCGGAAAATTATATGGGAGTCAAAGATTGTCAATTAATGGTAATAATTGGGTATATGTTTCTCGGAACCCAATAAAATTTCGAGTTTCGAGAACTTGAAAGTTTGCACATTTCGTGATTCGAAACTCTTGAAACTCAGATAAGAAAAATTATAAAATCTTTTTGAACAAGACTCTTCATCAGATATTTTTGTGTGTTGTTACATTTTTTTTCCATTTCGTTTATCTATGGCCGATAAAGATTTATGCAAAAAATTTGTAGACCTCAGTTTTTAACACAAGATATTCTACTCACAAAAGAAATCAAAACAAAACTATATATACCTACCTTCTTACTCTTGAACACTAAAGGGAATTATTTTCCGTTTACAAACAATAAATAAACAAATAAAAATTAGCACTTCAAGTTTTGAGAGTTTCAAGTTTCGATTTTCGAAACCTTACAAAGTTGCGGATTCCAGTTGCGAAAGTTTCGAGAGTTTCGAAACCTTAGAAAGTTTCGGATTCGAGTTTCGAAAGTTACGAAGCCTTATCAAATTTTCGGATTCGACTTTCGAAGCCTTACCAAATTTTTGGATTTGGATTTGGATTTCTCAAGTTTCGAGTTTCGAAGCCTTACCAAATTTTTGGATTCGGGTTTCGAAAGTTTTGAAAGTTTCGGATTCGAGTTTAAAAAGTTTTTCGAAGCCTTATCAAATTTTCGGATTCGAATTCCTCAAGTATCGAGTTTCGAAACCTTACCAAATTTTTTGATTCGGGTTTCGAAAGTTTTGGGAGTTTCGAAGCCTTACTAAAGTTTTGGATTCGGATTTCTCAAGATTCGAGTTTCGAAGCCTTACCAAATTTTTGGATTCGGGTTTCGAAAGTTTTGAAAGTTTCGGATTCGAGTTTCAAAAGTTTCTCGAAGCCTTATCAAATTTTCGGATTCGAATTCCTCAAGTTTCGAATTTCGAAGCCTTACCAAATTTTCGGATTCGAGTTTCTCAAGTTTCGAGTTTCGAAGCCTTACCAAATTTTCATATTCGAATTTTTCAAGTTTCGAGTTTCTCAATCTTACCAAATTTTCGACTGTGACTTTCGAGAATTTAAAAATTAACTTTGAACCCACCCCTAGTATTAACTTAATGGACCCTGGAATTATCACAAAAGTTTCCAGCACATTGTTCTATTTCCACCTGCTACGCACAACTATCTGCGATAGACCCTCGACTAATCAGTCAGCGATTACAGAGATTGTGCAACTGCTGCAGGTACATCTACCAAGAAACCAGTTGTACGTGTCCCGAGTCAGTCCCAAGATGAACCTGGGTGAAATCCTAGAGGAGGTCTGTCGCGAGAAGAATCTCGACAAGAACAAGTACGAGCTACGTCATCCAGGTATGCAGCTCAAAATCTTTTACAATCAAGACTGTCCAAAATTGAATGGCAAAGGGAAAAACATTTGTTGGAGGCAACTAGGGCCACAGAACTGTCGAATCACAAAGGGTTATAAACTAAAAATTGAGTGTATTAATTAAAAACAGGAAATGTCCACCCACCACTGGAACAAAACAAGGAATGTCCCCAGGCTTCCCACTTGCACTGTGTATTTCCGATTAGTGTAAGCTTGCACACGTCAGGAGCCATCGCACGTCACTGTGTACACATCTTGATTTGATAATAATAGAAGTGGACATTTATTTTGTCACAACATTCTGCACTGTTCCACTTGAAATATATTAAAACAATATAAAACAATTCTCCTTTTCCTCAGTTCTTTACTGATGTCTAATTAGAATATAAATTGTTTCTTCACTGATGGACTAAAATATTGAAACTTGCTTTTCCCCATAAAGCTGTTTTGTGACATTCCTTGTTTTCCCTCTAAATTTTCTTTCAATTTAAGTAGCAACGAAAAGTTTTCCACGAGCAATGATATCAGCCTGAAGCTTCACAGAGGCAAGAACGTCGACCTGAGGTTTCCTAGAATAGTATCAACTCGTGGCGAACTGTGTTAAGTAATTAAGACGTTTACATAAGATTCTGTGGAAAAGAGCGAGATTTATTATCGCGGTTTCGCCTAGGCTAAAGAACCACCTTGATAAGTCCGTTGCATTCGATTGGTGGACGTTTATTGGCCTGGGAAGCTTGATAGCCAGGGACGGAAATAGATTCGCCCGCTCCTGTTTGATATTTAAACCGGTAGCGCTGGCCGGGTTGTGTTTTTAACCGTCTGTCGTATCTCAGCAGGTTTCCATACCCAATCTTTCGTGTCCTTAACAGATCTCCACCTTGTGCAGAGATCCCGCTTGTAAGTAGAGTGCAGGCGAGTCGAAATTCTCTGGAAAATAATCTATAGCTCGATCGGTTTTTAATCCCCGACTGATAGGGTGGAAGAATCTTTGCACAACTTGCAAGCTGGGATCAAAGTACATAATTTTGATTAGGGGAAGAAATATGTAATCATATTTATTTCTATTTTTGTTTTATTACAAGCTTTTATATTTAACTTCACTTGTTCGTTAGTTATATCTAAGTAAAAGGAAGATAAAAAAGCACAAAAAAATTTATAGTATTTTTTTAAATTAGGCTTTTAAATGTACTAAAAAGGACAAAATAATTTTGAATATTTACGCCATGAGCTTTTATTTTTAGTCATATGAGGGAATTCTGAGGTAGTCATTTAGGCCGGTACCAAAATTATTTTCCACTTTTTAGTACGTTGTAATGAAAGCTTGTTTTTAAAAAATATTTCTTTTGACTATGAATTGTTTCGTGATTTTTTACCTAAAAATTTTGATACTTGTTTTCATATATTATTCAAAATATGACAGTTTATAGTTTTAATGTTGATAGATTCCTATAAAAAAAGTTCTCAAAAATATGTAGGTATTATTCTTCTTGAAAAAAAGTATGAATATGTGGAATGTATTTGTTTTCCACTGAGTGCCTGAATTTTAAAATTACTTTAGAAATCATCCAGAAATAGTATCTGCAGTTGCTCCAACTCTGGAAGAACGATTTTCGCCACTCAATTCTCATTTTCCTAGTTCAGAATTAATTTCTTCTTCCCATCTGTTTTTCTTCAGGCTGTTTACCTCAGAAAGCTTTGAAGAGTGTTCTATTATCTCCTACTATCTTCAGGAAGCGATTTTTATTCTCTAGACACCGGTTCAGCGAGCAGAAGCGAAGGAAACTTAGATACAACGTCTTCCTCTATTACTTATCTCCAAAACAGTCTCACGCTACTGGCAAACAAGCCCCGAAGCCATGGAGAACACTCCTCCATTTGCGTGCTACCTCCAATTACCGAAAAGCCGAGTTTATCTCCCAGATAACAGCCAAGGCTCGGAGTTGATAGCATATTAACGAGGCTTCCTTCATTTAAATAAATATGAGCTGCTTGTCACGCTGCTGCCCGATCATAAAAAGGTTCGAGTCACTTAGAGTATCAGTCAGACCCAAGAAGGTTTGGAATTATTGAAAATTTTAACGAGTTCCAGATACTTGGAGGTTTTTATTGGAATTGCTCAGAAACCTTGTTCCTTCAATTAAACTCTGAGTTGTTAATAATTCGTTGGCTAGCACGTTGTAACATTATTTAAACGAGAAATGTTGACATCAATTTCCTCAAAGTCGAGTATGAGATTTGCGGTCAGAAGTCTCTGGCTGCGTGCTTTGACTGAGTTTGCGCGGGCTAATAAGGTTTCCGAAGCCATCCAGATGTATATGCGCGTGTAACGGCCTTCCCAATCCAATTTTCATGAATTTCTGCATTCCTGCTCATCGAGCGGATGAAAGTCTTCCTCCCTGAGCCTTCGCTGTGCGACACTATTCGAGATTCTAGATCGCAGATTACAGAGATTCCATCAACAAGGGGATTAGGGATAGATGGCACGTGCATTTGTTTGATTTCCTCAATTTTATTGCTGGAGCAATGACACCAGCTTTTAATTTGTAGCAGACGTGGGAAAATTTTATTTGAAATTGAAATAAGAAATAGCTGGTTGAAATAGTATTTCATAATTATTTCATTTTCGCAATACAATTGCGTTTTTTTATTTGGAGAAATAATTTTGAAAATACTTGTATGTAAGATAATAAAATAATGAAATGATGAATTTTTTTGTAAAATTAACTGTTGTAAAATTTTGTGAAATAAAATCGTTCGATTGTATTATCTTGACGATTATTTCTTTCGCCAAATTTGAAATAAAAAAGATAATGAAATGCTAAATTCATTATTTGGAATTATCGCAATTTCATATAATGAACTTTAGTATTTCATTAGTGTTTTATTTCAAATTTGGCGAAAGAAATAATCGTCAAGATAATACAACTGAAAGACTTTATTTAAAAAAATTTTACAACAGTTCATTTTACAAAAAATTCATCATTTCGTTATTTTATTATCTTAGATACAAGCTAATAATTTTCAAAATTACTTCTTAAAATAAAGTAACAAAATTGTATTTCGAAAATGAAATACATTTGTGGATTTATGAATTTAAAAATAACTTGTTATTTGAGTTAATATTTCAACTAATGTCACTTCAAAAGTTCCCAGATCTGATTTATAGGCTGTTCAAAAATGTGTTGGAGACTGGGAGCTGAGTACAGAGGGTCAAGTCTAGCGTGGAGAAAAAATAATTACTGCTTAAAATTGCATAGAGGTACCAACTCCCACCTAGAAACAAAGAAGATTATTAGTAAAAGCTTTCTGCACTTTCTTAACTTCCATTAAACCAGAAATAACATTCACAAGATTCTTCTTTTTCTTGACAAACCATCTACAATGCACATAGCATTCCCCCTCCCAGCAGTCTCCTCTTTCCAATTACAAGAAACCTCGTACAATGTCCCATAGAAGATTCATTCACATGCCATTTACTCTTTCCCACAATTAACGAATTGTGCCTCTCCTATTATACATCAAGCACAAACACTCAAGCCCACCGCAAATAACTTTCTCCCAAGGGACATTCCACTATTCCCCCTAAAATGCAAAACCAACACCGAGAGCAAAAAAGACAGCAATTAAACTGTGCAGCAGTTTTCTCAACGTTGCGACTGTACTCGAAGGAAGAGAGCCCAGAGTCCCCTAGCATGATCATTGATTCCGGCTCGCTTGAACACAGTGTTCGGCCAACCAGATCTGCCAGTAAACGGCTCGGCTATCTCCAGATACCGCGGCCGACTCCTGGATTATATATCTCGCGTACTTGCTACACGAGATATTTCAGTTAGCTAGTTACACCAGCCAGTTATGTTCAGATCGCTATCGCAAGGTTGCCCTTCCACTTGTTACTCCTAGTCGTTAACCGTGCATCCTCCTCGGCGTTGCTCTCCTCCTGGTCGATGCCACCTGCACTGGACTCACTGCAGGAATCTCCATTCGGCTGTTTAGCTTAATCGCTGTTCAATAAGCTTCCCAGGTACGCGAGTGTTCGCCGAGTTCTGTGGTCTTGGAAGCAAACTGCAACAAGTGAATTCGAAGGCAAACTAAAGGGTTGATTTAGGAGTTTAATTTGTCTATTAAAGTTTCTGGCAATTTACCAATAGGGTAAAGGCACCAATAGTCGACCATGTATCAGTAGTCGACCACTTTCAGAAAATCATAAAAAATGAGGTTTTTAGAAGTGACGATCTTTTGAACAAAGTGCAGTTCTTTAACTGCACTCTAATTGCACTCTGTTCAAAAGATCGTCACTTCTAGGAACCTTATTTTTCATGTTTTTCTGAAAGTGGTCGACTACCGATACATGGTCGACTATTGGTGCCTTTACCCTATTGAAAGTTGTTACTTTTTAATTGAAGATTGATATAAGAGTTTGAATGCGTGAGGTGCTAGTTTAGATTGAGTTCTGATTGAGGTTTTTATTTCAGCAAATTTGGAGGAGACCCTGGACCTGTCGCTGTCCCTGCAGGATTACCATCTCCAGGAAGTGACGCTGTACGCGAAGCAAGGAAGGACCCTCGGCTCAGCCCTGAGCACGCAGGATATAATGGCCCTGCAGAGGCAAGAGGAGCGTCGGAGGCAGCAGGCGAAGCAGGGTGTCTTCGGCTTCGTCTTCAAGAAGTCGAAGGAGAGCTCGCTGAGCACGGACAGCCTCGGCGGGCGTAGCGCGTCGCCAGCTAGGAGCGACGAGACTGGCAGGAGCACTAGTCCTCTTCAGCCACCTGCTAGGCCTCAAAGAAAACGGAGACCGGCGCCCAAGCCTCCTATGCTGGCACAAGCAGAAGTTAGCAATGTTAGTAAAGTCGAATGCTTTCGCAACCTCGAGGATATCAGTCGTTACCGACTCCGCTCTATCAAAAGTAAAAGATTCGATCGGTTTAAGGGGGTACGGGACCATTAAACGACTGAAATCGATGGTTCACAGTTTAATATGCACGCTTTTATAATTAATTTAACAAATAGATTATCAGAATGGTGAAAAATGAAAAAAGTTATTTAACGCTAAAAATGGTCCGAGCATTTAAACGGAAAATGCTTTGGGGTGAGGTACTTTCTGCACTGAAAGCTATAGCGTGGAAATTTACTGGTGAATTTAAACAAAAATTGTGAATGTTACACGCGAATCAATTTTTTCTCTCATATTTACGGGAAAAATCGACTTAATTCAGTTATAAAATGTTTCATAAACATTCAAGCTTAATGCACAAGCTCCACACTGTAGAGAAAGAAATTCTACAGTTTCAGTTAAAATTTCAAGTGCAAATATTCATTTGTTCAAGAGTTATGATGCACACGGTGTTTAAAAATGTAGTTTCGAGGTAAACGGCTTCAAAGATAAGTCCTCTATAATTTTCGTAGTTATTTGAATTTCCTCGTGAAACGTTTGTTCTAAACATTCACAAAGGATGACACTTTCAGAATTAATAATGCAGTGGATGGCCAAGTTATTTTATTCAAACAGAAAGGTTCGAGATTTTGTAAGTTTAAGCAAAGGAATGGCTGTACCTCTGCGAAAAATGGTCGCAAAAAATATTTAAAAAACGCACTTTAACACTTAAAGTTTCTAGTATTTGAATCAAGAATTCAATTTTGTTTCATCCATTATGATACTGTTTTATCAAGATGAAGCGCAGGAAACGAAGTTTCAGACATTTTTGCTTAATTTGAACGTGTGCCTAGGTCAAAAATCTTTTTTCCCGATAAATCCAATGAAGAGTTCTTATAGAGCAAACATTTCTCTTTAATTTCGTTGTTTTGGTTTTGTTCTATGATTTTTATTGACAGAGTTATTCACGATCGAAGCAAAAAAGGTATTTTTCACTTTGAACACCTATAACTTGCGAACTCATGATCGTAGCCAAATTTTCATGAGTGTTTTGGAAAGCTAAGGAAGCTTCCTTTCAGAACCTTTAGTTGCCAATTTAAGATTTTTTTTAATCCTACTAAATTCCACCGTCTGTAATAAAAAAATTATTTTCGAGATTCCAATAGTCCTGTGCCCGCTTAAAATGGCCCACGCTAATTAGCACACCATTTTAATCCCGATGCTCTATAATTTCTGACTCAAGAGCTTAATTCCAGGGTTCTGAGGAGAACACCGGAGACTCCAGCAAGGACAAGGTAGTGATCAGCCACAGTCGCAACAGCAGTGACAGTTCCGGGTACCACGAGGCTTCCGTGCTGAGCGACAACCCCGACTCTGCCGGGAGACTGCCAGAAACGTTGCCCAGGAGGAACAGGCTGCCAATCGAGACGCCCAGAAAATTGGCGCACACATCACAGTCCAGCAAGAGCCTCAGCAATCTAGCTTTCGTCCCCGGGACTCTCACCCACGGAATTAGTAGCACTTCATTGAGTTCCGCAGGTAAAGCACCAAAAATCCCAATAGAATATTATATTCTACTCCTGACAAAACCTCCTCCCGCAGGTCTAAGAAAGAAAAGGGCAGCGCCTCCTCCGCCAGCGAACAGACCCCTGTCATCCGCAATCTCCACCCAAGCACTGGAGCGCATAGTCGACTCCGAGGAGTCCCTGACGTCCGACATGGAGCCTTCCAAGCCCGCGTCGGACATCGGCGAGAGCGAAGCTCGCCCGAAAGCGAACTCAGACATCGGAGTGACCACCGCGAGCACGAAGCTGTCTCCAAACTTCGAGCCAGAACCAGCGAACCCAGAGCCAAAAGCGTGCAAGCTGGAGGTCGCGCCGCGCCACAGAGCCGCTTCCGTAAACGCTAAGTTGTCTGGCGAGGAGCCTAGGAACTTTGCACCCGTAGAAGACGCTCCCGTAGATGCTAGAGTGCCGCGAAAGAGAGGTAAGCTAGTGCGTAGCTACGGTAGCATGGAGGACAGCGTGCCCTCTTACAGTTTCGTATCGAGGCACAGCTTCGAACGGGCGCTTGAGGTAGAGAACAGAGCGGAGACCGTCAGGAAGCACAGGAGCCTCTTCGACTCGGAGAAGATCAAGCTGCACTCGAGAATCGAGGAGTGTCGCAGGAGTTTCGGTAGAAGTAGAGAGTCCTCCGAGGATCCGAAGGATAGGCATCTTTCGTATCGGTCGCCCGCGTGGAAGGCCAGTTCCCTGGACTTGGGGAGTGGCTGTTTTGATCCGGCTTCCAAGCTGCACAAGTCTCAGAGCTTTGCCTGCTCGGACTTCGTCCCCGCGAAGATCAGGAACTGGCCGAAGACGGTTAGTCTTCAGGGACGTGGTGAGTTCTCCAGTCAGGAGTCGTCTGACTCTCAGAACAGGCTCGTTAAAATGCAGACTCTGGCTAATTTGGAGGACATAGAGACCGATATCGAGAGTATGCCGGAGTGCGGGGTACTGGAGGACAGGTTCAGCCCTGGAAAGCCCCATAATAATTATATTTGCGAGAGGAAGTGCCAGGCGAAGCTGAGACACAGTTCGAGTTTCCAGAGCGGCTTCAGGCTGAGGGAGACGAGGATAGTCAGCAGATTCGAGAAGCCGAGTCTCTCTAGCTCGCAGAGCTTCTGCGTTAGGAATAGTCTCTCGGGAAGCAGGCCGGATTTTGTCAAAGACAGGCAGGTGCAGTTGGGAAGCTCTAGCACCACTGATTGCTACAGTGGCTCTATTTCTTCTGTCCTCAGCGGAGACCACTTTGAGAGGCAGATTAGCACTCGTAGGTCTAATATCTCTCCGCCGCCTCTGAGCACCTTGCAGATATTTGCAATCTCTACGAAACCCTTGGACATTCCAGCCACTGCGATAGATCCGGTACCTAAAGATGTTGATAAACTACCATCGCTTCCTATCATTCAACGCAGCGAGTGTAGGGTAGAGTCAGAGAAGAAGCTGAGCATCTTGGAGCCCCCTCCGCCTGGCTTGGTGAGCAGGGAGGAGTCCACGGAGAGCTGGAACAGGTTTCTCGTTCAGCTGAATTCGATATTGGAGAGTAGAGCCGGGGAATTTGTTTAGGTGTTAGCGAGTAGGGATTTTGATATTCTGTTTGTTCAAGTCTGTGTCAATTTCAGTGTAGAGACTGCTGACTGAAATCTCCGTTCTATTCTCTGCCTCAAGAATCGCGACTTCAACCCTTCGCGATCTGAAAGTAATAATAACTGTTTTTGTAGGTTAGATTTATTATTCGACGAAGCAAATGGCTTGCGAAGGGTTGACCTGCAATTTAGTTCTTCCTCCCTGTAGAGCGGTAGCTTTTAAAAACGATGCGAGCATAGAAGCTGCTCATTTACCATTTTAAAGTTCCCATTTATTTTATCTCACGTTTATATATAGTTCATTTCTCTCACGAGTCCTTGTAAAATACACCCTGTTACCCCGAGAAAAGTATAACGTCCCTCAGTCTGCATGCTTGTAAAAGGCTGCGGCCCCAGTGCACGAAAATTTTCTCATTAATGTGTCCCGTCTACCCGCTTGCCAATTACTCCCCGGTGATGGTTTCTTCTTTTTTTTTCTTTCCCTCTGAGTACAGCTGGAGAACCCGCTCCGCTTCCCAAGCCTAGAAAAACCTCTGCGACCGGTAGCACGTTGGTGAGGCCGCAGGTGCCGAAACGCAAGCTAGCGCCGCCCTCCCCGTTGAGTAGAACCCTCAGCTCCAGCTCCAGCAATGTAGAACGCTTGCCCAGCACCGTGAGCGACGCGAGCTCGAGCATCCCTCGCGGGACCAGCGTGGACAACTGCGAATTTGTCAGAAGAAGCTCTGTAAAGTCTGGCGGGAAGCCTGAAAGCGGAGAGAAGGTGGACGCCACCTCCGTCTGTTCCACGAGCGAGGACGAAGTGTTCTTGACTCCTGGGATCGACCGGAGCAACGCGTGCTTCGATTACAACTCGATAACTTTGGAAGAAAAGGAGGAGGGATCGCTGAAGATGGTAGAAAATTCTGGTAAGGAATCGAGCAACCACGAAGTCCAGGAGAATGAAGATCAGAGCACCAACTCGTCGGCGAGGAGCACTCCTCGACGGGAGAAGAAACTTTGCGCTGTGATTTCAACGATGCCGAAGTGTGCCCACTTGGATCTGCTGGCGGAGAGCGGAGATCTATTGTCAAATGTTGAGAGAGGCAAGAAGGCCCTGGAGAAGCAGAGCGCGGAAGCTAAAGCAGGCGTTGATGAAGCGACGGCGCAGAACAGGGACCCGAAGAGGGCGAGGATCCCTCGAACAGCTTCGAAGTCGAACGATTTCGAGACGAACGCGTTAGAGAAACAGAAGAGACATCTGACGTCCCACGCGGAGGACATCACTTTCGCTTTGAATCTGAATGTCGCGTCTAACGTCGCCCTGCGACAGAAAGAGGAGCGGGACACTCGTTGCCAGGATGTTGGTGGAGGAGAATTGCATCAAGGATTGGGTGGATCAGGTGCATGTTGCATATCACTACTGGGGCGGTGGTGGGCGTTTATTTTTCTTCCTTGCAAGTTTTCAAGTAACTACTTAAAGGACTTCGGTACTTTGAAAGACGTCTCTGTTTTACAATTAGCCTTTGGGTTCGGGTTTCGTTACTAGAAATTATCTGATGCCCAGAATTCTTGAAAACTGTGATAGAGGATACTAGTTACCATAGCTTTCACGAGGTTTCGGGTTCATCTGTATATTCTTGACTTCTCTAGATAATAAGAAGGTACTTTTATTTAAGAAAAGGGCACAGTAAGTTATGGGAATATAATTCGAGGAACATTCCAATAACAAATTGTGTCCTTTAACATACTACTATCTTTCAGCATCACTGCGGCATTGTTTCAAATTCCTCGATATCTTTTCAAGCAGATACAAAGCTCTCGCAAACGGACGTTCTGCTGCAAAAGGTGTCCGACACCCTGTCCAACTCTCTGCCAGTTTCGCCTCCCAGCGCGCGTGTCCAGAAGCCGGAAGCAACTAGCGTCTCCAATAAAACTGATCCCTGCACGATCAAGAAGCCCGTGAACCAGCAGGGCAACGATTTCCAAGACGGTGTAATAGTGAGCACCAGTACGCCGAATCTGACGGTGAACTCGCAGCAGGACACCTCGGACTACGTGTCAGCCGCGGACGAAGACCTGTCGATCGCAGATTGGGAGTACCAGCTTCCCGCTCCGCCGAGTGCCTTCAGGGACACAGCTTCCCCGTCCTTTGAGAGCTTCGAAGAAGCCACCGAGTCGCCCGAGTCCTTCGAGGACCCAGAGATCAAAGGGCAAGTCGAAGCGCTGCATAGAGAGCCGAAGGACTCCTCGGCGAAAGCTCCGGAGAGGCAGGAGCCGGAGAAGAGAACCCAGGAGAAGCCTTACAGACAGCTGAGACCAGAGTGCAGCCTGAAGAAAGAAGTGATCTGCGAGCTGGAGAACAGAATAAGTACGCTGCCTCAGGGTGCGAAGGACTCCGACTCCAGGAGACCCTTGGACAACTCATCCACCCCCAAAGTAGCTCCCGTAGACAACCCTCTGTCGAACTTCACCATCACGACCTACAGCAGGCAGAAGAGTCTGAACATATTCGAGGAGGTGGAGGAGCAGTCTCGCAGGAAGAATGCGGACGACAGGTTCGTCAAGTCGTTCGCGACGTTGTCCAGGAACAGAAGCAACTCGGCCGAGCCTGAGGACAAATGCTCGAAGGAATTCAACGCGGGAACGCTGCAGGGAAAGAAGCTGGAACCAAAGACGCAAACGGACACCTCGCAGAGGTGGCAAGCTGGCAACGAGAAAGGCAACGTTCAAAGATCCAAGAGCTACGTGTCGGTGTGCGAGAAGCCCGAGTCCCGAGGGGATCCGGCTCAGGAGGGTGTCGGGAATGGCGAACACGCGGAGGAAGTGAAGGATGCTGGGGTGAAGAAGGCAACCAGCATCACCAGCCTGAACGCAACTGCGCCTACGGGCAACGAGAGGTTCTCCCAATGGAGGGAGAAGATCTTGAAGCGGCAAGAAGAACCTACCAAAGAAAAACAACTGCAGTCTCTACAGGTGAGTGCTATTAAATAAATTTTTTCGCAAGCTGAACTCGTTCTGGTAACTTCAAACGATTCCCCAGGTCCTGAAGAGCATTTTGCCGCAGTTGAAGAATGCTCAACAGGCGGAGGAAAATGTGCCCAAAGAATCTGATGACACAGTATTACCAGAGAAAACGAGGTACGCTTTCTAAGTCCGAGTGAAAGTCATTAAAGGAGTGCGGATTCTAGCAAGGGCTTTCTTTCAGGTCCGTAACTGCGTCTACCGAACATTCGGTCGAGTCGAATGTAGTTTCGGCCCGCGACTCTCGACCAGCGCCAAGCAGCAAGGATCCGGAACCAGTGTCGAAGAAGCCGCCACCAGAGACGAGCGCGAAGCGTTACACTTATTCCGGCCCTCCCGCGATCAGCTTGGGCAGCTGGTCGGAGCGACCCAGTGCCAATATCCAGATTAAAATGGACACGGACTACAAGTTGGGACTGAAACGAGCCAGTGGCAGGACCATTGTAAATATAAACGGTACGAGGGATGAGATCGACTGCTCGAATTGCGCCGAGGATTCCACGAAACCCCAGAGAGCCTTAGATAAGGGTAAGCTCGAAGCTGCGCCTTCGGAGAGGAGGGAGCCCAACGAACTCGCCAGGAAGCTGATCACGCACACGACAGCGTCAGGCTTCAGGAAGCCAGTTCTGAACAGGCTCGCCTCGGAGGCGAAGCCAACGGGCGGCGAGAAGCCTGTGGTGACAGGGGTGGAGCTGAAGAAGAGCTTCGCCGAGGGCAGCGCGGTCGACACCTCCCCCGTGAACTTCAAGGAGCTGACCAAGGCGTTCGGCCAGGACGTCTGCCTCCGGCCGAAGCCCAAAAGGTCCACCTTGACCAGGCGCTCGGATGTTCAGATCGAAAGCGACCCCGGGAAACAGAACGGACACTGCGGCCCCGAGAAAAGCAACTCCAGCGATCAGTATCTGAGCAACGACCAAGACACCAGGCCCAAGAGGTTCACTTCTGTCGTTGGCATACACCCGCAGAATCAGGGGAGCTTCCCTTTCAGAAACGGGAACCTGCCTGTGGTCAAGGGCTTCAAGATCTCGAGCGCCAAGCTCGACCAGAATCAAAACAGGGAAGCCTCCAAAGAGACGCGGAACGGTGTCCCGAAGCCTCCAACTATGCCTGTTATCACCGGCGTCACTTTGAAGAACACCAGGCCCAAGTCCATGCCTGTCCAGGTCGACCAGAGGGACGTGTTGTTGGAGTCGATTAGGAACTTCGGAGGCCGCGAGAACCTGAAGAGCGTAAGCATTTCAATTTTACGATGCGTTCTTTGTGAAAGATTATTAATCAATAGATTTGAGCGGAAGTAACAGGGATTTGGGACGCGAGAAAGTATCATTCTCGAGGCATCAAGGCCTTGGCTATTTACCTAACAAGATTTCACGCTTGCAGGCTACGGAGAGATGTTAAGCCGCCTTCCACTGCCAGGTAACGGTAATTTATTACTGTCGAAGGGGGTCTCTTCTCGAGGGCAGCATCGGTGGCCAAGAATATCACCCCGAAGGATGTCTTTTGGTGCTCTAAATCATACGAAAGTAGTGATAGAGGACGGTCAAGGAGGAGCCTCGAGGAGAAGGAATTTATTTATTTATTAAATCCTCCCGTTGATCGTCCGACTTGTCCCAAATGATCCCGTTCGTTTAGTGGCCAGTAGTCTGCGCCAGCTTCTGTTCATCCCCCGATGCGCGTCTGCCTCTTCTAGTTGCAGTAGCGGAGTCGGGGGAAGTCTGGTGTTGACAGTCGGGCCGCGTCAGTCGCTCACGTGTACATATCGTGTGTAAAAAGTCGAACAGCTGAAGCGTTATTATCGGTAGATGATCGAGAATGTACATATCACCTAGACGTGTAAAGTTTTCCGATCGAAGCAAGCGCGATCGAGGAGGGGGAGAGTCTTACAATCGCCGCGTCCAAATAGTCAACGGGCTATCGAAGTTCGTTAGTAACGGTTTTGCTCATTACACGATGCAGTCCATGCAGTTTTTGTTAAGTTTTGTTTCTCTCGTATCTTTTAGTTGGCCCGACCATTCGGCTCTGACCTGCAAATGATCGAGCGATCGTTGGACCCGAGTGGTTGACCGAACGTTGACTAACAATGTCCTAATCCTTTACGATTAACATTTAAGTTTCTATCACTGGGACCAAAGGTGACGTCTTTTATTTTACGTACTTGTACAACGAACCTAGATGCGGTAGGGTGTGCGTATAACTGTCGAATAGTTTCTTTTCCTTTTCGAGAAAAATCTGGTCAGTCGAGTAGAACTGAGAGTCGGGGATGTTAAAGATGGGAGTTGCCTCTTTGCGACGGGGGTTCTAACTTTTGCTCGTGCGAGAGAAAGAGCTGTTTAATAACCGACTTACATTATCTGTGTTCGAAACGTTTGCGTTACTGTCGAAATCATTGGGAAGGCGAGAAAGGGTTTGTTTCGTTAAAGAATTTTGTTGCGCGGGCATTGTAACGAAGTTTGAACAGTTGGATGGAAAATATATTGTTGCGTTGATGTTTCGTGGCGTTGTTTCGGGGAACAGGCAATTCGAGAAGGATTGTTGTCATTAGTCAACGAACCTGAAATATTTAGTCGTTTTAAGGATCGGGAGTATTTTACGGCAGATAATCGTGGCGGAAGAACGTGTTATACTGTAAATAGCGTATAATGTCAATACTGTATTTAATATTTTCCTTACGTGAGAAATATATTACGGCGACAATTCTATTTACACAAATTATCATTCACAGTGTCGTTGAAGTTACAGAGGAAGAAACCGGGGAGGGAGGCAACAGGATCGCAGAATTAATGTAAATACTTTATTCCTTGGAGAAATACCTTCGTACAAGTGTCCTTAAAATTAAATACCATTCAGGTCCGCGTTTTGTACAAAATAGCACCTATTCTCTGTTACATCGGGAGACCGACGATCGGTATAAAAATAATTTTGCAATTTGTTGCACTTGTCCATATTGCAACGTACGTGTTAAGCCGGGGATCCACCGCGAAGCTAAGCTAAAATATGCTATGCGATGCTATGTTATAGCTTAGATAATCCATAAGAATGGATTGAAGCTAATTTCTTTAAAACGTACCATGGTATAGTATAGCATAGCTTAGCTTCCCGGTGGATTTTCGTCGTTAAGGTGCGATTTCATGCTGACGCTCGACACTCTCTTTGAGCGTCGAATCTATTCACGTGGCTTTCAGCGTCGACGCTCGTTTTGAGCGTCAAAACCAATCACGTGACTGACGCTCGACCAACGATCGAGCGGGTTAGAGTGAAGGAGCGTTAAGCGGAAAAGCACGGAGTTTAGCAAACCGAGTTTAGCTTTTCCGCTTAACGCTGAAAGTCACTTGGACCGATCACGTGACTGGTTTTGACGCTCAAACCGAGTGTCGAGCGTCAGCATGAAATTGTATCTATAGAACTCCTTCGAAATATAAACGTACGAATATAGGAAATTAATATCTTAGAAATAGGTGATAGGCACAGCGAGCTTACGAACTAACGATCTTATTAAATATATTGCCATCACAATGGGAGACATATTGCCGAATCTAAAAGTACTTTGTGTACTATACTTGAACAGCGACAGGTACAGTTACACTTCCCATAAAAGATTGCACTAAAGATAACAGAATTAGAGGTGCGCGAGAACCCGAAAATCTCGAAACAACAGTGCCTCCGCGCTATTTCTTTCCGAAACGGCAACCGGATCCTCGGAATTTTCCGGGAACCCGACTCGAAATTTTCGGGTTCTCGCGCGCCTCTAAACAGAAGAGATCTTACATCGTCATGGTATTAAACCCAACAACTGAACGATCAGTCGTCGGGTATAGGAGTATTGCAATTCCCGTGCCACAGTTTAGTTTCCGAGTCGCACCTCGAATAATTCCCAAACACGTCTGCATAACCGCGGTCCCTCCACCAAGTACACAGCTGCCTGTTCCATCCGCAGTCGATAGTATGAATCAGTTCAGGCCTCTCCATTCCCAAGAGCGTATAAAAATCTTGGTCCCCCAAGTGCCCCTAGAAAACAAATCATGAGATCAACACCTCATCAAAACTAGGGCTGGGACTATTCGAATAATTTAATATTCGAATATTTTACAAGTATTCGAATGCTACGAATAAACTTCGAATATTTTAAAAGTGTTCGAATGTTACGAATAAACTTCGAATATTTGAGTATTCGAATGTTATTATTCGTATCCTACTCGAATACTTCAGTATTCGAACTAAATAAAAGGTTGTAAAAAAATGAACCTAAAGAACTTAATTTATAATTCACACCATGACTTAATAATTCACTTAATAACTCACACCATTACTTAAATATTCGAAGAGTATTCGAATACTTGGATATACGAATTATATTCGCCAAATAATTAAGCAACTAAAGTATTCGAATATTCAAATTATATTCGCCAAATAATTGAGCAACTGAAGTATTCGAATACCGAAAAATTCGACAAATAGTCCCAGCTCTAATCAAAACCCGAGCCTTTACAATCCACGTTCCATCCGCTACCTTAAAGTGATATTTCTCAGTCATCGTATCAACGCTCTCCCGTCTAACAATTCGATTATACACAGAGGAATTGCGCAGTCTATCCAGATTAAACAGCACCACTCCGCTGTTAAAACCAGGATACCCTCCCGACCTCGCAGGTTCTCCGAACAGAGTGCTCGGGTGTTTGTTACGGTACAGATACAAAACGTGTCTGTAAACCGGAGTGAGCTCCGGAGCAAGGCCGAACAGAGCTTGGCTTCCGAAGCGATCGAACTCTTCGAAAAGCTCCTTGATATCCTCGCGGAACTTAGTGTCCGCGTCGAACATCGCCGCTAGGCTCTGTTCGACTGGGGCTATTCGATGCAGCCCCAGGGATAAGAAGAACAAGGCGTCCGAGTAGTAGGTTCCTGGTTTGCTGCTAAAGTGCGGCGACATGACAGACACAATGTCCTCCAGCTGCGAAGCCAGCTCGTGCACATCGTAGTAGTGCAACTGGAATAAAGCATATAAAATATAAGCAGCTTGGAATCAGACGGAACGGTATGAAAGCAGAACTGGACCAACACTTTTACCTTCATGTACTTCCCTGTAGACAAGAGGACACCCTCCAGAACGTTCTCAGCGACGTCTTTACTGTCGACATCGGTTATCACGTGGAAAGCTATGTCGACGGAAGAGACTCTCAGCAAAGATTCTGCGAAGATCTCGAACTTCCGCTTCATCGGCGAGTTACTGGCGACTTTTGTGAATATGCACCAGACATTGTAGTATATTTTTTTTGTAGAACGATCGATCGCGGAGGTTTTAGCCTCGCCAGGGTTGCTCGACTCCGTGGTCGAGGCATTCTCCTGCTCGCGAGCAGCGTGCAATCTCCAGTGTATACCATTTGATGTCTGGTAACAGTAAAACAGCACCAGGATCACAGCGAGAACCGTCAAGTTTAGAAGCACCTTGCGTAGCAAGAGCATTTAATTATTCGCTCATCGTCGAGCTTCCTCTGGGCGGATTCTTTGCTCGAACTCATATGAGGCTCTTCATTCGGTGTTACAGAGTGTACTCAGATCACGCTCCATGGTAATTTCGTTCTGTAAATATGGAAATTACAATGACGAATTACGAAAATTGTCCGACGCAGTTTCGAGTGAACGCTGTTTGTTACAAGCCTGTGAAGATGAAAATAGGGAAATGATTACTATCAGATGATTATAGTGCAGTTGGAGCAAGAACACTTATTCGGACTAATTCGGTTAGATGTTGGATACCACTATCATTGTTCGGAATGTATAACTGCACTGTGCACATGTGTTGTTTGCAGAATTATATTTGTAATCACTGTTGTAAGTAGAATTTGTAGGCGCGAAGGAGGATCGCGATACGGATGTTTGTTGGGATTTGATACAGATCTATGGATCCATGGAAATAGATCGAAAACAAAAACAAACCAACGTCGGTAAAACTGGTTTCTGTAACCGTGGTTTGCGCGTATGGAATAGATTTACGCTTGAAGAATGGGAAAGACTCGTTTATCCATGTATTCGGTCATTTGATGGATCGTAGGTCTCCTCTGAATATACTATTATACAGTCTGTATAATTGTACTAAATGGTATTGTCGATTTATTGCATTTTAAAGTGTATTAAAAATTCGTTTGTTTCCTGGACCATGAAACGCTAGCGCCGCGTAGCGATGGAAGGGATAAACTAATATCTGCGCTTGAATTGTGGAAAAATATATATCGAATTTATCTGTATTCTGGGGTGCTAATAGCGAATTCGGACGGTCGCACTGAGTGCGACTTTTAGCCAATTGGAAGCGAGAAAACTCGCATTCAGTGCGCACCAGTGGTGGGTCAAAGAGGAGATATAATAAGAGGCGTAACTCGACAAGGACAGAAATAACCTAGGGAAATCACTAGACAACCAATTTAAATGCCCATTCGGAAATAATCAGCCAATTGCGTTAAGGTACATTTTGTCGATTTAAATATCCCGCTCGAATACACAACCAATTTAAATGCCAAGGTCAAGTAAGGACTTCAAAGGTTCCGCCCGGAGTGACACCTCTTCAAAGAGTAGGTATAATAAGAGGCGTCACTCCGGGCGGAACCTTTGAAGTCCTTGCTTGACCTTGGCATTTAAATTGGTTGTACATTCGAGCGGGATATTCAAATCGACAAAATGTACCTTAACGCAATTGGTTGATTATTGCCGAAGTTTACCGATCATTGCCGAATGGGGCCGAATGGGCATTTAAATTGGTTGTCTAGTGATTTCCCTATGTTATTTCTGTCCTTGTCGAGTGACGCCTCTTATTATATCTCCTCTTTGTCTTTGCCTTACCGCAGTTTGCTGGTTATTCCCGAAGTTTTCCGATCATTGCCGAATGGGCATTTAAATTGGTTGTTCTAGTGATTTCCTCCAAACTGTTTCTGTCCTTGTCGAGTGACGCCTCTTATTATACCTCCTCTTTGACCTCTTATTATATATCCTCTTTGGGTGGGTAAAGACACGAATTTTCGATTTTATACACGACACGAGTCGTAAATGTCGTAAATGTCGTATATCTAGAATGAAAATAACTAAACTATAAAACATTTTTCGTATAGGTTATGAAAAAGTGCCAATTTATTAATTGAATGGATATTGATAGGTTAGTAAAAGAGAAATGCATTGAGAAACCAAGAATATCGATACGCCAACTAGTGACAGAAAATTGAACTACTGAGAGTAGGTCGAAATCCGTCGAAGTCCATTTGATTATCAGTGTTTAAATAGACATGTTGTGAAAAACGAGTGTTTTTAAATTTCTTTGAACACTAAATTTTTACTTATTCGATTAATAAATACTTATTCGGAATGTTTGGTGGAACCGGATCTACTTGCAATAGTTTGCCAACTTACAATCAGAGGGCTGAAATCTAAGCCACGTCTCCACTAAGTTTCCCAATATAGAATAATAAATATAATTTGTTTAAATTAAAAATTATGTTAATAAAAAGACTATTTTTATTTTAAGAAAAGAAGCAATCAATTAAAAGCACAGCACCTTAATGTTCATTTTGTTCAATGGAATTGTATAATTGTTCATATTATACATTTAAATGTTTTTCTCGATGGAACTATATACATAGTCCTTATTTAGTGCATGCACAAAAGCTTTAAAGTGGCTTAATTCCACCACACTGAAAGGGATATTGCACCCAAAAAAGAAATTTGATAACAATTTATCAATTTCATTTTTTCTGAAACAGATATTTTTATTTACATAATTTTCAATTCAAATAAATTTTATTTATTATCGTACATTTATTTCTAATTACTTTATCTTTCACGATTCATTTTTTACTAGTTTTATCTAAACAATTACAAAACAATAATTAAGAGTATGTATTAAGACCAAGACCACGCTGTGGAATACTTTTTTGGGGTTATGAACGCGGCGATTATACGTAGTTTTCGACATTATCGACGTATTCTATAGTATTCGCATGCAAACAACAAGCGAGTCAGAAAGAACTATATTTTTCCAACACTTTAATTGTTGAAACCTTAAAAGAATGAATATTTCTATTTACGACATTTGCGACAAATGATACGTATAAAATGGGCTTAAAAACGACATATTATACATACATTTGCGACACGTCGTAAATGCATTTACGACGCGGCGTAAAATACACGACCCACCACTGGTCTGGAGTAATGTAAACCCAGCTTTAGTGTATATATGAATATGTGACGTCACGCATTGGGGGTTCTCCCGTATTCTCCCGGCAACGTTACCATCGGTAGGTAGTACGCAGTACGATAGTTCTCGTTTAATATTGTTGATTCGATTCCACGCGACTTATTGAATTGATTATAGTCGGTTGCACTTTATCGGTGTTTACAGCCATGTTTAAATATTCGGAAGAAAATTGCGCAAAGCTAAAGGCAATGGGGGATGTTATAGATAAATTCATGTGTAAACTTTCGAAAGAAGACCAGGCAGAAGCAATAATGGACGCGATGATAAGCGAAAATCATGGACACTATAGTCCTTACCCCCTGTCTCCGACTCTACGATTGCTTGAAAATCATCAATTCTGTTATCTCCCTAAGTTTCTGGATTTCATAAATCTTTATGAAAATCGTAAATTACATGTTGAATGTAACCTTGAATCCGTAAGGCAGAATTTTACAAAGCTACAAATACCGGCCCCGTTCAATTTAGTATCACGATTTCCCGACGACTTCTATGTACACATGGATTCTAAAACAATTAAAACTGCAACTGAACAGTTCATGGACGCTCTGGATCTTATTGATGAGTTTAAAGAAATACAGATGAAAAATATTATTATTCCATCCAATAATAACGTTTTGAACATGAATCGTATACTAGCTTTGTTTAACAGAACAAAATCGTATAAAGAACCATTAAGAACATTGGGTACTATTTGTAAAAGCACGGACATAGAATATTTGAAGAAGAATGGTGTCTATTCTAGAGAGACATTTGAGAAGAAATACAATTTAATATGGGTTTATACACCTCGATACTAAGTACGTTACTTAGTTATCATAGTTAAGTGTAATATAAGAGATTTATTTTAAGTTTATAATTATTTTGTTTCAGTTCATTTTAGTTGGCAGCTGAGTTTGCTTGTACTGTGCTTCAGAACACATACTTTTATTATATACAACGTTACAACATAATTACAAATATGACTAATATATCACTTAATTCATTCCTAATCGTTTAAGTCCATTAGTAATTGTTGTAAATTAAACAATTACAATGTTCTTAAGAAACTATCATCATTAATAATACAGTTATGCAATTATTATAAAAAGATTAAACATTTGATATGCTATTAATATGAAACACATGATTCAACGATTCTCCTGTAATTCAGTTTCAGATTTTCTAATAAAAACTGTACACTTATCAAAGTGCTGAATCATTTATTACAAACACATTCAATGAATAGAATAATTTGGAATCCCTGCTTCTCTTCTCCCCCTCTAAGTGAAAGAAACACAGACATCTAATTTTCATAGTAGTATACTCTATTTAATTTAAAAAAATATTCATCAACCAGGAAAACTTCTTTCCTATTTCAGACCAAATATTGTGAGAAACCTTTAGTTACTTTCCATAAAGCTTGGAAATTATGGGTGAGTTCAAACCTAATTTTTAAATTCTAAAAACTCGAATCCCAAACTTTGTAATGTTTCAAAACTTGAAGTGCTGATTTGGTTTTGTAAGTGGAATATTTCGCTTTAAGTTCTGCAGTCAACAAAATTGTTGAATAAATCTTTATTGACTATAGTTAAACAAAATTAGAACAATATACAAATTCTTGCGGTACCCTGCAAACGATTCTTCATTAATTGATGTTATCCTTTTTCTCATCTGGGTTTCGAGAGTTTCGAATCACAAAAAAGTGCAATATTACGAATTCTCGAAACTCGATTTTTTGGGGGATTTCGAGGTTCCGACGTTTCGTGAAATCCATCCCTGATAGTTTATTTAGGTTAGTATTCATAAACGTGTTTTAAGATTAAGCAAATGCTTAAGCATGCGGCATCCTCTACTAACTTAGTAGCATAGTAAAGGATGCCGAAAGCTTAAGCATTTGCTTGATCTTAAGACACGTTTATGAATACCGCTTTTAATGCTTTGAGTAGGCTCTTCGAAAATTTGTTCAATTTCTTTTCACCGGCTGTAAACAAACGCATGTGATGGCATTTACGCGGGACAGGGAAACAAATATGGAAGCTGCAATGATTTGAAGCGTTTTACGAAATGATACAAATCTGTCCTTCGACATTAATAATTTACTATATAGCAGCTAATAATTTTGGCATCGGCCGATGGCTGTGACTGCTGCCTGTCGCGCAGGATTGCCAAAAAACCGCCTCATATAACGTGGAGAGAGTAGTAAAGGGGTAAAGAGGGAATCCTCGCATCGTGTGCACAAGTAGACTAGTATATAGCTCTATGCATGTGAGATTCCACCTCTACTACTCCCTACACTGCGTTCCATATAAGAGTGTATGTACCAACGCCCCTACCAATTTGCGACCGATCTGCACAGCTCCTACGGATCTGACACACGCGATTGGTCCTAGCACTTTCGCGATTGTTGTCGATTGTAAAAGTTGTACTCAGTTTATCGGTATTTACTGCCAGGAGTACATTTTGGGAAGACGATTTACCACAGTTAATAGCCAAAATGAAGGGACATTATGAACATTACCCCGTGTCTGTGCGGTTACTAGAGAAACATAGGTTTTGTACTCTGGATGAATTCCAGATTTTCATAAAGAACCATGAATATGTTATGATAAATTCGAAATTTCAGCGGAATAACATATTTAGTTGTTTTCAAAAGCTACGAATACGAGCTCCGTTCAGCAAAACAACCCGATTTTCAGACAATTTCTACGTTCACATGGATTATGCAAAGATTAGGACTATATCTAAACAGTTATTGGACGCTCTGCGTATGTTTAATTTGTGGCAAGAAAACCAAGTGGAGTGTCCATCCGCTAATATAATGGAGTACATCAATAATTTGACTGTTGTCAAACAGCCATATGAAGCAGCATTTTCACAATTAGTTGATATTAGTATAAGCACAAACATGAAACATTTGGAGAAGAATGGCATCTATTGTAGAGAGACTTTTGAGGAAATATACGGTTTAACATGGATTGCTACAGGTGGTAACTAACTACATACGTCACCGTGTTATCATTGTTAAGTGTAATATAAGTGATTTATTTTAAGTTTATAATACTTTGTTTCAGATTAATTTGGTTGGCAGTCACGTTTGCTTGTGTTGCGTACAAGAGATTGAATAATTACAACATACTTATGCTTAGAACACATTTTTATTATATTCTCCTGTAATTCAGTTTTAGAGTTACTAATACAAACTGTACACTTATCAAAGTGCTGAATCATTTATTCCAAACACATTCAACGAATAGAATAATTTGGAATTCCCCTCCTCTTCTCCCTCTCTCAGTGAAAGGAAGAAGAGCCATCTAATTTTCATAGTAGTATACTCTATTTATTTAAAAAGAGACTCATCTACCGAGGAATTCTTTCCTGTTTCAGACCAGATATTCTGAGAAATCTTTACTTACTGCCCATAAAGCTTGGAAACTATGGGTAGGTTCAAACCCAATTTTTAAATTCTGGAAACTCGAATCCCAAACTTTGTAACATTTCGAAACTTGAACTGGTGATCTGGTTTTGTAAATGGAATATTTTGCTTTAACGTCTGCAGTCAACAAAATTTGTGAATAAATCTTTACTGACCATATTTAAAAAAAAATTTTGAATAAATCTTTATTGACCATAGTTAAACAAAATATGACAATATACAAATTCTTGCGGCATCCTGCGATTCTTCATTAATTGATGTTATACTTTTTCTCATCTGGGTTTCCAGAGTTTCAAATCACAAAAAAGTGCAATATTACGAATTCTCGAAACTCGATTTTTTTGGGGATTTCGAGGTTCCGACGTTTCGTGAAAGCCATCCCTAATAGTTTATTTAATGCTCTGAGTAGGCTTTTCGAAAATTTGTTCAATTTCTTTTCACCGGCTGTAAACAAACGCATGTGATGGCATTTACGCGGGACAGGGAAACAAATATGGAAGCTGCAATGATTTGACGCGTTTTACGAAATGATACAAATCTGTCCTTCGACATTAATAATTGACTAGCATTTGATAATTTTGGCATCGGCAAATGGCTGTGAATGCTGCCTGTCGTGCAGGGTTGTCAAAAAACCGCCTCATATGACGTGCAAAGAGAAGTAAAGGGGTAAAGGGGAAATCTATGCATGGTGTCTATATACACGTAGATTACTATATATAGCTCTACACTACATTTCACTTTAGAGCGGACTCGTTCGCGTAGGCCGTAGGGATACATTGTCAGTGAACGGAGGAAATATTGTACGTCTTGGGATAATTAGCGGTGGGGGCTAGCCAATCACGTCGTTTAGATTGACTTGACGGTGGCGCCGTTTCGTTTACGACCTTAGCGTTGATTGGTCGCCATCCCGACGTAATCACCCC
This sequence comes from Andrena chrysosceles, assembly GCA_963855975.1. Lineage (NCBI taxonomy): Eukaryota > Metazoa > Arthropoda > Insecta > Hymenoptera > Andrenidae > Andrena > Andrena chrysosceles. The sequence continues at coordinate 33,300,810 of OY979767.1, read as the reverse complement.
CACCGCTAATTACCCCAAGGCGTATAATATTTCCTCCGTTCCCTGTACATTGTTGATGAAAGTGCTACGACCAATCGTGTGTGTCACATCCGTGGGAGCTGTGCAGATCGGTAGCAAATCGGTAGGGGCATTGGTTCACTCTTATATGGAACGCAGTGTATGCATGCGAAGATTCTCCAACTTCTACTCCGCACTACGTCATATGAGGCGGTTTTCGGCAACAGTGAACAGTGGCAACCTGTGATGCCAGATCGGGGACGGGTTCCCTGGGGAATTTCCCCCACCTCGCGCATACTATGCCGGAGCAGCGTGTCCGTGAGCTCGACGCTTCGGAGTCCAACTCACGGACACGCAGCTCCGGCGTAGTGTGCGCGCGGTGGGGGAAATTCTCGAGGGAACCCGTCCTCGATCTGGCATCACAGTCACAGGTGGCAACACCAAAGGATTGTAGTCGGTTGTAACCACTTACTTTATCGGTATTTACTGCCAGTACATTTTGGGAGGACTATTTATCATAATTAATAGATAAAATGACGGGATATTATTCACCTTTCCCTGTGTCTCTGCAGTTGCTACAGAAACATAAGTTTTGTACTCTGGATGAATTCCAGAGTTTCATAAATAAATATGTACATTCCTACAAATTGCATATTACTACATCATACCGTGCTAGGGTAAAGGGGGATTTTTTAAGCCTACGAAAGGAGGCTCCATTCAGTACAACTATCCGATTTCCTGACAGTTTCTACATTGACATGGATTGTGCAAAGATTAGGACTGTAACTACACAGTTCTTGAACGCTCTGCTTCTGCTTGATTTGTGGGAAAAAAATATATGTGGGAAGAAACTAATACAAATGCTCATAGAATTGAGTATAATAATAATGTGACTGATGCCAATTTTGTGTTTACAAAATTTTCTGATATTATGAGCACACAACATTTGGAGGAGAATGGCATCTATTGTAGACAGACTTTTGAGACAAGATACATATTGAGTTGGTATTCTCAAGGTGGTAATGAAGTATATTATTCAGTTATCATAGTTAAGTGTAATATAAGTGATTTATTTTAAGTTTATAATGGTTTGTTTCAGATTAATTCGGTTGGCAGTCAAATTTGCTTGTGTTGCGTACAAGAGATTGAATAATTACAACATACTTATGCTTAGAACATATACTTTTATTATATTCAACTTTACAGCATAATTACAACTGTGATTGTAATGTATTCAACAACTGTCCTGTGACTCAATTTTAAACTTATTAATAACGACTGTACACTTATCAAAGTTCTAAATCATTTGTAACAAACACATTCATTCTTCTCCCCCTCAGTGAAAGAAATATAGCCATGTAATTTTCATAGTATACTCTATTTATTTAAAAAAGCACTCATCTATCAGGGAAATCCTTCTATCCAATCACAACCCAAATATATTCAGAGAAATTTTTACCCACAGTCTATAGAGGGTGGAAACATTTTCAAGGGCACAAGTTTGACGAACCCCCTGCTTCCCTCCTCTCTGTCCCCAAAGTTGAAATCTGGACCAGCAACGTACCTGTCCCCTGCAGAAGACCTCCAGCAGTATTGATCACTCTGGGAGGGAAAGGCACATTGGGGGTGACCGATGAACACGTGGCACTGGTCGAACTTGGGTGGGCGGGTGTATACTCCTCATGCATGAAAGGAACGAGAATAAACTAGTAGGAAGGCTAGTGACAATTAAAGAAAGCAACGAAAATGAAGCTGGAGAAAGGTGCATCTTGCACGAGGAAGACTGAGAGTGTTTCCCTTGCAAAGCATAGGAGTATTGATCCAGCTAGAATGAGATGTAGATTCGGCAGATTTTAGAGCTTCAGATGTGAGACATTTATTATTGAGACACTGGAACGATTGGGACTTGCCAATTGCTTCTCAGAATTGAAGTTTATGTTGCTGGGAATAATTAGGGAAGCAAGTGTGAGTAAAGAATTTAAATTGAATATGTAATTCCTGTAGCTTAATTTAATTCGAAGATAAGTAGGTAGGAAATAGAAATGGAAGTACATACACAGTTCAGTGACTAGCAGAAACTTCTGCAGGCCCCGAACTTTCAGGATCCTGCAAAGTAAAAGAAATTTCCAAAGATCCCTTCATCTTAAAGAAGTTCTTAAATTCTCGAACTTCTCCAGAAAAATCCAGAATATTCATTCATGAGAGCTCTTAATCTCCCAACCCAAGTGCTGTCCGAAAACTCCTCAACAACCAAACCCCCGCGATCTTCTAAAAACGAGCATTCCACATCTTCCGGAAGCGCTTTTTTTCTGTTCCAAAATCCAAGGAACTAGAAACATTTCCCACCCCGAACCCCTGTCTTCCCTTGCCTCGGTAACCACGGTCTCCGTGTTCATCGAATCGCAGGGCCGTGCAGCCGCTCAAGGTGGCGGTTTCCACCATCTTCCTCTGGGAAGAGCAAGTCGCGCGGGCCCGGAGGAGGGTAACAGACGCGGAAAGGGATGCAACGGGGGAGGGGAGGCTCTCGCCATCCTCCCGAAGCTCTGCGCTCGCGTTTGTACAGTGGTAATGGGCTGTCAGGAGCAGACGTTCGCTGCTCGTGCCTTATATACCAACACTATCACGCTCCTCTTGGCTCCTATCGGCTCGTTCGTATTATCAGCCCCTCTGATTGCATTCGTCGTCTCCCCCTTCGCTTCTCTCTGCCACCTAACGTCTTCCAATGCTGTAACCAGGGGAAACTGTGTCCCAACCATCTTTTCCTGGGAGCAGAGAATCTCTGATAATTATCGACATACTTGTATCGGTCCGTCTTTTGATAGGATCACAGTCGAGAGTTTGTTACTGGTTTATCACAGGAGCTTGTAGGAATCCCTTTAAAGTTTAAACTATGGGATATTAGTTGAGCTTGGCTTCCCAGTTATGGTTGCAATCGAGCTCAGTAGCTTCGAGGATCTAACGACAGACAGTGCCCCTTCATTTGACTTTCCAGCCTTTGTACATCCTGCTAATACTACTGAACTTCTCTAAATAATTGAAAACACCAACACCGCCTGAATTCTGTATTCTAATTCAGTGCTTCTTTCCAGGCTTGCAGCTCCAAGAAGTCAACGGAAGCTCCAGAAGACCTGGGATCTTCTCAAGCTACTAATTGAGCAGGCATACTTTGCGCGATATTTATAATCCATTATTGAGCTGCGGGCTCTACGTTTGCAATCCGCGTTTCTTTTTAGAGACCCGCAACGTGACGTGGCTCATCCCTCGAGGAGCAACGTTCGGTAAGAAGAATCCTAGGGTCGGAAGAAATGGAATCGGGTCCGGGAATCAATTCTCCCCGTGTATCCTCGTCGAAGAGGGTGGCGAGTGGTTTTTCGAGGGTGGCGTCAAGGCCACGCCTGCCACCACGGTTAAGCCACGCCCCCACAAGCCTACCCCCGTAGGGTCCCTCGCGGAAGGCCGAAGGGCTAATAATTCACGTCACCAGCACACCCCACCATAAAGAGTCAGCTACAGGCGGCGAGCTCGTATATTCCGTATCAAGCGCCGCTACGAACGTTATCCAGTCCCAGTTACTGTTAATTACCGATCATCCTCCGTAATTAATTGCCCCCCGACTCGCGGAACCACTTCCCCTCCAGCTGGGTCTCTTGGAGACATTGGAGGCCATTCGATAAACGGTACTGCGTCTTTATAGTAAAGTTTGCGAGGGGTTTGTGGAGGAAGAAGGTTTAGAACTTCGTAAACCTTGTTAATTAAAGCACTTCAGTGTTGTTAGGTTTCAACTCGCATGAGGAATACTCTCTATTTGTTATACCAAATGAAATACAGTAACAACTGGTCCACTAGGCCTTAAGCCGGGGATCCACCTGGAAACTGAGCTGAGGTAGCTTAGCTTTTGGTGGAAACGGTATTGAAGCTCATTTTTTAAAACTTGGCGTAGCTTAGCTCAGGGGGATTCCTGGCTTTTCAATTTTGAAGCTACAGTAGTCTACAGTGTTCTTCGTTTTGTACCCTGATGCTGATAACAGTGGTGTGCGTTGCTGAGCTAGAATTTAGTTGAATTTCGCGATACTAAGATTTCGTGATTATGGAAGGGTTTCTTCCTTCATTTTCAGCCAATAAAAGCTTTGGAATTTGATTAGCACTCTGCCCGGGAACAATCAGTCCCAGGGCGATGGGAAATAACGACGAAACGTCCGAATGTAAACGAGTCGATACGTTACATAATTGTCAGGCCAGTTAATTATCTCACTCCGGCGTTATCGTTGCAATCCGGCACCCAGGGTAGGGGCAGATAATAAATGACAAAAGATGATATCGATTTTCAGGACTGCACTGCCCGGGGGATGCCAGCCCTGAAAACATTCACGCGTGCAAAATGAATATAAATATTTAAATGGCCAGGAGCCAGCGATTCATTTCCTCTGCCAAAAACCATTGATCACGAAAGTATTGCTTTTAAAACCTGCCCTCTGCTGTGCTGAAAATACAGTATCAATTATACTGCTGCGAATATGCGAATAATATTATTCCAAGCTCTCTTCTTTCTAAAGCTGCTCGGTGTAATTTTTATCAAAGTAACTCCACAGAATCTCCCAAAGCCTTTTCTTCCTGAAAATACAAGAGAACACCGTGAACTCGCACTCACCGATTGGAACGCAAGTTTGTGGGTTTATAGAGTGATTAACGACAAGAACAACGGTGTGCTTCATTCGGGCCCTATCGCCCTTTAAGGGGGTGAAAACAAACCTCAAAGTCAAATAGGCACTTCCACTTTTTCGCGTATAACTTCCAAACTACAACACACAGAAATAAATGTTTCAAACAAAAGTTTAATGGTGCAACGAGCACTGCAAACTTGCGTTAACAAAATTTTGAAAAAAGTTTTTTTTCGTTCAGGTATTTCACTTTTAAACTCTTTTCAAAATTTTGTTAACTCAAGTTTGCAGTGCTCATTGCACTATTCAACTTTTGTTTGAAACATATTTTTCTGTGTGTTGTAATTTGGAAATTATACACGAAAAAGTGGAAGCGCCTTTTTGACTTTGAGGTTAGTTTTCACCGCTTTCAAGGGCGATAAGGCCCGAATGAAGCACACCGTTGTTCTTGTCTTGAGTCACTCTATGAACCCACAAAGTTGCGTTCCAATCGGTGAGTGCGGGTTCGCGGTGTTCCCTTGTCAACTTGCAGCAAAGTTGTAAATACAGTCAAGTGGCCCAACAGGATATTCTAATCGTTATATCTTCGATAATTGAGGCGTCTCCTGTAAATGGGCCAGCAAAATAGGATTTCCCATGTGACTGTTCTCAAGAGGCAACTACACAGATCCGGGCCACAGATCAAACCGATCAGGGACGCTCACAGGACGTGAACCCGGTGAAAGGAGTCGACTTCACCCGCCGGTGGTCGGTAGTTGGCCCCTCAAATTAGCCACAGTGACATATTGAAGAGTGTACGTGGTCCCCCCATCGTGGCCCGCTATTAAGCACAAAAGCCGTGCCCTGGGAAAATCAACTGACGCGTAACTAAACGGTGTATCATTAATTCCGACGTGTATGTTTATATCGGCTGCGTTAAGCAGCGTGCAACGCGCGTTTGCACGGCCAATTTTGCCGTGACAATCGCAGCTCTCTGGCCTGCTTCGTTCTGCTCTCTCATTCCATTTTTTACTGGACGTCCGTCGAACCCCGTTTCGAGTGGTGCGCTTGATGGCAGAGCGGAACGATGATCGCTCGGGTTTTCGTTAAGTAATTCCTTGATGCGATAAGGATTTTCAAGGGGCGCTGGCCTTCGTGATCTCCATTTGGCGGACATCCTTGGGCGATAGAAGATAGTCCACGTTGCAGGGGAACTTGAGGTGGACCTGGCGAAGAACAGTCTATTTAACAAGTTCGTCGGAAATGCAGAATATCAAACTAGTCAGGCGGCCGAAAAGAGGCGCGTGTTTGTGATTTTTTTTTAAAAAGCGGAAGTCTATATTTTTACAGAACTTTTTGCACTTAAAAGAGCAACATTTAAAGAACTTTTGGTAATTTTTTCTTAGGAAAATATTTACGTTTATCATAAAGTAACAACCGACATCCGAGTAGCCTGGCAGTGCTCACCGCAAAACCAAATTTTTAAAAAGGCTTTTTGGATGTTGGTTACTTTATTATAAACGTAAATATTTTCCTACGAAAAAATTACCAAATGTTCTTTAAACGTTGCTCTTTTAAATGCAATAAGTTCTGCAAAAATATGTTTCCGTTTTCTCAAAAAAATTTCACAAACATTCGCCTTTTTTCGGCCCCTTAAACTAGAAGTAACATAAATGTAATCTGGACCTAATTAAGCTTAATTGAGGCTTTATGGCAGGAAGAAGCCGGGAGAATATTAAAAGTACAATACAACTCAGGAGAAATTCAAAAGAACAAATTGGAATGGGATACAGGAAGCAAGGAAATAATTAATTCCGAGTCTTCAGGGTCTAAAATCCTAATAGAAGAGAAAAAGGAAATCTACAAGCAATGCTAATCACTCAAAACTTAATACCACCACTGGCAACAGATTATATTCTGAACGTAGCCTTTCCACTCTATTTTCCCCTCTCCTTTCTCTCGTTTTCAATTCCCCTATCCTGTCCACGACAGAAATTCGCTCTTCACCCACGAAAATTATACTCTTCTTTCTTTTTTCCATGCCACGCGGCGGAGCTTAATTTCAGCCCAACTCTGATCCCGATTTCCGTTTCTTCGCCAGCGCGCGTGTCTACCTTTCAACGTTCTGTCTTCCCTGACACCTGACCCTCTGTTCCCATTTTTCCTCCTTCCCCGACACTCCGCTCAGCGACGAACTCGCTACCTTTCGTGCCAATCACCGACCCTGCAATCGCCGAAGGTGAACGCCGATAATCCTTGCCGAGAAATCGACGTTTCCGCTCGACAGCTTCATCCCATGAGCGTTCACGCGTCCAAGGTGAGATGTTTCACCGGCGAAAAACCGATTGGGCCGTTCTGACGTCCCAGCGACACGGTTTGCTTCTCTGCTGTCCAATTCCCCAGACGCATCTTTGTCAAATTGTTGGCTGCGTACTTGGCTTCTTGGTAGCAGGGGCCCACAACTGGAAGTCCCACACAGAATTTGATGCCCAATTCTCTTAAGATCCGCTGTCTACTCGATTTTCGCACAGTTAGGTTCCAGAATAAGTTGATTTTAAGCAGCAGCCCTAGAAAAAGAGTTCATAGAGAAGTATTAGAAGGTTTCTAGATTTTTAACCAGAAGTCCCACAAAGAGTTTGATGTCAATGCTATCTGCCTCTCCAGAGTTGTCGCCTATTTAGCTCTCAAGCTTCAAAGCTCCACTACCACCTGAGGATTTACAATTAAAAGGAATGTTTCACAAAGTGCTTGCAAAAGGCTGCAGTCCTCAAGAGTTTTTCCTCAGCTCCAACTCTAGCAAGATACATGAGGTTTAGTCTTTTGTCAGCCTGAAAGAGGAGCGCGATTCCTCCAGAGAGGACCGTACAGGAAGAGGAGAGAGAAAGGACTGACGGAGGGAGCACGGGACTTCTGCGTGCCCCCCTCGTTTTCTGGCACGTCGGGGTTGCCCTGAAGTCGCCACGTGCCGTCGCGTGCAGACCTTTTGTCACGGCCTCGGCCTCTCCTTCGATCCCGCGGAGGGGGAGGATCGTCGAGATCTCGACGTGCAAGGACACGTGTAGCAAATAGGCTTGGTGGCTCAAAGCCTGTTTGCTGTGGACCACCGGCGTGACGGTCACCCTGGGCACAATGGAGCGTGCGGTTCTTCAGCTCCGCTCGATTGGAAGGATCAAAGACAGCGGGGAAATTGAACGGGTAACGTGTAGCCTGGGCGAGGCACAGGTAATATTCCGCAGGGGCTCGGTGCGTTGCTTTGGCAGCAGAGGTCGAATTAGATTGTTTCAAGGGGATTCCTGGAATTGGAGAAGAGTGCGGTAATGCTCATCTGCTGGGGGCTTTGTTTAGTTTGGATTTGCGATCTGTTGGGATTCTGCGCTTGGGAACTTGGAGAATACTTAGAATTTATCTCGGCTTGATGCAGGTTTAAGTGAAGAGCTGTTAGATCACTATTCTGTGCAGTTTTTTTAAGACTTTAAGGGGGTGTGCTAGTTAAAGGAGTCATTCTGGTTAGATGGTTTGAAAAAATAGATTATTTTTTTTAAATATTTGTCGAAAGTACATATTCTCAAGAATGTACTGTTCAATTTTAATGGAAAAATTCCAATTATTTTAGCTTCTACGTAGGCATTTTGTAGGGAGCGCAGAGGCTCGGCCTCTATAGATGAAACGTTAAACGCGTTTTTCTCGAAACCGTGTTCTCCAAACGGTGGGACCTGTATCTCCAAAAGTTATTATCCGATTCGACTGAAATTTTTTTTATTTTGAAGAATATACTTCTGGTTAGGGAAGGAACTAGAGAAAAGTACAAAAAATTGAAAATTTATAATTTTCAAAGGCGTTGAAAGGACGAAAAATACAGGGGAAAGTGATTTCAAACTTGAAGTGTCGTAATTTTCTAAAAAAAATATCATTTTTGTAATTTTTTCTAGTTCCCCCCTAGCCAGAAGAATAATCTTCAAAATAAAAAAGATTTCAGTCGAATCGGATAATAACTTTTGGAGATACAGGTCCCACCGATTTGGATAAACTTTTTGACGCCTTGACTTTAACGACTCCCCAGGGCCACTGCAATGATTAATTATAAAACACAAAATATATTTCTATAATTTAAGACACCTTAATACAATGCAAAAAGTCCCATTAAATTATATATAGTAGTTTTCCATTAATTAATTCCTAAATATCACCTATTTTTTGGGGCTCTAGACCGGAACCTCCCCTTAAGATGCGCTTCTTCGTAGACAATTTTTGGTATTTTTTTTATGAAGCATCCATGTTTGAGTAATGTTTGCAAATTTTATTCGAGAGAAATTATTAAAATTTCTGGCCGTGCAAGCATTTGAACGCATTCGGTATAAAAAAATTCTGTTCATCGGAAATAGAAAAACCAAAATGATTTTTGATTAGGATGAGACTGTAACGGAATTAATTCAAAATCATATTTTTTATTACTCTTTTAGTCCGTGAAAGGTACGAAAAGCATGAAAAAATTGATAGTCAAACTTTAAGGTGCCGTCATTTTTTTAACTGTCGATTTTTTCTTTTCATTCCGCTACCGGCTATAGCCAAACTCGATTCTAATTAAGAATCATTTTGGTTTTCTTATTTTCGCTGATTGTGAGCCATGGGAGGACTCGTTTTTGTACCGAATGCGTTCAAACATTTGCGCTGCCACAGATTTTAATCTGTATAATAAAGGATGAGGTTGCATAGATGCTTCATAAAAATTATCAAAAATTGTGTAAAAATAATCGCCCTTTATACTAAATAGAATACCCGCTTAATTTCATTTTTAATATCGAAAGAAGTGCTCTGAACCTGTAACTCCAAGTAAAATGACCACTTTCTTCATAATCACAGCGAACGGACCTCCTAGGTAAATTTTTCTCAATGAATTACCAAGTATTACCAATCTTTCCTCTTTCTTCTTCCCCTTTAACAACCCCCACGACCCCTGTGGGTGCTCTCTTTGTCCACCAGCGCTCTCTCCCTCCATTCAGCTCTCTTTCCAACGTCAGACCGTCGATTGGCCGCAATTCAGTGTCGCGTCGTTGCACACAGTTTGCGGCGGTGAACGTCAATTGCATTGCTCCGCATATTTCATTCCAGACGTGACCCAGGCCTACAGACGCTTCGAGGGACACTAATGATAATCTTTGTGGAGGAAACCCCAGAGTTTCTGTCTCCAAATAACTGCGAAAAAATTCCACAAAACAGTCGCTATTTAATTCTAATTAAATTGGGCAACTGGGATAATTTACCTTGCTTAACTCACGTAGCACAACCCATTTATTCATTTTTGCTTTAGCAATCTTTCAAATAAGCTGAACTCTATTAAATTAAGGCTTCTAACGATCTTGACACTTTTGGCTCTTGTAGAATAGAATCCAGGTCAGGATTTAATCTTGAAGGAGCCTAGTTGAATAGAATAAGAATGTTTCCAATGCCAATTCAGTAAAATTCATTAGTCGATTATAAAGAATAAAATCCAGTTTTCTTCTCTTCTCACAGAGCCCCTTCTTTGGGGGTTGCAAAGGCCCCTTGGCCCTCCCTCTGGGTGCGCCTAGTGATAGGATTCGTTTACAACCGCTTCGAATCGGTCTTGCATATCAGGTGACTACTTTGAAACATTTCGAACATGATTCGAAGCTTAAAACTCTTGAAAGTCTTGAGTCTTGGTAGGTCTTGAAAGTCTTGAAAGTCTTGTAAGTTTTGAAAGTTTTGAAAGTCTTGATCGTCTTGTAAGTCTTGAAACTCTAGCTTCAAAGGCTTGGTAGATTTCGGACCCGTAGGGGAGGAGATTGAGTATATTATACGTCCATCGCCGACTTGCGGAACAGTAAAGTCATAAACCGCAACCCTGGAGAGATCCTCTGGCCGATCAATCTAGCTAATTTTTGGTAACCAGATGTTCATTTTCAAAACTATCAAGACATTCAAGACTTCCAAGATCTATCAAGACTTTCAAGAGTTTTAAGCTTCGAATCATGTTCGAAGTGCTTCGAAGTTTTCCTCATATAAATACTTAGATTCAAAGCGCTTCGAAGCGCTCCAGACCCCATCACTGGGTGCGCCACTGTGTCCAAGACTCGCCCTCCTCAGAAGTATAATAACAATTCATCTTTTTATCTTCCCAAATTCAAAGTTCATCAGTTTCTCTCTCAGCTTCCTCCACTTCGAACTCTAAAAAAAAACCCAACACCCTAAGTCCACTTTCTCCACCACCTCCCCAGCATTCTTCCCACCTCGCCCTCTAGGAAGCAACTTCTTCCAGAGAAAAGTGTGTCCCACTGATACCCACTATTATTCTCATTGAAGAAACACCAGGGGATCGCGGATATCCGAGCAAACATTTAATTCGCGATTACACCGTTCCGAGGGGCTCCTCGTCCGTGGGGTGTCCCCCCCCCCCTGTCAGCACCAGTTCCTCCAGACACACATACAAGCACCGAACAACGGGGCACCATCCCAACCCCTCGATAATAGAGATTTCACGCCGCGGGCCCCACTTCGGTTCTCACAGTAGGGGTCTCCCTACCTGGCTGATCATCCGTTGTCCACAGAAACAGTCCTACCCTCGGCACAGTCACTCGGACAGTAGATTGCCCGCCCCGTGAACGGGGAGAGACGTGTGCCTCTAAGTATCTGTTTATAGTCCCTGGGGATCAATTTGTTTGCTAAATTATTTATTGGTCAAATATGCTGGAAGGCTCCCCGGCGCCTTCTGTACCCGCGGATCTGTTTGACGTGCGGTTTGGGAAAAGTAAACTAGAGAAATTTCGTGGCCATCCTCTTGTTCCGAGGCTCTTTCTTCTTGATAGGCTTTGTGGCGCTGATGATGGATGTGGGTTGATGAAATTTGGCCCCGAAATGAAGTGGAAGCTTGGGCTTCGAAGGGCTGTGTTCTTCATCCGATGGTCCGCGGAATTTTCTGGGCCGCAAAAAAGTTCGCGCGAATCATGTCACCTCTGCGTTAAATAAACAAAAATTAAATTAAATTAGATTGTGATTTTATAACGTTAGATTTAATAAATAAAGTACTGTCTGCATTGATTTGTATTTCTGGCTTAGCCGCAGAGCCGCATTTAGCACCGGGCCCCGCGCTGAGGGATTTCATTTTATAAAAATTAAATGAACTATGTATAATTGTCAAGTTTATCAATTTTTCTAGAACAGATTTTCGGCAAGCTTAAGTGTTATCTGTTTTCAATAACATCGACTTTTGCCCCGGGCCCCGCAAACTTTAAGGGCGGTTCTGCTTAGCCGTGTAAAATAGTTGCAGAACGCTACTAAAGGAAATATTAATAGAAAATAATAAATTAAGTCAGATAGAAACGTCCTGTTGAGAAATCCTCGTGTCTTCCTCTGGGATGCTCGCACCTCCTCCTCACTTTTCATTGATCCTAGAGAGAAGAGTACAATGTAGCCGCAAAGGGTTTGACGAGAGTTTAACACAGAGACCATGGAATCTACCTACACGTACCCAAATAGCTGGGAAAGTCGTAGATGCTCCAAGCAGATCTCGGTTAGCCAACGTTCTCTCCCTCAGGGGTACGTGACAAATTGAGATAAATAATCGTTTGTGGGGACACAATGCCCTCTCGAAATTTGCCACGGCGATACTCGAAACGGCACGCTCCAGGGACCGTTTGCTGACTGATACTCGTAAAACCGATACACTCCAGTTGCATCTGGCCTCTCAGGAATGAGATACTCGGAGATCTTTGTCAGCGATATGCAGATAAATGCTATCACGACTCGTTAGCCAAGAGAACGATCTCCCATTTCACAAAAGCAAGCGGTATTCTCTTCCCCAAACCGTGGGTGCCGTTTTGCATCCCCGTGTTGCATTAAAAATTCTTACATTAATTTATTTCACTCGGTACTTGAGTCAGTGGGGAGTCAATTGTTACATTGAACCTCGTGCATGAGGAAATTGAATTTCTATTCGATGGATAACATCGGAATATGCAAATTGCTCGTGAAAGCCAGCTCAGATTCTTTGTCTGAGGCGTGTCTCTCATCGGTTCCGCGGCTAATCCCAATTATGCGCGTGGATGGTATTGGCGGCGCTCGGCAATAGTAAGTCGGCGGAGGATTCTGATCCCGGTGTCTAGACACTGGTTTCCCGACGGGAGTGGCGACAAAACTTCGCCGGTTCGCCAGGTACAACCCTACCGAACCACCATTGTGATCGTATTAACACCTTGCATAATTGCATCGCCACCGACGCCGCCGCGTTCCTCATTGTGCGGCCGCTAAACACGTCTCATTTGAATATTGGCCCATTCATATCTCTCTGGGAAGCCTGATCGCTGATAAAGGGGAGCCACGGCTCTCTGGCCTCTTCCTCCTCGGCGCCGCTGGTGCCGCGCTCTTTCTCAGGCTGTCAGCTTCCTGTAATCATGCACTGTTTCACTCACAAATTCATATTGATATAGAGAAGAATGAAGAAACGAAGCATTTTGTTCGGAGAAATTGCAGAGGGTGGTCGAATTATTATGCTTGACATTTTCGTCAATTTTAGGATCATTTTAAAATGGATTTAGTAAGATTAAAAAGAAATCTTAAGTTGGCAATTGAAGGTTCTGAAAGGAAACTTCGTTAGCTTTCCAAAACACTCGGGGAAATTTGTCTACGATCATGAGTTCGCAAGTTATAGGTGTTCAAAGTGAAAAGTACCTTTTTTGCTCTGAACGCGAATAACTTGGTTAATAAAAATCACACAACAAAATCAAGAAGAATGAAATTAAAGAGAAATGATTGCTCTATAAGAGCTCTTCGTTGGATTTATCGGGAAATTTTTTTTGACCCGAGCAAACGTTTGAAGTAGCCAAAAATTTCTGAAACTTCGTTTCCTGCGTTTCATCTTGATAAAACAGTATCATAATGGATGAGAAAAAGATTTGAGTATACGATTCAAAAAGTAGAAACTTCAAGCGTTAAAATGCGCTTTTTAAATATTTGTTGTGACCATTTGTCGCGGAGATACAGCCATTCCATCGTTTAAACTTACAAAATCTCGAACTTTTTTGTTTGAGTTTAATTATTCTGGAGAGTGAACTTGATGGTATGCATAGTGGCCAATAAAATACATCAGCGATGGGCAAAAATTTCATTTAAACAGAAATTCCGGATGAGGAATAAAAGTTAAAAAATAGTGTCGAATGAAAAAATTAACTTTATTCGTCAAATAATTTAAAGTTAAAGCAACGGAAGGATAGTGTTCTCTTTGCGATGCTTCTATTCCGCTATAAATGCATATTTTTCCTTGCCATTTTGTAGTCTTGAATGGTGATAGAATAAAGTTACAAACATGCAAAATGATACGTGCAATAATTGTTTCTTGTTTAATTTCCGGGACAATAGTTTTCTTCAGCCGTCGCCAAAGAGATTGATATTTTTAAGGTAATGCCATTTCTATGACCACTGCTGCATATCATTATCATATTTTAACAAGTAGCTCCAAACTTCTCGAAAACATTTTCAGTTTCAAGCTAAACACGATTGAGTTGTGTCAATGTCATAATAATTAAACTATCTCATTTGAAATTTCATATATCTCCACTCTTGAGTATCCCACCTCAAAAAAGTCCAGTAGCTTCACTCTCCCAGTTCGTTTTTCAAGAAAAAATGGAAAGAGTTTTCCCCCCTCAACGGGAACCTAATCAGCCCAGAGTAAATCAATACCAGTGCCCAGTAAACTCCACTAGAATCTAAGTACTCCTCAGCAAACTTTAGTGCTACAAACTCGAGAAAACGAGAATAAACCTATCAATTACAAACCAGCAAAAAGCTCATCGATCATCCCCAATTTTCTTCCCCGAAAGAAGCTCATCTTCCACTCCCATGAGCCTCTCCCATTCCCAAAAGCTTCCACCCCTCGAATTTCCATATTTAAGGAGCCTTCTCGGAAGAAACCTGAGAAAAAGAGTTCCTCGCCGTCCCGGGTTGGTCGGTCCACCGCCGAAATTGAAGCCCCTCTCGCTGCCCGAGCGATTTCACCCCCGCGAGGGTGTGCGGAGGGATGGAAATAAAATTTCAGCTCGGCAGTAACAATGAGCCGCAGGACCGCGGGAGATAAAACGCTGGCTGTTAAGCCGTGGACCAATCCCGAGGACCTCTGATAGTCGTTCTCACCGTGAAACAGCCCCGATTGGGCAGAGTCTCCGCCCAGGGGTTGTATCGATCATCCCCTTCGCTCGTCAGGCGCCTGCGGTATATAAAGCAGCCTCCCCAGGGACACGGGCGATAGTTGGAATCCTCTCGTGGACCTCGTCCCCCCAGGAACGCGAAGTGACCCTGAAAAAGAGACCAAGACGTTAGCTCCGGTAGATCTGGGGGAGGGTTGGTAGGGAGGCAGGGGTTGGTTACGCTCGCTGATAGCGGCTCAGTGGACCAGAGGACCTGGAGGGATATTTCGAAGATTGTTGAGTATTATTTTAATCCTTGAGGGAAGATCGAAGGATTTGGAGAATAGCGCTGAATTTCGGGGTTGTTCGTATTCGGGGGTGGCAAGTGAAGTGATTAATGAGCTGGTGAGGAGGAAGAAGGAGGCATGGCGAGTCATTCTACCTATGAGTACGAGGACAGAGGGCAGAGGATGCGACATAGAGTCGGGGCTACCTCCAGAGCTGCCGATTCCACTGTGGCCTGCACTAGGTGAGGCTTTACAAGTTTAATTCGTGGCTTCGGAGATCTTCCTTGGGAAATTCCGCTGGGAGCGGTGCTTTGGGGAGAAGATTGATTTTGGGAGATTCTGTAATTGTTTTGAAGGAAGTTTGACTTAATTTGGGGTTCTTTTGGAAGTTTTTCAAAGTTGAAGGAATTTTCTCCTTGGAATTCCTTTTAATATTCTACAATATGAAATTTTCTTCTTGGAATTCCTTTTAATATTCTACAATATAAAATTTTCTTTTTGGAATTCCTTTTAATATTCTACAATATGGAATTTTCTTCTTGGAATTCCTTTGAATTGTAGAATGGAATTGTCGAATATTAAAAGGAATTTCAAGAAGAAAATTTCAATTTGTAGAATATTAAAAGGAATTCCCCTTAATATTCTACAATATTAAAAGGAATTCCAAGAAGAAAATTCCATATTGTAGAATATTAAATGGAATTCCAAGAAGAAAATTCCTTCAACTTAAGAATACTTCCAAAAGGACCCCAAATTAAGCCAAACTTCCTTCAAAACAGTTACAGAATCTCCCAAAATCAAGTTCTCCCCCGCCCAAAGCACCGCTCCCAGCGGAAGAACTACTGTTTCTTTACCTCCCTTTCTTTGGTTTGTGACTACGGTTCACAGAAAGTCTCATATATTGCTGACAGACCTATTAAATATTCGATATAAGAAATAAGACAGTACAAGATAAGAAAAGTTCTATTTTACAAGTAGAAAGCATTGAATAGGATTCCAAATCTACTTAGGAGGTCTCGGAGTTTTTCTAAAGCTACAAAATTGACGTTTAATTGCAGTAGTCAGTATTACGTGGCCCCCAGCAGCGACATCAGTGAAGAGGATCTTGCAGAGCTGCCTTCCTGTGTCTATGCGGGCAGATCCGGCCAACACGTCGCGCACACTTCTTCGCACACTCATTCTCCTCTGCACTACCATATGCCAGTCTCTACACCTGGTAAAGAAAACGAAATATTAAACAATTCCTCCACCATCCCTCATAGAGAAAAAAATCTTGAAATATTTCAACATTAAAAGAAGAATAACTGGTGATAACTTAAATAATTTAAAGTACATCTTCTACTCAAATTAAATTAGCTTCATCTGCTCCTCAAATCACGATAACTCCAATCCTACAACCTACTTTTAAATCTCGATGGTAAAGGAGACCAAATCTTTTGTGGAATACAATTCTTCTTTACGCTAAAAATTGAGGAGCAAAGTGAAGTGCTAGTAGATTAGATTCGTTTTTATGTCTCAGATCACAATGACACAGAGCTAAACGGAGTTGAAGAGGGCTACTACCCAAACGGTAGCCCGTACAGAATCCAGCGGCACGCCGCCAACATAAGGGAGAGGAAACGTATGCTGAGGTGAGAAATTATTCGCAACAGAAGCCCTAGAAATGCGTTCTGATAGCGCGAAAAAGTGAGTTTGATCGGATATCGGGAGCAGGGGCCAGCAGATTGTCAGTGTGATTGGGATTTTTAGCAGCATCAACTCGGCTTTCGACGAGCTTCGAGTTCACGTACCAACGTTCCCCTACGAGAAGAGGCTGTCCAAGATCGACACCCTGCGGCTGGCTATAGCGTACATCGCTCTACTTAGGGAGGTGCTGGCTGCCAGGCTCGATCCACTCACTTACGTCGAGAGGTGCCTTAGAGGAGAAATAAACGGCGAGCGCGCTGAATGGAATACAAGTGGTTGGTATAACGATTCGACACACTCAACTGGAAATGCTTAAATTATAAGAGCCGCAATTAATTTGTAAATGAAAACCCAGTTACACTGAATCCTTATTATTCTTTCACGAAGTATTGACGCTTGTGAATTTCAAATATACGTGGCTCTAATAATTTCAGTGCCCACTGTAGATGGTGAGATAAAGTGTGCTTTAAGAAAAAATCTAAATTAATTATTTGGAATTTTTTTGAATATGTGGAAGCATATATTTTTACAGAACTTCTTGCACTTAAAAGAGCAACGTTTGAAGAACATTTGGTAATTTTTTTGCAGAAAAATATTTAAGTTATTACGTTAAAAATACAACGACATCCAAGATGATTTTTTAAAAACGGTGAGCAAGATATCCCCAAAACTACTGCATCAATCTTTCTGAAATTGTGTGGGCTTGTTTGTTATATAAAAATCTACTGAATGGCGGAGGGATATTTTTTTCCATTGTATAGTTTTGATTTTATCAATGAAAAATGGCTATTAGTGACAACCACGAAGCCATTTTTCTTGATATAATCGAAACTATACATTGAAAAAAATCCCTCCGATATTCAGTGAATTTTTATATAAAAAATAAACCCACAAATTTCAGAAAAATTGGGTCAGTAGTTTTTGAGATATTTTACTCACCGTTTATAAACATGCTTCGTGGATGTCGTTGTATTTTTCATTATAAATGTAAATATTTTTCTACAAAAAAATTTCCAAATGTTTTTTAAATGTTGTTTTTTAAATGCAAAAAGTTCAACAAAATATATGCTTCCGTTTTTGTAAAAAAAAATCGCCCTCTTTCGATCTCCCGACTATTAATATAATTTAGATTTAAGCTACAGACGCAGCTTAGACCTAACTAAAAGCATTGCTTTGCCTTCATCTACCACAGACATGGGCAAAAAATTATTTGAAATCAAAATTTCGTACTCAAATTATTTCAAATAATTTTTTGCCCATCTCTGATTTACCAAGTACCATCGCCCTACCAATTGGAAGTTTATCAGAATAGAATCAACTGGTCTCCAGCACCACCAAGGAGCTCTCTTTATCGCGGTCCGTCAATATCTCCGTCGCATCTCTTGCCTCTGCCTGCAACCACACACGCAGATATCATTCATCTCCCGAAAACTCGAATCAGTTGATTCTCTTCCGACTTAATTAAGAATTAATACCAGAACGAGTTCTTCTACTGTGAATTCTTGAATTTGCAGATCTGACGGCGCGCTTGTCGTGGATAAACTGGGAGAACCTCGGCGTGAATCCGAATCGGCGATCGGTTCTCACCACCTTAGCCCTGACCACGGACAATATGAACTGAGAGATTATCCCCTTTTCTTTGTAAATAAATCCATGCCGAATAGAGTGCCAAAGAACGTTACTATTATACATATGAATGTGTACATTTCAGTTTCTAGTCCCTATCTCTGTACGTGCAATATGAGCGACGACATTATATTTCGTATTTCTATACTTAAGCATACGCGCGACAGGCGTGTACATGTAAAAGGGATAGACGGTGCGCTAGTTTTAGTATTTCGTTTTCGAATAAAATGAAAAAGGAATCGGCGTTCGTGAGAGAAGCTACCACGTCGCGTTTCATTTTGGAGGCCACCCTCTCGAATTTCAGTCCCATCAGAGGCGGATTAAGGTCGGGTGAGACCCCGGGCGCAAAAGAAAATATTGGGCCCCTTACAAAAGTTACTGATAACTGCAACAGTTACTTCAAAATTGCGCAGCGTTGCACAGTCTTATACTTTTCTCGCTTACAATATGAAATCAAATTTGGTGTCATTAAAAAAAAGTGGAAAGTTGGTTTTTGTGGGGCCCCTCAGAAGTCGGGGCCCCGGGCGCGTGCCTGGTGCGCCTACTGTTAAATCCGCCTCTGAGTCACATCTAGCTGGCGATCCTTTCCCTCTTCGCGGGCTTTTCTTATTTCACTATGTAGTCCTGCCTTTCTTCCTTTTACCTTTAAATGAGTTAATAAAATTAGATTAGATTTGTAAGGGAATAAGTATGAAGCGGTATTAATAATTTAAATTCTCATATTATGGGTTTGGAGCGGAATAATCGAAGGAAAATTCCACTTACGCCAAAATCGCCCGTGGTTAACATTCTGAAGTTTATGAGAATTTCGAAATATGGAAGAGAAATCTTTGAAAAAGCCATTACCAGAAAATATTGGTTTTTAATTATAAATTACGACTCGAAAACGAGAACATAAAATTTATGATATTCATTTTGTTACATAAAACAATTAAAAAAAATTAAAACCGACTTCAAAAAAATAAAATTGCACTAAAAAGTGAAAAATAATTTTTTCCCTTATTTAATCTAAGACTCTCACTTTTTTAACGTCGACGCCTCATCATTTGCACTGTGAAAATCTGGCGCCGACTTAAAAAATATGAGAGTCGTAGATTAAATAAATGAAAGAATTATTTTTTAATATTTAGTGCAATTTTATTTTTTTGAAGTCGGTTTTAACTTTTTAGTTTTATATATAGTGACACAACATGCTGAGGAGATATGCGCGTACGTACATAAAATAATAATAATTAGGTGACAACAGGCTTTATTATTAACCAGAACTGTCAAAATATTGGGCCAATATTGATTCAGCGTAGGATGGGACCACCGGGGCATCGTCCTCTTTCGAATAAAAAAAAGATCATCAAAATCGGTCCATATGTCGGAATATGAGGAATTATGCGGGCACAAACATAAAAAAAAATACAAATGGGTCGAATCTATAACCTCCTCCTTTTTGAAGTCGGTTAAAAACGGAAAAATCGTGGGCGTGGGCCATTTGGGCGTAAGTGGAATTCGCCCCGAAATGTTAAAAATTCAAATCCTCAAAATGGCGGCAAAAGTATAACCATAAAACTTCGAACTAAACTCCTTCGGTTTGCAAAAAATAGTTACGTTATCAGCACCACTTGAACAATATTTCCGCAAAGTTTCTAATTTTTTTAAATTCTCGAATTCTCGAACTTGAAGTCTCAAACTACTTGAGCAGCTTCGCTGAAAAGGCGCCAAGCCGCGAGTCATAACAGCGCACTCTTCCGCCTGAATTACAGGGCGACGCCTCGCCCCGCGTTGTCGCCCCAAACCTACTTCCCCCATTGATAGATGACAGCATTGTTCCCCGGTGCGAGCTTACGAAAACAAAAGCATGGGCCCAGTCGCGTGTCAGGGCCCATACATCTCCTAGCGTGACACCGCGAAGCAGGTACGCGTCTCAACCTGTCGCCAGCTATCTCTCGAGGAATCTCTAGAATCTACAGCAAAAAACAGACACCCCAAACGTTCGATCTCAACTAAACAGAGATTTTCGTTTACCTCGTTAGCCTCGTAATCCCGGAGCTTCTAGCGTGGACCAATGCTTGATGGAGTCTGCAGAGAGAGGTAAATGTCCGAGCCGAGGAAGCAGCGTGGAATGGTGCTTAACGACGATGAGAGAGACGACGGCGCGAGCGCGATCGCTGTGACGGGAAAAGAAAACGATCGGTCCGCGATGCTGGCCGGCGACGGGAGGGCGATCGAGCCGAGCGACGAGCGATCGAAAATGGCACTCCGGAAGCGGCTGGACTTGGTGCCGTTATCGACCGAGGAGTGTGGGGGCATGGAGATTCTGCGGAAGCTCCCTCCAGGGACGATCGTGATCAAACAGGAGAAGAAGTATAAAGAGGACAGCGATTACGTGCGCGACTCCGCGGAGACTAGCAGCGGAGGATCCACTTCCGGCGGCGCGGTTGCCAAACTTAGGAGGGTCCATCGGGCTGCTAGGAGGAAGTGAGTATATACTTTGATTTAACGCCGAGATTTTATTGGGGGACTCTTCTTCTGCGGGAAGGATAATTGAGGAAGCCAGTGATTTGATTTACAGGTGGATGAGTATTTTATTTGGGATTCTTCTTCTGTGGGGGGAGTAGGAATTTGATTAAGTATGGTGGGAATTGAAATAATCGCAGGTTTTGTGCAGGATCTTGCTGCATTTTTTTTTATTCTATATTCTGGAGTTCTTGGAGTTGTAAAAGGGGTTTAGAATGTTTGAAGGACTTGGGCAGGAGATGTAATTAGTGTCTCGGTTGTTTGGCACATTAGCGCTGGAGTCGGGGATTTGTGTTTCTCTTATTTTACACTAGGTGGTGTACAGTTGTTGGCGTTGTATACCTAGATCACTGTAATGAACTTTTACCATGGATTGATAAGTTTTTAGAGTACTTGGAAGATAGTTACCTATAGAAGGTTTAACGATTTGAAATGCGTATTAATTGAAATAAATACAAATTTTGACCACTCCCACTTTCAATTTTACCTAACCCTATTATTTTGTTCACCCTCCAAAGAACAAATTTCTAGAATTTTAATAAATACAAATTTTGACCACCCCCACTTTAAAATTTACCTAACCCTATTATTTTGTTCACCCTCCAAAGAACAGAATTTTAATAAATACAAATTTTGACCAACCCCACTTTAAAATTTACATAACCCTATTATTTTGTTCACCCTCCAAAGAACAAATTTCTAGAATTTTCACCTTTTCAGAATTGTTTCATTTTCTAGATTTGAAAGCCAAAAACTGAGAATTTAATAACACTTCAGTCAGAGTTAGGCAAGTTTTATTTCAAATAATGAATAAAACAGTGGCGAATTTAACAGAGCGGCTGATTAG
The DNA here is from genome assembly GCA_963855975.1 of Andrena chrysosceles. Lineage (NCBI taxonomy): Eukaryota > Metazoa > Arthropoda > Insecta > Hymenoptera > Andrenidae > Andrena > Andrena chrysosceles. The sequence continues at coordinate 33,279,089 of OY979767.1, read as the reverse complement.
CAGTCCTCCTCAGGGCCCCCTGACCCAAAAAATTCTGTTTTGTATGGCCCGTTTTTAGTAAACTACTTCTTCATTCCCCCCCCCCCCCCAAAATGGACCCCTTAGAATGTTTGCCACCTGGGCCTTTTTCTTAATTCCGCCACTGGAATAATGAATAACGAATGACGATTTTATTCGACGAAAAATTAATCGTGAAAAACGAATATATCTATATCCTTATTCTTAGAAATTATTTGTTATTCGAGAGAGCTTAGCGACCAATATATGTGACGAATAAGCGGCGAATAAATAATTAATATATTAGCAGATTGCTTGTTTAGCGTGGATCCTTTATTCGTTGATTTATTCGAATAAATTTTTATTCGTCGATTTATTCGAATAAATTTCTATTCCGTATTCTTGAATAACTTTATTTTATTCGTAACTTTTATTCGAATATTATGCGATATTTTATTCAAATAAAAGTTTACCTAAATAACTCTGACTTCAGTCTTAATTACATCGAATCTCTGAACATTCGAAGCTTTTAAATTCATTAAACAGAGTTCAGAAACACACCATCTTAATATACGTACTTCAAAACAATCCTTTGCAGTCGTGGAACGACAGAGATTCGAAGAAATCCAATCCGCGTGACTAAGAAAGATCTAGATAAAGATTTCCCCCGCCCGAGACAACGGCTGCTATCCGCCAAGCGGAAGGAAATGCTTCTCGACGTGGAGTCCAGCAAGCGAGGGAAGTCTTCCACGATGCCTTACATGAACACGCGCTCCGTCACTCGGAAGATGTACAACGTAGGCGCGACTTATCAAGCACCTACGCCGAGAGACGAAACAGAATGGAAAGAGTGGCCGGCGCATGGGATGCACGAGAGACCGGTCTTCCATCCCCAGGCAAGATTTTTTATTTCAAATAATTCCCCTCTGTTCCTTGTTTATTACAACTACGTCTGCTTCAGGTCGGCCTGGCTGCGGAATACTTGGGCCGTTACTATTCCAGCCTAGATGGGCATTCTTACCACGAAATAATGGATCCTCCTGAAATAGAAGTGGTCTCCGTCGACCCTCACTGCGACTTCCTTCCTTCGTCAGCTGAAAAAAAACAAAATAGGAAAGCACGGACCAACCGAGGCTCTTCCAAGAACACAAAAGCATCCTCTTCGAGCCAGTCCGACACAACCAAGTCCTTCCAAACTTGTATGCACGAAAGCTTCCACTGCGTCCTTGGCTACTGCTCACAGGTACTGACTCCCACTTATAAGAACAATATAGAAGGAAAAATAAGCAAGCTGAATGAAAGGAAGAATTCATCCATCGTCGCTAAAGACACAGAAAAGCAGGCTTCGAGTATCGCTGAATACAGTTGCAAAGGCAAAGCAGTCGGTTCTAAGGACATTTTACAGAAACCGACAGAAGGAAGCAAGCTGCTGGACAATTACACAGTCACCATGACGTCGCAGAACATCAAGAACTTCAGTCAAGTGTCGAAGACTCGATTGTTCCCAGCGCAGAAGGTCTACGTTGCCAATTCGCAGAAGTCCATCTCCTTCACGAACCTCAAGACCCTTCAGGGAGGGCAAATGAAAATACAGGAAGTGATTCAGTCTGCGAAGAACCCTTTAGTCCTGGTAAATCCTTTGGAAGCGAAGAGCGCTCAGATTTTGAAATCAGTGCCTGGTAGCATGATGAAACTGGAGGACACAACCGAGGAATCTTTAGCAGATATGTCATCGTTGTACCAATCCTTGATACCCAGTGACGTGCTGATGGATAATTCGAAAGTGGCTGCCCAGAAGCAGACTCCCACGAAGCGTAGGAACAAAGTTGAGTTCACAGTGACGAAGTATCTGTTCGACAAGAAGGTTCAAATAGCGAAGGAAGTGAACAGCGAGAAGAAGTGCTACGAAGCTTCCAACAAAGAGTTGAATGCGAAAGCGATGTCTGGTGGGCTGAATAAGACTTGGTGCACCAACGAGGCGTCTGAGATAGCGAAGATCCTCTCCGAGTACAACAAGAGCAGTCTGAAGAAGCCAGCGATAAACAGCCAAGCATTCTGTGCCAAGAACATTACGGTGAAAGATGCCTGCGACGAGGAGAAGATGACTGTTCGGGAGGAATCTTTGGATAGAAACGTGAACATTAAGTTCCCTCAGGGAAAGTGGAGGCGATTTCATTTGACGGTGGAGAAGCTGAAGGATATGAAGGGCGGCAGGAGTGAGAAGAAACCCTCGTCCGGGGTGCAAAGTAAACAGTCGTTGTTCAAGATTGATCAGGCGAGTGCGAGTGCCGTGTTGGAGAGGAAGACGGAGATTCCTAAGTATTCGGAGCCGTTTCAAAGGGAACAGCCGAGCGTAGGCAGCTCGGAGAAGAAGGAGAATACGTCTACGAACAGTAATGTAGACTCGGTGAAGACGCAGTGTCTGCAGGAGCTGCTGGAAAATACAGCGATGCTGTACTGCGCTGCCACTGGCACCCATCAGGACGATTTAGCGAATTATATCGACAGCCTGGACGCTGTGCAGAGTATACAGTGGCTGGAGACTAGCAAGAATTTAATCGTATGATTCGTTAGGAACCTTGGAGAAGATTGCAGCCTTTAAGGGGGAAAATGGTTTTGGACGCTGAAAACACAGAGATTTTTTTAAGAATTATTTTCTTAATAAATACAAAGCGAATCTTTCCAAAACTTTAAGGGTGTTCTACTGTATATTGGGACGACAAGAAACCTTTTTTTATTCAGGAATAATTCATTTAACGTTGTTTTAATGATATATCTTCGTAGCGACCAATTTTCCAATGTTTGCCTGAAACAAAAAAAGTTTTTCTTAATTGACATGAACTTATACCGTCGATGAATGAAAACATTTATGCAGAAATTAGATTAAAACAAGAGTTTTTTTGCATGGAAACGTCGAAATTTTTCCGTCAAAATCGTAACGTTTTAGTTAAAGTCCCATAACTTTATCAATTTTAGACTTTTTTTATTTTTTTAATACATCGACGATATAAATTCATGTCAGTTAAGAAAAACTTTGCGCTACGAAGATATACCGATAAAACAATATTAAATGAATTATTCTTGAATGAAAAAAAAGTTTCCTCGTTATTTGAAGATACAGCAAAGCACCTTTAAAGGTTTGAAAAGATTCGCTTTGTAGTCGCTGAGAAAATAATTCTTAAAAATCACCTAAACCAGGTTCCCCCGTTAATGAGAGAGAATGGGTCGGGAATTGCGGTGATATTTGATTCGCCAAGTAGATTTTATTGCAATTTTCATTCGCATTTTATTCATTACCATTCCCCGTTTCGCGTAGAATCTTAATACATTCCTCCGACCCATTTACTTTACGACCTAGAATCAAATGGCTGTTTAATTTTATTCGTATATCTTTTGTAATCGTTAAGGTTTATATTTTAGTTAGGTTCAGAGAGAAGTCAAATACGTAGAAGATCCTTTCGTTCCTTTATTAATGATTTAAGAGTCTCGCGTAAGGAAAGCTCGGTACAGAAACAAATAGTACAAATGTATTCGATTCATGGTTATATAATTTATATAATTTATCGCGTTACAGAGTGACTATATTAAAATAACATCTGAATCTTTGCGCGTGTTTGACTACGTTAGTTTAAGCTACTTTGGTGCTGAACTTACGATTAATGTAACAATTTTGTGCTCGATACTGCACTCCAGGCACCTGCGACACGATAAGAAATCTTGAACTTTAAAAATTAGTCAGTGGTTTTGGTCTAGAGTTGTCGGAGTGCAAAGGATTAATCGTTTCGAATGGTTCCTTCACTCTTCTGGTTAACACCATGCCGTCATTGATCCCAGCATAAATGAGGAGCATGCAAACGACGAGAATCGCTGAGTAGACGAACAGCAGTGCGATAATGCCGAGGCTTCGTTGTCAGTCCCTACTCTGTCGTCGTTTTCGATGAGCGTACCTGCGAAGAGAAGTTCAGACACCAAAGATTTTTATTTAGCACATTGGGAAGTATTTTAGCTGGGAAATCAAAGCTCACAGAGAGAAATGTTCTATCGAGAACTCTGTAAAGATCTTTAAAGTTCCTATTTAGTACAATTATAATAATTACTTAGCTAATTTAACTGTTCTCGGAATTTATAGATATCCGTCTGTTTTGCAGTATTATTGATTAAATTGTTGAATAATTTCTAAGATGCTTGCAAATTCTTTCGTATTCATCTGTTCACCTTTTTCTTCCAGATTCAGATTCGCTTTCTTCGCTGACAGTTTTCTCCACCACTTCCTCGGCCGTGGACTCGTCTTCGCTCTCATCTTTACACTTTCTGCTCTTGCCGGAGCTTTTACTGGAGTCTTCGTTCCTGGATTTCATTTTAACACCCTCGGAAAGCTTCCTGTCTCCCTTTTCCGACGCTTTCCTATCAATTCTGTGCCTACGTCTCTCCTCCTCGGAAGAAGCCTCGCGTTTAGACTCCTCTCTACGCGAGCATTTCCTTTTACATCCATTCTGCTGGGACTTACCGTGCCTCGCCGAGTTCCTCGAACTTGACGTGGAGTATCCAGTGTCTTGGCGAGTTTTTCTGTAGAATTTAGTAGAAGAGAATATTTCTAATTACTTCTCGATCTTAAAGAAGAGTATTCACACCTTTTGGAATGCCTGGTACTTTTAGGAGAGGAATCGAACTTGTCCACCTCCTCCGTAGACTCTTCGCTCTCGGAGTAATTAGCCTCCGCATCCTTCTCCCTCCTTCTCTTCCTCTTATCGCAGACCTTCCTGCCTCTCGCATCCTTATACACATCGCCGCGCGAGATTATACTGATATTGGACGTCTCCGGCCTCTTCTTCTTCTTACTTTTGTTCTCCGTCTGCACCACGTACAGCCTGTACAGCTGCAGAAGTATCACCAGCGTGTTCTTGCACGTGAAGAAGATGTTCATGTAGCTGACTATGCGGTAGTGAATGATGAGGATCAGGCGAAAGGCCAGGAATGGGCCGTCCTGTAATATTTCACAAGGGTTTACACATTCGCAGCTCCTCAAATTTAGTTTAACTGATGTTTCAGCGAGGGAAACTGACCTGCAGCAACATGTTCAAAGCGATTCCCCAGACGTCTATACTGCAGCAGCTCGTCTCTGTCTGCACTCTCTTCTTCACAGCGCTCCCAGAGGATAGGCGAGACTTCCTGGACTTGGTGGCCGTTAATACAACTGTGAATTGCATCAAGGACCAGGCCCAGATTCCCAGCGTCAGGTACACCAGCACCGGCTCGCGGGCGATGCGATCTTCCTTGAAGGAGTCGAAGAACTCTATGATGTCCGCTGCTGTTCCTATGTAGACCAGCAACAGCTGGCTCAACTGGTCGCGCGTTAAGTCTCCCTTCGGCAGCATCCATCTCCCGATTATTAGGATCAGCATCAGAAACTGTTCGATCAGCGTCACCCAGGTCTCCGTGGATATTTGTATGTCGGGCAGGTGGAGGTTCACCTGAGCAATAAATCGGGGTCTCATTTTCTGAATGAGTTTTTAAGGAATTTATACAAGCACCGGGTTACGAATTTTTACGAAAACAGAAATAATTAAAATAGTGAAAAGTGTTTATATTTGTTTTAAGAATTTTTAGTTTATTTAATATTTGTGGAGTTAGAAAAATATACAAAACAGAATGAATTAGAGAAAGGAGGGTCAGAAGGTCTACGCACACCGAAAGCTTTCTCCAGATGCTTCAAATCCTCCGCAGCCAAATTGGTGAGTTGAAAGTTCTCTGATATGTTCACGTTCGACTCAAACGCCTTCAATCTTCTGTCGACTTTGTCCAGCTCCAGAAGCCATATCGCAGGCACTACGCTGCTCAGGTACAGGAAGACCGAAGGACAGAACCTGCCAAGGAACAAATATTCATTCTTCTGGTGGGCTCCATTACCAAGGTCATTAGAGGATTTAAAGCTCAAGCTAATTACAGTAGTTTACAAAATAAAAAAAAATTTTGCGCAGCAGATGCCAGTATTTTTTTTTATGTAAAATAGCCCGCTGATTCAGAAAATAAAGTCCAAAAATTTTTCTATGAATACGTTTTCCAGATATCGACAGGTGAACTTTTTACTTGTCTGCCAAAAAGGTGGTCCCACTTAATTGCGAATATCTCGTGTTGCGAATGTCCGATTTGGTCGAAAATTATATCAAATTAAAGATAATTGAATTACCAACAAATGTCCCCGACAAAATTTTCAAATCGGTTCAATTCGGGTGAAATCGATGGAAATATGTGAAAAAAGACATATTTTTTTTTACCGAAATTGATATCGACAATTCATTTAATCATTTGGGAAAAATCGAAATCGAAACAACGGGCCCCGTTTCTCATTTCTTACGTAGAGTTTGCATTGTTACGAAGAAAATAAGCTGCTACTGAAGAAAATCTATGGATAAATACCCAAGTTAGAGACAATTGTGTGAAAACACTAAAATTTCATTTTTTCTCAGTTTTCGTGTTTATTCTTCAATTTTATTGTGTTATTTCAATTTTAATTCATTCTGTACATTTTTTCAAGTATTAATTGTAGTACAAGAAAATAATTATTTTTTAGTTTTTAGTGTATTTTTATTATTTCTAAAACAAACACAACAGCGGGTCATTTTACTCAAGAAAAAAATAGTGGAATCTGCTGTGCAAAATGGCTGTAAACTAGTGTTATTAAACAATCGATCTATAAGCTGAAACACTATTTTTTTGAAAATCTATAAGTGATATTTACATAACTTGCGGTCAGATTGACCAATTTAAAGATTAATGAGACTTCAGAAGCTTTGATTTATTTCGTGCGGCAGTTCAGCGAAATAGAAGCTGACGGTCTAGCTCTTCCATCTCCTAACGCATTAATACTTTTCCAGGAATATCGTCTGCCTTTCTGCCGAATCCCCGGCTCAATCGATCACAGGATTTGAATGGGAGAGGATATTAGAAAAAGAGGGTCACTGTTACGCCGCTCTTTCCATGGCGTCAGTAATTTTCGACCTGCTTCGACGTGTATACGCCGACCCGCTCCTCTCGCTAATGCTCCAATTTCCGACTGTCAAATTGACACGGACCCACACAAAACACACCCTCTTCCTCGCCCCGGAAAGTAGGCTTGTCTTATCGCGCGGATTTTCTTCTAAGCGGCCAGTCTCTGTATTGGCAAACTTAGTTTAGTACATTCTTTCCTCTGTTTGCATCAGCGCGCAACACAACTCGAATGAATTTCCATCAGAATAAGCATTCGATTGAAAATTCATTCAAGTAGGGCGGCACCAACACGCGGAATTAAATGGATATTACTTCTGAGCGATCGTTTTCAATTCCAGTGAATTGTTTGCTGGAGTATATACTTGTGCGAGCGAGGGTTTTGCTTTTAAATTTTGTTGGAAAACACTTGCGAGAATTTGGATTTTAAATGGGATTATTGTACTACTTGGTTTTACTTATATTCTGTACTGAATTGTTTCGTTTGTAAATTTACCACTTCCATTCTTGATTCGCCTTTATGGTGAGCGTGAAGATCCCCTCGAAGAACAGCAGCAGGATCGGACAGCTCAGGTACCAGAAGAGGGGATTCTTCTTGAACGTTGTGACTTGCCAAATCGCAATGAAACCGTGGGACGCAAAAACCAGGCGGGTGATTATTGCCTTGACCGTGGCTAAGAATTTTGCCATCGTTGCCAACCGCCCCACCGTTTAATTAACAGCACTCCACTTTAGATTCTTCACTGTACTTCGGCACTTTACATTCTTCATTAGAATTCATTGACTTCCCAGCTCGTTTCACCCGAAATGGGTGTCTTTAGTTGGATACACTGGGTCCGTTTGATGATAGAAGAGTATTAAAAGTAATACGCGTAATTTTGTTTAATTGAATTTTATTGTTAGTAAAGCAGTGATCGAACAATTCTCTCATTTTCTTACTAAAACTTCATCCACAGAAATCTATTCTCTTTTATAATTACACAAGTCTATAATTCTTATAAAATTTTATTGTATAAAGCTGAGGAAGAAGATTGTTAGTCGGTGGATGGAATGGCTGTTTAACTCCACTTCTTCACTCTATCAGGAGTGGAATAAAACTATAGCGATCTCGGAGGGTCTGGATTTCAAACGACGACGCGCACGCGTTGTAGTAGTTGTTGCCTACGAAACGAATTATTAGAAACGTAGAATACGTATAAACGTGTTAAAATAAATAAAAGTTTCTGTAGCTGTAACGCATAGATGTATCTTAATTGTAAAAGAATTGCTCAGTTGCAAGAATTTTATATTTTGCTAACAGAAATTTTGCAATTCAACGTCAAGGAATCTTTGGACTGACACAGAACATCGGGAAAATTGTTAAACACGGCGAAGACTAATTAACAATAGATTACCGTTAACCGCTTAACTTGTACGCTCGATTTAATTCGGGTGCGCTAAACAGGCCAAATTGTGCACACTCGAGATAATTCGAGCGGCACATAGAATAACAATTTTGATTATTTTTGTATTTTTTTGCCAAGACAATGTTCCAAATTGTGTTTCTTTACATAAAAAAAATGATTTTTTTTTGGCCGGTTTTTTTTAAAAAACTGCGTTAAGGGGTTAATGTTACAGCTGTATAATATTGGATCAATTTGTATTAACATTTATTACTTATACATTAATTATTTTGATAGATTATATTACAATTTAATTGGAGGTTTAAAAATTCCATTATTATAAATTTTGGTAATCTTCATGTTCTTGCTTATTTTCAGTTTTTAAGTAGCTTGTAAGGATGCATGAGAGTGGATGAAGTCCTCTCTGCTTCAGCACCTTATTGAAACATACCTAGTTGCAATTCCTTGGTCAGGTATTCCACGTTACACCATGAAAGCATGTCTTCCACAAATAATGTTGTTCTTCATATAAATTTTCATGTTCAATAAATTTGTTAACTTTAAATAAACTAGAATAGAACAGCAAGGTTAAAAGGCGTATGTGTTCTTGTTTTGTTGTGATCCTTCTTTCTCTGTCGTTTCACGGAATACGATTATAAAACTATTTTTAAATTGTTACTCTAACAGAAACATTTGTAAATCCCGGATTTCAAATGATCTAAGTTTTATCGGTGTTGAATTCTAATTCCTACCACGCGTAGCGTTACAATCTTATTTAGACTGAATCGATAACGTTGGGTGTGACATGAAAATGGTAAGGGGGCTCGCGAGTTCCCCAAGCGGGTGAAACAAAATTGCATTGCGTGTGGGTCTATTTTATACATGGTCTGTGCACGAACTCCCATAAGATATAAAGTCTATCCTATACCATCGGCGAAATTTGTCGCTGCCTACACACCATCTGTGGCCAAACATCCACTGCAGTTTTTCTACTTTTGTGTCGCATGCTACGTTACCGATTCAGGATAGAATATACTCACAGCGCCACCAGCAGTTAGAATTAACATTAAATATAGTGAGATTTCTAGTAACATAAAAGTTAGAACATACCCTCCCTAAGGACGGTATTCACAGTCGCTACTTAGTCTTAAGATCATCTTAAGCATTCGGCGTCCTCTACTACTCTAGTAGACTAGTAAAGGATGCCGAATGCTTAAGATGATCTTAAGAATAAGAAACGACTGTGAATACCGCCCTAATAAAAACTGGCCGCTATCCCAAATATTCATTACCATGATTTAAAACAACTCAGCTCCATGAACCAACATAGCGGCTAGAAGAGCTCACCCAATTCCTTCAAACTCCACCGTCCAAAGAGATTACCCGAATGCAACAATTAATAATCTAGCACAAAAAGTTGCGCCGACCTGATTATATCTCTGCAAATTCTGTCACTAAATTTCCTGTTGCATCATTCGGCGCAGAGTCACGCGAGCAGATGCGGCGAAGGAAACGAACAATTTGGAGCCACCTATATAAACCCCAGTGCAGGGACGCTTTGTGCAAAAGCAAGCACAGGATGCCGGGGGCAGTTGCGATCCTCTTTGCGGCGTTGTTCGTCCTGTGTTCAACGGAGAACTCTCTGCAAAGGTTCGAGTCGGAGTGCAGACCGGAAGTGGGCTGGGATCCATGTCAAAGGGCTTGCGAATTCGAGAAGATGGGGCTGACGAGCGAGGGGAAGTTCGACATAGGGAAAACGAGGGCGATGATCGACCAGGGTGGCCTGAAGTTGTACCCAGACGACAGGAGGAACTTGTTGAAGGCGGCGTTCCACGTCTGCCATGAAGAAGTAGCGCCAGACAAGAGCTTGGATCGGTGTGCTGCTGCCTCTGCGATCTATTACTGCGTGAATGCTCTCCTCCGGCCAGAAGTGTTGTACAAAGATGAGGTAGGGGCGATAAGGAGGTTGATGACGCGTTGAATCGCTCGAAATATTCATACTGGAATTTAGGGGATTTGGTTATTAATTAATGGTTATTGGTTAATACTGATAAGTTTATTTCTTGGTTGTACATGGTAGTTTGTATTTTGTATAAAGTACGGCTGAAACGCTTGTAGAATGGCAATCGCCTTGCAGTGCGTTTTAGATGGACTAATATTTGTATAAACTTTGTGGGATCAGGAACCCCCATACTATAAGAGGGGGCCCGGACTAATAGACTATGGAGAGTCGGCGTAACCGTGGTGGTTAACACTGCTGATCAGCAGTCTAGGGCTGGGACTATTCGAATAATATAATATTTGAATATTTTACAAGTATTCAAATGCTACGAATAAACTTCGAATATTTGAGTATTCGAATGTTATTATTCGAATACTATTCGAATACTGATATATTCGAATACAGATGTATTCGAATACTGATATATTCGAATACAGATGTATTCGAATACTGATATATTCGAATACAGATGTATTCGAATACTGATATATTCGAATACAGATGTATTCGAATAGTATGGTGTGAAGTGGGTCAAAATTAGCTGACAAGATTTCTACCTGACAAATGAACCTAAAGAACTGGATTTATAATTCACTCCATACTATTCGAATACATCAGTATTCCAATACTTAAATATTCGAATAGTATTCGAATACTTGTATATTCGAATAGTATTCGAACACTTGTATATTCGAATTATATTCGCCAAATAATTGAGCAACTGAAGTATTCGAATATTCGAATACTGAAAAATTCGACAAATAGTCCCAGCCCTAATTAGCACGCGGGCGGCTCGGGTTCGATTCCCGGCACCTGGCGGCCTTGCCTTTTCCGGGTTCCCAAAAATGTAGGAATATTACGTCACCGATTCTCCTACACATTGTTGTTAATAACAGTGAGAGGGATATTCTATCGGAATCAGATTATTATTTCCATATATCAACAGTATGAGAAAAGTATATACGTGCATAATTACATACATCTGACGACGCTTAATTGGTTAATTATATATGAAACGCCTGGCAAAACGGCAACCGGGTTTACAGCCGTGCATGTCGGGTGGCAGTTAAATTAAACCACGCGAATATCTCCGAAACTATTAGCGATATCGAAAAACGTTTCAGACAAAAGTTTGAATAGTTGCGAAGCGGGTATAATCTGACGTAAACAGACTTTTTATTAATAGTGTAGAGAAGATACGAAGGTCAACTTGGTATTTTTAGCCGAAAGTAATATTCTTTTCTGTTAATTAATTGACTAAACTTGTAATTTATATTAAAAAAGTATTAGGGTGTTCAAAAACCATTGGTTTAGGAGATATTTAATTTTGCAATATTAAATTTAGGAATAGATACTATTGTGAGTTTAGTTAACTATTGTTGGTTTGTTACTAGATCCCAAGTAGGAGCGATGGATGGAGAATGGTGCCTTGTCGATGTGGGAAGTTTGGAGGGAAATTTGGATTCAACTACGTGACCGACTACAAGCAATAAGATTATTCCCTTCTAATATTCCGTAAATGCCTTTGCTATGACAACGTAGACATATAAGAATTGGACTTGTATCATTTCTTCAAGACAATAAATCTGTATTACTACAAAATTTCGTTACATCTATAACTGCGCCTATAACCTAACATAAAAAGTTGATATTGAGATCTTTCTACAATTAAATATCGCTAGAATAATATAATTCAAAAGCTCGGGAATGGGAGACATTTGAACCCATTTTTAAAAGAGATCTTAATACAGAATCGCGCCACAAATGTTGGGCAAAACGAGTACAGGGAATTTACATGGATCAGTTACATTTATAAGGAAATATTACATTGGTGTTAAAGCCACTTAGCGCTGGCACTATCGATTGGAATTGGAAATTGCTGGATGAAGTCTACCCGCTGGTGGTCTGTGCAATGGCGTAGCAAGTATCCGCGCTACCTCACCAACCTGACCTGAAACCATAACAAGGCAGTCCTGTAGATTCGTTATATAAATTAAAATATCCGCGAGCTCGGGCGTTTTTATTTCACGTTGGGACGATTATTTAATACTTTGCCCATTTCGAATGGGCTTTCGAATTTCGCGCCAAATACTTCGAACTAATTCGAGGAAGAACATCGTGCACGTTTCTAGATATTAGAAACAATGCTTTCGAGACTTTTTGCGTTTGATTAGACTTGTAATCAAAATGCCTGTCATGAGGGAATTCGACGTGAGGAATGTGGAAAGAATATTTACAGCAATTTTATCGCTAACTTAATTTCCTATTTTTATCACTAACCTAATTTCTAGATCGACACACGGAATTTTATAGAAAATTAAAACGTTTATTATTTCTCACGTTCCATAAAAACCATAACAATTTACAAAATAATGAGGTACTAAAGTCATTTCTAAAATTGAAGCGTCCGTTACGAAAACGACGTAAAATATTTTTATAAATTATCCAGCACCGTTCGAACTGATTTTCCACGCTAGAATAAATCACATGATAGTTCACTTCGGAGGACTTCCAGTCTGCCAAGGAACTTCATTGCCAGTACTGGTAACGGTTCATTTCTCACACTTCAATTTTGCATGTGAATCAGAGTAGAGAATGAAAAATGTATAGGGTGTTTTAACTAAAGTGTGCCACTTAAATTACTTGTAAACTCTTTGTTAGATGAAAGAATGGTTCAAAAGAAAGTTGTATGGTACTAAGAGAGGCGCACAGTGTACTAATTAGTTTTTATATATTTTGCTTTTTTATCGAGATACGAAGGCCACCTTGACTTTTTTAATCGTAAGCGGTAAAATTTTAACCCGTAATTGGAAAGAGTGTTGAACGCTCGGTAAAAATCTATTAGAGTGTATGGGTCGAAAAATGAATAATTACTGAGATATTCCATAAATGATTTTTAATGTAAATGTAGTGCTCAAAATGTTGTCCATTACAAACAATACAATTGATACTAGGGCTGGCACTATTCGAATAATTTAATATTCGAATATTTTACAAGTATTCGAATGCCACGAATAAACTTCGAATATTTGAGTATTCGAATATTGATATATTCGAATAATATTCGAATATATCATCGAATATTGATCTATTCGAATACTTAAATATTCGAATAGTATTCGAATACTTGTATATTCGAATAGTATTCGAATACTTGTATATTCGAATAGTATTCGAATACTTGTATATTCGAATTATATTCGCCAAATAATTGAGCAACTGAAGTATTCGAATATTCGAATACTGAAAAATTCGACAAATGCTCCCAGCCCTAATTGGTACCATATAACTTTTGTTTGAATCATTTTTTTCATATTACAGAGTTCACAAGTAATTTAGGTGGCCCACTTGGATGAAACACCCTGTACATCACGAAGCTTAACGGCATTTTTCATGGAAAGTAATTTAATTTCCCAGTTTACGGGCATTGCGAAATCTACCTCGGGTATATTTTCAAACAATATGTCCTGAGCTTTGTCATGTCTGTTCCGTTTTAAACCAGTTAGAGAGACCAGAGGGATCAAAGGGACGTTAATAGGAAAAGAAATAAGGGAACAAAAATAGTAACTGCGGAAGAGATGGGTTTACAAATATGTGCCGCGTCAACAATCTTATACTTACAAGCATTATGCTCGTTCGAGAGCACGAAGATGGGATAGGACAAAGAGATTTCGCGTAATCTCCTTAGCCGTTCCCGCTCTTCCGCCATTTCCTGTTTCGTTAACGAACGCGGTTCGACGGGAGTCATGTAAACAAAAGGAAGAGAAAACATCCACTGGTTACAATGGCACCTAAATTCAGCAACTTGTTCCACCCAACGACTCCCTTTTTCCTCCAAAGGGGAAAAAACAGCACACATACACGCGCACGATTGTGTTATGAAGGAAGAATTGAAAGGGAGGGATTGAGGACGTGAAACTGAGGAATTCTATGAGTCATTGAAAAAGAGAAATTCTTCCATAGTAGGATTTTGTGTGTTTCAAGGAATGTGAGGGATTGTTTATCCCAGAAATGGTGGGCAGTTGTAAAAAACACGTGAATGTAATTATATATTACCTAACTTAGTTGTCACGTTTCGCTCTGTTTTTCATCGGGCGAAAGTACATTGATAAAATAATCACTCAGTGGTGAATCAAGATATTGGGTTGGAAGAAAGCTCCTAACGTTTTTTAAACGAAATTCGAAGACCGTGTGCAGATATTTATTTAACCACATACATGCCACTTCGTTCCACCTCTCAGAATATGTACATACATCATTTGTGTCATTTTCAGTAGGTGGCGTTTCAAATGTATCAACGCTATCTACTGAGAAACACTACGAACTTTTGTTTCACGCCAATAATATTCCCATTTCTCAATTCTGCTAGACGCCAGGCCTTCGTCGAGTTACGCGCAACAACCCTAAATAATTATTTCCCAGTTCCATGATCCAACAAAATGGAACCCGAAACATAGGAATTCCTAACCTAATTAGGTGAGTTACGATTACGATTTGCCCGCCATTTCTGGAAAAGTACTTAACTGATTCTTAAACAATAATTAATTACAGACATGGAGAGCAGAGAACAATTACTTTTCTGATTCTTTCGAGCACACAGAATCATGCTGCGAAATAATTCGCCTTTTACGAAGACTTTACGGAATTCCCCATTTTCCACCGTTCCTCTTTCCGCTCCCCGTTTCCTTATCTCTGGTCAAAGCGATACGGGTAAAGTTCGAAGAGTTCTCGGAGGAGGAGTGAATGGTTCGCTCGCGGTTGGCTGTTCTTTTTATTACAAGCGTCCTGTGGGTTGGCTACTTGCGATTTCAATTTGAATTTCGAACGTTCCCTCAGACTGCGAGGGCGCCCCTGGTTCTTACGTTGTAGGAGTTTTCGACGGTCGGCCTCGTCGATGCCGTGTCGCACGATCGATTTTCATTCAGCTGCAGTTGCTCAGGGGCTTCTGTAATTAATTCGCTGAATCTGGCGGCCACTTGCTTCCATTTCACCAGGTCGGCCGGCTGGAATAGGATGAGATTGATCAGCCGCGTTTTGAATCTGTATGTTTTAGCCGCGTGTTGTTTCGGAGGAGAGTGGGGCGGCTCGCGGTTGCTCGAGCAAAAATCGAACGCTCATAACGAAGGTACAGGGGGGTTCCCAAGTGGTGGGTTAATACTTCAAGGGGCGTGCTTCGAGCGTTAGTCACGTTTCTGCCTTAGCTCCTGCGACGCCACTTTTGAAACCTCCTGTAGAACGTGAATCACAAGAAGGACACAGGTATATCTCGCTCGAATATGATGATACAAAAAACAGAAGGGTTATTCAAGTGTGTCCCTCGTGATTCACATTGTACAGGACGTTTCAAAAGTGGCATCAGGACAGGGAAAGCAGTAAATCGTTCCGCCATTTTTGTACCTTTCTGTATACCCCACACCAAAGACAGATGTTTCGCGTGAATAAAAATTTCGAGCAACGAATAAAATAAAAATTTCATGGTTTGTTTAATCCGTTGTCTATCTAGTTAACGCCCAACTTGCGGCCGGAGGGGGAGTTTGGGTTTACCGTTAATGTGAAAAAGACTGGAAGTAGGGCTATGGGAAGCGGAGAGCCGCGTAGTTCCGTTCTCTCAGACGGGGGGCCGGAAAGAGTCAAGTGTCTCAGTAAATCAAGCAGTCCGGCCAACAGCTCCCCGTGACGGCCACCGACGTCCTGCCGTATTAATCCCAAGGCGTCCCTCGCAATCATGTGGGTGGTCACCCCAGGATTGTCAGCTGGTCGATGGAAAATTACCATTTAATTGCTCCCCATTCTTGCTTCCCTGGCCGGCCAGCGAAAAGGGATTGCCCCGATTCACGGCAACCAGATGGTCGTTAGCGGGAGCAGATGCATATAAAGGGCGTTCGACAACAAGTGTAGTAGAAATTGAGGTGGACGATTCTACGCGGCAAAAGGAGACGAAGATCGCGGTGGAAGCTTCGTACGGTAACTATTAATGTTTAAAAATTCGGGCAAGGAACGTCTGAAGCACGGCCACCTGGTGGACAACGGCGCGCGTTGCGTAGGTCAGTAGCCGCGTACAGCTCTCGTTAGAAAAGAGGGACGCATGGGTGAAAGAGTAGGGAATAATAAACTGATAGCTCAGATTACAAATTTTGAAATTTTAAAATTTGAATGATATTCGAAACGATTCGAAGCAGAGCGACGACCGGATCATTTGAAAAATCGGAAAAGTAATGATAATTTTATTTACAACTGCGCCTGGATGTCTGCTCTTTCTCATGTAAAATATCGCGTCGAAACGTACCGGGTTATTTCAAAACCCGTCGACAGAGAAATGCAAGTGCAGGCTGTATTATAAATATTCACGGTTCGGCAACGCGCGGAGTGGTTGCCTAACCTGCGGTGCGGAGGGCAGGCTTTTCACTTCGGCTGTGATATGCATCACATTAAATATGAAAGTTGGTTAATTGTGACTCTCTGGGAGCATGAACATTTTGAAAATAAGTAGTCACAGAAGTACAATTATTTAAGAAGAAGGAATTACGCTTTTATGGGATATATGAGCATCTTAGAACTCAAAGTGACCAACTCTATAAAATAAAGAGCAGAGAAAATTGATAAGTTGAGCGCATTGTGTGCTTAAGGGGAGGTTCCGGTCTAAATGTCGATTTTTTTATTTCATTTTTCGAATGTTCAACCTTTTAGGAAAACGTGTTTAAAAGGATTTGTTGAAATTCGGAAAATTCCCGAAGTTATAGTCATTTGAGTAGCGGCAAATGCTTGGGTCACAACCGGCCACTCGGCTCTTTAAACGCGATTTTCTCGAAATAGTGTTCTCAAAACGGTGGGACTTGTATCTCCAAAAGATATTATCCGATTCGACTGAAACTTTTTTTATTTTGAAGAATATACTTCTGGCTAGGGGGAAATCAGAAAAAATTACAAAAAAGTGAAAATTTATGATTTTCAAAGGCGTTGAAAGGACGAACAATACAGGGAAAAGTGATTTCAAACTTGAAGTGTCGTTATTTGTTTAAAAAAGTGTCATTTTTGTTATTTTTTCTAGCCCTCCCCCTAGCCAGAAGAATAATCTTCAAAATAACAAAGGTTTCAGTCGAATCGGATAATAACGTTTGGAGATACAGGTTCCACCGATTTGGATCAATTTTTTGACGCCTTGATTTCAATGACTCCCCAGTGCCGTCTGCAATGATTAATGATAAAACAAAAAATATATTTCTATAATTTAAGGCATCCTTAATACAATGCAAAAAGTCCCATTAAATTATATATAGTAGTTTTCCTTTAATTAATTCCTATATATCACCTATTTTTTGAGGCTCTAGACCGGAACCTCCCCTTAAATCTTGAAATCGAGAAGTTTACAGAAAGTGAGGTTAATCATTTTTGGCATAGGGCGGGAGGCTTCTAGTATAGGTCAGTGATGTCAACATGACTGAAGCTTAACCTCCTACTGCTCAATATTGTTTGTTACCATTACTAATTTCTAGGGAATTCCCTAATCTTATATTACATGGGGAAGTGCCTTATTTAATTAAATTGTGATACTTTCTCTGCTATTTATACTTTAACACGATAAATAATAAAGGTTGTGTCTTATCACTATTCTGATGATGGATTATTTATATTTATAAATAATGGTATAAGTTAATATGAATTATAGGGTGTTTGCGGTTACCCAAAAGAAGTTCCTGGACGTGTTGTGGCATCACTGGTTTCTTCAAATGGCTCAAGAAGAGCTGCAGCGCAGCAGCACACTCGAGGGCCGCGTTGTTATTTCCCAGATGCGGCCTTTCCCCTTTTTTCAATGAATTTAAAATACGTCTCCTGAGATCACGGCGGCCGGCACGCCGGAAAAGACCTTCCTCTCTGGCATCTTGAAACGAAAACGCGGGACTCTTGCAAACAAAGACGGTCTCCTTCATTATCATATTAAAAGGAGGGGGGGGGGGGCGAGGAATAAAAAAGAATGACAAAATTATTGAACGAAAATGACAATTTAACTAACTCTAAGCAATCCCTTTCCATGCAAAGTGGAAGATAGAAGTATACAAAATGAATCTCGCGAATTAAATTGTGTTTGATTTTTATATAAATGCTGAGATGCTGACGTTCAAGTTCAATATAGCTTTGTTTAATTTTCGGCTCTGCTTATGATGCATGGAAAGTGTTTCATTCAGCTTCCCGTTGTTGTTACGTACGCTGTTTCAGGAAGTTTATAATCTGCTTCACCGCTTGCAGCGACTTCTTCGATATAATGTCATCGTCTGCATCGTGCCTGCGAATAAGCATTCGAGAAATGAATATTTATGACAAGAATTGTGAAATTAATCCGATACTCGGAATATACCGCTGAATAAAACTTCACTTCTCTATAAAAACTCAGTGTTCAATTATTCCTAAAAGGATATTTTTCACACTCTTTTTTAAATACTTCTGAATAGGGATATAAAGGAACTGTTATAGGGTGTTGAAAAATTATTGGACGAGCCAAAGCCTACAAATTCCTGCTGCCAAAAGAAACAAAAAACTCCTGTACCGCTTTGCAATCTGAGCCTCCGTTCACGTATTACAAGCGATTGAAATTTAACGGCCTCTCCTGAAGCGCGCGAAATTCAAATTTCAAACGCAGCGCAACTTCAATCGCTTGTATCTTGGAAATGAGGCTTCAGATTGCAAAACTGTAAAGAATTCTTCGGTTCCTTTTGACGCGAGGAACCTACTAGTACATATTAACATCAAAAAATTTATTTTCAGTACCTTCGGGATTTAATTCGAAATAATTATAGCATTGTTTATTCAAGCAATAAATATACAATACATCTATTATGAAGATGTAATACATAGGATATGTTGAAGAGTGCCTCCATTCTCATTCAAGCAGCCAGTTATTCGGAAATTGTGAAAGTTGCAGGCCACTGAACATTCTATGGAACATAAGTGGATACTTTCTCGCAAAGGAGCACCTCGATCGCGATCTCCATGGCCCGTTACCTGAACTTCAAAAGGCTCCCGTGCCATTTGCGTAATAAGGGTGCTCCACGACGCCATTGCGACCAGGACCTCGTTGAATAACAAAGTTGTTCCTTGTTCGTCGTACGCCTCAGAATTTCCACTTCAAAAATTGATTCGAATGCGGTCCGGAGTCTCGGAAACGTTCAATAGAGTTTCGTGGCAACGAGGAACGATGAATAATTTATGGGAGGGCTGATCGTTGGTCGACGCAAAGTTGAACCACAAACAGGGGACAGGCTTGCAGATCGAAGAAGAAGCTAATAGCTCTTTTTCGAGGACGAAACACGTTTCTCGAGGACAGGTTTCGGTCCTAGCATGAGGGCCACGCAGGTGTACATCATGGAAGCCGCTGAACAGTCGTCCGAGTCTTTTAATCGCCACGCGCCACGGTTACAGATGTTGAAAGCCACTTTCAGCAGATTTTTTCTGCTTTTGGAGAACGCATATGAAGCGTTGGTCTCTTCCAGCATCTCTGTCAGCCGTTCCAAATTGAATTTCCCGGCATTCAGTATGCCCAATTGTTTCAACTTACAGGCCGCTTGGCAAGGGTCCAGTGGCGAGTCCAGCACCATTTGGCAGGACTGGTCCTCGGCTCTTCCAGTCGCAAACAGCGCGACCAATGTGGTTACCAGCAGTGTAAACTTGTACATGTTTGCCTAGCTTCGATGGAGATTGAGTTTTTGTTTTTCTAGAGGGACCATGGGCCTTTTATAGTTGTGGAGTTTTTAGACGAATGTGGTGGGGGGTGCACGCAATATTGTTTGCCACTGTGGCGAGGAAAATAGATGTTGTGCAGTGCAAATAATTACATGATTGCTTGTTCACGTGATCTGTTTGTAAAGTCTAGAAACTTTTATTATGTTAGAAGGAAGTGAGAAGTGCTTCATCATCTTATGAACAATTTTAAATTTAAAATGCTTCCGGAGCATTAGAATAATATATAGGAGGTTTTTATAATTTCGTTGCAAGAAATTTTATAGGAATTTATTTATAATAACCTGTGTAGGTTCGAAGCTCTTATTAATCTGAGTAATTTTTGCTTGAAACAATTTTTAAAACGACGTACGATTAGAGAGTTATTGATAAATATAGCTCCAGGCACATTGGTTCGGAGAGTGCGTCTGACCATAGACGGTATCCTTTCACTTGCTCGTGTACTACTAGATTCTAGGCGGTGCTCTAATCTCTCTACACAGTCACAGAACGAAATCTTATTTCATTCAACCAAAACGTATACTGCAACTACTTTTTCTGACTACCTACCCTGTTTAAAAACAAATTCCATATTTTTCGTTTAATACTGTTTTTTGGGTCAAAAGGGCTCCAATGCAATTTTTCTTTTTGCAATTACTAGTTGTGGGGTAGGTAAATAATTAAAAAAAGTCTTTTTGTTACTACAATCTAAAACTTTAATTTAGAAAGAATATGGAATATACGTCTTTAACAGAGATGTCGCTAAGAACGAATGGCTTCAACCAGAGCCGAGAGAAAGAATATCGGTGCCCACTTAATCAGGAAAGGAACATTTTTCCTTCTTTAAACAATAAACCATAATCGCAGTATCTCCTCTTGAAGTGTTGATTGAATTTTGACCTTTACATTCCATCATGCACTCATGGCAGACACGAAATATCCAACAGCAATAAAGTGAAAAGTACCATTTTATAATTTACTTCAATTCGATAACACGTTCACGTATTATTTATTTATGAATATTTTTACTATCTCCATATTCTTAACAGTCGAGTTTAATATTATTTCATTTACAAAGCAAGAATATTCATTTCCACTTGTATATTTCGAAGCAATAAATATTCCACTAATGTTTTCGTCTATTATCATTATTTTTGATAACATCGTTGACGCGGCAAGAGTGGTCACGAAAAAACGGAAAGGAAGCCCCGCAAAGAATTATTATCACATAAATTGTGACAGATAAAAATTGCACAACCAGAGTCACGTTATACGCGTAATTGCGCTACAGAAACAATAATTAGCGTAATTGCAGCGATGCGCGCGAACTTCGAAACGAATACACGTGGAACGAGGAATGGAAGTCTCTTGTATTTCACGTAATAACTTTTGCCAACCGGTGAAAACATTGCGCTGTTCGCGCACGATATTTCAGACAATGTTCGCGTTATTTATTGTTATTTCACGCTCCGCGGCGCGACGGACACCGTAGTTAAACCCAATTGTCCCTTCACAGCTTTGTATTATGAATTATCAGACTGTAACCGAGTTATTGGAACAAAACTAAGCGAAATATTAGAAGATACATTTATGGAGATTTTACGAAATTAAAACCGTGGCTTTTAGGCATGGAGAAAAATTACATCTGTTCTGTTTTAACGACTTTTCAATGGCCACTACAATTGAATCAAGGGAATTGTAAAATTTGTCCTAGAAATATATTTTCACCTCGATTAATTTAATTCAGGAAACACTTTAAGTAAAAATTCAAATATACGATGCCCATTAATTGGGACTAGTTGCAGTACCATTATTCTCCTTTTAATTATTTTTAAACACAAAAATAGTTTACATTTCAAAATTATTACCATCACTACTAAACGAAACGAAACATAAAATCTGCAGTCATGTTGGTCCGGATACTATATCTGACCACATAAGATCTATATACTTTCACTTGCCCCTTCCCATCTAAATATACAGTTCAGGTTGCAGAAATGCGCAATAAAATAAAAGGAGGAAGAGCTCGCATTCCAACATGGCATTTGCATCGTAATGTCAATATTCCCTATCTCCTCCTCACGAAATACCGATAAGTGGATCAAGGCCTTCCCGAGAGTAAGCCCACCTCTTCCCGGAAGCGAACGAAGAAAAAGCAACAAACACACGATTCTGATGCAACGAGAAAAGAAAACATGCTTCGACGAAACCCAAAACACGTCCTTGCATCATGGTTAACTTATAAAGGCGCAGCATTCGACGTGCTGCTTAATAGCTTGGTAACATGTCCCAGCGAATCTTCCAAGTACTCGTTCCACTCTGCCTGCTCGCGATCCTGGCCTGTGGATCGCCACGGGTCTATCCCAGTGATCAACAAACCAGGAGCCGCAGGTATGATTGTCCCTCGTGTCGTCGAGAACGCCCAGAGGCCCTGGCGTCCTGGTAAGAAACCGTGTGTCTACGGCCGGTATTCATAGTCGCTACTTATTCTTAAGCAAATACTTAAGCATTCGGCATCCTTTACTAGCTACTAGGTTAGTAGAGGATACCGCATGGTTAAGCATTTGCTTAAGAATAAATAGCGACTATGAATACCGGCCTCTACGATCTCCGTGACTCTTCTAAAAAATTTTGTCACAAATTCTGGGAAAGAACTTGCTTTTCATGTGTAAAAAAATTTATCAGTTGATCTTCGCGTTGCAAATTATGCATAAAGGTAGGAAAAGTATTTAATTGAATTTCTTACAAAGTTGACCAATTTAACTGAATAGGTATTGTACCTCTGAGTTATAAGGTGGTTTGACCATGAATAGCAGCCGATAAACAGAAGTGTATCAAATTTGTTTAGCAACCCGTCCACCTCCCAAATATCATCAAAATTGAGACTCTTTTTTTGATTTACAAAATTGTTTTTTCTCAGGTACGCCCCACCAGCCAGAAGGGAATACCTTGGCTTGGGACCAGAGATTCCCCGCTGGCCCAGCAACCGACCGTTCCAACCTGGCCCTTCGTTCTCTCCATCCCCCTTCAACTTTTATGGGGGAGCCCCTCGAGGCAGAGGAGGCCCAGTCATTGCCAATCCACGAGGCATCGCTAATCCACCAGGCACCTACACACGCGAGGATCCCTTCAATTTCCAGCACAGGGGCCTCGGTTTTGACGTGGCTGCTCCACAGGCCGCCCCTGTTCCCGGTTTTGGAGCTCCCTCAGCCCTGTTCCAACCCCGTCTCCCAGTGACTAGGAGCCTGGGGAGGACGCCATACCAAAGTTCCAGCTTCTACGACGTGATCAAGAGAGAGTCTGACCCGGAAACCAACAATAGGTACACTGGGTTTGATCCATCCGGGGATGAAGACTCCATCGAGGATGTGTATGGGTCTCCTAGACCCTACGAGGACCCCAAGAAGGTTTCCGTGGTCTATCGAGCTGACAAGTACGCAGACGACACCCTTGATCAGGGTAACTCCAATGCACCAGTTGAAGAGTACTTCAGGAGGCAAGCTCCTGAACACTACTCTAGAAGGCAGGCTCCTGAACCCTATCCTACGACGCAGGCTCCTGTGCAATACTCCAGGAGGCAGGCCCCTGCACAATACTTCAGGAGACAGGCTCCTGAGGTCAGAACCCCAGCAGGCCGGCAGGTGGAGGAGGCCGAAAGTTTCCAGCAACCCAGAAGAGAAGAATATCTGGACTCCCACGTGGTCCACGCGCCAGAGATCAAGCGCGACCCCTACCACTTGGTGCCGGAGCGCAATATAATGA
This sequence comes from Andrena chrysosceles, assembly GCA_963855975.1. Lineage (NCBI taxonomy): Eukaryota > Metazoa > Arthropoda > Insecta > Hymenoptera > Andrenidae > Andrena > Andrena chrysosceles. The sequence continues at coordinate 33,255,248 of OY979767.1, read as the reverse complement.
AGATAATGCAGAATGTCGGTAAGGAAGGGCGCACTGTTACCAACGGTAGCACGTGGCAGGACCAGAAGGCACAGGAGTTGGAGGGAAGTCTCCGTAAGGCTGCAAAAACCGACGGTCAGAAGCAGGCTGGGGATGTTAATGTTCTGAATGATGGTGATCAGTCTGACGAAGAGGAGGATGGATCGCAGAAGTTGGGGGACGCTGTCGGGGAGTATGGTAACGTGGAGAGGTCGAAGAAGTCTACGATGCTGACTCCTTCGACAGAAATAAGCGACCGGGAGCCGAGATTGGAAATTTCGACGAAACCTTTGACCCTTCCTTGATTGCTCCATGATGAGTGACTGCGTTCTAGGGGGAATTTAGGGAATTATTTTTAGGGTGTTGGTGGTTTGCTTTGAACCAAATTTGAGGGGAATGCTAGGGACTTCTTAAAGGGCTGGGGATTCTTAAATATTTTCGTGTGAAGAAGATTTGCGGGAATTACTGCGAAACTGGCGATGATTGTTGGCTTCTTTATAAAGAAGCTTGAGTAATTGTACCAACAGACTACGCTTTTAAGGAGAATGTAACAATACTATGGGTTTGAATAAAGAGAATTGATAAACTAATTATGATGTTTTTCCCTTCTGCGAGTTATGTGTGCACTTCCAGATTGTTTAATGTTAACATAAAATGAAATATTCAAGCTATTAAGGATAACCTACAAATTTCATTTAATCGATATACAAATCGAACCACGAGTTTACAAATACGTAAAAACATTTCGATTCAAAATTATTCAGCACAAAGCTTAAATATATACAAATACATATTAAAACTGATAAACAAATACAAATTATAAACAACTTAAATTATAAATTATAATCAATTATAAACTAATTAGACACCTTACAGACAATAACCTAACCTTCTGCGATAAAATTCAGATATTAATATAAAGCTCGATAAATTAACACGAGTTAATACTTCCTCAATTACTTTACTCACTCAAGTAGAACAAATACAGGACACTTCCCTCTTCAAAATTGTGAAAAGCTACTTACAAGCTACAGAGCAGCTGAACAGACGTACGTATATATTTCCGGTCGCAGGTACTTCGAGAGCAGCGCCATTATCAGATGAGACACTCGAAATCATGCACTCTAAACGTACTCGAAGATAAGGGTATATCTCAAGTGGAAATGCATTCTGCACGTGTGTCTGCTTCATTTCTGTTGCACAGGAGTTCTATTTAATCAAAGTGGCGGAGATAAGAATTCTTCAGCTACTTCCGGGAGGATAGGTAGAGGGGGGATGAGGAGCTGGAGATTAAGACTTAGCACTGTAAGGGGGAGGAGGTTAACAATTTGAGGAAAAAGAATCCCCTGCAGAGAATTCCAGAGTAGTTCCAGGTGAAGGGTATCAGTGGATCCCAACTTTGGTTCATGAGGTGAAGGGAAATGGCGGAAAAGTTGTAGTTTGCAGTTCATCCTAAAATTGGGGGAGGGGGTGGAGATTATGTGCAAGGGAATTAATTCAGTTCGAGATAATCCTTTTTAGGGCAGTTTGGTTTGAATTCAGAGGAAATTGGATGTAACTAATAAATTGGTGAATTTAGCTTGAAAATGATAATGAGGTAATTAATAAGAAATAGAATAATGGAGAGTTGAAATGTACATAAATTAGCGCGTGTGATTCAGCACGTGTATCGTTGCGAAATGGCAGAATGTCATCATTATTACATCGAGTTATTTTGTGCTGCGTGCCACTGTTTGAAAATAATGTTTACATCGAGAAAGAGGACGTAATAATAATGCTGATGATGTTGAAAGCGATTTCGGTGGCTGGTGAAGAAAAATGTTGTTATAAATTAAATTATTTCACTTTCTGATTCAATGATGGTTAAACTATGAGTGTTGTTTGTTATAACTATCTGGTTTCCATATTTGCACACAAGTAGCATATTCAGAAATATTCGATACCTATATTTTTATAGCTATCCATATTTTTGCGCGGAGGATGAGAGATGTAAAATTTGGGGCTGGAAAACCTTTCAAATTTCTTGAAAACTTATGCAGATGGAAGAAAATGTTACATAGAAAAGTTATGGCGTTTTCTGTACATAGTAAAACGACGCGAGTAAAAATTCTGGGGAATCATAAACCTGTATAGCTTTAGTGACCCACTTCTTTGTAAATACTTTCACAGTATTCATTCTTTTTTATTGAAAATTAGTCGAATTAAATAACAAACTGGAACAATAAACACATGTTTGGATTGAAAATAAAGTGCAAGCACAGTGCCCCATAGCAAGTAACAAAGAAATTCAGAATTCGATTGGAAACACTATTTTGAATATTTATAGTCGTGTTCAATCAAATTCTATATGACTACAAAAAACAAATATTATTTGAATTCAAGCACAGTGTCTTATAACAAGTAAAACAGAAATTTAGAAGACAATTGGAAAGTATATTTTGGGCAAAAAATATCATTTAAGCCCAATTTTGAATATTTCCAGTCATGTTCTATCAAATTTTATTGGACTTTAGAAAAATAATTTTGCTGTAATGCAAACACAGTGTCCTATAACAAGTAAAAAAATTTAGAAAACGATTGTAAAAAATTCACCCAGTATGCAAGCCAAATCTCAATTTTGAATTTTCACAGACTACGATTCTCATTTTCGTAAAAGTTGCCCTCGCAAACAAAACTCTTCATCTAAATCAATTCATTAACTTCAACGAAACCTTTAGCCCGCTTCCGAAATTCTTATAGAAATTCCTACCACACTGACACCGAAACCCTTGCCCCGCGAATTATGACACACCCGACGCACGATAGCACGCGCGAATCACCTTGTGCACCGCTGACCACGCTAAATTTCGAAATTCCCTGATCAGCTTTTCCATTGCGTTTCGATATGCGTGCGCGGAGGGTTTCGCCATCAGTCACACCAGGAAGACCCCTGAGGTCCCTTTAAAAACCAGTCCGGCCAGGTGAATCCTCAGTTCGAATTCAATCTCCGACATCGAGCAATGCATTCAAACACCTGTTTCGCCCTCGTGTTGCTGTGCCTGGCGGTGGTGCAGGCCATCCCGGCGGGTAAGATCGAGAAAAAGTCGGTGGCTGACGAGTCCATCTTGGGAACGAGCGACTTGAAGCTAGAAGAAGCTGGCGACTCCAAGGACAGATCCAAGAAGTCCACCTTCTGTGTGGAGGTCCGCCCGGACGGTGAGGCTGGCCAAGTACAAGGCGGTCTCAGCTCGGTGCAGACTCTGAATCTGCTTCCTCAGACCCAGCTGGCCTCCCAGGTCCAGACCTACAACCTCCAACCAGCCATGCAACCCGTGCAAACCCTCAGCGTGATGCAGGCACCCCAGCTGACCCAGCAGTCCATCTACGTTCCTCAGCAGGTAGTCCCACCAGTCCAGACCCTGCAGATCATTCAGTCGCCTCAGCAACCCTGCCCCGAGGCCAAGCAGACCATCATAGAGCAGAGGACAGAGGTCGTCCCAGAGCCTATCCCCGCTCCAGCGCCAACAACGACCACCCAGCCACCCCGTGTCGAAAAGCCTGAACAACCAATGCCACAGTACGTCGAGCCTCAGCGCGAGCGCCTGCAGACCGTGGTGAACGTGGAGCAACAACCTCAAGTCATGCGCATAGAGCCCCCTTGCAACGAACAGATCGTCGTCGTTCCGTCCAAGCCTATGATGATGGTCCCTGAGCCGCAGAGACTCGCCACGCTGGTCCAGGTCCCCAGCTGCCCATATCATTCCCACCAAACTGGCGTCAGTCAGTGCACCTGCAGGAACCAGGGTTACGCTGCCGCCAGGTCCGCTGGTATGAGAACCGAGCCCATGCACTTCGCGAGGGCACACACCATTGGCGACGGACACGTGCACATAATGAAGAAACCACACCACAACTTGTATTAGAAGGTGAGTCAATTGTTTTGGATGCTTTGGGTCTCTTAGGGAATTTATTCTTTGCATTCTTGGGAATATAGGGAACTAGCTTTATTGCTCGGCTTCGCCCGAAATTTAGTTTCTGATTTCATACAAAAAATTTGTTTTACTTGTTTTTTGTGAAAATAGTCACATTTGTCAGGATTAGCTGATAATGATTAGATCGTAATGAGCTGGAACACATTTCGTGATTCCAGAGTTTACCGTTCGAAAGATTTTATGCGACAGACAAACACACAAACACTTTCTGCTTTATATATTAAGATTTTGTTCCTAAGTAGTGTTTATATGCCTGCTGCACCAGAATATCGGTTTTTCTTATACTTTCTCTCGTCGTTCTTCTTTGTTTTTTACTATGATGAATTGGAATTGCCATGTGTAGGGCAAAGGCGTTATGATTATTATGAAATTTATGATTTGAAGGTTAGGTTTGATATTAGGTTGTGCTTTGCTTGAAGCAATCTGTTTTTTTTTGTAGAAAGAGGTGATGTTTCAATTTTTTTTCTAAATTGAGTAGGCTTGCATTATCTATTTGGGATGAAGTGACGAGAAAATTTTGTGATTTAAAGGAAGACGCGAGTGGTGCCTGGGGAGTAACTCTGATTTTTATGCTTCACAGATGAGATGCATCGGTTCTGTAGGACTGGGTGGAAATAACGCGAAGGGCAACGTTGGATGTCTCAATAAAAGAAATTTCAATGTATGCTCTTGTATGTTATTGCATTCTAACAAGAAAGATGCAATAAATAAAAATATTTCAAATTATCTCGACTTAAGTTTCTTCCAAACTCTCAAAACACTCATTCTATCATTCTAACCTCCTCAAACTCAAATATCAAATAGTCAAGATTCAAAGCATTTCGAATTTTGAATCGTAAGTAGTGATCCCCTCAAAAAATCCTCCAAAACGAAACAAAATCTAAAATAAATCTCCTTCAAATTCCCTCAAAATTGATTCATTAAAATGCAACCACTCAAACCCTACGATTTCAAAATTTTGAGCATCGAAGTACTAAAAAACTCTTCTAACAGTAGTGATTCCCAACAAAATCTACAATAAATCTCCCACAAATTCCTACAAACTCCCTCAAACCCACTCAATTTTAAATTCAACGCATTAACTCCCCAGAACAAATCAAATCTCCTAAAAATATCCGAATATATAGAATAATCTTGGAATAAAAATGTCGAATAAAATGAAGATCTTTGAGAATAACGAATACATTTATTCTATAAAAAATGTATTCGAATAAAAATTTCCATACAAAAAAACTCATGGAACCAAAAAACTAAAGCTCAAAACTCCCCCAGTACAATCATTCTAACTCCTACTACATTTATCACGTCTACAATTCTCTCTTTTTTTTTCCCCATTCCTCGTCGATTGCAAACGTCACAATCTCCCAGGTTGACAACCACGGGGCAGCTCGTTTGGCGGAATCGACGAAGCTCGAAACCGCCTACGTAGCAAAGAAACACCGCTATCAGGTTGCAGACCGAGTGGCAGACGATTTATCACGGTACGTACGATGAAATGGACGTCACCATTCCTTCGCTGGGGATTGTTAAAGAGTTTCGAATAGTGGCTGTCATTACGATCGATAGCCCGCCGCCAGCTCGGCCGCTGATATCGCGGGACAGTTTCCACCCCTGGGATTACTTTCGTTCCTTTTACAGGGTATCAACAACGTTACAAGTGACAGAGCAGCTTTCCAGACCGCGGAGATAGCAGAAAGCACAGGATTCTCGCGAATGCGGTCTTGTGACACGGCGCTGTCGAGTCGGTTTAACAAAATGACGCACCCCCGGTCGAGGAATAAAAAGGGTAGGTATCACGGTGGAGATCGCGAGCGCGAAATCCGCGAACTTTCCACGTTTGCAATTTCTACTGTATAGGGTAGCTGTTCAAGATTAGCATGTTAACCAGGGGCGGATTTGCGTATAGGCTGACAAGGGTAGTTCAGTTTGCCAAGAATTCGGATTTTTTATAAAACTGTGCAGGGTTGTGGAGGACCTCGATAGAAGTATCGGGTGATTTTTCATTGGAGTCCATTTTTGGTACTTCGGGATGACAACACCCCTTAAAGTTTAATATGTGATTTCTTACTTTCCCGTATACCTTGCAAAGTATAGTAGATATAAAAAAATGCTACACTGAAAACTTAACGATTTTGTATGCCCTATAAAACTATGTAATCGAATTTTTTGAAATTTTTAGCGGGGAATATCTTTTTATTTAAATTATAAATTTTATATAGCATAAAAAGTCGTTAAGTTTTCATTGTAACACTTTTTCTGTATCTACTATAGTTTTCAAGATATACAGAAAAGTAGGAAAAGTAGGTTTCTACCCCAAGGAACCGAAATTAGGCACAACCGAAAAATTGCCTGATACTTCTATTGAAGTCTTCTACACACCAGCAAAGTTTAAACAAAATCGGTATGTTCGGGTAATCGAACTTCGCAAATTTTGAGCGAAAAAAAAATGAAAGAGGTTTAAACACAGAGGCTTGAGACAACTTTAAAAACAATTCCCTTTTTTCTTCAACTAGAAAATTAGAAATAACTCACACGTGAGTTGCCCTATTAAATTAATTTTAAAATTGTCTCAAATCTTTCAAATAAAATTCTTTGATTATATTTCGCGGAAAGGGCTGCAGATGCTTATCAGCCTAGGTTCACTAAATCTGCAAATCTGCCCCTGTTGTTAACCACCCTCGAGCATGGTAGGAAGATGATGAATAAAGGAGGGTGGGAAATGGTCGCCTGGGGTGCCACCTGAAAAAGAAATTGTTTTGAGGAATATTAAAAGCGTGTCTTACAGAATCAGGAGAATGTAACTGTTTGTCTGCAATGTGATTTAAAACTTAAAAAAGCAGAGCAAATATGAAAGCGTCAAGATAAATAATTAAACTCGCATTAAAATAGTATTTCCTCTGCAGGACAATTACAGGAAAATATGCAGAGCGTCCAGCAAAAGAATAAGTGGATTCGAATCCATTATTGAATTAAGCAGTGCAATAAAATAGGATGTTAAAAAAATATTCTTATTTAAATAATTTATGAACATATCACTAGACTAAAATAAATCAGGCTTGAAAGCTCTAGTTAGATAATATTACTAAAACGTAATATTATCTAAAAAGAAAATGAGGAAGACTTCGACTCTTGCACTCGTTTCTCATAACTTCCCTATCACATCTCAAACAAACAACTACGCTTTCCTGTTCCCTTAAGGGGTCATATACGTTTCTCAGCGCTGAAACGTAGTCAATGTTTACGAGTGATTCAGGGATAAACTATTAAGCCCATTCGTTTAATTCTTTTTTTGTTTTACAGGCATATGTTTATATACCTATAGTTATATACCTCAGATATGAGAATTGGAAATTTTTTAAAAATGTGGGTTTTTCTCGAAACAGCATTTTTCAACACGGTGGGCATGATAATTGCCTCACTGTTCATCCGAGTAACTTCGTTATTTACATACATATTCTACATAAGATTCGTTATCGGTTGACGTCGAGCTTGTTCAATTAAATTGAACCATTTTTTAATAACAAGCAAAAACAAGAGTCTTATTCCAACCGACTCGCGAGTCACACGTTGTGCCAGAGCACGGTGACTGATTTTCAATAGCATACGCAGTATTTTATATATGTTTTTAACTTTCCTTGAAGATGATCTAAACTAAGATCGAAACGTCGGAAACTAATATATATAATTAATTAATTGCAAAATAGCTTTGATGTATTATTTTAATTGATTAAAATCATAATTGTTTCAATCTGACCGATCCACTGCGCCGATACTATTGTAGTTAAGTTTTACGGTCGAAATTTAGTTTATTTAAAATTCTTTACAAGCAAAAACGTACGACTTTTATAGCAAAAATCACGACCCTTTTCTTCAAAGTGTTACCATTGCCGCAATTTTTTTCGAAAAAATAGCGAGGTCGCTTGATAACTATGATCCCAAAAATTGTTAAAAAATCGATGATTTTTGTTTCGGACCACTCGTACGGGCTGAATCATGCCCACCGTTTTGAGCGGCTCCAGAAAACATGTTCTACGCCACTGCCTGTGGACGCAACATTTTTTAAAATTTTCCAATTCTCATACCTGTTTTATAATCTATAAACGCATACCTATAAAACACAAAAAGAATTAAACCAATCGGACTAATAGTTTATCTCTGAATTACTCCCAAACATTGACCACGTTTTAGCGCCGAGAAACGTACATGACCCCTTAAGACGTACTTTTAAACATCCCGCAAGAATTTTCCATTTCCAAGTGGCACTCAATATGGCCATTTTCAACCACCCTCTAAGCCAGGATCGTCTCCAGCGCTCCCATCTTCTGCCTCCACCGCCATTTTATCGAAGCTAGATAAAGGTATCTCCGACAGCTCCTCGATAGCAGTTTGAGGGATGAAAGTAGGTTCGAGGCAGTACCGCGATCGTTTTCAGGCAACGATTCCATCGTGGAAAGTCGGAATGAGCTGAACGAAGTCGTTGATCGCTTACCTCTTTGAATTTTGCACGCCCATAGTGTAATCTCGCTTACGGCGCCGGGGCTCGTGGTGTCCAGACAGTCAACCGAATAATTTAAACGTTCATCGAGATCCGGAGGAGGTTACGATCCAGCGTGAGCGCGTGTTCTGCCCAGCGACGCGAACGTGTCCGATTAACGGGGCAGATCCGGTCGATCTGCTCTTCTGTTTCGATGTAGCCATTGGACGTCACAAGCGGATCCAACTGGAATTTGATGGAGGCTCCAACGAACCTTCGATTGCCTTTGTCGAGAAAAAAAAACGACGCGTTGGAAAAGTTTTAATGCTGGGGACGTAAAAGCGTGGGCTATTTCGAAATTGCAGCACAGAGAATTTTAGATGCAATACTAAGGGAGGCACTTTTGTGGATTACGATTGGTATTCTGGCTGTGTGCCCTCATTTGGTAGACTCGAGGAGAATGAAAAATGTGTGAACATGGCTGAAATGCTTATTATACAGGACGTTTTACTGCGAATGGTCAGTACTCCAGGGGATGGATTTTACAGGCCAAAATGAGTTGAAAATATAGAATACAATTTTTAAATATCGAGCTTCGTTTTTGAGAAAATTGACTGTGAATTTCAGGCGCACCAAAGTGCAGTTATGGTAAGGTAGTTGACCCGGTTTTCGATCGGAACTCAATTGTCGATCACTAAAGTAAAAAATACTATTTCAAAATATTTTGTGTCGTAAGGACAAGAAATAAAATGTCATTATATTTATAAACTATTTAACTATTTAGTGTTACTAAAAATTAAAAAAAATGTTATTGAAGAAGAAAGAAATATTACAAAACAACAAAATACAAATAAAAAGTTTTAACCAAAAAGAAAAATGATCTCACTGATAAAGAAAACGTTAATTCGAATTAATTTCTTTCATTCGTTTTGTATTGTTTTAAATTATAAAGTATTTTAAGCGCAGTATTTTTTCTTCTATAGTATTATACTTAATAAATATTTATATTGTTATCAGAACTTGATAAATATGTTCAATAAAATATATAATTTTAAATTGTTTATCCTTTTCCTTATTTTAATGATAAAATATTTCTTAACCAACATTACTACATTTTTTTAGTGATCGAGAATTGGGTCTCGCATATATCGAGAACTACTCCCGACTCTAAAATATTGATCGACATTTGCGTTCCAAAGATATATTTCTTTAAACTACTATATTAATAAAAAATTTCGATTTTAATGTTATTTTTCAATTTTATTTACTTCATTAATACGTAAACTTATTATCGTGACCAAATTTTTGTCTCTTTTCCACTAGAATAATTGTTTTAACCTAATACAATCCCAACTAATCACTAAGCGATCGAGAATCGGGGCAACTACCTTATTTTTTATTTTCGTCTTATTTGGGCCTGTAGAATCATCCCCTAGAGCAGGTCTGCACAGGGAGCCTTTTTCAGCGCCTGTCATATGAAGTTTGTAAATTTTTGTTTCTCTTTATTTATCTCTGCTCTGATTTCCTGTTCCCCTTTTTGTGCACCTTTTATGTAGTAAAATAAAGAGGAATTATTAATAGAAATAGATTGCAAAATGGAGAAAAGAGAATTTTTTAATTTCCCCTTTCATGAAAAATTCGTGGAATAATCGAAAATTGTGAATTTCGCTTTACGTGTACTAAATATTGAAACACTCCTACCCTATCTGTTCCAATACATAGTACAGTGATTTCAAAATTGATAATTCATTAAATATTTAATTCGACGGCAGTAATTTTCATTTAAATTTTGGCGCGAATGAGAAGCATACTTGGAGTGCGAAGCTTTAATTTAATTCCCGACTGCTGCACTTCAAATTAAATAATACATATATCATGAAATAAATTGAAAAGCAACACCACTCTAAACTAACTCTAACAATTTAGAGACTCTAGATGGAAAAACAACATCGTCTCTCGAAGTACATCGTCCAGTTAGCTTCGCAATTCCGCCATCAGTGGGCGGCCGTTCGCGCTTCCCCGCGCCCCCCTCTTCGCCATTTTCCGAATCGAGGGAAGAAAAATCGAGGCGATTTACATCTTCATTTACATCTACATTGTTCCTTCGGCGTGTAATTATAACGCGAACGGAAGGAGATCCAGCGGAATTCATAAGGTCCCCCACGGAATCGTAGTTATTCTACCCTTGATTATTATTCATGGACCTGATGAATGAGTCGTGTCCCTTCTGCAGGGTAGGGGGTGGTCGTATCCCGCGGAAAACGGGCCATCTTCCGCTTGCGAAGAATGAAAGCCCTCCGTCCGCGGGGTCGAGCAACGGCGCAACAAATTGAAAGTATTATTTATTCGCGGGGATGGACTCGTCAGAGAATTCTCTGGCTGTCGGTCGCGGAAGTCGACCGGCTGAAAGGAAACTTCCAGGAACTTCGGTATTTCGAGATTATGGTGGCTTGTAATTGCAAGCCAACCCTTCATACTGTCATACGAAAGCACAATGTTGTGATTACTGGTCTGAGCACATGCAGCATTTTTTTTAAACGTCATTAAAATTGATTGAAATGGCAATTTTCAACTTTGAAAAATAAAGTTTATAAATAAACTTGAAAATAATTTTAATTTTTATAAAGTAAAAGTAAAGGTACTAAAATCATTCGAAATGAATTTTGAGGAAAGATAAATGGTTGTGCCAGTACCAAACTGTAATAATAATTTGTTAATAATGATAATAATAATCTTAAGGTCTTCTAAGATGTACACTTTAATTATTAATAAATAATGCGCATTGGCGCAAAATATTCTACAGAATACAGAATATTCGACCTCTAGATTCATCCCATAAAATTTCATGAAAATTTCCCTGCGAAAGCTCAAATTGTTAGCAAAGAGTTAAATAAAAGTCGACTATTTTAAGACCACATGGCTCTGCCCGTTATCACGGAGTTCTGCAGTCCAGGAAGAATGATTCAACTTCTTCGAACAATCTGTTTTGCGTTATCTAGGCTTTATCAATTTATACGTAATCGATTACAATTAGTGTTAAATCATCGTTTTTTATAAATAGATAATGATGTATCAGGAAGTAGATAAGATAAATGTTGCTAATAAAAACGCATCCACTGTACAAAGAACGCAGTTTACTATTGTCGATCATCGTGGAACAATTGACAACGATGGTACCCAATGATCATGTAAGTGGGATCAGGAATCACATAAAAGGGAACCCGGAACATTGCGATCTCGTAGGGCCAACTTTGGCGGAGTTGGATAGGCGGCTATTCAGTACGCGGGAGGATCCGAAGATCGTAGGTTCGAATCCCGTCGCCTGAGGCGTTTTTTTCCGTGGCTCCCATAAATACGTAGGAATTACTAAACCTATTCCTACAATTATCGCGAACGAAATTCATAGGAATCACGCAGTGTGCTTTTTTAGGATACGAAAAATAAAGAGCAAGTGTTCTGCAAGTATTGCGGGCTATCATTCAACGATCCATCACTCATAGGTCGCACACAATACTACGCCACCGGTGGTCAGCACTATTGTTTCCTGTGTTACAATGACAAGCGAAAAACAAAGTCTAGAAAATCTAAAAAATCTAGAATCATCAGCGGCGAGGAGAATGACACCAGCAGCAGCAGCCATGACTCATCAAACGCTAATTGAAGTTAACAAGGCGCAAGTAAAATGGGCTAATACAGAGGTTGATCGTGTTCGCATTTAATTGACCGACCCACCTTCCTTTCTGATAAAACGGGTCGAACACCGATCAGAGGCCCGTGGAATGAAACACAGAGTGCTTCCCGATGGCCGTCGCCCTAGTGTCCTTGCAATTTCCGGCGACCACCTCAGCTTGATAGAAACTTGTGGTTACATTGGCTACTCGAATATCGTTAATCTGGCCGTGAATTGATCGATTATGCCGCCTGCTGGCGGAAGTCTTGGTGGTAGCTTTGTTCGCTGATTCGTGTGGTGATAACGAACACGCGGAGGAGGGAATTGAATTGCAAGAAAGCAAGCGGAATCTTGTGAGAAATAAGGGAAGTATGTAATGCAAAGGGTAGACGAGCTTTATTTGAGGAATTGTGCTTTGTAACCTCTATAACCTCAATCGATTTAAGGGGGAGCCTGGTGTAACTAGCTGAAAATTGAGGCATTTTTCGGGATTTTTTTTAAAGAAAGTCTGATCTTTCTGAAACTTTCAGGATATTGTATTATCAGATTAGGGTAGATACAAAAAATTATTGAAAAAAGAGCAGCAAATAATAGACTGCGGGCGACGTAGCGTCTATTGTATGTATCATCTAAAACCAACAATCGAACAATTTTTATTTAGTTTATGAGTGCACGCACAATTCGTATAAATTAATAACTGAAAAGATGCAAAATTGAACAAATGGCGGCCTCTTGAAAAAATTCACTTTTTCCAACGAAATTTTGCCTTAAATGTGTAAATAAAGTTATTTCTTTAAACAATATCATTATGCCAATAGCTAAGCTCTGTGAAGAAAATGTTCATAAATATCCGTGCACAAGGTCAAGTCGATTGATTGAATATTTTTGGAGTTACATTGCCCGCAAATTGAAAAACTGTCGTTTCGAGAAAAACACATTTCAAGGTTTCTGCTAACCTGGTGCTCCGTAGCAAAACCGGCTATATCCGCTTTAATTTTTCGAATTTTGTTTTGCAGCTTTGGGAACATATTATCGTGACGTTCAACTCTTGATTTATGCAAAAAAAAAATCGGTTTCTTCGCTCCGCTACGCCAAGGCTCCCCCCTTAATCCTCGCTTTACAGATGTAGGTTGAATATTAAGGTACACATGTTCCTTATTAATTATTAGCACTGCCTGTCAAAGAAGATAAGTATTTGAAATCATCCCAACAGCTGAGTATAATATAAGAGCTTATGGTACCAATGAAGTTACAGTTTAGAATGGACTCTGCAGCCAATGTCCAGTCAAGCTATCCAGAATCTAAAGGTGACTTTGTTTCAACTCGTCAAATACAGTCCCAAAGCACTACACTTACGTGACATTACTCTCCTTAAACGTGAACACAAGGCACCCTGCATTATCAAACTCAACTAGCACCAAACCCTGGCATTCCATCGCTGGACCTCGCATTTCACAACCACCCGCTATGTTGTCACGCTTTTTGGACGTTGCAATTTTTGACATGCGCGTGCGATGAAGATATTGTTTTTTCCCCGCTAAGTCGAGTCAATGAAATCCCACTCATCCGACCGACCCATTAGTGCAAACCACATCCTGTTAATACCGCCGGCAAGCCATGCGGAAAACCATCAACGAAGATTAAATCCCATGCGCGTATGAATGCTGGGCAACTGGATCGGAGGGAGTTGCGCGCTGAAATCGCGAATTGAGCTTTCACGGGGAAACGGATTACAGAGCCCCCGACCCCCCTCGGCGCGGCAGAATTTTCGCGAAAATTCTTCGTCCCCGAGGGGAACAAAGGGCTCAGATTCGAAGCACACCGCACGCAGCCCGCGTGGCTACGGAAATATTTCACACTGCGAGCGGGAAAATGCGATTACCGTGTACCGGGCGACCTCTCGAGGGGGTGGCCCGTCGGGGGTCGCGCGATCGATGGCCGCCGCGTGATCGATCGCGTATCACCACCCGCGATTTATCCTAGAATTCAATTGAACCGGACGAGCTTCGCGCCCCGTGACGGCTGATTCAGGGAATCAAAACTCCGTGGAAATATTCATGTTACATCCGCTTTCGGCGATTAAAGTCGACGAGGGTGTGGGTCTTGCACGGGGATCGCGGATCGATCGGTTTTCAACGCTGTGGAAACCGTTTTCGGGGTTTGTCGCTGGAAATGGCCGGGAATTGACAGAGGCAGATGGTATTCTGGGATTTTCAAGTAGCTTGTGAAAGGCAGAGGATCCACGCAGGGTGGATTTTGTTGTCGGTGGTATACAGGGTGAGATAATAGGAATTCCCAGCTGAAATAACCTGCCTCGATAGTTGGCTAAGTATGGCCCTGGACCAATTTTGCAAAAAATAAATTTTGCTGAAATGCAAACACAGTGTCCTATAACAAGTAAAAAATTTAGAAAACGATTGTAAAAAATTCGCCCAGTCATCCAAGCTAAATCTTAATTTTGAATATTCACAGACTACGATTCTTATTTTCGTCAAAGTTGCCTTCGCAAACAAAACTCTTCATCTAAATCAATTCATTAGCTTCAACGAAACCTTTAACCTGCTGCCGAAACACCGCCGGACACACGACGCACGATCGCACGCGGAAATCACCTTGTGCACCGCTGACCACGCTAAATTTCGAAACTCCTTGATCAGCTTTTCCATTGCGTTTCGATATGCGTGCAACGGATGTTTCGCCATCAGTTGCACCAGGAAGACCACGGAGGTCTCTTTAAAAACCAGCCCGGTCAGGTGAATCCTCAGTTCGAATTCAATCTCCGACATCGAGCAATGCATTCAAACACCTGTTTCGCCTTGGTGTTGCTGTGCCTGGCGGCGGTGCAGGCCATCCCGGCGGGTAAGATCGAGAAGAAGTCGGTAGCCGACGAGCCCACCTTGGGGACAAGCGAGTTGAAGCTAGAAGAAGCTGGCGACTTCAAGGACAGATCCAAGAAGTCCACCTTCTGTGTGGAGGTCCGCCCGGACGGTGAGGCTGGCCAAGTCCAAGGCGGTGTCAGCTCGGTGCAGACTCTGAACCTGGTTCCTCAGGCCCAGCTGGCCTCCCAGGTCCAGACCTACAATCTCCAGCCAGCCATGCAACCCATGCAAACCCTCAGCGTGATGCAGGCACCCCAGCTGACCCAGCAGTCCATCTACGTTCCTCAGCAGGTGGTCCCACCAGTCCAGACCCTGCAGATCATTCAGTCGCCTCAGCAACCCTGCCCCGAGGCCAAGCAGACCATCATACAGCAGAGGACAGAGATCGTCCCAGAGCCTATCCCCGCTCCAGCGCCAACAACGACCACCCAGCCACCCCGTGTC
Organism: Andrena chrysosceles; assembly: GCA_963855975.1. Lineage (NCBI taxonomy): Eukaryota > Metazoa > Arthropoda > Insecta > Hymenoptera > Andrenidae > Andrena > Andrena chrysosceles. The sequence goes on along the minus strand of OY979767.1, from coordinate 33,239,792 downwards.
GAAAAGCCTGAACAACCGATGCCACAGTACGTCCAGCCTGAGCCCGAGCGCCTGCAGACCGTGATGAACGTGGAGCAACAATCTCAAGTCATGCGCATAGAGCCCCCTTGCAACGAACAGATCGTCGTCGTTCCGTCCAAGCCTGTGATGATGGCCCCTGAGCCGCAGAGACTCGCCACGGTGGTCCAGGTCCCCAACTGCCCATATCATTCCCACCAAGCTGGCGTCAGCCAGTGCACCTGCAGGAACCAGGGCTACGCTGCCGCCAGGTCCGCTGGTATGAGAACCGAGCCCATGCACTTCGCGAGAGCACACACCGTGGGCGACGGACACGTGCACATAATGAAGAAACCACCCCAAATCTTGTATTAGAAGGTGAGTCAATTGTTTTGGATGCTTTGGGTCTCTTGGGGAATTTATTCTTTGCATTCTTGAGAACATAGGGAACTAGCTTTACTACTCGGCTTCGCCCGAAATTTAGATTCTGATTTATAAAAAAAAAATATTTACTTATTTTTTTATGAAAATTGTCACATTTAGCTGTATTAGCTAGGCATAATGAGCTGGAACACATTAAACGATGCGACTGGTGACTGGGGAGTAATTCTGATTTTTGTGCTTCACAGGTGCGATGCATCGGTTCTGTAGGAATGGATGGAAATAACGCGAAGGGCAACATTGGATGTCTCAATAAAAGAAATTTCGATGTATGCTTTTCTATGTTATTGCATTCTAACAAGAAAGATGCAATAAATAAAAATATTTCAAATTATCTCGATCTAAGATTCTTCCAAACTCTCAAAACACTTTCTAACGGTCAGATGACGAGGCACCACTGTACCATTTTTGAAAACGCGTTGCAATGATTAATTTCTCCTAATATACAAATACGTTCTCTGTCGTCGTTTACTTCCTTTAAACACAGTGCTTGTCCTTTTATCCCTTTACGGTTTCCTTAGTAGTTTTTACTTAATTATCTTTTTTTCCTTTCTAAATTCTCTATCTATTGTCCTAAACGACGTCTCTTTAGGTTAGGTTTTTCTTCGACCCAATTCGCCATTGTAGTTATCTTTGTAATTGTAATGATGCAATAACGATATTTAATAGTAATGCACGGCTATTGTGCGGGTAAATTAATGCTATGCTTGATGGTAAAGACTATAACTGCTTATTGAAAGCTCGTTGTGGTTCTGTCGCTTTTTCTCGTGAGACTGCTGCCGGGGGCTGCCACTCTCATTTGCCATTTTGGGACAGTGTTTCGACTGCCACCTAGTCAGTTTCAATTTTTTCGAACTAAAATTCAATATGGCCATGCACTAGTGTTTATGCTGAAAGGTATCGTATCGAACTGGAAACTCCCATTTGCTTATTACTTGAGGCAGTCAGAGCAACAACGGACTAACTTACATTAAAAAATTTGGTTTTCCTATTGTATATGGTTAGTAGAGCCTATTGGAATACATTATTGCTACTAATTCAATTTCGAGAAAAATGTAGGTTAGTTCGTTGTTGCTCTGACTGCTTTATTTCACAAAATGCAAGACGTCCTCAAATCAGGTTTTTACAACAGTTTTGATGCAGTGCATCGTTGTAAAAGCTGTCGAAGAAACGGGACTTATCATCCTCAGTATGGTTTGCGATTAAAATACAACAAATGTTGCAGCATTTAATAGATCATTACTGGATTCGCAGATTATGTTGGAGGGCCATATTGAATTTTAATTCGAAACAGTTGGAACTGCTTAAGTGACAGTTAAAACACTGTCACAAAATCACAAATGAAAGTGGTAGCCCTCTGGACTGTTAACTGTCTGGGCGACGCTATGACCTCCGCGTCGGTCTCGAAAGACTCTCCGCTAGGGCGAGGAAAGGTCGCGACTCGCGATCGTTTTTTTGACGCGCTACATTTCCTGGAACTTGCTGTGACGCGCAGAGGCGTATCTAGGTTGGGGCAAGTAGAGCTCGAGCCATGGGCGCCAGTGCCGGGGGGCGCAAAAAAGCCGGAAGAAATAGCGATTCTTGAATAAATCTATTTGGTTGGTTAATGTTAGTAGTTTATGCTTGTTATTCATGTGTTTCGCATGCCTTTTTAGAGAAGCTTCGAAAAAAACTTGCACTTTTCGGCTTCATTTGCCTCCAACTTTTGTCTCTTCCGCTCTTCAACTCCACTTTAAAAGGATTATCTAAATTCTAAATAAAATGTTTTGTGTGATGAACAGTTTTAACAAAGAAGTCGAACAGCAAATATGGAATTGGAATGATATGGATAGGGGGGGGGGGGAGCGCAAATTTTACGCTTGCCCTAGGCATTGTTTACACTAAATACGCCACTGGCGACGCGTTCGGCTCGCCACAATAATAACAATACTGTTGGCTGGTGGACAACATTACAGTGGAAATCGAATATTAATATTCTTTTATCCCTCAAATGAAACCAATTGCATGATTATTATTAATAATAATGCGAGATATTTGCTAATAGCTAATAATTGTAGGCGAAAAACTGAACCTCGGCTCAAACGATTGTGGCCGATTGAGATTCGATTGTGGGATAGCTTACCATGGTTGGCCTTTTTTCGTCGCTAACATTCCACTGTATTTCAAGAGCATGGTTTAGGCCTTAGGGCTCTGTAAAGTCACCGATTCCCGTCTAGAACACTTCTATTTCGTGAGGGAAACATCACTGTGACGACATCTACATTATCATAATTATATTATGAATCTTCACGGTCTGTTCTGTTCGATGCTTTAGCGTAAATGATACCAAGAATAAATGTAAAATAATTTTTATTGCAATGAACTTCAAGAAAAATGATAATAATTTTATGCTTCTCGCTTATTAGCGAGGTATCACTCATCAAAGTTCCGTAGAACCACCATATCACGTTCATACATATATTTGCGGCCTTGTTTGAAATGAAAATGAAATCGATGAATCGCAAACGATAAACTTGTAATGTGCGAAGTAAATAAATCAACGGATTTATAATGGAAGACACAAATAAATAAAGCGGGGAAGTAGAGTAATAATGAAAAGAATGGAAACGAATGTTATGTATTCGTAGGGCTAGTAGAGGGTTAGGAAATCTGACTACTGGGATGATAAGGTCTTCTTGTATTTTATTTGTAGTAGTCTTTATAGATTAAAATGCAGGACACTCATTGTCAGTGGAAATCTGTTGGGTAAAAAAATATGCATTTATTTCTAAATCTACTATCCGTTATTTCATGTCAACAACGGGAAAGTAAACATAACCAAAGCAATGTAAATTAAATTTTGTGACATGACCACGTGAACGTATCTCATATTAGGTGGCGTCACAGTGATGTTTCCCTCATGAAATAGAAGTGTTCTAGACGTGAATCCGTGACTTTACTTTTGTTAAACTATTCCACAATCTCGATCGGCCACAATCGTTTGAGCCGTGTGTATCCAAGATCCGCGAACCCTCCGCGTACTGTTTTTTTTTATATCACGAAGTTTATGGAATGGATGAGTACAGTTAAGAGATAAAGGTGAGCTCAATAAACATAAGAAAAAGGCTCAGTATTCTGAGAAGGTTTACAAAAAATCCGGTTGCTCGAGAGCTTTCAAGAACCCTACAAATACCCAAACTAACGGGGTGCCACCTATGTGTCATTCGCACAGGTCGTTCCCAACCGCGGAATGCCTACATAATTAATCTGTATCCATATAATTCTATGATTACCCAAGACCTAAGTTTTCGACTAAACCCAATATTTACCTGATACTTACCCCCTAATATGAATGTATCCTCATAAATTCCAGTGGAAAAAATGGCTTTCAAAGCCTAGCAATCGCACGCGCGCCCGACACTAAGGATCCACAGATGCCGCGGCAAATATCACACAGCCGTGGACGAGACGAATCCAATTTCTCCCGAGCCTCCCAGACAGCTAGAAAGGCTCCCTCCTCCTCTTTCCAATTCTCTTAACGAGCCAACAAAAAGACCGACTTTCCATCCAGCCGGAACAGTAAATTCCCTCAGTTCAAACATCCAACCTTTTTCCCATCAGAGATGGGAGGGGGAGGGGGAACCCCCGAGCTCCTTTCGCCCCAATAACAAATCGTCGCTACTGTCGAACATCCTCCACCCACGGATTCCCATCGTCGGCGACGACGATAGTACAAACACTTGGAACTGCATCATCTCTGGATGAGGAATTGGTGGGGGGGATCGTGGAGTCGACGGTAACCTCGCCTTACTCGAAAAAGAAACGAAAGTCGTCTCACCATACTGAAGATAGAAGCCAAACACCCCGGAGGATTTCCGGTTTCCCTCCCCTCCTTCCCTTCGCCGCCCCTTGTCAACCGTTCTCCCTCGAGACGTTGTCGAGTGTCAGCTGCCGTAGGAACGTGCAAACGTCGGAATACAAATTTCCTTCATTCCCCTCGTCCCCCGGCCTCGCATCGCGAATCCTTATTTCCATCGATGCGCGTCGAGCAGAAGAGGGGCGGGAGGAGGTAGGGGGCCGAAGGGGGAATAGGAAGGACGCAGCGAATCTCGACGGTTCACCGTGGCCCGATCCTGGGAGATGAATTGGATATCGGTGTCCTGTCCGTGAAATCGACGGGAAGCAGCAGTTTATTCGGCCTTCCCCACTCCGCGACCCTCGCCGACACGCTGGACCCGCGATGTCGATCTTCTGCGTGAGAACACATCCTGTTCCGCTTCTCGGAATCTGTTTCGATTTATCTGGCGCTTCTTTCTGTGTGTGACCGACAGCGGTAAAAATGGTGCAGATCTGAGGGTCGAGATAAGGGCAGATGATTCAGCTTTCGAGGTTACCGTTGGGGCATCGTTTTTCGTGGCGTTTCAACCCGTTGGTTATGGGTCGCGTTGCGAGGTTAGGAGGTTAGGATCCTGACTGCTGATGGGGTGGTTGGGATTTCGGTTTTGGAAACGAGGATATATGTAGCTTTTTTATATTTATAAATTTGATTCGTAAATTATATTTTTTATTTATATATAATTTTATGATTCTTGGTGTGGACGTTAGGCCGGTTTATAAATTTTCACGTGGCTAAAAGATGTTGAGTAGTTTAGAAGATGCATGGGATATGGTTTTTGAAGATTCTTTTTGCTTTCGAGGGACTGAGGTATTTATTTTTTATAGCGTCTCGCCTTTTTACACTGAAATTGTAGATTTGGGAGTTTCAGTTTGGGGACTCGAGATTTTACTTTCTGGAATCTGAAGTTTTTATTTTGAAAAAATGGGATTTGGTTTTGTAAATTTGGGGCCTCCGGTTAGGGGTCGTACTTGAATTACGTAAGGGCAATTTTGGCAATTTCTTACCCCCTCCCTCCACCAGTATAAGAATTCGAAAAATTTTATATTGTAACCTCCTTCTTACGTAATATTTTTTACATTGAATTTCTTCAGTTATTAAAATTCTTTTAAAGGTTTATATAATTCATTTAACTCGGTTTTGGGAAATTTAAACTAAAACAACTTTTCTGGAACATTAATGATACAATTTGTATTTATTGAAAATTAGGTTAAAACATATTACATAAGACGCTACCTGACTCCCCCCTCCCCCTTGTAAGAAAACGTAAGAAATTCGCGCCCCCCCCCCAAAAAAAGCCTTACGTAATTTAAGGACGACCCCTTAAACAAATTTCGCACCTGCATTTTGGAGATTTGGGTTTTAAGAATTCAAGGCTCATGTTATAGTAAGTCAAAACACGTCGATATTAAAGACACACGGTTCTTCTTTACACGGCATGGCAACGGAAGCGACAAACCACATTCCTGGCTCACCATTACGGTTATAATTTCCCAGTGTATCATTTTAACCCGTCCACTTCCTACTCACCAATCCGCTTTTACGGGGGTGCACCGCTCTTAATCGGCAAACTCCTCCGACTATTAATGAAATTCTTCAAAAATACCTCTCCCGCGGGCGACCCGTCGTTTAAAATGATGGATCGCCGCGGAAGCGATAAATATTCAAGAGTCGTCACGTCACTAGCTAATTCGTACCTTTGAAATGGCGTTTCCTGCCACCTATCAATATTCGTTTCTGTCCCTGCTGGCTTTCAGTGAATGACGTTTAATATTTCAGGCGATAACGGCTCTAATACAGCTGGTGATACTCGTCGCATTGACTGGAGTTCTAGTCTCTGTTGCCGCTGTCGCGCGACTGATGGAAGTCACCATCAGCTTCATCTACCCCATGACCCTGTTCATGTTGCGCCAGTCTGGGAAACTAGTCATTGTGAGTACAAAAAGTATAAGTCACCCTTATAAAATGTACAGCCTCTCAAAAAAATTAATTTCTCAAATCATCTAATCTTTAGGGGTGGCATGATAACGAAGAAACTTTTAAACTTTCTCTTCTTCTATCATTATTTTTAACTTCATGTGCAACAAAGATTATTATTATTATTATTAAACTAATAAGTTTTTTCAACACTTCTTAGTTCAATTTTCTTTTACCAATTTTTTATCTACGAGTACTCTATACTATCTTGCAATATTTATTTTCCTTATAACGACAGGCTGGTCCATTGATTGTACAGGATAATTCAAAACTTTGGGAAAAACTAAAGCATGCGAATTCGTCGCGCAAAAGGGAATCCAGAAGTCCTGTACCGTCAAGGCTTCGTTTATAAGATACAAGCAACTAAAGTTTCTGCGCGCGCAGCCGATTGGGATTCAAATAACGCACGCTTGCAAGCTTGCCAACCGCAACTTTAATTGCCTGTATCTTGGAAACGGAGCTTCAGATTTGGAAACTGTAAAGGACATTTTGCTTCAGTTTGCTATGGTAAATTTTTATCTTACAGTTTTCCCCATAATTTTCAAACACCCTGTACACTGGAGGACGAAAATGACAGAATTTCAGATAAATTTCCATGCAAGCCAAAAACACTAAATTCCCGAGCTGAATTTCGTTGGGATAATTTAAGTGCTCATTCATTGCATCCTCGAATAGTCGTTCGGAATTTGATTCAAGGAGGTATATCCCGTGAAAGATTATGCAGAGGGTGCATTAAGCTGGCCAGGGAGTGTTAAATATTCGTCGACGAGTACGTTTTATGCACTCGGCGAGATACGGGCGTTAGTGAGAATGGAAAACTGTCAGGATGACTGAGGGAAGCCCTCTAAAATATTAGGTTATTACGCGATTTGGTAATCCACCCTCGTGGCGGGGGTCCGTCGCCCAAGTTATCTGGTAAAATTAGATCACCTGCTTTGGCGCTCCTTCTCAAATTCCCCCCATGCGAATTATTCCTGACGTTCCATCCGTTCGTTTCCACTGACGACGAACTTCGGATATTAACTTTTTCCCATTACCGCGGTGAAAAAAGAGAGCCTGCTACGTTCGGACAGTAATTAAATTAGTTCGCACATCACCTTATCGGAAATTCAATTATTCATTCTATTAATAGAACAGAAATTATTTGCTAATATGCTCCTACCAGGGAAACAACCTCCTTTCCTCAGTTTCTAACATTTTTTCCCCCTTTATTTCACAAAAAAAAATTCTGAAACTTCTCCCACTTCTTTTTCATTCCATCTTACCGAAAAGAGCGCCCACCGAATTTTTTTTAAAACTTTGAGTTTGATAACAATATTTTCCAAAACTGCCTCCATTTTTTCTACACCCTTCCTAAAAGGCTGACCAATATCCATCTATTTAAATAAATCATTCATTCAAAATGCCCCCCCTCCCCTGACTGAGCCACTTTACCATTTTTTTCATCCAAAGAAAAATGGAAAAAATTCTTTGTGCGATTAAACAGTCAGAGGCAGGCACAGGATTAACAGTCCTGCCAACCACCGGAAGCTAGAGACAAGGGCCAGGAAGCCCATGGCCAGTTAATGTTTAATGTCTGGCTGTCTGCAGTGGTCGGTGAATCAGAGTGCAAGACTGACGTCCCATGCGTTCAGAAAAATGTGTAGAATGGACTGTTCTGGGATCCCCGGTTTTAGCCTTTTCGCTGGGCCAAGGGTGACGATCGGCGGTACGCAGCCGGAAATCGCCTACGCCAGGAGCGTGATTCCAGGTCAGGTGGAGGAAACGGAACCTTTGTCGGATACTTACGAGCAACAATTGGATGAGCCAGCTGCAACTCCGGCTGCAGAACAAAATGGCGTCGAGACGGTCGGAGGGACAGGAAATGGCGCCGGCACTGTCGAAGGAATAGGAAATGGCGCCGGGACGGTCGAAGGAACGGGAAATGGCGCCGGGACGGTCGAAGGAACGGGAAATGGCGCCGGGACGGTCGAAGCAACAGGAAATGGCGCCGAATCGGTCGGAGAAACAGCAAATGGCGTCGGGACGGTCGACGAGGCGGCAAATGGAGTCGGGGAAGTTGCAAATGGCGTGAACACTGCCGAGCAACCCGAAGAGGTGGCTGCTACTTAATTTTCTGTAAATCCTTGCTTCATTTTGAAATATATATTCACTCTGACAAAACACTGTTGCTATATTTTCTTAAATGACTATTAATTTTTTAGGAAAAAATTTACTAATCTGTTTTTCTACCACAGTTGTCCCTTTGGTTAGACAGTTTCAAGACTTCCTCGGTACATAATCTCGAATTCAAAAATGCAATATTAATAATAAAAATAATATTAACAATGAAAATAAAAAAAATATTATTTGCCCAACATTTCGCGATTTCTACTTCAAAAATCTGTGAATTTCACTGTCAAAGTCTATAAATTCAGGATTCCCTCCGTCGAATTAATATTGATAGCTAAAATTGAAAAGTTTATGAATTTATTTTTCCTTCTCTTTTTGAAAAATTCTCCCGTAAAACGTATTGAAAATTCCCTTCGCTATTTCCACTCCAAAAACATAAATATTCTAGTCGTATGCATTCGAATGGAGATGAACTTGTTTATCGTGAAAAAGTGTCGAAGATGTTTGGAATATCGAATACGATCGTCGACGCCCGACAGCAATAAAAACTGAATGCACATTCCGTGGGGCGGTTGGAGGGGTGTGGGGGGTCGTAAGAACTTCCTTCCTGCCGCTCAAAGGAAATCGAGTGTCACGCTTTTTAAACCCCTTCCTGAAGGGTGGTGACTGAGCTCTTAAAATGTTTTCCCCCTCGCAAAAATTCGAGCCACGTTTTTTGCTGGCAGACGAACCACCCCTAAACATACGTCACCGCCTGATAATTAATTTTCTGCGCAAAACCTAGTTTAAATCGCCATTAAATTGGTGATATACAATCATGCTCAATAATTATTCTCCAATTCCTTCACTAAAGGAAGAAGTTATTATATATATTTGTTAATTAAAATACCTAATTTTATTAATTCAAAATACAGAATTGAAATATTTATTGTGATACGAGGTGGAAAGAATATGCAACGGTGAGAACATTTTTGAAATGCTCCCAAAAGCTAGCTTCGCTGGTGCACGTTGGAGCTTGTTTCCTAATTTTACGCGAAATTTAAGCGAAACTGGAAACTGCACGCGCGTGCAAAAGAAAACGTTCATATCCCCGAGCGGGAAATATTTTTACAATAGCGTGAAAAGGATTTCTGCGTGCCGCGAATTTGGCTCTGCGTTGTTCGCTTATTTTTTCATTAACTCTCGACAGTCAACGTCACGGGCAATAACAAATTTTTTAAAAAATAAATACACAAACAGGAAGCCAAAATAGGAGCCATGCGGTGTCTGAAGTAAATTACAAGCCATGTACAATTATTCTGTTAAATAAGCTTCAAAAGTTTCCACCATCTGGGAAGATAATGAATAATTTTCCATTAAGAGGGGTTAGAGAATTTGTTTAAAAATTTATCATTAAATTCCATCTGTTGGGGCCATAAATATCAATTTTCGTCGATATATCAGATTACTTCAATGTTCAATTTTTGACTCCCCGTGCGTGTAAACAGTAAATCTGAAAATAAATAAATAATTAGAAATCGAGGTTAATCGTATATTTTACAGTGAAATGTGCAACGAAAGCTGATATGACGCAGATATGAATATTTTCTCATCCACCATGACAAATTCTCAATCGAAAATTTTTGCATAAAAAGAGATATTAAAAAATGGACGTAAGTGGAAATTTAGCAATATTTATAATACTAATCATTATTTGATCATTATTTTTTTATTACCATACCCTAACCTTAAAAAAATAAGTTTCAAAAAGTAAATTACGAAATACTCGTAATAAGCAGTAGCAAGTAACAAGGTATGAGAGAATTATTTAATTCGTGTCGCAATTGCCCGCATATAACTGCATTAAAGTGACACGAACACGCCAGCGAAAATTCAGCGACCGAGTTTTATGACGTATCAATTTTTCATGCATCGGGTTACGCAGCTGGAGGTCATTCTGACAGATCTGAGTGCGAAATTTCCCTGTTTGCAATATATACTGCGACCCCATTATGCGCCGTACTTGAATACAGCGGGCACGATATTATTGGGCTGGCTAATTGTGTCCTGGATATCTTACGTACGTATATCAAACATATTTCACATGGTTCACCGTTCCCCTTTTTTTAAAAAAAAAAATATTCACGATTCCATTTCTCCATGTACTTGTCGTTTATTAAAGCGAGGAGAGCTTTTCTTGTCTTTCCTTTCTGTTTCGCATGAGTTCCCGGCTAATTAAAAATTTCCGACCTTATTAACTAGTTATAAAATATACCAAACCATTTCCGTGGATATTCTCGCAGTGAAGCGTAGAAAGCCTATTGTACCTTTTCCGCTTTAGCGCAGGAAGACTGTTTTACATCATTGGTGGGGTTATTAAATTACCTGAGTCTCCAGGTTCTATGGGAAATTTATGCGAAATACGAAGCTACGTCCTTGAAATGCGCTTAAAACAGTTATGATTTAGATTAAATATATTTTTTTTAAGCACGAGGTGCAATTCAAATCTTACGCAATGTTAAATGTTAGATTTATAGGTTAGGTTTTTTTTTGGTTTACAATTCTCATATTGTCGAACGATCTCTAGTCATTCGTTGCGCAGTGCGGGTTGCGTAAGTGGGAATGCGGCTCAATGTATGCGCACATGTGGAAATGCGTGCTGAGAAATCTGTTTAATGTAAATTGCCTTAAAGAGGCTTTAATGTTTAATATTTTTGTGTATTTAGATTTGTTTTATGACACACATTGCAGATGTGAGAACGTGGCTTAAGTTTCTCGCACAATTTCAAATCAACTTCTTTCTTCTCACACGAACTATATTTATTTTACATGAACGAATTTATTGACTTCGTCATTCGAACGCCTCGAAATTTACTAAATTTGACTGCGGAAATGTATTCACTCTACCTCTTCACTCAGACCCTTAAGGTTGCAAACTTGTGCACTAGAGTTAACGATAACGATGTTTCTCAGGTTGTCTGTGCAGTGCTCGCCCCTCTGACGGTAACTGTCATCGCTATAATTCTTATTTGTCCGATGACAGCGAGATGGTGCCTCATGCAAACGGTGCCCTCCCTTGAAGAGATTTTCAATGACATCGTGGAGAAGTTCCAAGTGAATTTTTCGCAAAGGCCGACGTTAACATAGCTCCACTAGTAGAACCAGTAGACCTGCACCAAACCACGAAGGTACAGGCTCCACTTGCGTCCACCATTTAAATATAACTTCATTGTTGCTCTGTTGAAATATACGTGTTTGAAAGTGGCCAGTAACATTGTTGCCCAAATTCTTTTAAATGTCCACTATAAGTTATTGCAACAGATATATTCCGAGCGAAGAAGAGGTTAGCCTAGGGACTGTGGTGATAACTAGTCACAAAATGAACACCATTTTGAACCCCAGTGCAGGAAAATTTTAACACAGAACAAGCTTCTCAGCCGTTTGTCGCTGCATTAAGGATAAGATAAGATTCTCCTGATTGCAAAAGTTTCATGAATGTTGGTTAGCGGTCGCCAGTTGAGAATCCGCCTTAAAAATTTCACTGGGTAGTTCTCACACTCTGCGAGAGTTGTCCAACCAATGAAGGTAGACGTTGTAAGAGGGATTAAACTAGTGTTTAAGCGTGCAACTGCAACACCCAAGTATTTGCAGCAAAGTCGAGAGATCCTTGCCCAGAACTCCCTCGTCCCCTCGTTGTAAGTGAATTTGTAACGGTCGTTTACAAAGTTGCAGCTCTTTATCACGGTAACGTCGAGCTGGATTACAGCCATGTATTTACGAGCGTGTACGGTAAAATACCGACACGGTGTATTTGGTGGCTTTAAAGGCACTCTTGAAACACGAATTTCTAGTGTGATTGTTAAGTGTCGAAAGTCTGCATTGTAATTCAAGAATGTGACGACCTTAAACCGCGTTCCCACGTGTGCAACGTGAGACGAAGATCATAGTTCAAGGAAATGTCGGTGTTTAAAGGCAAATGTTCATGGAAGAAGCGTTTTAAGCCGCGTTCTCACTGGAGTAATGTGTGAGGGAGAAGAGACTTAAGCCGCGTTCCTACTTGTAAAATATGCGACTTTAAAATGAAGTTAGTTAAGAGTACAGGAAACTTTATAATATAAATATGAAAAAATAAAGACACAATTAGCACATATAATAGGAATAAAAAACTTTAATAGTTTGGAATAATATTTCGTTTCCAATATTCTTATTCCTAATGAACCCGTAGTGATTTTCCTCGGTCTAATCATTCTACAACTATTAAATAACTGAAAATAATAGCTGATTATCTGAAGTGAAAGGGAAAACAATGTCCTAAGTTGGCGACATGATAATAATTCTCCTACAATTTTGTCCACAGGGAAGCGCTTGCCCCGAGCGCAAAAAGTTTGGAGTAATTGTTAAATGGTAGACGGAACGAGCGGCTAGTAACATCTGTACTCGCGCGCGTGTGGCATGCATTCAACCAACGTTAATTAGAAATTAATTTCGAGGTCTCTCAGTGATTCCCGTCGCTCTGGATAACACAAATCCGCCGCGTTGCTCAATTACCGAGCGTGAAAATCAACATGTAAATCGCTCCGCTTAATCGGCCTCGAACGATCGTTGCGATTCTGCCCGAATTTTTTTAATAGACTCGGGATTGCCACTTTTCACTATTGTGGATCAATTATGGCGATTCGATACATCATCCTCAAGCTATCAAAACATCCCACCGGGAATTCAGGAAAGACCATCAACACCTAAATTGGCGTTGCCGTGTTTTCACGCCGACGGATTCACTGATCATGATTATGGCGCTTTTTCATATTGACGTTTCCTGGAAATATCAAAAGTAGTAGAAGGAAGTCTCTTAATATTTACTTAAAAAATAAATCAAGCTCGCAACGTGCCTTGCACGAAACGTGGAGGCATTTTGTAAATCCTTGAGCCACTCAAAGCAAAATTGTGCGAGGCCAAAAAACGCATTTGTACGTACTTCTAAATTTCACAATAATAAATATCTGTGCATAGTGTCCCGCAAAATTTACGATGAGCTTTTCGTGGACCGTGGGGCGTTTTAAAGCGCTGAATCCGCCTTGCGCCGGCCTTGACTCAACGAGTTAACCTACAAAATCATTCACCGACGAAACCCTGCTTTCTTTGATGAAAGTGTCTTTCAATTCTTTCATGGAAATTAATTGAAGTGTACTTTTTAAACAACCTTGTCAATCACATTTTACTTTGCGCATTCCAAGTTTGCCTCACCACTTGACACTTACCCGTTCTAACCTCAACCTTTCTCAGAAATATCTCCCACAATCCCCTGTTTCGTAGGTTCGCCCTCAGTAACGTACCGTTTCACTTAAAATGTCCTTTACGATTCTGCAGCAACAACGCGAAATCTCTTGGTCGAGGCGACTAAAGAAGAGGCACCGGTATTAACCCACTTTGGAAAGTACCTGACAAGCGTGCTTCAGACCGATTCATCCTCGTCCTCGAGTCCTGAGATCTGCGCGACACGATTCACCGACCACGGGCGAATTTTTCACCGAATCTCGACGGCCTTCGGATTAATTCCGAGGACCAGCGGGAATAGGCTCGCCAGGCCGCCGTTAAACGAAATGTTTCCGCGCTAGTTAATTAAGCAGCGATGCCCTCCGAGCGTTCCGGCGGGCTGGCTTCGATGTAGAAGATTAAACACAACAAAGAAAGCAAAGGGGAATATTCAATGGGACCAGAGTTGCACATTTGGCTGAAGCGTTGACGACAGATTAATTTGTTATTTTTATTGTTTTCCCGTGTTTAAGGGGACATTCCACTCTCTCGGCTGAAAAATCGGCCACTTTTCAGTGATGGTTTTTATAGTGAAATAAACACTTAACGTTATCGAATTTCTTGGGGTATATTCTACCACTCTTGAAATATAAGAAAAAATCTTTGTCGTTTGTTTATTTCATTTGTTTAAATAAATATTTCGGAGTGAATTTAGTGGCTTCAGAATTTAACCCCTTGCTGGCGGTTGAAATTTCGGACGACTGGATCACCGGATATAAAAAAACCAAACATATTTTATACCGCTTTCCACGAAAGAACAATTTTGGCCCAAAATTATTAAAATGCCGGTCGATCAAAGTTGAAAGTACCGAAAATGGCACTTCTTTTCTATATTTACTTGATACAAAATGTGGGAAAATATTAAAAATCATAAGATATTTGTGGTTGGCGAGATAGCCATACTCCTGCAAATTAAAAACATGTTTGATTTTTTTTATTTCCGATGATGCAGTCGTCAGAAATTTCAACCACCAGCAAGGGGTAAAATTCTGAAAACGCCAACTTCAAACAAATAAAATAAACAAACAAAGATTTTTTCTTGTATTTCAAGAGTGGTACAATATACTTACGTCCCGAAATTCAAAAACGTTAAGTGTGTATTTCATTATAAATACCATCACCGAAAAGTGGCGGATTTTTCGACCGAGAGAGTAGAATGTCCCCTTAAAACAGGATAGCGTTTGAAGTTTATTCCCTTATATTGCCCAACGAACTATAGTTCAATACTTTTTCATTTTTTCCCTCCTCCTCTCTCCTTCGGGTTCCAACAGCAAGCGACGCACCGGGAGAAAAAAACGCGGGGTCACCCATCTTTTCCCAGTACATCACTCCATGATGTATAAACTTCGGTGATCTTACAAGAATCGGTTTTTCCATCACGGCCACCGCTGCTGGTAATGACAGATTAATTAAATTACCATTGTAAACCGCAATCGAAAGAGTCCTTGGGGGAGGCAGATGACGAGCCACTGACACGCGAAAAATAACGAGGGACTGTTTGAATCGGTAGAGAAGTTTCTGTTCATGGAAATGGCATGTTTGTTCTCTGTTGTGTAGCGGATGTATAAAGAAACAGACAAACAACCTGTCACGCTGACGTCTTACAGGGACCATTAATTACGAAGCTGGGGAAATGCTCTCGAATCTGCTTAATGAAACGTGGCGACCGCGCCAGCTCGTAAACAGAGTTTCCAGCGGCTTTCGCTCGCGAAGCAGGCTAATAGAACGAGTGTGAAGATAATTAATGGGGACCAGAAAGCACCGAGGTGCTCGCATTATGCGTCGACTCAACGGAAAGAAGATTGGTTTAGGACGGGGGGCCGAGGTGGAGGGACGTTGAAAGATGGTGAGCGATTAATTTCGGGGGCGATGGAAAGCGGGCGTTAATTTCCGTGAGATTAAGAAAATTCGGGGAGATTCGCGCGGAAGAAAGATGAGGATGAAGGTGCTTGCTAGAAATTGTTTATCAGAGAATCAGAAGCGAGAAATGGAGCCTTTTTATTAATTGAGAGGAAGGAGATATATTCAAGTTGTGCCAGATTCGCGAATAGAATAATAGAACATACTCAATCCCACCGAAACCAGAAAAAATTCATCATTCATTTATATGGGAAAAAAGGATTCAATGAATTTGTAACAGTTCCTCTGTTCGTCGGATTTCTAAACGACACAGAATTAATATTCGACCGCCAGAAAAGCGATGTGTGCCATTCGGTGCACCAGTAGGCGGCCGCGTCAGCCAGGATTTACGAGAGCAATATTTTCTGTCGGACTCGAAAATACTAACGTATGTAACAGGAGATGAAAAGCCGTGGCCAGTGGTCATGCATATTTGGATTGGTGACTAAATTTTCCGCGATTGATTCATTGAATGTCACGGTATAGTACGTGGTATATGCGAGCCTAGCCATCTCCATCATTTGCGATGGACTTGACCTGCCCTGGCTCTCCCTGAACCACCTCTGTGCCATACAACTTCTTCTCATTTTTCTTTGGGTTTCACTTGTTATTCAAGCTAAGCTGACGTTTTCTCTCTTTGCCAAAGTAACACTTTCGATCCCCACGAATTTTGGTGATCTTGACCCTCCCTGAATCGACCTGCAGCATCCTGGCTCTCCCTGTCTCTCCCCGTTCTCCTATGGATTTGAATGGAGGTTCCTCATTCAAAATGATGTTTTCCCTCTTAGGAAATGCCAATCTAACAATTCCTGCCATTTTCGGTGGTCTAGACCAACCGTGACTCCGCCTGACCCTCCCTGACTCACCCAACTCGTCCCCTTCTTCACTAGGCGTTATTATTTCGAGTTGATGTCCCCTCTTCTTTGTACTAATTCTGACTATCTCCATGTCCCGGGCACTGCCTGTATCTCATTAACCGTAGTCCATGCATCTCCATTTACAATTACACGACATTCACATACCGTTCACAACAACCCTCACAATCAGAGGACCAGAGAGCTGGCGGAAGTTCTCCACACCACCCCATGCAGGTAACCGTTCATTCAATCCCCGCGCGACTCCTTTGAGCCCGCAGCGCACAGTAATACGAAACACACACGCTCCACAGATTGACAAGCCACTTTGCATTGCGTCCAAAGGTTCTCCTTCTGTGCGCGCGCTGGAACTTTCCCATGCCCCGTCCCATCCCGAAGCGTAATACGCTCCGTGTAATCCGCGGATCGGCATTCGTAAGAAATACGGGCCGGCAGCTCTATTCAGATTTCCCTCATTTCCATGCGGCGAACAATGTCGCCCGGCTATTTTGCGTGCGCCAACTAACTCCCCGGTACCACCACGTACGTACTCCGCCCCTTGTGTACGCGACGACGCGCACAAAAACACGCTCGCATTGCTCGTAGCCACGCGTGAGCACTCTCGCGAAGGGCAATTCAGAGCGGAGCATCGTCCTTTTTTACGCTGCGTCTGCGTCGCTTCTGTAAGACCGCGCTCGGGCTTCAGCTGCTTCGCGCATATTGGTCCGCGGCGGACAAAGGAGTATTGCGCGGCGTGTTCTC
Source organism: Andrena chrysosceles (assembly GCA_963855975.1). Classification (NCBI taxonomy): domain Eukaryota; kingdom Metazoa; phylum Arthropoda; class Insecta; order Hymenoptera; family Andrenidae; genus Andrena; species Andrena chrysosceles. The sequence goes on along the minus strand of OY979767.1, from coordinate 33,222,584 downwards.
GATTGTCCGTGCTCGTGCTGCAAATTTAGCGTAATTGTTTAATATCGGCGGGGGCACAAGAAAACGGAGGAACACGCGTCCAGAGGATATTCAAACGGCGCTGCTATTATTGCCCATGTCCCTTGCGCTGATATTCGCGGGGAAGATAGTTGTATGAGTTCGCTTTGTAACATGGACGCCAGAAATTCGCGAGAAAATTGTTCGATGAATGGAACACGTTCTGTGTAAAATTGTAGACACATGCGTTGTTTAAATAATAATTCATGCTTCGCATATAATTCCAAACTCCAAGCTTGAGGCCGGTTTCCACCGCTTCAATATCGACTTAGATCGATAAAAAAAATACGTGCAAAATATTATTCTGAGAACTTCTTTTTACGGAAGTTTCATTAAATACAAATGCTCTAAGTAGTGCTAGTCAACCATTAGTCACTGCAGCAAGTAGTATTAGCCTACAAAGAGTCATCCACAGGTCGGTGCACGTATTGACTTAATCTACTGCTCCTCGATATCTTCTAGACGATTAATTTCCCCAATAATTCCAAATCTAACATCCATAATTCTTAATCTCACGAAGTCCATGCTACTTTCAAACAGGGAAATCCCAGTTTCAATTGCACACAGATATTCCTCACATGCCCAAGAGACTCGTCCCGGGATAGTAAATTCCCAGCACGGAAAGGCGCGTCCACGCGGCCAAATTCCCGCCCAGAGATGCAATTAAACAGGAAACAGCGTCGCTTCACGCGACGATTTCTCGTTTCCCTTGTAAACAAGCAACGGTCATTCGTTCTGGCGGTTCAGATGTCTCGGGACGCTTGTGCAATCGCATTAACGCGATCTATTACTGGCAGACGATTGGCGAAGCGAATTCTGAACGCCCAGACACCCGGAAACTAATTCAGCATCACCTATAACGAGAAGCTTCGTAACAAAGTCAGGCTGCTACCGAATGCAACCCACGTTGAATTTACCAGCAGTCAATCGATATCCCTCTGTAGTAGAGAAAAAGAGAACCTCGGGCGATGGGACTCGAACCCAAGATCAGCGGGTCCTCTGCGTATTAGTCAGCCGCCTTACCAATTCCCCCAACGCCGACTCCCCGATGTTACTGTGTTCCGAACTCTATAAAAAGCAAAACTAACGGGGCGCCATCTATGTGCCAATAGCATAGGCCGTTCTCAAACGCCACATGCCTACACCTTAATATTCCCTTAGGCGAGTTCACATATTGCTACATATTAGGTTCCCGCATTAACACTTTTATAATTCTTCTATTATTTACAATTTTTTTCACGGCTAAATTAACTATTCGTTGAAGTGGACATGGTAAAAATTTGAGATCGTCCCGTGAAGATACGTTTGGAAGAGAGCTAGACGTTATCTAGAAGTTAATAAACAGCTCAGCTAACTTAAATCGATTTATCTCTCCCTCCCAAAATTCGTAACTCTTGCTATAGTTTTTCGGGGATTGCGGTGAATCCAGGTTCTTCCGTGGGAGTTACAGGAAGTGCGGCCATGTACCGTGCAAATCCGGGGATACACCGGAAACAGTGAAGTTACGCGATTCGGTGGCGTAATGTGACGCGTAGGGTGGATCGACCCCCCTTCCCATTTAAGACGGAGTCGTACGGCTTACAATATCTGCGGCGCACGCCACCCAATCGCGTGTTACGCTGGAACTGCATAATCCGGACATTAGGTGCGGTTCCTAACCGCTAAGCAGCGTGTCCGACCATCCCCTAATTCGATGGATTAAGATTTTCGAATGGATAACGAAGCATCTTCCCGCGGGAAATTTATTCTGTTCCACTCCATTTATCCTGTTTTCCATGACACAGAACACGCCAGACGGTAAATTTCTAGATGGCGGGTAGATAGCGAACATAACCTCTTTTGCGCGATTCCCGTATTGCCGGAGAGTGGAAAAGATCGGGGAAGATTTTCATGGCAATTGCAGTGTTGTGGTTTAAGGGCTTTATGAGAAATATTGCGCTAGTCAGCTCGAGAAAATTCACTGCGATTATTTGACTATTAAAGCTAAGCCACGATTCCACTTTAAAGAAGAAATGGTCCACATAATCACTTCCTAAAACCACGCTATATGCAAGTGGGTACCCGGCTTTATATCGTGAACGTAAAATAGTACCAGCATAGTAAATTGAAATAGAATATGTATACGATATGCTTTTCGATCTTCGCGTATTAATGAGAATCATTTTTACTCGCATCGTAAATATAAAACTGCGTTCCCACATGTTCAGTCTTTAATGTCGAGCATATCAAGTACTTAAAACAAATCACTTTTCAAAGACAGTAGACGTAGAAAAGACATCTTGTTCATATTCTTTTTCACGAATTACATACGTGGGAACGTGGCTTAATAATACTACGATAAATAATATGTATTCTTAAAATCCAGTGAAATATAATGCATGCTCTTGAAAACTAACCCTTTTCAAATATTTCTATTGCTTAACACAATATGAATCGCACATGTGGGAACGCAGCTTAAGCCTACTATCAGCGCAAGGGGAACAGGTCCGTCGATTCTCAGACCTGACTCCTGTTAGAGTAAACTTCCTGTAACTTGTCACACGTTGATTTTTTAAAACATTGTTCCTAATAAAAATTGCCCAGTGCATTGCAGCCTTTCGATCACCGCCACCAAAAAATTCTCTACCCTAACACTAAACGATTATCAAGAAAGAAACTGTCACATCCCAAAAGCTTCGCGACGTCGACTGCGCAGCAAAGTTGCAGAGTGGAGATGACTGTACCCACGAAAATACACTCGTAACTATTGGGAAACGTCTGTTACAGTCAACACTGCCTTACTCCGTCAGAAACTTTTAAGGATTCATTTGCCAACGGACACTTTAACCCCTCGAGGAAAACGAAGTTACACCGTGGAAACGTTAAAGTCTCTTTAAATGGCCTGCTCCGGAGCGTCCTGGATGAAATTACACAACAAGTTACATCACTTCGCCGGTTGTTCGACAGACGAGGCCCCTGGGTGCACGATTTACAGCGGGAGCGCGATGAAGCACGCTCAGAATGGTGTCACAGCGCCCCCAGCACGCCCGCAGAGGCACCAAGAGGTACGAAATTAAAGTGCATCAACAAGTTACGTCTGCATCCTGATGCTACGAGGCTTACACCGTTTTACAGCGACCATCTGTTAACCGAACTTTTCCAACTCCTTAGCAGAAACACAAACAACAGTTAATCAATAATGGGACAAGATTTAACAACTTCTCAAGCATGGACACTTCCGCCAGAAAAGAATTCTGGTTGCTAGCGTCTCAAGCAATGATGCTGTCGCGTTCCATCTCGCATCATGGGATGGCGTTGCGAGTACTCGGTAGCGCCACCAGAGGGCTAATCTATCAAATTCTTTCTCGCTAGTCCTTAGGCTCAGTCTCATTCGTATATATACAAGTTCAAGTTTATTAGACCACATGCGCCTAGAGCAGTGCTACTTGAGGAGTCTTGACCGACGGTCTCAAGATAAAAACGATTCGACGTATTCCTCTTCCCTACTTTTACTCTCCTCGATCGTTTAACGTCAATTTTCTTTTTAAGCCTCCTTCACATCAGTCAAAGTTATTTGAATTCAAGTAACATTGAAACTACTTTACAAATGTTTGAACCCTGTTATTCAGTTAACTGGAAAACAGAGATGGGCATTATTTAGATAAAAATCGAATAAGATAACTTTTCAAATAAATTTAGCTTCATCTAGAGCGCCACGGATGAAGCTAGTTCATTTGAAGGCGTTCATCTTTGATTTCAAATAACGGTCTTCTAACGGTAATCTTTCATCTTATCTTCATCTTAGAATGTCAAATAACCGGTGTGAGCCTTTGCGGCCTGACCCGCGCGTGGTCCCCTACCGGTCAGATTCTACAGAATCTGAATTTGTTTAATTTTCATCGTATCAATATGAAAGTGACACCAATGGATTCCTGGCGTTCTCCCGATTAATTGGGCAAAAAATAATTTAAATCGGACTATTTTTAACGAAACGGGCTTCGAATTCTGCAAATAAATTTCCCACGTAATATTCTTAATTATGGTCCGAATTATATCATTTTTGGGGCCATTTTCATCGGGAAGACATGAGGAATCGATTGGTAATATTTTCATCAACAATATTGCCAAAAACATGAACATTTTATGTGGCCCGTCGGTTTTATTGCTCTCGGCTGTCAACGGGCGGTCTACTGGGGCCCGAAGGTCTTCGCTCGCAGCGGGAAAGCAAAACATACATATTCTTTCTGATGCTTTCGCCTACAATTATTATGGTGGGTTAATTAACAAAAAACGACAGTTTGCCAACGTATATTCATTGTTGGGCCTACAATTATTATAGTTAGTTAACAAAAAATTTACAACGATGATTAAGTGTCGTCTTACAAACGTCAGAAAATTTGCTACATCCAGAAACCTGTTATTATATTCCAAGTTGTGATTTTTCTTTCCTTATTTATAAATATGTAATGAGGACGTCTGTCTTAAGACGAATATGAAATTTTAAATTTTTTGTTAACTAACCAACCATAATAATTGTAGGCCCAACAATGAATATACGTTGGTAAACTGTCGTTTTTTGTTAATTAACCCACCATAATAATTGTAGGCGAAAACATCAGAAATGTACAATCTTTCGATTGTTAAAAAGCCATTAGGCTCGGATTATCGGGAAAGGCGTATCCACCCCACTGTTTTGCTTTCCCGCTGCGAGCGAAGACCTTCGGGCCCCAGTAGACCGCCCGTTGACAGCCGAGAGCAATAAAACCGACGGGCCACATAAAATGTTCATGTTTTTGGCAATATTGTTGATGAAAATATTACCAATCGATTCCTCATGTCTTCCCGATGAAAATGGCCCCAAAAATGATATAATTCGGACCATAATTAAGAATATTACGTGGGAAATTTATTTGCAGAATTCGAAGCCTGTTTCGTTAAAAATAGTCCGATTTAAATTATTTTTTGCCCAATTAATCGGGAAAACGCCAGGAATCCATTGGTGTCACTTTCATATTGATACGATGAAAATTAAACAAATTCAGATTCTGTAGAATCTGACCGGTAGGGGACCACGCGCGGGTCAGGCCGCAAAGGCTCACACCGGTTATTTGACATTCTAAGATGAAGATAAGATGAAAGATTACCGTTAGAAGACCGTTATTTGAAATCAAAGATGAAAGGACTTCAAATGAATCATCTTATTTGATCTTCAAATAACGGAAGAACGGAAAGTACCTTTTATTTAGATGTTATTTAGATGTTATCTTTGCCCATCTCTGCTGGAAAATAATAATACCCTTTGAAGGTTTCTTTCAGGTATCAAATAAGAAGAAGAGATTCTTTCAAATTTTACTTGCCTTGAAATACAACTTGACTAATATAAGGTAAAAGTACCAATAACTGGACACTTAAGGATATCAAAGTTGTATATCTTAAAAATGGACACAAAATAAATGTCCTTTTGAACAAAAGTGTCAATATTGAGATAAATGTTACTTCTTTCTATCAAATGAGCTACAAAAACCTTGTTTTCAGTGCGTTATTTTAATTAAATTGAGTAAAAACACAAGTAGTTATGTGTACCAGTACATGGACAATAGAATTCTGATTTGTCCCAGCGTCCCATTTGTGGTGTCCCAATACCTGGTCAATAGGGAAGATGACGCAAAGCTCGGGGCAGAGGGCGCCACTAGTGTTTGTGTCAATGATTATGTTGAAAATGTAGCACGCAATTGAATAAAAATATGACTTGGAAATAGAAAGCTGTTAATTTATGTACAGTATACTTGTACTTACACTTTTGATATACAAAAATTTGAGGAAACACAGACACATTATCGGTTTGACAATGCCGTCAGGTACTGGGATTTCACCTAACCGTTCAAAATGCTGACAGGCCGACCAACTGGACGGCTGGTCAGTTATTGGGACAGCGTGCAGAGGGCAAGATTATTATGTACCGGTACATGAACACGTATATTTTTAATTAAAATCAACATTAACCGATCAATGTTTTGTTTTGTAAGTGACAAAAAACTTCTTAAGATTCTGTACATACGTTTTTTTCTCAGAAAAACGTTATATAGCGATGATTATCACCTTAACAACTAACTGTATTTTTCTTAAGAATTACTTAAGAAATCTACGCAGAATTCAAATGCATGCACCTCCGATATTTAAAGACTGTTTTATATATTAAACTTTACAACTAGGACTTTCTTAATTTTTTATATAAGAGATCAAGTTGCAAAATAACATATATTCCCAACAATATTGTTCAAAACTTTCTATGAAGCTTAGTAAAAATATAAATGTCATTGGTGTCCAGGTATTGGGACGTGTCCAGTTATTGGTATTTTTACCTTAAACGGCGGGGGAGAGAGGCTTTTGAATTACAGTGAATTATATTATTCATTAGCGTGCGAATCATGAGGGTTAACTAAAATAATTGGTACGTCAACGTGGTTTAATGATTGTGTAACGGTCGATTTAAGAAGGTACAATGAAAAGACAGGATTGTTACGAGCCTACAATCGATTGGAAAAGTGTAGAAATAGAAAAAAGAGAGGAAAAGAAGAGAATAAAGTCGATCGTCTATCTACTTTAATCCCGTTCCTGGAAGTTACTTATTCCCTCACCCCTCCACCAAACTCGGGTCGTATCGACGATTTCGAGTCCTTGGCACGTACGATTTATGGTAAATCCAGTCCAACCTGCTCCCCTTCATAGTTCATTTCGTTTTCAGGAGTCGCGTCTTAAACCGACGTCATCAATATTTATTGCCTCGTTGGAGACGTGTCCCGACTCCACGACGGCGTGCACTGCCGTTGGAAAGTTTGAATGCGTCTGGCGGGAAAAGGCGATGAACAGTTGAATATTTGTTGAACGTGATTCTAATGGTTCCTCCTCTGAATGTTCATGAGCATTCTTCTTTCTGGGAAATTCGCGTGGGGAAATTTATTGTTTTATTACTAAATAATGGAGAACGTAGTAGTATTAATTTAAAATTATTAACTTAAAATTTTAAGTGTTATGCCTGATAAACGGAATAGATTGTAAATTTATTGATGAAAATAGTTTTTCTAACACTAAATTTAAATTAAGTTTGTATAGTCTTTTAAAAGTATTATATTAGATAAGGATTACATTCCACCTTTAAGATTCTATTTTTTCGACAAAATTCCGATAACAATTTGGAAAACAGTTGTATCGAATTCGTCGCTGCAACAATTCGTTTTATCCAGCGACTACACCCACTCTAAATTCACCTCAACACCGAGGCAACTGTGACATATTTTTCATAAAAAGAATTCGGTTTCGAGTGCATCGAGAACGTCGTCGCGAAGTATCGCACGTACGATCGTTCCAGTCAGGATGCCCGTATAAATTAAGACCGAGGGCAGCGAGTCGAGAGACAATTCCGAACATCTGGTCAACCTCGTTCTTAGTTACCCCGACGTGCACGAAATTTGCGAGGGTGAAAACAATCCAGAGAATTTCGGGGATTGGAAATTGGGAAATATCGGCCACGTCGGTTATAACAAATTGGTTTATCGTGACGATTATATAAATATAAATATATATATATTATAGCAATATAAATATATTTACAGTGTATCTAGTCGAAAAACCTATTACATCGAAAATATTTGCAAAATAATAAAATCTAATTTTTTAAATAGAGGGGTAAAAAATATCCACGGTACCAAAAGTGTTTGCAGAATAATTTCCACTTTTCCACAATTATTAAGATATATCACTCATTTCAGTGATAACAATTGCATGATAAGATGAATAAAATAATAAAAAGGAAAATCTCATCGAGATTATTTTTTTCGAGATTTGAAAGCCATTAGTATTTTTTCAAATAGTATCGTATGTTTTGGGCGAGGTAAATATAAGCTAGCTAGGTATTTGTGATACTATGGACAAGTTTTTCTTTTAAAAAACTCATAAATATGACGTGTAACATAATTCTTCCTCTCTGATTTGCACTTCAATTTTCTGCTGCTGATTTATATGGAAAGCAAAGTATAGTAATAATAATAATAATATTAACAAAGTATTTCATTTTTGAGATAGGGAGACTACAAATGTAAAAACGAGAAATTTGAAAATTGCATGGTTGCCGTAGGTATAGGAGCAATGACGTCGAGCAGTCACGTGACACTCGATGCTAATTTCATGCTCGAATTGTAGTACACTGGTATCTGGTGCAAGCGCAACGATTTCTCTGATTGCAGTGTTGTGATCGAGCTTTAAATTCCTCCACGATCGAGTCACGACAGCGATTCTTACGTTGTTCGAGGAGAAGGAATGTAATCGGGACGGAAATTGTTATACGGTGCGCGAGGAAAGAGTCTAGGAAGGTATGCATGAGCAAATGGCCCTCGTGAAAAAATTTGTTTATTGTTTGTTTAAGACAAATAAATGAAGCAAAAGTCTAGATGACCCAGGATAGAAGTAATAATATTATGTAACACTAATATTGGAATATAAACCTAATATTGAAATACTAGTAATATTATGTAATACTAATATTGCAATATTAGTAATATTATATAACACTAATATTGTAATATTAATAATAGTGTCTAAATAACTAATCACTCCTAAGTCTAGATCTAAAGAACCTATAAAACCACATATTAAAATATAATCAATGCCATTTGCAAGCCAAGAGTCACAAATCACGAAACCAATAAAAAATTTTAATAAAATTCAAAATTCATCGTTAGCTATCTCTTTAATGGCAGTTCAAATTCGCGAAGACTTAGAAAGAAGGAAAAGGTCGTATAGAAATAGAGGAGTGATGTGTCTAGAATAAGTTCACACTGCACGCGAGGGTAAAAGTGTGAAAACTGGGGTATCAAAGAAATTTCGGAGAAAATTGTCAACTCGGTACAGGCGGGACACTTATTCCCAGTGAACTTTTCCGCCGCGATTTTATTCGAGCGTTTAGTGGCGGGCGATTTACCGCGAGCAAAGTCAAGGAACCCGCGAAAACAGCCGTCCACCGGAAGGAGGGAAATGGCGCGGACGATTCGAATCATTTTACAACTGCGATCCCCGAATTATGGGTGGAGCAATGCCGCGTGAAATAGTTTTTACCGTGGCTGCTCCAACGACATTTCCCTTCCCAACGAGTGTTTACGTTTTACCGAGGGAAACAGTTGAAGGGTCGGTTCCCTGTATTTTCCATTACTAATGGATATTCATAATAACAGCAAAACAGAAGAAAATACATTTACTAAATAACTTTCAATGCCACGAACCTTTTTAGGGAACAGAATATTCAATGTGATTTGTTGAATCAGACATTTGGCAATAAGCCAGAGCAGATAGAGAGGCCAAGCAGAGTGGTAAAAGATTAATAATTATAAATGATAAGTCGACATGCTTTTGTGTTAACAAATTGAAATTATGCGACATATACATAGGCCTGACGTGTTAAAAATAAGCTATGCTACTTTATGACAATGATTCTACTATTAACATATTAATAATAAAATAAAATAGAAAAAATATCTAAAGTGAGACTAATTCACTTATAATACAGTTGTCATTTATTCTTCATGCAAATCTAATATAGATTAAATGTACATTCAATTTTAGTATCTATTTTTTCTATCTTTAATAATGTCTTATTATTAATATCATAATTAAAGCTAAAACTGCAATTTTGCTTAAATCAGGTCTAAAGTAATCTTAACCTAAACTGAGAGTCAAACTATTGTAACATATAAGTGTCAAACTAACCTTAACTGGGACTAACCTCCGCGTGGAATCACCCATTCAGCGTCTGCGTTTCACTTCCCACCATAATTCTTCCTCCCTGTAACCAACACTCCCGAGAAACACACTGACGCGTAGAAATTCCCTATATCTCGCCTTCTAAGCTTTCACAGTCGTTCACATGACGCTACTAAACCAACCGACTGCCCGATACCCTCGCTCCCCCCTCCGCGTGACTCCCAGCTATCGTCACTCAAACGGGAGCCCATTCCCTCGCCACCGCGGTTCAAAGTCGAATGAAAGAAACCCGCTGGAAATTCATTCACCTCGCGCGGCAGAGGGGACCACTCCCCACTATCTCGTGCCTATTCCCTTTCGTATGTAAATAAATCCCGTCTGCAAATCGAGCACCTCGACCGCTCCACGAGCCTGCCCGCTACTCGAAATTTCAATGACGTCGTTGAAATTATAATAACAGCGTCCCGGTACCAGTGGAGCGCCATTTAATTAACCCAATGTTTGAGTTCATCCCGTGGAAAACGAGCATACGGGGACGAGCGAGTAGCTGGCGTTAGTAATTAATTAATCAGCGACTATTCGAGCGGCGAAATGGTCTGGCTCTACGTTATCGATTCATAGACGGGGAGCATTCTTTCAGACACAGTTGTGAATTCGGATGAACAATGAGCATAGAGATTTGGTGCCATAAAGGATATGTTTGCGCAGCGCTTAACCCGGGGTGTGTACCATGGGTCTGCAATGGGAGTTTGCTTGAAGATGTTGAAGTTACTTGGGTAGTCCTGGGTCCGCATAGTTCCTGAATCTTAATTAACTAGTCCTCCAGTTGTACAAAGGTAGTTAGAACCTGGTGGTGACTCAATTAGTGAGATTTCTTTGTTGCCAGGTGGAGGTTAGGCGTGGGCTGAGCTTCAGGTTGATCTGGCTGAAGTCGTTGTTAGATCTGAAATAGACTGGGAGAGTTGAGTTATATTTTGAATAGATCTGTAGTAGAATTGGAATAAGCCGTATCTTCAAAGCAGGCCTCAACTAGATACAAATTAAACTCTGGAAGGTTTGACTTGTACTTGGGTCGAGCCTGCTTGCATTAGGTCAAGATAGACAGTAACATAGGTTTGAGAAAGTATAAATCTCCAAAAATCATCCGAAGCTTAAAAAACGAATAACAAATGCGAAATCTAACCTGTAATCCCAAGTACCGTGATCCCATTGGCCTCCACCAAACCTTTTGAACGGATAAGGCATGAACCCGTGCATTTTTCATCGGATAAAGACAAGTGAATATCTAAAGTTGACTGGCAGATTGATTAACGAGCAATCGACCGGCTCAGAAGCTCGTTTCTAAGTGATCGAGCGCTTTTCATCACTCGACTGGCGTGCAATGATTTATTCCATCTCCGTGAAACCAAATTGGATTCGACTGCGCTTCCTCTCGCTTCAAAGCTACTCCTAATTAATCCACGATCCTGATCACAGTAATTCCCAATCCTACAGAACCAGCCGCAGAGTCCGACCATTTAAAGTTAAAGGAATCCCCCATATTTAAAACTCCCGCCGTTGATTAATCTCTGCTCCTCGAGTTCTCAACCGCGGCGCCACAGTCTAAAGCTCAAACCTTTGTGCATCTAATTGGCTAGGTTGCCTCGTGATCTAAGCAATTAATCGTACAAGTGTCCGCTGTTGGTCAAAGTAACCCCGGGGTCGTGATTTAACGACGTTTCCCAATAAACGTCGGGCGGACCAATATCGGTGACCCTCGCCAACTTTGAGGCCCCTGTTGCAAAATTATCCTGCTGTCTAATGAAATTACAAGTTGCCGCGTGTTGGGAAACTCTCGGGGTTCTTACAGTTAAGGGGGAGTATTCGGTGGTTGGGAATGGGCAGAGAATCGATGCACAGAGTGATTCGAAAAGGGTTAGCATTCGACCGGAGAATTTGGAACGCTTCGAGAATCTTTGGGCCCCTGTCAAGATTCAAATTAGGGCCACGGAGAAAGGAGACAGGTATTTCCGGTGGAACGATGGGAATATTGTTACCCAGGCGGTGGCTGAGCAGTTTAATGAGAATGCTGACATGAAGTTGGGGGAAGTGGAGAGTTTTGAGAGGTTATGTCGGAATTTTGTATGAGGGTTTCGTAGAATAGTGGAAATGATTGGGAAATTATGAACATAGTCGCGATTTTATATGAATACTTGAAAAGATATTACCCTTCTTCTTGTCAGATCTCAGGCATTGTAGTGTTGAATAATTTAATAAATATTTAGATTAAAACGTGAGTTTACCGAGGTATGTTTAGGTTCATACGAACAGTTAAATAAAATTAGACAGCTATTTAGAAGAATTTTTACTCCTCACACTTTTCGTAGTTCACTATGAGGGTTGCAGAATTTTTGCAGAAAGTACAGAATAAACGCATTATTGGTTAAGTACAGTGATTGGGATATGCGATTTATGACAAAAGTATTTGAGACAGCCTTCTGGATTTCGCCACTAGAGGGCTAGTAATTCTTCAATTTCTGGCTAGATATTAATATCAACTTTCTTTAACTAGGAAAACTGCTAATAAATTCATATCCATCGTAAGTATGATAATAAAGTTCCACCAAAGGGCAGACGAGTTCCCATTTCTCATGCAACTTTTCCATCAGATTATGTTTATTACCATAGTATCGCAACTGTTGGGTAGATCTATGTTACCTACATAGTTATTGCACTTTGTTAGCTCAGTTCCCCTAATTGCTACCAAACAACCGCATGATACAGCGGCAGAGAAAGCACGATAAGTGGTAATTAATGACTGGATAATAAGCGTTTCTAGTATTTCGAGGAAATTAGGGAAATCGAATTTATTTAGGCGAATTAAAATTATTGACCCGTAAATCACCGGTGAACGCAGTTTGCGGCCGCATAAACAACAACTACGAAGCCCAGGGATGCGATAAATTACGATTAACGAGTAGATAAATAATGCCATGAAAATTGAAGCGGCGACATCGCGCGTCACGGTTTCCGTTACATTTATAATTAGTAGTATTTTGGCGGTAATTGAGCCTGCAATTGACCCATTCAACGTTGCATTAATTACTTACATCTTTGAACTTCTTATTCACGGTTGATTGGTATTAAATTAACTGGTATCGCATTAACAGCATTTAACGATTCTGTGTTTTAAAAAGAGTGTCCCACTTTCATCGAAGTAATTAAAAAATCTGTCCCTAAAGTTTCTCCACCAACAATAAAATTCGTCTAATTTCATGCAGCGAATCTTCTGCTAAGTTTCTCAATGTAAAATTTTGAATCTGAAGATTCTGGGCAACCCTTAATGCCACAATTTTCATAATTCTGACTCAATCTTTTTTAGTATAAGATTACTCGAATAATTTAGAGTCAGAATCAAGGTCCCAGAATCGTTTACTGGCAATTACAAATTCGGATCCCGAAGGTCGTGGGTTCGAATCCCACCACCCGAGGTCCATTTTTTCTATGCGAAACCTATTCTTAAATATATGTGAACAGTGCGCGCAAAGAAGTCTGCTCAAGAAATCAAAAGTTCTTCCAAGTACCACTACTATTATTTAAATGCCCAAAGTTTTAATTCGCAAGCTCAAATGACCATCGTCACTGGGGAATCTCATCTCAAACCACTTCTGGCTGCAAAATCGGACGCAACATTAACCGAATCTTCTCCACAAGAGACAGTCTTATAGCGACCACGAACGTAGATGGCGCCCAAATCGCGCAAATGGACGGACTATCAACTACTACCGATACCAAGAAGGAAGAAGCTCTTAAGTTCTCCAAATCGTAATTACCAGTCATCAGTTTCCCTCGACGTGAATAACAAACCAGAAACCACCAGAATAAATCAGGAAAGAAAAACCCTCGAGCTTTCCAAATGGCGATAAAGTCACGTCCGCTCTAAAATACCCCATGTCCCCCTTGCTGGCCCTGAAGAAGTTCCAACTGCCTCCGGTCCTTAAATCGATCGCGCACGGCGACCGAACGCCTCGAAACTTATGTGTGCCATTGCAAACGCTCGCCAGAAGATGGCTTTCAATTAGAGCGTGGAGAAAAATTGATCTTTCGCTTCGACGCGTCCCCTCGATCCACCTGCCTCGGTCATTTGTCCAGCACCTCCGCTGGACAAATTAAGCGGCGTACATTGTGAGAAAGTACACAAACGAGGGCGATCGTTTCAAGGGTAGAGCTCGCCGAAACACGGCCAGTTCCGGTGGTGGGAAAAGTTGGCGCCGCGCCGACAATACGAACGGCTATCGTCTCCTCCACGGTGGGGAATTAATTCGATAGTAGGTGTACGTGGCCCCAAGGAGCACGATATTTTAGCGATTTTAACTGGTACCCTTCCGACAGTACCTAACCAGTGAACTTTATGCCCAGTTCCGGATGCTGCGTTTCCCAAGTGGAGGATTTTCGAATAGGAAATTCGTAGCAGTGGTTTCGAAATGTGCAACTCTTTTAAGTGTATCAAGTACGAATTTCTCTTACATTTTTGTGAGGGTTAATGAGTCATTAATAATGACGATGGTACTAATAATTAGTATTATACTATTTAAGCAAGGAGTGGAGTAAGATGAGAGATAATGACCCATGAAATAATTAAAAACAAAAGGGACGATTTTAACGAGGACTCTGGCTAAAGGGTGAGATTCGGCGAAGACAAATTATGCAGTTACGTTGAACGTTAATTTAAACTCCTCTGTGCCTCGGAGGGGTACTTTCTGTGCGTTGGGTTAATTCATAAGTGTGAGTGACTTTATGAGTCGTGAAAAGTGAGAGATCGCAAGGTAAAAGTAGCTTAGGGCGGCTTACCGAAACGATAGCAGTCGTCGACTTGTTTAATCCGAAACTTTTAACCTCCCCAACCCCCACGATTGACATAAAAACACTCGAAGACTTGCAGCTGCTTCATGCACGTTTTTTAGATCGAGATGGCTCGATACCTTCGGAAGTACCAGCCTTTGACCAGGGTATGCCCGTCTGGGGACTTGGGAAGTGGGTAATCACTTTATAAATATGAAACAGTCTCGACAACCCCCCTTCAGGCTTAAACTTCTTTTCCGTGGAAGGGAGCATCCTTGATGTACCTACTGTCTCGAGGAGCTCGGGGTGTCTAAAGGGGATGTATAATAGTGGATGCTACAAATTTCTCCCCCGTAATAGAGGAGGCTACAAATTTTTATTCCTGCGGAGAAAATACTGTCTGTTCGGCTGGTTTTTGGTTAATTATTCCGACGGGAGTAATGATTCATGGGTAAAAACGATAGGAGATGATATTGCATTATAAAATGGGTCGAAAGTATGGAATAAAGTTTTTTCACCAAAACTTTCGCTTTTGAAAAAAATTGAGTTCGTTTGTCAGGGTTCAATTTTTGGTGTAGTTCAATGGCTTGTTTTTTGCTGAGAAACAATTTCACTATTGGCTGTGCCACGAATTGAGTCGCATTCTGAAGAAATATAAATTTTTCGTTGAGGTGGTTTAATTTCTGTTACTTTGATGGAAAAGCCTACTAATTAGCGAACACAAAGTTATCTAATAATTCTTTTTGAGTGCGCGCTAGTAACAGTTTTGAAGTTGATTTTCCCAAAAAGAGAGCATCTTACGATAAAAGTATATATCACCATTTCGGTTCATTTTTTAATGAAGAATCTACTCCTCATTAATTTTATCACAAATTATATTTTTACCCTCTCGTTTTACACATTAAAGTGGCAAAAATGTGGTGATAACTGGGTGTTATAACCACAAATGTAACAGTGCTGCACATTGTTAATGAAAATCTCGGACTGTAATTCCACCAATATTTGCGCCCAATTTAATACTTCTAATTCGGGGCATAATAATTATTCAGTCACGTTTCAAGCTTAATTACTCCACCAATTGCCAGCATACGCGTAATACATTATTCCCCGCTGGATTTATTCCAGTTCACCAAAAACTTCTTTGCCAATTCTCCGGGTCACGTTCTACAGACGTTTCTGGACAGCGATTTTGTAAGGTGTGCGGAAGAACAATGGTCCCCCGAGTTCGATCGTCCAGCAAAAAGCGTCGATACGTGCTCCGAACCGGTACGAGGCGTGACTGATTTCACTCAGTGTATTGATTTTAAGGTAAGAACGGGTCTAAGGGCGACTTTATCCTCTTCCGCGTCGTAAGCCACCGCTTCGTGTCTTGTATACGTGACGCGAACCAGTCGATTGCTCTTCCAATAGTTGCAAATAGTACCACCATGTTGGGATCGTAATCCAAAAAAAATCTGCAACTATTCTAACAAACTGCACGCCCTTATCTTCTTACCAAAATAACAATTGCGGGGCCAAATGCCGATTGTCCATAAATCCAAAAAGAAAACTTACTTGTACTCTACTTTTGAGGTTATGATGGATCTAGGGAAATCAAGATGGCGGACAGTTAGAGGGCCATTTGGAACTTACAATTAGTAGATCAGCTAATCGCGAGTAAATATTCGTTCTGCTTAAGATTTCTCTATATTTTTGGATACTATACATCAAAAGTTATAGTTGCTAGAATTTCACGTCGCGTCCCCTGAAACAGATCTGAATTTGATCGAGCCGTCAGTAACAATCTAGCGCAGGCAGAGCGAACGCTGGTATCAGATCGTCGCGATGACGCCACAAATAATTTGTCGGACAATGCGCGAGTATCGTGTGTTAATAATGCAGACGGCCCGAATTCCAGAAATTTCGCCGATATTAATTGTCACCAGCGACTCCGTCAGGCGCAGCCCGTCCACTAATTTTGGGCAACGCGTCGCAAATGTTCATCCGACAAATTCTGCGCGGAGCGTAGGGAAGTGTCACGATCGATCGTCTGCACGATTGAAACATGCTTGGCAAGTGACATAATAGATCACATACCGCAGCATGGAATTGTTAATGAAAATAATTATCCACATGGACATTAATTCGTATATTTCTTTCAAGTGGAAACGGGGAATTTTCCACTTTTCAGCGAAGCAAATATGTCCCTGCTGACTTTTAATTGAATTGTGCTGGGTATGCTTTTTGAGGTTAGGTCAGTCACTTTTTACTTTAGGTTTTCTGGTTAGGTTTAGATAAAAAGTAATGAGGAGCAGAAATCGTTAGCTGGATTCCGCTTTCCAGTAAAATTCTCTTCTATTTCTCTATTTTTAGCACCTCATGTGTACAAGCTGTACAAAAAGTAATGGTCACCGCTTTCAGGAAGGAAATAGGTGAATCATAATAAGTTGAAATAGATGTAAATAAATAATAAGGGGATAACAAATATCCACTGATCCAGAAGTGTAGATTCAGCGCTGAAAGCAGTGACCATCACTTTTTACACATCCTGTATATCCACTTTGGCAGCAATTTTCTCGACTGCAGATTGAAAAAATGACCACCTGAAGTTCTCCAAAAGTCACCTAATACTATTTTCATTTGTTACTCAGTTCTCAGTAACTGCACTGTATATCTTTTGTGTCACTTTCTTGCCAAATTTTACACTAAAGCGCGACAGAAGCAGACTGCAGACGCGTTCGATTATTGAATCACGCGGCTTGTAAATATATCTCGTTTGCATAATCAATTCTAATGCGACCTGTATAATGGGAGTGTGATGCTCTTGGTACATACTGCTACCAGCGAAATTAATCAGACTATACCGCTGGCGCGCCTGGCTAATTACTATTGCCGTTCGATTTAAAGCTCATCGGTGGCGTTTAGCGACAACAAGTTGATCGCAGTACCGCGACGAGATCAAACGTGCGTCGCGATTTTCCACGTTGCGTTCCTTTGACGATAAAGTCGAAAAATTAAATTCAAAATTGGTGGACACTGGGTGATAAATTTTTTGTCATAAATGAACCAGTCCCTTGGTGAAAAATTGTTACAATACAGCTTTACAATGACTGTAATAGAATTGGGAGAATTGGGAGGCTTTCAAAACTTTGCTCTTTTTTGTTTACATAAAATATTTTTAGTTGCTTTGGATTGAAATTATTTATCAATAAGAAATTGGCGATCTCAATGAAAATATCTGGGTAGGTTTGAGTTAAGTCTAACTTAGATATCAATCGGTTTTGTAATAAGTCTGAATTATCCCTAATTTCTAAGTGTGAGGTCTGAATTAAATTCCTAAGGTGTGAGGTCCAAATCCATTTTATAATATTAATGAAAATTCATGGACTCCAACAACTATTAAACACGAATAACAATTATTCATTCAACCACTGAACAGTTTTATTTAAAAAAAGGGAGTCGAGTGGATTTTGCTGTTTTAAAAAATATCACAACAATTTAATGTGATGAAGTCTGAACGTTTTATTCGTTTATTTATTTCCTTATTTATTGACACACTTGCCTATGAGGCACGTCCAATTACAGACAAGACGGGTGTCACATAAAATTGTTTTTCTTAAAATCAACGTTACCCTAAATTGGAAACGACGTGATCGAAGTTACTCGATAATCGATCGAGAATAATAACAACATATACATTTATATATATAATATATATTCATAGATTCATTCATTTTATTAAACGTGTAACGATGAGAATGAAACGATTCGAACGACAAGTAGTAGAGGTCTGGCATACATCGTATCTCGAGCGCTCGGACCGTCTCGCGAGTTTCGAGTGTTTCGATAAAGTTTTCAAGCCTGCCGGAGTTGAGAAACTTCTCAATTGTTGGAGATCGAGGAACAAGCTGATACCATGAAAATGAAAAAAAGAACCCAACGTTGATGGAATTTCGTGAAAACATTGGGAACACGCGGTGAAAGACATAAAAAAAAGAAATTGAAGAATAATAGAAATACGGGTACATTAATCCACATTTTCCAAAATTTTGATGAATTAAAGATTGAAGTGAAATAATAATAATTCTCTATTGCACAGTAGACATTACGAAAATAATAGGAAGATAAAAAAATTTAATTGACTCCCATCTCAAAAACAGAATACTAATTTTAATACTAAACTAGAAATCGAAGATATAAAAAATTCTCTTAGGTCCCCAAAAACTCGAAAATGAAGAAAATTCACAAATTCATAAAAACCCAGAAAAACTTCAACAAAAGATTAAAATTTCACGAGAAATAATTAATTATACACGTGTTCTTTATGTCCTCCAGAAAGTATTTTATGCCAGAACAGAATAAAATAAATAATAAGAGACAATATACAAGTGGGGTTGCATAAGATAAAAGGAAAGAGAATTGCAATATAGATTACTTGCGTCGAATGGCGAGTGGGCGTCCAATTATGTACATTGGCGTCGGATTTTCTGCGAAAACCTCGCTCGACGCCCCACCGTTTTAATCGGGAAAGCAGTATTGCCGATATTCGTTATATCTACGGTGTTTTCCTCCCGATATTATAGCAGCAACGTGATCCCTCGCCCCCCTCGTCCTCTGGGAGAAGAATAGCCGTGGAGATTTCAGGGCGATACCGACGGGTTTATCTTCGCCGGGGCTGCGAGGGCAATTCCACCGGAAGCTGGCGTCTTCCCCTTCCGATTCGTATCCCTGGACTATCGCGTCGGACTCGATTATCGAGATTCGATGCCGTGTTACGGTAGAAACGATCACGGGCGAGGCCACCGTGAGACACTTCCGACGTTAAAACGGACAACAGAGTGGCTGCATTGCCCTGCACGTTCTTTTATTAAAAACCCCGCCATTCTACAGGGCGTTCCATAAGCGGCGCGGAGAATCTTTGGCTATTTATCAATAAGTGGCATTTGGAACAGAGTAGATTACTTTTTGGGGTGAATTTTGAGGGGTAAAGTTAATACATTAAGTCAGATCAAAATGCAAAATTGAAAATGTAAAATAGAATGCTGATGGTTGTTAGTGATTTTAGGATTGGATGAAGTTCGTGTATTATTTTTGAGGGTTTAAAATGTTAAGTAGTCAGACATCTCGGAAATCTTGAGATGTTTTGATTTTACGTAATGTCGAAGTTGGTACAGTTCTTTTAGAACGTCCTGTAGAAGGTAGCTTTCAATCGTTGATACGTGGAAGTTGCATCTGCGATAAAAGGTAGGAAGAAAATGTTATGTGAATATGGGCTATCCAAGAATTACTATTTTCCAAGTTATAAGGAATTAAAGAGAATCGTCGAAAAGAAGATACATTTGCCTCAAGTCCGCCATTTTGGCTCAAGCAATCAGTCACCTCGATACTTTAAAGCTTCAGGCATGAGTGTCGAAGAGCAATTAATTGCAGGTTGTTTAATATTTCGCTTTCTTGAGAGTGAACGAATGTTAAAATGTTAATATAAATTGGAAAATAAAATTTGGATTTTCATGTATGAACATAACCATTTCACGTTATAGAACATCTATGTTTTTAATCTCTGCCTGGATTTCTATAGAAGATGTTCTACGCGACTATTTTCATTTCTCAATATTAAATAACAATTAAAAAAAAAGTGTTTTTTTCCTTTTAGAATAAATAAAATTCTTGAAAGTGGTTGCTTGGTGAGATTAAAGTATTTTATATTCTCCGACGTAAATCATAAAGTTAAACGATACTCTCATGTATCCCCTTAATGCGTCCCCATAAACTCTCATACATCTCCATAAACAGAAGGTCCACAAGATTTAGATTCGCAGATCCTGGCAGCCCTTCAATTGGATTTCCTGGTTCTATCTCGACGAATACCTCATTTAAATACCGCCTAACGCCGCGAGGAATATGGGTCAGATATAAAGCAAAATGTCCCTATCCCTAATCTCAAGGTTTACTGCTAATCTATGTTAACCGGGGCTCCACATCTTCAAATTCCCTTCGAATGAAAGATAGACACATAGAACAAATTTTCCAATAAAAATCTAAAATAGAAAAATGAGCTTGGCAGCAAAGCTCTTACCTAACCTCACTTCTAATTAATCAGAAGACGTACCCTGGTGGGATATCATCAGTCTACTTGATGTGCCCTGTGCCACAAATAATAAAAACTTTCGAAGCAACGTTTTTGATTAAATGGACTTCAGTCCTCCCAAAATAAAACTGCAATAAAATAACCCAAACTTTTTGGGGTAGAATGGGTTGAGCTAGGTTCACTAGATACATCCTAGTTGGATACCTGTGGGCTACTGGAGGTGCCCTATATCCCAAACAACAAACATTTCCAAAGCAATACAGTGGACTGAATAAAGTCCACTGATTCTAAAATACCAGTACACGAAAATAATCTGAATTTGTAAGGTGGGATGGGGTGGGTCAGCTCTAATCCAACTGTGGACCAGGTCTGTCCACTCTGTTGGCTCCCTTTGTGCTCGAAGATCGTCCTTTCTACACACTATGAATTATTCCCTCGAGATTAGTCGGGAGGGGTGCTCAGCAGCAGGGTGAGTTTCGGTGCCAGCCGAATCGTTGCAGCTGCATCGTTACACACGAGGATTACGCGGGGTCTAGCCCCTCGCCTCTTCTCCCAGAGGATCGAAGCTTTCGAAGATCGATATGCATGATTAAAACGTTTAATCGATAAGTAGAATTCCGTCTAGGGTGGCGTTAACGAACGGCGCCCATTGGAACTCGAAAATACGATCGATCAGTCACCCCCTGAACTCGCTCGCCGCACCCTTGCTGGGAGGGGGTGGTGAAAAATTGATGGATCCGAGCAATAATTAGCCGAACGCCGCTGAGTGGATTTAATGATCCATGTAACAATTTAGAAACTGAACTTTTAACAGGGTGAATAATTGACGCTGGTAATTAATTGTCCTTTCCACTTGGAGGGGGCTTTATTGGGGAAGCTCAGCGATCTAAGTGGCAATTAGGAATGGGTGGCGCATAATTGACGCGGTTATTATTATTTCAGTAGGGAGTTCTCGCGATTGAAAGTTCGAGCTCGAAAGGGAATGGTGTTCGATTAAAATCCCAACGAGGGGGTGGTTTCGCGGTACACCTGGCTCGCTCATTGTAATTAATTATAATTATTATCAGGTTACAGGTCGCGCCCAGAATCAGTTTCAATTCGTTGAATTTCATTCACGCCTGAATCTCCCCTCATTTCGGTTTATACGAAAGTATCTTCACCTTTGTCGACCGCCACTGATTTCTGATTCGGTGTCGTCCGTAATTACTTCCGCAGACGATCATAACTAAATTGTTAAGACTGCAAATTCAAAGCAGGCTACCATGTTTGGCTTGAAATCTAATTTAACCTCAAAACTATGGAAATATAAACATTGTTGATACTGAATCAATCTTAATCATCATTTCTCCAAAGAAACTTGCTAAACTTTCGAAAAGTATCAAACTTCGATCACTGTGCCCCTCCTAATCATCAACCTCCTAACCCTCCAACTTTCATTAACGATGGCTCCACCAATGATGCGCCAATTCCACCCACCACATCATTAACCACGCAATTTTCGTTAATCATCGCACTCAGGTCGATAAATACCCCTTATTACCTCCTCCATCCTCCTAGTTCCATCAAGATAATCAGCTATTCGTTAACGCCACGCGACGGGAACTGTCCAACTTGGTTAACCTAAAGGCGCGCGCTCACTAGCGAACAGTTTACAAACACTGTTCCCAAACTTAACCACTACTCGATCTCTTCGCGCACATTGTTCATGTGATAAATTCACCAACAGGTCTCGAGCATTTATAAATATTTTGTTATACCAGTCTATCAGTTTCTTGAGGAATCAGCTCGTTGTTCGGTCTCATTTTCAACAGACGAATCTCTGTAGCGTCTAATAGTTACTTGTATTAATAGTTACTACAGTTTCCTAGAGTTTTCCCCATAAACTATAGGTTGTTAAGAAGCATTGCTCTTTTTATAAAATAATAATTGTTTGGCAAGGAAGATTTAATTAAGAAGACAATGCATTTTCACAGTCAAATCACAGTGGACGTAAATTTGTTAGGTGTTCGCGAAAAGATTGCGTTGAGGTTATAAAATGTCTGCGAATAGTGTTTACGAAATGTTCACTGGTGAGTACGTTCCTTTTAACTTTACATTACGATCAGTTCAGGAACAGTATGCGAACAGACGATTTCTAGGTGGTTTAATTCCCATACTGTTCATGAACACTTTGCGAACGCTGGTGAAGACGCGCCTTAGCACGACATAACCTATAACGATCTCAACAACGAAACTGCGGATCGTTGATCTAGACGACGAACTCGCGGCGCCGTAAGTTTATTCATGTATGTACAACGTATTTACACCTTTGTGACTCTGATATGGGCGAGCGAGAGAGGGGTGGCAGAGAGAGCACCCTGTCCCGCTTTCCCCCTTCCACCCCTCCTTCCCCGGATTGTTCGATCTCGCTGGGACGTCTTCGACTTTCGAATGTGTGACGTGCACGATCGTACGACGGAGCAGGCTTAAATTATTTACAAAACGGCTTACGTGTACGGCAAGAAGACTTCGAACAAGCGGCCATAGCGATATTTACAGAAGTTCCGCGACCCTGAATCGATATCGGCGAATCGAGGCTCTCGCGGCTTACGGATGGGTCCCAGACAGAAATGTGCTTTCAAATAAATCGTCGGGGTGAATGATATTCAGTGAGGAATTAAGGAGCCGTTTTTATAACCGCGGAATGAAATTGGATTCCAAATCGATCGACTTGGCGGGAAAATTTAAATGACCGCGATTTCATCGATGGCTCCTGGTGATAGGGGATTTGCTCATCGAACGATTCGTATTTCCGTGGGTAAATAAGGAAATTTAGACGGAGAAAGTGTGATTAGTGTCCGTTTTTTGCCTTTTTTAACGTTAAATTTGAGTTTTTGTAATTTTCTGATTTGGGTAGGACGTGATTGCTCGTAAAAATATGAGTCGAAATTATGTCTTACATTTTTTGCGTAGAACCCTTTGGTTTCGAGAAAATCGAGTTTCAAAATGGGTGGACGGTGTTGAAAAATGTACAAAATGTTATTTTTCTGAAAACCATATTATGTGCTGTGCCCACAGGCAATTTCATGCATTCTTATGTACCAAAATAAAATTTTGTTCATTAATCAGTAAATTCTTAAAAATGTAATTTCAAAATTATAAAAAAAATTCAAAACCGTATAGATAGTACAGTTTCATCAATCTTTCACTTGAAACTGTACTTGGTAAACGTAATACGGCGTTCTTTGCATTAAAATGTAAGAACAGCTCCAAAGGGAATTGCAACTGCGAGCAACCATTTTCGAAGCGTTTTTTCTCGGAAATGGAGCTTCGTACGAGGAAAAGTTATTCCACGTTTTCGACGTATTTTATGTCGAAGAATGGTTCATCTGACTGCTTCATGCATAATTGTTCACGGTTGGATAATAATAACAAGAAATGTACAGCAAATTGAACAATATAACCTATCAATTTGGCCAATCTTATTTGAGAAACTTCAGATTCGCGAGTTTCGATAGAAATGCGGGGAAATAGACGAAAGTAGTGAAACTTTTCTATCTGGGACGGGATCAATGATACATAATTCTGGGAAGAGTGCATCTTTCCCATACTTCGTAAGTTCGTTCGTTCGTGAAAGATATATTTAAAGTTCTTTGCGGATGAACCCTTGGATTTCTTTCACACTTCTTGCATCACCTCCTCCTTACCTTTTTTCAAATCCGAACTCTACGAAAACTTATGCCTTCGTTTCTTTGTTTGGTGTTTGGGGAACGTAAAGTTTGCGTGAAATAAACGTCTAAAAAGCGCCAGTCTGCTGCGAATTCTTTCGGAAAATGAAAGCTTCTATACTGAGGTTTTTTAAATAATGGAAAACCGAAACCCTGTTCGAGGAAGCATTTCTATATAACTCTCCTGAAAGTATTTCCTTATTTTATTCTATTTTTGACTCTCCTTTTTGCAGGTGAGTTTTATTAAAAGTTAGTGAATTTACATCAAATAGCTGATCAATTTTTACTATTTTTAATTTTAATTTTATAATTTTTCAAAATAAAATTCTCCTAATTAGATAAAATTCTCCTAATTCTCCACAACGTTAACAATTGTTCTCCCTTTGAATGAAGATTCCTATACATTAATCAATTCGTTAAGAATTATCAACAAAATTTATATTTTACAGTTCGTTAATCTATATTTACACAAGCACACTTGTTAAATTTGACGCGAAATAAAAACAAATACTACAGCTTGGAGTAAACAAAACAATATTTAATTAATTTTTCAAATTCCTCTTATGCCACATAAAAAACTGTATGTGAAAAATAAAGGGCCCACATTCCGTTTTAGTTTTCTAAATTTTTTTCCTGACGCGTGATTTTAACGAAGAATTTTTTGCCTCGGACAAAAAGGGAACAAAATTCCAGGTTTAAATCGAACTTTGTGCCTCCACTTTTCGGAAGCTTCACGAATAAACTCGATACCAAACATGCGGCATCGAATCAACCCCCTTTTTTATTCATACGAATCGAAGTACTTTAAAAACTGACTCAGGCCCAATTACAGTTCTATCGCCTCTAATTGCCACGAAAAGAGAACACAGTGAGATGAAGATCTAGTTTTAATTCGAGATCCGTTATCCCCCGTTCACGGGAGTAAATCCAATCAGAGGGCGAAGAAAAGAAGGAGAAGCAGAATTAAAGTCCAATAGAAACTCCATTGCGCTTCTAGTAGCAAATTCGATGGCTAGAGAAACAAGTCTAGGTTCAATCAGGGTTTCGTTATTTCAAATCCTACGGGATATTTTTCAATTCCTCAAAGTCATTGGACAAGAGTTTCCTGACTCTGCAGTCCTGGAAAGGACAGCTAAAGACCGAAAAAAGGATGAAAGAGGGATTAAAATTTTCTACAAAAGAAACTTAAAAAAAATAAGTAGAACAAAGCACATGCAAAGGAAACATGATGCTAGTAGCAGAGCAATTATAGTCAGAATAAAATCAACTTGGCTACCTTCTCCACTCCACTGTTCCAGATTCTTTGCTCCTCAAACAAGTGGCCAGTTGATTTTGTTCCAAGTGTAAGTTGTTAAATACCATGCTACAGGATATTGCTTTTAATTTTTGAATAACGAACTTCATGAAGAGTTTACAAAGAAACGTTTGCGGTTGCAAGTACACGTTGAAAGACATCGCTATCCTTTAACACTCATTTTCAGCTGCAAACTGGGATACATGGGTCGAGCTGATGGATTATTTATTACAGTCTCTGTGTAGAACATTTACTAGCCATTGTTGGAAGCTGACAACAGAACACAGCTCCAAATAAATCCACCTTTGCAACCCTCTTAAGCGAATCATCAATCAGGCCACCCCTCTATCAACAAGGATCATATTATGATCCTTCCAATGATAACATTATGTTACGTCCCACGTGGCCCAGTAGCATGAGAAATGAACGAACATTCTCTACCGACATACCAATCACCAAAGGAACCCCTCTTCAAATCAGTCCACCCCACTCAACTCATTTCCAAAAACGATGTCCTCGCCATCCAAGCACCACCATCGTGCCCCTGAGGCACCTTCAACCCCTCCCAACCCAAGGAACTAGTAGACACCATTTTGAACAGTTCTCAGGACACTGTGTCCTTACACAGTCACCTCCTCCGA
This sequence comes from Andrena chrysosceles, assembly GCA_963855975.1. Taxonomy (NCBI): domain Eukaryota; kingdom Metazoa; phylum Arthropoda; class Insecta; order Hymenoptera; family Andrenidae; genus Andrena; species Andrena chrysosceles. The sequence continues at coordinate 33,196,265 of OY979767.1, read as the reverse complement.
GAACCTGCTCTTGTCATCTAGGTTGATGACGATGGCGTGAGTCCTGGCGTGGCCCGACTTCCCCTTGCTCTTCTCCCGGGTCTCTGTATCTTTGTCCTCGCGCTTCGTCTCCGTTCCGATGTCCTCTGTGGCAGGTTTACCGGAAGTGGACACCGCCACGTCGTTGGTCCTGACGACCTTCTTCACCTCCACTGAAACTGGCGCCTCCCCGTCCTTCGAGGGGCCTTGCTCCTTGGCCCTGATGCCGTTCTTCTCTACGCAGGCCTGGCACCTCTTCTCCTCCTTGGGCTCCGCACCTGAACAGACGGTCGTAGACTCGCATTCCGAGCGACTTTCCAGCTGGTTTCGATGCGGGGTGGTACGACTGAAGCTGGGAAGAGCTGGGGGACCTGTGTCTGGGATGAGGGGTGTGGGACTTGAAGGGGACGTTGCGGTTGGAGGGGACAGGAGTTGGTGAATACATGATTCTGCTGTGTCGAGGGTTCTTGGTAGGAGGGTGGTCGTTGTGGGGGGCTGGTGAAAGGGCGAAGAAGAAAAATGGAGCCTGTTTCTTTGATCACTGGCAGTGGGGTAGCGATGAAGATTATTTGTGATGAATGGTGGTTGTCAGAGGGAGTCTGGCTTAAGTTGAGACGTAGCTGGCTTGGCTAAGGTTTGACTCACTCTTTTGATCGGTGTCGCTCTGGTAGGATCCACCCACTTGTGTCTCAGCGACCGCTGTAGATCCATTTAGATCGTTGAGTCTCATGCTCGAGGAGATCGCCTGGATCGTGGACACCTGAGTTTCAGCGCGGTTAGCGGCCTCCTGCATCGCTGCTAGCTTGTTCACTAGGTGGTGGTTTCCTAGTAGCACGTTCTTTTCCTTGAGGACTTCTAGCTGGTTGATGAATCGGCGGAACTCCTCCTGAAACAATACAAGCGGAAGCGATTAATCGTAGTCCTGGGTTATGGAGGGTAAGGAATACAAGAGATGGGAGCGTGGAATGGCGGCTAGGGATCTCTAGGGAGAAAACGCATCAGATGATTGCATAGCTGGGTGGAAGCTGGACATACTGTTTGCTGGACTCTCGATGCAATCTATTGGAATATTGGGATTGCCAATGGTTTCGTTCTATTCAAGCCTCGGATTTGAGATTGCGATCGCATGGAATTGATAATGTAGGATAGAATAAGGCATCAAAGGGTATGGAGCGGATGATGAGGAATGTGAAGTTAGTGGTAGGGATTGGGAATATATCAGGAATATTGTGGATAATGAATAGTATAGAATGGGAAATTTAATATAGGGAAGATCTGTGTACACAAGCAATAGCTGGCATATAAAACCTCGTAGACTGCAGGAGGTGTACAATAAGCAATGGAGGGTTTGCCACTTTGCTAAGGGGCAGTAGAAAGTACATAATAGTCAGTGGGGAATACAAACTACAGGGTAAGGAATAAATAGTAGGGAATTGAAGATCCATAGTTGAGGATGAGGAGTCCAAAGTTGGGGATGAGGAGCCCATAGTAGGGAACAAGGAGTCCATAGTAGGAAATTGGGAGTCCATAGTGGACAATAAGAAGTCGATAGTAAGGAGTGACTTCAAAGTAGGGAATAGGGAGGCCACAATAGGCAACAAGGAGTTCATAGTATATAATAGGGAGTCCACAGAATGGAATAGGGAGTCCATAGTAGTCAATAAGAAGTCCATAGTAGGGAATAGGGAGTCCACAATAGGCAACAAGGAGTCCACAGTATGGAATTGGGAGTCCACAGTAGAGAATGAGAAGTCCATAGTGGTCAATAAGAAGTCAATAGCAAGGAGTAAGTCCATAGTAGGGAATAGGGAGTCCATAGTAGGGGAAAGTGGGGTAAAACGGAACGGGCGGGTAAAACGAAACACCAATGTTTCTGTTAGATAAGGGCTGCGAATGAGTTGGTACCGCGTGACATGGAACCAAAGGGTCCACATAACATTTTATGATAGACCATAGACCCCTGCACAAGTTATTTTTCCATTAAGTGAGTTGGACAAATTTCCGGTATCGACGTTTCAATATTGCGTTGGACTTTCGACCAGTTTTCGGTACTTGGACTTCGAAAATTAAAAATGGCCAGTACATCGTTGGATTCTATATTCCTTACGCTACATTTTGACGTATATAAAAAGTTCTTTACCTCACGCTGAAGTGCAAATATTAAATGTTTACTAAATGACTGCACTTTGCATCACATGTTAAGGGTGGGCCCATGAGGACTGCACCAGTGCTCAAGAGGAAGATGATGAATTTGTTTGTGATTATTGTTCATAAAATCATAAACAAACTGTATTAATCTATCCTTCTTTTACGATATTATAATTATATTTGATTATTTTCCGTAATTTTCATGTTATCTAATAAAATATTTTCTCTTATATGTATAATATATATTTTTGTTATATTTTATTTGCAATAGTTATACCTAAAACATATATTTATAGATTTTAACATAAATTAATACATTTTAAATGAAAAATAAAGATTTTGTACGTTTAGACGGTCTTCGAGTGGGTGTTCCATTTTACCCCACCAATTGAGCGAGGCGAAGATTTCAATTTCCGTCGTTCCCAAAGATTTTTCTTAACAATGACTATGATTTTCTTATAGTCTAAGGTCCACTGAAGACTCCTGTTGAAGTCTCGTGTCTTTTTCTCCTCCCGATTTTAAGTTATCACCCTCCAAAGTTAAGCGTTCCGTTTTACCCCACCTTCCCCTATAAAATAGGGATCCCAAAATAGGAAAACAAGGACAGCTTAATATGAAATAAGGAGTCCACACTAACAAGGAGAGGTTCCCAAGTGTCCGCCTCCGATTGCTTTGAATTTTGGATATGTTTTAGAGGACTAAAGTAAAACTTCATATAAATTAAATTTGCGTCATAACTTGATGTATGGACGATGTTCTTGTCGTCAATCACCGTTATTAGGTGGTAACTATGAGGGGTGGTTGCACCCCTAGAATATGCAAATGGGCCAAAATAGTAAGAAGGGTGTTCCCAATAACCAATATGAAGTCCGTAATGAGCAATAAGAACTCCTCAATAAACAATAGAGAATAAACAATAGGAAATGAAGAGAAGACACTATACAGGGTGTTCGCGGGAACACTGAACAGCTGGATATCTCCTAACATATTGCAGATAAAAAAATATTTATATGGAATTGCATGGTTCGAGGGGGCAAATTTATTAGCGCAGACGAATTATTTCTTCGATTTTTATTTTAAAAGATACGATCGACAAGTTCAGTTTTTTTAATAAACCGCCAGTTTTTTGGTAGGTAGGTATCTGTTTCAAAAGGCAATGCTCAACGCGTGCCATCCGTGGTGCGGAAAAATACCACCCCCGGTACTTGCTATTCGACAGGGTTTTCTTCCAGTGAAAAACAGTAAATTTCCAAGCGCAATATCTCGAAAACCAGTGGAAATGAGGTGTATACATTATAGGTTATTGAATTTGCTTGGAACGCACTATCAAGTGATCTCTAAAAAAAGTTCCATTTAAAAAACCGAACTTGATCATCGTATCTATTAAAATAATAATCAAAGAAAAAATCGTCTGCGCTAATAAATTTGCCCCCTCGAACCATGCAAATCCATATAAATATTTTTTTTATTTCCAATACGTTAGAAGATATCCAGCTGTTCAGTGTTCTCGTGGACACCCTGTAGAACGGGGAATAAATAGTAGAATAAACCGAGTACACAATACTACAAAGGGAATATAGAGTAGGCAACAGGAGGTACACATTAAGGAGTTAGAAATACAGAGTATGCAGTAGGTGGTAGCTACAAGAGAATAGACAATCAGCTGTAGTGTATCGGGTACAGATAGCGTCTAGCTACTAGACATTACAAAACAGAGCACAGAAGACGAAGTGCATGACATACAGAACAGATAGTGGAGAATAGACCAAGTGTTAAAGTGTGTACAATGGGTGTTAGAAATTAGAGTATTAACAATAAGTAATGGGCCATGACTGATAGCTAATAGGCAATCAGTAATACCCCACAGGTAAGGAATAAATAACAGGTAATGGGCAATTGGTAATAGGTAATAACCAACAGGTAACAGGCAATTATTAATGAGTAATGCTTCACAAGTAACACGTAACAGCTAATTGATAATAAATCACAGACAATAGGTGATCGGTCACGGGCAATTGACGCTGTACAACAAGCACGAAAGAGCTAACACAAACGCTCATCGGCGAATGATGATTTAATCACTAATGAGATCCCTTTACCAAATACATCATGCTTCTCATCAAGGATCGCTACCATTGAATATTTTCATAATTGTGGTTCCCCCGGTCCGCCATAATTGATTTAAACAGCCTGTATAATCTGATCATCATTCGCAATTTATAAAGCGTGAATTTCACCGATAATTGAGTGCAATCAGTGGGGTCTAAATTCAGACCTCCGTCATTAATGCCGTTCAGTTCTGTCAATATGATAATTAACGTGCGAGATTTTGGGAATAGGGTGGTCCTTTCCTCACTCCCTTCATTACGACGCAAATGTTAATTATTTCAAACTAGAATTATGAAGAAAATAGAAACATTCTCCATTGCCTAATTATCAGTATCAGAAATTACATCAAGTTCTTGAATTTTAAAAAAAGGAACACCCGAATTTTGGTACTCAACTTACCAAACCCTAGTACTTAATATCACTAGGGACTTATATCTTATTTTTACGTTACATAACATCCGAGTATGTAACCCGTACATACAGTGTGTCGTATTAATTTAACAACCCCCATTCTGTACAATGATAAAGCGCTAATTAAGCAAACAGCTACTACGTGGGCTATTCACCCTGCCCCAAATACTGCAGTGGTTTACGACTATTCATGTAGAGATCCCAAAGATTTGCTATTAAAAGTGATCGCTTGGTTTCATAGATCTCGTAAAGGGCATCCTTACAAGAAATCCGCTTAACAGGCAAGATCCTCCTAATGAAGTTTCCAAGAGTCGGCTACGGAGGCTATGAAAGTTATGCTGGTAAATCCATTCTGATACTGCATAAGCTTATTAAAGCACTAAATTTAGGGCGCGCCGTTTTGTCTTATCCCTTATCACCGCCAAAAATTCGTCGCGGCAGCTTCTGACTCCTCTGTTGAAGGATAAGAAAAGGAATTGGATTTGAAGAACAAAGACTGGGTTAAGTCTGGATCAACTGACAAAGAAGAAATGAGTTACGTCTGAGTGGGGACTAAACTACAAGGTTTAACTCAACATTGGTTAGTCTCTAGGTTAAGTTTAACTTGAAGTTAATCTCAAATTTTACTCAAAGTTAACCTCAAATTTTACTCAAAGTTAACTTTAATTTTGGCTAAAAGTTAACCTCAAGTTTGATTTAAAGTTAATCTCAAGTTTAAGTCAACGTTAACCTCAAGTTTAACTTACAGTTAACCTTAAGTTGAAATTAAAGTTAACCTAGGTTTAAGTTAATTTTAAGTTAGGTGTCTTTGGCATCTACGTCAATTCTACGTTAAGTCTAATATATATCCCACTTTTAATAATTACATGATATATTTACACCCCCACGAGTATTATCTATTATTAGATTTCAGTCCACAAGAATTTACACATCATTAGTAATCCTCAACCAGACTACTGATAATACAAAAAAGTAAGTCCTTCCTGAAAGACACTTTTACCAACTACAATACCCCCAGAATTAATTAAATCCCAACCTCTGTTTTTTCTTTAGAATGCTTGTCCCTGCTCGGTGTTACGTGGATCCCAATTCACGTAACGTATTCCCAATTCCCCGAGCGCAATTGGGAGCGGAAACTCGTCGACGTCCTCTATCATTTTCTTCTCACGAATTATCGCCCATGACAGAATATTTAGTTGCAAATACAGAGCTACACTCCATGCAGGATTTCTAATGGCCTGTCAAAGTTTCCCTGAAAATGGTGGAGCAACGTCCAAATATACAGCTGACATCGCGAGAGACATGCCCAGCCTGGTCGCTGCAATTTATTATTAATTGGACAGTGGATGGTGTTGTTGATGAGTTTCGAACAAAACCGCCATCACTTCTACCCCCCACTAAAACCTACTTCCTGCCTGATGGAATGTTTAAACGTGTGCCCTGTCGACACGGTCACCGACTCGCTGAAGCGCACCATCGTTTACACGCTGATGCACGTGGAAAAGAATTCACTTGCACACGGCAAGCGACACTCCAGCTCGCTGGAATGCATCACCAGCTGTTTAAAATTCCCGAGCGAGTCGGTGAAAGCGCAAGGTGAATGGTTCCAGCGATTAGGCGCCTCCTGTTCCAACGGATTTCAGGGACGCCTGCATTAGCCCCGACAAAAGGCAGCGCGAAAAATGTCATCCGCGGGGCTTTTAGGGCGAAGATTGCGGGGGCAATCGCAAAAAGCCTGGAAAATTGCGTCGGCCTCGAAGATACGGTCGGTGAAGCGCGGGGGATGGAAAAGAGGGCGAGCCGGAGCTGCCGGCTTTGACATTTGACTGCTGACGATGGCCTGCCGTTTAACGGGATCCCTGAAGGGTACTCCCCCGCAAATGCAATTCGGCCCAGTCGTTGATCGCCGCGTAGACACCTTCCGCTTAGCTATGCCGAAGGGCCAACTATTCCGGACTAACTGCGACGGTTTGTTTTTTCGATAAGAAGTGATCTGTGAAGATTTGATATAAGCACATTATAACGCTCTGCCATTAATCCAATTGTGTCGTAATTTTTGTCAATTTTAAAAGCCGGATAGAAAGGTTTTTGAATTTTCAAAAATAATCAAATTGCAATGTCGAGATAGAGTGCTTGAATTCTAGCGGAAATCTGAATTTATATTAAAAAGAAAATACCAAGAACCCGCAGTTACCGATTGGAACGCAATTTTGTAGGTTTATAGAGTGCCTCAAAACAAAAACAACGGTATGTTTCATTCCCGCCCAATCGCCCTTTAAGGTTATAAAACCTAACCTCCAAGTCAAATAGACACTTTTTCGCGTATAACTCCTAAAGTAGAAGAGATAGAAAAACATATTTCAAACAAAAGTTTAATCGCACAATAAGCGCTGCAAACTTGCGATTTCAAAATTTTGAAAAAAGTTTTTTCTCGTCATATTTTTTTTTAAATTGTGTTTAAAATTTTGTTAACTCAAGTTTGCAGCGTTTATTGTACCATTAAACTTTGGATTGAAATATTTTTTTCTTTCTCTTGTACTTTACGAGTTATACGCGAAAAAGTGGGGATGCCTATTTGATTTTGACGATAGTGTCCTAGGCAAGGACCAGCAAATTAGCTTCCACACCATCTAATCCCTCCACACCAAGATGATCCTAACACACTAATCGCTATTCAGTATCCAGCATCCCTAATACATCATGCGTTATACTCATTTGTTTGTCTCAGTTGGGCACTTCATGGGCCCCTCCTGGTAGAAGGGCAACTAAAACGAGCGTCTATTGAGCTTGCCACCTGATCCTCAATTAATTGCAGCTCTGGTTTCACGAGGCCAGCTAATGCGGCGTTATCGAGCCCTACAGTGCGCCCAAAACGTTCCTCATCTCGGAAATTAGCGTCTAGAATCCTGAACCCAGGTTCCCTGTCATCTGAGGTGGCCGCCTTCCCCTTTTAAATAATATTTATCAACCCCTCAGCCTCGCCTGTGTGCCATCATCACCTCAGATGGAAAAATGTAAACAAAGATCTTTATGAAGCCCATTGTATCCGGCTTCTAGCCTTCCTGAAACTTCAGCTGGAGATATCCTGTATATTGCAACTGGGAGCCACCCCTCAGTGGAACAGATGTTATTTCAATATCTGATAGTCTCTGGTAGCTTCAGATAGATTCTAATTGTTTATTAGGCACTCACGTTGGATTAACTGAGACAGAATATAGATTGAATATTGGGCTAGAAATCCATAGCAATCTGGGGGACAGATGTTTGGAAAGAAGAGGTGATGGTACTGAGTTGTTTTTGAAGGTTAATTAGGATGTTAGACCATGTTCGGGCTAGCCAATAGTAAATAGGCCTCTGTAGTGCCGATAACGTAATTAATGCCCCCCTGCACAGAGGCCTATTAATCGGTTTTCACACAATGGGGCTTGAACGTTCGCTCTCTGCTAATAGGCATATTGGGAGATTTGCTTTAACGGCGGATATAAAGGCAGGTTTTACTTCGATGAAAAATGTTATGTTGGAAGTACATTGAAACTTTAATCATTATTGCAAATAGGACAAGTAGAATGTTAAATAGTATATTCCAAGGTAATTCTTCTTTGATATGTGAATTTGGAATTCTTCAGATTAGTATAGGAATCGATGAATTAAGGGGGTATACCCGTTTGAACCCTCGGAAAATGTGTACATTTTGTGGATTTTTTACAAGTTAATGGCTTGATGCAGATTTCCAGTTTGATTACTATCTTTACATAGTATTATGAACTACTTAAAAAAAGTTTCAGTTAAAAACTATTGTTTTTCGGAAGTTATGGATACATATCCGAAAGTCTCTCGATTTTAGACGGCTAAACGGTGGGCCTGAAATAAGTTGTAAGTCGTGTCTGAAATGAAAAACAATAAAATCTTCTTATAAAGTATGTTAATAGTTATTGTCCAACGGGGCCGATTTTGAAAATTTGGACAAATAAAGAAATGGTGGGAGATCAAAGGTAAAGTTAGATTTTTCTAAGAGAAACGCCCACCTTTTTTCTTTATAAATAATAAACGGGGAATCGGAATTTAAAAAGCCCTCGTAGGACGATGTGGAATCTTATTACGATTCTGCATGCAAAATTGGAAGTGAATTGATAGAACATAGCCCGCGTTTTTAGGCCCACCGTTTAGCTGTCTAAAATCGGGAGACTTTCGGATATGTATCCATAACTCCTGAAAAACAACAGTTTTTTAACTGAAACATTTTTTTAAGTAGTTCATAATACTATGTAAAGATAGTAAAAAACGGGAAATCTGCATCTAGCCGTTGACTTGTAAAAAATACACAAAATGTACGTAATAATACGTATAAAATACGCACAAAATACGTATGTATGTTCCGAGGGTTCAAACGGGTATACCCCCTTAAAACAGAATTTTTTGCAGAGAACACTTTTGAATAGACAAATCCATTTCTATGAAAACGAAGTAAAGAAGTTTTTTAATCTCAGAAAATGGCATGAGTCAGGTCTGAACAAAATTTCTGTTACAGTTGAATTAAGTCTGGATTAAGTCCCAACTATTTCTTCATCAGATCTGAACTATTTAAGTCTAAGTTAGAATGGGTTAGGTCTGACTTAATTTTGAGTTGAGTCATGTTGAGTTAGGTCTATGTTAAGTCTAAGCTAGCATTATCTTAGGTTCATTTAGGTTCACTTTACGTTACATCTAAATGATATCAGACTTACTTCTAAGGTAGGCCCAGGTTAAGTTAAATAATATCATACAAATTTCTTCTGAATCCCAAAAAATGTTTCCCGAAAGCGCTTGAAGAAATTCACAAAAATCCGTCAGTGTATTAAAAGTTCCTCGTTAATTTGTTATCAAAAATATTTTACCACGCGAAGGCCAACATGTCGGGTCTCCCCGTTAATTACACAACCGCGTGTTACCATGAATGGGGGAACACATAATCACGCAAATCCTCCCCCGTTAAACTCGGCGCGCAAAAAGCAAATTGGGGTGGATTCGTTAAGTAGAGCACAGATATTCAGCTGTCGCGGAATTATACCTTCCTCCGAAATTATTGGTGCACATTCTTTGAAGTGTACACGCGCGTCACATTAAAAGCTCGGACGTGTTTGAAACGAGCTTTCAGCTCTTTATCTGTTTCCAGGGACACCCACGCGTAATTGGTAGCACATATTTCTCAGTATAATCGTTAACACGAATTCCCAGAGCGAACCTTCGCAGGCTACCAATCGCTCTGCATTAATTCTCCAATACGAACCGAAAGACACTTTGAGAATTATTATTCCACCCATTCCCAACCCTTCCTCAACACAATCATACACAATTGCGGTAGAAATAATTCCCTCCAGAGGCTGTCGCTACTTTCAAACACTAATTGACAATTCACAAGAATCTTCCACCTCGAAAAATGCAAAAAATTCCCTAAAACACTCTTCACTATTTAAAATACATCCCTCCTCGGGGATTAATTGTCTCCCACTTGGCGCTCCCGGAAGCTACATCAAACTCGCATTTATAACGGGGGTGATTACCAAGCTAATCGCAAAATAATCGACAAAAATTCAGAGCGCTAGGGGGAAGAAGGAAATCACACTCCAGCTTAGAGAGACAGCTCGTTTCGAAGGTATATGGAGCATCACGCGAAAGTATCATTAAAGACGCATTTCTGTCGAATGCGGGGGGTGGGTCTGGCGCGATGAGAATCTAAAAATGTCAGAGGATGGAAGGGAGTGGGGAGGGGTCGGTACCTCGAAGTGCTCTTACCGTGGCTCCGTCGCTCTCGTCGGTGAAGTTTCCCTGCTGAAGGGATATCGAGTTGGTCTGGTTACTGGTGCCCGCTGGGCGGCTGCTTTTCCCCAGAAATTTCCCAGTGGCGCCGGAGTGCTTCCCCTCGTCCTTGCCCCCGCTACGGAACACCACGTAGGCCTACATTAAACAGGCAAGTTTCAGTCACGGCGACACGATTCTTCAAGAATCGCGGCGAGCCACCGCGATGGCAAAGTTTGGGCATCGCAACTGTCACGCCGCCTGTTGGTGGAGCAGTGGAAGTTGTAACGTGTTCTTGTTAAAAATTCATTTACCCATGGATAATGCATAGAATTAAGAAAATAAATCCAACTTAGGGTCTACTTAAGTGTAGAGACACTATAATAAGAGTCTGGACACAAGAGTCTGGACACTGTTCGCCATGTTTCATCGAAATCCCACGAGAGAGAAAGATATACACCATTCCACGGGAACCGCTTCGCAAAATCTTGGCGCAGGCCCGACTCAAGTCTTTTTTGCGCCCTAGGCGAACTTGTCAAATTGCGCCCTTTATTATAATACATTTATTTGAGATTATTTATGACTTTACTCTGCAAAATTAGGCAACTGCTAGGGCGTAAGGTTGACAAGAAGTGCAAAATGGTCTTTTCATTGTTGGTATTGTTGAAAATAAATTTTAAATGAAATACTACAAATTGTACTACAACGGTTTTAAACTACGAGTAAAAATTAAGAGTAAGGATATGAAGAAGCTTAATTAAATGTATCATAATAAATGGCGGAATTTGGCAAGTTCGCCTAGGGCGCAAAATACACTTGTGCCATGCCTGGCTATCTGACTGTCGCGCGCATGCATCGAACAGTCACGATTCTATCTGAGCGCTCGCGCCGTCGCGCATACCCGCCGCGCATGCAAAGCGTTCCATCTCACTCCCCCCTTCGGCCAGAAAGAAGCGAGAAATGAACACTCGGAATTAGGGCTCTGTACACGATACGGGCTCAACGCCGGTCCCGACCAGCGAGCAAATACGGAGACAATACTGTATTTTTAAAAAAATGTATTACAATTAAGATTAGTATAATTGACGGAATTAAAAATCAGCGGGAACCGATAAAAAATGGCGTACCAATCAAAAAGTGGCCATCTCGTGTCCAGACTCTTATTATAGTGTCTCTACTTAAGTGGAGCTTTGGGGTTGAGAACCACTTGATGTGCTTGTGGTACGCACTAGAAGGCCTAGTGACATAACATATTCATCCATCTTGGTGGCACTGGGGACTTAAAGTGACGGTGTTAAAAATTATGATGAATATGTTCCTAGACTATGGACGTTCTAAACGCCCCCTGTAGCTGTTCGGCTGAGAATAATGCGGTGGGCATAGGGGGAGGGTACCCATTTGGGGATGAGGAATTTTCTGAGTGGTGAACCGAGGAACGTGATAGGGGTGGGATTGTCTCGCCATATTTCAGGACGATCAAGCATTGAAAGTTTGGATGGGATTAGTTTATGAATGTGGGGAGTATGAAGATTGATGGGGGGTCTATTAGAAGTTGGCGGTCCCCATGCGTAGGAGGTTAATTTTTGAAGAAGTTCTGTGATGAGGGTCCTAGGTTTCTCTTTACATCAGACATTATAGTTTGGCCTACTTAGTGGGTGGATCGTTAGGTAATCTCCCGTTTCAGGGTCTAGGGACTTGATGTCATCCCTTATCCAAGTGGAGCTCTGTTAAATATGGCTCGGAGTCTATAACACTTACATGATACCTACATAAACTCCCACATTTCATATCATGTGCCTACATTGCCCCCTATAGTTCCTCATAATTAAACACCACTATCCTCCCTACTTTCTGCTCGAATCGTTCTTTTAGGAGCAAATCAAATGACAGTGTCATTCATCCCAGCCGGATTCCATTAGTACCTCTCGATTCAAAGAGTAACATAACCTCAACGCCGAGCTTGGGGTCCGCGTCGAGTCTGTATCCCTCCCAATCCCATCCCATCCAGAAAGAGAATTGCCACGTCCCCTGCTGACGCGCCCGATTCGACACGTTGACATGACAGTGTCCACGGGCAATCCCCCTGACCCAAAAAACGTTATTTCGTTTATCGTCATTCCGATAACAGAGATCCCGCGATACGTCGTATACCGCAGGCTCTGGAATCGAAGTGGTACCGCTGCATCGAACCTTCCCGGTACTTTTTTGGATCCACCGGTGGGATATACCCCAGGAGGCCAACGATTTTTCACTCCACCCACTGGGCAAATAAATTATCTCGCGGTTGTTCGCACGCAAATACTCCACAACTTCCACCGGGCCCCGACCGGATGTTTCCAATGACCAATATGTACGCCGTGAAATAAATAAATGCCAGGGGGGCGGGGTGGAGAACGGTCGCCGCAAGCCACCCTCTCCAGGATTCACGGGTCCAACCTGCTCGTGGCTATTTATTTCACGGCGCGGATGGCATAAAACATAAATGCAGGATCGATCAGTCTTACCTTGCTGCCGAATATGAGGCACAGCAGCAGCGTGACCGTAAGCTGGGTGTGACAGAAAAATATCACGTACAATAAATCCGGATTGGCCGGCGACTGCAAGAACAACCTGCAACCAGAAAGATAGCGTCCTGTGAGGGTCTTTTTCCTTCGGGAGGCGTTTTTTAGATGGAGGGGGGAAAGGTGTCTTCGAGACCCTCGTTTATGGAGTGTCACATGTCCTCCAAGTGTGCAATTATTTCCGAATTTTTTTAGTGTGCTTTGGTATATTCTTGTTAATATTATGTTACTGATCCATGCTCCGAGTTGTGTGGTAAGCGCTTCTAGAACCCTCTAAGTACTTAATAATTTTTACACTGTACTTTGTAACTCCATACTTAGTGATGGGCTCAAGACCGATCGAATCGCTTCGAATCTATGACACAGTGTTTCGAATCGCTTCGAATATCATTAGTCATGGTCGCCAAGCAAATCGAATCGCTTCGAATTCTGGACAGAGGTTTCGAATCGCTTCGACTGTTATTCGAAACAAAAATTTCTTGGAAGACTTGATAGGTTTTGAAAGTCTTGACAGTTCGAGGTTCGGGAACCCAAGCTTCGGAATTAGTCGGAAATATTCGGGGGGATTGGACGCGATCTCGAGAATCTCGAGACTTGAAAGTATCGAGATCTCGTCCAATCTCCAGAATCTGGAGACTCGAGAGTATCGAGATCTCGCCCGATCTCTCCCGAATATTTCCGACTCGTTCCGCAGCTCGGGATCCCAAACCTCGAACTATCAAGACTTTCAAGACCTATCAATACTTTCAAGAAATTTTTGTTCCGAATAACAGTCGAAGCGATTCGAAACTTCTGTCCAGAATTCGAAGCGATTCGATTTGCTTGGCAACCATGACTAATGAGATTCGATGCTATTCGAATCTTTACAGGATTGAATAACTTCGAATCGATTTCGAAGTTGCTGTGTTGAGCCCATCGCTATCCATACTGTTCCGATTTGTCTGAAGTTATTCTACTCATTTGTGACCGACCTACCGACACACTGCTGGCTAATTGAATTAATTTTCGCATGGTTACAGTTTGCCAATCTACTATGCTAATGTTGGAAAATGTTGTGTAAAGGGAGTTTCGTGAGGGTTTTTGTAGTATGTCAGAGTGCCTCGAGGTTGGACATCAGAGTATGGGGTTTGAGTGGAGTATTTGACGAAGAATGATCCTTGTTACATTGTTCCAGGTTCTATTCATCGAGCGTCAACACCTATTGAAACCTAACAAACCTAATTTACACTTGTATGTTTATGGGAAATTGTACAATTGCCTCTGGCATGACAGTTACAAAAGACGTTCAGGACCTTTGAATCACCATGTATTTAGAGAATTAATTTTCAGAGGTGCTACAATGATCTAGATACATCAGTATCAATCCTATTATACCAATAGCAATCAGCCCTAATAGACCTAGTAGACTGAAGATGCAGTTAGCCAAGCCAGGCTTCTATTGTTTTTTACTTTAGTATCGTTTTCATTAGAGGAGTTGCCAAAGCGAGTCCTTTGGCTGCCACCACTAACTCTATTCTTTGAAAACATTAGCTGTTGCTTCAAAGTTTCCCCGCCAACGTATGGACTTCCCAAAGAAACAAAGTTCGGTTTTCCGTTCCCCCTTTCCAGAACCGAATTCCCTGAACAACTTATTTTGTTCCTTGTGCTTCCCTTTCAAGCGCTCTAACATTACCCACCGGAGCTCCTCCGCTAGCTTCTCGTCTTAGCGTATAATTATGCGCGTGATTAAATGCTGGTCGAAAATACTGCGAAAGAGGCGGGTATTTCGTTACTCCTTTCACGTGCGGGTGAGAAACTTTAAACCACCTAATACACAGTCACGTTGTTAGCGCAACTTTTGCTGGCTTCCAACTGTTGGGAGTAGTTACCGCGCTCTGGGGTGTCAGATGTTTGGTGGGGATTTGGAGATGTGAGAATTTTCTAAAGTAGCCTCTGATGTGAAAATTTTTATGAAGATTATTGTCGGAATAGGGATAGGTAGGAAAAACGACCACGGAAAAAAACGATTTTGGGGCGATGGGACTCGAACCCACGATCTTCGAATTTCATCTGCGCACTGACCAGCCGCCTCACCAATTCCACCAAAGTCGACTCACCGCGATCTGTATGTTCCGGGCTCCCCCTTACGTGGTTCCTCATCCTACACTATCAGAACTGATTGATACGTGTACCAATATTCGACATTCTAAGACTTTATGGGTGAAATTTTAGGTTAGGTGTACCGAGTACAGGAGTTCCACGTCGATATTTTGTGAAAACAATCAATAATATTCTTCAACAGTCCCCGAGTGCTTATCGTGAAAACAAATCAGAGGCTTAAAGAGCCATTTTTCAAATTCTTGCGTCACTCAAAGGATTAATGTTGAATGATAGTATTCAGGGAACCAAAACTGGGCTCCTCATTTCTTCTGGTCGGAGGGAGAGGCGCCACCTCCTCTGCTTTTAGAGGAAACGTAACCCTAGATCGTAACAGTAAACGGTTTGGTTTAGTACCATATCATTTCAAGCACTGGTTAGATGCAATGCGTAGTGTTGGCTGACGAACATTACTGTTACACACGCACAACATGTGCACTACCATCGAGTCATAATAGCTTACGGTCTTCTGCTCCGGATCAGGGGAAATGTAACCGAGTATCAGTGGAACACATTACTAACATTAATGACTTCGGAGAGAGCTACTGTTACTCGAGCCATGGATATGTCTAACGTATCGAATTCGATGTTTCGCCAACGAAATGGAAAATTAAAGCAGAAGATACGCACCCACTCATTTATACCATTAGAAGTCACTCTGGACCTAACAATACCCCATATTTTTGTTATTAAATATTGACTTTCCCTTGATACTACAGCATAATAAAATTGTATTGATAGGTTATGTTCGCTGACTTCAATATGGCGTCGGATCACGGAAAGTATCTAAAGCTTCGTTCTCATTAGTCAAGTTTCTCGACTAAGGTGGATTAGTAGTGAGGGCGGAGAGTAGTTGTAGTGGGGGAACAGTGCCTCAGTGGTCTCCAGCAGCCAATCACTTCATCCCAACTATAGCGCGCACCGAAGAAGTGTACACGGTCCATTTCTGCTGCTCGGAATCGAAATAAAACATTGTCGAAATCTCAAAGGATTTTCCAATGGAGGAAACCCTCATTTGCAAATTTTCCGCCGCACTTGGCCAGCGGCAGCGAATAATTTAAAGGATCAGAGCAGCCGGTAATTCCGCCGCCTTATCTTTTACATTCCCAGATGTCCACATTCATTAACGAATCCCGCCGCCATTCGTTAGACTCAACAAATTAAAGCTGCCCCGAAATGGTGGCCCACCTACCAGCTTTCCACAATTTAATTAGCCATTCTGCTTCCAAATGAATTCACCGCGGTTCCTGTATAAATTGGCCGCGATGTACCACGCGGCTGGCCAGAACGGAAGGATTTTTAAGCGAATCCTTCGGTTTGAAATTCAGAGACCGTTCGTGTCTGTTCCAGGCATAGGGAGGAATTACAGGATCCCTCAAAGGGCAGATTTAATATTTCGCGGCCCTTTTTATTCCAAGCTATGTTCTTTATACTACGTATATAAGTATAATATGAGCGTTCTTAGGCGAGGGCGATGGCGTCACAGAGGAGGGGATATCGAGTTCGTAGCAGAAGGGAGTCCTAGATGGCGCTACGCGCGCAAGAGTTGGTAGCGGGAATAATTGTAGATGGCGCTGTGCCCAATTTTTGCGGTGGCGTACTAAGGCTGGTATTCATAGTCGCTACTTATTCTTAAGCAAATGCTTAAGCATTCGACATCCTTTACTAGCTACTATGTTTAGTAGAGGATTAGCATTTGCTTAAGAATAAGTAGCGACTATGAATACCGGCCTTAAAACTCTGATATTATATCTACTTGTTAGATTGAATGATTCTTATGGAATAGTATTTCAATGGTTCGAAGATCGTGCCAGCGAATGGGATCAGTATAACGTGTTGCGAGAAAAATGTGTTTTTTACAGGCACTCACATCGAGACGTTGAGGAAGACTGACAGTAGAAATTCGTTGTAAATGGCCATCGAGATGAATCGACTCTCGTTGAACTCTGACGGAGTCTTTCTCACCACAATGCACAGTCTGATGCCCCATATGAGGAACATAACCTCCACTGCAACAGAGAATAAATTTATTTTCATTAGCACCAGGTTTATCACTTCCACTTCGAGAGTGATCATTATCACAGTTCTCTTTTCTTTCTATTTTTTACTTCGGGATCCTGCTCCGTGCTTCCCAAGAAGAAATTTCTTTTATTACGCGGGTCTGTTGTTTCTGAGTTGACCAGCTTCATGAATATTCACCTGAAGAAGCGAAGGGAGCTCGGCAAACAGAATGGGGGCAAGAAAGTAGAAATTTCTGGGCCACGTAGCGCAGAAGGTGCAAAATAAGCTATTCCCTGGCATTGTTCGGCCTTCCTCGAAGGAAATGCCCCGTTGTAGTGGCTTTGTCAGATCGCTCCCCAAACGGTTCTAGGTGACACTCGCGATATTATGTTGCTTGTCGGATAAAGGAATTCGAGAATAATTTCCAGATTCCCAGGAATGATCCGACAATACTGCATCCCGTGGTAGAACGATGCTCACAATTCGAGCCCGAACAATTCCCTCACCTCTCTGATCAAATTAAGAACACACTATTGATTGGTCCGGAGCACAAACTCGCGCAAAGGTTAACACACCTTGGGCCTCAACATTCATTTCATTGTAAATAAATCTGATTCGTTCTACAGTCTTTAGTCCTTCAAAAACTAGAAGCTCCATCATCCATGTTACTAATCAGTTGCCTCCCCGGACCGTGCCTCCAGTAATCGCTCGGAAGTCGCTTCAAACACCCTGAAAACTCCAGTAAAACCATCCATACGCGTTGTTTCACCCGCGGAACAAGAACAATTAGAAATAACAGCGCGCCAGAAATACACTGGGTTACTCTGGAGCCTCGGCGTTCACCGAACGGGACTTCACAAAGGGTTGTTTTTCCTCGTCAAGGAAGCTCTCGCGCTAATGCGTCCGCAGGAACGACAGAAACTCCGCGATTCCATTCCCCTGGAGTGTTCGAAAAAGAAAACGGAAAAAAGAGACAATTTTTTCCCTGGGACTGTCACAGAGCCATCGAGCACCAGAAGCTTTTTTCTCCACTGCTCCAGCGTTAACAACCGTCACCGACCAACTTGGCAGGGAAGTTTATCGTTGACTGGGGCCCTCGTTAGCCTTCTTTTTTCATCGAGACTCGTCGTAACGCGCGAACGGGGGCGAAATGAAAAGTAGGGGGAGCCAGTATTCGATTGGCTGATTGCTTCTGTTGGGGTCTTTCGGAAAATTGACAAGTAAGTAGTACCTAATTGGTCTTCCCATTCCCCTCCCCCCACCCATGCTTTTGTTATCGCGTAAAGGGGTGCGTCGAAAATAATTAAAGTGAAGTTGAAAGGGAGAGGGAGATGTTACATAATAGTAGTTGTTATTTAGTTATTTATGCTGATGGTATCAAAGTTCTTGCAAAAATTATAATATCTCCCCTTAATTTTCACGGCAGTGCTTGTTTTCGTTTAAGTACGTAGTGGATATTATTGAAATTTCATTTAGGGGGTGTTATTTTTAATCACGCCTATTTGCATAAGTTTCACTCGATGGCCTCGAACGTTACTTAAACTTTCGATTGCCACTCGAAACTATCACAATGGCCATTGAATGCCCCGGCAAATCTTAAGTTTGAAAGTAATCTTATTCGAACGATGCTAATTAAAAACTTTGGATCTTTTCAACGAACTTTAAATCATATCTCCGGATATTAGGAGGGAACAGTGTAGTCGGGAGAGTGATATCGTAATTTCTTCTACAAATAAAATGCAACTGCAGATTGCAGGTGAGTTGCATTTATTGATAAAAGTGAGGTTATGTGAAGGAGCTCGATCTACCTGGCAAGATAAGAATTGCCTGTTAAGGAATCGTCGAAGCATTAAATAGGGTACTCCAGCTTCGCAACAAGAAATTCACAAGAATCTCTGTGGCAATCCAGTCGGGTATCAAATCGGCGAGATTCTAAAATGGAGGTCAGAGCAACGATGCTCGAAAGGGATTCATCGATTGGAAACGCAGATACTCGTTTGGAAACGCTGGGTATCGTCGAGTTGAAAGGCTGCACTGGAACCGAGGGACTTGCGATAATCCCTTTGATAAAGCGGTAAGCGACAGAACGTTAAAATTTTTGCGGCCAACTAACCTCCCCCTTTGCTCGATAAACCATATGAAATTCCGCGTTCTTCGGAAAATCCAGTTCCATGCTAATTAGAATTTTTCGCGTCTCGTTTATTTTTTAACGGAGCAGCTCCAACCTTTCAAATGTAAAGCGATAGCTTTTAAAAAAAATCGTTTCTGGGTCTGCCAGTTTTGGTTGTGAAAATAATTTAATTAATTTTGTGCGCTTGCTACGAACCAATGACGAGAAAGGGTTTCCTCTTCGCATTTTCATGAGAAGAATTTTATTTGGCAAAGACAACGCGTACTTATAATCACTTTTGCAAGAGTTGACGAGGGAAGAATTTTCCATTATTTTTCAACGAATAATGTACTTCGCTCAATACAGTTTCGCGAGAATTTCACTTCGCACCGTTTGACAAAGTAAACGTAGAAACGCGAGGGAATTTATTATTATTTCCCATAGGCGAACTTTCGCGCCGAACCGCCCGAATAAATTCTCCCCCGCGTTCAAACACACCCCTTCGCAAATAAAGGGTGAAGTGAGGAGGAAAGCGTAAGAAATGATGCCGAATCTTATCGCGAAGGAGAACTAACGATTGGTATTGAAGGATACGATTCTTTCCATCCCTCAAGCGTACAAATATTAAAGACTTTAAGTTCAATCGGAAAGGAAAAAAACACTTTGCCAAAAAAGTTTAAATCAAGATATATTCAAAGTTGGAATGTTTAATCGCAAAAACATTTAGCTCTGAGAAATCTTTTGGTTCACTCACTCGAACTGATTCAGTGGAGCGTGGATGGAGGGGGAAAAGGGGTTGGGAGGAACATTTTAGGGCGAGCAAGAATAGCAAACCCGTGTTTTCTCCTTTTAACCGCTGGAAAACAAGCAACATGCCCGTGTTTCGCGGTTTACGAGGGAAAACGACCACGTTCCATAGGCAAAATATTGAATTAGTTTGAACTCGGTTTTTGAGGGTGCCGAATGGGTGAGAGGACGCGCGAAATGGATTACGGGGCTTTGCCTCTGGGTATTTTAAAACGATAAGATTAGTCACGCTGCAATTATTAATAATCGTCCGTGCGCTCCATTAATCTCCAAATTATACAAGTATACAGGGCGGTACAAGTGGGCGTGGCTGCTTGTTCATATTTACGAAATTATTAAGGGGTAATGCCACAGTAGAGCCCGGAAAAGCAGCCTGATTTTGAGAATTTTTTAAGCGAGTATAGTGAATGGAATACAAAATCTATTTGAAAGCATTTATTGTAAATACCTTGAAGTATGATCCCAATTTTTTGTTTAATTTTTTTATTACGAAATGGTGGCGCCACAGCTCAACAAACGAAGCTTCTTCTGAAAAACAGTGTTCCGCGGCCGGAAAGATTTCTCCTTCCATTTTTGACCTAGAACAAAATAACTGTTTTTTGTAAGAATGGTACACAATTGAACAAAACGTCTCAACAATTTCGAGGTTCCGTGTTTTGTTCAATCACCCACCATTCTTATAAAAATCAGTATTTTATCATTTCTTCATGTACTTCCCGAGATAATCTTATATAGAACCTAACAATTTTTGATTTTTTGTTCTAGGTCAAAAGAAGTTTTTTAGAAGAAACTTCGTTTGTTGAGCTGTGGCACCGCCATTTTATAATAAACAAATTAAACAAAAAATTGGGATCATACTTCAAGGTATTTACAATAAAGACCTTCAAATAGATTTTGTATTCCGTTCACTATACTCGCATAAAAAAATTCTCAAAATCAGACTGCCTTTCCGGGCTCTACTGCGGCATTACCTCTTAATGGCACACGAGAAATTTGTTTGACACTGATTGTTGGGTAAAATATTTTTAATAGCTTTCGATTTTCCAATACTATTTGTAACCTTCAGCATTAAATATAAATGACACTCTCCAAGTATAATAAAATTCGAAATTTTAATTTATTCATTTCTGTGCTACTGTGATTATATACCAAGACCACCAAAATATGAGAAACCTTTTACCCTGAATAAACCCCTTCGAGCCCTAAGCACACTTTCCGTGCGGAACTCCCATAATTTCCTATGTTAGCTGTGCTTAACAAACGCCTATGAGCGTTTACCGCACACACTGTACTATTCAATTATCGAGCAACCACGAAATAACTACATAACTCAGAGGATTAATTTTTAAAGGAATTTTGCACACTAATATAGTTAATGGAGCAGTTGACAATTGTTAGTAATGACTAGAGCAAACGTGACGATTTAGTTGAAACGTTTTTCCACAAAGTGGACGTTGGTATTTTCCAAATTCAAAGGACAGAGCACGCTTGATCGATGGGGAAACCACCAACTATTCTTCGTCAGAGGCTTCCACACCGCTCGAACGGGGATCGATACACGTACACAATTTACCGTTATTCAAACGGGTGCGATTGAAAGGCAAGGCCATATTTATCAGAATTATAATGGTCACAGAGTATACTAGGTTGCGGTTGAGGCGAGCATTTGCTGAATTTATTGTGCACAGAAGCCACGCAATTTCCTGTTTTTCGTTATCCCCCCTACCCCGTCCTCCAAACCTAAATATTTGTGAATTATTTATTCTAATGAGCTCCGCACACTCTACATATTTATAGAGCTGTTGCGAAAGGTTCCTCGGCTTCTGTGGATTCTATTTGCACGTTTTCAATTTAGCGACTGCGGGGAAGCTTTACAAATACACTCGATTCTGAAGAAAGAACGATTCCCGATTCTCGATGTAAGTCGAAAAGTCACGTGACTTCTTTCAATTTACAGTTATAAATATTGCTCAATTTTCCTATGAAAATTGATTTTTTTTATGAAAATTTGCAGAATTTCAAAGGAATTAGGAACTCAAATACAATTTCCAATCTGTTTTGAATACATTCTAATTGTAAGTGTGATTAACTATACCGGTTTTATATTACAGCTATAAGTAAAAAAAAAATATCATTTTATTTCCCGTTCAAAAATAAATTAAAAGTGTGCAGTGAAACTTTTTCGTTGGAACGAAGCGTCGTACGAAAAAAACGTTTTGTACAATTTCGACACATTTTTGAACGAGAAATCATAATCTTTTCGGCTCCAACAGAACTGAAGTCGCGTTGTACATAAAAAATGCAAGAAATCATTGAAGGAAAGCTATTTAAACAAATGTTTTAACTATAATTTTCAAGCATTTTCGAATGCCTACATTATTTTTAGTCACTTGTCGAACAGTGAATATTTTTAAAAAATATGTGCAATGGAAGGCGAACTTAGTTCCATTGTCACACTGGGAATTTCCACCCAGGTACACAAACACACTTTTCTTCCCTTTAAAGACAGACAGGAGAGCCTTCGTTTTCGCGAACGGGTCAACTGTTGGAATTTCAATGCGTCGTCTCCGTGGAATTGCTGGGAATTCCCTTGTTCTTCCGCGCCTTTAACGACCCCCTCGAAAAATTCTTCGAAGCACTTACACGTGGAAGTTCCATCGCATCCAAATTCCAGGCGCGTTCGCATATCGAACGAAAAAGGGTTTTTGGCCAGACGGTTTTCAATTAATAGCATTCCACCGGTGGCTAATTTTCTTGGGAGATTCATTTCATTAACTGGCTTCAGAATCACGTTACAAAATATTCTCCCGAATTTAATAAAATTCCATTTTGTTAAAAAATTTAAAATTCCATTTGTAAGCAATGTCAGTAATTTCCTCGAGGATAGCTTGAATAATAATTTGAGGAGATTCGCTTAGAACTAAATTTCCTTGATATCCTTATGATTGTCACTAAATCTCACAACATATGGTGAGTTTTCAAATTACCCCAGTGTCGCCTGAATCAGCCCCTGCCGCATGAATAATTTAATTACGTGACCCCTTTTTCAAAGATAATCCCGCAATCTCTTAGAGGGATTCTTTATCATACCGAGGAGATTGGACGAGAAATCTGGACCTCGTTCCAGTTGTTATACCACAGCGTTTGCATTCTGAATATTCCACCTACCATTGTGGTACTATCCTAGATTTAATACGAATTTTACATGAGCCACAACTACTGATACATAGTCACGTACACTTGTCCTTAATTACCCTACTCGGACAAACAGAGTCTGCAAGCAAGCTGGAAATAATATTCCCAAATTCCAGTGTTTTTCACTAAAAGTGTTTAATTTAGGGGAGACCGGGGCTAAAAGTTCCGGGGGGTAAGTTGTTCCGACGGTTCTATCTTCAAAATGAAAAGAGCGTTGTACTTTAAAGTATTTTTTCCGTGTGAGTGGCGCGATCAGCTCACACGGAAAAAATATTTTGAAGTACAACGCTCTTTTCCTTTTGAAGATAGAACCGTCGGAACAACTTACCCCCGGAACTTTTAGCCCCGGTCTCCCCTACTCAAAATCAAAACTCTCGACCATAGCTCATTTCAATGAGGATTAACATTTGCCATATTAAAGCCTTCAAACACTGCCCAGAAATTCTCAATATTTCCAAATTTATAAATTGAAAACAGTGAACTGCAGTGGAAAATTCTTTAGAAGTGACTACTTACAGTATTTATTCCCTAAGCGCTCGGTTGGCCTACACGTTAAGAGCTCGGTGCTGTCCCCACCACTTTTGGCTCACTCTGGTCCCACTCTCGCCTTCGGCATGGAAAATGCGAGACACGGTCGCTCGGAATCGGGCCCCCTCTACGTTAAATACTCATAGCCGGTTCCGAGCCGTGAGCTCTTAATGAATAAATATTGTATAGTCAGAACAAAGTTAATCTCCCGCTCCTGCCTTCCCCACCACAATACCTATCTACCCCAACACGCAGCTAACTTACCCTTACTCCAGCACCTGTCTACCCCCATCATTCCGATTCCCATCTCTCCCCCTTCTTCCCAAACGCTGACACACATTTGCACAAATACACTGCCCTTTTTTAAAACTACTTTGACCACCGCCGTGCCCTTCGCATCCCTAGCCATCAAAAATCCCCTCCCCACTTTTGAACAATATTTCAAAGACACCCAAATTCCCGCGCGCGCGCCTCAGTGCATTTTGCATTGGACGCTGGCCAATGGGGAGCAATCTTTCCATCTGTGAAAGCTTCTATTTGTTAGAACGCTGGCGTTATTCCCAGAAGTAAAGCCGCGAGGCAGTCCATCACCTTAACGCGGCGTTTCATGAGGGAGGATGGTGCGTGGGGGAGGGAAAAAAAGATTTGCATTTTATAGGATTTCGACGATACGGGAAAGACGAACGGTTATCGCGCGGGAATGAATTTATCGTGCCTCAGATGGAAGCTTCCCACTCTATAACGTTTATTGTTCGGCTTTAAAACGAGTTCGATCTCTTTCCACGGAACTTCCGGTGGAGGGTTTGGGTGTAATTAAATTTGCAGCGCGGGCGGCCGGGAATTGGCGCGCTGTAAGTTTCACGTGGGAAGTTAGATAGGAGGGTACACTGCTCGGATGGCTTCGAACTTGTGCGGGGTTTCGTCGCGCACGGTGAGGATTTTGTACACAAATGCTGGGCCCAGGGGAGGTGTCAGCTTTCCTAGTTCCTGGTAATTTCTCGCTCTACAGGGGGGCGCGTGACGTCTCACGCGCTGATTTTGATGTAACTCTGGGAGCAGATAGGGAAGGCAAAATATTTCATTTCAATGGTAATACATATTAAAATTTTTTTTTAAATTTTTAAGTGTATAGGTACATATATATTATTATGGTATTATGGTAGTATTTTAAGCTTCATTTATTTTTCAGTGTGCCGGTGATTATGAAAGTAGTGTAAGTCAAAAATATAAAAAAATTGAATGCATCAGTTACTTCGTGTTACATCACCTTACATCACAAAAAAAGTGATAAACTTAATTTTTTTAAATTTTTGACTTAGTTCATTTTCATAATGACGGGGACATGTGTTCCCCCACTTAGAAAAGTATCTTCCTCGCGTTCTCTATAAGTCATTCACTCGGGCTCTCTTTTTCTTCATTCCTCTTTTTCTTTTTGGTGTTTGACGATTCTTCGTCAAGGCACATCCAGCAACCCCCTCCCCTGAACGATCGCTCTCCCCAAATGCCATTTTCCTCGCGAGGGGGATTCATATTTCCCTCATCACATTTATTCCCTTTCTTCCGCACCGAGGAATGCGGAGAAGGAACGGTCACAGGGGCAAAAGAAAAATCCTGAGGGAAGTTGCGCCCAGCTTTCCAGGACGGGGATCCCCTGTATCTCTTTCACCGCGTTTCACCGAGGAATTTCAACTTTCCTTTGATAATGACGCCGGAACTGCGAACTTTGCTCGGATGTAAGGCCGAAAGGAGCAAGTTGGGAAGATCGAGGGTAAGGGTGGAGGAGGGCGAAGGGGGATGAAGGGGGTGGCGCGGTTTAGGGCGGGACGTCTTTGTGTCGAGTTAGCGGCATACGACTTATTAAAGGCAACAGAGATTAACCGATTCCTTCGGAATATCTTTTAGGTGGCCATAATTACTGAACGGGGCTGTAGCGTGCTTCTTAATAATGCAGGGGGTCGAGGGAATAATTAGTTTATTCAATCTTCTTGATCCCTCCCGAAGTGTACGTTTACCACGGCTGATCCTCGGATCCATTAAATTCTTGGATCTTCCAAGTTCCGCGTCCTACAGAACTGTCAAATCTACTGAATCCTGAGTCCCGTCAAGGTCTTAGTTCTGTCAAATCCTGATCCTACTGAGCTTTTATAAAGGGGGGGTGAGGTCGATGTCAGATTTGGTTCAACTTTTGTATGTACATAGTTAATGAATGACCTATATAATAATCTACCAAACGCGCAAGGAGCAATATTAAAAAATTCGCAAGAAAATCGAGTTCAAAGATTCATGGCGTCCAGACCCTCGATATATGCACTCACGCAGTGAACAATGAACCGGAACTAATAAGAAGTTTTCAGGTGTCTATCTCCGATTGGTTTGATTATTGAATATGTTTTAGATAACCTAAAAATAAGAAATATGTGTCTTTCTATTTTGGGCTATTTTCATATTTAGGGGGTTAAACCACCCCTCAAAATTATAAAATTTTTAGGTGCCCACCTCCGATTGCTTTGGCTTTTGGATATTTTTTAGAGAACCGAAAAATAAGAAATACGTGTCTTTATTATGGCTGTTTTCATATTTAGGGGGTTGAACCACCCCTCAAAATTATAACATTTTTGGTACCCACGTCCGATTGCTTTGGTTTTTGGATATTTTTTAGAGAACCGGAAAATAAGAAATACATGTCTTTTTATTTTGGGCTGTTTTCATATTTTGGGGGTTGAACAACCCCTCAAAATTATAAAATTTTTAGGTGCCCACCTCCGATTGCTTTGGCTTTTGGATATTTTTTAGAGAACCGAAAAATAAGAAATACGTGTCTTTATTATGGCTGTTTTCATATTTGGGGGTGGAACAACCCCTAAAAATTATAAAATTTTTAGGTGCCCACCTCCGATTGCTTTGGTTTTTGGATATTTTTTAGAGAACCGAAAAATAAGAAAGACGTGTCTTTATTATGGCTGTTTTCATATTTAGGGGTTGAACCACCCCACAAAATTATAAAATTTTTAGGTGTCCACCTCCGATTGCTTTGGTTTTTGGATATTTTTTAGAGGACTAAAAAATAAGAAATACGTGTTTTTTTATTTTGGCCTCTGCATATTTAGGGGCTGAGACCACCCTTCAAATTTGATAACAATAGGTACTGTTCGTTCAAAGAATATTATAACTCTGTGTTGAATAAAACTTGATATAAATTTCATTTGCATCATAACTCGCTGTATGGACGATGTCCTCGTCCTCACTCACTTTTATTATGAAACTGTTATTTTGTATTACATCAATTACACAAACCCAGAAGTCTAAATATCGCAAAATGAAAAAAAAATTACTTAGTCCATTGTCATAATCATCGACACAATATAGTAACTGCAGTCGTATGTACATACAGTTTTATCTATTTTGCAGCTGCATGAAGGCGAAACGTGCAAACTACCCATTTTCATACCTCCTAGTGTCACTAGGATCGCTCTATTAGTTAGGTGGGAAATGGCTCCCCAACGATCGTACTAGCGGAGGGTTTAACAGCAAAGTGCCAGGCATATCAAGGTATTTGACACGCGGGAACACTCACGTGTAGTAAAACTGTGATCCCACCAGTCGGTGCGACACAGATAAGCCTTGAGGTCGTCAGCCGTTCGGGCCACTATTACCACAGGCGGCGCAACTAGGGTACGGATGCTAAGGAACACGCTGAATATCATCACGATTACGCCCAGCCGCTTCAGCAGGCTGCCGTCCGTTATTTTCACTGCCTTCGCCGACTTCACTCTGAATATCACCGATATCCTGCAAGCAGAACAAGATGGGAGGTTAAATTGGTTAAGCGAACTATGAAGACTTTAGCTGCGACAGGCTGGTCGGAGGAGATTAGTTTCATAGCCCACTGAATTCGGGTCTTTTCTATCTGCAAAGTGTTTCGGTTGTATTTTGGGTTGCGGGTTTAGGGGGATATGTACGTATAGTCTGACGAGCCAATATTTATATTTTCAAAGAGATAAGCAATTTATGGTATCAGTTAAGTGATTTTTTTTATATAAAATTTTGCTTAGTAATTGTGTGCAAAAAATTAATTAGACGAAATATCAAAATATTGGCTCAGCAGACTATTATTTTACAAGAACCTCATTTTATTTTTCATATCAATGGATGCTTAAAGGAGATATCATGCTGATCATGAAGTGGAAATTTTTTCTGCAGTGGTCTAAAGAGGCTAAAAAATATTAATAATTTAATACACAAATTATTCTAAATAATTTTTTCGTTCACTTTATGGAGTAAGAAATCATATGTAATAAGTATTTTATGTTTTTTTTCAATAAAACTCCTAAAAAGTTTAAAAATCATTCATTTTTGCCACAGCCCCTTAAAGAAAGGGGGTTCAGGATTTGCGGATTCGAGATTTTGGCTTTCTACTGAAGTGAGAGTTTATGCTCATAAAATAGTTCAAGTTTCGGAAAATAAAATTTTGTTAGGATTAGCGTAGAAATTGTTTGGTATATAAAGTGGGGGTATTAAAAAAAAATACGTTTCACTCTACGTTTCAAATTTAATGGCACAGAATATCTGAAAAATAGTGGATCTCGAGTGTCGCCTATGTCACGTTTTTATTTCACTGTGAAATATTAAAAAAAAAATCGATGTAGGTGAAGTGGCTTCGCAAACCATATTCTACTTGAAAAAATCTAGTAGTGTTCGATTGTTCCTCTGTATTCGGTTTTCAAAAAACGAGGATACTCAGAAACTAGTAGAGGCAGAATAACGAGGACCATAAAACGAACAGAGGAAAAGTGGTTGCAGCTCGATTGCCCCTACATCAAAAACCATTTTTCATTGTGAAATTGGAGATGTCCAAAAAATAGGGGACTGTGACTAAAGGGGGATTACTACACTCCTAGTTTCCTCTGGGTATGGCCTGAGTTAGGTGGACAGAACAAATATTCTATTGCTCCAAAGGAGGCTAAATATCCTCTCCAATCATATTACCAGTTTCAAAATGGAGAACACTCATTAGCTAATAAATTTAGGTTGGGTCAGACCAGGTTTAACCATCCTACCAAAAACACTCAAAACTCAAATTAATTAGCTATCCTCATCAATCAAAGTCCAGCTCGACTCCACACTAACGCATTTATCCTATTTCCATCAATATCTCCTAATAAACAAACCTCAACTCCAGCTCTGGTATAACTCTATTCTACCCTCAATCACAGTGATCGTCATAATTCTAATCTGAACTATATTGGTACTTTAACATATTAAATAACTATCCTCATTAAACAAATTCCAACTCACACTAGCTCATCTACCCTATTTTTACCAATACTAATAAAGAAGTCTCTACTCCAGTTGTGGCATAGATAATCTGAACTGGACTTGCACTAATCCATTTCCGTAAAAATAGTAACGAAATAGTCCATTAGCTAATAAACTGCAGAGTTTATTCTACAAGTGTCTTCATCAGTATAATTACGTTACTCCTTGAAGAGCTGAATAAGGAGCTAGCAGAGTTCAGTTGCGTTCTTTCACCGGCTGCACACCCTTTGAAAAGGAAACGCTCATCGCTTCGACAAAGGGAACATCAACGAATCGAAAACCCCGGCTTCCCAGCGGCCCAGGCAGCCCCTAAGTGGGGCAACCCGGTCGCGATTCAGTAATCGTTTCGCCTACATTCACGAGTACGCCTATTAGAAGGGCGGCGTAGTACAGCTGAATTTACGTAATGAAACTCGGCGAGGTCTTAATGCCGTTTAAGAGGCTTCGTCGGCCCATGGCAAACTCTCACAGGCCGACTCCTTTCACTAGGGTCAGAATAAGGGTTGGCCTTAACGCTGGCGCCTGTGTCACTCTTACGCGACAAGGAATCAGCTTTCATCCTTTGTCTTTTAATCTTGAGAACCAGCCAGATGCTTCGGTGGCCGTGGGAGCTGGGGAAGCTGCCTACAGTGTCAGATGATACACTATTTACTTTCAACAGTATATATTAGGGTGGCCTCTATTTTCAATTTGCGATTTCTTTTGCTCTCACCCCCTAATATGGTTCCATTTCATAAAAGAATTGTCCCTGAAGTAGATTATTGCAATCGGACAACAGGAAAGGGTGCTGACTGGGTCTTAAAGTTTAGAATTTATTAACAATTTGGCTTTAAAGAATTTCTCCAAAAATGGTAAGCCCTATCGAAATTTTCTTCAAATAATATTAAAAGATTATTCAAATTTCTACAATTACTGTATATATCATTTTTTTCGTGCTCCTAACCAGTTTTTAGATAATAGTGTTTGAATATAGAGAGGTCGGCACCGCGCGCAAATGACAAAACGTCACGCCGTACAGGTGGGACGCGCGAAGTGTAGACCTCTCTATATTCCAACGCTATTATCTAAAAAATGGTTGAAAACACGAAAAAATTATATATACAGTAATTGTAGAAAATTGGCTTACCATTTTTGAGAAATTCGCAATATATTGCAATAAACTTTTTCAGGCACTATTTTTTTTATGAAATGGCACCGTTCTAGGGGGTGAGAGCAAAGAAATTCAAAACGAAATTTCGACCCGTATAAATAAGGGCCACCCTAGTATACAGTGCGGGACAAAAGTATGTGGATACTTTTAAAATCGTATAACTTGTTCCAAATTGGTCCAAATAACTTGAGTTTTTTTTAGAAGCTAGAAGAATTACTTGGCTAAGTGACGTGTTTCGTCGTTTTGAAAAAAGTTGCAATTGGTCGGAATAACAAAAAAAAAATAGGAAAGATCAATTTTTCAACTTTTTGTCTGTGCTCGTAATGAAAATTTAAAAATGCCGGAATAAGGTCGGAAATTCCTGTTTTCCGCGAATTTCGCGATTTTCGACCTTATTTTGCGATCTTCAAGAGTTTATAGCTCAGAGCAACGTTAACCGATTTTGATGAAATTTTAGGCGTGTATACAACTTACTTCAGTCTACAAAAGGCATTTTTTAAAATTTTATTACGAACACAGACAAAAAATTTGAAAAATTGCTCTTTCCTATTTGTTTGCTATTCCGACCGATTGCAACTTTTTTCAAAACGACGAAACACGTCACTTAGTAACTAATCCTTCTCGCTTCTCAAAAAAACTCAAGTTGTTTGGAACAATTTTGAACAAGTTATACGATTTTAAAAGTGTCCACATACTTTTGTCCCCCACTGTATATGTATCGTGTACTAGGTAAATATCCTCCTGAGTCCACACCTGGCCAGTTTTGGATTATACCAATTAGGTTGCCTCTCGTGAGGCTCATGACCCCAGGCCACTGGTCAAGTCCCTCCATTGTCCCAAGTCTAACCTAGCCGTGGATTAGATCTTCCAAAGGATCCCTGACAGTACGCAGTTGCCAAGTGCCGAATTAAACAAGTGTTCCCACCAGTCAGCACCTCTTAACCCAAGCTCCCTAACCTACCACATCCTGACATCAGCTCCTCACTGCTGCAACATAAATTCCCTCAGGGACATCCCCAACGTTCTCCACACTCAATGCCCTCAAATGGTCCCTGGACAACCGCAGTTCCTCCCATCTGATTTCATCCATCAGCATTCCGCGCGATACTTCCAGCATCATCAGGATTCATCAATCCCACTACAACGTCACCAAATTTTCATGCACCCAATGATCCATCAATCCCTGCCCAAGCATCGCCCAACACTCGCCACCTTCGCAGGCGATCAATCAATTTCCCTCAAGCGCCATCAAACACCCATGACGTTCGCCAAGGACCCCATTGATCCCCCGTCTGACGGGCGCCAAAGATACATCGATCTCGCTCGACCATCATCGTATTCCCCGAAGGACCACGCTGCTTCTCCTTCTATCCGACGATCTCCACATCCCAGATCGCTGCGAGTATCGAGTATCGACCTGTACAACTAGTTACAGAGCTTTCGCAGGCAAACGAATGGCTCGAGCAGCGCTGTGTGTATTGTTCCAGGTCGATCAGGGATAGGCAGTTTAAAGGAAGGAAGTTGGACAAACGTTTTGCGCGACGCCCATAGAGCTGCCTTGCCCAGGGACGCCGGGGATCGATATCCTCGATAAGCAAACGGGCCACTTAATCCTCATCGAATGGCCGATGAATAGGGAGGTGCTCTGTGTAGCATGGGACATAAATTCGTCGGAGAATTCAATCAGAGCATGGAGAATGCAAGCGGACGGCAATTACTTGAAGGAATTCGGGGGGCTGTTGGGGAAAGACAGTTTGAGTGCTAGGTTTCCCAGTTTCGCGGATATGTGGGATTTGTTTTTGGTACGGATCATGGAATTTGGCTGTGATAGCAGGCGAATGTTCTAGGAAGAAAGGAACGAGAGGTTAAGGGTTCAGTGGGCTGGGTTGTGGGGAGATTATGTGTGGCTTGAGGTTAGGTTGGGGTTATATTGAGTCTGGGACGTGATGAGTTAGGTGTATGTTAGGTTATGTCTGATTTAAGAGCTTGTATATTCATCAGAGGTCGGAAAATAGGGTTAATTTTATGATTTTTTTTCATATAAAGAATTGTTATATTTAAAAATCAAGATGTACACCTCGTTGTG
Source organism: Andrena chrysosceles (assembly GCA_963855975.1). Taxonomy (NCBI): domain Eukaryota; kingdom Metazoa; phylum Arthropoda; class Insecta; order Hymenoptera; family Andrenidae; genus Andrena; species Andrena chrysosceles. The sequence goes on along the minus strand of OY979767.1, from coordinate 33,163,914 downwards.
TATAAATTAATCTGTATTCTCTTCAAAAAGAAATTTGATACCTTAAGAAGTGGCGCCATAGCAGGCCCTTCTCCCAAGGCCTGCTTATAGTTACAGCATTTGTGGTACCAAAAATATCTCAGAGGTTACTGGACTGATTTGAATAAAATGTTGCACGGATATTCTTGGGACTATAATCTAGTAATTGTCAGCGCCGATATTGAAAAAATTTATTTTTTAAAAAATGGCAGTTAAATTTTCACCTTCTTTTGTTAATAAAAAACAGAACAATTAATTCGTAAAGTACTTGATTTTCGAGCGATTTGACTGCCTAGTTCCTAGTATTGGATCTGAGATAGCTTTTAGGGGATGTGGATTCATCATTGTCACCGAAATAAATGTACTCTGGCGTACAACAGCTTCGTTGTTCACGACGAAGAAGTCCAGGTCCTTTGGCTAAGCTTTGCTCTCGATAAAACGAAAGAATCAGTGTAACTAGCTTATGGATTCAAGGGGCGAAGCTCCAGTGAACTTTTTTCCCTCCTAAAACCGGGTGGAAGAAGGGAATAGGGGCTGGGATGGGTCGCGTTGGGCACGGGGTGAGAGTCGAGGCAATCTTTGCCACCCCCAGGATCCTCGTGGGGCAGGAAATCCTGGAACTGGTAGAAAATAGCGATGCCGCGAGAAAGATCGAGGGAAAGAAGGGAAACGGACGTTACACGCCGGTTGAGCGGCGATCGCTGAAAACTTCGGTCCTCCTTTTTTTGCGTCTCACCCCGATTCGTTTCAGCTGATCGCCCACCCTCGCCAGAAATCTATCGAGCCGGAGAAATCAGGGGGAAGAAATAGGAGGGGGTCGAGGGAGTCGGAGTGGTGCACTCTGGATAGCGGGGAATAATTCTTTTGCCACGAGCGGGGTGCAAGAGAAATATGAAAAGCATCCTGAAAGCCTAGAACGTTCTGAAGCAGTGGATAACCGTGGATAACCTGAAAGTATGTGGGAGGTAGATTGTTTGAGTTATGGGAAATGGGTTAAAGTGTCGGGCAAAGTTTACGAGGTGGTGGGAAAACCTGCTGGAGTCATGGAAAATTCGTAAATGACTTGGAAAATCGTCCTGAAATTGCACAATGACCTCTTGGAGTTTGCAGAATATTTGTAGAAGTCCAGAGAGTTATTTTAATATCGTAGATAGCACTTAGTGGAAAGGGAAAATTTAGTTGAGTTATGAGAAATTTGATAGGCACTCGGAAAAGCATCTATTAGAAAAGTTTTTGAAAAACCTGAGGAAGTTCTCAGCTTCATAAAAAACACTTTGCTTGTAATTAGAATTTTCGGTCACGTAGTAGATTCTTGGAAGAAAAGTTAAAATTCATATGGGTTTGGAAAATGACCCCGAGTCATGGAAAACTGTGCAAGATAACAGAAAATTTTCCGAGTTCTGGGAAACATGTTTATGATGTAGGAAAATATTTTCATACGTAAAAAAAGGTTTGGAAGTCATGGAAAATGATATTAAGGAAACCTCTCTAAAATCATATTATATAATAATTCTCGTTCCTCTCCATGATTCGTTAATGAAGAGCAGATTTTATCTCAATTTCTCAAAATATGTAGAATAATTCATTTTCAGCATCGATGGAGTATCGCATAAATTTCATTCGTATTTTTATTTGAAATTTTGACAGTTATCAGCACAGAAATTCTCTACAAATTACGCGAATATTGGGCACGTTAATACGATAATAAGTCCGGCCGGAATGTTTCGGAAACATTTCTCATTGCGGTTTGAAAAATTGTTCAACTATCCGTCAAACTTTCGCCGCGGATATTAAATTGAAGCCGAGTTTCCTCGCGCTAGTGACACTCCCCGGGAATTCATTAAGCAAATCTGGCGTGAGACGAGGAAATAATTAACAATAATGTTGACGGTAATATTTTTCGCTAAATCTGCACGGAGAAACGCGATAACTCATCCTCTTTTGACTTCTGCTCCGAGTCTGCTTATTAAAAAGTATCTGTCTTTCTTACTTATTCAGGGCTGGCCCATTCTTCAATTGTAAGCATTTCGGAGCTAAATGAATTCATTAGGAAGACTTCTACGTAATGAAAGGAATTTAAACACTTCGCAAGAGTGATTCAACGCATTTCACTTTACATTACATCCGCTGCTGCAATATTATTATAAATGGTGGAGCATTGCGTATTTTTTGGAGTCATGGAAATGTCTTTCAAGTTTTGTGAAATAATTTTAAATCATGGAAAAGACTTTCAAGTCATGGGAAAGCCTTTCAAGTTATGGGAAATAATTTTAAATCATAGGGAAACCTATTGGAAAAGCCGAAAAGTAATGGGAAAATATTTCAACTAATGGGAAAACCTTTCGGGTCATGGAAAAATCTTTGAAGTCATAGAAAAGCTTCTGAGTAGCTGGAAAACCCTGATAGCATTAACAATTCGTACTTATTGTCACTAATTAGTTTTAGAAAGCGATGGTATTATGATTAAAAATACGAAATAACATCGCGAGCTTTCCAAGTATAAGAAGATTCTACCTTCTGCCGGAGACAGATCTAAGTTGACATATAGATTTCATTTTCTATTTTCACATCGAATCGACGCAGTCTTCAGCAGGAAACTCTTTTCGAGAATTTCATTCGAGGCGCAGATATATCTATATAGGGTCAGATCTCCCGTTGATATGAAGTTAAATAACATTCCAGGGGACGTTACTCTTACTCACCTCCAAGTTTTGAGCATAAGGGCGCCGTAGGTGAGGGAAAATCCAATTTCTCGCAGCCAAACTCGTACCGTGCACGTTATGACGTTTGGACGGGGGTACATTACTATCGTCTGAAACAAAGAAATTGATTTTCCTTAGCCCTCTGGAATTCACTGACGGCCGTTGGAAATACGGTTACGATAAATCCAATTCCCCTCGAACGGATTTCCTATACGTGTAACCAATTTCCATCGGCACCGAATACATAAATAAAGTAGGCGGGGGCGAATACCAAACATCAAAGACGATAGAATTTCTTCTTAAACGGTGGAAAAATTTTGGAGATCCGCGGGAAAACTTTCCAAGTCCTGGAAAATCCGTGGAAGTAATTGGAAAAGCATTTAAGGTCCTACAACGCATATTTAAGTAATGGAAAAATTGTTGAACTTATGGGAATTGTTAATAGAATAATGGAAAATTGACTGTAATGTAGGAAATTTTTCCAGTTACTAAAAAGAGCATTGCAGAAACTGGGAAATTTATTTAAAGAACGGAAAATTCGTTAAAGAGACTTTGAAACTCTCCAAAAAACAATAAAAATTTAGGAGAAACCTATTTGAATCGTGGAAAAGTCTCCACGAATCATGGAAAATCTTTGAACGTACCTTTTTGCGGACTGATAAACTTAGTACCAAAATTGTTCCCCCAAATAATTATCCACGAATTAATTGAAATGGCTCGACAACGACCCACATTGCGAACGTAAAAATCAAAGAAATTAACCGAATTCCTTTGGCGTATAATGAGCAACGTATATAAAGCCTTTTATCTCTGCCGCAGCACAGATTCATTAATTATCCAAAATGGTGACTTTTCCCTGGTATCCTTTACGATCCATTTACGATCCGCGCTCGTAAAAGTCATCGCTTGTTAAAACGATCAAAAAGACATTAAAGCCCGATACAAATGGCCGGGCAATGCAACGTATACGATCGGGACGTGAGATTATGTGCCGTTGAATACCGAAAATGATACATTGTCCGCAGGATTCGTTGGAAATGGAACCGATGCCGCTAACGATCCGTCGATGTGACATCCATTTTCATTTCTATTATCGTAATCCAATAATACGGAATCCGGCACGATAGAATCGCGAGTCATCGCAGAATAATACTGAAGTCATATCGACCGATTAATTATGAATGTTACGATGCATCGATCCCGCATTTTTTGCCGTATGAGTCTTGGACAATGCGATGGTTATCGAACTGTTCACTGTTCGTGTTTCATATCACTGAAAACTACGTGGTATCTAATGCTTTAATTTCAATACATTGTCAGACATTGGAGAAAATTTTGAGGCGGTTAAAAAGTGAATAAGGTGATAAAAAGTTTTTTAAATTGGTGGAAATTTTTTCTAGAGTCATGGAAAATTTTTCAATGTTATCGGAACAGTTTTCCAAATTTTGCAAAGTACTGTGAAATCTAGGAAAGTCGTTTTGAGTCAGAAAATTCTTCCGACACATGGAAAATCAACCAAGTCAAGGAAACCTTTTCCAAGTCATGGAAAATTCTCGGAAGTTAATGAAAAGCCTTGTAACTCATGGAAAATCTTTCTAAGTCATAGAAAACTGTTACCACAAATCATTCAAGAAAAATGACTCACTGTGCAGTATATGAATAATGCACCGAGCACGATGACACGCAGGAGAACAGGGCTCGCAGCTCTCACCACCTGTAACAAAAAAGAATTAAAAAATTCAATAGAAATTGAAACTTCGTTTTTATCTTACAAAATAAGCGTTGTATTATAATCAAAATTGTATTGTCCATGGAAATATAATTCTACTTCCATAAATGAGCAAACGAATCACTCTACTTAAGGGGGAAGCCACTGTGGAATTTTTTTCCAATTTTTTTTTGGTTGCATTTTCCTAATGCTTGAGGTCTCAAGATTATACCTCCACAGTTTCAAAGTGGATCTCGAAAAATTCTGGGAGCTAAGGGTGGTTTTGTATACGTTGCGCAACGGTCGTAATCGAGTGCACACATAGGTACTTAACTTGGTGTCAATCGCCCGGACAGTTTATGTCCAAAAATCAAAATGTATCTAATATATTGTTTAGAACTCTTAGGTAGAGAATCACTGGCCATGACAAGACCGTACACAGCTGCGATCTTTGAGCTGCAGAAAATAACCTCTACCGAAACTTTAAACGCGTGTAGGTATCACGAAACGGCATTTTTCAAAATGGGCGCATTAATAACTCAGTCAATTTTTAATGGATTTACTTGAATTTTTTTGGGGAATATTCGTAATACAAATATCTTCAGTTAAACGTACCAGTTTTTTGATCGAATATTTAATTTAATCGTAACATTGAAAAAACATGTTGATTTTTTATACTTTTTGTTCCAGATTTCTTCTGAAGTCCGCCATTTCTTCAAAAATGAAATTTTTTTTAAAATCTGTATGCTTAACTGAAGCTATTGTAATATACTTTAAGAAACCGTTCGAATTTTTCAATTCGGAGCAAATGTTGGAAAGTTACACAAGCGCCCGTTTTGTAATTTTTTTCGCAGAGCCTAACGTTATCATATGCTGTGGCCATACTACCGAAAATATTTTCAATCTGGGAGCGTAAAATATCAGTTAAATATATGTATTTTCAGTTCGTAATAAAGATTTTTCGTAGAAAGTTACATTTCATTATAAAAGGATGACTTGAAAATAGCCTTTATTTTCGACCGTCATAGTGGATTTCCCCTTTAATTTCAATTTGTGTTAGGTCTCGTTCAGGTGTGAGTCAAATCCAGATTAAGCCTGGATAATACGAGCGATCCTTCCCAGACAATAAATTATGTAAATCGACTCTCTCAGACATTTGACAGGAAGTAAATCTGAGCCTGCTCCAAAGTTCCTTCACTTCAGTGGTTCCCAATTCCCCAAAATCACGACAAACTGCCCATTAAGGCAGCCTGAATTAAAACAAACCTAACCCAACGTAATCCAAATTACTCTCAAAGGAACAAGCCCACCGATATTTCCTTAAAAAAATCCCATTCCATTAGCTACCACTAACCTCCCTCCAATAATCCCTCCCCGTGGATTTTAAGGATACTTAATTGACCCCAAGAATTTCCCTCGAGTTTCAGCCCCGTCTGTTCCGTCCACGACACAGTTCGCCCAAGAAACAGACACATTATCGGGGCTCGAGGGCTGCCCCTTAAATAGGAAGTCAGAACTTCGGGAATTGCGTTCTCGGAGGAGGGGTCGCAGTCACTGCCACCCCCGGCGACACAATGAGATCGTTCCCAGCCGCCTTTCCTCGACGACGTGCAGCTTTTACTTCCACGTTTCGACAAAAATTCGTGGCCCTTGTGTTCGTAACCCACTTTCCAGCCGAGCACGACTTCGATCCCGCAAAATAATCGCCCAGATTGCACCCCCGGGGCGACCCTCGACGATAGAAACAATGGTGACGTGAAAGTCCCGAATTTTTCGAAAGTAAAAAATTTGGCGCTAATTGCACGTCGTGCAGGGATCAAATAACCCTTGTATCTTGAAAAATAAATTGCTTTCGTGGGTGAGCTGGTGCTCGTCGAATTTGTCGGGTGCAAAAATCGGGGAAACCCCTTTAGTTGCTAACTTTTTATACCCTTCCTCCTCATCCCCCTCCACCACTTCCCTCTTCACCCACCCCCTCCCTCCGCGACAGCTTCAGCACACAGCGCGCGTTTTTTCTGACCGAAAACGTTTACCAACGATCGCGTGAAAATAAAAACGTTCCACGCGCAAAATCCTCGGCCACTTCGCCCGGTATGCTGCGTTTTATAACCGCGTCCGTGTCCATTATACACGGCCTGCATGCATCTGCGTGCTGTTCGGTGTAACACGCTGTCATTTCCATTGGAGCGCGATGAATCTCCGAGTACCGCCAGTTGCGCTGATATTTTCTCGTTCGGCGGTACAAATTCCTTGGGCGCACCCCTCCCCCAGTCGAATTGTGTCGCTCGTTTAATTTCGCGTAATTAAAAGCGGATTAACGTGCACTGTAACCGCCCGGCACATTAACATTCGCAACTTCGTCGACGCGTGTGATATTCCGCATTATTTGGGTTACCAGCGTTGCTGTAGGAGTTTGATTAATGTTTTAAGGGCGTGGTGACATGGGGTAGTCTGTATTGCGTTGGGAGGGAGTCTTTGAAAATATTTTTGGGTGATGGAAGTGAATGTATTCTGGAAAAATTGAGGGTGTTTTTGGATCTTTCTGATGGCATGAAGTATTGTTTTGAGTTTTGCAAAGTGCGCCATGAATGTTTTATTCAACGGTTAGATGCTAGGCTTTGGAAGCTTTGGAAAAGGTTCGGGAATCATGGAAAATTTTTTGGATCCAGGGAAAATATTTTTACGGGGATTTCGAAGTGGAACGTGGATCTATTTTCCATCCTATAGAGGAGAATTGTCGAATTCAGGATGGAGTAATGCGCTTCAGTGGTGTACTGGCAAAGGCAGGCTGTGGTTACATGAAATGCAACGCGGGAGGTGCGATTGAAGGCGAGGCAACGCGAACAAGCGCGCTTAAATATGACGCAGGGGAGCGAAGGAAAAAGTGGCGAGGGAGAATTGAAACATTTTTAAAGGGAAATATTATCGAGGCAGAAACGCTTGAATGCGAATGAGAGAGGAGAGCACTCGAGGATCACGCGAGACGGGGGAGCCATTTGTGGAGAGCTCGAAAGAGAAAGAAAGCACTTAGACGAGATGGGAGTGAGGAAGAAACGCTTGAACAAAGAAGAAACGGTTTAAGTAAGATGCAAGAGAGGGCAATGCATTTAAACGAGGCATAAAAACCGTGCAAATGACGGAAAAATATTTAAGGGTGATACGTGAGAAAGTAAAACCCCTGAAATAAGATAAGTCAGCTGCAATTTTATAAGGACAGTATTAAACTAAATTAAAAAATACACAATTTATTTAAACATCATTGATTAAAATATAAAACGGAGCACAAAAAGTATTTTCAACTTTTTCACTATTTTTTGCATTAGTTGAATAATAAAAGTTAATATTTCAACCTCAAGGTAAGTTTTGTATTGAATCTCGATGTGTGGGATGGGTTTGTTTTTAAAAAATGCATAAAAAATGATGAATAAAGTTTTGTCGTACGAGCCCTCGTTTTCGAGAGTATGCTGTTTGAAAATGGAGTGCAGTACACGAACTTGATGCAATAGCCATTTTGACGAGTGCAGACTACAATTTCAAAAGCCATTTCCTCGAAAATGAAGGCTCACACGAAAAATGTTGTTCTAAATGTTTTTGTTCCTTTTTTCGCGTAGAACCATTTGCACTTTTTACTTTCCTCTTTACCTTCAAATTTGAGGAATATTTGAGTAAAAATTGTGGAAATTATCTCCTCGTTTTAACAGCATACGCAGAATCTCGTGAAAATTCAATGGAGGGCGGCAGTAACAGCGAAATATGTGCTCATTGGGCGCATGGAATCGCATAAGTACACCTTCATTTTTGCTTTAAATACGACATCGCATAAATCCCTTTGTCTGAGCCACGAGTTCCTTTGAGGATAACTTTAAATCATCCGCTCCCTTTCTATTGTGACTGAGTATATCTGAGCAGGTTGTCACAGTGGAGATTAAATTTTTTGCCTCACTTTAAAATAGCGTTCGTTCTTTCTCCTGTACACGTACAGGGTGTCCCATATAATATTATCAAGGAGCAGACAATAATACGGCTATACGGTTAAAGAAAGTCACGTTTAAAGACCAGAAATGCTGTACAGTATGTGCAGAAAATAATCTCCCCACGTGTATTCGGCACGAGTTATGAGACATCCGTTATATACCTCACTGTGAATCACTAGAAGTTTTGTACAGAAACTAGCTTGTACTTTTTGGGCTCCCAACTTTCAGCATCAATTTTATTAGAATTTCGTGCTGCATGTATACTGGCAGAGAATTTATTGCCTTCAATCCAGGAAATAGAGCCAGTTTGCACGTTAATTAAGTAAAAAGGCGAAGTCGTTTCTCAAACATTCTAACAAAAGTAATTTCCCAGTATCGTGGCTGGTTACAAAAACACACTAAAGACACGATATACTATATCGAACAAATTAATTACAAACAAACACCGTTGTTTGCAATACGGTGCAACAGGATGAAAGATATATGTGTACATACCTAGCTTTAGTTAGACAATTTTCGCGAATACGCGATATAGCTTGAGTCAACATAATATGTGTAAACACCATTTACAATGATGCATGGGCTGCTGAACAACCGCCTCGCTTGAGCAAATTTTATCGACAAAGCTAGCTGTGCTCATGTAAATTCGATGCCCAGCGATTGCAAATACGATGTAGCAAACCATTTCTCTGGTTTCTTTAGACCGTGATCCTCGAATCGTAAAGGGAAATCCTTTTATCGAAAGAATGATACCAGAGGGTTTACACATAAATAAATAAATAAATAAATTACTATATTTTTAATAAAACATTGAACATAACAATGCTGATTAACTAACTTTTAATATCTTTTCTACGTTTTAGAATTAAGTTAGATTGGAAATATTTAGTGACTAAATCCAGGATCGATAAAATGTTTAATTCTAAGAATGTCTGTTTTCGCATTTAAAATATCTGCACAGTATTTGCAATTTATGACGATGCATTTGAATAGCATCTCCATACCAGGAGAATAATATTCCAGGGAATATCCCACTGAAATCCGAGGAACGATATCGCAGGATATTTTCATCAAGTGGTACGAAATTAATATTCTTTTTATGCAACGTGAATGCGGCGTGACATTATTTTCTACAAACTTCTTCTTTATTTGCTGAGACTACAAAGCAGAAATGAGCTTTTGAATCGAAGGAAGAATTAATTTGCGCCGTAGGTAGTATGCAATAACGCGGCGCAGTAGTATGGCCCCGGAAGTGGTCAGACGACCACTAGATATTACTACCGTGCTATGGGAACGCTTCCACGAAACATTTCATACAGCTGAATATTTTATTCAACGTGCCTGCGAAGCAATAATCAATTTTTTAAACCAGGGAAAAAATTAATTCGGTTCATAATGAATAGTAATATCATGTGTAGTAGTATTCCCCTGGCATTGGTCAGTCGCTTCAAGTAGAGGAGATGTATAATGTCTGCAGCGTTTGGAATTACTCCCACCATGAATTAAATTTGTCACTGATGTATCCATAGGAGGATTTGTCGCATATTTTCCTCGCGCGCCAGAACAACATTTTTGAATTGCACAGCAAATATGTTGAATTTACATATTCATATTTTATATTGCTTTTTATTTCACGGAACGGTAACGATTTCTACATACAATTTCGATGGCCACTATTTAAATTAGAATCTGATATTTCGAAAATTAAATTCTTCGAAATTTGCAGTTAAAAATTAAAATCAAACGTTCACGAGAAAAGAGCTTTGAAACTATATAGACACCATTTGTAACTACTTGCTTAATAAATCCTACATCAAATTTAAATCGGAGTATAAATTATATCCTTGTCATCGAAAGGCAGTCACAGAAAGAAAAGCAACCCCCATTGCTTCAAATAATTTCTATCGCATCGAGAAGGGAGACAATAATACCCACCTGAAACGCAGAAAAATGGCACTATTCGTTTGGCACATACACAGAGTTCCTTCGACCCCAGAAGAAAGGAGGGGATTTATCGGCCGCGGTTGGAAAAATTACCATTGAACGCGAACAACAGAAGAATAATGAAATAATCCAGCGCTTCCACTTATTAATCGGTTCCGATGCAGTAATTCCGTGGCTGCAACCAAAACGATGAATCTCCCTTTGATTCGAGCAGCCTGCGAGGAACGACTTCGCCTCGAAAGCATTTTCCACCCCCCTTTCCTCCCCCCTGCCGCGTCTCTTTCGAGCAGCAGAGAACGATTTAAAGGAGAGAAGCCAAGGCGAGAAATAACATTGGAAAAATAACAGCGCACTGCTGGCACTGGAGGGAGCCGAATGCCTGCAGTTTGTTCTCGGGGGGTGTGGCGAGTGCATCTCTGCAGAACTGCATACAAATCGCACAGCGCTAGGCGAAACGGGCGCATTATGCGCCCTGCGAAAGCGTTGCTACGAAATTTCCTCGACACAGAAGCACGTCACGTCCGCCTTTATGCAGGCACGTGATTCCTCGTCCAAAAATAAGTCGAAACTGTGGAACAAACTTTTTTCATAGGAGCCCCCGTTTTCGAGAAAAACGATTTCGAATGCTGCGTCGGGCACGAGACGCTGGGTAGCTCGCGCAGCTGCCACTCGGCGGCGCCACCGTCGAGTGCACGCGCCGCGCAACGTGTTCGGAGTCGATTTTCTCGTAAAGGAAGGGTTGTATCGAGAAAATGCATTCTACAATTATGATGTATTTTTGGACGAGGAATATTTTTGCTTCATTGATTATTGCTGGTCGATCACTATAATGCCCCTTTCTTGAACAAAACTGTCGTTTTTAGATTTTCTTTGAATTCGTTATATGATTTTATATTTATTCTGACAAAAATTGAAGAAAAACAAACTGTACTGTTGACGAACGCCAATATTTGACGTTTTAAGATTCACAGTGCTGGGAAACGAAAGTTTCGACGAGCATGCAATTCCTCGTCGAAGAAGCAACTACTGTTTTCCATGAAGAATTTGGTATTTTGGTCTTTCAGAGATATTAACTAAAGTTTCGTGAATTTACGGAAACCTTAAATGTCCAGCACATTGGTCCCTCTTAGCCAGTAATTTCGATGGAACTTCTCCATCAGCTTAGTTCCGTTTGACAAACTTCCGTCGAGTGTACCACGAAGAGGACGAGAGAGAAGGAGCATAACCTTGACTAAAAACGATGATGGATCCTAAGTAGAACAACAAGAATTCACGGCGAAATTCTTCCAGTAGAACGACGGCTGTCGTCGCCAGGAAACAGAAAGGCTCTTGCACCGTTGGCAAAAAGAGAATCACTTTTCCGATAACGCTCTACGAATTTCCAAGACCATCACCTACGCTTCCCCCCTAGGGACTTTCGAGCTCGTCGACTCTAAATTTCCAGTCATGCACGCAAAATTATTTTGCATGAAATGGATGCAGCTCCCACCGGGGAAATGCTCATGCGCTGGATATCTTTTTAGATAAATTAAAGTGGAATGGTTGCAGAGATTCTGGAGATTTTATAGTTGCCACTCCTTACTATTTCTTATGTTATTTAACAAGCGCTATCTGCACTATCATATTTTGCTATCGTACTATCATATTAACGAACTATCATTCTATAAAAGAGTATCATGAAATTTTCTAACAATTATAGCCTGATATCATATCATATCCTCAGATTATCATATCATCATACTGTCATATTATATCATATCATCAGATCATCATACTATCATATCATATTATCATATCATGTACGATATATTATCATACAATTATATCATGATATTAATCTATACTATCATACTACTATACCATATTATCATACTACCAAGGTATCATATGCCCTGCTATATCAGCAATGGTACATAGTCAACTTCAAGTTCTTTTGATACGCATTTCAAAATGGACACACGATTTTAAAAAATTTTAAAATTCGATGAAAATCTGTACTTCAGTGGAGCACTCTGGAATCTGAACGACAGCGTTGGTTAGTTTCGTCGACTTCGCAAAACGAACACGATTCAATCTGTATTAGCGTTCAACCCTCAGCCCTTATTTCCCTCGAGGTTTGTTAGAAAGAAGTATCCTGATACGAAGCTGATATATCATCTGAGTAAACGTGGGCAGCCTATGCTCCCTTAATGAAGAAGGCTTCTTTTAATCCCTTCCGTCTACAGGGGGCTTTCATTTCCCCGAGAAGTTCACTGCACTTCTAACTAACGATTTCCTAGCCATGAATATTTGCGATTTTTTAATCTGCTTTACGAACAACAAATTTTTAATTGAATCATATTTTTGTGTCAATGGATACTTCCACATTTCAGTAGATTTTTCTGAAGAATAATTTTTGAAAAAGAATTATTAACGAAAACCCACACTTTCTACTTTGCATTTATTTTCTCCCCCAACTACTATTTCACCCTTTAAATGAAAAACTACTGGTTCAGTTTTTCTCCAATTTTTCATCCTATACATAAGACACTCGCATCTCGTTTAGCTATTAATCTATAAAAGTCAGAACAAAATGGTCGAGACACAGCGCTCCGTGATCCAGAAGAACTTCTCGACGTCCAATAAAATAATTAGCATCCCCCCTATCCTTCTCAAACCTCCACGGGAACCAGGTCATCCCTTAAAAATAGAAATTCATTTCTTTCCCTTGGCAGAATGATTAACGAGAACACGCGCGATAATGCGTGGTTGCGTGCGCAGCAACAATTGATTGCGCCCATCTACCTTGTCTGATTATGCAACGGATTCTCAGATACGATCGATTCCTCCCTCTGAGATTAATGATTACATAATGTTCGCACGGAGGTGTAACCTTTCGTACTTCATACTTGATCTTAATGTAACGCGAACAAAAACGCAATTTGTATTTCATGTTTCTATATCTTGTATCGTGTTCCACCTTGCCTATCTACCCTTTAAATTTTTTGTCGAGATTAGGGTTTGTAACAGCTTGGTGGTTGGAGCTGGCCTTCTGAGTAAAAATTGTGTATTTTATCTGCTTTCGCACGGCTTCGTGTTGTGCTCCTTCTTGAGGGCGTGATGAAATTGTAATAATAGTAATATTAGTGCTAACTGTATTAATGGTTCTAATTGAAATATTAATAGTACTCATGTTAGTACTATTACTACTAATATTACTATCACTAATAATATGACTATCACTACTAATATTACTATCCCTACTAATATTACTACTAATATTACTATCCCTACTAATACTACTACTAATATTATTATCCCTACTAATATTGCTACTAATATTACTATAGTGCTCGACACTATTTTTCGCCGATCCGTCACGCGAAAAGTTAAAAGAAATCCCTGTAAAGTAAATAGTGTATCATCTGATACATAGATAGCATTGTTGTAAAATGTAAATTATCAGTTGTGAGTTAGAAGAAGACGGCGTATTGATTCAAATTTAAGAATGAGTAAACAAGTGACTGTTCAAAGTGACATATTTTTTTGCCGATAGTTCCCTGTTCAACAGCCGTCTAGACTTGTAACATTCAATACCCGATTTTCGTGCGCTGAATACAAATTTGTAAACCGTTTTATCGCCATCACCCTCAGTTTTTGAGAAATTCGATTGTGAAAAAAATGCAAATTTTTAACTTTGTACATTTTTGAGATCAAACAATAATAGTTACTCAATTAGTTGTTCCACCAAATTATTCAATGAACCATCCCGAATAAAACAATATTAGTTATTATGGCATTATGAACATTTAAATATGTTTAAACAACTATGTAAGGGAAAAGGTCACCCGAAATGCACCAATTTTTCAGATATCTTTCAATTTATTTAAAAAACTAAGGATCTAGGAGAAAATCTGACGGCTCCCCGCGATGCAACAGACATTTTTCCTCCGGAAAACATCAACAGCAATCGTAAAAAACTGTTTTGTTTTCATTACAGAAACGAAATGGTTTGACGAAGCGTGCGGTGCTGATTGTTACGCTGAGCGGCAATTGATACGCCCGCCGCCGTCGAGTACCACTGCCTATTTCGTTTCTGTATTAAAAAAAAAACGTAACTTACGATTGCTGTTGATGTTTTCCGAAGGAACAATGTCTGTTGCATCGCGTAGAGCCGTCAGATTTTCTCCTAGACCCTTAGTTTTTTAAATAAATTGAAAGATATCTGAAAAATTGGTGCATTTCGGGTGTCCTTTTCCCTTTCATAGTTTGAACGTATTTAAATGTTCAAAATGCCATAATAACTTATATCGTTGTATTCGGGATGGTTCATAGAATAATTTGGTGGAACAACCAATTGAGTAACTATTACTGTTTGAACTAAAAAAATGTACAATGTTGAAAATTTGCATTTTTTTCAAAATCGAATTTTTCAAAAACTGAGGGTAATGGCGATAAAACGGTTCGCAGATTCGTATTCAGCACACGAAAATCTATAAGAAACGGGTATTGAATGTTACAAGTCTAGACGGCTGTTGAACAGGGAACTATCGGCAAAAAAATATGTCGCTTTCAACAATCACTTATTTACTCATTCTTAAATTTGAATCAATACGCCGTCTCTCTCTAACTTATAACTGATAATTTACAACAATGCTATACTGAATTCATCCTAAGAAAAATCCCGTTCCGCGCAGGGATGATTCTGAGGAGGTGCTGGTTGGTCCGACTCCCCACTTAACCGTCTACGTTTTTCTCCGTCTTACCGCCTGTTACCTCTCTGTCAACCGTTCCGCATCCTATAGTGTTTACATTGACATCGGTCACGTCCCGCCCTTGGACGGGTAGGGAAACCGGCAGCTAAAGCGTTACGAGCAATCGCCTGCATCGGGCCCGTAGGCAGTAGTGAGGGCTGCGCAGAATGGTCACAAAACGGTCTGGGCGTAAGATTTTTCTGAGGATGAATTCAGTATATCTATGTATCAGATGATACACTATTTACTTTACATGAATTTCTTTTAACTTCTCGCGTGGCGAATCGGCGAAAAATAGTGTCGAGCACTATATCCCTACTAATATTACTACTAATATTACTATCCCTACTGTGACGTCCCGGCCCCACCACGGGATGGCGACTTAGTGTCTGCCGACGCCATCAGAGGTCTAATCTTCCCCAAGGCTTTTCCCACAAGTCCTATCTTCCTATCTCATTTGTATATATATACAAGTTCCGAATTATCTCCTCTTAACCCCCGTGTGTGTCTAGGGCAGGGTCCGTCAGCTATAGCCCTACTGATGAGTCTGGCTGAGGGTCCCAAGAAGAAACACACCTCTTCTTTTCCTCCACGATCCTTCAAAGCCGATCCACTCGCCCCGCACAGTTACTCCATTGCGGCGTAACCGACCGGCCTTAGGGTTTAGGTTTCGTCGGAGGCGACGGGGCAAGAACACCTCCCTTCTCGTCCAGAATGTTCCGGCAATTCTGGACGTGACACTACTAATATTACTATACCTACTACTAATATTACTATCCCTACTAATATTACTACTAATATTACTATCCCTACTAATATTACTACTAATATTACTATCCTTACTAATATTACTACTAATATTACTACTAATATTACTACTAATATTACTACTAATATTACTACTAATATTACTATCCCTACTAATATTACTATTACTACTAATATTACTATCCCTACTAATATTACTATTACTACTAATATTACTATCCCTACTAATATTACTATTACTACTAATATTACTATCCCTACTAATATTACTATTACTACTAATATTACTATCCCTACTAATATTACTATTACTACTAATATTAATACTATTACTACTGATCTTACTATTATTGCTAATACTATCAATAATAACACTATTATTCCTATTATTATCAATAATAATACTACCACCAGTAAAAATACTACAATTACCTAATAGTAATAGTAGGAATATTATAACACTTCGCAATCATCCCCCAAAGTCAATTATTTACGGTATCACATTCCTGTCCACATCATCATAATTCCAATTCCGCGAATAATAAAGAATTCGCTACTTTTGTTGTTAAAATATCTCGTGGTTGCAGCGTGGAATAAATAAATGAACGGAATACGTGATTAGAGAATGAAAAAAAATTCTATGAATTACATTACTTTCTTCATTACCTCATTTCGAATAAACTCATTCGCAGTGGAGGGCATAAATTTCGAGATCGGGACGAGCGCGCGTGAAACTTTACAAGGAACAAGTTCCCCCCCCCCCTTACTGCAGATGCCACTCCTATCAGAAGGATTACAATTTATAATCGTTTCCGCCCGACAAGGGAAATCGTTCGATACGACCGACTCGTGGGGATGAAACTGGAAAAGTTTCAGGAACTCGCGAGGGGGCTGGGACAAGTTCAACTTAAAACGAACTCCTCCTTTGGGAAAGCTTCATCCTGGAAGAACAGCGATATTTCTGCATATCAAGTAACTTAACTTCTTGGGCTAGCAATCTCAATCTCACCCCGCGCACTCCCACCAGCATCTGAGTTAAATAATAATTATTTCGAAATAGTGGTGATATTATTCCTTACTGATCTATACCGCAATTTGCAATTTTGGAGGGGAAGATGGGGAAGTTATACTCTTTATGTCATGCTAATAAATTCACTCATTATTATTAATATCTTGACGTTCTGAATTATTTCCAATATCCTTCGGAATGTGGAACGTGAATATTTCTAAACACAAGACGATGGAATCCGTTTGAGTGACGGAGTTCAAAGACCCCCCTTGAGCCGAACGATTCGAGGAGCGATATCGATACACTCGCAATCTCGAGTCGACGAAACCGTCGAATTAAACTCCCGCGGATTAACTTATAATCTAATTGCAACCTTCTGCGAGCACCAGTATTGATTCCATCCAACTTCCGCTGATAGCCCACCCCCAAAGCAACCCTTCCGCCCCGCATCCCTTAGGAACCGACGTTTCAGGTTCTTACGAACTTCCTGAATCGAACGCAGCTTTGGTCGATCGATAGATGCAACGAAAGCTGCGATGTCATTATAATGACTCTTAATTTTTACAAATTCGAAAAATGAAAATTCCGTATCGGAAAATCAATCTTACCGAAACCCAGAAAATGTTTCACTTTAAAACGTCGCTCCGATTACTTATCAGTGATAATCACTTCCACTTGAATCAAATGAGAATTTTTCTCTGGAATTTTATGAGACAACGTAACGACCGGAAATTTCATTAACCACACTTCGTTTCAATTTTAATTTTCTGCAGTTTGATGCTTTTTGCTTCGCCTTATTCGAATGCATAGAGTGTGCAGGATAGAAGGGGCGAAGGAAAACTGTGCTGGAAATGGTACGTCGGGAAGGAAAAACAGCGAGGAGAAAAGTCTCGTCGTTCGAATCCCGACAGTCGCGTAGTTAAGCCCTCCTTTGGCTAATGATTTTCCTCTGTATTCTATGTCTCGCGCCATACGAAGCGTCCCTTAATTTTCCGGTTCTCGTTTCGTGTATGCACGTGGTAGCATTACTTTTCCTCGACTCCAGCCTCCCGATCTTCGTCGTAGAACTGTGCCCAAAGGGAAGCACTCGCTGCGCAATGGTGGCTAAGGAAACAATACGGTATCTGCTGCCTCGAAAATTCACTGAATCTGCCCTTTCGTCGCGATAACTGCAATGCCATTGTTGCATTCACGTCAACGTCACATGGAAGTGATAGTACAATCAAAAATGAGGAGAAAACGTTATGTGAGCATTGGTCCTACGAGCTTTAGCTTCCGAGTTATGTGGAGTTAAGTATGTGGCACGTAGTTTAAGAGCATTTACTTTACCTCGCTCTAGCTCGGAAACTGAAGCTCGTAGCAGATAGATTCATATAACATTTAGTTGGTGTTTTTAGACGTAGATCCTCCCCACGTAATTTTCAGAATTTTGATTAACTACTTTCTGCTTGTAAGAGTCCTAATTAGAATGTTGCATATTTTCAGATTTACGTCTATCTTGGGATATAACGTTCTACCATGGAAAATTTAACTAAAGTTTCTAGTTCGAAATTTTTTGTAAGCAAACGCTACTAACAAGATGCATCTTTTTGAGTTAATTAACCGAAATATTCACTCTTCGCTGAGCGCACTTCGGTAACCGCACAAGTAATTAGAAATGCAGCGGAACAGCGATTTTATTGAAACGCTCTGCTCAAACTTCTGTTTGTTTATAAGTTCCTTTATTACCATGGCGAACTTTCGTCCTGCCCCTAATTAAACCTTCCACGAAACTTCGCGGAGCCTCCAATACTTATCCCTGTTTAGCTCGTCGTACTGTAGCCGCGCGAACTGATCCCTCGCGTTCGCGCGAGCTCCGCCCTTTTGTCCCCGTGACTAAAAGTCATTAGTCGATAATCCGGATGGCCACTTTTCATCATCGAAAGCCGTCCCAGGGGCATCGCGGGGCATGGGTAGCCGTGCGCCGTCGTTAACAAGAATTTAAATTAGAAATTTTGCACGGGACAACGGGGCAATGTTATTTCCCAGGGAATTCCTCCCCTGAACGTGAAATTATTAAAATCCATCTTAATACCTGGTACACGTACATATAATTCCAGTGTTTATCGAATTTGGCGCTCTTCAATAAAATTTCCTATTAGGTATTATGTACACCCTTGAACTGAACTTCACGTTTATCACTAGTATTTTCTATTAATATTTGTGACGTATGAAATTTTGTTTAAATTTAAATCACCACTTGAATTCAATAGAAGATATTAGTTACTATTTCTGTCAGATAATATTCTAAATAAATCACTTAGATACTATCGAACATAATTAAAAGAAAACTATCATAAACACCCCCTACAATAGAATGTTTATGCTTGTAAATGTTAATTGTATCAAATCTGTTTAGGCCAACTCCCACTATATACACTGCAAATTGAAGGAAATTTTTAAAATCGCTAATTTCGAAAAAATTACTGCTTAGATTTCTGAGGAGTCACGAGTGAACTTTTTCGGCGGATGAGAACTTCCCGAGTTCTTCCAACACCTGTCGGACCGTTCACGTTTTCCCTCATTTTTATTTTACTGTGCCAGGATCGTGACTGGCCTGCCAATCGAAAGCTGCCCGACATTAATTAACCGAACACGAGTCGGCCAACGTACGGAAGCATTTCTGACGCGGAACCCCGACCTGGCAGTGTAATTTTCTTCCGGGGGTCAGGCAAGGAAACGAATCGCGCAATCGCGTTCTCGCAGCCTCGCCGCTTCTGTCTTCTTCTATCGCGCATTATACGCCTTTTAGCGACAGACGATGAATATTCACTCGCGAATCCAGCCGGGCTCCGTATTAATTGATGCTAATCTAGCTTCGACTCCAGTACTCTTTCAATGAAAAGAATCTTGATTTCCTTGCTGTCGCGTGAACATTAATTACAACCCTGTCAACTTAAATCAATATTACTCCACCAGCTTCATAATAGAAAATAATAATGCGAAATTGCGTCACTTTGTATTTAATCACTTGCGAGGCTGACCATACATTGATTTATACTACTGAATCTTAACCGAGGGAGCCCAGCCTGACCACATATTGACCGGTGCTACTGTGGGACCAGGAACTCCCAACATATAAAAGGGCTGAGAAGATGAGAGAGTCGAGGATCGGTTTCGGTGGAGTTGGTTAGGCGGCTGGTCAGTACGCAAGAGGATCCGAAGATCGCGGGTTCAAATCCCATCACCCGAGGTCCACTTTTTTTCCGGCTTTTAGATTACTGAAGGTGAGATTTCAAATTGTGACACCGCGAAGGAGAAATCGTTTCATGGTGGTACATCATTATTCTACTACTAAATAATTTCTGTTGATGATAGTTTGACCTTTTTAAATGACATAATAAATACGGTGTGTACCTGTATGATATTCCAAGCAGATAACCCGCATTGCCGCGGAAAGTGGGTATGCTACATCTGTTGGCTCTGACGATTGCAGCCGTGCTGACGCGACATAGTCAGCGTCACGAATCGGCACGAAATTCAAGACCGAATTCCAGGCGGTTTGGCAACGGTTCGCGTTAGCAGGGATAGTCGCCAGAATTGTCCACGTGATTCCACCCTCGGTGTAATAATTTCCGGGATAGTAACCGTCACAACTATGGCGACTTGTTACGCTAATGGGCCACGTAGCCGTCACATATGCGGTCTCATTACCACTCTGATCGTCAACAGGAGGGGATGGGTCAGTTTTCGACCTTCCATTAAGCCTGGTATTTAATTGTCCACCATTCTGGTACTTGCCGACCTGAATCGTTCATCTGTCGGCTGTTTTATCGTATGGAAATTCGACGGCAGCTTCAGCGACAATTTGAACGCTGCATTTACCTAGTTATGTCCTCCCTATTGTTGCTTTTTCATCGAACCTAAAGTAACATAACTTTAGTCTAGCTCAGGCTTAAAGTGCACTAAATTTAGATCCACTGTGGATTAAATTGGAAAAGAATACTTATCTAGACCTAACCTAACCTAGTCCAGGTGTAGTCTAGGGTCCCGATTCTTAGCTGTGTATGCTGTTCCTAGTTCTATTGTACTAGGAAAAGAAGAGACCACTAGGGAACTGTTATGAGGGACACTAAAAGGCCTTGAATGTCCTGTTCATTCTTCCTCCGATCAATTTATTTAGGAGAATAACTGTCTACTCATTTCCTCCTACCACATCCCGACACCCACCACCCAGAGTGCCTGAAATCACTGCACCATGTCCTAGTGGACACCGGAACGTAGCTAATGTCAGTCCAATTTGAATATTTCCATATAACAACGACCTGAAGCAGGGAGCAGTCTGTCAGGAAGGATATAGGAACAAATTGGCGCCATCATTGATTCAAACTGCCGGGGAACCTCCGACCCGGACCACATTAAGCCACTCTAGCGCGTCAGGTGGCTGGGAATAGCTTCTCGCCCCGTTAACGCCGCTTGCACCGTTAAATTGACCTTTCCTAGAGCGGCCAAGAGAAACACAGCCGGCCGCTTCCAAAGGGCTAATCCATTCGTTGCAGTGGGCCAGCAGCGATAAACGGGGGATATCGCATCCAGCTCGTTAGACCATGAACGAAGACGCGAATATTACGCGGCGCCCGGCTCGTAAACGTAGAACGCGCATATTACACGTGCGCTCGTAAACCAGTTTAATGCCGGCCAGCTGAAGCTGGCCAAGTTACATCAAAGAAACTCATTACGGCCATGACTTTCAGCTGAGTTGCGCGAAGGCTCGCCAGGGGGCAGCACCCGCGAGAGCGACTGGCCAACTGGCGATGGGATTTTACGACACTTGAGCGATGTTTACGCAACAACGCAGAGTTTCTGGAGAATTGGTGGATCCGTGGAAGAAGATGTTGAGTTCTGAAGGAAGTTGTTATTGCTGGGGAGAATTGAATGGCTATATGGCACTTTTGGAGAGGGGGAGGTAGAGATTCGTGACTGAAGAAATTTTAGGTTAGACTGTCGAGGTGTCAGGGGTAGTGAGAAATATTTTCAAAATAGATGGAAACGTTGCTGTGGAATGAATAGACTGATCCTCAAGTTTTGGGTTCAAGTATCTAGGGCAACGTTCGTTGGGCAATATGAGACGAGGTCTCGAAGCGCCGATTCTTATGTAATGTGCAAAGAATGAATAAAAAACTTAAACCTAAATCTAAGTATCTGGGGATTGTAAGTTATTATAGTTTTGTAACTGTAACTATATCAAGTTAGTTAATGTTGGAATCGAAAGAGTGGAAATGGATGCGGGACTAGAATTTGTTGTGATATATAAGAAAATTCATTCAAGGGCCATTTCTGGTATAGGGTATTGTATTTTAGTATCGTATTTCAGTATTTTATTATTATTGTAAGTTGTGGTAGTTGTGTAACTGCAACTGTACCAAAGTATGAGAGTGAGAGAGAAGGAGTTTTCGAATGGAAGGAGAGGTAATGAATGGGGGACTAGAGTTCGTTGGGCTATATAAGAAAATGTCTTGAACTACCACTTTTGGTATAGGGTATGTATTTTGTAACCATGCCAAAGAAATAATAAACCTAACCTAACCTAAGTATCTAGGGATATATTGGTATCATAAGAATTTCTGATCCTACCGAATGTGTTGCTTGAGTTTGGAATTGGGATTCGTATAGTAGTGGTCAGAGAAAAGTTTACACGGTGACAGAAATAAGATACTGTAGCTTCAAATTTATATCCCATAACTTCCCTAGTGTTCCCAGAGTAGACCAGTGATACCAATATAATACTTCATTGTCATGCAGACATGTAAGAATGCGAGTTAAACTGTCTTTTGATCAGCCCTGTATTATAAAAATAAATATGGATAAATTGAAGTGGTTAAATTGCTGTATCCCTAAGTCGAGAGTCCACATGTGGCTGCACGGTGTGCAGTGTCTCATTACGGCGTGCAGGGTCTTTCACACTCTGATAAACAGTTCCAAGTAAGATAGATTGGACCAGGTAGATCTGCCCCATGACCACACAGTGCATCTGACTTTACGTCCATTATATTTCTTCGTCTAAGGCTGCTCCGAGAACCACATTTAGACGCATATAGCTAGCACGAGATATGAGATGATGACAAGTTCTACCACCATCCACAATCTGACAACTAGGTTATGTCTGTATTAAATCACATGATCATAAATTCCTAGAATATTAACTAGTAACAAGTTCTACCATCATCCACAATCTGATAAACTGTCAACTAGGTTATGTCTGGGCTAGATCATATGGTCACAAACCCTAGACTATCAACTAGTGACAAGTTCTACCACTATCCACAATCTGACAACTGGGTTATATCTGGATTAGATCACATGATCGTAAATTCCTAGAATATTAACTAGTAACAAGTTCTACCATCATCCACAATCTGACAAACTGTCAACTAGGTTATGTCGGGGTTAGATCACATGATCACAAAACCCTAGAATATTAACTAGTGACAAGTTCTACCACCAATACAATCTGACAACTAGGTTCGACTAAGGGTGATTCATGGTCGTCTCTAGTAATTTATTTATACTTCCTCCCAGCAGGTATCTAGTTACATGTGCCGTGTACACACGCCTCAGAACACAAATGTGAAATTTTCCTCAACAATTCACGCGGTGTGGTGAATCTCGCAGCGACAGCCAAAAGGAGGGAACGCTCCGGGCAACATTTCTATGCTAAACTGTTATATATTGGCTGAATATACGGCTTCGAGCCAACTTCTGCATGCGCATGTTTATTCCCTTCACGTTTGTACGACACGCTGCGTTGTACGTGCGTGAAACTCGAGGATCTTGGCGACCAGCTATTTATTCACGGCCACCACATTCGACGGATAAAAAGAACAATTTCGTGTGAATTTTCTCGCACTGGGAAATCGACTCGTGTAAAATGAAACTGCCGAGTTTAGAAAAGGAAAATGAAATTTTTTCAGGCATGATTTCCGAGGTGAAACCCCGGCTTTACTTATCAGAAACTTATGGTTGTAAATTCACCTTATAAATGGAGATCCTTATTGCTTTGAATTGTATTTTTGTTTTCTTTTTGGAGACAATTTGGACCTCCTTGTTGCTAATTTTCAGTCGATAGATTAATTGCTTTTGTTTAGTTATGGGAATAACGGAATTATTTTACTGTTACCAAATTTTTCCAAATGATTACAGTAATAATATTGCAATATTTCGAAAGCTATATGTTCTTTTGCGAATTGCATTTTTGTTATTAATGTAGAAAGGGGTTATTAAATTTTAATAAAACGTATTGATGGAAATGTGGTTTGACTATTGCTAATAGTAACCAGGAAATAATTTTTGTAATTCCAAAATTTAGGATCTAATTCGAGGATTTGTTAGGACGTGGAAAAACTGCGGAATTGTCTACACAAATCAGTAAAAGGAATTCGTAGCTTTCCCTATACTTTTTCCACTTTTTGCTTAATAAAGAATGCAGGCATGCAAGAAATCTCATTAAATTAAAATACTCCTACTTCCTTCCTCGACGTTCTCCCCATCCACCGTTCGCCCCCTCCTGCCCTGCCTCAGTCTTTTTAAAGAAATGACACTTTTATCCCACGTCCCTTTTTTATATTTTCAAAAGCACGTCATCGACGCAATTTATGAAAATAGCGTTCTCACGTTTTACCACCTCTGTCCTACCTTCGTCCCCTTTCTTTCGATAAAAATTTGCATTTACGAGCTGTGGCAACACATCGCATCGTCGAGGCAGAACTCCATTAAAATTTTTCCTGACCTAGCAAAATTATGCTGTATATAATGATGAAAAAGCGAGGGAAAATTACGTTTTAAAAACTGAAAGTATTATCGTTGTCGGAATAAACCTGTTTCGCTATCATTTTGAAAATTGGTGGGGAAGTTTCTGTGTTTTTTAATAATATGCCAGAGAGAAAAATAATGTTTTCTATTTGAAAAAAAACAGGAAAAACTGGAGATGTTGAGTATTTTTAAGGCGACAATGGTTTTGAGAAAAATATTCTTTGCGAATTACATTTGGTTTTTAAAATAGGATAAAAAATTTCTATTAATACAAAATCCATGTAAATGTATTAGTATTCTTTTTGAAATTAAAGTTTTATAAATCATCACTATAAAAATTCTTGCATATTTCAAAAATACAATTTTTCTAAAATTTGTATTCAATAAGTATTTATAAAAATAGAATAATCAAAGCGCTGATTTACTGTTAAAAAATAAATCAATATCGTAGATTAACATTTACTCATACAAGATGGTTATTTTCAAGAAAATCAATTTCGAGAATTCGCAACTCTTCAAATTCCAATCATTCAAAATCAAATCTTCATGAAAAGAAAGTAATAACTAAATAAGTTAATTCTATGTTTTTCCAATTCTCAGTCACCTAACCACATAACGTACAAATTTTCAAAATCGATTTTCTCAAAACCAAAGTCACATACAAAAAAAACTTCATTCCACATTTTTGACTAATTTTTCCTCAAGAACTCACATAATGAAAACTCCTGTCACATTCTCAATCCATCTAATTACATCCTCGCTTACCAGAAAAATGTCCAAAATCAATTTTCTCGAAAACGAAGCCTCTTGCGAGAAAATTTAATTACAGCTTTTCCAACCTTTTTTTGAAAAAACAGGCATCGCTCTTTGTAGTTTTACTACACACCCGGTATATTCCCCTTGTTGCCCTAAATCTAGGGAACTCCCCCTTTGGACACGTGGCCGCCCGCCACGACAGGCCGAACAGAACCCACTGACACCCTTTCCGCTCGACCCAGCGACGCTGCAACTTGTTGCATGCCGCGCAACCGTGAAACGTCGGGTAACGCTGGGATTCGATCGCAGGGAGGGCTACGAACACCGGTTGTTTGCGAACCACAATCTGTTTCGTACTGTTCCACAGCGAGGAACCATCGATCATATCCGAATTGAAACTCGATTACAAAAGAAGCACTCCTTTGAAATTTATTATTTTCTTGACAATTCTGTGGGTGGATTTGAAGAACGATCTTAAAATTGTAAATTTTAAACTGACTAGAGATTGAGCCAAAATTGGTGTCGAGACTGTCGGAGGAAATTAAAAGTTTTTATTATTTTATATTCAAGAAACTGAATTGCTGTTATTAATTTGCTTTATGAACGGTTTAAATTCCCATCAAAGGGCTGGATTTTTCAAGTGAAATGCAAACCACGCGATCGTGGACTGCGAATGAAAAATGTAACAAATCAATATTTTCAGAGTCACAATGAATGTAGAATTTCTCACGAAGCATCGCAACGGATATCGAGGAGATTTAATGTACGCAATCCCAGTATTTTAATTAATCCAATCCATACAGAATAAAACGTAAAAACGGGGAAGCTTCGAGAGTTCATAAAAACAGTTCTCGCTGAGATACCGCGACGCGAAAAACATTTTTCAAGTGAATTTCCAAATAAAATCGCGCTCGATGTAGGTATCCAGTGCCCATCGAAAATATTCCGGCGGGTTTCTATGCGCACCGGCACAAAAAAGTTCGCCGGCCAGAGAAATTAAAAATATACGCAATGATAACTGGATCGAGGATATCTGCTTGGAAAGAATATTTTCACGTTTGAATAATCGAATCCAGTATTTGTTTATTTCCGTTCGGCGGCGGTTCATAAAAACGCGACCATTGCGTGAAAATAACATCGCGATATTCAACGTTAATAATCGGTTGAAATGGAGGTGTGACCATTACAAATTCGCGATGAAACGTGGGAAACAAAAGGCAATTGTTATGTAGGTGTTGGTAAAAAATTATAGGAATATTCATGGAGTGGTCGATACCTGAAAGGCTTTTCAGGTGGAAACATTTTAATCGATGAAAAAGGGGATTTTATGAAGTAAACACAAAGAGATATGAATATTTTTGTTGTGTTGTAGTAGTGGGGGATGATTAAATTTAAGAAATGAGATATTTTCAAAGTCCCATGTGATTTTACCATAATATTATAAGTTAGTAAGGGATTGCTAGTTTTAGTTCGAGACCCAGCTGATACTTTTGATATATTCCGACACTTCCTGTCTCGTTTTAATTCTTCTTAACTTACTGTTAACTTTGTCAACTGAGTATATTCAAACATCAATCTCGACATCACCTCAGAAGCAAACGATTTCAATCAGTTCTCGAGAGTAACACACCCCATAGAAATGGTTCTGTCACAAATGAAGTCCAATAACCTCCCTAGGGTGAAGCTTAAAAGTTAAAAAAAATGAAATATTTTTTATGTCTTCCTACCCTAATTTGTTTCTTTAGATACACAAACACTATATAAAAACTTTGGACAATAGATTGTTATGTTTAGGGGTAGCTCAAATGAGTCACAGATTATATGTAGAAAATATGAAAATTCAACATATAATAACCGTATTTTAATTTATACATTTTCATATACATTTATATTTGATAATTTTGAATACATTTGAAAAAATTCTAGTGTTCCATATCCATATAATTATCATGAACATTGGAACTTTCACCATCATTGAGCTACCCCTAAATATAGATCAATCGTGCTCATCTTCAGCTCGACTTTATTTGTTATAAAAAGGAACAAATTGAGATGGTACGGACATATTTTCATAGTTAAAAAATAAGCTGCACCCTAATCCTCCCTTATTTCACCCAAAATACTCACTCAAACTTGTTTAAACCCCAATCTCGACATAACCTCAAAAACAAAGAATATCAAACAGTTTTCAAGAGTAACGTACCCCATAGAAACGTCTCTATCACAAAAGAAACCCAACTCCCTCCCCCATTTCACTCAAAATACTCACTCAAACTTGTTCAAACCTTAATCTCAGCGTCACCTAAGGAGCAACCGCTGTCCAAAAGTTGGCTTCCACTATTGCGCAAACTTATTCGAAGCCGCTTAAGAGTTAGCCCTCTAACGACCCTGGCCCTGCGATTTCGTGGCGATAAGCGTCTGTAATCTTATCACCACCGACTTGGGGGTCAAACTCCGAAAGCCCGGTGGAAACGGTCCTGTCTTTGGGCGATTCGTGTAATAAATTTCCGTAACAACTCGGTAGTTGGGAGGGAAGTGCCTCAGAGCTCTGGTTTCCGGCCGTTTCCGGTTAATTAAAGGGGATTTATTAGCCGGCGGCGGTTCTGGCCAAGCATCGACTAGGCGACCATACCCGCAAGCCCTTCTTCGAATTCAGGGTGACGTATCTGGGATCATCCTGTAGCTCCCGGACACTAGCTTCATCTTCTAGCCCAACCCCAGCAGCGTCTACAGATTTAATCATCTGTCTTACGAGTCTTTTAAAGGCTTCTATAGTTACCGTTTATTCAATTCCCAACAAATTACAATTCGCTTTAATAATAAGAATAACCGCCTTTGGTGTATTACGGGGATTAAAGGAGTTTGAACATCAAAGTTGGGGTTTGAACACACATTTTGCTGAATATCTCGGATATTGGATTTAGATAAAAAATTGAAATGGTAAAATTGTGTTGTTTAATGCCAAATTTAGCCACATAAATAGTTCCAAGAAAGATCAATTTGTTTAAAAGATATATTAATTTAGTGACTAGTACTACCATTTAGTCACTGCTTATTGAACTTTGGGGTGTCATTAACCACTGAATATAAAATTATACCCACTCAAAGACGGCACAAAAGTATTTACCAATAATTGAAGAGACACAATAAATAGAAACGGGTATTAAGGGGGACCCCACCCAGAAGCCACTAAAAAGTTTGGGATTTTTTTGGGCTTGACCTTTTTATACAGTTTTAAAGCAATCATTATTTTGCTAGCAACAAATTTTTTTTCTGGAAAATTGTACAAAATGGCGGCGAAGAAAATGTCTTCCCGAAGCACTGCAAACAAAACTGGCCCACAGTCCCGGAAATGACTGGATCATCTGAGAAGAAAATTCAAAAGAGATATATAAACTGGAATATATTCTCTCCAACCTAGCGTAGGATTTTCTCAAAATTCGAATTATTTTGGAAATTGTAGCAGTTTGAAGAATTGACTTTAATTTTTTACATAAAAATTTACACTGAAATGCTTGTAGAAAGTCGAATAATTGAAGGTTGGAGAGAATATATTCCAGTTTATATATCTCTTTTGTATTTACTTCTCAGATCATCCAGTCATTCCCGGGAGTGTGGGCCAGTTTTGTTTGCAGTGCTCCGGGAAGACATTTTCTTCGCCGCCATTTTGTACAATTTTCCATAAAAAAAATTTTTTTCTAACAAAATAAAGATTGCTTTAAAACTATATAAAATATCCAAGCCCCATGTTTTTATTTATGCGAACAAAAAAATCTCAAACTTTTCAGTGGCTTCTGGGTGGGGTCCCCCCTTAATGGATATCTGGCTACATCCCTATACACATGTTTGCATCCAAACACATAGAGAATGAGACAATCCCATTAGTACCAGTTTCAAGAAAAAAATAATTGAAAAGTGGAATAAATACGAGCTCCATTCTACCTCGAAATAATAGCTTCACTAATACGTTAAAACGGGAGCCCCATTGCAACGTCGAGCAGAAAAAACAGACAGACCTGTCACGTCGATAATCGAAACTCTGATCGAGAGTTAACGAATTCTATGATGACTGCGTCGATGGCCCAATCATCGAGGACAATCAAAAATACGAAAGCCTGCAGGCCGGGCGAATGGTTTTCTGCTAATTGTTCGCTTCACGCGGCGAATTTTTGCCTCCGACGCGGAAAATAGCGCGCTTGCAGAGCGGAAAGCGGTCTGTCACGGGTCCAGGAAATGGAAATCGTGGTCTCGGATGCGGAGACCTGAGACACTGCCCCGAAAAGTGGCTGGAAGGGGCGTTCAAACAGAGATAAATCAGAGGGGCGCGAAAGCAGGTTGTTTCCAGCGTTGCGGGGCGGGTTGTGACTTCTTAATGGGTGGCTGATGGGATCCTTGTTTTTTATACAGGGTGGAGGATGGGATCAGGGAGTTGAATAATGGTTGATCGATGGCGTGTGGAAATTCTGTAGCAGTTGGTAGATGGAATTTCTTGTTTGAATAATGGGTGGTTAATGAATTCCTGAAGTACTGTGATGAGTAGCAGGTGAAATACCAAATTTGAATAATTGGTGAGTTATGAAATTTCAAAATTGAATATTGGGTCAATGGGGGGTCCGAAATTTGAGTAATGGGCGAGTGCAGGAATTCCAGATTTGAGTATTGAGTAGGATATAAAATTTTGAAGTTCTGATATAAGTTCTAGTAACTCAAGCTACAATTGGTCCAATTTGATGGTTATAGAAATCGACGAGGCCACGTTCGATAATCGTTAAAATCAAATGTTTTAAGTTTTAAATTTCAAGTTTCAAGCTTCAAGCTTTAAGTTTTAAGTCGTAAGTCGTAAGTCGTAAGACATAAGTCATAAATCGTAAGTCCTAAGTCGTAAGTCGTAAGTCCTAAGTCCCAAGTACACTAGTCACACATAGAGAACTCTATTCGGTTCTGTCAGCTTTAGGTCCATTCTTAAGCGTTTAAATATAGATTTGATAGAACAAAACTTAGATTTAGGGGTGGTTCAAAGAATGTATGTACTAAATTAAAAATTTGATCAGCCCACATTTTCCTATTTCAGTCAGCTAAAGCGTTATTTGTTAGATTTTACCTACAATATGTTAGCATCGCTCAACTAGCATGAAGTTTTCGCTGCAATAACATCTAAATCGCAGTGTCAGAGCTTCTTCTGTCAACAAACCGGTCATAATGCTGTCCTAATGAAGATTGATGATCCTAACTCGCGTAGCCACAGGTGTACACATTATTTAGGACTTCTGTTGTCTGTTTGGATACCGTAGATAAATTGTGGCATTAAAATCTTAATGCTCATCTGAAAGTTTAAGGGAAATTACATTTCCCCCCTTCTTGAGGAAGAAACCAATTTTTCAGCATGGATTGTTTGCTTCTGTGTACACTAAACTTGTGTTTTCAAATATGTTAATGTGTTTTATCAGATAGTCTCGTCGAGAGTTTGCTGATCATCTTCAGAAGTTCAAAGTCATTCAAAGATTTCAAAGTTTTCCTCAGATATTCGGAAATGTTATTCAGAAAATCAAAGATACCTTTAGACATTCGAAGTTTCACTCAAAATTTTAAAAATTCCTTCAAAATATTTGCAGAATTTTGAAAATTTAAATTTAAAAAGACACCAGACTTAATTTTTTTTAAATTTTGAAAAATGTCTCCAGAATTGGGAAATTTCTTTAAAATTTCGAAAAATATTTTCAGAATTTGTAAAATTGCTCTAAAATTTCATAAATTCTAACACTTCCAAAGACTTCTTCAGAAATTCCTAAATTTCTTCAAAATATTTCGAGAAATTCAAGTTTTTTCCAAAGTAAAAAATCGTCCCCAAAATTAAATAAAAATCCCCCTTCAAAAAATCACGTTCACAAAAAAATGCCCCCAATCCCACCTGACCTATCCAAAACTGCGATTGCGTCACCACTTAAGCGCGCGCAATACCAAAACCAGATGTGCAGAAAGCTGGAAACTTAATCGGTGGAGCAACAGCTACAAAAGCTGCGCGGATCCCTGGACCGAGTGCACTCGTTCGCGTTATGAAAAGGGTTCTACAGCGTTCGTCGAGGTCGAATCGACCCATCGAGGGTTCGAGAGTGCAGCACTTTCCCTTTTTCATCGACCACAATTAAAGGGGAGGGGAGGAGGAGGTGGATTTACTTCGTTGCACCCTCGAACCTCCAAGATCCTTTGTATCACGATTCCGTTTGAAGCTGTAACTCCATTACGTCCACAGCATCGAGCAAACACGCCACGAATCGAACCTCACGGCCCCATGATGCATTGTGGCATTCATTTTCCACTTCGTTTGCCCAATGGCCGTCAGTTTTCAACTGGCCACAGTGGCAACTCGAACCACAAAGTGGTTGAAATCTAGGTTTCATCAAATCCTTTCGTTCCGAACGAGATACTTGTGTGGGATCAATATGAGGTTGAGATATTTGTCCAAAAATGGGTTGGATACTTGGAATGGTAGAATGCTAACGTATGCGGAGGTGACTTTGTGGCTAATGAGGTGGCTTTGTGACTAATTTGGTGGTTTTGCGATAATCAAAAATTTGTACCGCAAGCGGAGGTGACTTAGTGACACTTTTTGATGTTTTTCAAATATCAAATTCAGATGTTTAAGGCAAATCAATGGTAACTTTTATGGTTAAGTGGGATATAAAGTTTGAAGTTGTCACAAAATCACTCCGTATTTAGGGGGTGACTTTATGACGGTATGTTTTACTGTATGAATAACAGAGGGAAATAAAGAAGTGTAAAGTAACTCAATTAGTGACGAAGTCATTCATTCCTTACGGTATATTCTAACTTTGCGATGCAGAGGCACGATCTGCATGCTGAAAGAGGGACTGGGACCGTTCGGATGCTTCGATGTAGTTCCTGGAGTTTAATTAATTAATTTCAGGGCGAGTGGCGTGTTCTTGTTCTTCTGTCGGAAGCTTCTGGACTTCCTGGTGGACTCGATGAGGTGGAAGTTAGATTAAAATGGCGAAGCCCTTTAGATCTTTTGGAAGGGACTCTTTGGTGTGTGCAACTTGTTTGGGTGGAGGAAATGGGGGGGGGGGGCATGGTATGACAGGTGATTGTGTAATTATTGACTGTGCTAGAACGGAATAGAGTATTCTATTTTGTGCTGATGTTTTGTATTTGGGAGATATTTTCATTTTTCATTTTTCATTTTTCATTTTTCATTTTTCATTTTTCATTTTTCATTTTTCATTTTTCATTTTTCATTTTTCATTTTTCATTTTTCATTTTTCATTTTTCATTTTTCATTTTTCATTTTTCATTTTTCATTTTTCATTTTTCATTTTTCATTTTTCATTTTTCATTTTTCATTTTTCATTTTTTATTTTTCATTTTTCATTTCGCAATTCACAATTTTCAATTTTCGTTTTTCAATTTTCAATTTTCATTTGCTTCTTCCATTTTCCATTCTTCATTTTTTGTGTGAATATGTTTGTGATATTTGCGAAATTATACCACTGGTAACTCTTTGACTTGATGGGTTTAAAAAAGTTTGGTAGAAAAGGGTTTAATTTGTGGTAGGGCCAGCGAAATTTTGCTAAAATTGTTGCCACGAAATTGTATACGTTTGGTGTAATATCGAGCCACGAAGTATAAGGAAATGGCGTCCCAGAGTTTGGCGCACATTGAGGGTTTCTGGGATCCGAGTAGAGCAACTTGTTGCATGTGTTACCGTGGAATACTTGGAATACTTTGTAGTGATAAAACAAGGGAAATTCTCTTTGAAAAAGCAATTTGCGTGAGCCGAAAAGTGTGGTCTAAGTTTTGCTTAGGAAAAAAGAACCTTAGGGTATAGTACAGTCTTATTAATTGCAATTTGGAGAGAGAAAAAATTGATTAAGATGATTGGTGTCTATGTCTAAATAGACACGCGATTGCTCTACGTTTGCTGTAATCCTGCTTTATTTTTTTCGACTAGCATACAGTGGATCCGAAGATCGTGGGTTCGAATCCCATCGCCCGAGGCTCCGTGTTTCCCCTACACAATAAAATGGCCACAATCACCCTTTATAAAACATTCTCCACATACCTTAACATTTCCATATTTCCACGTGAAAATGGCGACAGCTGGTAGACAAGCGATGACGCAACATTCCAGGATTAGGATGGCTGTCCTCATGAGCCAGTTCAAGGACACGACGCATGGCGACTCGTCCTCGCAGAACTCGCAGCCCTCGGCGCAAGGAAGACACTCAAAGACACCGTCGACGTCGTACTGACTCTCCTCGCCCTGCAAAACCACAATGCATCCCGAAATTAACCAGAGAATCCACAAGCCAATTCAACAAGCCAACTCCCAAACACAAATCCCTAGCAACACGATCAGTCCTATCATGTACGAAGACGAAGAATGAAAAGTCACGTTCATTGGGAATAGCTGATACTTTATACGATAAGAAACCGGGAGCGTAGAAGGTCAACAGGGCCTTCCAATTTCCTTCACTTGCATCACTTTCGTTCGCAGGGGCTCGAATGGCACCATCACTTCCAGTGAGAGTCGTCTAAGCCCCGTGCATCCATCACCTCTCTATACGCTGCTCACGGCGCTCTCTAATCCCTCCCACGCCCCCATAATTCAGCCACTTTGCTCGTCAGCTTCATTAACGTCTGCCTGTCCTTAGCGACGGCGAAACAGAGACTACCTCAAAACAAATTCCACATAAGTGGCCAGCCTATCGAGACAGCTACATGCTGCCTCACTCCCAGTCGCCCCGTCGAGTTAGATCCCGGCGACTACAAATCAGCTCGCCGTAAATCGCATTTATATATACGATCGGCCTTAAGTTCCAGCGGATTTATCGCGCCTCACAAATCACCGCCACGGGCACTATGGTTTAGGATATTAAAGGCAAGGAGCCACGCCTACTGCGTACCCAGCATTTCCATGTGTCCCGAATGAACCCCCTGGGCTCGCCACGGCGAAAAAAGTAGGTTTCCGAATAATTTACGACTGCTGAGGGATCGAGGTCGCCATTCGCCTCACGAATACAAAACAAATGCATGCGGAATAGGTTCTTACGAAAGCGTGGGCCCGGGGACGTATGTTTTGGACCTGCGAGCTCCCGGCACATTGGTCCGGGAAACGAAAGTGGGTTAAACAGGGAAATATTGTTGGTTTTAGGTAGCTGGGGGTCCGAGGAGTAGGTAAGAGTTGAGAAAGTGGTATGTTGATGCACAATTTTTGGAAAAAATTCGAAATAGGGTCCAGGCATATAGGTCCGGACGAAAAACTGGTTTGATATTCATGTGAAACACTTGCGCCATTTGGAATTACGACAGAATTTTTATATAAAAAAATGTTTGTACACTTCTGGAAATATATAATAATATACCCTGATAGTTTTAAAAAGATTGTATGTATAGTTTCCTCACAAAAAATTCCCAAAAAGAACCTTCATTTCTGCCGATTACACAAAGTCCTCTTAAAGAATTAGTCAAATGACCATTATTTTTGTAAGAGTTCCAAAAAAATTCCTTCGAGCCCATCGCTAGCCACTTCGTTTCACTCTACCGCGCCATTTCTTATCTGCAGTTCACGTGCTGTCACGCCAGTTAATTGCGGCGCGTTTCATCGATCACAGGAAGCGTCTCGTTGGCTGCAAGGGAATTCGCAAAACGGCCGGAGGGCCGACCGTTTCCTTCCCGCGCCGTGGCGTCTAACGAGTCGTTTCCGTAATCGCCCGGCTATTTGTTTCTTTCGTCCGTTGCCCCCGGAAGCTCGCCACTTTTTCCGACGTCGATCGCAGCTTCATTAATCACGCTGCTCCCTCTGCTACCGCTTCTTACCATCCCAGGGCCTCCTTTGTTTCTCTTCACCCCCGGATTATTTTTTACTCTTCGTCTCCCTTCCGTCCGCTGTAGCCTCTTTAAATTGTTCACACAATTCAGACACTTCAAGTCGAGCCCCTGTTTCATCGCTCTACTCATTCCCTCGAGGAGGCAAGCTTGCAGAAATTCAGAAGTAAGCGTTCGCGCGTGTCACGTCAGCCCCACCAGGGGACCGCGACTTAGTACACTCCAGCGCCACCAGGGGTCTAATCTCTCAAACTCTTTCTCGCAAGTGTCAGGTCCCAGTCTCGTTAGTATATATACAAGTTCCAAGTTTATTTCTCTCGGCCCCCACGGGTCCAGGGCAGGGACCGACTTTAAGGATTACGGTGACGCCGGAGTTTTGACGGTGCAAGATGCCATTCTTGTGCAGGATCGGCGGTTCCGAACGGTGGTGGTTTACAACACGCGCAATGCCACGACCGAGCACCCGCGGTCCCCCGACCTCGTCAACCGTTGACAAGCGAATTCTAATGAGAAACCAATCAGTGGGAGCTTAGCCTACGTGTCGGTTCGCGTTAAACTTCGCCCGAATGTCTCGTCTCATCAGAAACGACACGCTGTCAGGGGAGACAGACAACCGAGAGCTGGCAATATCGATGATCCCGTGTCTCTAGACGACCTGGGGGGTATACGTTTCACCCACGTCGCTCCTCCACATGATCGAAATTGCATGTCTTTGGGAAGACGGTTCCATGTGGTGGATTGCTCTATCAAGAACGCAAACGCGACAAGGCTCCGGAGGATAAACTGGCTGGATATGTGTCGTTAATCTCGCGATATCCTCGTTCGAATCTGACGAAAATGGTAGTGCGAGGACCGCTGGGGACGGAGTGTGCGGTTCGATTGTTGGTCGTCGATCATTGATTATCTTCGAATTCGGGTAGTGGTGGAAGTTGAAACCGGAGGCTTTCTGTTGAGGGAAATCGAGTGTGGAGTTAGTGGATCCCGGGTCGTATTGGTTTTGGAAGCTTGTCGAGGAATGTTCTAAGCCCCCAGTCACATTGGTTTTAGAGCGTTAAAGGTAATACAAATGTGAAATTAACCCTTTAAGGCCCAGACAATTTTCTTGGCGGAAAAAAATCATTTCTTGCGATTAATTAACTGAAAAATGGTCCCAATACATGCACTTCGTCGTTCTTTTCCCAAAAAAGCCAGTCGAAATATGATTTTCTCGATATGACGTATACATCAAACTGGACGTGTACGGATTTAAAAAGTGATTTTTTTTGTAAATCAAACTTTACAAGCATTATTCTTTTAGTATAACAATTAATTTACACGTATCTACCAAATAAAGTGCAAACAAATAATTTTACTCTCAATTGTTTAAAGAAAATTGGAGCAACGTTTCAGGTTATCGAAATATGTCCAACATGCATTCACCAGAAATGTTTCCATGGTCATTGTAAACATTATTTACAGCGGTAAACGCTTCAGTGGTTTGTATCTCGGAGCGTACTGAACCGTTTTAGGACCCAAAATTATAGACTATCGTTTTTTTTATACGTCTGAAAATGATGTGACGTTTACGTCACGCTGGGCGCTAAAGGGTTAAGTAGATAATTATCTAGCTGGAGTTAATTAGAGTATATACAAGTAGCAATTCTCAGAATAAATGCAGGAAAAGTACCCAGGCATGTTGGTCCGTGATATAAAATCCTTCTAAATTTATAAGCAAGGTAAAATTCTATTACTTGACTTTGACAAGAACTTGTAAGTAGTAGAGTCACTAAGCTATCGTTCCATGACTAGAGAAAATATTGAAAACACCGTCCAGCCACATTGGTTCGGTAACTAATTGACTAAGAGCGTAAATATCGCGACAGAGTTAAATCCTTTGCGAAGACTGAATCTACAAAATTATTTAAAGTATCAATGGTACAGTATATTCTTTTACAAAGTTGCCTTTTATTATAAATACTGCTTGCAATATGCTTGCACAAATTGCCATACGCGCATTCGTTTACTACGTAGCGGATGCCTCAGCAGCTGGTGTGCGATATCCGCTTCCGATTCGCCTATTTGTACCGTTCATCCCCTATCCACCGGACCAGCGGTCTTTTTCACGGATCACGATCCCACCGTTTTCCAACATTGGCGCCCGCCCGTGTAGGAAACATGGGAACACCGATGGATCGATAGGAAACTAATGGAAATTTCTGCAACGATAAACGATTCTTCTCCCGCAAGTGAATTTCAGAGGCAAAGTCACAGTGTGCGATGTGCAAGCAAATGAGAACCGCGACCTCTCCCACGTGATCGCCCGTTTCGTCGTGACAGGATTTCCACGGAGCGGTGTGTAAACGAATGAAAAATTATATTCAACGACTGAGATTGAATTCCCCCTCATTTCTGCTGCCTTTTAACTGTAATTTTACAGAATCTCATGGGCTAGTTTAAGGGGAATGAAAAGTTGAGGGTGCAGTTTAGAATTTAAAATTGAGAGCGGATTCTGGTCGTATTGTAATTCTTCAAGTGGTAGAAATGGTAATGCGATAGAAATATTAACCACAAGTGGCAGTAAGGAGGAAAGTGAAAAGAAGGGTGGAAAGGTGTACAAAAGGAGAGGAAGACAAACGAAGAATTTTCTTCTAGCAGCTTGACGACTTGCATTTATGTTTATCTTAATTGTAAAGGTGTATAAAAAGTCAAGAAGACAAACGAAGAATTTTCTTCTAGCAGCTTGACGACTTGCATTTATGTTTATCTTAATTCAGAATGTCTGCTTGAGCACTAGCCACGAGTCAGATTTCGTATGTAGGAGATTCATCGCGTGTGCTCCAAAGCGGATTAAGATGTTTACAATTATGGAGAACATGGCTGTGTTAAGTCCGCACAGAGTCAGAATGGCGAATGGCAATATGTACTGCAACGGACAACAAACAACAGGAAACTGTTGGTAAGTTGCACTTCCAAAGCTCCTTTGGGACGCAATATCGTATGCAAGACCACGACGCGAATCCGTAATGAAGGGCAACACGATACGCTGTCGGTCGATTTATCCCCTTATGCTCATTTCACACCTCGAGAGAATGCAATCGATGCTGTACGGGGTTGTGTTCTCACGAACAATTCAGCGCGTCCGATTGTCGTGTCAAAATAAGGAAGAACACTTGTTTGGGGAAGAAGTTGCTTTGGCACTTTGCTTGAAACTGTTTGAAAGTAAAGTCACGTTCCTATGTGTGAAAATGAAATTTAGAACACGGTTAAAACCACGTTCCTACGCGCGGAGCACGGGCAGTGAATATATTTCAAGCCACCTTCCTACCTGTGACAAGTCGGAGATTCAGTATACGTAAAACCACATCTCTACATGTACAAAGAAGACTATAGAGTAGACGTAAATTCCCACATGTGTAGAGGAAGGTGTAAAAGAAACATAAAGCTACCTGCCTACATGAGAAAACTCGGAGATTGAGTGTACATAAAATCACATCTCCACATGTACAAATAAGAGTATAGTGTAGACGTAAATTCCCACATGTGTAGAGACACGTGTAAAAGATACATAAAGCTACCTGCCCACGTGTGAAAAATCGAAGATTGAGTATTCGTAAAGCTACATCCCCACATGTACAAAGAAAAATATAGAGTAAACGTAAATTCACATTGCCACATGTATAAAGAAATATGTAGAAGAAACATAAAGCCACCTTCCCACATGTGAAAAGTCGAAGATTGAGTATTCGTAAAGTCACATCCCCACATGTACAAAAAAAAAGTATAGAGTGGACCTAAATCCACATTTCCACATATGTAAAGAAATGTGGAGAAAAAACTTAAACCCACCATCCCACATGTTGGGTTTAAGTTAGGATGCAGAATAGACTTCAAGCAACGTTCCCACACGTTTAAGGGAGGGTGTAGAACAGACTATAGCCACATTCCCACATGTGCGGTGCACGTTGCCTATAAAACGACCTTCCCACATGTATAAATTACAACTGAGAAAACATTCGGGGTCAATTGCCAATTTTCGTCTTCCAAAGTGCTTCAAAAGGGAATTTTTAATATTGTTATGTATTTATTTACTATTTAGATAAACACTATAACCCCAGTATTTTATAAGTAAATAAATATTAATTTATTTTAATAAATTATAATAAAATAAAATAATTCTGTACCTAAAGCTACCTTTATGGAATACCCATTGTATTCCAAAGCAGATCAACTGTGAAATGATATCCATTCGTACCGTGTCGCATAATAAGTCTAAAGCAATTGCAAAATGAAGCGTCATCGCGCTTCTGGGATCCCACATTCGATTCATCTCGTGGCCAACGATCCATTGCATACGGGCCTGATTAACTATCGACACACACACCTGGCTGCACTACAATGCTCTCCTCATATCGTTAATCAGCGCGATGCTACTCTCATTTCACCTCCAATAAATCCTCTAGACCCCGCATGGGTCTCTTCCACCCCATTTTCTTCTTTCCTTTCATTACCGGTAAATTTACCCGTTTATAAAATTTCGAAATGTTAGCAACGATCAAAATGGCCCGTGCCATTTTCTTCTAAAACACATCCACTTCAAAATAGCCGTAATTTTCTCGTTCCATAATCCCAAATTTCCCCGTTAATGCGACCCCTTAATTCCCCGATTAATTCCAAGCCGTGTAACGCGAACAAAAAAATATTGCACTACGAAATTTTTTATCCTCCTTTGCGCCAAGTTCTTTGGCGAGGCGCCAGAGCAACAAATATTGTGTATTCCACAGTCTGTTGGCACTGGGCACTGGGGGCACAAAGGTGGAACAGTCTGACGGTGAATTCAAGAGTTTGGCCATTTTTCACTTCCGCCCGCTTTTGTCGCCGCGTTTTTCTTTTTTAAACTTTCGAGGTATAAAACTCTTTTGTAACTCATAACGAAGGAATGTCAAAGCCTTTTGAGTGCAGAAGCTGTCGAACTCGGAACACTTGTCAATTTTTAACGAACTTATTCCGAGCTCTGTCTTTCGGTCACCCGTTACAGCCACACTTCGATCACATGTCGATCCGAGCGCTGCCCCGTTTGAAAATGGATATTGACAGAATCGACGCTGTCAGCCACTCTGTTGTACGAAGTAATGCATCCCCTGTGATTCGGCGGGCGCACCTGGCACAGACAGGGAAACGATTTTCCAGTGGCGATCAAATGAAACGTTATTAATCCGATGACCTACACGTGATATTTCGAGGGAATCCTTTCGGACCGAACTCTCTCTGACAGGTTTTACGCTGCTGGATTCCCTGGCGTTTGAAAGGAGGACTAAGTGAATGAAAAGAGCGCACGGTTTTTGCAAGAAGAGTGCAAAACTTGGTAAAACATAAAAAATCATTGTTAAAAAATGAATCATTGTTAAAAGATTCGTGGTTAAAACATGAATCATTGTCAAAAGATTCATTGTGCTTCGTTTCCGAGAAAATAATTGTCAAAATCGTTGCACGCACAAATTTTTTTTAACACTTTATTCATCTCTACGCCACGTTATCACGTTAGAATGATTCAAAGCTTCTTTTAGCGAAAATATAATCGAAAAAATATAACAATGACCCCGGTGGGCAAAAAATTAATCACATTTTTTTTAATCCCCGCGCGCGCCCACGTCTTCGAAGTCAATTTTCTCCAAAGCGAGGGGTTGTACGAAAAAATACATTGTAGATTTTCGACTCGTTTTTGAATCCAAAACAAGGCCCCGTATAGTATTACCGCGGGCAACGTCGCTGTCCGTGTAAAACTGAAATGTTCTGTAGAGAATTTTACGGTTTTCCAGGGAAACGTGCGAACGAGACCGTTGCGAAAGAGCAGGTGGTCCAGCCCTCTCTTTTTCACGTGGCTGATGAAATACGACGAGCAATAAAACGAGAGGGAAAAAAGACGCGGTGAGAAAACACTAGGGTCCGCCGCGTAAAATTAATTTTACGCCATCTACGTGGCTTTGCAAGCAAATGCACGCGGGTGTTAACAGGGGCGGGGTTGAAATTGAATTTGGTAGGCGCTCGTGCCGCCGTTGATAGCATGATACTCGTTCAGCCAGTAAATTAAAACCGTCTTGTTTCCTTTACGCGGCGGCTTATCGTTATCATCGATGGGAAAGCGAGGAGGCGTTCCGAGGTGCGATCGATTTTTCCAGCAGCGTCAACCGCGGCCTTCCTTGACTTCCCCCTTTGTGACCCGCGAAGGGTACAGATCTCGCGGAAGTAAAAAAGGAATGGCTGGGTAAAGAAAAGTTTGCTGTCCTCCTTTGGGTGGAAAAAAAGAATGGGGGCAAGTGCGCATTGCAAAGGTACAAAAGTTATTTCAGAACCTGGCGGACAAATGAAAGCTTCGCGTGATCCCAGCTTCGCTCCGTTGGTCGTCCTTTAAAAAAACGTTAATGCGAATGCAGTTAAACTCACGGGCGATTGAAATATTTCGTGTTCATCAGGGAGACTTGTAAATCACGCTCGCCCGGCTCGGGGAACGATTATAATTTCTAGGTCGCGGCGGCGGTGAAACAGATCAGACGAAATTGTTTTACGGAAGGGGTTGAATTGGAGGGGGAAAAGTGTGACTGCAGAGGGAGATTTGTGGCCCTAGCCAGGGGTGGCGAATTTTGATTTGGAGATATTTGATTTTTTTGACCGAAACAAAGA
Organism: Andrena chrysosceles; assembly: GCA_963855975.1. Classification (NCBI taxonomy): domain Eukaryota; kingdom Metazoa; phylum Arthropoda; class Insecta; order Hymenoptera; family Andrenidae; genus Andrena; species Andrena chrysosceles. Next base: position 33,122,014 of record OY979767.1, on the reverse strand, counting down.
GGAGTTATTTTTTTATTCACTTATTTATTTATATATATATATATGACAATATTTTGGTAGGTACATAAAGAACAGAGAAAACCAGTAGAGGACTAATACATAAAAGTAGAAGCAGAAAAATGGACAACAGAAAGGAACGAACAAATAGTGCCAAAATAGAAAATAAACAAAAAGAGTAAAATACAATGTCAGTAAACAGAAGTTAACGAGAATTGTTAACAATTTAGAGGGGTTACTTCAAATTTTCAGATCTTCGTGGGTAATTTTTCGTCTCAAGTAACAGAATTTTTTTATCATAAAGAAGGAAAGGGAGTTAAGGAGGTTCGATACCTCACTTGCGGGGCAGGCGGCGAGAGGGGTAAGCCATGTAGACAAAAATGTTATTTACATGTCTATTCTTTATAAAATTATTAGTACTACCCAGTTTGTTTTGGAATTTAATTAAACAAAAGGTATGTTTAATGCAATTAGAAACACAATATTTTCATTAAAAGTAGCATAAAATATGTGAGTGAAATGTGGCAACGTTGCTTTGCGTCCATCTTTTTTTCTCTTTCCATCTCCCACTTGTGGCGTTCTTTTGCGCGTTCGTATCGGTTCGCAACAGATTACTAAATACATGTTTACAGCTTGGCAGTGTTTTTATCAATTTTTACTGTATGCTTTGTACAAGTATACATTGTATAGATGACTACGCGGCGTACAACGTTGCCACGTTTCAAACAGTTTTTTCAGCCAGTTCCAAAAATACGAGCACATTGATGCCTATTTTCAATTATCTAATAAACCACGGTACATGACCGATTTTCTTTTTTTGAATTTCATAGGAATACTTAAGCTTTTCATTGCAACATTTTTAGGACTTTCTCACTATTTTTAAGGACTCTGCGTAACATTTTATAGAAATTGATCGCTTCTCCCATAACAGCCTGTGTATAAGAGCGCAACTTTGATTTTAATTTTTTCAAAAAACGTGTGGACAATCGACTTGAAATTTTGACACAATGCGAACTACACTTTGAACATTAGATTAAAACACTTTTCAAAGATTTCTCATTATTTTTTCTGTGGTATCGAATCTCCTTAAGGGAATACACCACCTTGTAGACGTAAATTTAAAATTTGTTTCCTCAGATAATTATTCAGTGAAATATCGGGATCTTTTTAGAGGTTAGGCAGCATTTTAACTGGTGGCGGATATGGGGGATATGGCCCCCCCCCCCCAAAAGTAATAAAATAGAAAAATATTGTGACGTTGTGTATTATTCTGCATAAATAATTAATGTAAATTTAATTATTTAGGCTACAGTATCAGATAGAGATATTAAAATATAACTTACAAGCAAATTTTAAATCTTGTAAAAGAAGGTTCAAAAATGTACTTGTGTACTTTTACATATTTCGCCTCCTCTAAGAAAGGTTCCCGAATCCGCCTCTGATTCAATTTTAATAAATCAAAAATTTACATTCCGGAAAGAGGACAAAAATCGCGGAACATCCATAGAACTTGGCGTTGCGGTTGCATTCGCCATCACGTTGCATGCAGCATATTAAAATCACCCCCCAACCCCTACTGAGACTGTGGTCGCCGTTTCGTTGAGGGAAATTATCGAGAAGGTTAAACCTTCAGCGGGCTGTCAGGGGAATATTAATTACAGCCAAGGGCACGCGGCCTTTTGTACGAATGCACGGATTGCAAGTCATTTATCAACAATTACGGGGCGATTCGGAACGAGCCCCGTGTCAGTTTCGATGGTAACTGGCGTCGAATCGCGGCGATCGCCGAGACCACGGCGACTCCCTTTCATCCCTCACGAATTATCCGCTCGCGTGGGGTGGCCTTTTTCAATTCGACGGCCTTCAAATCGAATCGACCGCCGTAACGAACTGTTTTGGTTTACATAAAATTGAAATTTAAAAATATTCAATTTTTAGTACGAATTTAATGAAGATTATGTTTTCAAAAATAAGCAATTTTTCCTTGAGCCGGGGAGAGGGCAAGTGGAAAGGAGAGGAAGAGCTGAAATTTAAAATGGAAATTTAAAACTATTAACTTTTTTAGTCTAAATTTAATAAAGATTAGTTTTTAAAAATAAGCTTTTTTTCTCAAGCTAGGAGGGGGCAACAGACTCCCTTACTTCACTTGCCACCCCCCCAGCTTGGGAAAATTTGCTTATTTGTAAAAACTAATCTTCATTAAGTTTGTACTAAAAAAGTGAACATTTTTAAATTTCAATTTTAAATTTTTCAATTAAACTGGCGCTACAAATAGAATATTACAAAGTTTAATTTTGTTTTTTATTAATATATTTTTTCTTTGCCGTCGCTGCTTCTCAAAGTTCCCTCCCCCCTGGAAAAACATCTGCGGACGCCCTTGCATAATGATAGATATGTACTTTGCTGCGCTTCGAGGTAATGGAATTGGTTATTAGGTCGCTTTGGAAAGAAATTTGTAGGGCAGGAGTATGAAGGCGGGGGAAATTAGTGGAAAGTTGAATATTGGGGTTGTAGATGTATGTAGAGCAGAACTAATGGCGTGTGAGGGTGCTTGAGGTAGAATGGGATGCTACCATTATCTACATTCTGCACTATCTAACTGAACCTTGGGTGTCTCTCTTTGCAAAAAAAAATGAAAATTTCTCGAAAAATTCGAATGTAAAGAAGAAGGAGAAAATGATACTGGATGCAGATGGTACTGCGTCCAGGAGATATTGGAGGAATCTGCGATACCGATTTAGGGGTATTTAAGCGTGCACCAGCTCGGCCATCGAGAAATTGATTTATGACGGAGTCGTTTTCAGGGATCCACGTAGAAAGGAAAAACGTATGAATATGCCACGACCTGGAAGTAATGGCTAGCTCTCAGCAATTTGTACACGATTTTTTACTCCCTCGAGCTTGACGCCACGTCCTAATTAGATGTCGCACACCAACAATATCGTTGTCGTTAGAAAAACCGATCGACACGATTATAAACAAACAAAGGATTTTCTATAGGCTTGTTTAAATTGGCAAAGTCTGCGATGCGGTAATTTCGTATATGTCGTTCGTTTTGTTTGAATTTCAAACCAGTTTGTTTTTTGTTGTATCGCACGCAAGATGTCGCAAAAAACAATGGATACTTTCGACAAAGACATCTTGTAAACTAACTGCAAAAGCGGTTGCAAATAGTACTCTGCAGTCGGCCGTGTATGGACTCTATCGCATTGTCGTACGACCGACTGAAATCGGTCGGTTGGACGACAACGATTTTGTCGCTGTGCGACATCTAATTAGGACGTGGCTTTACATACAGCGACAAAATCGTTGTCGTCCAACCAACCGATTTCAGTCGGTCGTACGACAATGCAACTGTGTCCATACACGGCCGGCTGTAGAGTACTATTTGCAAGCGTTTTTGCATCTCGGCAATCAGTAATTCCACGAAATTATCCATTGATTTTTGCGATATCGTGCGTGCGATACGTCAAAATATATAAAAAAAAATTATGTTAAACGATTTTATTAAAAATGCACTAAAAACTAAAAGATAATTCTTTTCTTGTACTACAATTTCGATGGTGATATACTACGAACGCCTGCAAAGTTTTAGTTTTACTATTCGTGCAAATCTGTGAAAAATATAAATTACCAAATTTCACACTTCTGTGAAAAATATATATTTTTCAAATTTTACAGATCTGTGAAAAATATAAATTTTCCAAATTTCACAGGTTCTGTGAAAAATATAAATTTTCCAAATTTCACAGAAGACAGAAATCTATAAAAAATGTCAGTTTTTCAAATTTCACAGAAGTCACAGAAACCTGTCAAAAACTTTCAAAATTTCCTAGAAGACAGAAATCTGTTAAAATCTTCAGCTTTCGAAATTTCACAGAAATCTGTCAAAAGCTTGAGTGTTTCCTTTCTCGGATTTTCGCAGAAACGCGGTGGTGAAATGTGATTCAAGGAATTGTCGTAGGAATTGCAAAGACCGATACCTATGTGGAGGAACGGGCACGTACCATCATCAGTTTCTCGAATTCCTCCTCGATCACGGTGCCGTTGTAGTATCGATACGAGGATTTCGTGTCGGGATAATAAAATCCCCGTTTGCAGACGCATCGATAGCTTCCGCGACGGAATCCCAGTCCTGAAATGGCGATACACTGAAACCGGAAGCGACGATTATGACTCTACACAGGAAACGATCGACATAGTAAATGAATTTACAGAAACTCAGCCTACATAGAGTAGCTATCAAATAGAACTCGATTCTACGTTGGCGAGACAACAATTTCAACAAACGAAAGTTCGCGGATAGCTTTAATGAGAAAAAGGGTAGTAATTTGAAATGAGAAAAAGAAAACTTTAGAGACTAGAAAATTGGAAAATAATCTGAGGTTCGAAATTGCATTGGTATTTTTCTTTTTTCATCTACAATATCACCCACTTTTGGGGGGAAAACGATATTGATAACATGTCCGGAAGTGAATTTAGAAGCTGCGATACTGTGTGATTGAGTAATTTATTGCTAAATAGGAAGGTGCTATAGAATTTGAAAGAGAATTGTGTTTTTGGGCACTCACCTCGGTTGTTCTTTTCTTGCATTTGTCACTGGCTGCAAAAATGTTAAGCTGTGTAGATCCTGGTGGCAGGGGACACTGATCTATGTCCAGTCTGCGTAGATCTATGTCTATACCGCTTGTCCCTCTGAAACAAAGAATTCTTTCATATCAGTAAAATGAAATATTGTACGTCGAGCAATAGTTAAATAGTAACAAATACTTAAGAATATTTCATAGAAAATTCGTAGAAACCACTTATAACGTTACAAACCCTAGTACATCCTTATTTAATTTCAAAATATATCTGTAAATTTATTTATTGCCTCAGTCAAATATAATTATCCAATTTAAATAATTTGTTCTGAATATTAATAGAATATTCCTAGTGTACTAATTAATAGAGAAATTGTACAAAATCCTAATTTCCGAGATCAAAGGCCTCTGCATCAAACACTAAAGCTCAAACACTATATTTTCGTTATCCAAACATGCAGACACATATATCCACGTTACGAAGTGTCAACAAATTCCTCTGCAATATTTATACTAAATTATGGAAACAAGATAGCTAACATCGATGATAGCACCAATACCAACTAACACTTCCATCAGACAAATTTGTTCACATGCTGTTCGTGACTCGACGCAATGAGACATCATTATAGTGAGCCAGGGTAGTTTCATGGAACAACACCCACTAATGAGGCCATCGGCTATACCATGACGGCAAGCATAATTAATCATATGATACCGATATTGAGAAGAACGTGTTTTCAGTAGAACACGCAGTTCTTATCGAGCATTTTGCTGAGAAATCGATTGAACGTGGTCTGGCGCATAAATACTGAGAAACTGGGAAGAGAAGTCGACTTCGGAGAGGTTTCATTACTTAATTAGGTATGTAGTTAAAGATCTGTAAATATGTGGTCAGAATTTTTTATTAAAATTGACTTTAGGTAGTTAAATATATGGTATACAGGAAATTATAGGCAGAGCGATGCGAATTAGCTGCTCAAGTCCCCCACCACATCACTCTGTCCGTCATATTGCCCCCCCCCCCCCACTGTACCAATTGACGATCTTCGCAGCGACATCTATCGTCTCTTGTAGAAGTCGAAAGGGGTCCATGACATGGGACTCCTAAAGTGCTTAAAATTTGTTTGAGCTTCAATTAAACAAATTGTTTCCAAAACAAGTAACTTTTGCTACACACAATGTCTAATAACAGGATTCTCGTTTAAAAACACACACAAACTTCAAATTTGTCTTTATTTGTGGACGATTAAAAAGGATTGTATCAATTTCAAAGACTCAAAAATGAACAACACGTTCCCAAATTTCAAACAGGCAACAAAGCCAACGTGAAATAAAAATTGCAAAAGGAATATCCATAAATCAACTTCAAACGTACTAAAATCCCTGAAAAATGCAATTTTGACTCTGCGAACTGGCACAGAGGATAATAACAATGAACAGCCATACCTAAGGAAAGCAATATTCAATTTTATTCCCCTTCGGAAACTGTGAAGCAACAAAGACAACTTCCAAAAGCCCAGCATCCGCTTTCAAATTCCCTTACTGTTGCAGCCAGGTATTCATCATCCTCGGTTCAGTTTGCCTAACCCAGTCGCGGCATTACAGTTTTAGGAGGAGGCAGGAGTCTCCACCGGAAGAGAGCAGGGTAACACAGCTTTATTGCATAATAAATTGATGGGCCGATCGATAGCTTTACGTGTGCCATCCTTCAGCGTTCGACACCGTCGCCCATTATGCTGGCCGCGCCGGCGAATTTCGACGCGGGTAACGCCGTTCTCACGGGAGTATGAATTTCAGCCAATTACGGTGCTGCCTTCGCTCTATCGGACAGGAATAATGCGGTCACTTTGATCTTCCGGTGCCTCTTGCCCGCTTCGAAGCTGCTTTGCCGATAGATACGGGAAACTGTACAATGATCGTAATTCTTATTATTTAATCTCCTGTTAGTGTCTTCGTTGTGACGGTTTCTGTGGTTAGTGAGACTGTAGGGAACTCTGATATAGTCTGGTGGGGGATAATTGGCTGCTCAGGGACGGCTTACTCTGTTCCCCCACCGTGAGGTGTAAGAGGCGGGGAGGGGGCGGTGGGAGTGGCCTGACGATGGGGTGGGGATAGGAAAACTGTAGTAGCACGAATTTTGGGAAGTTTGTTGGTTGTATTGAAAGTTTTAATGCTGCAGGCTCCTATACTCGCAATTACTATGATATAAGGTGATATATTGTTATTATATTTGTAATTGTAATGGTGCAATAAAGATACTTAATAATAATAATATATTTCAAGTTTAAATACTTTTAAGTTCTTCTATATGCAGATATTAGGCTCCATGTATCTATATTTCAAACTTATATGCCTCGAGTCGTAGAACCCCAAATTCCTATATTCATAATTTTAATATTTTCAACGTTCGACATTTTAACATACTTCAAATTCGTATATTCCAAGTTTTGATATACTAAGTTCCAACACTTCAAATTCATATATTCCAAATTCCTACCAACTTCAAAATACTATATTCCAAGTTCCTACTTCCCAAATTTATATACCTATTTCAAGTTCGTGCACTTCAAAATCCTATATCCCAAGTTCCTACACTTCAAAATCCTATATCCCAAGTTCCTACACTTCAAAATCCTAGATTCCCAATTCCTACCCTTCAAAATCCTATATTCTAAATTTTTACACTTCAAATTCCTGTCTCCCAAGTTCCAACACTTCGAATTCATATATTCTAAATTCCTATCAACTTCCAAATAATATATTCCAAGTTCCTACTTCCCAAATTTATATACCTATTTCAAGTTCGTACACTTCAAAATCCTATATTCTAAATTTTTACACTTCAAATTCCTGTCTCCCAAGTTCCAACACTTCGAATTCATATATTCCAAATTCCTACCAACTTCAAAATACTATATTCCAAGTTCCTACTTCCCAAATTTATATACCTATTTCAAGTTCGTGCACTTCAAAATCCTATATCCCAAGTTCCTACACTTCAAAATCCTATATCCCAAGTTCCTACACTTCAAAATCCTAGATTCCCAATTCCTACCCTTCAAAATCCTATATTCTAAATTTTTACACTTCAAATTCCTGTCTCCCAAGTTCCAACACTTCGAATTCATATATTCTAAATTCCTATCAACTTCCAAATAATATATTCCAAGTTCCTACTTCCCAAATTTATATACCTATTTCAAGTTCGTACACTTCAACATCCTATATCCCAAGTTCCTACACTTCAAAATCTTATATTCCAAGTTCTTACATCCTAAATTTCTATATCCCAAGTCCCTATACTTCGAATTCCTATCTCCCAAGCTCCTATACATCAAATTTCTATTTTCCAAGCTCCTGGCCTTCCACATTCGAATACTTCAGTTCTATATCCAAAACTTTTGCACTGTAAATTTCTACATCTCGACCTCCTACAGTCCGTATCCCTATATTCCACTATGCCATAGATAGAATGTCCAAATTCATACACTCCAAGTTCCAACACCCAAAACTATAATACCACAATTTATATGCTGAAATATAATACACCCCAAGTACCTGCTCTCCATGGTCCTATACCCCAAGTTCATACCCTACAAACTCCCATCCTCCAAGACCCCACTTCCCAAGTCCCCAACCTCAAATAATCCCACACAGGAGATAATTCCTTCTATTTTCAGCTCCGTTCAATATCCCACCACGAGAGCAGCCCTTTCACCTGCGATTCGTTTCATAGAACGCAACCAACAACAGCCACGGCAATTATCGAAACTGCGCCAACGTTTGGGAACGTTCCTGGGCGAAGCGGCAGGATAATCGAGCTCAAACGGGCGATTTAAATCCCGGCAATTATCCAGAAAATGCGCCGAATGAATAGAAGAGAAAAGTGGCAGGAGATCGTGGAAAAAATTTGCGGGGAGGGGGATTGGTGCACTCTCCACGCTATTAAGAGGAGATCGCCCCGCGATAATGTCAAAGCAATTTCATTAGGAGGCGACTGAACATTGCTCCAAGCCCTTGCGGGAGGCTTGGGTACCACTGCTAATGGATGCTCAAGAAAATAAATTGCTCTTTTGTGTGGCGCAGGACCTGGCATTCTTTTCTTTGCAATCCAGGTGAAAGTGAAACGAAACTCTGTAATGTACCTTCCTCTTTTTTCGGTTCTCGAAGGGGCCATTCCGCGATATAGTCACTTTCTGAACAATTATGAAGTTTCTTAGAATTTCTGCTAACACACGTAAATATAGATACTCTTCTGATAATTAGGGGCTGTATAAAGTTCGAATCGCTGATTGGGCAAAAATTTTGCATACCTACATGCAGTAAACATTTCACGAAGAAATCGGTTTCAAAGCCCTGTATATACAGTGGGGGACAAAAGTATTTAGACACACTTTAAAACAGAATAACTTTTTTAAAATTGGTAAAAATGACTTGAATTTTTTTTAGAAGCTAGAAGGATTATTTTACTAGGCGACGTGATTCGTCGTTTTGAAAAAAATACAATTGGTCGAAATAGCGAAGAAAATAGTGAAGGTTGATTTTTCAACTTTTTCATTTGAGCGTGTAATGAAAGTTTAACCCTAGTTCGGCTGATGAATTTTAGAACTCATTTAGGCTGCCGCAGTCACCCCGGTGACTAATTTTATACCTATGTACATCTGCACGAATAACGTACGTAAACAATGTTAATAATTACAAGTGGCATTGCTCAGAACATGTGTAGGAGGAAGGAGAATCACTTTGCTAGAAGTAGTAGATAGGTTTATTAAATAATAGTAAGTAAAGAATATGTATAAGTGAATAGTGTTAACTTCCGCGACTTTTCGGAACGTGGCAACGCGTGGCAACGTCGATCATCGATCGAAAAAACAGCGTCTTGCCGCACACTACTAATTATTAATAAAATTTTTTTACCTACATTCTTATTTTCTATACATATTCTAAAAGTCACCCGGGTGACTGCGTTAGGCGAAATGAGACTAAAACATTTCAACACGTAAAAGTAAGGCGAAGAAAAAAATTAAAAACCATTATTGCATGTTTTTTCTACTAAAAAATCATTCGTTTGAGATGTCATAGAAGCTCAGAGAAAAAAATACTTAGAAGCAATCTTTTCTCCGCGGTACAGTTCAAATAGTCACCCGGGTGCCTCGTCAGCTGAACTACGTTTAAAAAATGCCTTTTGTAGATTTTAAAAATTTCATCGAAATCGTGACATTGTTGTATAGGTTGAGTACTAATTATTTGCAGAATTTGAAGCAAATGGGTAACTTTTTGAACTGATTTATTCGATTTCACGATAGAATTTGCACAGATGTGTATACAATTAGGAATGCAACATATAAAATGGTGCTTCATTAATGTGACTACAGATCCGCAGGAATCTCCATTGCAGTTCCAACATTTGCATCAGAATATTTCGAGCACTTCATTCTAGAAATTCAATTAACAATTGCTTAATGACCAGCCAGGCTTTGCAGTAGTATTTAACGAAGCTATTCGATCCATGGCACACCGGAATACCCTCGTCTCTTGGCGAGATGTAATTTCGACGTATTCACGTAATGCCACTCGAGGAGGCGAAAATAACAAAAGGAATTATTTGCAACCGCGGCTGAAGGTAAAATATTCACCGTATAGAATGGGAAAAGAAATGGAAAATGGTGGTTGGAACGTATACCGCTAAGCTCCCACTCTGCATCTCTTTTAGAACCTGGTGGTTTTCCAGTAAAACGCAAAAAAAATAATGAATTGAAAATCTGCTCCAATATCTCTAAGGAACAACTATTTAAATATCAATTTATTCATTAAAAAGTATTTAAGAAAAGGAGTATTAATGTTAAAGATCGAGGCACTTGAATTCCACTTCAATTTCTGCTTTTGACATAATTCTTTTTATGCTTTTGGCTTCGATGAGCATAATTCGTTGAATAATTCTCCAATTTCGTGATTCAAGGCAACACATTCCATCTACCTACACGCCATATCTCAAATTCATACCGTCCAATTTTCTATATCTCAAGTTTACACACTCCAAATTTCTATATTCCAAGTTTCTACATTTCAAATTTCTATGTCTCAAATTTTCACACTTCCAAATATTTATAACTCTAGTTGATACATTTAAAATTTTTATATTTCAAGTCCCTTCACTCCAAATTTCTATATCTCAAGCTTCCACCTTTCAAATTTCTATATTTCAATTTCCTACCCTCCAAATTTTTATGTCTAAAGCTTACACATTCCAAAATTCTATATTTCAAGTTTCTATATTTTTAATTGATATATTTCAAGTACCTTGACTTCGAATTTTTATATTTCAAGTTCCTTAACTCCGAATTTTTATATCTCCAGTTCCTCGACTCCGAATTTTTATATTTAAAGTTCATACCCTCCAAATTTTTTTATCTAATACTTACACCACCTAAATTTCTATATTTCAAATTCCTATGTCCCAAATTTTCACCCAACAAATATCTATATCTCAAGTTCATACATTTCAAATTTTTATATCTCAAGTTCGACCACTCCAACTTCACCTTCCAAATTTCTATATCGCAAGTTCCCTCAAATTCCTATTTCTGAAATTCCTCCATCTCAAATTTATGGCATGGTTGATAGTGGAACCACTCGAATTCTACTTCAACCTTTCACTTCAGACTCTTTCATTTCAGCCACTTCCTTTTGTCCTCGATGACCCTAATTGTTAAAAATTGGTTACATTTTTGAAGAAAGAAACGAAGCTATCGTTCTTCGTATGTTAGAGAAATGACCAATTCGGCGCAGCCCGGTTAATGCGACGTTAACGATCGCATTTTTCAAGCGCACGTCAAAACGGAAACGGAACTGCAGTTTATGCATTCGCGTCTCGCGAACGAGAAATCCTCGCGGCCGTATACTAGCCGATGGAAAGAACGAATAATGGCATTTCCGTGGCAACGATAACATCGTAAATCTCCCTGTTTGATTTATATTCCCTATAAAAAAAATATGCAGGGCAAACGATGTCTCTTTCGATTCTTGTCGTCGCTGCTGGAACGCCTCTGATCGAAGATTTATGATTTAATCGCAGCATCTTCTCCGCTTCTGCTTTCCACTTGTTCACTCTACAATATCTGGACCCCCTCCCCTTCTTTCAAATTGGGGTGCACAGTTTCAATGATCCTTTTAAAATCTTTTAAAAATGTAATTATTTTGTGAAAAAGAAGACATTCACTGGTATTAATGATAGATTAGTGTATTATTTTATTGTTAATAAATGTATTCAGTTGTTCAATAACAAAAATTTAAGAGACGTTCCTTTGATATATCTGAGTTTTGATTAAATATTGCGAAATCATGGATTTTAAGAACTTGCATATTTTGAAACGTCCTGTACACTTTCAACTCGCAAAATCTTTTCGCGTCTAACTGGTAGCAGATAATGTTCAATAGAACCTATCCATCCAAATAAAACTGTTATTTATCCCCCAATAAAATCTGGAATTCGGAAAACAGCTTCAAGTGCAACTTTTGAGACGCCCTGTACCCTCTCAGATTTGTAGAGTAACGTTTACCGGCGTAATCGTCGCGTAGAATGCTTATCAGGGACCGTCCCGCGATCTCAACTGGGACAAGTTCACAGTTCTCGAAGAGGAAACACGAGAAATGCCAATAATTCAAGGAGGAACTTGCCAGTGTTCTCGACGGCCTTTATAACCCGTGTCAATCTGCACGAAACCACTTGTGATTAGAAGCGTTCCCGAGCGATGGGATGAAGCCTGATACCCACTCGAAAACCTGAATCAATTTTACATCCTTCGAGTTCTACAGGCTGTTCCAACCTAACTCTATTAACCAGTTGCGTTTCGTGCCTACAGTTTTGTAACGTCCTATACACAAGTTATTAAAACTGCTCGATTTGGTGATTCCATTAAGACTTCTGTCAATTTTACAAAATTATTGACCATACCAGCGAATAAATGGGGTTCGTACGTCACAGATAAATTTTTACATCCGTTTCCAAGATCACTCTATCTCGAATTGCTCATCAGTGGGTAGCATTCTATCGCGTTCGAATGCGTCCCGCGAAACGGTTGATTCCATCGCTGGCGTTTATCTTCTGGCTGAGCGCGCGCCAGGCAACTCCCGTTCAACAGAGGAGCACAGAGGCTAATCTGACGAAAATTTTTCATATCTGCTCGCGACTGGCGTTCGAAGGAAACAAGGGAAGATCTCTCGATACGATTCCGGCTCCTCTCACACGCCATGACACATGGCGATATTTCATAAAAATCCTTTCAGCGAGAGGATCTTCCGCGTGAAATAAGACCTATTCCAAAGAGTACCATTTCCACGGAACCATTGTTCGTCGATCATTCATTATCAAAGTCGATTTCTCACTGCCAGCCCCTATCTTTTCGACTCCCAAATGTTTCAAATTTCAATATCCCACTCTACCCACAATTAGTGCCATTATTTTGCAGAAAAGAGCATGCAAATTGTCGAATTGGAATAATGGTAATTTTACTTTTAATTCTAGTTTCAGCTCTTCTTTTTTTTCTGCCACCAAGAGGTTTAACCCCTAAGGGATTGCAGACTATACGGCTCAACAGGATTTATTTTTCCGCTGCAGAATGGCGACAAAGGGTGATTCTTCCTAGCGAGATTAAATTCGATAAATTCCAGCTCTGCACGCACAGCCAGCGCCAGCAACAGTGATCAAGAAGAAACGCAATAATGGATAAGCCATCGGTGTGTCAAGAACAGCGTCCAATCGGCCAACCTCGCGACTGAATGGGACCACTCGATTCCATGGCAGCGATGTTTCAGGGACTCGATTGAAACGGGAGAGGCGCGAACCAGCTGTTCCGTTCCTGCCTCGTCCTTTAATTATTCCGCGCCCCCTCCATTAGCGGCGAAGACTTGTCCCCTATTCGCGAATTATTAGAAAACAATGGACCTTGCCGGGGAAAGTTGGATCTCTAGAAACATCCCGATTCGATTTCGGGGGCCCCGTAGAGATGTCGCGAAACCATCGTGTTTCAAAGCTTTTGATTTAATGGAGCGAATTGGCGAAGTTTTCGACATCGACAGGTTTCAAGTCTCCTGGTACGCGGCAGTGCGAATTGCGGTACGTATAGGGGTTGAAACATTGGCTACCGTGGGAGTACGTGCTCCTGAAAATTGTCCCTTGTAGGTATTTTGCTGCGAAGATTCGAGTTTATGCAATATGTCCTTTTTTATTAAAAAAATAGAGTATAAATTTAAATATTCGTTGGATTTAATAATTGCAATCCCTTTGTCGACCAAAAACGAGCCGAAAATGTAGAAAGAATTTTTTTCCTACGACGCTTCGTTCCAGAGTAAATCGGCTTTGGAGTTGGCTGCGCAAAAGCGCTGAAATGCGTTTTCTGCGCACCGTTTTTGAACACGTTTTTTCTCAGAAACGAGTGATCGTACGAGAAAACTTCATACCACATTTTCTACGTAGTTTTTCGTAAAGAATCGTTCTACACTGTCGGAATCGCAAAAAACGGGAAAAGAAACAAAATCGTCGTGAATTAATTCACACATCTTCAAGTCGTTTCTTTCAAAGAGGGGAAAATTCAGCTTCTGACGCTTTAATTAAGTCGCTTACCTCCGTTTTGTACCAATTCCTACCATTTTTTTTCTAGAGTGTGGGATTTTGGCGCCGAGCCGTGAAGAATCGCTAGGGAACGGATGGTCGTACGAAATTCTCGTGAATACAGAATCGATACAGGCGTCGAACTGCGGTGAGCACGGTAAACCGGAGGCTACAGGGAGCGAGCATCAAGTATGTTAATTCGCGTCGTTCAGGCAGACCGCCAATCGGTGTGCGAATCATTAAACTTCGCCGATAATGGCCGGAGTAACACTTACACGCCAGTGAAATGTGAGGACCGAAACTCGACGCCAATGCACGCCCACGATACGATCGAATTCCCGTGTCCAATCCAATTTTCTTTCGTGCCCCTCCCTTTGTTTCCCCCTTCGTTCACCAAAATGGATCCCCGACACACGTGCGACACAAAAAACTATTCTACAAAAAGGAATTCACGTTAAAATGAATTCGGAAGCATTCAGCACAACTCGTCAGGCTTGCAGGTTTAATTTAGGGAAGAACACTCCAGCATAGCCGATCATTCCGACTACTAAATAAAAAAAGGTAATTTTTTTACCATCGAGGAACCAAAAATATATCTTTATTGGGATGAATAAAAATGTACCTTGGTTTCTATACTTTGATAGATCATTTCATTGATGTATATCAAATTTTAAATTTTTAACAAAGCCTTCAGAAATGAATGTATTTTCTCGTCCTTTGTTTTGAACCAGTAGAAAAAGTTTCCAAGCGTGAATACTAGTGAAAACCTCTTTCCGGAACAGAATTAACAATGCATCCTCCCCCTCCTTGATTTTGTCAGCTTTAACTTCATCCCCCACCCCATCCACCATCCTCTGCAAACATTTGCATCCAAGGGTTAAGCAAGCCCGGCAATTATATCTCAATCTCACCCCAAAACAAATCAACCATCCGCTGTAAACGGAAAAACAAGTTCCCCGAGGGAGAATTAACGTACCCCCCCCCCCCCCTCTGCCCCCGAGCAGCTATTCGCGAACGTCATTTGCATGCGGCTCGGATTCGCGGATTCTAAATGGCGGAGACCCATTACGGTGGCGTTTAACCAGAAAGGCACGCGGATTCCTTGCCGTTCATTAAAAGTCGTTGATTAAAGCGCCGACGATCCCTTTCTCGGTTTTTCGACACCCTCCCGCCTCCTCCTCCAATTTCACCCTCTCCCTCTTTTTCCTTCCTCGGAGACTCTGTCTGGCGCGTGTAGTAATACGTTTGCCCGGAATGGCCAAAGTGGCGCATTAATCGCCGAAAGTTACCCTCAGGAACAAGGAATTACACGGGGATGTTTCTCCCTAATGAGCCATTCGATTGTTTTAACCCCCTCGAAAACGGGGTGGGGGCGAGGCACTCCGAGCCTTCCTCGGCGAATTTATCGTAATTCCTGAGGAATTTCGGCGTTAGTACAGCTTGAGGGGGTGGGTGGGAATAGATTTTTATGTTTTGATGCGACCAAAGGGATGATTTGCAAGGGAGGTAGGAATGTTTGGGGTAGAAAATTTGTACTTCGAGTCACATTTGATTTCATTTGATTTTTTTACCTGAATATATTTGTTGATATTTATTTGTGAGTTTGATTATATTTAAGGAGAGTTGAAGGTGTGGTTGGTGAAGGGGTAAGATGGAATTAATTTAATTAATATTGATACTTGACTTTGATAGTCGTGGTGGTGCTACTGGTTTGTTTTGAGCTCTCGCCCGACAATACAGGGTGTCCTAGAATTAATGGTATAATTTAGAAATGGGGGTTATACGTGAAAGCATAAGACGAAAATATAGGATACATTTTTTTCTGTCCAATAAATATATTATAATAGGAGTATGTGTATTTATTCATTCCTCCCTTCTCTTCAAATTTGAAGACCACTGCTGAGCAACTTCAAATAAATATTTTATGCACTTTAGAATTTCAAATTCTGATGTCGGCGACAACAAAAGATATTTAAATGTGAACCATGGTAAAAAAATATTAATAACCGCTGCTCTAAACCCTTTCAAAGACCTTATAAAAAACAATCACGTAAACATCACTTCAACCTCCTCCTCTTTCCACCCTTAAAAATAAAAAATTATAAGAAGATAATTCTCAATTCATATTTGAAATAAGAAACAACAATTATCACCGTCCCCATTTTTGAAATTCTCTTCTGGCTCCTCGTTTCAGGAATTCTTCACGAAAACAGGGCATGTCTGGGTTTGTTTTACGGGGAAACGAATAACTTGGGGAATCACGGCCACGTTTCGCAATAACGCGGCTGCTACGACCGGCGAAGGGGTACCGCTCCTCGTATCGATTTCACGGTCCGATTACGTAGCAGCAGTTGCCGATTTTCCCACGGCTTTTCCCGGAAACGTGTAAGCCAACTGAGGTAATCGCAGCCACGATGAAAAGAACAGGCTAAGCGCGTCGCGAGAAACGGGTGCGAATCCCCTTGTCGCGAAATTCGTCGAGATTTCAGTTTCCACTCTGTCTCCTCGTCTCTGCCTTTAACAGGGTGGCAGTGAGCAGGGAGGGGACAAGCTTCCTTTTTTATTAATTTCAGCTGCGGATTCGC
The DNA here is from genome assembly GCA_963855975.1 of Andrena chrysosceles. NCBI lineage: Eukaryota > Metazoa > Arthropoda > Insecta > Hymenoptera > Andrenidae > Andrena > Andrena chrysosceles. The sequence goes on along the minus strand of OY979767.1, from coordinate 33,105,236 downwards.
TCGCATAAAGCGTCCTCGCAACAAAGATACTGAATTTCGTGCTGAACGTCCTGACGTGGATATTTAGAGAACAAAGGATGAGTCTTGGGGAGGGGGTGCGGCCAACAAGGTAGTAGTGTTTTTAGTTGAGGGACTCGATTGTGCAATGTGTAGTGTGGTTTGAGAAGATGGAAATTTTGAATAAGGAGGTGGGAGTGTACAGTGGTGGAGAAAAGAAATTTGAAATTTTTATTTTTTTACATTATCTTCACACTAGGTTTATTATTGATATAATTCTGTTTAATGAAACTATATTACCTACTTCAAATACTTATTTCAATTTCAAATTATTAAATTATTAAATTACCTATTTCAAATTACCTATTTCAATTCCTTTTCGACCCCTACTCTACTTTATTTTGTGAAGGGTGGAAGTTAACAATGTGCTACCACGTGCTTTGTGTTTTGGAATTGGCAGCATTGTGCACTCAAATGATGAAAAACTGAACTGCATTCCTACTAGTTCATGCAACATATTGAAGTTCAAAACGTGCAACGAAACTTGCCAAATTTCGAACCACCACTTCAATTTGTAAATATATACAGCTACTATTACAACCCTTTTATATTCCACCGTATACTGCCATATAAAGATAAATATTGTAATAGAAACGGGGTACAGAAGTGATGGTCGAAAAAAATTTGCACCCTTTGAAACACCGACTCGTGGCGGCCGGGAACGAGATCGCCGCGGTAAATAAATTTTCCCCGGGGGGGGGGGGAGGGGCAACAACGAGCCCCCTCTCCACTCCCTCTTTACCCTTTGGAGGCCGAAGAAACTCGTATTTGGGACGCAGTGAATTGTGGCCAGGAGTTGTTGCCGCAGTTCTCGAGGGCCGATTAAAAGTTCAGCCGTGTTTGAGCAAGTTTCGAGATTTTCGCGATCCGCGACACGAGTCCGCGAAAAAGCTCGTCCACGTGAACGTATTGCGCGGCGCAAAAAGGGCTCGTGTGCTCCGCGTGACCGGCGCTCAGCGCGATGGTGGGGGAGCTGATGTGGAGAGGGGTTGAACTTTTCGTTCAAACGTCACTCCCTCGGATACTTTTTCTCTCGCCCGTTTAATTAAAAAGTTGCCAGCCAAAGAGTGGATAATTTCATTATAACTCGTTCAACTTCACGGGATCGATGTACGTGCATCCGTCCTCGACACGTAACGGAATTAGCCGAATCGGGCTTTTTTTATTTTATATTTTTTCATTTCCGCTTCGGTTTTTATCCTACTACGAGCAACATGCGAGTAGAGGGAGTATTTTTAGACTCTAGGGTATTGGATTTGAATTCTATAAAGGGGAACTGATTCCTCGTTAAAAAATGAGGCGAAAACGCGCAGTGACGTTTTATCGCGTGAGCTTTCGATTCCGAGAAAATCAACTTTGAAATCGCTGCCTGCGCGCGCTATTCCTGATGCAGCTGCGGCGGCTATTAGATCGGGTCTTGATAAGTAACGGAACAGTTAGCGGAATTGGACTTCGTTTTTTTTTACTTTTTCGCTTTTGCGTTGGAAAACGCGGGAATAGAGAGAGTTTTTAAACTTTTTGGATATTGAAAGTGGATTTTGTATAGGGGAGCTGATTCCTCGTTAAAAAATGGATCGAAACCATTCAGTGAAGTTTTTTGATACGAGCTTCCGTTTTTTAGAAAATCGACTTTGGAATCGTTGCGCGCTCACGAATGTACGGAAGTGTGTTAATTTATTATTTTATTATGAAGCGTCTTTTATTACTTCAGTAAAAGACGAGGTGCAGCCGTATCACAGTGTTATAGTAACTTTGAACTGCTTTTAGTACAGTTTCCAGCCAATTAGAAACCTTTTTCGTGCATACCCGCGTCGCAGCTTGAAATTTCGAAGGTTTCCGGCCCCCGCGATCGTTTCTGATTCGTCCAACTCAATTTGCCCTGCGACAACGATGGGGAACTGGACCGACAAATTATCAGTTAACAATGTAAACGAGTTACAAGCACGTAGCAGTGAGTTAAACAACTTTGATACGCAGGACGTAACGTGTACCTCATTAAAATACAATAACGTTCCGCGTGGACGGCAACAGTGGCGCGTTTGCCGAGGGCGCGCGCTGCGCAACCGTGTTTGGGGCTGTTTATCTCGAGAACGGTGCATTTTACGGAAAAACTGTACTCTACGTTTACGATGTACTTTTGAACGCGGAATCATGTGACGTTCGCCTTTTCCGCGAATCCCGCTCGTCTGATCTGAAAATTCGGTGAAATACGGCGACGAAGCTGGGGGGCAATAAATTTACCTGCGCTTCCGGCGCTCGGAGAGTTGCTTTCCCTAATAAAGTGCCCACGGACGAGAAGAGGCCTCGTGAAAGGCCGAATTACCGAGTTCCTGTTGAAATTTTCTCGGGGCGCCCCCCCTCCCTCCGCTAGCATCTGTAACTCAATTAACAGGCGTGTCTCTCGAAACTTTGGGAAAGGCTTGTTCCGCTTCGCTTTGCGACGTGAACCAATTAACATCTCACTAAACGGGATTGAAGGCGGGGAGAGAGATTGAAGGGAGAACTAAAATTTTCCCCGCGAAATATACGAAGTACCTCTGAATGTATCACGAAGTCAACGAAACGAAATTTTCTCACTTAACCTCAAAGGAATTTTGGTACGTTATGATGTTCAAAACGGCACACCCTGTATATTCACATGCGATTCCTACATGCCATAAAGCTTATCTTAATACGAGATAATGTCTTAGATATACTCAGATAAGTTAGTGCCTTAACGACTAGAAAACAGCGATAGTAAAGGCAAATATATAGTCAAAGAAGGTAATTCTAATGTAATGCTGATATAATAAACTGAAGCACGCGTTTCCCAAGATTAACGTGAATTTTTTTTAGTGGGATTAACCATTCAGTTTATTTGTGATAGTAATTCTATCACCAAACAACGGGGACGTTTTAGTAGATTTACTGGAGGCGCGGTGTGGCGTCGTGAACTTCATAAACGTGAAAGTAACGTAACCGTAATAGCGCCACATTAAGCGCATAATAGGTGTGCAACGAACAGAGTTTGGTAGAAAGCGTCCAGACCAGTGAAATCCGGCTGCCATCTTAGTAGATCATTCTTCCTGTTGGTTTATTGGGTCGAATGCGAGCTTTTATCGCGTCTACCGTAAAACTAAGCCCGTAGCGATATTAAAGGCGACTGGGACGGGCTTGGTTTCAGCGTACGCGCTCGAATATCTTCCTTAAGGCTCCTGACGGCTTGGACACCCAGAACGTAGTACTACGTGCTCCGACTCGGGAAAATGGACGCTGTTGATGTAGTATTATGTGCATTAGGTTGTAAAAGCTGAAAGGTATTGACGTTCATAAGTTGGGAGGTGTGAACGTAGTACTACGTGATTCAGGCTTTCTGAGTTTCGAGAGGCGGAAGTGGTTCACATGGTTACAGATTGACGACGAGTTTGTTGCTATTGATTTTGTATTGTATTTATTTGTTTGTCAAGGTTGGAGAAAATAGGGCTATGTGTTTCAGCTTGAATTTGGTAATGGCCGTTACAATTTGCAAATTTTAAAGTTTGAAAATTCGAAAATTTAAAAATTTTAATGTTTGAAAATATGAAAATTTGAAAATTCGAAAATTATTAATGACAGCTTTGGTTTTTTACTTGATATTCGTTGTTTATGTAGTAGTACGTCACACGAAATGTGCTAGGACTTCCCGATTACCGGAAATATTTTCTACGAGCTGGTCAAAGCGCGGAACAGATCTTGTTATTATAGTATTCAGAGACAACAAGATTAATCAAATTTAACACTGAGTAGAAACGAATATTAAGAAATTTGATAACCGATACCCGTTTGTAATTGGTTTATCAACACACACAAGCTGCATTGCATTTGCAAAACATTTTTATTCCACTGTTGTTACACGATAACGTATTACACTTGTGTTCCCATAACCATCGGTGCGCACGTCTGGTTCAATGAAAAATCAAATTACAGGCCAAATAGATTCTCGCTGTATCGAGGATGCAATCGTTAAATCAGTTATCCTGGGAGACACCACTGGATTCGATTTTTAAATCCTGTAACCGATGGATTTGACGCGAAATCCAGTGTAGAGTCTACAGCCACGTTTCTACGCGTAAAAAAATACACGTGCAAAAGATAGTTTATGTATTTAAAACGCACGCATTAATGCGGGGAAAAGGACATTCTACAATATGTGGAAAATATGATTTTCCCCCTTCACACGTAAAAATGTAGCTGTATATTACTACTGTAATATACTTACTGTAGGTGTATATTACCAATTTCGTATTTCACAAGTGAAAACGTGGCATTACCTGTGATATTCTATACCTCGTGTTTCACACGCAGGAACGTGGTTTTACCTATATTATTTCATATAGAGAGTTTTACATGTGGGAACGTGGCTTTAGCTACATTATTCCACTGCTCGATTTTTACACGTGGGAACGTGGCCGTAGCTACATTATTCCACCCCTCGAGTTTTACACGTGGGAACGTGGCTTTAGCTACATTATTCCACTCCTCGACTGTTACACGTGGGAACGTTGATTTAGCTAAATTATCCCACCCCTCGAGTTTTACACGTGGGAACGTGGTTTTAGCTACATTATTCCACGCCACAAATTTCTCACGTGGAAACGTAGCTTTAACCCTACCCGCACCGCAACTATGTAACTGCAACAATCGTGGTAATGCGCCTATCACTCACAAGTCCATCCTATCCAAAATTCCCGTCACAAATTGCAACAGCAACTGGACCATCCCGCTAATAAACCCAAAGCTCAAGTTCAGCACGTATCTCCGCATCTATCAGCCCGCCGATGCTCGATATCACTGGACACAGTGGGCGTGGTTCAAATATTTACCAACCGAAAGTCATTATTTCGACGTGCGTTACGAAAAGTAGCACGTTTCAATTTTCTTACGAAAAGTAGCATGTTTTGGTGTGCCACGAAAAGAAGCACGTTCCATCGTTTCTGACGAATATTAGCACGTTTGGTCTTCTGCCGCGAAGACTAACACATTTGACTGCCTCGCCACGAAGAATAGCACATTTCGTACTGTTGCGACGAAAACTAGCACGTTATACTGTTTCGCCACGAATAATAGCACGTTTGGGAATTTATGGCGAAAACTAACATATTATCCGGTTTGGCCACGAAGAATAGCTCGTTTTGAATTATACTGCAGACTGCAGAAACTATCGCGTTTCAGCGCGTGGGCAGTTTAAAAAAATTCAACTGTTGAAAATATTGTTTAATAAATAATAATTCCATCTAATCTCCAAAAGACAACACATATGAAAATATTAATCTACATAATTTAAGTAAGGGAGGGTGTGGGAATTGCGAACGCGGGGTAAATGCGAACATGCTACTTTTCATGGCAAACCGCTCTAACGTGCTAGTTTTCGCAGCGAAAGATGAAACATGTTATTTTTCGTGGCAAACCGCTCAAACGTGCTAGTTTTCGTAGCGAAAACCGAAACGTGATAGTTTTCGTGGCAAAACGCTCAAACGTGCTAGTTTTCGCAGCGAAAGACGAAACATGCTATTTTTCGTGGCAAACCGCTCAAATGTGCTAGTTTTCGCAGCGAAAACCGAAACGTGATAGTTTTCGTGAGAACGAAGGCAAACGTGCTACTTTTCGTAAGAAAATTGAAACGTGCTACTTTTCGTAACGCACGTCGATTTGTTGTCGGTATCGCGATAATCGCCAGTCAACCCCGCAATAGACGAATGGGTTACCCATGTCCTGCCCAGCGATATGGATCCATTCGGTAATCCGACCGTTCGTTAGGAAAACTGCACGCACATCCAAGTGTGGCCAAGATGGTTATCCATCTTGGAAATAGATCCGCTTAAGGGGGGATTGCGCCTTATTGGGCCAAAAAATAGGTAATTCTTTGTGAATTTTTTGTACAAAAATGGTTCGACAAATTAATTTGAGGTTTGGCAGGCTGCTTTATTGTATCTTGAACTATTGTTCTGAATTTTGGTGTGACAGTGAAAAAATAAATATGGCAGATACAAAGAGAGCGTTGAAAAATAATCGGGTGATGCTGGCGTTGACGAAAAGTACTGTAAGGGTTATCCGAAACATAAAAAGGAAAAGAGATTCTTAATCTATATAAATGTGACTATCGATGGTAGTAGATGAATTAAGAAAAATAAAAAAATGTTAAAATAGCAGCCTTTTGAAGAAGATGGAGCGCCCTAATTTGAGTCTGTCAAAGATTTTGCCTCAAAATCGGTAAAACTTCTTTAAATAAAAAAGGAACGGTAACAGATACGACAAAAAATCTACTACCACCCATAGCCGCATTCACATAGTTCAAGAATCTCTTTTCCTTTTTGTATTTCAGATAACCCTTACATTACTTTTCGTCAACGCCAGGGCCTCCCGATTATTTTTCATCGCTCTTATTGTATCTGCCATGTCTTTTTTCACTGTCAGACAAAAATTCAGAACAATAGTTCAAGATACAATAAAACAGCCTACTAAACCTCAAATTAATTTGTTGAATCGTTTTTGTACAAAAAATTCACAAAGAATTACCTATTTTTCGGCTCCACAAGGCGCAATTCCCACTTAAGGGGGTATACCCGTTTAAATCCTCGGAAAATGTGTACATTTTGTGTATTTTTTTACAAGTCAACGGCTTGATACAGATTTCCCGTTGTTTTACTATCTTTACATAGTATTATGAACTACGTAAAAAAAAAGTTTCAGTTAAAAAACTATTGTTCTTCGGAAGTTATGGATACATATCCGAAAATCTCCCGATTTTAGACGGCTAAACTGGGGGTGTAAAATAAGCTATATGTCGTGTCTGAAATTAAAATCTTTTTATAAAGGATGTTAATAACTATCGTCCAACGGGGCCGATTTTGAAAATTTTGAAAAATAAAGAAATGGTGAGAGATCAAACGTACAGTTAGATTTTTCTAAGAGAAAAATCCACCTTCTTTCTTCATAAATAATAAACGGGGAATCGGAATAAAAAAGGCCTCGTAGGACGATGTGAAATATTATTACGATTCTGCATGCAAAATTGGAAGTGAATTGGTTGAACGTAGCCCGAGTTTTAGGCCCACCGTCTAGCCGTCTAAAATTGGGAGACTTTCGGATATGTAACCATAATTTCCCAAAAACAATAGTTTTTTAACCGAAACTTTTTTTTAAGCCGTTCATAATACTATGTAACGATAGTAAAAAAAAAACGGGAAATCTGCATCAAACCGTTGAGTTGTAAAAAAATCCACAAAATGTACACATTTTCCGAGGGTTCAGACGGGTATAGCCCCTTAAAGATTCAACCTTTCGCCGAAAAATCTGTACCCAAATTCCGTGTGCCGCCAAGATGCCTTCCCACGATAATGCGATTTCCCGAGCAACTCCTTTTCCCAAATTCCGAGTGTCGCCACGATGGCTCCTCCCAATATCCCGATTTCCCAAACTCCCCCTTTTCCAAATTCCTTATGCTGTTTGCCTAACCTTACCTCCCACCACTTTAGTATGACTCAGGTTAAATTCCGGTTACGAACCGAGGGAGGACCCAGTCCTAAACCTAAAGTCAGCAGCGTCACAACGTCATTCGGTATTTCAGAGTTACCTCGACAACATCGGGAGCATGGATTCGTCTTCAGAGTAACGACTCGTTTACAGATCGGCAGCGATGCACCGCGGAATTTGACGCCGTGCCGTATCTTCTGACAGCCGTCCGTTTTATGGTGGCCGATAAAATTTCGACGCGATAAGCCGACAATAGACCGATAACGATTGACACCGCGTCAGTCCGACGCTGGGATCGGTCGTGGAGGCCCGTGAAATCCGCTCGCCTCGCGCGAATAGGTGAATTAATCGTGATACACCGGAGAAGATTCGCGGGTCGAGGGAGCCTGCTCGAGGATTCAGTGGAGCAGGGCGCTCATTAATCAGACGGAGGAATTTCTTTCCAGTGAAAGTGGAAGAAAGGGTCGAAGGTAGTGTGTTTTACATCGATGAGTACGTATTTTCGATGGAAGCATGTTTGTATAAGTTTTATGAACATTTAAGTGATTTTGTTGACGTGTTAGTAGTTCGTTGCTTGACTGTTATGGAAGAAAGGGAACTGTGAAACATGTAATAATGTAGCAGGTAGTGATTTAATAATCACTACCTACTACTAATGTATGATACTAATGTATCATTCACATTATTGGAAGTGGTCTTGATATTTTCAAAGGTAGGGGAGAATGAGGCAATCACGGTCAGTTGGCAATGGCGGTCAGTATTGTTATTATAAAACGGTATGTCCGAAATGTACAATTTCTTTTCCTTACGTTCCACGACATCATTCGCTATATTGTCTAACGATCTCGCCTTCGTCGTTGCTAAGCAGCCAAGGAAAACTAGTCTTTTTGTGTTTTCAACATCGTCGATGTAATATTTCGTGTACACAACATAAGAGGCAAGTACTAATTCTGAAGCTTTTTTTACATTTCAAGATTACGTAAATATAGATATACTATCAAGGCAAAGGATTAGAATGAAATTTAATATAAATATATTTAATTTAAATATGTAATCTTCAATCTTATCAATGAACACGTATGCGGGCAATGATGGTCACTTGACTGTTAGGGCCCGTAACGTGATTATCATTATTCACTAGTGTAAAATAAACAAAACTTTCTTCATTAGAAAGACTAAAATATCTCAGCCATGTGAAAACGACGAAGATAACGATATAGGCAAAGCGGAAAAAAATTAGAAAAAAATAAACTGAAAAACAAAAATAAAAGAAAAATTTGTAAAAAAATTGCTTAATTTTTTTCTCCAGCTTTGGAGAAGGAAAAGCCCAAAAGACCTCATCCATATGAAAACGATGAAAATAAGTGCATTATTTGCTTTCAATTTGGCCATGACAATGATATGTGGTTCCGATGTATCTCTTGTGGCCTCTGGGCACATTCTGAATGCTCTGGATGGGACTCAGCGGATGGATATATTTGCGAAAAATGTAGCAGCCCCTAGACCGCAATTGCCCGCAACGTGACCGCTATTACCCGTAGGTGTAGACGATGACGGAAAAACACATATTTTTTGTTTTTCTGTAATTTCATTGAATAAATCAATATAAAATTAATTATTTTCGTATCCTACGTATAGATTGATAGTTTAAGTTTACAAAAAAATCATTTTCAAGACATATTGCACCTTATATCTTCGTTTAATTACAATTATTGCTTAAGTGACCGCCATTGCACATTCTCCCCTACTCAATGCTAATGATGTGTCATTTTAATTGTATTGGGAAATGAAAATCGAAAATTAAATTTTAAACCGATTTAATTGAAAATATCGAAATATGTAAGCAGTGTTTCGTGGAAAGGAGAATTGAGAATTTAATTGAAGCCTGCGTTGGTTGTTAATTATTGGCTCTGTTGGCTTAGAAGTTGTATAAATATTGACTTTTTTAAATTATTGTTAATGTAGGAGAGGATCATTTTATTACCTGCTTTTATCTTTGAGAAAATGTGAAATGTGTATTATCGGCTTAAAGCATCTAGCGTATTACGGAAGTGTAATCAGAAAGCGATTAAAATGTCATAAACTGTCAGATATGGTAAATCAGTAAAAGAAAACTATAATGGCCTATCATTTAGATATAGTTAGTACGCTCGTTTGGTAAATATCGACGTGCGTTACGAAAAGTAGCACGTTTCAATTTGCTTAGGAAAAACAACACGTTGGTTTTCGTTGTTACGAAAACAATCACGTTTCGGTTTTCGCTGCGAAAACTGCTTAGCTTATTTGAACGTTTTGCCACGAAAAGTAGCACCTTCCGTTTGCAGCGCCGAAAAGCAGCACATTTGGATGGTTGGCTACGAAATATCGGGCGCGCCAACTTAAATTCCCTCCGACGCGATTTTTATTTAGTAGTAGGTTGGTAATTTATTAAACATTAAAATACTGTACTTAAATTATATAAATTAAAATTTTATTATTTTAAAATTAAATAGAATTATTATTTATTAAACAATATTTTCAGAAGTTGAATTCTTCGATGCAAAATGCACTTCAACAATTCAAACTAACCACGCGCCGAAACGTGATAGACTCTGCAGTTTAATCAAAACGTGCTATTCTTCGTGGCGAAACAGAGTAATGTGCTAGTTTCCGCCGCAAAGTACGAAATGTGCTATTCTTCGTGACTAAGCAGTCAAATATGTTTACTTTCGTGGTGGAAGGTAAAACGTCCTAATATTTCTCAGAAACGATGAAACGTGCTTCTTTACGTGGCAAACTAAAACGTGCTGTTTTTCGTAAGGAAAATGAAACGTGCGCCTTTTCGCAACGCACGTCAATATCACAATGAAATTAAAGCATCAGAGAAATATAGAGACTGTCAAATTTAGACTCCATTTTGGAGTCAATTAATAACAGATTAAGACTAAAAGCATCATTAAAACACAGATAAAAGAATAATTTCAAAAAATTACTATTGCTTTCTTAAAATTGAAGAAATTCTAAGTCACACTCTAAAAAATAAACCGCAATTATTAGAAACTTGAAATAAATCACAGAATCTTCTAAATTTACAGACTGCATTATACAAGTTGAATCACGAAGATAAACAGTCCACTAAGTATCTGGTTGGCGTGGAACAACAATCGACCACCGGACCATCATTTTCCCAGAGATTTGCAAGAAAGGGAACCGATTCAACGTTGAAAAAACGAAGGGAAAAAGCGACCCAACAAGAAGCAGCCGTGCCTGAAGCAGGAAAAACATTGGTAAGAAGCTAGCGGACGCGCTTGGAGATTCAACGGGTCGCTGGAAATTCGTTACAGTTAAGACCGCAAAAGCTATTCACTGTTAAAACGACTAGGGGACGACAAAAAGGAAAGGAACGAAATAGAAACACGATGGCGGATAACGAGGCGAAGGATGGCAACGAAGCAGTATATCGTGAGGCAAATGAGGAGGAGCAGATTGATAAACCTCCTGTTCACGAGGTAGTAGTAATTAAACGCAGCAACCGAGTACGAAGAAACATAATCTGCGTACCCAAAAGACAATGCAGCACAGTGGACGGCGTTCAGTATAAATTGGACGCATCTGGCATCCCCAGACGTGTTATTCCTTAAAACTTCTAACAAGAATAAAATAGAAATATTGGGTATATAATCTTTCTTGATTGTTTAAAATTATAAATGATTTAAAGTAACTGGTACAATATGCGCTGAATAGTAAAATATGTAATGCTTTGAAAATTCTCATGTGCTATATAGGATTTTTAAAATTATGGGCGACATTGAAGTATTCTGATTCTTCGTGAAAAGCTCTTTACCGCTTTTCGATACGAGCCTCCGTTCCCGAGATACAAGCGTTCGAATTCTGGTGCATGCTGGGTCGTCTGGAATTCAAATTTCGCGCGCCGGATGTTGCACCGACCGAAACTTTAAACGATTCTATTTCGAAAACGGGAGCTTGGATTGGAGAGCGGTAATAGGCTTTTCGATTCCTTTTTTAACCCTTTTAGTGCCGGACAAAGATATATCGTTGTTAACAACACGTGTGAAAAGTGGCAACGACTTTTGAGAACTGTCTCAAAATAAATTTATAGAAGGTTATAAATGGTTGAATTCCTCTTAAGAAGCCCCACGCGAGATATTCCATGAATTGAAAAAATTGTTTATGGTTGTAACTTTTTGTTATATTCTGCGATGATTGATAACGAGACTGTAGCGATAAGGTAAAAATTCGAAAGGGGATATTTGCTTGAGATCGTAATGGACTATAACCAAACGATTTTTTCATTTTTCCTAAAGATTTTGAATTAACGTTATTAGTATGATTTTCAACAAATATTAAAATACGATTAGCATTAATTTATTCTCCCTTTATTTCGTAATATGAATTCTTTTGAATTTGGTAAATATTATTCTTACTTTTTTTATGACTTTTTCTCAAACCTTACTATATTACACCAAATCGGCTCGGTATTCTTCGCTCAGGTACAGTTCTATCAGTCTGCACTAAAAGGGTTCATGAGAAATTCGTATACTTCGGCTGATCTTTTAATTTTAAAATGACCTATCTATATATATGAAGCAATTAAAAATAGTGCACGATTTGTTTTTCAACTCTGATGCCGGGGTTGGTTTTCTAGATAGTTTAGGAACGCGATTTTCTGTCTTCGCAAGCGATGAGGATTAATAATAATATACATTCGTTTTAATTAGTACATATTTAGGTTCGTTTATTTCCGTCACCTTTCTACAAATTACCTAACATCGTTGGAACACTATTTTGACTCAGTTAGCATGAATTAATTTTCAATATTGGTTTCAATTAATCACAAGACGTTCCTTTAAACTGTGTTTCGTTAACATAAATGGAAGTGCCTTCAGTCGCCAGATTTGAGGATTCATTTATCGCCTGGAATCAGAAGAAACGTGTACACTTATATAAAATTCACATATTTCCATTTTGTAAGATGCAAAAATTTGCACTTCACACACACATAACTAGCATGCTTCCATAAGCAAGAAGCACACACCTAAAAGTGACGACTTTAGTAATTCTAAATATCAGCTATCTAATTGTAAGTTGTTAAAAGTCATTGTATCAAGGGATTTCCTTCTATACTCAAAAGAAACCATTTCCCTGAGATTCACTAAGGATAACAAAGTATGACACCAAAGAAATCTAGCTAGAATCTGTACTAACACAAACTAATGCAAAGCTCTTTGAATAGCAGTCAAAATGGCGCTAATATAACTACGTGGAGAACTCAGACTTCCAGAACTGTCAGCATTGCTAGTTCCACTATCCACGAAATAGTGAAACCAAAAATTAAACACATTCTACCCACCTTGTCCACCAAGAATTCCCTTCTATCATACCAATCATGCCAATTATAGGACCGCTTTTCGACAAGTGCCTGAACTGTCGGGTTTTAGGCCTTGGGGGCAGCCCCTGGGAGGAACACTGATAATTTCAGGTCTAAAGGCAGGTGGTGGTATCACATGCGGTTCGTTAGGATGTGTCTTAGACATGCCCCTTGTCTGTGCTCCTTGTGGAAGACTGTTCACTGACACCAACAACAGAGCCAGCACCAAGATACACTTCAGAAGCTTCATTCTGCTAGACAGGCAAGTGGCGCCTAATTGAAGAAGAGTCAGACTGACACGGAGCAGTGAGATAGCCTTCTATAAGAGGCGCAAGTTCGCGATGAGACCTTCACGATCCTTCCCACTTTCTTCACTAGACACGGCTGGTTAAACCGGTATAACTAGCAGACATTGAATAATTATTGCGACGCGTGATTAATACCCAGACACCTGTCTATAGCTCCTGTCTATAGCTTTCAAGGAGATAGTGTGCTCAAACGAGTATTGCGCAAATATATTGGCACGACGAAGAAGAGATTAGACCCTGACCCCATTGTGATACCTTTGCTCTACTAAAACCCTCTTCACTCAACAAAGTGGAAAAGACAGTTGATACATCGAAAGGGTTCTTTAGAGTTTAGAACCAGCGACTACCACTTCTGTGGCTGACATTCTCAGTTAGAATCCATCAACTGGCTCCTGGAACAGGTGTGGTAAGAAAGTTTTTAATCCTTGTACAGAAATTGCGCCCAAAATCGAGTCACAAATCCTCACTCCTCCTTTACTAATGTATTATTCGGTCTGAAACTTCTCCTTATCTTTAACTAACTAATAACCATCAATAATATATACTAGCAAGAGGAGGACAGGGTGCGATAGACATCGATTTTGATGAGCCTTGGCACGCTGGATCTATGTCGAAAATTAGAAAATAGGTGTCCGAGGGTTTAAGCCAATCAGCCTTACGGGAGTATACCCGTTTGAACCCTCAAAAAATGTGTACATTTTGTCGATTTTTTTACAAGTCAACGGCTTGATGCAGATTTCCTGTTTTTTTCTATCTTTACAAAGTATTATGAACTACTTAAATAAAAGTTTCACTTAAAAAAACTATTGTTTTTCGGAAGTTATGGATACATATCCGAAAGTCTCCCGATTTTAGACGGCTAAACGGTAGGCCTGAAATAAGCTGTATGTCGTGTCTGAAATCAAAAACAATAAAATCTTCTTATAAAGTATGTTAATAGCTACACTGCATTCCACATTAGAGCATACCGATTTCGCGCTGGCATGACCCTCAGGAGACGTTGCTACGCTGGACTACCCACTTAACCGCCTGTTTTTCTCAGTCGCACGGCCCTCTACTCTCTCTGTTAAACTCTTTACGTTGACAACGGCCAGGTCCCGCGTTATTCCTTGGAAATTACCACGACCAATTGCATGCGGTTCAAACCGGTAATCGGTAGGGGCGTCGGTATGTTCTAATATAGAATGCAGTATATCGTCCAACGGGCCCGATTTTGAAAATTTTGAATAATAAAGAAATGGTGAGAGATCAAAGGTAAAGTTAGATTTTTCTAAGAGAAACGTCCACCTTTTTTCTTTATAAATAATACACAGGGAATCGGAATAAAAAAAGCTCTCGTAGAACGATGTGGAATTTTATTATGATTCTGCATGCAAAATTGGAAGTGAATTGGTGGAACGTAGCTCGAGTTTTTAGGCCCACCGTTTAGCCGTCTAACATCGGGAGACTTTCGGATATGTATCGATAACTTTCGAAAAGCAATACTTTTTTAACTGTAACTTAGTAGTTCATAATACTATGTAAAGATAGTAAAAAAACGGGAAATCCACATCAAGCCGTTGACTTGTAAAAAAATCCGCAAAATGTACACATTTTCCGAGGGTTCAAACGATATTACCTCCTTAATAATAGAGATATTTACATGTAAATTATTAAAAAATGAAACGTTTCCTAGTGGCCGTGGGGTTTAACTATATAAAAATCCCACACTACCCTGGCACCCCCGGAGGATTCCCCTCTGAAGACGTCGGGGTGTTTTTTTGAAGATATTCCCACGTTAAAAAAAAATTTATACAGAAAATATAATTTATATTTTTTTTTTAAGGGGGGGAAATCTTCAAAAGGCCCCCGACGCTTCCGGAGAGGAATCCCCAGGGGACACCAAGGTACTGTGGGATTTTTAACCACTAAAACCCCACGGACTTGGCTGAAACTCTCGAATACCTATTTACTTATTTTCGACATAAATCCATCCTGTCAAGGCTCATAAAAATCGACGTCTATCACACCCTGTCCTCCCCTTGTAAGTAACGCAAAGCTCTTCAAATAGCAGTCAGAATGACACTAATACAACTACGTGGAAAACTGTATTTCAAAACTGTCAGCATTGCTAGTTCCGCTACCCACCACAACACTCAGAGAAACAGTGAATCCAAAAATGAAACACACATTCTACCCACCTTGCCCACCAAGAATTCGCTCTCAGCAGGTCAATCCTGCCCATTAGTGAACCTCTTTCCGGCACGTCCCTGAAGCATCGGGTCTCAGACCCTGGGGACAGCCCCTGGGAGGAGGAGAGATAATTGAAGGCGTAGAGGAATATTCCATAGTAGTGGTTCCTTTAGGATCTGTCTGAGACATTCCCTTTCTCTGTTCTCTTTGTGGAAAACTGTTCACTGACACCAACAACAGAGCCAGCACCAAGATACACTTCAAAAGCTTCATTTTGCTAAATCGGCAAGTGGCGGCTAAGCGAAGAACAGTCGGATTGCCACGGAGCGGAGAAGTAGCTACCTATAAGAGGAGCAAGTTCGCGATGAAACCTTCACGATCCTTCCCACTTCCTTCACTAGACTCGACCCGTTCGACCGGTACAACTGGCTGGCATTGGATAATTATAACGGCGCCTTATTTATATCCGGACACCTGTCCATAGCTCCTGTGCCTGAGCTTTCAAGGAGATACTGCGCTCAAACGAGTATTGCGGAAAAATATTCGCACGATGAAGAAGAAGCTAGCATCAGACATTGACCCTGTTGCTCTCCTAAAATCCTTTTCACTCAACAAAGCGGAAAACAGCTGAGGGGTGATTAGTACAGATTACGTGTACGTGCATTATAACTTTGCTTCCGAGCGGCCACTGAGTAGACCGTGCGTGCGAGAGAGTCTGACCGTCGACAGTCTTTTAATTCGTTTCGAAAAACATGCGATTACACACCGACGAGTAACATACAAAGTAACAGGTTAGTCTGATACGCATCCGTCTGCCGCTCGGAGGCAAAGTTATAATGCGCAATCTGTACTTGCTACCACTTCTGCGGTTAACATTCCCCGTTAGAATCCATCAGCTAAACCCTGGTACAGGTGTGGCAACAGATCGGTGACACAGAGTCCTCATCACCGTCGACTCGCTCTGCTGGCAAGCTCAAGCAAGCGATTCCTGTCACCAGGACCACGAGAGCCAGCAACAGAGACAAGTCAGGATCCTTATTTAACTACATGCTTTATGTCAGAGCTGCGGGTGAACTGTGGTTCGGGCTCTTCTTCAGAAGCAAGCAAACCACAGTGTCAAAGACGAGCAGGTCTCCGGGTGCACATTTGTGTGCTAATCAAACGCTGAATCGTCAATGAAGTGCCTGTCTAATTATCGACTGTTGAATGGCGGTTGCATCAGCTTTGCTACAGTCGGGGTAGGGGCTTCTAGCGTCGATTGTTAGGTAACGACGTGGTTAATTGAAGAAGAGGAATGGGCGCATCCTGGAATGAACGCAGATGGCCAAGGTTGTTTTATACTTGGGCTGGCGTCGGAGGGTTTTCACGCCGAGAGCTTCTCGCCCGCTGCGTGGCTTATAATTTGCGGGGAGTGTTGACAGTAGTGTCCCAATGCTCCCGAATGTTTGTTAGGAACGATTTAATTTACTGTAGGGTAAACTTAACCTTGTCATTCAAAGTGCTGAATCTCTCACCATCGTGATTAATCACCTGTTGGATCCCCTTCGGAGGATCGAGTGGAGGGGAACTTGGAGGTGCTGATACCTGCTTCATGGCGGTGATTAGTTTTTAATACTTGTACAAAATCGAGTCACAAAACTTCTTCATACCTTTAAGTAACTAATGACGGGCAATAATAGGTACATACTAAGTAATGCAAAGCTCTTTGAATAGCAGTCAGAATGGCACTAATGCAACTACGTGGAAAAATGTCTATCGGAACAGTGAGCATTGTTAGTTCCACTATCCACCACGTCACCCAGAGCCAAGAAACAGTGGTATAAAAAATTAAGGGAAGGTTCCGGTCTAGATCCCAAAAAAATAGGTGATCGTTAGGAATTAATTAAAGGAAAACAACTATATATAATTTCATGGGACTTCTTGCATTGTATTAAGTATGTCTTAAATTATAGAAATATATTTTTCATTTTATAATTAATCATTGCAGACGGCACTGGGGAGACGTTAAAGTCAAGGCGTAAAAAAATTCATCCAAATCGGTGGGACCTGTATCTCCAAAAGTTATTATCCGATTCGACTGAAACTCTTTTATTTTGAAGAATATACTTCTGGCTAGAAAGAAAACCAGACAAAATTACAAAAATGACATTTTTTGAAAAATAACGACTCATGAAGTTTGAATTCACTTTTCCCCTATACTGTTCGTCCTTTCCACGCCTTTAAAAATTATAAACTTTCATTTTTTTGTATTATTTTCTGGTTTCCCTCTAGTCAGAAGTATATTCTTCAAAGTAAAAAAAGTTTCAGTCGAATCGGATAATAACTTTTGGAGATACAGGCCCCACCGTTTTAAGAACACTGTTTCGAGAAAAACGCGTTTAAAGTTTTACGTGAGCGCCGAGTGGCCGGTTGTTGCCAATCCATGTGCCGCTACTCAAATGCCTATAACTTCGGGAATTTTACGAATTTCAACAAATCCTTTTAAACACGTTTTCCTAAAAGGATGAACATTCGAAAAATGAAATAAAAAAAATCGACATTTAGACCGGAACCTCCCCTTAAACACACATTCTACCCACCTTGCTCACCAAAAATTCCCTTCAATCTCATGAATCCTGCCCATTATTGGATCGCTTTTCGGCACATCCCTGAAGCATCGTGTTCCTGACCCTGGGCACAGGCCCTGGGAGGAGAAGCGATAATAGAATACCTAAAGGGTTGTTGCACAGGCAGTTTCATAGGACGTTTCTGAGACATGCCCCTTCTCTGTCCTCTTTGTGGAAGACAGTTCACTGACACCAACAACAGAACCAGCACCAAGATAGTACACTTCAGAAGCTTCATTCTGCTAGACTGGCAACTGGCGCCTAATCGCAGAAAAGTCAGATTGCCACGGAACGGAGAGGTGGCTCCCTATAAGAGGCGCAAATTCGCGATGAGACCTTCGCGATCCTTCCCACTTCCGTCTCTACATTCGGCTGGTCAGACCGGTATAACTGGCAGGCATTGATTAATTATTACGTCGCTTCAATAATACCCAGACACCTGTCCATGACTCCTGTGCGGAGATTAGTTTTTAATCCTTGCACAGAAATTGGACCACTTTGGCCTAAAATTGATTCATAAAATCCTCATTTACTAATGTATTATTCGGACTGAAACTTCTCCACATCTTTAACTAACTAATAACCGCCAATAATACATTCTAAGTAATGCAAAGCTCCTTGAATAATAGTCAGAATGACACTAATGCAACTGCATGGAAAAACTGTCTTTCAGAACTGTCAACATTGCTAGTTCCATTACCCACCACGATACCCAGAGCCAAGAAAGAGTGGAAGCAAAAATTGTACATATATTCGACCCACCTTGCCCACCAGGAATTCCCTTCCTTCACATCGATCCTGCCCATAATTGGACCTCTTTTCAGCACGTCCCTGAAGGATCGGATCTCTGACCGCGGGGACAGGGCCTCGGAGGAGGATTGAGAATAGAAAGCAGAGGCGGTCGCGTAGGATGTGTCTGAGACATGCCCCAGCACTGTCCTCTTTGTGGAAGACTGTTCACTGACACCAACAACACAGCCAGCACCAAGATGCACTTCAGAAGATTCATTCTGCTGGACCTGCTAGTGGCGGCTAACCGAAGAAAAATCAGATTGTCACAGAGCGGAAAGGTGACCTCCTATAAGAGGCGCAAGTTCGTGATGAGATTTTCACGATTCTTCCCACTTCCTTCAATAATTCGGCTGGTTAGACCGGTATAACTGGCAGGCATTATTACGCCGCTTCAATAATACCCTGACACCTGTCCATGCCTCCTGTGCGGAGATTAGTTTTTAATCCTTGCACAGAAATTGGGCCATGTTACCCAAAATCGAGACACAAATCCTCGCTCCTCCTTTACTAATGTATTATTCGGACTGAAACTTCTCCATATCTGTAACTAACTAATAACCACCAATAATACATTCTAAGTAATGCAAAGCTCTTTGAATAGCAATCAGAATGACACTAATGCAATTGCGTGGAAAACTGTCTTTCAGAACTGTCAGCATTGCTAGTTCCATTACCCACCACAACACCAAAAGCCACGAAACAGTGGAAACAAAAATTATGCACATTCTACCCACCTTGCATCACTTGAATCCTGCCCATTATGGGACCGTTTTTCGACACTGCCCTGAAGCATCGGACGTCTGACCGCGGGGACAGCCCCTGAGAGGAAGACTGATAATAGCAGGCCTATGGCCATATGGCTGAGTTGGTTTCGTAGGACGTCTCTGAGACATGAACCTTCTATGTCCTCTTTGTGGAAGACTGTTCACTGACAACAATAACAACATAGCCAGCATCAAGATACACTTCAGAAGCTTCATTCTGCTGGACCGACAAGTGACAGCTAACCGAAGAAGAATCAGATTGTCATGGAGCGCAGAGTGGCCTCCTATAAGAGGCGCAAGTTCGCTATGAGACCTTCGCGATCCTTCCCACTTCCGTCTCTAGATTCGGCTGGTTAGACCGGTATAACTGGCAGCTCATAGCTTCTGTGCGGAGATTAGTTTTTAATCCTTGCACAGAAATTGGGCTATTTTAGCCCAAAATCGTGTCACAAATCCTCCTTTACTAATGTATTATTTGAACTGAAACTTCTTCATGTCTTCAACTACCTAATAACCGTCAATAATACATACAAATAATATTTTATTTTTCAATCTTATTTTGTTATGCGTGCCACCTTGAACGCATGAAAATCGTAGGTATGTTTAGCAATTTTTTTCTTTTAGATAATGAACTCAGTAGAAGATCTGTTAATTATTTAACCCTCATCCGTTCCGCATTTCAGGAACTGAATCCGTCCCTCGGTGTCAAATTAACATAGTGGTACATAAAAGATCGACGAAATGACAAGGTAAACAGGTATTTTTCGATATTTTTTTATTCAAATTGGTGACTTAACATTTACAACTTTTGCATAAAATAAAACGATGTGCAGGACATTCTGCTTGGTTACAAGAATCACAAGTAACAGAAGAGTATAACTTATTACGGGAAAACTCTGTCAAATTGACACGTGGGACGGATGAGGGTTACAAAAAAAACTATGATTTTCACGCGTTCAAGGTCATCCCCCCCTTAATGAATTACAATTTTGTACAATAAACCCTAGTCAAAAATGATTCTTTTCGCATTTAAATCCACACTCTCCCGTTTGCAAGCGAATGAAAAAGGTACTAGTACATTCTGCACTGTGTACCTTCGCTACGTCATATTTGTCGTTAAATATCTCACGAACCATTGAACCTTTACGCAAATGGCCAAGTGCAGATGGACTATATTTTGACCCTCTACATAAATACGAAGCTTCATTGAATTCAGTCAGGGACATTTCAGGGCCGTTTAAGGATCAAGGCGAGCCGAAACGGAGCTGTTTGGAAACAGGTTGCCCAGTCCCGGCAACGTGTCTCATTTTCGCTTTATGCGACAGCTCGTAGCTCGCTGGCGCGTCTCGAAGCAACGTCCCGTCGACTTACTGCCACGAATAAAACTAACGGATTACAAGTGGCGGCCGCAGCGGGAGTGCGAGGGAACTGGCTACCAGCCAGGACGTGTTTAGCCACATTTCGCGAAAATCGCCTTGCCGCGCGGTTCCCCCGTGGATGCAGCGGCCGCTGGTAATGCGAGGAGAATCTTATTACAGAACCAGCCGGCTGGAATTATTAAACGCGGCATTTACAATGCAGATTTTTTCCCTCCCGTTACCGGAGGATGGGACACGTGTCACGTATGCTTTGCGCTTCAATTTCCATCCTCCACTGACGATGAGAGATATTTGACATTCCGGCGATGTTATTTTTCGTGGGTGCACACCGAGTTTGGGGTAGGTCTGGGTTGGAGTCGAAACCCCTACAGCACATTTTGTTGCAGAAATGTTGCACAAAAGTTGCAGTATATTGCAATGTTGTCGTTTGGTTACGAGTTGCATAGTAATATTACTGCAAAATTGTGGTAACATTGCCGTGCAATATTTCAACTGCCATATTTGTTTAATGTTGCAGGAATATTGCGCACACATTGCCGTGTAATATTACAATGGCCAGGTTTGTGCAATATTTAGGAAATATTGCGCACATATTGCCGTGAAATATTACAATGGCCAAGTTTGTGCAATATTTCGGAAATATTGCGCACACATTGCCGTGAAATATTACAGTGGCCAAGTTTGTGCAATATTTCGGAAATATTGCGCACACATAGCCGTGAAATATTGCGCATATATTGAGGTACAATCCACGTGAAATATTTCAGCAACGAATCCGCAATAAATCCTGAATTTTGCGGAGCGATCCCGAATTGTCGACACGCAGAATACAGTCTAAGATTTCACAGGCTACCACCAAGGGAATGTATGCGAACGTGGACAATATCTGACAAAAATTATTAATACGATTATTTAATTAACACTATAGAGTTTAAACAATCTCATAAACAATATTCAGCAACAAAAGAGATTTGTAAAAAGTGTTACACGTACCAATTACAACCAGTGTCCCTACCATTACCGTTTAAGTGATTATATTTAATTTGAACGTTCCGAATTGTCGAGAGAAAATAGCTAAGTTCCGATTTATTGCGGATTTATTGCTGATATCTTTCTCACATCTTGCGGCGCTCGCAAGATATGAGCAAGATTTCAGCAATAAATCCGCAATAAATCCGGAATTTCGTGGAGCGATCCCGAATTGTCGACACGCAGAATACAGTCTAAGATTCCACAGGCTTCCACCAAGGGAATGTATGCGAACGTAGACAATATTTGACAAAAAAAATTAATACGATTATTTAATTAACATTATCGAATTTAAACAAACAATTAAATATTATTCAGCAAAAAAAAATTGTAAAATGTGTTACACGTGCCAATTCCTGCCAGTCTCCCTACCATTACCGTTTAATTGATTATATTTAATTTGAACGTTCCGAATTGTCGAGAGAAAATAGCTGAGTTCCGATTTATTGCGGATTTATTGCTGATATCTTTCTCACATCTTGCGGCGCTCGCAAGATATGAGCAAGATTTCAGCAATAAATCCGCAATAAATCGGGAATTTCGTGGAGCGATCCCGAATTGTCGACACGCAGAATACAGTCTAAGATTCCACAGGCTTCCACCAAGGGAATGTATGCGAACGTAGACAATATTTGACAAAAAAAATTAATACGATTATTTAATTAACATTATCGAATTTAAACAAACAATTAAATATTATTCAGCAAAAGAAAATTGTAAAATGTGTTACACGTGCCAATTACAGCCAGTGTGCCTACCATTCACATTTAATTTATTATGCGTAATGAAAAAGTTCCGCATTGTCGAGAGAAAATTTCTAAGTCCGGATATGTTGCGGATTTATTGCCGAAATCTTGCCGTTTAGTTGCCAGGTTTCGCAACTAAACGGCAAGATTTCGGCAATAAATCCGCAACATATCCGGACTTAGAAATTTTCTCTCGACAATACGGAACTTTTTCATTACGCATAATAAATTAAATGTGAATGGTAAGGACACTGTCAGTAATTGGCACGTGTAACTCTTATTTGCAAATCTCTTTTCTTGCTATACCTATATAGTTTATGAGTTTGTTTATTGAGTGTTATATAGTGTTAATGAGTGTTATATAGTGTTATTGAGTGTATATATAGTGTTAATTGAATAATTGTATTAATTATTTATATCAGATATGTCCACAAATAGAATACAGTCTTCCACTGTACTTGCAATTGTAAGCCGCGAGCCTGGAAAGCTAACACCGGGCCTGGGGTTTTTCCCTACGCCTGGTGACCGTGTGGTCGGTTTGGCGAGCCACCCTTGACTCGCCGAATACGCGGCTGAAGACGACGCGACCGTTTTATGATAGGATAGATAGAAGCGAGGACTATAAGGTTTAAGCAAACTGTTAAACTGCATACAACAATAAAAGATATTTGTAAAGAACTCTGATCTGTGAAATGTAAATCCACAAACACTAAAAACTAGAAAATAAAAAAAAATATAAACAAAATTTATGTTAAACGATTGTATTAAAAATGCGTTACAAACTAAAAAAACATTATTTTTTGTACAACGCAGGATATTTTATAACAGAATATGAATCAACTTAATACAACATCAAGTGTCGAAATGAATTTGTTGTGAAATATCCGCTCCACAATTAGGGAGATGTAATGGGGTTTGTCAAAACAAATCTTCGTTTTTGAATAATTTGGGTTTAATGTGTTGCACGGTAGAAATATAAGTTCGAATACGGAAGCAATTTTCCTAATCAAGGATTATAGCTGCAGCGGTAAAGTGTTCGTCTACGGTGCTACAGGTCGCGGGTTCGAATCTCCCTGGGGTTAAAGTATTTTCTATTTATAAAAGACACACGGACGTTATGCTACTACGATTCCTGCACACATATCATGTCATCGGGTCCCCCCCCCCCCCCCTCACTGACACATCCGGAATATATGTATATAAAATACCGTTATTTTTTTTTTGGCCCTACTGCCCGAAACCTTGCGGGACCATTGCTGTAAAATCTCAGAAATGTTGCGCGACCATTGCTGTAAAATCTCAGAAATGTTGCCTGCCCATTACTGTAAATTGTGTAAAATCTCAGAAATGTTGCGTTACCATTGCTGTAAAATCTCAGAAATGTTGCGCTACCATTGCTGTAAAATCTCAGAAATGTTGCGCTACCATTGCTGTGAAATCTCAGAAATGTTGCGCTATCACTCCTGTAAAATCTCAGAAATGTTGCAGAAATATATCCTGTAATGTTGCACAGGGCGGACATAGCAATTTACTTGTAACTTTACAGCAACATTCCGTGCAATGTTCCAAGTATTAAACCGCAACACAACTGAGACATTTCTGCAACAAATGTGCTGTAGGGGAAGTGGAGCAGAGGTTAACAAGTGGGAGGAGTTTTTCTCTTTGGTCCTTTTTAGTTTATAATGTTTTACTGGTCACGATTTTTGTAAAAGGAAAAATGAATACGGTTTTTTATTTATTGAAATAAATATTGGTAGCCAGAAAACTGGACGGCCAGTGATTTTGAGTTTTAAAGTAAAAGATTCTTAATTGGGGTTAATCGATTTACTTTGTGAAAGAGAGTGTAAAAAGGGGAGGCTTATTTTTCAACTGAGATAGTGATCGAAAAAGGTACAGCAAGCTCTTTGATAAATTTGTTTGGCTATCTCGGTTTCAATATTTTTAAAACAAATATAAAACTGGCGACGTGGGAGAGTCCACTTTCAAATTACCCCTGTCGATGGGATTTCAAAGTCTACAGCCTGGAAATTGATTTTGGAAAGCGAGAGAGCTTGGTCACTGTCAAAGTTTTTGAAATAAAATGTGCAAAACGTCAGGGAAAGGGACCAAAAAGGATAGCACGATATCTCGCATTTATTAGGTGTACAATTAAAAGCAGCATGTACTCAGAATTTACAGAATAAAAATTGAATTTAAATTTGAATTTTTATTATTCCCAAGAACAATAAAATTGTCACCACCCTTTATTTAAATAAAATCCTATTTCACGACCTCCCGATACCTTCGTATCTTCGAGTTCCACCCCAAAGTTGACATGTCCTCCACCCTCGACTTTCCACCCCAAATCTCACCTTCGACGAACTTGTACCTCGAACGTGACTTCCGCAAAACGAGCCCACTTCCGGGGTGCAGCGATTACAGAATCGGATACAAAAGGAAAACCGAAAACACGCAACTATGAGAAGTAAATTTTCGCGCCGACGCCTTTTTGCAGTTGCGAAACGAAATCGAATATACCGCGAAGTTGTGTAACGACAAAGTTTCAATCTTCTCGAAGAGTCAACACATTTCCCAGTCATGTTTCTACTAGAGACTCACGTTCCACTATTAGGTGACATCGCGATTTATGGGACACCCTGTACGAAGTAATGGCATAGGCAATGCAAACCTCTGAATTTGCATTAAGTGTAAATGCAAATTTGGGAGCAAGTGTAAATTTTGGGGTTGCATTAGGTTCACGACGAATCTAAGTTAGGTCTGGTAGGTCAGGGTCAGATTATCATATCTAGATTCCTCTCACAGGGACGTCAATTAAATGGCACGCCGATTTTGACAAGGGTCTGCAGATTTGCAGAACAGTAAAAAATATTCGACACGGATATTTTGTTATCAGCCATTGAAAACAGCCCTCAAAGTTGAGGTATGAAAACACATTTTTCTCCATATCTCGGAAACCACTGAGTGTAGATAAAAAAATTCAAATTGCAAAATTGTGTGTCTTTTAATAGTGAATTGACTACGCAAACAGTTTTAAAGAATAACAATTTGTTTAAAAGACATGTTAATACAGGGTCATCGTTTAATCCTGCAACCCGCGCGCGCGCGAACTTGTAAAATGGCAACACCGCCTCACGGACGCATTCCACTACAACCATGCACCGTCACCGCGTTCGGAGAGCTGCTAGCGACCGCTGGACAGCAGTGATGCTCGAGCTTCGAGAATTTTTGGCTGGTCCTTGTCAAATTAACGTTGCAAAGAACTATTCAGAATTTCCCGGCCCCGGTTGAAAATTTTGGGGTCTTTTTCGTATAACTTTTGAACTGTAAGACATATCGGAATTCAATTTGCGCCAAAAAAATGAGGAAAAATTAATCCCTCTTAATGATGGATAATTTAACATTTTATGTTTACTTAATTTTTCTTTTATCAATTTTTTAACCATAATTGTTTAAAAAGCTGTTGGAAACTGTTTATTTGATAATGTATTTAACGCTGTTTTTAAAATTCGTGGTGTTGATAAACAATAGGCTAGTTGATTCTGTATCATTACATTTATAAATTGAGAAATTAAATTTTTATTCAATTATGTGTTAGTTCTGCAGACCTCAGAATCTATTGTTCTGGTTTTCTTTTTTATGATTTTATTCTTAATGCGGTGCATACCTAGATCAGACGTAAGGGATAACTAATGCGACGTGTCTTTGATTGTAGTGGTGTTTGAATTTTTTTTCTAGAATTTTTGTGTTAGAATGTTTTAGCTACTCAACGCCACGCCTATACCGGCTTCCGTTAATGTCATTTTTTGGAACGATGTGCCGTTACTGTGGTTTTTACAAGCAGGTGGCAAAAAATCTCTCCGTACAAGGAACCGTCAACCCTGTCGTGGCTAAAATTTTTGAAATTGAGACGGGTACGAGATCTGTTGACATTATTTTCAAACCTCATTACAGTGATCTGGGGTGCGAGTGGTAGACCGATCATAAAAGCGGAGCGCGCGGCTCGATTACCTGGGTCGGGAAATTCCCAATACCTAGCTCTTTGCGACGCTAAAATTTTCGAAGCTCGGGCATCACTCTTGTCCAACGGTCGCAGGCAGCTCTGCGCTGGGCCGGTGCATGGTTGTAGTGGAATGCGTCCGTGAGGCGGTGTTGCCATTTTCGTCTGTTTGCGCGCGCGCGGGTTGCAGGATTAAACGATGACCCTGTATATATATTTCAACCCTCAACTTTGAGGGCCATTTTCAGTCCCTAGATGTAAACGATGGGCAATAAAAAAAATACGTGTTAAATATTTTTTACTGTTCTGAAAATGTGAAGAGTCCTATCCAAATCGGCGAGTGACAGTTAAGTGACATTTTGACATCATCACATCAGAGTTCCCTTACATACATCTGCCCGAAATCTATCCAAAGCTAAACTACCAAAGGCCAAGAATCCCAAAAGTGGCGGAGTCACGTACCCCAATTCCACACGCCCGATACCCCTCGCTCAGCTGCAGTGGCACCATTTCTGGGCTGCAAAGAATCGTGTATCTGTATCATCTCCATCCTCGAGCGACAAGTAGTGGAGGGGCGATGCAGAGAGGACGCTGAAATCTTGCCAGCGACAAGTAAATTTCCACTTGCACGAGGGTGAATAAGGACGAAGCCAAGTAGTGTCTCCTCCCCTGCCCTTCGCCGCGACCCGGGACGTTATTTAGGAATTCCCGTAGACGGATGTTATCCGGGCGCAGAGGGAATGAAGCGGTACACACGGGGCGCAACCGCAGCCGACACACTCACGTTTCAATCAAGCCCGCGCAGGGCCAGGAAGTCACGCGACGTTGAAATACCACCGGCCTGGGAAACGTAGCGGGCCGAATTCTCCCATCTGCCTGAAGAACGGTTCCCCGTTACACCCTGTTTCATTTTACTGGAGCTGCATCAACCCGGCGACGATGTATTTATGGCGGCTGATAAACTTGGAGTTACAACGGTGGAGGGGCGATGAGGGATATCGTAGGGAGGGGTGGGAGGGTCCGTTGGTCGAATTGAAGCGTGTCCATGTCCACTTCCGGCTGAAATACGTTGCGCGGACCAATTAGGGGGATAGGAGTGGTGTTGTCAGCCCTGCGACCGATATCCCGCGAGATGTCTGCGGGACACGCGATTTGGGTGGCAGAGGGGGGGCGTAAAGTCACGTTTCCACGTGGACAGGGAGTCGTTTCGAGAGAGATCTGGTCCGATGTTTCGAAGGGAAGGGTGGCGATGGGGACGTTTAGGGGGGAATCTAGGGGTGAGTGTCGAAGTCGTGTTTTCGTGCACGGAGAGGGTGGGAGCAGGGTTGCAGTCATGTTTACGTGTGCAAAATGGGGAGAAGCGAAGTTAAAGCTGCGCCACCACGCGTGAAATGCGGGAGGACGGGGGTAAAGGTGTGATTGCACGTGTGGAGTGAGAGAGGATAAAGTTGCAATTTGTTTTCGCATGTGGAATGAGAAAGGACAGACGTAAAGCCGCGTTCGCACGTGTGAAATGAGAAAGGACAGAAGTAAAGCCGCGTTCGCACGTGTGAAATGAGAAAGGACAGAGGTAAAGCCGCGTTCGCACGTGTGAAATGAGAAAGGATAAAGTTGCAATGACGTTTGCATGTGTGAAATAAGAAAGGACAGAGGTAAAGCCGCGTTCGCACATGTGAAATGAGAAAGGATAAAGTTGCAATGACGTTTGCATGTGTAAAACGAGAAAGGAGAAAGTTGAAGCTACATTAGCACGTGTTACGCGGGGAAGACAAAGTTAAAGCCCCGTTCGCACGTTTAGGATGAGAACAGTTAAAGTCAAAGCGGCGTTACTACATGTGAAGTGGAAGATGATGCTGTTAATGCCACGTTTGCGCGTGTGGAATGAGGAAAGATTTAATGCCGCGTTTCCACGTGTGAAATGAGAAAAGGAAAGTTTAAACTCATGGTTCCGTATATGAACTGGTGGGACACAGGAGTGATGTCACACTTCCATATGTGAAATGGGAAGAGGCTGATACTTGAAGCCACGACCCCACATGTGAAAAGTAAAAACAAAATTCTTTTTATATTAACTCTCAATTAAGTATATGGTAATTTTAATAGTGGTGCGGGCTTAACTCAATGTTAAGTCTACTTTCGGTGCAGATTATTATTTTCGTGAAATAGGGCGACGAAAAAAGCGATCGATGAAAACACAGCGGAAACAAATGCATTAATAACATTTGGTCGATCCCGTTTCGCGATTTAAAATAGGAATATCGCTTTTCCCAGGAGGGACACGGTTCTTTTTCACCCAGCGACGATCAACTGTAATTAATCACCGGTCGAAAAGCGAACCGTTATTGTATAAATTCTGACGCACAAATCGTGTCGCTGGATTTAAATAACCGTTTGCCCAGCTCTGATGCTGATTTATAGCAATTTTTACAACGCATTCGATGTCAACGCGTTGTTTAATCGACACTAGCGTCATACATGTACTTTTTCTCGCGAAATATGAGATATCTAGTTCACCTGATTGCACTTGATCTACATCTGAGTTAATAGAGTTGTCCATCATTATACAGCATGTTTACGTGTCAACTGGATATTTTCGCCTCGAAAATTCGCTAAAAAAATCCGTTCGACGAATATTAATAACTTATTATTTCAAGCAGGTCAAGTAGTTACTTACCAGTAGTTACTTGACCTGCTTGAAATTCTTAAGTTATTAATATTCGTTTTACGTGTGGAAAATTACGTGTTTGCAGATTTTTTACTAACTAGAAATAAATTATTACCACGAAATGTGCACAGGTTATTTCAAATCCATCTAAGGAAATGCAAACCTTTCCATCTCAGAGCAAATTGAAACCTATCAGTCCGAAACCTCTCAAATAATCTAGGGAAGGATATCGAGACCCACGGCATAAAAATATTCGCCATTTTTCACGACTCGAAGAATGCTTTCTATACAGTGTACAGCCACTCTCTGGTCCGAGGAATTCATTTCAGGGGTATAACAGGTATCTAGTGATGGGTCTCAAACCTCTTGTTTGCAACTGTTCAATACACCCAATCACTTCGAACCATATTCCACGAAATACCTTTCCCAATCAAACACTGTAACCTACTATAAAAAACAAGCTAAACAAAAATTGAATATAGAGCTCCCCACCCCCTAATATAAGAAACTAACTCAAAACACATTCTAAAACCTCTTAAACATTAAACAAACCCAAGTAATTCATCCACCTGCACAAATCTTCTACATTTCTCCCAAACACTGCTTCCAATAGTTTCGATTGAACAAATGGTTTCGCGAGCGACTCGAGGCCATCACTAGAAACGGGGAATCCGAATTTCCATCGATCAGGGAGGCAATTTAATCTCAAGCAGCGAATGTAAATGAATACCGTATTTTTCTATGCGCATATTCCTTCGATGTGTTCCTATTGATTGATGGCGACGCCTCCGGTGGATAGATAAAATCGCGTATACGTGTAATATATGTACACATATATGCGTGCGTTGAGGGGGATGCCCGATAAAAATGAGCGCGTCGTTCATCAATAAAATTGTGACGTCGACAGAAATTTCGCCCGGACCTCCTTCCAGAAACCGTCGAATCCCCGGGGCTCCCGCCGGAAGCTGTATTTTCCCGCGACCTTAGGCGGCCATAAACATAATCGGCAGTCACCCCAATCCCGAGAACGATCGAACTGATTGCCTGGACAAGGATCGAGGAGAAAACTACAGTAGTGGTAATATTTATTGCGTCGCTCTCCAAACGTGGTGTGCACAATTTCCATAGCAGTATGATTAATAAAAGGTCTCAAGGTCTTTGTTTTGGTATTTTTCCTAAAAACACGTTTCGGTAGGTAAACATTTAAAAATTGAGGGCCCCAGTGGGAAATATGCACATGGTGGCGTTTTATGTTTTTAGAGGCAAGCAAGTTTGAAGGAAAAATTTGCAAATTGAAGTGGTTGGTAAATGGCAACTATTGTTAAATTTGATCTGAAAAATTATTTTCGTAGGAAATGCGGCACGAAATTGTATATAATTTAAACGGTACCTACTTGAATCAATGGGTAAATCAGAACTATTATCAAATTTTAGTCGAAGAATTAATTTTATTAGGTCACGTGTCCCCAAGGAGCCGCGTGGCATGGGCCTCTTAATTTTCTAATTACCAAAGAAACCCCTCTATGTCCCGAAATATAGAAAATGGTCAAAGTTCTCCATTACATTGGTGAGTGTTTGCTGTTTTTAATAACCGAGCTGCTAGTAAATGAATAAAAACTCCTTCTGTAAGCTCAGTGAGGAATATTACGCGAACGGGATAGAATTTTGTACCCTGTTTGCACAGAAAAATCGAGAAAAAAGGCCACAGGCTCGTTCTTTTAAAAAACTCATAAACACACTTCGTTAAAACGCCACCAACTGTAGCACTTCGAAATGTGGGAGCAGTCAACCATGTACGTTCCTGCCATTTTTATCGTGTAAAAAATTCGCGCTCCCTTATTAAATTCCTATCAGACGAAATCGAGCGTCTAACATTCCTCATCCCTTCAATGGGAAGCTAATTAAGCGAACTTAAATAGTCCTCCTTTCACGTTAATCTCCTCTTGCCTTTCCTAATTGGTGGCCATATTTCAACAAAGTAACCAAACCCGTCTATATACCAGCACACTCCTTATACCTACCACAATTTTCCATTTTTCGAAATTCATAAGAACCTTGTGTTACAATTTTAATAAAGTACATAAATTTCTTTATAATCACCTCCAAAGTTATCCTACCATTTTTTACCTATCATCGTGGCGTTACTCTTTATATAGAAAAAAATTAGGGTTTATACAAAAACCGATTTTTGAAAAAAACGGTTTTCGAATTCCACTATTCCCAAAATACCGGTTCAACCGGTTTTCGAATTTTCACAAACAAATATATTTAAAATAGAAAATAAATATTTGTACTAATTTTAAAAAATTTCAGTTAAATAAAATTAGTTAAATAAAAGTAGTTAAATAAAAAACAGTTAAGTAAAATAAAATAAAATATACTTTATACAAAACCAAATAAATGAAAAAATTAAAATAACTAAAATCCGTACAATTTTTCAGTTCATTTAATATTTATGGATACACAAAAATATAACACAATAAAATACATTGCATACAATACCAACTGAAAAAAACTAAAGTAACTAAAATGCGTACAAAATATAAATTATAAATCTTTATTTCATTTAGTTTCCGCTCTTTTCTCAATAGACGCAGTCAAAATGTCTGCCAAAGAGTGGCATAAACCTAACCTATAAAGTAAGTAACTTGCTACACACAGTTTCTGCTGTGAAATGCTAAAGATACAGCAGCCCAAGTTCCGCTCGTGAGTCTCGTGCCGAACGAGAACTGGACACGCTGATTCAGGGGATAAAATAGTGACCATGAGAGTAAACGGGTACCCGGCCTCGTTATGGGAAGGACTATGTTAAGCTGGAGAGGAGAAGGTGAGGTCAGTCGAGAGGGGGACTCACTTGAAGAAGTATGTGTCGTTGACGTAGCCGAAGAAAGGAACGGTGTAGGTCAGCATCCAGATATTCCCACCGCCGCAATCGTAGTAGGGCTTCGACCACCTGCCGTCCTCGTACCTCACTGTCAGAATCTCGTCCTCCTCCCGCTCCGTGCGAGTCGTTTCGTTCAAAGTGTACGTGTGGAAGCCTGCAACAGAAAGGAGACAGAGATTATCAATGGATTCCTTTAGTGTAACAGAAGGATTTTTAAAGCCGATTTAACTTTCATACGGTTGTAGACCTAACCTAGACTTAACTTTTTGCCTGCGTGTCCTTTTTAGGAACCTGTGTTTCTCTTATTGTGGGACTTTTTAATTTAGATTTAGCAGAGAACTAATCTAGACATAACCTTCTGTAGATGTTCCCCGTCGAGAATTTCTGTTTACTTTATCCTAGGATTTGTTAATTCAAATGTAATGCAGAGCTGGCACAGATTTAATTCAGAAATACTTAAGACCTACCCCACACCTGGACTTTTGTGTATACTGGGTGGTCCATTTAAATCAGACCACCTAAATATATCTTCCGACTCTGAAGTTGCAAAAATATTTTATATTAATTCTTTTCCTATGCAGTTCTCTATTTCTGCACTGAACTATATTTTTAAAATATCAAATTTCCCTGGAGGAACAGGTGAAACACAGCGACTGACAAGGGAATACCGCGAACCCGGACTTACCGATTGGAACGCAACTTTTGTGAGTTTCTAGAGTGACTCAAGACAAGATCAACGGTGTGTTTCATTTGGGCCCTATCGCCCTTTAAGGCGGTGAAACCTAACCTAAAAGTCAAATAGGCACTTCCACTTTTTCACGTGTAACTCCCAAACTACAACAGACAGAAAAAAATGTTTCAAACAAAAGTTAACTGGCGAAATGAGCGATGCATACTTGCATTAACAAAATTGTGAAAAAAGTTTATTTTCATTCAGGTATTTTTTTAAACTCTTTTCAAAATTTTGTTAAGGCAAGTCTGTAGCGCTTATTGCACCATTAAACTCTTATTTAAAACATTTTTTTCTGGCTGTTGTAGTTTGAGAGTTATACGCGAAAAAGTGGAAGCGCCTATTTTACTTTGAGGTTAGTTTTCATCCCCTTAAAAAGCGATAGGGCCCGAATGAAAGACACCGTTGTTCTTGTCTTGAGTCCCTCTAGAAACCCACAAAGCTGCGTTCCAATCGGTGAATCCAGGTTCGCGGTGTTCCGTTGTGAGATGTAAAAAATATGATGGACGTAAACTTCGCATACCAAACAGACAAAAAAATTAGAGATGAATTATTTTTACTGCAGTCGCATTAAAATGAAGTGGTCCCTCCCACCACTCTCCTGGCTCCTCCCATCACTTTCCTGACTCCTCCCACTTTGTCCTCCACTCTGGGTTAGTGACCACTTAATTTTTTCGGGTTACAACCACGCAATCTTAGCTCACAGAAGATTACCTCCATATAGAAATCATGCTCAACCCTTTCGACTATTAATATAATACCAATGCACCACTGCTAGAAAACTAATCCAAAAATTGCACAGTCTCTCTACACCACTTACCGCAGCCCCTTTCATTCAATGCTCTCCATTTGTTCACCCCTGTCTCAGCGACAGAAAGAATAGCAACCCCCCTGCGAGTAGCGTAATTCAATTTACTGATTCGATCGGTGCTTTCAATTACTATCGTCTCGCTTGAAAGTCGATTCCAGTTGCATTATCTTCTTTTTCCTCCCCGCCCCTCCTTCCCGCCCCCGTGCCACGACGGTCAATCGTTTATTGATTTCATCCATCAAACAGATTTATTCACTCGTCGACTGGCCGCGACGCGAAACCAGCAGCTTCCTTCCAGCCACGTGATTTAATGCCCCGAGTTCTGCCCCTAGGAACTTTATCGTTCCAATACTCGCGGATACTGACTCCGCTTTTCACCTTGCCGTTGATCCGACAAAAGCTGCACCTCGGATAGTCCCTAGGAAAGCGTCTAACGCTTGGAAAATCAAGTCCCTCTTATTGCGTTCTTTGGTTCGCGCGCTCCTGCCCGCTCTGCGGGAGCAAATCCTCGCGAAACCGTATTTTCGCCGGTCCACGAGCTCGGAATGGTCCGTGCCAGAGAATATATCAGGTCCTGGATCTGGGATTCAGCCTCGTTCCAAGGGGGAAGATTTAAAGAGGACAACCGTGACGGAGGAAATAGAGGCAGGGGAGGAAACAAGCTCTGGATAGGGGAGAGTAAGGCACGATGATAGAGAGGAGACTCTGGAGGAATAAATAATGATTGCAGGGTATCGTACTGTCTTCTGCTTTGGTGTAGAGAATTTCCCAGCAATCATTCTGTGGCTGAATATTGTAATGTGATGGGGGTTGTGGATTTCACTGGGGCATAAGGTGAAGATATGTTTGGGTGCATATTGGATTCGGTAGGGGTTACTGCGGGGGTGGTATAGTAGGGATGAAATTGAATTTGAAATTTTGAGAAGATTTAATTTGGGTGAGGTTAGGTCTGAGAAATTGATGTATGAGGCCAAGAACAAAATTAAAGATAAATCAGAAATGATGGAGTTCAGTTTTAATAGGTAAGTCAAACTCAAATTGTGGGTGCTTAATCAAGTCGAGAGAAGTATAGATTTTGAGGAGGGACTATGTTAAGGTCCCAGTTTGGACCTTGTAGAAACCAAAATCAATTTTGTATGTACAGTAGGATAAAGTTAGGAAACTAGGTCTAGAACCCACGTTAAACTCAAGCATAAAGTTGTAGTAGACCTAAGTTCAAGACTATAAGACCTATATCGGACCTAACAGAGAACGAAATCAATTCTACACGAAGATTAGATATAACCTTTCTTTTTTGCGATGGCAACCGTAGCCCGGTGCAGCATCCAAAATTGAAAATTCAAATTTTTTAGATAACATATGAAATTATCTAGGCGCTATCGGACTCGATTTTGAAAAAATTATTTTGAGACAAATTGGCAGCTGTGCAAAGTTGAAGCTTCGATATTTGGCAAAAAATTACTCGTTTTTCGAGTGATTTGAGTGACAAAAAAAGGAAAAGCTCCCGATAGCGCTTAGATTTTTAACTCTAAAATAAGCCTGCAAAGCCTCGAATAAATCGGTTCATCAATTTTTTACTTATGTGTTTCACCGACTTTAAAAACATAATTTTAAGGAAAACGCGTTTAAAGTTTTGCGTTTGAGCACTACATCGAGGAACACTTACCTACTTACACGCGTATAACGGTATCAATTTTGGTCGAATTAACTTGACATTTTCAGGGAATATTTTCAAGATGAAGTACTACTTCAAGAAAATAAAAAAATCGAAAAATCGATTTTTTGAAAATTTCTAGGTAGGCCTCCCCCCTTAAACTAGTCCTAAGATCAATTACAAAATCAGACTTGATGCCTCGTTTACATAAGTCAAGTAATCTTAAGTCAAATTACTTGAATTCAAGTAATCTTCGAGTCAAGTTACTTGAATTCAAGTAATCTTTAAGTCAAGTTACTTGAATTCAAGTAATCTTCAAGTCAAGTTACTTGAATTTAAGTAATCTTCAAGCCAAGTTACTTGAATTCAAGTAATGTTCAAGTCAAGTTACTTGAATTCAAGTAATCTTACAGTCAAATTATTTGAATTCAAGTGGTTTTACAGACAAGTAGATTGAATTTCCGCGGCTTGAAGTCAAATAACTTGACTAATGAAAACACAACTTTAAGGGGAGGTTCCGGTCTAAATGTCGATTTTTTTTATTTCGTTTTTCGAATGTTCAACCTTTTAGGAAAATGTGTTTTAAAGGATTTGTTGAAATTCATAAAATTCCCGAAGTTATTAGCATTTGAGTAGCAGCAAATGCATGGGCAACAACCGGCAACTCGGCGCTCACGTAAAACTTTAAACGCGTTTTTCTCCAAACAGTGTTCTCAAAACGGTGGAACCTGTATCTTCAAAAGTTATTATCCGATTCGACTGAAACATTTTTTATTTTGAATAATATACTTCTGGCTAGGGGGAAAACCAGAAAAAATTACAAAAAAGTGAAAATTTATCATTTTTAAAGGCGTGGAAAGGACGAACAGTATAGGGAAAAAATGAATTCAAACTTCATGATTCGTTATTTCCTCAAAATATGTCATTTTTGTATTTTTTTCTAGTTTCCCCTCTAGCCAGAAGTATATTCTTCAAAATAAAAAAGTTTCAGTCGAATCGGATAATAACTTTTGGAAATACAGGTCCCACCGATTTGGATGAATTTTTTGACGCCTTGACATTAACGACTCCCCAGTGCCGTCTGCAATGATTAATTATAAAATAAAAAATATATTTCGATAATCTCAGGCATACTTAATACAATGCAAAAGGTCCCATTAAATTATATATAGTAGTTTTGCTTTAATTAATTCCTAAAGATCACCTATTTTTTTAGCTCTAGACAGGAACCTCCCCTTAAGAACAAGTTCTAACTTAATAGACATCAAACTTAAACTTAGTCACAACTCAAGTGAAACCCAAGTATAAACTTACAGTAAACCTATCAGGAACCTCAAATTTTAACATTGAACTGATCTACCGAGGTCGAACTCAAGTCTTAGACCTAGTCTTTTAGTCTTTTTAGTATCGACCTCGGCGGGTTGTCTTAGACCTAACCCAGACCGAGTACCCCTATCGACGTCTATACCACTCTACTACTACATTTCTGCACCACTTCCTTCCTAGCCTGATCAAGAATTTACGCCACAAGACCTTAGGCACTAGGAAACACATATCTCAAGGCCGCATCAACCTTTCAAAACGATCTTCCGGATATACAAACCGCCAAAATTAAACCTCATCTCCCCACAACACACCACTCATTCACGCAGCGTTTCCCGCGATAAGTCACTGCTCCCAGCCTCGCAACCGGTTGCAATGAATCTCTGCAAGAACGCAGCAGCTCTCCGTGAAGAAGCCACTAATAAATTCAATTAATCTTAATCTTTCCGATCCGACGCTCCCGGCGATGAGTCACCGCGGAACACGTTTGTTCCAGCCACGTTTGCCAGGGCCTCGGACAACCATCCCCGATAAATATTCAAGAGAATGTTGTGTCATGGCCGACGACTCGACCAAGAAGAATCGAGTCCACGATCTCGGAAACGGGGCCGCGATCGCGATGATCCCTGTGAAAGGGCGCCGTTCAATCGGAGGTCGATAGAAAGTTACAGCCTAGCTGATGCGTAAAACGACGCCTCCAATGAATGAAGACACGGCTGTCAAGCCAGGTAGTGCAAATAACGTTCACCCGCGCTCCTGGGGAGGGAACAGGGCTGATAAAGCCGAGCAATTTCTTCCGGGGACGGGAAGCTCACGGCAAATAAGACCGTTATCGGAGATCAGGGGCTTCTGGGGAGGGGCGCGAGAGGGGAAGAGGCACTTGAGGGGGAGGAGGGAGATCGGAGGGGCGATGGGAGTGTGGGGGGAGTTGAGGGACAGGATGGGGGTCAGAGTGGGGGCCAGGGTTCAGGGAGGGGGAGGAAACAATACGTTTGATGAACATATTTCTTTTATTTTGTCTCTAATCTTCATAGGATTTAGAAATTTTGGAACATTTTAGGCAGACTCAAGCTTCTACTACACATCAAACTCGTATTATTTGTGAATATACATACGACGAAGAATATAAAATCAGTTTGGGTATTATTGCAAGTTCTGCCAATTACTTTGTTTTTCATTTCTTTTTACTGTTTTTTTATTTGATTATTTTCTGTAAACAGCTTCGAACTCTGAGCAACGTGGAGGCGTGAATTTTGGATTCCAGTTGATTTCCTTTTTCGTTCGAAGTATTAATACGGCGATGAATTTACTACTGTCAATATGCAATAAAATGTAACGTATTGGTCATATAATGGGCACTTCAATGGGACCAGCTACCACGCTCAGACGAATGAAAAAGTATTATTGGAGCGTGCACATTTGTCAAAAATTTACAGGGGAACATTGACAACG
Organism: Andrena chrysosceles; assembly: GCA_963855975.1. Lineage (NCBI taxonomy): Eukaryota > Metazoa > Arthropoda > Insecta > Hymenoptera > Andrenidae > Andrena > Andrena chrysosceles. The sequence continues at coordinate 33,067,008 of OY979767.1, read as the reverse complement.
CGATAGTGGAGGCAAAGTGATAAAACACTGTACCCCGTTTGCTGATAAAGCACTAGGGAGATTAAAAAGTTTATGGAAAGCTGGGGGTCGGCGATATATCAACTTTTATTTGGATTCTCGATTTTTTAATACCCAAATTTCAGAGCTTTTATGTGCCCATAACAACGGACTAGGAAACCCTTTACGACCGAAACACTGCGCACTTCTTTATTGTGTTTGATGACTTTGGCGTAGAGAGTTTGTACAATTAACCATCCGAATTCAGTTTTATGTTTTAACAGAGATCTACTTCTATTGTGCTTGGTGGAGCGAAGTGGTAAACAAATAGTTCTGTAGAGCGATAAAGACGAGTGCATAATAGTTTCTGTCAGCTTCTCAGTGAAATAACCAAGATTGAATCTAGATCTAGGTCTACTGACTGCTTAAACTCAATTCAGAATTAACACAAAGATTTCGTGTTATTTAGAAGCAAGTTTTGTACAACTTAAATTTTACCTAGATTATTACACAAAATATAAAAAAATAATTCCCGTCGAAGCTGGATTAACTGAACTTACATTCCGTGATCTAATCTTAATCCAAAAAAAAAACAAAAATCAAGCAAAACCAAATCAACTAAAAATCCATAAAAAATATAAACAAATCCTCGGTCGTTGAAAGAAACGTCAAAACAAGCTCTATAGTCTCTACAAGCTCAATTGGCTGCTCACGATTACTGATCAGTGTCTTTCCCCACCACACGCTTTGCCTATCCCCACCACCGCTCCCTACTCCACTTCATCTCAAAGCATGGGAAAAAATCACGTATTTTTAAAAACTAATCTTTATTAAGTTTGTACTAAAAAAGAGAATATTTTGAAGTTTTTGTCTCAAAGCACTCTTCTAATTCCAGGGGCGGAATAATGCAAGTTGACTGTACAAACTTCGAGGGAAATGCATCGTTCGCGATACAAATAGGAAATACTACACATTCAAATGCCTCTTTGGAATCTGCGAATTTGTTTTGAGAATCTCCCCGAGCCAAGGGAGATGCATTCTTAATAGAAGCCTCGTGTCGTGACCGTTGTTGAGCATCTCCACTGGAATTTTTGGGTCATCGTATACTTTCCACATTTATCGTATCGTACCCTAGTAGTGTTGTCAACTACAAGGTTTTCAGTGTGGTGCAATGTTTGGAATTTCACGACGTACAGTCGGAACATGTCGTACCTGTGCATATTATAATCGCCGAGTGTCTCGACAAACAGGCTGAATCTATGAAAATTACAATTCCGACATCTCAGCACTCTATCGCTCGAAAAGTTCTAGTTCTAGTAAGTACTTTTACGATGATCCCCCTCGCTCGGTAGAATTAATGGTAGAGCCACCTTAGAAGCCATAAAAACCACCCACGTCTATCGTCGTTAAACAGCTACCACAAAAACAAAGGCGAACAAAAGAACGATAAATTTGCAATTTTTTTTGTCAAACTTAACGAACTACTCATTTTGCAAAAAATTGTAAAGAATTACATTTTTATTTTCTTCAATCGACACCACAAATATTTCTACATTTTATTCTTCCAGTGCACAATGAACAGTCATGACTGTTCATTTATCCATCTACATCTATGTTTTTTTAAGACACTGTTAGTATTAAGTGGTTAGGTTAATAACAGCTGACAGCTGAACCCTTTTGCCTTTTGCACGCTACATTTATTTCTTATCTAATTTATACCTCTATTATTTCCTCTTTCTGGTTTTCTTGTATATATTTATGTTTTTTCTATATTTTATATTTTCTCTTATTATTATTATTATTATTATTATTTCTTTCTGCCTCCTCCTCCCTTACATTTTTACTTCGACGGGGTTAGACGAACGCCTGTTCTGGACCCCGTCCAAGCTTCTTGAGAATGTGTTCTCCAGGGGGTCCTAGCGAATATTAAGTCCCATCCGTTATGATTACATTGACATCCGGGAATAACATCCGATCAGGATGGACCAGCAGGCGCGGGAAATATATGAAAGACGTTTGGTAAAGGATTCACGTCTCAATATAGACGGGATAGCCACTTGGAGAGGTAGAGTTCGGGACTCTCCAGAGGAATTCGACGTGGGGAGAGAACATAGGATTCCTTTCCTCGCTCAGCCTCGCCGGGTAACGAAAGGTATGAAGAAAACTTTATTCGAAATTAGGAATTCCGCTCGACATGGGAAACTTGCACGAACTCCATTTTGTTCGGCTGCGGTATAAGGGAAGCTCAGAGTGCAATGAATCGCCCGTTTATCTTGGATGAATTTTGCATATCCAATTTTCTGTTTAAATGCACCTTGATATGGCAACTGATGTTTGGTTTGTAACAGGTTTGGTTCCTTGCGTGGAATTAATTATGTGGATGTTAGAAACTGCTTACACGAGAGAATGCATCTAAGTCTACAGTTCTAGAACTTCTAAAATGTTTGTTTCTTTTTGTTCCACTTGAAAATTAAGATTAATGTAACTGATTATCTTTTCTTCAGCAGGTTTTAGGAAAAGCAGCGATCATTCTTATCAATTTTTAATTTAAACCCGAGAGATTTTAGCACAGTTGGATTTTTACTCTGCTCCAGTAGTACAGGTCAATGATTCGTCAGACGTGACGGAAATTGGTCTTCCCATCGATGATTCCATTCGTAGTCGTTAAAAGGGATATAGAGATACAAAGTACAGTTTTAGAATCCTACATGCAACCCCTGAACTTGCAATATTTGATAAAATTGTGGGAGATTTAATAATCCTGAAACTACTACTTTCAGTAGTGTGCTGCAATAATTGTGTCCGTCAATTAAAACTAGAATCTTTCTCAGAAAAAGACAATATTAACTACCGAAAAGTATCAACAAATGCAAAATGCTATTATATGAACAACAAATAAATTTTGTTTTGTTTTCACCTAATTTCAGGCGAGAGATATAAAACATTTTTTCACTGATAATATCAACAGTGTGAGTTATTACATGCACACAGGGTCCACATATCGCACAAAATAATATTTTACGATTAATTTGCCTAAAATTCTTCCTAGATAGTCGAAAAGTTATAATAAAATTCCTAATTTTTCATTTTATTTAAAAATGTTTCATTTCGATGTTACAACCATCTGTATAAAAAAAAACTGTTGATGTTTTGGATTCCGTCAGATTTTAGTGAGGGATTTAGGAAACGCTGCCCTAGACAACGTTTTCCACAAGCCAACCAAAAATGCGGAGAAAATAATTCCCCGGCATGATCACACCCTCCATTTCCTCGAGAAAATATTCCTATCTCTCATCTTCGAAATCCTCTCTACGAGAACAGACGACGGATCTCGGAGCAAAATTTCCGCGGAGGGGGCGAGAAGCCTTAAACAAGAGAGAGGAGAGCTTCTGCTTGCCAGGTTTCGCGAGGGCGGAAATGTAGACCGAAGTTTTTCACGCAGATTGCTGTTGGGCACGCTTAAACGTAATTTAAAGCGGCGCTAATGGAAGCTCGACCCACCGAGGCCGCCTGGTTTGCATTTTTCACGAAATGCTCGCCACATTTCTCCTTTCCTCTTCGTTTCGGCTAGAGCGTGAATTTTAAGGGGCATTGGTCACTTAAGCTGCTTTTACTCCCCCCCCCCCCCTTCCCCTGGGAATCATGAAAAATTCTCCTTCCCACATACTCAATTCGATTTCCTTTCGTCGGAATTTGCGGGGTTGTAATTGGGGTGCTAAAGAAAGCTGTTTCGAGGGTTGTGAGAGAGTTCCATGGAATTGAGATTCCGTTGAGCCTTCCTGCAAAAGCAACTGAATTCCGTGCATGAGTACAGGTGTACCAAGCAGTGATGACATTTCTAGAAGTTAACTTCAGAAGGTAAAAAGAATGTACTTCATGGAAGATGCCCCAAATAGTCATGCTTCAAATAGTCATGCCCTAAATAGTCATGCCCCGAATAGTCATGACCCGAAAAGTCATACGCTGAATAGTCGTGCTCCAAATAGTCATGCCTCGAATAGTCATGCCCCAAATAGTCAGCCCCGCATAGTCATGCCTTGAATAATTATGCTCCCAAATAGTCATATCCTGAATAGTAATGCCCCGAATAATCAACCTCCAAATAGTCATGCCCCGAATAGTATGGCGCCAAATAGTCATGCCTCGAATAGTCATGCTCCAAATAGTCATGCCCTGAATAGTCTTGCTCCCAAATAGTCATGACCCGAAAAGTCATACACGAACAGTCATGCCCCGAATAATCAAGCTCCAAATAGTCATGCCCTGAATAGTCATGCTCCCAAATAGTCACGACCCGAAAAGTCATACACTGAATAGTCATGCCCCGAATAGTCAAGCTGCAAATAGTCATGGCTCGAATAGTCATGCTCCAAATAGGCATGTCCTGAATAGTCATGCCCTGAATAATCATGCTCCCAAATAGTCATGCCCCTAGTCACTAGACTAGCCAATTATTCACCACAGGGCCAAACTGTCTATCAACTTATGCATTGTGTCATTCGACTCCTGAAAGATCATACCACGGACTTAAGAGTGTCCGTTGCACCATCTACTGGGCTTTACTAGCGAACACTGCAGTAAATAAGAAATCGGCTTCAAGATGGCTCGTAGATAAGCACCCATTCACGTTCAGCTGGGTACCTACATTCAGCTTAGGTCAGTGCCGTGCCAACAACGTGTCCCGGTATCCTACGAGGACACTCCGCGAGTGTTCACTACAACGTACGACCACGGAATCCGCTACGTCGCCTGCATATTGGCTTCGCGAAGCGGAGAAATGAGCGTGAGCGTGTGTCGTTCAACTACGCCGCTGCCCTCTGACGGCAATAACGGAACGACGTTAGCGTCGCGTGGCCGCCAGCTTAAGTAGGATTTGTATACGTTGTCCTATCTGGGAAATTGGAAATGCGCCGCTCATTTCGTGCCGATCGGGGCTGTTACTCGCCGCTTTCATTTGCAAATGTCGCGCCCGTTGGCCACGTTAATGCGAATTAATTAAAAGGAGAACGTGCTTGGATTACCGTTCACCGCCGGATTGCTGGACTTGAAAGGACGACGCGGAAGCCGCTGGAGTGCGGCTGACGCTCAGGCCGGACATTCAATGCAACTGATTTCGCTGTATGCACTAACGAGGCTGCTTGGCTGTTTTTCAGCGCGGCGAGCTATGCGCGGTTATTGGGAGTTATTGGTTCATGCGCTGGAGAGGTTGGAACTTTAATAGAGATCTCTTGGGATTAGGTTGCGCTCTGTTTTGGGGAAGGAATGGATTGCAGGAACGGTTGTAAGGATTTGAGGATTGGGGAGGGGTTTCTGTTAAGTGGAACGCTTTGATGGGATATTGGTACGGATGTCTGATAGGTTAGGTAAGGCTCTCTGATGGTTGTGTGGGAGAAGCATTTACGGAACTGAGGTCTTGCAAAAATTTTACTGCACAGCTCAGAAGGGTTTGCGGGTGGCATATTAGCAACCTTTCAGGAGTTATTCTGAGGATACTCGGAAGTGATACTACGAACTTTCTGAGGGTTCTGTTAAGGATCACTGAGGGGTCTTGATAGAAGTCTCTCAAGAATTGTAGCAGGAACTTCCTAAGAGTCCTGATACATATCTTCCAAGTGGTATACTGGATATACCATTTAAAAATACTGCCATGTATATAAAATACTTTTTAAAAAACTATTAGAGAGTTTGCAGGAGTCCTAGTAGGGGCCTCCCAAAAATTTTATGACACTAAATCAGGGGACCACAAGAGTTCTAGTAGGGAAGAATGTTACTAGGCACTTCCTAGGGGCCCAAATAGAGGGCCCCAAGTGGTCCCTTAAAGATTTCTTTAAGGTACCACTAAGAAGCTGTCAAAAGTCCTACTAGGGACCTTCCAAATATTATACTAGGACCCCCAAAAACGCCTAATTAGCCTCCTTACTAATACCATCTATACAAGAAACTAGGATCACCTAGTAGTTCGAATTTAAATTAGAAATCCAATAATCCCAACTATACCACTAGTGATCTGAACTCCTTAAAAAATAAGTACATTTCATTTCATCCCCTATACATTATGAAACACTCAAAGGTAAGAAAGCCTAATATTAAACGACTATGATTTAAGAAGCCACAACTCAGCAATTGATTTTCACCAAGGCCAATCTTAAAATATTCAGCAATCTGAAGAAAGCCTCCGACAGGACACCACACCCACACCCTTACCAAAAGCAATAATTACATCTATTAGGGTATTGCTAGCCCATGCTAAAAGTTCCCACTGAATTCGAGAAGTCAAAACTGAGTGGGTGAACTCTGCACTCCTGGGACGGTAGCAACTATTGCACTTCACAGAAGTTACAAGAAGCTGTTGTGTCACGTTAGAAGACACTGGCGAACAATCGATCCAGCGATCGGTCAATACCGCAGCCATCGATTCCACCACAAGCCAGTGCTTATTTTTATGCCAGGCTGGCCTGACCTTTCCAACTACCTATCCAAGTCTTTCTTGTCAGATATCGACGCCTCGGTTCTCGCGAGCTCCATTAGGTTTTGCCCGTCGAAGGGTCAGGCATTCCGCCTGGCCAGGAGCCGTGCGCCAGACATCTCCGCGCCAGTAGACGGGGTTAAACATATTTTGCGCCTGGAACAGTCTGTCGTTCACCAGCCAGTTTAACGCTGGAACGCTGCGGAGGGGTAAGTGAATGGATGCTAGCTTGCAGCTGCTGACAGTCCTTTCTTCTAACGGCAGTCTTTCTTCTAATAGAAATAGAGACATTCCTTCTAATAGAATTTACCAACGACATGGTCTTTCAGGCTAGGATTATCTTAGTGACATGATTGTTTTTTAAAAGTGTCTTTTCTTTTGAAAGAAGGTTTCCTAGTCGGTGAAACGGAAGGTTGTGGGTGCACCTCATCAGCGATACTGATTAAATGGTTTCTTTTGTTTCGATGACAGGGTAGTGCGCAGAGATCGCACACATCATTCAGTGGGTTGATTGGAATGGATTGTAGAAAGGATTCGAAGTATCCATGATTAATCCGTAGCAGTATTGTGAAGAGACTCTTCTATAGCTTTGTAGATCCCCTGCTTTACTTCTACCCTTCGATGTGTAAGTTCCTCATACCAAAATGTGAAGAATTACGGTTGTGAAGGTATTTTGGGTTGATGGGACACTAGCCTAGTAGGGTTTTTACTTTAACTGTTACTGGTTTCGAAGGAAGGGAGAGTTATGTGAATCCTAGTTACCTAGTTGTTTGGGGAAAATGAAACGCATGCTATTTCCCTAGTTGGTAGGAGGATAGGAAACTTAAGTGAATCCAAGTCACGTAGTTGTTAAAAGAAAAATAAATTTATATGAATCCTAGTTGTTAAGGGAAAAGGAAGCTTACGTCAATACTAATCTCCTAGTTGTTAGGAGAAGTGGAAATTTATGCGAATCCTAGTCATTCAGTTGTTAAAAGAAAAATAAATTTGAATCCTAGTTGTTAAGAGAAAAGGAAACTTACGTCAATACGAATCACCTAGTTGTTAGGAGAAGTGGACATTTATGTAAATCCTAATCATCTAGTTATTAAAAGAAGAGGAAACTTATGTGGATCCTAGTTACCTAGTTGTTAGAATAAAGTTACCACGTTGTTAGACTCGCAAATTGTTCCTTTGAGATTTTATTCTATTTCAAGGTCTGAGTAGATAGATACCTAAGTACAGGTATCATTAAGTCACTTTTTAGACCTACTCGTAGATGAACTAGTTAAGTGGGATAGTATCCACTTCAATGATCGCACGAGCTCTTTGGACTATTCCTGTAATTACTGATCAAACTGCACAGGGAGCAGAACTGGAAGAACCCAGACCTAGTGCATTATTTCCTAAAACCCTGATTGCATTCTACCAGTGATATTTCATTCTCCCACGTAAAAAACGCTATTTCTCAATTACCCCCAACCCTACCACCACCTAAAACAAGATCCACTCGAAATATCAGCACAGAAATATCGCTGACATTTGGTCTATTCGCGTAACCACCGATCAAGCGACACGAGAAGCAGAACTCGAAGGGGGTGGACATCCCCCTCCCCTTCCTAAGCCACCCCGTAGTCGTTATACCGAGGCCAGCTCGTATCTCCGCGAGCTCAGAGAAATGTCAGACCTCTGGATTTTACAGTCCAATATGGGAGGTTATATTACTCTGATGGTGAGGTTACACGAAGACGGCCGCGTGTTTGATGCCCCCTCCACCGCCTCATAATCGACGGAACCCGGGCTCTAGAGTGTCTCCATTCCCCGAGACGTGAAATAATTATGCGACTATAAAGCCAGCTGCAGCAGTCGATCGAGCACTCGTTCTCCACCTGGTATGAAGTGGATTGGATTTTCCTCGCGCGGATAGGATGGAGACGTGGGGCGTTCCGGGTGGGGCACTCGCCATGAATGAAACATGAGTTTTCACGTTCTCCCGGGGATAAATGGGGGTGCTAGTGTTTTACGAAGGGATTCGGGGATCGGGAGTGATTGCGGAGTGAGCTTTTTCGGAACCATCAGACTTGGCCGCCATTTTGGTGCGCGCTAGTTGTAACTTTGGTCATCCTGCTAAGGAAGAACTAGTTTTGAGTCGATTGTTGGCACAGCAAGCCGGAAGAACTGTATTTTTTTATTTCATTTTTAGTTGCGCTAATGCAATAGTTTTGTGTAATAAATATTGGTACGGAATAGTTTTAATCATCGGTGATCAGTTGGAAATTACCTCCTAGTGGTCGATTAAAGGAGTCGAATTTAGATTCATAAATATTTACTGGATTTAGGATTCCTAATAGTAGGATTACTGTGAATAATGTAGAAATAGTCACGGAAAAAATGGCCCTTGGGGCGATGGGACTCGAACCCACGATCTTCGGATCCCCTGGGTACTGGTCAAGCGCCTAACCAACTCCGCCAACACCTACCCTACTAAGTCTCTATTTATATTCCGAGCTCTCTCTTATGGGGTTTCCTGATCCCACAACAACACGAATTTGAACATGGGGAAGTGTTTTGCTTTTGGGTCCAGATCATTTAGACCAGGGTTGTCTAACTGACGACTCACGAGATGCCGGGGGCTCCTCCGCCTTGCGGCCACGCTGACGATCGCAGTCGAATTCGTCCGTCCCTACACAGACATAAATACATTCGATTGCTACGGCCGGCTACGGCCATACGTTTACATATAATTATAATTAATACGACAATACGAATTGATATATACTTACTTTTACTCGTCTCTGTGAATGTGAACGCGCCATTGAGTCCGCGTCATATTATTGACAAGGGATGGTATATCCACATCAATTTTTGTTATGGGTATCCTTAACAGCGAAGATAATGAATGGTCCGCTAATCTTGACCGATATTTACTTTTTATTTTTGTCATAACGGAAAACGCACTTTCGCATCTGTATGTAGAACCAAACATTGATGAACGAACGGATCTGCTTGCAAATTACACAATGCAACTCGATAATACATTTCTTGGTCTTCGCTGTTAAGGATATATCAGTTCGTATTGTCGTATTAATTATAATTATATGTAATACACGGCCAACGTATGGCCGTGGCCGGCCGTAGCAATCGAATGTATTTATGTCTGTGTAGGGACGGACGAATTTTACTGCGATCGTCAGCGTGGCCGCAAGGCGGAGGAGCCCCCGGCATCTCGTGAGTCGTCAGTTAGACAACCCTGATTTAGACAAACAACTGGACAACTGGTATATCCATTTAGAACTTGCGTCAGTAGTTGGAAGATCGTCTAAAGTTTCCGTTTGCACAGTGCTCCAACGATCCGGCAGTCACAACTCCGCCAGTATTTCGCGAAGTGACGTTTAAATAACCTGACAATTCCGGTCAACGGCTCGACATTTTGTAAATTTACAATATCGCAAGACCAAAGTGGATTCTATTGACAAATGGAACGTGGACGTTTGCTTGCCGCAAATAGAGGCACGCGGCCCCCTCGCTCGCTTCTCTTTCAGCTGGACGAAGACTGTCCTGGTAAAATATTGGAATGCTGCGAATTGTGCATCGCAAAATGGAGAACGGAAAGGAGAGGGTAATGCAAAGTAGAAAATTATTATCTAATATTCTTTTGAAGTGAAATTTTTAGTTTAAAAAATTGTAGACTTGTCGTCCTGTATTTCCAAAGAAATTTGAATCCAGAGAAATGATGACTTAACCCCCCCCCCCTAATTTCACGTGGATTACTTCACATTTCAATTTTGTCAAAATCGCTCGCCGGCAAGTGCGGAAACGTGATTCATTTATTGTAGAATGGCCCCAGGTATAAAATAGCCCAAGTTGGGGAATGAACCTAAATTTAGAACTGACAATGGTAATTCAATTTTAAAGGGCTATTATGTGCCAAATTTAATCATGATAATGGCGGAACAGTAAAGTACAGAGGAACTAGCACCAGCAATGATTAAAAAATTATTAACATTGGGAAGTGATCGTAATTTTTGCAATTCGAATCCAGGAATTCTTCTAAAAGAAGATTAGGTACGTTTCCCGTCGGAATTGTCAAGGGAAGGCTCTCTTTTTCTACGCGGAAAGGACATTCTCGCGTTAAAAAGCAGTTGTTCGGTCCGCGTGGAGAGTGCGGAAGAACACTCCTCGTAAAGTGAACGTCGGAACGTTGAACGTCACGGGTGGAACGTCGCGTAAGCTCTTTTCTTCAAAGCCACAGGGAGTGGCGGCTCTGAGTCGTTAAAAATTTACGCGTCCAGCAAAATAACGCGACACGGTCATTTTTCTTCGGTTTTATATACGTTTGAAGCGTGGTTTCATTACGAGCGTGCTCCTGCGTTGAAACACAGGCAGTCACAAGGTGTTCGAACGTGTGCATTGCTCTTTGATTATGCAGCGCTTTACTGTTGGCACGAAAATTCTTAAAAATTTGGAAATAGCCAACTTATCTCATGCAATAAACACTAAAATTCAAATCAGCTGGTTAATTTCCATTAAAATACACCATTATTCATGAATGTTATCGTCATTATTTTCTGTAATGATCGTAATTAGTGGTGGAACAGAAGTGGATCTGGTGCAGTACCCAAAAACAAGTAAAAATCATAAAATAAATTTTTTTCGTACGACCCTTCATTTTCGAGATAATAGGTCCTGAATGTGGCGTCAGCATCGGCGTCCAATCAGCACGCGCACAGGCAACAATTTTAAACTCGTTTTACAAAAAAAACGAAGCTTCCTATGAAAAAAAGTTATTCTACACTTTCGATTAATTTTCAATTTTATAATGAATTGCAGTGTTAAATTGTAATTATTTCTTAATATATTGAACAACGAAACTTAATATCCTCGATATAAGGTACAATTTAGTAAAATCGATAACGATATAAGCAGCGCCGATTAGAAAATAAAATGAAACGATGTTTTAGGGATAGGTAAGACGACTATTTATGCAAATTAAACGGATTACCCGCTGGTTAACGTAACGAGTTTCGCAAGTGTCCGCGGTAATTACGGATGTAATTAATTTTACAAAGCGGTAATTACTTCCAATTGTGTTCGAATTAAGAGCTGCACGTTTTTGATTAAATCTCAACATGTAATTAAAATAAATCAGAACTGTTATTAGTAAAGAATACTTTTGGTTATAATACTGGGCGTAATTATTAAACAAATCCGTCCATTAAACATATTTAAGCAAGCATCTCTATATTCACATTATTTTACAACGTTGCTACGCTCAACTTGGGACTAACTGGAATCAAATTTCAGATATCAAAATAGCCAATCCTGTCTTTCTAAATTTGAGCGCTGGAAACATTGATCGACGCCAAATTTAATCGCCCCAAATTATCCATCTGAATTATAACCGTGCTACGAGTTCAAGCTATTTGCGAAGTACTCAATTAAAATTTACAAAAAGGGAGCTCCGCGCCTATGCAAGGAGTTTATGCAAGCAGTTCTCAATTACTTTCTTCGCTGGGGCACAAAATTCCAACTGCCAGTCGCTCGAAACGAATCGAAGGTTGGAATCGACAGGTTAGACTGATTCAAGCTCGATTAATCCCCGGAGTTAATTCCCTACCCGGCCGACATCTTGTTTCACGAATTATAAAATGGCTTCCTTGGACTGGACAGGTTAAATCGGTTTGGGAAAACAATTTTGCTTTGGATAAGAAGAAAGCTACTGGATGACATTAAAGTTTTAACGAATAGAGGACGACACTGTACAGCATCATGGGAAACAGTAGAAGGAATGACTCGAAATAAGGAAAAACAAAATGGAAGATAAGTACTTTGAGGTTAAGGTAAGTTTGTGCTGGCTTAAATTCAGTCATAGTTAGGTTTGTATAACATTTAAGTCTAATAATAGTTAGGTCCAAATGAGCCTAGTTATGCATAAAGCTACAAACCCTCAAAATGACAAAAAAATTAGTTAAACGATCTTCATTTTGAAAAAAATTGAACAACGCTTACAGTATACAATTATTAGAACTGCCAAACCATAGTTCCATTTCAGGCTTAAAAAATAAAGGCTGCAGATAATTTAAAATAATATTAATAATATTACTCACTATTAAATAACCCATTAAAAAACATTGTAAAACAGTAACAAGAACTAAAATATGCCAAACAGAAATAAAGCTACCTTGTTTTAACAATTAAAATCTTCAAGCTATATTTATTAAATTTCAAATCATTACGGGTTGGTAGCTTTCTGCATAACTAGGCTCAAATAAAACCAAATTCAGGCCCATATTATGTTCCAATTAAGTCAAATTGAGATGTTTACATGGAAATTAGTTTCTATCCGAAATTAAATCACACTTACGTCTCGAATTCCTCCACTGCACTCCTACCCTACGTCTACCAAGAACAGTAAAACCACCCCTAACATCCCACAATTGCATCAAGAATTGCTATCAGTGCACAGACTACCCAAGGTCTTCTTACTTCCTCAAACAAACACCATAAACCCCAGAAGACCTTCATCCCTTCCCAAAAACACCCTCTACCATATTTTATACCATCATGTCGATGCTTGAACCTGTGCCTGCCCTCGTACACCATACTTCCTTCGTCGCCAGAATAAACGAAATCACCCGGAACGACCACTCCAGATGCCCATCACCACAGCACAACTACCCCATCAAGGAACCCAGACATCCGACCACCCCAGCCGTCAGCGGTGCTTTCGGTTTTCTGCAATTTCGCAGCGAAGCTGGGGCGGCCTTCAAGGGCGAAACCACTCGATTAGTCTCGATAGCGGTGTATCGAAGGAACGACCCTTCCCCTGCCCCTCAAGGAGGTTTACGCGAGTGGGAGCCGGTCGAAGTCGTTCCAGGAGCCGCCCGCCGATGGCCACGGCGGGGGTGGCAACCCCTCAGCGGCCGACCCCGCTAATAATTTACGTCCCCAGCCACAAATATAGCGGCCAATAATCGTGTCCACGATACGGAGGGAAAACAGCGCGGGGACAGGCCAGGAACGTCTGGGGAGGAAGGCGACGGCAAGGGACGGGAAAGCCGAGGGGGTTGCAAACAGCTGCATTTAACATGGACATGCGATACGACGATACCTCGGGGAAATCGGTAATCCTGAAGCATGTGGAGGATGCGAAGGAATGGTGCACGGTAGTCTGCTATCGCTTCTCCATGCGTTTCTTCTTGAGGGGGTGGGGGGAGCTGAATAAATATTTTTCTAGGGCAGTGAGAGGAAATAATCGTGAATGCTGTTTTCTACAATAATAGCTTAAAGAGGTGGCTCGCTAAGAAGACGTCGAGAATTTCATCCTTTTTTGGGAGGATAATTATTGGGGTGCATCGTTGTGAATAAAGTTTCTTTTTAGCGGCACTATAGGGTAAAGAATTTGCACTTCATCAATTGCACTGTGTAAAAAACATTGCTTACTTAAACTATTCAGAGTTGTTAAATAAGGAATTAAATAAGGAAAAAATTATTTTTCAATTTTTAGTGCATTTTTATTTTTTTGAAGTCGGTTTTACTTTTTTTTCTCTCTAAGCTTCTCAACTGAACCGAAGGAGTCACTATCGAGTAATCGTCATACTTTAACAACGAGGTTTCCGAGAAATCAGAAATATTGTGCAATTACTGCGCAAATGAGCCGAAATAACCGTTTTAATTAAGGAATTCTTCTTAAATGTAATTTCCCGGCCGTGTAAGAGTAATCCATGGTTCCATCGATCAAATTCTTACCTGAGATTCTTCCCAAGAATGGGAGTTGGAAAGTTTCCAACCCCACGAACTTTGTTTCAGATGGTCATGCGAAAGATTCCGCTTCCTTCAATTAAAGTGCAAAATTACTTTCTCATTAATTTGAATATTTTATCAAGTGAATTTTTAAACTCCCGAGTAACAGCCGAGCACTATATTAAGTCTGCCCTTCTTTGTACTTGTTTTCAATAGTACCCTCGAAGGGGGTGGGGGCTAGCACCCCCAAAAGAAGAGGGTTTCTAAAAAAGAGTAAAGAGACTGGACGTTATTCTTGAAATAACTTTTTACAATCACCTAATGAATTTTATTGAATCTACATTAAAAATATTTTTATCCCTCCAACTCGGCTCCCCCGAAGATTAAATCCTGAGTGCGCCACTGTAGTAGAATCATAAATTCTGTCCAAATTTTGTTTAAAACTTCATGGAACCTCTGCCTGCGCCAATTTCGTGGCCCGCCATAGGCTGTATCATAAGCTATTTTCAGACTTTGTACTAGCATTAAGTCAGTTAGTCTGATCCCTTATTTATCGAATCAGCTAATGCCAGCATCAAGACGGAGCAGTGAAACTATCCTCCCTCCTCCTCGTACGCTTCATTGGATTTCCTCTATTTCGGTCGTGCCTGGAATCCTTGCCGATCCAACGAGGATCTTCGTCATTTTCCAAGGGCAGACGTTCGAGAGGAGCTTGTGGCAAGAAATGATAAAAAATATATGTGTATAGATATATCGTGTACGATAGCAGAAGCCTTTCACTGGGAAAAGGGTGGAGGGTGAATAAAGTATTCAGCAGGCGATAGACTTCGATGAGCAACATTAATGGCCAAAGTTAGGCGGCCAAATTCGCTTTAACACCCTCATGCAACCTCCGCGAGTACTTTGATATCTCTCCTTTATCGCCAACCCTCTCTAGAAGGGCTGGAAAAAAATTCCAAGCAGCCTCTGTGAACCTTTTACGAGATAAGGAACTCAGCCATTAACGGGAACAAATTTTCAAGCGGTCGAATAACATGAAAACTCGGGGGGGGGGCTCACAATTTCGAAAATACGTGGTCCACGCTATCTACTGGCAATTTTGATGGGAGTTCTCAGTGACTTTTATGTCATGATTTTAAAAAAGAATGGAGTAGTGCGAGGTATTGAGATTTCTGATCAAAGGTACCTTTTATCCTTTGGTAATTTTGAGTTTTGAGCACTGATATCGACGATCCAGGCTACAATTTCGAAAATCAGTAGTCTGTGCGAGAAATTCTTAAGTTCATCACCAAATTCGAATGACTTTTATGTGAAGATTTTGAAGGAGAATGGAATATGGCGAGATATTGAGATTTCCGATCGAAGAGACCTTACCCTTTGCCAGTTAGGAATTTAGATCGCTGGTATCCGCGTTTCAGCCGAAAATTTGGGAAATCGATGGTCCGTGCGATCAACTTTCAATGCTATCGCGATAGTCTCGTGTTCCACGAGAAGATGAAGCGATAGTTTCGCTATAAATAGGCGGCCGACCGTTTAATGGGTCACGTTTTCTTACCGCCCGACCGAGGATGCCCAATAACCTTCAAAGTAAATATCCACTTTCTTCGACTCGTTAACGTGTCAAGGGAAATCAGTTTCGATAATTATTAGGGCCTAAGTATAGCGGCACATGCGAACGTCAGCTGATTCACCTCCCGATATACATTGGGAGCGGTGTTAAAGAAGAGGATTCAATTAACCCAACAGATCGTTCCAAGTTAAACGTGAAATTTACGAATTAATCAACGATAATAGATGGAATCTTTTATTCGGAATTATGGCTTACTCGTGAAAGAAGTATTTGGACCCTTCGTTACGGCGATATTCTTCACTTTTTATTCAAGAAAAGTCGGAGGAAGATGAAGTGCAGAAATTAAGGTCTATATTAAAGGTTGTGTCTCCGAACTCCAATGCGAGGTACAATAATTCCTTTTGTTCGCTGCGCTATAATAATCGTCCGGGGAGCACCAGCTTTTAATTTTCGACGTGGAATATTTTGAAGTGAAGTCTTTGTTGGACGATAACCTCTCTTCTATTTGCTTTACGAGAAATATTCAGTGCTACCATGTGAGGTACACGAGCCTCAATGCATTTTCCTAGCTTTTAATGGAAAGGGAATATTCTGAGTTATTTAATAAGTGGAAAACGTGGAGTGAACTTTTTCTGTAGGTACTATACTTTCCAGAGAAAATAGCTTCGAAGATTGTTGCACGCCACGTGCACTGGGACTAGTGAGCGAGCGAAGATGCAACGGTGGCGCCATCTGTGTAAGTCGCCCGAAGTACTATGAGGCCCGTTAAGTCTCGTAAATCAGCACGATCTTCAGAGCTCATTTTCTTGAAAGAGAACAATCGTATGAAAAATGGGGTTTCTATAGTTTTGGCTCGCTTTTGAACGAGGACTCACCTTCTGTTCGAATTAAAATTCTATATGTCGTGCTAAATGAGCTGGTGCGCACAGAAATGTGATTACAATGAAGCCCTCTTCCCTCAAATCACTGTCTTCACTGCAATTCCTGAGAAGCAGTTCTTCTGTCCATTATTTGCGGTTCTCTCAGGAATTACTGAAGCTTATTTCTATGAATTATACAAACACTCCCATCGAACTGAACGAGGAAACGAAAGGGGGCCGCGAAAGAAATGGAGGAGAGACAAACAATGGAGAAGGTGGAACGTCGACAGCAAAGAAATCATGGAAACGAAAACTCAGCTATATTTAAACCAACATTCTACAAGTGAAGGTTACTCGTTTACAAAAAACCCATTCCATGAACAATTCTACTCCGAAGGAACGTCACAAAGCCAAAAAAGTAACCTAAAATTCTCCTTTCAACTTCCTCCAGCCACTTTACTAATCAATCTTCAACTTCGCTGTAGAAATCCGTAAGTTTGAACTTAGCCTTCCTGCCACGACTCGAAAAATTTAAAACAACCTTTCCCCTCGAGCTTTTTATCTACCCACCCCAAAAAATTCACTCCTAATTAAGCATAGTACGTCCTTGAAAACATATTCACCAACCTTCTCGCCTAATGACCGGAAGTTCCAAAGAAGCGTCGCGTTCCCGGCCACCAAAGGGTGCGGCAAATTCACGCCGACCGTGAGATAGCGCACTTTTAGCGCGCGCGGGCGTATTCCACGGAGGACTGCACGCTAATAAAGGGGCGCTGATGGCGTCCCGGTGAAAAGTTTCGCGATAAGGCGGGGCTTAAACGTGGACACTTAAAATAAATAATGCACGTCCGTCCTCTATAGGTCCCCACGGTGGTGCAGCCTGAAAGCAGGGACAAGTAATTCTCACGTTGGCTGGTGATAAATTGTCGTTGGTTTGCTTACGATCGCACCGACATCGATCCTGAGGGGAAGGCGACCGTGTCTACGTTGCTGCGGAAGTTAAAACTCCGTGAAACGCCGTGTTCAGTGAGTTATACACTTGAGTATGTCGAACTCGGACACGGCTGATTCAGAATGTGGGTTTGTTCGTTTTTGTTAGAGAAATTTTCCAATTGAAATGGTATCGGCGCACTGGTTCGGTCACTTTAAACAATTATTTTTAATTAAATTAAAAATAATAAATCATAACTATTTTGCAATTATTAAATATTTATATTAATTTCCGACGTTTCGGTCATTCGTTCTGACCATTTTCAAGGAAAATGTCAATATAAAAACGAATACTGCGGTTGCTGTTGAAAATTAGTCACAATGTTCAAACAGAACCTGTGACTCGTGAGTCGGTTGGATGAAGGCAGCGAAATGATATCGGCGAACCAGTGCGCCGATACCATTTCAGTTAAGATTTACGGTCGAAATTTAATATCAAAATTCTTTAAAAAGAAATTTTCCAATCTAGCAAATTATATTTCGGTACGATTCAGTGTCTGAATAATAAATAATAAATTTCGTCGAAAATTTTGGTGTGCTGAGAAAGATAAAGCAGCCAATAAATGAGTAAAAAATTATTTGAAAAATTGAAATTGAAGGTATATTAGGTGGAAAAATAAGTTGATTTGGGAAAGACACTTCTTCCGTTGTAAAAGACGAAGACCAGAGGTATACTGGTGGGAGTGGCTATAGATTATAGAACATAGTGGGAGTGGCCAAGTGGCATGGTGGGGGCAGACTCACAGTGGCCCTATCAGCCACTTACTTCACTTTAGACTATAATCCATGAATACCAGCCTCCGCAGAAAGCACTACGAAATGAATGGAAAATCCACAAACCATCCCTCGACCTTCATCGCATGCAACATTCAACAACAACCTCCGCAGTACTTCCCACGGGAAAGCCCCCGAACAAACGAAAAAAGTACGACAGCTCGTTAACGCAGCATACGATGGCCCAAATTGCCAGAGTAACCTCACACCCAGCAGAAATTTTCTACGGAATAACGATCCTCGTTAAAAGGACAATAGCCGGGATTAAAAAACGTATCCCAGCGCGATGAAGACCGCGGTGGAGCAGACGCTCCCCTGTCTATGCGAACAGTCGAGCATGCTACGATCCTTTGCAGCCGGGCTGCGAAAAAGCTGGCGAGCAAAAAAATGCGGGCGGGCGCGCTAATTGCATTCACGATCGCTGGTTTAATTACCCTCGTTACCGTTAGCTCCGGCGCATTGATAAGCGGGGCATCCACGTATCACGCTCGCTTCAAGTACCTATCAGTTCCATCGTCGATGCTCGACAGCCTCGTAAAATCCCGAAGCGGCTGACGCGCGCGGCCGTGTACAATGCCGCGAAATAGGGCCGTGGACCAGCCCGGTGGGAATAAATGGCTGTGCATCGAAGGAGACCCTCACGGTCGTGGCCCTTTTGATGCAGTCTGATCGTTGGCACAAGGATTGGGTCGTGATTCCTGGGAATTGGATTAGGAGAGCGGCCACAGAGTCGTCAGGGTGTCTGGATTTAAATGTAGATTGTGCGTTGGAACTGTTTGGGGCGAGGGTGAAGGGGAAGAAGAGAATGAACGAGGATGACCTATTTGGGATGCTCGCAGTTAGGATGGGGGGGGGGGTACTAGGGCAAGGGTTCAGCTAAGATAAATGTGGACTAAGTCTGGTTTTGGGGATGGGTTGGGTTAATGAGTGAAAGGAAAGAGGGTGTGCTTATTACCTGTTTGGGGGCGCCAAGTAGGACTGGTTGTTAGAGAAGAACAAGTTTGAAGTAAGTTTAGGTTAGGTCTCTGTTAGATTTTTATCGAATATGGGTTGATATGACTGATAACCTAATGAGATTTCAACCAGCAGATTTGGAGAGATTTGAGGTTAGGTCTCATGTACGTTTAGGTTGGATTTGGGTTAGTTCTTCGTCACACGTTAGTTATACCTGCTTTAAACATGGCTTTGCACTGGGGTAGATTAAAAAAGAGAAGAGGAAAGAAGAATCGTGACCTATTTGCAATTCACCAACCAGATTTAAAGAAATTGCTCGAAGAGGTTAGATCTGAGATGGGGTTAGATTACGTCTGGGTTAGTACTGAGTTAAATATAGATTACAAAGGTTTTAATAGACTACTTGTTACTAAATGTACAGTAAATCAATCCTGGATTAGATGAGGACTAGGTTCAGAATTGACTAAGAAGGGTTACAGAATTAACGAGACTTTAACGAGGCACCAGGGAGGGTTACACAATTAATGAGTCTGCGAAAGATTCACTGACTTAGGCCTACATTACACTTCATCTTTCTCCTCTACGAGTTTCTGTACGAAGAGAAAAGAAGAATACTAATAACCTGCATGCAATATCCGTGCAAATTAAAATAGTACCCCACGTTAAGTTAAGGCTGTGATTACGCTACCTCTGATCTAAATCACATTGGCATTAAGTTTCTGTCAGGTTTGCATCCTCCCTACGTTATGTTAATAAAAGAAAGAAAAAGCAGAATACTAATAACCTATTTGGAATTCCCCACGCACACCAGGCAAGGAGTTTTTCCAATAAACTTGTTTAAAAGTTAATATTGCTCTCATCGCAAGTTTCCTGAACCGCGGGAATACCCAGCAAGAAATTCATTTATACGCGTAATGAAATGGAAAAAACTTTCAAAGCAAGGAAGCCACCCTGTCACTAGTATTCCAGAACTTCTAGTACCGTACAAGTCCCTACATCTCTCGCATCCTGCACTCCACCCGTCGCCATCTATTATCTTCAATTCCCTAATTATTCCAACTGTTTACTGTGAAAGCGGCTAAATGTATTTCTTGGCGCCCTTCCTCTTCCCAAAATCATTGTTATTTCGCACGCCACTCCTGTCGAGACGAAGCTACGTCCCTGAATATTGATCACCAATGACCGGACTTCCCTGGCAAACCTTTGTTTCCTTGCAACAATTGTTATTCCATAGGGATTCCATGGAGATTGTTGCCCGCCGATGACGGGAATTCGCGACGGGGGTTGGAAGTTTAAATAACGTTACGCTGCTAGCCAAACTTCCCTGATTCGTTTACGTCGAGAGCCTTATTGGTTTTTGAACGTTCTCTGAAAAGCGCATTACCCAGCGGGGTAGTTTGCAGCAACCACAGCAAACCGAAGCGTAAAAACCACGTCGATCCAAAGCTCGCTAAAGGTAACAAAATTAGCTACTTCATTACAAAATTAACCTATCCACTGCTGCTCCTACCCCGCGCCTACATTCTACTCGAATCTCCACAAACATAGAAACACCCAACTCAACAGTGTCAATATAAACTCCAATCGCCATCGAACGATCCTCCACCCTCTTCCTGCTCCGCCTAGGAAGTGAGAAATCGCTTTGGTATTGGTGTTTGATGTGGTGTGAGGCCGTTTGCGAGACTAAATTAGCCTCGGTCGGTATAGTAGATTTATACTGGAGACAGGGAACATATCGAAGTGACCATCACCGATTTTGATGAGACTTTGGTAGAAAGTAGTTCTTACAAAAATATTTGACACGTATTGTTTTATCGGCCTAAAGGGGTGAAAACAGCCTTCAAAGTTGGGGGTGGGAAATGTACTTGGTCAAATATCTTGGAAACTACTGGAGCTAGGAGAACGATGTAAATGGCAAAACTGTGTACAGTAATTCCTCGTTAGTGTCCCGTTTTTACCATACGTTATAGTCCCGCTCACTATCCCCACCATTTCTTGGAATCCTTCGGTCGAGAGTGAGAGAACGAAAGAGACGACGGCAACTTCGTGTCAACTGTTTTGTTCCCTCTCGCTCGGCTCTTGGGTTTTCTCATTCGCGGTATCGGCCGCACGGAATAGTCTTAGAGCATATACTACTCCAAGGAAATAGTGTCCGCATCGCGTTATTGTCCCGCCGCCAGCCCCGTTCGTCGGGACTATAACGACGAATTACTGTATTTTCTAATAAGGAATGCAACGTGCTAACGTATTAAAAAAGTCCGTTTGGCTAAATAATACAGTAAAAAATAGCATTTTTGTGTATTTTTCATAGACTTTCCTAGAATCACGGGATTCCAGAAATTTCTTACATTCGATCCGTTCAGCGATTCAGAGGAGGATGCATGCTGTGTCTCGCGTAGTCACGTTTTCAGAGGGACTACCAGGCAAAAGTAACCGGAAACGCCCAGTCGCTGTTAAAACAAACAGACAGACCTCGTCGGTCACGGTGCACGATCGAAGTCCTCCGGTTCCTGTTTCCTCTTTTAAAGGCGAGCCTCGAAATTCGAGGGAAAAGCCGAGACAAAATCGCTGCGAACATGACAAAGGGTGGAGGTTCATGCAGGTCCGAGTCCGTGAATCTTCTACCCCCAAGATTCACGAGTGGTACCGCGGAGCAGCGATGCGCGTGTACTGGCTGGTTCAAGAGAAATATCAGGATGCTTGCAGACCTACTTTATCGATACTAGCGGTTGTCTTGTAACAAGTGACACAACTGTGAGAATGGAAATTCTATTTCAAGAAATCAGTAGATGCGGAGTAAAATTTTGAATTACAGAGAACATCGATTTAATTAAAAATGAGCAGAATTTGTCGTGAAAATGTTGAGCGAATATTTTTTTTAGAAGATCGTTAAACGAAAAACAAGAATAAATTATTTCGTAGTGTTGAGATGGACGCGAAGGGGTACAAAGAATTTTGCAGCTGGTGCTGCAGAAAATTGAAAAACTGGGGAGCACTAGAACTACTAGCACTGGAGAACGTTCCGCCTGTAAACAATTTTGGATTAACGAGATCCTCAGCTTGCCCATGCGAAGTCTCGCGTTTTTTGCTGCCACTAGTCCGGACAGCCGTCAGAATTTTTCGAGAAAACGGAGCGATTCAGTTGCACGCGTTTCTTGCCACTCCAATACGTTAAGTGCATCTCGAAATTGCAACGAGCACGCGACCGAAACAGAGGATATTTTCCACGCGAATAATTCAAACGTGGGAGGGGTCTGCCTCGATTTTCTGCTACATTTTACAGGAAAAACTCTGGGAAATATCAACGGATACTAGACGCAGAGGATTCGTTCATTCCACCTGAAAATGGGATTAAAACACCAATACACGTCGTCCCCTACCGCCCTCCCCACAAGCTCCACATCTTCGTCAATTAACCTTCAAACTCGACAAATTGCTTCACAATTGCAGCAAAGGTGGCAGGCCGATTCGTTATAAGAAACTAGAGTACTGAAGAGGTTAGTGTGCCCATCCGCCATATTTGTCCGCTAGAGAGAGAAGAGTATTGCGTATCCGCTTTTATGAGTATTGTCAAATTCACTTTACAAACACAATACAAATTTAAATGTAATATAATCCTCGAATAATGTATCGCGCTTCCAAGTATCAATATCAACAACGCAAATTCTGTTTATAAAGTGAATTTGACAATACTCAAAAAGGCGGATACTCAATACTCTCCTCTCTCCAGAGGGTCAAATATGGCGAAGGGGCATGCTAACCTCTTTAGTGTTTTAAAGAAATTGTAATGGATCTGTGGATGTTCATCCCCCATTGCTACTACGGGGTGCCTGATCTTAATTTCCCATTAACTTGTTCAGAATCCTTGAATAGCTGGGGCTCGCTCGTCAAAGGGGCCGGGAGCTGGCAATTTCGCGCGCTGTCCAAGTATGGCACTGGAAATAACACGTTAATTTCAATTCCATGAAGAGGGAGGGCGGCTTCCGGGGGTAGTTGTTTGATGGCTGTTGAAATCAGGGCGTGAAACTTGTTACAAGCTTGCTGCGACACCAGTCATTACATCGTCTGGCATCCACGCGAATTAACGGTTAAATGTTTAATTGCATCCCCCTCGGCGGTGCTCTAATTGCGCGTGTATCGCTGACACGTTACTATTACCCAGAAGTTTTACACGCTGTTAGCTCGGCAGCCACACCTTTGGAACTCACCTTCATAGAGGATCAAAAGTAAAGCGCGTTGAAACGGTTGTTGACCTGTTCATCCCTTTGCAAGGGGGATAAATTACGCAAACAGAAGCAATATATTAACTTTGAAAGGCGGAGGAATATTTAAAAATGTCCTCGAATCAATTTGGAAAGAATATCAAAAAATTGTGGTGAGGTTTGTGAAAATTGGGGGTTGTAGGCTCACTATAGTTGCGACACAGAGTATTGGAGGGTCAATGACGCTCCCCCCTCCAAGGATCCCGAGCCTCCCACTCCTGCGCCTTGCTACTACAGCGCTGTAGCGGGCGTTTGAATAATCACGGTCAACATAACCCTCAATTTTTGATGGATCAGTAATCTAAGTGTATTTATTTTTGTAATTGAAATTGTTCACACACAGAAATATAGAATAATTTATCCACTTTGTGTGTCTGATTTCCTGCAAATTGTTTAGTGCCCATTGAATTTGTTTAAACACAGCGGATTAGGAAATGTCGTGGACTGTTTGAATCGAGATTGAACGGTTTTACATTAGTCCAACATCGAGCACAATTTTCTCATCTGTCTGGGGGCGGAAATCATCTTTGAAAGTCATCGGCGTCCAGCGAAACGATTCCGTTCCGTATATTTTTTTTTCACCCCTCCCCATCCATCCCCGCCTTTCGTTCGATCATTCAATTCCCGCAGACAATGAAGAGCTCCATACGGGAAGCGGAAGTAATCTGAAGACCGGTCTTCCATTAAAATCTGGGTCGAGCCTTTACTCCCGTTGGGGAAACCGACGTTTCCAATATCCGTAATAGGTGAGAATTTCCTAGGCGCGAAATTAAGTTGCAAAAACCGAGGGCTGCTCGAGCCGCGACGTTTGTCTTTGTCGTGCTCGGTGATATCGATTTTACAGCTGATTTTAGAATACGACATAATAAATGTAAGCTCGTTGAGAATATTTTTCGAAGACGAACATTTTTTAAATCAAAATAATTTTAAGTGGAAGCAATGATTGTTAGATGAAGTTAGAGGTCTTCTTGTATTGGGCATTGAGAGAAATAGATTCAGGATAAAGAAGGTATAAGTATTTAAAAGACCTTGATAATTTTTTATTTAGTTTTTTAATATAATTGTAAATACTGTTCTTTATTGTTTTAACACCCAGTACCGAAGACTTTTGTTATACGATAATTAAGTGCAACCGATCTAGGTTTCCTTTCACAGAAATCACTGATTTAATCTACTGAAGAATTGCTAAAAATTCACATCGATTTTTTGGAAAATTCTTTCAACTCTTGTATAAGCTGAATTGAAGATTTTAATGGATGCAATTATGACGTAAGTAGTAAAAATGTAGGCAGACCCTTTAGATTGGAATATCATCAGGTTAGAGAGGTTTTCCAATGTTCTTAATTAATATCAAGCAATCGAACTTTCTTTTTACGAGCTGGTTCCGACAGTTGGCCCTAATAAAATGAAATGGCAAGTTCCCTATATACTTCATTTATACAGTTCTGCGAATCTAATTATGATCGGAGCTCTTGTTCACACTGCCATCGTGCGATTTCTTTGTGAGAAGAGGAAAGGAGAGTCCGGGCACATTGGTTCGGTGACCCCCTGCACGTTGGTCCGGAACGTGGAATTACTCACATTCATATAATACCCTCCCTTCATCTGTTAAAGCATTAACAACGTAACCAAACAGAACTTTTTCCTGCCCACCCCATTTGTACGAAAATTTTTACCACCAAAATTTTTTTATAATAAATAAATTGTAATTGGCAACGAGTAGAAACATAGTTACGATCTCAAAACCACAAACTATCCTATTCCAAATATTCTCAGATATACATTCTATAAACTCTTCTAATAATTACCTCAATTAGCGTCAAATTAGTGAAAATGATTTCAATGACTTTGTACAACTGGAATACGAAGTCTTGTAGTGTTGTGCGCCAGAGAAAAGGACACTTCTAGGGTTCCTTGGCGTTTGTAGAACATTTCCTCGCGTTATACACTTCCGATTAAAGTTTCTATTAAATTTCCCGCCATTTTGCCGCGCGCATCTTCCCGCCCGTAAAAAACGGTTCCCGTGTTATTCCTCGGAAACACGAAACGCAGGATTAGGAGTGACGTTCTCCGCAGAGCCGGAAAAAGTACTACTTCGCGATCGCACGCGAACACGCGGTCTTATTTCTCCTTTTTCAAGCCCCCGGCCGACTCCATTTCCGCCGGGCCTCTAGCGTGACATTTAATTAAGACGGGAAATTAAAAGACGAAAGGAATTCTTCCATCGTCCCATCGAAATCACTGCATTCTTTCATCCCATTTAAAAACCCTTAATATTAGCATTACTGCATTTCGGACATTTAAAAACTTGGTAATTAAAATTTGCAATTGTTTCTTAATTTAGAAGATTAATTTTGAGTTTCGTAGCTTAGAAAGTGGGTAAAAATTTTCCACTTCTATCGATATTAAGTCTAAAAAGGGAGCAAATTATTTCTGAGCTAGAAATTACCATTTCCACAGAGTAGACGATTTTGCGAAAGGTAGAAGCCTGCTTTCAGCCGGGAATATCGGAAATTATGACGCGTTCCATTTTCGAGCGGCCGGGATGTGGAGAAAAGAGGAATGAGTATCGACAGTTTCACCACATTCTCCAGCAATAAATAAGTCTTGTATTTCCAACGGCTCCTATCGTCACCATTTCCCAGCGATATAGGTACTTTCCACAGCTACACTCGATTATCTTGCCATGCAAAAGAATACCGTGGTGTATTAAGTGTTCCACTGATTAAGCGAGAATTAAGGCTACAGAATTTTATTAAACCAGAAAATTGCGTCGTTGAGCGTAGCACGCACCTCGTAACGAAAACATGCACACACGAGTGCATAATTTAAATATTCCTCTGGGTAAATTCGCGAGATTTCCAGATAAATTTCGAAAAGGAGGGTATTTCACAAGTCCCCGTCTACTCTGGGGAGCCCAGAGCGTTTTTCTCCATGACTCCGTGCCTCCCCCTTAATGAAGTTCTTTCCAACCACTTTTCCAGGGGGACAATATCGAGGGAGTGAGGTACAAGTTCGACGAAATGAGAGTTCTTATTTACCACGAGTCAAGGAATTCCTTTGTAAATGAAGGAATGGAAACGGTCAAGCGACGTTCTCTCAATTTCGTTTGCAATTATGTATTTGCAATGAAAACCATTCGCCTTGTGCCTAGTAGAAGTAGCTTTAATTCTAAAAGAATCGGAGGGAGAGAACTTTTAATTTTAACAGATTTAATACTTATACTCTGGGACTCGAGTGTTTAATTTGTAATAATTATAAGTTCTCAGTGGGTCTTGTTCTCGAGAGCGAGGAAACTATCGCGGATTCAAGTGAAACTGTCTCCCCAGCACCAATTAAAACACCCACGCTTGAATAATAGCACCGGCCACTCTGTTCAACAATTAGTCTGGTAAATTAGAAGTTTTGAAGGAGCTTTCTCGTGCATCTTCTATCGCGCCTTCCAACTCTATTTTTAATAAATACGCCATTGAAGGCGAACGGGGATCGGTTGAAAATATTTTTCGAGCTAAATCAATGGGTGGTCAGAAAACGTGAGTCTCGGGAGTGACCCCTTCAAAGGAATCGAACAGGAAAAGATAATAGCAATCTTTCACAGTCATATCAGTCCCCTAAATCAACCAACGCGACCTTGTTACAACAGAGCAGTGGACCTAGACACACAGCAAAAAAAAGCTTAATTTCTCGTGAAGCTGTCGGAATCGAGTGGACAAAAGGTCAGCGAAGGTGATACCTGAGGGTAATACGCGTCAACAAGCCAAGAGAAGAAAAATAACCCAGAACCAAGCCCTTGCGTCCACAGACTAAAGCTTCCTCTTAGATAATACATCAGGCCTGAGAATATACCGAGAAGATCCAATTCCATGCAAGATTGGGTCAGTCAATTCCTCAGAGGATCGCCAAAAGTGAAATCTCAAGATATGAATCAACCCCGATGGTGAAGCAGAAAAATATTCTCGATATTTCGCTGCCACGTCAACCCCCAATGAACCCATATTCATCAAAAGCCCAATTTGCCCAGATTTTCTGAGGGAGCTACGAGACATCCAAATTCCAAGTGGCAATCGATCAAAATCATTGAAGAAACGAAGGAAACCTCACATTCTCACCCTCCTATCAACTTTGTTACGAGAACCTTTACATTACCGACCGCGACAGTGTCGCCACCTACAAAAGATCTACCGATCAATTACCGATCGATCACTTACCGACAGATCAATTACCGATCAATCAATAGGAAGAGGGAGTCATAGAAGTGTCTACTATTGTCTACTACGTACTTAGTTGCTCGTGAGTTACCTGTGCGTAAAGAGTAATATATAATTTCCACCACCCAAATCTGCCATTACAACTAGCTCTCATCAGACTCCGAGAATCCGGCACTTCGATTCTCCCCAAAGGATCGTGCTCCAAGAGCATCGTGAAAATAGTTTCCCTTTTTCCCCAGAGTCCGTTACGGTACACCGCCGAGGACTTCTACCTCGCCACGCACCGGTAGCTACCGCCTGACCGCCCGGAGCGAGCACCCCGGTACCCGAGAGCCACTCACCGCGGCTGAACTGGTCGTTGTTGGCGATCACCCGCTCGGCATTCTTCCTAGCGATGTAGAACCACTCGCTGCTGTTGCTGAGGTATTTGTACTCGACGGCCAGATCCTTGACCAGGATGCCGTCCTGGTCCTGCAGCCGGTGGGCGAACGGACAGTAGAGCCAGTGGTCCTTGTACTGCAGCTTGTCGTAGCAGTTGCCGGCGGCGAATATGTCCTCGTCGAACTCCACCATAGACAGGACACTGGCGTGCAGCAGATACTCAGAGGAGAGCATTACATCCGGCGCGTACTTCCACAGCCTGGTGAGCATATTGGCCCTGTTCACCGCGAGGTTCGCCTCGAGCCTGAACCTCTCCTGGGCATACTGGTCGACGATGCCTTCCCCCAGATTGAGATCAGTGCCCGCGGTGCAATTCTCGCCGAGTAGGTGCTGGTTCTCGATTATGCGGAGGAAGCGGGTGACTATGTCCACGTGGACAGGCTCCTTGGTCGCGTTGTCCCTGTCCACGGTCGCCTTCCCATAGTCGTCGTAGTCCTCAGACTCCGAGCCGTTCCCGGCGCCGTACTTTTCGATGTACTGGTCGTACTCCTCCAGAATGGCCAACTCCGCGTCGTCCAGTTCACTCTTGTCCACCGTCGGTGCTCCGTGCACAATGTGACCGTAGATCTCTGTGAGATTACCGGTGGTCCTGTTCCCAGACAGACGGGACCTGTTCCTGGATGTCACCTTGCGGAGTTTGTTGAAGGCGTCGCTCTTGTGCCTCGTGGAGGGTGTGTTCCTGGGCTTGCCCTCCTTCTTACCAGCCTCCGACAGCCTGGTGAGCAGCTTGTCCAGGTCCACGGTGGATCGTTCGTCGATGGTACCGCTGGACCTGAAACCAGGGACCTCCTCATACCCTGGACTCTTCACTTTGGGCTTCTCGGGACCCCGCAAGCCATCCTCGATTCGGGATACGTTGTCGGTCGTCTGGGACCTTCTACTAGGCCCAGCAGGCATGTAGCCGAAATCCTGATCGTCGAGCTGGAGCTGGCGGGCAAAGTGGTTCCTGGATCGACCGTGTCTGATCTGCGTGGCCGGCTTCTCTATGCTGGTCTCCGGCTTGCTCCTGTGTATCACCTGACTGAAGTCGTCCTCGGCGGACGACGCATCCTCCGGGTCTCGTGGATCATCAGGAGGCAGCGTGGCCTCGTGCATGTCCAGCTTCCGGTCGATGAACGATGGCCGGTGGTTCTGCTGGTGGCGCAGCAGCTCCTTAGGCCTCTCGATCTGCGAATCCTGCTCAGCCGGGCTGACCACCACCACGCTGCGCGTCCACGTGAGCAGGACCAGCAGGCAGCACGGGACATTCATCTTAGCTCTGTCTTCGCGGCCATGAACGGCAACAACCTATCGAGATCCCCGTCCACGTCACATCATCACGGCTAGGCTAGGCTCGCCCATGAATCCCCACAGGCACCACCGCATTTCTGGCACGTGACCGTCCCTCTGCGACCTTCACGACCGCCCTGCAGCCTGGTCGCGCCTGAACACCACGTGCCCGTCACATTCTCCGACGCTGTGCGACAGCGGGCCCGCCTGACGATGAACTCTCAACCCCTAACGCGACAAACACTTCGCAACAGTCTGAAACACCCGACGTGGAGGACCACCGACTCCCCGCAAAGTTCATCTCCGTGGCTCAGCTCGAAATCCTCGACGGAATCGAGGCGGGATCGACCCTGGACCCATTTATTCGATCGACATCATGAGCTCCAGGCGGATTATTGACTCTAGACGCCTCCCATTACGCGGACGACCTGTGCATCCCTTTATTCTTGGGGGCCATCAGCTTTTCAGCGGAAGAGTGGGAGCATTCTCTCGGACCAGCGACAGACGCGGAAGTCGCGGGAGAAA
Source organism: Andrena chrysosceles (assembly GCA_963855975.1). Classification (NCBI taxonomy): domain Eukaryota; kingdom Metazoa; phylum Arthropoda; class Insecta; order Hymenoptera; family Andrenidae; genus Andrena; species Andrena chrysosceles. The sequence continues at coordinate 33,036,970 of OY979767.1, read as the reverse complement.
GAGCGCTCTCCGGCGAGGGCTCGAGCAAATGAACGCCTCCGTCCACTCGCGCTCGCACGCGGCGCCAGACTGAGGGTTGAAGCGCGCGACCCCCCGTGTGCAGGCCGGATGAAACGGGCGCAGCGCGCATGCTCCACCCATCTGGCTTTATTAGTATCAACTGAACCCGTGTTTTCCTCCGGTGCACCCTAGCCGTGCATAAGGCGAAAGCGCGCATCCACGGGGCTCGCTAATTGTTAGCGGGAAACGCGGTTCGTGTTCCTGCACCGTCGGAGAGGATCGATTCGAGGACGTGATTGGGGAAATGGAATGGAAGCGTGGAATATTAAGCACCGACGCCAGAATTCGGACGTTTATGTAACAAATTGGATTAATGTGCTGGAGGGGAGTCCTCTGTACGGGGTGTACCATTCATGGGGGATGTATTGGGCGCATTTGTTGCTTTTGAAGACACGAAGAAATGGTGGGGGCAGGGTCGCCGAGTTCGGGAGTGCTGATTGTAAGAAGGGGTCGCGGTGGCGTTGTATTTGTGAGGGGCGGAATGGCTGGAATTGAGGGCGGATGGGGAATAATGGAAATAGAAGTAATAAATAGTGTGTGAAAAGGGGTAGGTTCTACCCTTAATGGAAACTGGCGAAGAAGTGCACGATAAATTTTGAAAATTACAGTAAGCTGCTAACGTTTCTCTGATGAAATATGGATCACATCGGGTGTATCGATCTTCTTTGGTTCTGGTATCTTAAATTCAGCCAATGTAGAATGTCACCGACGATTTGCTACGTCAGATCGATATTCGTCGCATGAAATATCGACGTCTAATGTGGCGGAAGATACTCGTGCAATATAATTTCCTCAGGAACGGACATATGCTACTGACTGTCAAATAAATACACAGCCATTACTCTGCTCCGTCGATCGAATGAATCCGCCATTTATCGCAATTTCGCGAGACATTTTTATTCTCGCTGAACCCGGCGAACCGTTGGCCGAGCACAGCGAACCGAACGGAAGTATAAGTTATTCAAGCGAATTCTGAAACTTCACACCCACGTTTTAGTAACATTTGACTCAAAGACGAAGTGTGATTTGAACTTTTATGCAGATTAAAGGAAACTTTTACGGCTGCCACCTTCGGAAATTAATATGCACGAGGGGAAAGTTTCGCAGAGAAGTTACTCGAAAATAAAAGAAACTGAACGAAGAACGACCCGAGTTTCTTAAAGAAAAATGGAAGTGAAAATTGAACAGGATACAGTTCGTGAAAAGTTTCAAGGAGCACGTATTCGCTTTTCGAAATTATTTAGTAATTTTCGATTATCCCAAAAGTGAACAAATTTGGACTGGTGACAAAGTTTAATCAGTGAACATCGACCTACTTAATTATGGAGCTAATTTTTCTAAGCTTCTAAAATTGTTAATGATCATAATTATGGAATTAACCTCTCCATTTTGGGATAGAGTGTATGTGAGTAGTGAAATCGATGGTAAATTATTTATCGTTATAAAAGGAGTGGAAAGTGTAGAATAACATTTATTCATCCGAGGCTTCGTTTCCGAGAAGAACGGCTTTCTAATCGCTGCGCGCTCGCGCTAGAAAAACCGCACGTGTCGACGGCGTATTTGGACAAAGTTTTCTCAAAAACGAAGAGTCGTACGAGAAAAATTTATTCCACGATTTTCATGCATTTTTGCACGAGGAATCCGAATCCCATAGTGAAGTCGACAGTAGTTCTTCGGCAGTGAGAGAAATCATGAAAAATCACGGAAACCGTAGCTCCCAACGAAGCTAATTGGTCAGAAATAAAAAAAGTACAATAAAGTACACTCCTTCCTCTCATTTATACCTGCAATTCTCCAATTTCAAAACCGTTACGCGCTCTGTAATTGCATTTTTGGAGCCGAAGGTCTCCTATCGGTCCATCCACGCTCCAATTAACAGAAACCCCGCCAGGGACGAAAAATAAAGGGCCAAACAATATCCAACTAGAGGACAAAGCAATTTTCAGGGAGCCTCGATAGCCAATATACCGATACGGGATTTTCGTTCTCCCTTTCGACGGCGCAGAAAGCGTTCCGTACAATTTTCAAGTGAACGCAACTCCAAAGACCAGCTTCCACATAGAACATTAATAGATCAGCAAGTTTTTTCCTCAATGGGAAATACCCGACCTACTTTAAGATTCCTGGCACGCTAATTTTGCCAGTCATTATTTATCGTCCGCGTTCCTGCTCGCCTTGGTTGTCGTAGAAAAACATCTCTGGTCAGTGTGTAGCCGACAGCAGAAGGAAACGTTGCGTGTGAACCTCTCTCCGACTCTAACAGTTAGTTCCTTTGGAAGATCTACGCGCTCCGCCCAACTGTGACTGAGGAAGTATCGATCAACGAACTCCCAATTCGATTTTCGCGCGCTTTTTCTTGGGAACAATGAGGAGCTCCTTTGGACACTTGTTGCTGCTGGTGGCCCTGCTGACGATGGCGGTCCGCGCCTCTTCGCCGGCTGGTGAACAGCACAATGTGACTACTCCATTGAAATTCCGCCAAGTGAATGTCATCACTGCTCCATTGAAGAGCTGCCCCGAGGACCAGATGAGGGACTTGCAGGGCAATTGTCGGCAGATCGTACCAGTAAGTTTGGGACTGTTCTCTTCAGGCAGGGGTGTAACTTTCGATGAAGGATCTTGAAACAGTATCAACTATTCTATTGCTGGTGTTGCATTAGGTATTCCAGACTTGTATCTGAACCCTTATACCGAATTTGAAAAGTTATATAGATAAGTAAATTTGGGTCAGTTTGACCCAATATCACGTTTGCAAAAAACGTGCATATAAAAATAAAACTCAGCGCATTTAGTTATTACGGTTTAATATTAAATTACGGTTTAATATTTTAAGAACTCATGAAATTCCTTCAATAAAAAAAATAAAAAATTGAAAAATTTGAAGTGAAAAAATTTTCAAAAAATTGAAAAATCGAAAAAATTTATCATTATTTATTATTTATCATTTATTATTTATCATTTATTATTTATCATTTATTATTTATCATTTATTATTTATACATTTATCATTTATCATTTATCATTTATCATTTATCATTTATCATTTATCATTTATCATTTATCATTTATCATTTATCATTTATCATTTATCATTTATCATTTATCATTTATCATTTATCATTTATCATTTATCATTTATCATTTATCATTTATCATTTATCATTTATCATTTATCATTTATCATTTATCATTTATCATTTATCATTTATCATTTATCATTTATCATTTATCATTTATCATTTATCATTTATCATTTATCATTTATCATTTATCATTTATCATTTATCATTTATCATTTATCATTTATCATTTATCATTTATCATTTATCATTTATCATTTATCATTTATCATTTATCATTTATCATTTATCATTTATCATTTATCATTTATCATTTATCATTTATCATTTATCATTTATCATTTATCATTTATCATTTATCATTTATCATTTATCATTTATCATTTATCATTTATCATTTATCATTTATCATTTATCATTTATCATTTATCATTTATCATTTATCATTTATCATTTATCATTTATCATTTATCATTTATCATTTATCATTTATCATTTATTATTTATCATTTATTATTTATCATTTATTATTTATCATTTATTATTTATCATTTATTATTTATCATTTATTATTTATCATTTATTATTTATCATTTATTATTTATCATTTATTATTTATCATTTATTATTTATCACTGACAGTTATTAGTTCTTTAAAGGTATAAAGGAGTTTCAGTCCAAATAATTCATTAGTAAAGAAGGAATGAGGATTTGCGACTCAATTTTGGGTCAAAATGGACCAATTTCCGTACAAGGGTTAACTTTAAGATCACTTTCTCATCTGGCAGTGGGAAACTATTCAATATTGAAATTCTGGCTTGATACACAGTGACTTTATGCTATTGGATTGCAGGCTATGACGGGGGGCCCGAAATGATGCTAAGCTGTGCTAAGGGGAGAAGAGTAGTGGAGACAGTAGTATGGCTTCGTGCTTCTTCAACATCGCAGTGCTGAATGGTGGAATAAGGTGGCCCTTTCACCCTTGGATTTTATATTTATTTACACTGTGATTTCGATGAAATAAATATCGCTGGGTACCAATATGGGTTCGGGTATTGTTTGATTTTCATCCAGGAAAATGGGCGATTGGAAAGCAAAAGTTGTGGGGAGTATCGAGGGCCGATTTGTTTTTCTATCGCCCAGGGCCCATTAATTATCGAGCATGAGCAAACTCGCTTCACTCTCACTTGTTTTATTTGCTGACCGAGTTTGCGGTTTATCACCCAGCGGTTTTCTGGTAAGCTGCTGTTATCGCCCGTTGTGAATCGACTGCTTCATATCGACCACAGGCTCGATTACCGTCGGCTGTACAAGATCGAAGAACAGACCGCCCTGTTAAACCTTTCCTTTCGACAACTGAATTACCGATGCGAGGGCGGCTGCAACTGCAGCGCAGTCACTGTACACTTGATTTGGAACGACAGCAGATACAAGACCTTTATGTTACATTCGTCGAGTAATTCGAAAAACTGGGACGAATATTGTGATATTTAAAACATTCATTTCGCAATTTTGTGTCTATGGAATAATGGGTTGGTCGTTTTTTTTTAAATGGAAGAAAATAAACGAATAGGGGACTAACAAACAATATTTCACCATATTAATTAAGATAATATAAGGATTATTTAAGTCCGTGCAGGAATTTTAATATAAAAGTGTTTTAAGCTCTCACAACGTAAATAATAGTTTTATAGTACGTCCACAGAAAAAAGTGTACCTTCTGTTACACCTCACTCCCCTCCGCGTGACAGTACACTCCCACCACTGCTGATTCTCAGAAGTGAGGGACGTTGTAGTGTGGGGGAGGCCGGAAATTCAACTTTAAATAGTCACTCTTCCAGGAATTATAAAATTAATTAATAAAAATAGGATTGATTTGGTTTAATGCTTTGTGTTTGGCCTTGGGACTTTCATCATCAAAACTGATTGATTATAATCTAAAAATTTTCTGGATTTAGAATATGATTTAAACGAAAAATACAACTAAAATTGTATAACCTTAAAGTAGTGTAATATCGTCAGATTATTTACAAAAATGTTTACAACCTCAAACTCAAAACAATATTACAACTATATACTTAGTGTGCAAAACCCAAATCTCCAGTATAACACAAATTTTCCAACTTAAAGCGTGTTATGAATTTTTAATTAACGAATTACGAAATCAGGGAAGAGCAAAACTGCTTCCTGCATGCAAACACTAGGTTTTTCCATTTCGGAAAAACCTCTATTCGCACCAATTAGTGAAAATGTCTTTAAATGCGATCCAATCTGCAGAAACGAGCCATTCTTAGTAACTAGCGCCATCTACGGGGTCTGAACGAAATTACATGGAGATAAGCCGAGTATTCTCTTATCGAGAGCGCGTTATCGGTCGTAAATATGATCGACTACCGCCGAACACCGAAATTGCAAAATTCTGCATAATAACAACAACGAACCACCGTCGGTGAACTTGACGTTCAAGGTTCCCTATTAAAAAAACGAGCAGAACGCGCTAATATTATACAAATTACAAAGATTACACGGCAGAGATGAATTGTAAAAAAGATTCTTGTCTCGCTCGTGTCACGGTCAGTTTTTTTACTCCAAGGCCGAAGCCGAAGGTATCGTCCACACGAAATCGTTGTTTACGCGTTTAATCTACGTAAGGTCGTTCTACGCCAATAGCGGTGCACGGCCAGTAAACTTTGGACGTGAATAAATCGAAAAATTGATAACCGATTGGTACTCGAAAATGCAAAAATTATCTCCCATTTGACTTCTGAAACCTTTGTAAAAATATGAACACATTAAATCGCATTAAATCTGCAATCACCATTTTCGCAAATTCATAAACTATTTGAAAAATGAATCTCCATTTTTATTTCACTTTTATATCCATTTGCCCATGTTATATCTGATGGATTTATGTTATTGTTTACGGATCGTTTCGAACTGCAAAACAATTCGCACTCGCACTCTGATTCACAACAGCGACACACCTCGGCAATTAACGGATCGATAGCATCGTAATCAAAGCTGACTTGGATGATAACTCGCCGGTTCACACTATATATGTAAAAAAAAATTCAATCTCGTGTGAACGATGTAACATCTCCCAGAATAAAGCAGTCAAATTCATGTTCCAGAATTGTTCCTTTTTTCAAAAAAAAATCTAATTTCTATTTTGCAACCTATAGGTAACTCCAATGCAAGGCCAAAATTTTGGAAACATTAATCTTAACAATTAGCCTGTACAACGAATTCTCGATCTTTGTTCCTCCGCAGTTTATCAGGCTTGGGGAATCAATTAACGCTCTCCTATCCAGTTGTTTACTATTTGTCAGTGAAAGTGTTGTGCCCCTGTCGGCTGAGTCACGTGACGCTGAAAATTCGCGGCAGGAATAAGAGTGGCCAGCCGCAATCCGCATTTCCGTGACGTTCGCATTCACGCAGACGTTTGACCCCAGCGCGGCATTGACCACTTCACAGCAGCCTAATTTCCATTTATTACGCAATTGATGCAATTAGATACGTCAATCAGTGGGATAATAGGCTGGTCGAGATAGACACTGTCCAACAATGCGAGGTTAATCCGACTTCAAACGCCGCCACGATGAAAACACGGCCCGCAGCGGTCAGCGCCGCGCGGCCGGTCCTCTCCCGTTTCGTTGAATAACCACTCACACACTCGTCGTCCAGCTCTTTTACGTCGAACAAAATGCATTTCCCTTCTTCCTTTGACCTGGAGGCTTGATAGGTCGAGAAGTGAAGTTTGTAATCCCATCGGGAGAAGGATACCACTAGGGGCGATTTCTGAAGGATCGAAGCCGGGGTGTAGCTGCCAATTGAACGGAAGATTTTGGGCCGGATAGATGTGCTCCAATTAACCACCAAGTGACTTTTTCTTAAACAGAAGGCTTTTCCTTCCTTTATTCCACCTGGGGACTTGATAGGTTGAGGAGGCTTGTAATCCCATCGAAAGGAGGATACTACTGAGTACATTTTTGAAGGAGCAGAGCTGGGGTGTAGCTACCTAGCGAAATGAAGATTTTGGGTCGAATAGATGTACGCCAATTAATCGCCAAGTGACTGTTCATCCTTTCCACATCCAAGAGAAGGCTTTTGCTTCCTTTACTCGACTGGGGCAACTAGGGACAATTTTGGGGAGATTACACTTGGGATCTAAACTATTGTTGGACTGAAGATTTTGGGCTGAATAGAAAATTAACCACACAGCACTTGTTCATTTCTTCTACATCTCATAATAAGTTTTTGCCTCCTTTATTTAATCCAAAGGCATTAGAAGCATAGAAAATTGATGGGGACCATATTTGGTGCTCCACAGTTGGAGACTCCTAGACCTACATTCAACGCTTTGACTTCCAATAGAAAAGTCTTTCAATTATCACAAACATCAAATTAAATGAGCAACTAGGTATATATAAATTTTTTATCCACATATTTAACCACTAATACGCTGGGTAAGCATTGCTCAAAGGGACACGTTACCTCTGACGCTAATCTTCCTAATGGGTAAGCAGAACTCGATCGTAATGACGTATCGTGTCAATTAGTCGATTATTAGACTGTTTAATAACTTGAATGAATGACTTCTTACACTGCAAATGGTGTAAACAAGAAACGGTTCTACAAGTATGCTTATTCGAAGTTCTGCACACAAACGCAATTTACTTCTTTACTTCTTAGCGGATAATGTTTATCTGCGAAGTCACTGATTGTTAAATCTGGAAGGCTCATAAAAGTGCCAATTCGATATCACGATTTTACACGATATAAACGATAGTTTGGCTAATCCCCACTGATTTCATTGACGCGTATATACCTTCCATCTTATCCACTCCGTCAACCAGCTAGACTCTATTTCCATAACTTGTGCAAACAGTCCAGACTGGTATTTACTCAGAGGAAAGACGTCAGAGAAGTGAAAAATTGGCAAAAAAGAACACAGGATGCCGAGGACTGAATAAAGGAGAGAATCCTAGGAAATGGTAAAAATTCCTGCTTAAATTTCGAACTTTCAAACCATGATAATAATACCAATAGCGACAAACAATAAAAATGCTAATTATTTTATCACCATTGCACCGTAAATGATGTTGAATACCGATATTTTATCCGCGACTGACTTCTCACGCGTAAATTCCAGCGGCAATGAACATTTTACGAGCGAAAATTAGCATGGAAACTTTTTATCGGCGGGATCGAGTCACTCGCCCGTAAACATTTAAGCGTTCCACGGCAATTTTCGTCATTTCCACGCGTCTATCACTCAGAGCGCGCAACAAGGCGGGATTATGTAAATAGTAATTAACAGTGGCTTCGGTTCACCGTTCCGACCTCAACGATATTAAAGTTCTGCGTCAAATACGTCCACGTGATCGCGAGGGATCTTCCGCGTCACCCTGCAACCCGATTACTTTCTCCAGTGCGCGCGTTCGGCAACGATTTCCCCGGCGATTTAACTAAATTGCTCTTTTTAAACAATCGCTACGGGGGATCATCTTTTCTCGGAAGTACCGTTGACAGCGGTAAATACCGTCCGTCGAGCAAAAAGCTGGTCGTGATGGGATGAGCCGCGAAGAGTACGATTTACGCGTTTTCCTCGCCTGTCGGTTTTTTAAAAATTCTGCATAAAAGAGCGAATATTCATGAGCGTCGTGGGCATCTAGAAACATGTTGGTTGACAAATGAAGCGGCACTTTGTGAAACGCAGGTGACCCAAGGAAAAAGAAAGCGTTGGATCGCTTTCCCCCTCGATTTGAATAATGAATTCCATTCAGTGGCGTTGTAAATATTCATGTTACGCATGTGTGTATCGCGAACAAAGACTCCTCGGGATCAGGCACGAACACGGTTGAAAGGAAATTAGGGGGCCCTTTCTCCCCGCCACTGCGAGTCGCGCAGTGGTGGGGGGTGGGCCTCAGTAGGGACCCGGGCAGCCAGTTAATTTTGCTCGGACTATACGTACGTAATTGACTCACATGTTCGCGGCGAGACACATGTTCTCCAAGGATGCGTTATTTGAGGCATTTTGAGTTATCTGAAAGTTGATAAGAATTATGTAGTGGATTCCTTAACGATCGTGGCAAAATTAAAATGCACGCTCGTAACTGAAGTAAAGTAAAGAGGAACACGAACTGCACACAGTACTGTGTTTTGACTGCAAATGGTGGCGAACGAGGTTCCAATTTACATATGTAATTAAAATATCGCGCCGTCGTACATGGTTCATTAGCATTACGCGGGGAGCCGCTTATAAAGGCGAAGAGGATGGCACGTATTCATTCAAGAGACAGTTCATAGCGTGGAGTGTAATTTTATTGCCTCCCAGAGCTAATTAAATTAATTAAAATGACGCGAAGAAGTTGAAAGCGAATTTATTTTCTGTTGTAGGATGACGTACAACTGGGTTTGAGGTTAAGTTAGGTCTGGATTTTACATTTCAATAAAGTGTAGGTATATTATTATGACACACTTGGGTACTGTTTATCAAGTAATTATAGTAAAGTCTACTTTTAAAAATATACAAAACTTTTCAAAATTAGATACAAGTAATTGAAATTTTTTCCATGTGGATTTGGAAGATACCCCCTTGAAGATGGAAATTTGAGTTCTTATCTCAATAAAATGGGGAGAAACATTGCTGCTGGTTTTGAGGAGATATAAAATAGTGCTGGAGCTGCAGACATTTTAGAAACTCTGGAACAACTCTTTTGACAAACCTTACCCTAGTAGCATTTCTGGTTGGCCCCAAGTTGAAAATTAGTTACCCACCAAAATGCTAATAATAAATGCTACTAGGGTAGTAAAATAAAAAATTAAATAAGAAAATTCAAAGGTGGACTGAAATCTATCCTCAACCTCAACCACAAGTCCTAATTCAGCTGTTGACAAAAAAAAACAAATTGTATACTACATATGTCGCCCTATCGTTCGAAAAGTTCTTCGATCAGAAACAGAACTTTAATCATTCCATATATATTCGCGTGTTCTATGGAATATTCTAACGCCCATCAAGGGCAAAATCCACCTCGAGGGACTTGTCCCATGATGCAAGCCAGCGTGCACAGTAGAAAAACACACGTCTACTTGGGTCATGAGGTACACGCGTGACACACGAAAATCATATCTGACGGCCGCGCGGAGTGGCAGATAACCTTCACACTTAAAATTCCCCCTCAATTACGCCGTTCCCCATGAAATCTCCGCTCAATTAGAAATCTTCCACTCCCACCAGCCAGCAGGCCAATCTCGACCATTGCACATTTACCACGGAATAGTTTTAGGTACCTTGACCCAGAGTTGGCTACATGGGCATCCAAAGGAGGTGCAAAAGGGGGAGTTCCCCCTGGTTTTAAAAAATCGCTTATTTTTCAAAACTGATTTTTATTATGTTTATACAAAGAAGGGAATATTTTTAAATTTCGATTTTAAATTTTTAATTAAATTATGAAATGGGTTGCAAAAGCAAGAGGGGTATATTTTTCTTTACCATCATCCCAAAGTTGTCCCCCCTCCCTTGGAAAAAAGTCTCCGAACGCCTTTGGTGGTTGGCCACTATTCCATTCGTTATTCTCGAGTACCTAACACCGTTTTATCTGCAATTCTTATTCGGCATCATTCGAATAAAAATTTATTCTATTGAAGGCCAACTCTGTTTTGGTCTAACGTGAAGAGGTGCAAAGAGTCTAAAGACGAAGAGGAATGGGGAAAAGGGGGGAAGATTAAGTGAATTTCGAATTTCCTTGGGCAAGTTGAAGGAAGTTGAAGGAACTGAGGATTGGGAGGCCGTAGTCACGTTTTTTGGACAGTTTGGGGTATCTGTTTTGATAATGATGATTCGTTTCGTTTAGGAAGTGGAGAGAAGATTGGAAGAACATAAGTGACGAGAGATTAGGATACGTTCCCGAGCTCCGATATGGATGTCGTGATAGAGTTGAGAAATTTATCACGAGAAAGAACTGGAATAGTCTGTAATTTTAACTAAAATTTTGAAATTTTTCAAAATTAGAAAATTTGGAAAATTCTGAAAATCGTGCTAAGGAATCTAGAATTATTTCCTTCCTTAATTCCTTTTTTTCTAATTCCATTAGGAATTATTTTCGTCCCAATTCTATTGGGAATTATTTTCTTCCTAATTTTAGTAGGAATTATTTTCTTGCTAATTGTATTAGGAATTATTTTTTTCCTAATTTTACTAGGAATTATTTTTTTCCTAATTTTACTATATTTTCTTTCTAATTCTTCCTTCTGGAAGAAATTTGGTGTAAGAGTTATAATCAATTTCGGAGGATCTATAGATAGAAGGAAGAATCTAGAGACCTTCAACTTTAATTACAAAATTTGAGAGAGTTTGGACTCTGAGAAACCCCTCAATCTTTCACATACTATTTATAGATACCTGCGCAACATAAGGAACATCAAAAGAAGGAAGAATTTGAAAAGATCTATGAGAAGTTAGATGCTGAAGAAACTGCTTGTCAAATCGTCTGCTGAATTACGTGTTCAAACAATAAATATACATACACTCTTTTAAGCACTCATATATTTTCACTGTATTTTTTTTTTGCTTATTTTCCATCTATATAGATACTATCCTTTTTCCATTATTTTATTCATTTTTGTGTTTCTGCTTATATGTATTACATAGTCCTCCACTGATTTCTCTAATCTCTGTGTGCCAAAGAGTTTCCCGTATGTGTATAAATAAATAAAAAAAGAAGATTGTCATAGATCTCATAGAGTTGTTTTGCAAATCGATTCGGCTTTGATATGATAATTTCGCGGCAAGGTCACGGCTTTCGAGTCAACGGCAGGAGATATCCAGCGATAATGCGCGGCTAACACAGGAAAATTTCTGGGTGGACGAAAAACTGTGTCAAGATTGGTGCCTTATCAAACTGGCCGCGGAGATACAATCAGAAACAAGGAAGCCCGAGCCGCTAAAACAGAAAGCGGTGCTGCAACTCTTCGAGATACAAATTTCGCGCCATCTTCTGTCAAGTTTATCATCCTTTTGCTAAATGTATGCAACCTGACGATGATTTTGATGGAAAAGCAGGGACTCCTACCGGAACCCTTATAGAAACCAAAATACAAAAATATCGGTATGAGATCATACCGCTATATGCAAAATACCGGTATATTTACCTATATTTACTGGTAATTTTTTCGGTTTTCCTATTTTATTACAATTTTCAAAATATTTGTAAGCAGAGATTTAAAACTGGTATTATGATATCGAAATTATATCGAAGTCGATATAGTACCGAAATCGCTGTAATACCGAAACTTGAAATTTAGACATAATGGAATACGAAACTGAAAAAATAACCGTAAATATTTACTAATATACCGATATTTTTATATAAAGGTATAATGTTATACCGGTATTTTTATATAATAGTTCCAATTCTATAAGGGTTATGAAGGTATTACCTGAAAATACCGAAACCTACCATGTTACCGAAAGAAATACCGAAAAAATACTGGTATTTATTTTAGTTTTCGGTAACCTATTGTTTTCGGTACGATATCGGTTTCGGTATTTATCTGTTTCGCTACGATATCGGTTTAGATATAGCTTTATTGGCGAAATACCGGTATTAAGGGGGTATACCCGTTTGAACCCTCGGAAAATGTGTACATTTTGCAGATTTTTTTACAAGTCAACGGCTTGATGAAGATTATCCGTTTTTTTACTATCTTCACATAGTATTATGAACTACTAAGTTACAGTTAAAAAAGTATTGTTTTTCGAAAGTTATCGATACATATCCGAAAGTCTCCCGAAGTTAGACGGCTAAACTGTGAGCCTAAAAACTCGCGCTACGTTCAACCAATTCACTTTCAATTTTGCATGCAGGATTGTAATAAGATTCCACATCGTCCAACGAGAGCTTTTTTTCTTCCGATTCCCCGTTTATTATTTATAAAGAAAAAAATGCGGCCTCTTAGAAAAATGTAACTTTACCTTGATTTCTAACCATTTCTTTATTTTTCAAAATTTTCCAAATCGGCCCCGTTGGACGATAGCTATTGACATACTTTATAAGAAGATTTCATTGTTTTTGATTTCAGACATGACATACAGCTGTTTTCAGGCCCACCGTTTAGCCGTCTAAAATCGGGAGACTTTCGGATATGTATCCATAACTTCCGAAAAACAATAATTTTTTAATTGAAACTTTTTTTAATTAGTTCATAATACTATGTAAAGATAGGGAAAAAAACAGGAAATCTGCATCGAACCGCTGACTTGTAAAAAAATCCACAAAATGTACTCATTTTCCGAGGGTTCAAACGGGTATACCCCCTTAAGTCCCTGTGGAAAAGTGGAGAGGAAGGTTTTTAAATTAAAATAGAAATTGTTTCCCATGTGAAACAGATAGAATTGGAAGACATCCCTTTGAACATCAAAATTTGACTTGCAAACTCAATGAAATTTAATGTGAATACTAAATCTTAAAGATTATTTGGAAATCGTGCTGAAAGTAATTTTTGATAATCTTTATTCGTGATTCCCACGTAAAATAATAATTAATTGGAGCACATCCCTTTCAAGAAGAAAATATGATTTGAAAACCAAATGAAATTGAATTTGGGAAAAATATAGAATAATACTAAATTCTAAAGATTATTTGGAAATCGTGCTGAAACTAATTTTTGGTGATCTCTATTCGTGATTTCCACATGAAATAATAATTATTTAGAAAACATCCCTTTGAAGATACAAATTTTATTTGAAAACGCAGACGAAAGTACAAGAGTAGATATTAAATCTCCAAAATTATTTAAAATTATTCTGAAATGAATTCTTAATGCAAAGAATGTACTACAGTTTGCCATGACTATTGCAGAATTTTACAATGACCTGCGGCGAGGATCGATTTCTTTCTCCTATCTAAGGTATCGAGTGTCGAATACTGTGTACAGTTTACACCAAAAGAGGTTCCTTACGCCATTGTCCATTTGCTAATTGCTGCTCATTTAAACTGCATAACGGTTATTTTATGTAACCGAGCAATTACTATCAACGCCGTATCTATTTAAATGCAAATAAAAAATGCTTATAGTAGCTTCTTCTTTTTTGTTTGACGTGTACAAGCCTTCAGAAAACTTTAGTGGAATTTCATGTTGAAGAATTTGTTCTAGGGATTCGCAGAAGAATTTTATACATCAAGTTTTTTCTCTATAAATACGAAATTCTTATATTCGCGCGTGACATCATTTGCTGCTAAACTTGTAGGAGCTCGAGATGAGGAATTTATTTCGACATGCTTTCAAATTAGATTACAGCTAGAATATTAAATAAAATTCCAAAGAAGATGCGTAAGGAAATTTCTATTCCAAATAGCATTCGTTTGTTAAACACAATTTCAAGCAAATTTGCGACTGAAATTTCAGTTACTACTTCGATTTTAGATAAAGATGCAAGAAACATTTGATTCTGTATATTATACCTATGTATATGTTTTGATATGGAGATAAGATTAATCAATGCTGATAATAAAATATTGATAATTGTTTGATGGACAATGTAAGAAAAAAAATCAAATGCACGTGTATAATGACAAGAACATTCTTTACAATGTCATCATGAGCATTATGATTTACATTATTTTCCGAGTTACCAATTCAAATGTCGTTAAAAATATAATTATGTAATACGATGCAGTTTTCCGAGAAAATGCAGTGAAATTAACACCTGGCAAGGTGTTCACAACTCTCGTGAAGTACCTAATTGAGAAGTGAGTATAGGGACAAGAAGAATATCGTAAAATTTCATATTATTTTTTAAAAATGTTGGTCTTATGGCTAAGTTCCAAATCTTAAATTATATGACATCAAAATTAATATACCCTGTATTATTCGAATTAGAATTATTTTGTATAAAATATCTCGCATGAAAAATATTTCTGTAAATTATCAAAACAAATAGGTCACTCTACATACATACAAAAAAACTATATTTAATGTGAAATAATATATAAAAATCAAGTCGTTGAAAGTTGAATGATTTGCATCAAATTATCGAAATAAATGAACCATCCTATATACAGTAATATTCTTCAGCAGAATTATTCTTTCTATACAAAATTATTACTATTTATTTTTATTATATACAATTGTTCATTTAAATAAATCACCACCTATAGAAACACGTTTAATTGTTATTATTTAATATAATATTTCTGTATAAAAATTAAAAAAATATTCCCTTGCAATTAAAAAAATTAAAATTACAAACGAAATAACTTTCATCCTTTCATATCTTATCTTTCAGCTGAAACTAGCAAAGAGATCTGCGAGTGATTAAAAGTAATTGGATGACCTTATACGAATAAAGACATCTTCTGTCACAATTTCTACACCAATGCTCCCCCTCCCTCTTAATTACCGCCTAATTTACCACTCCACCTTCTTATTTCGTTACTCCTCTATTCCAATTACTTTTATTGGGGTCAAATTGCCTCGATAACCATATTAAACCGTCAATTACTGTTCGCAACACGAAATACGAAAAACAAGCATCAAAGAGAATTTCAAATTGTCCCACGGAAAGTGACACTTTCGCGCCATTTTCCACAATCACTACGATCGTGTCAAACATAATCGTTTTCAGGTTAAAAAGCAATTACAATATATTAGCGATACAGTCTGCTCTATATGTACACTAACCCATACAGCACACTCTCGTTGCAGCATAGTTGCAGTATAGTTGCGGTGCAAGATTGCAACGATTCACGCAACGTTGCCGCAACTATGCAGCAATAATTCTATGTCCGCCTGCTGCAACGTTGCACAGCAACTTTGAGGCAACTTTGCACGGCAACTTTGAGGCAACGAAAAACTGTTAAAAAAAAATAAAAAAAGTTATTGGTCACGACAGATTTGAACACCGGCCCGCCCGCATGACAATCTGACGCGCTACTGTTGTGGCCACGGAACCTTCTTGGATGTAGTGTACTGTAGATGGTATATATATTGATTACTCTGTACGTTAAAAACTTTCATACTACATGAGTACTACGACCCCCATATATTGTCGTTCTAAAAGCACTGTGCGCCGTGCTCGCCTTCACGGAAACATCAGTTTGGCACGTGCCACCAGTAAAGTAGATTCTGACTTATGCTTGGAACTGATTAAATGGTTGCCTTCTCCGACATATATTTTATATTTTAGTTCATTATACTGGATGTCCGCGGGAACAGTAAACACCTGGATATTTCCTAACGTATTGGAGATATAAAAGAAATTGTTTACATGAAATTGCGTGGTTGGAGGGGGCAAATTTTCTACGGAACTCTTTTTTTTAACAGATCACTTGATAGTGCGTTTCAAGACGAATTCAATAAAGTATAATGTATACACTTTATTTCAGCCGGTTTTGGAGATATTATGTTTTAAAATTTGCTAACGCCGCAAAGTTGTGGCAAAGTTGCGACAAAGTTGCGGCAAAGCTGCGGCAAAGTTGCTGCATAGTTGCGACATAATTGCGGCAAAGTTGCTGCATAGTTGCGGCATAATTGCGGCAAAGTTGCTGCATAGTTGCGGCATAATTGCGGCAAAGTTGCAGTGCATTATTGCAACGCAACTATGCAGCAACTATGCAGAAACAATTCTATGTCCGCCCCGTGCAATGTTGCACCGCAACGTCGCAGCAACCATACATCGACATTGCACTGCAACCATGCAACATCGCAAGGTTACTGCAACCATCCTGCAACTTTGCCGCAACGAAGTGTGCTGTATGGGAACCTGATTAACCTCGAGTTCCTCGCTGCCTGTCGTTTATCGTGCATCGGTATCAGTTCCCCCCTCCTTTCTCACAAATCAAAAACGCTTGAAATAGACGAGAACCACGTACAATAGCCGACCTACCTTTCCCTCCCCCGTTTCGCAAAGACGCAGCTTTACCCCGGTTTAAGGGGTAACACCACTCTAGAGGCAGAAAAAAATACCTAAATTTGACAATTTATTTTGGGAATGTGACAAACGGAATAGAATTTCTTTTCAGAGGGTTTATTTAACACATATTGAAGTACGAAAAATAATTTTTTTTAGTGCCATTTTCATACAAAATGGCGACGACAGAGCCCGTCGTCGCAAACAGCTTTTGTGAAAACACCGCCACGGGAGGACGGATTTCTCGGCATGTATGAGTCGTGGAACAAAAAATAAAAAAAATTTATAATCTATATACAATTGGCTTTGCAAGTACGTAGGAGTTTTTTTTTAAATCAATTTTTGTGGAAGTGGTGCAGTTGTTAAGAAATAAATCGATTTTTTGCCCTAAAAATGAGCATTAAATTGGTTATAAAAAAGAAAGTTTACATTCAATCAAAAAACGGCTACGTACTTACAAAGAGAATATTGTTGTAAAGCTACTGTAAAAATTTCAAATCGATTCATGCGATAGTTTCCGAGAAATTCGTCCTCCCAGTTTGAAAAAAGTGGTTTCGAGAAAAACGCGTTTAAAGTTTTATGAACATTTTAATCCTTTAAATTTTTGTTTATCTTTAATCTGCGATGCCTGCACCATACATTTGACCATCTAGGTCGATGTTCGTCTCCTCCTTCCTTTCTAAAGTATGGTTTAAGCAAAAAAAAAAAACATCGATCCTAGAGTGGTGTTACCCCTTAACCCTTTAGCGCCAAACGTATCATATATGATACATTACTTTTTTTTGCCGTTTCGTCGTTTGCATTCGCGTTTCGCTGTTTGCAACAGTTTAAGTGATACATGTTTAGTGTAGTTTTATTCACTGAAGAAAGTTGGACCTATCTGAACCCTGTATTCTTTGGTTTTATGCATTTTGACCTCTGAAAAAAATAAATTTAAAAACAAATTTTTTTTTTGTTTGGAAATATATAAATTCCGACCATTTTTAACGATAAAAACAAAACGGGATATTTTTCCTTCAACGGGATCTAGGTGCGGGCGCTAAAGGGTTAAATCACTTCTTTAAATCCCGATATCCCCAACCACTTGCAATATTCAATTAGCTAACATATCTCCAAGGATCGCGCCGAGAAAATCAGATGCAAATTGCCGTGCAAAGCGTATAATTATCCCGCAGAAACGGAGAAAGAGAACTGACACCGCTCTTTCCGCCCGCTGCGCCCTTCCGGCTGTCCCCGAGCATCACTTCCGGTCTGGAAAGAGGCGCAAAAAACGACACTACTCCCAAACAAGCATCCAGCTAATCAAAACAAAAATCCACTGACCCAACTACCTGAAAAAGTTACATCATTCCCTTCCCCAGCGAAATGTAAACTAATCCCCGTTCCAAAACCAAAAGAAACTACAAAATCCTTCGCACAGACTGCTAAGCAGTGGTGGGTTTACTACGTTACATCGAATTTATTACGTGACAAGCGTAAAAACTGTAAATAATTGTATAAAATGTAGAAAATGTATTCAATGTCAAAAATTAAAATACAAACACTTAACCTCTACCTATTGTATTGAATTTTACTGCACAATGTTTTAAATTACTTTAAAAAGAAAGATTGGAATATAATTATAACAAAATTATAAATAATATGAAATTTTTTAGTCATATCTTTCGTGTGCAAAAGATACTCGAATTTTTACGTATATCAACATGGATTCTGGAGAAATTGATAAAGCTTTAGCAGATTATTTCTTTGGATGTACCATTCCATTTAGTATCATTGAATCTGACCACTTTAGGAACTTTATTCATAAATTGCATCCAGCTTATAAAATTCCAACTCGAACGACATTGTCGAATAATTGACATAACGTCAAATTTCAAGATACAACCAATTTCGATTAAATCCAAAAATGCAGTTCTACTTTTAGATGGTTGGGAAAATTCATCACTTAACAATGAGTATGTTGTTGCAATTCTGAATTTAATGAATGCGATATATCGATGCAGGTTATGGCGTTCCAAAGTCGACAACGGTTTTTCAAACAATGTGAATGTATACATAAAATACATGACGTAGTAAAGTTAAGCTATTTACTACGTCTTATTCTACGCTTGGAAAATTCACTTTTTTACGTTAGGTAAAATACGGACCCACCACTGCTGCTAAGCATTCAGACGCGTTGCAAAAGCGCGCCCTCGCGTGAAAGTGTCGCTCGAAAGCGCAGTGACATTGACGCGCGCGTGGAACGCACTAATCCGCTCGCGATAAAAGACAAAGGGGGGCCAGAAGGTGGGACGTGCGTAAATAGTGCGGTCCCAAGTTGGGAGGTCCCGCTCGAGGCGCGTTTCCCTTCGCGCGCCAACGATTCCGACGACGGTGAATCACGGCCGATTCCCGTGGCTTTTTACAAAAAAAATCTTTCAGCACGTGGACGAGGGCGACGGCGGAGCGGAAGGGGAGGCGGCACTGGGAGGGGTAGATCTCGGTGCTCCGTTGCGACATTAATATGCACCTGTGATTGGTCGCGGGTCGGAGGCTCGGCCGAAGCGTTTAAAAATAAATTAGCACCGTGCGCGCGAGTTAAATCGAAACCGGCCAGTGCACTCGGGGAATTTAAGTACGCCGGGCGATCGCCTGCTCGGTTTTGCTACCGCCTGCTCGATCGCTGTCCACCCGTCTCCGTCGTCCCCTGTCGCCAACGGTGACGCGCGCCAGCACGTGTGACTGGTCCCGTCCGCGAGGCTCGACCGTCCTTTGATCAATCCCAGTGCTGTTATCTACGCGTGAATGTGCGCGACGGCGGGTCGAACATAACCTCCGAATCCCCGCTGGACTCTGCGCCCGACCGTATATCGCGGTCTCCTCTCGTCTCTCCTTGTTCCTCGCCCAAAACGAACACTTCTCTCGCCCCACGGCGACTCGTACAATCCCCCGTGACATGGTGCCCCGTTTGTCGTGACGATGTCCCCTTGGTAGCCTGTGCCCTGCACGGAGGATCATCGTTTCTCGCGGGACTCGTGGTCCCGCGATGAAAAGTGCAGCGGGACTGACCGCGGAATGATACATAATTACTGTAACGCGCATAGGTAAGTACTCGGCTTGTTTCTCGGGGCACACGGCTCTCGCCGTGGTGTTGTTCC
The DNA here is from genome assembly GCA_963855975.1 of Andrena chrysosceles. Taxonomy (NCBI): domain Eukaryota; kingdom Metazoa; phylum Arthropoda; class Insecta; order Hymenoptera; family Andrenidae; genus Andrena; species Andrena chrysosceles. Next base: position 33,016,778 of record OY979767.1, on the reverse strand, counting down.
TTTTACTGCGCCCGTTGCGTCATTACTTCTACGAAACGCACTTGTTACGTCGCCACGCAGCGCGACACGCAATCGCAGACCCTTTCGTGCCTCGGCGAAAACGCGCACCGCGATGCATCAATTGCGTAATTCACCGCGGAGAAAAACACGTGGACGTTTTCTTCTGTTTTTCCGTGACCTTTGCCTTCACCGTCTCTGTATCTCCAGCTCCCCTTGGACGCCGCTCGCGCGTAGGTGCTACGTGCGCGCCAGCGAAGCGCGCCCCGTACTGCTTTATCAATCGCAATTCTGCAAGAATTTAATTGTTATTCAGCTCCGATAACTCTGCGCGATAGGCTCCCCCACGACCAGGCGCCTGCCTCTTTCCCTGCGCCTGCCGTGCCAGTGCGAGACTTTACTACGGAGAGCTACGTGGAATGTCCATAGGTCAATTGAAAGCAATATGAGTAGCTGCGTGGTATAAGACATGCTGGTGAGACAGCCTTAAGGTGAAATGTTCCGCAGTTTACCAGACAGGGTGGCTGGGCTTTATTATAGCCACGGCCTGTTCTGCTCCTCTCATCCTGTAACTGTTATTTCATTGGCGATCTCAGTTATATTGCTATGTTGGTTAGTAGCACTTTACACAGATTATATTCCAACGCTAGCTCGTTCGGCCGACGGTTGTTTCATTCTTCAATGGGGCAAGACGTATGCGAGTAACTCTGCGTTGTGTTCGGACACAGATTTGGAGGAGTAATGAATCGATCTCTTAAAAGCTTTCAGGGTCACGAGGCTGAAATGGAAATTAGCTTCTGGAATATGTTTATACATGCACAAACGGGAGTCGCGTATAAATTATTCTTTAAAGAGTAGTTGCCGAGAAATGCTACGTTGAAAAGAGCTCGCGAATGTATGGATTATTGAAAACTTGATAGTGTTTATACTCGAGAGATATTAATGCTAAACAGTGCTTGAAAATATCTCTTTATTACAGTAAAAGAATTTCCATAAAGCACTGAGACCTTTCCATATTAAATGAAATTGAATAAATTAATTTTCTTGAATCATCCTCATTGGATTATGAACTCAACTTGTGGGCGCAGAAATTTAGCTCAATGTTTTGGCTGAATGGGTTAAAATTAAGTCTGTACAGAGCAGAGAATGAGTAAAGTATTGTTTATTTCTTTAGCTACCCTTTGGTCAATTTGCCAATGCCTGGCAATGCGCCACGAACTATAATCAATCATACTGTTGTACCTGAAAACAATACAGAGAATTCAGTGTTTTACGTGCAACAAGTGGTATTGAGAGTGGGAGTCATTCCATGGACGGAAGAATTAACGTTAATGGATGCTTTCCGGGGTCCACTTTACGAAATATTTAATCTTCTAGAGATTATACAGAATTATCAGCATCCAGAAACGTAAGTTTCGTAATGCTCTACGAGTACTTTGAGTAGGTTTTTATATCCATTATATTTTTCAGATTAAAAACACTTGGTCAAGTGTGTTTGCATATTGAGTCCGTTAAGAAAAGAAATGCCAAGAAGCCAGAAGTCCTGCCGGAATACAACTGCCTTGTCCTCTCGCCTGCGAACTTATGGCAGCGGAGCATCGAGTTGTACGCACAGGATACAAATCTTATAAATACAATATATTCGTATCAGGTAGGAATGTCAAAGGCATAGCATGTTGCCTTAAAATAAGAAATTACTTATCGAATACTACGAGCAGCTATATAATTATGTAATTATGTATTCCAGAATCTGCAGAAAGGTAAAATTAGTTTAGCTGAAATCATGTTTGGGATGAACCTTAAAGAAACTGGAATCAAACGATATCCGATTCGCCTTAGACAGAGGATTTTACAATGCGCAGTGACTATTTATTTAAAAGACTACGATCCTGAGTGAGTAATCAATTATAGCATACATATATTTGCATTTTCAGTGATTTAAAATTCTGTTCATTGATTTGCAGATTTATAAAAGGGTTGCAGAATAGGTTGAGAAGTTACTATCCCCTTCACCAAGCAGAAGGCGATAATGCTACGTACGTGCCCACAGACGAGATGCTGCACATCTTTTATCCCGGAGAGTTCAATTACAGCGACTTCTTCCCTCTGATGATGACCTTCCACGCTCTGTTCTTCTACGTTTATTTCTCCGTGCGGAAGATAGAGTTAGTGAAGTCGAAGATCGGCATAGCGTTCGGCGCAACTTTCACAGTGATAAGTTCGTTGTCTATGACGGTGGGCGCATGCTTTTTCTTCGGCTTGACGTTAAGCCTGAGCGGGAAAGAAGTATTCCCATATTTGGTGATCATCGTAGGGCTGGAAAACGTTTTGGTGTTGACGAAAAGCGTGGTGAGTACTCCGCCGCATTTGGACGTGAAGATACGAGTCGCTCAGGCTCTGGCCAAAGAGGGTTGGTCCATCACGAAGAACCTACTCACGGAGGTGACAATCTTGACGATTGGATTGTTCACATTCGTGCCAGCGATACAAGAGTTCTGTATATTCGCTATTGTCGGGCTGGTCAACGACTTCTTCCTCCAAATGGTGTTCTTCTCCACGATTCTTGCTATCGACATCAGGCGCACAGAGTTGTCCAGCGAAACGTCTAAATTCCATCTGCCAAATATTCCAACCATGCGGAAACAACAGTTCACGACAACTATAACAAACCGAAAGCCGAATATCTTTCGATCGAAGTCTCATCCGAGATTAAACGGCTTGTCGAACGGCCCGACGAACGTGATAGCTCCCAACACGCAGAATACTCACACGTTGGGCAAGATTCCAAAGCGTTTGCGTATAGTTCATTTTTGGGCCAGGACGAGGATATTTCAACGCGCCTTTATGGTGTGGATGGTGGTTTGGATCAGCATGATCATTTATAATTCCGGCATCGTTGAGCACGTCATACATTTAAGCGAAACGTTGAAGACAGAATCCGACATAGACGGATACACCGTGGACAGGCCTCACTCGTTAAACAATTACGTCGAGATAAATACTATGAAACCATTATCGATGCCATCCGCTACCGTCGCCCCGGATCATTTAAATAGACAGGTAACTCGATAGAAATCTACTTCCGTTGTATCCGAGCCGCTTTAATCTACCACGTTTTCTCACACATTAGGGCGATCTGACCAATAACGTTACCGAAGAGTTGAATAAATTAAGACCGATAGACTTTCCACCTTGGAACCGCTTGTCGCTTTATCACTGGTCTTCGATTCTTTCTATGTACAATATTTCAGCCGCTGGCGGACGTATAACTATATTACCGACTGTAAAATTGTCCCACGCTGTGAGTCCACAGTTGGTCAAGCAAATTAGCAATCCGAACGACGTGCAACATTTCCAGTGGCAGAGCCTCGCCACTGCCGCTCTCGATCCTTTAGACTTCTCCGGTGCGTAAGACGCTGGAAGTACGAAAGCTCTATTGGATTTCCGAAGTACTTACCTGTTTTCTTTATCAGATATGGAGCTGCCGACCAGATCCGAAGGTCGAGGTTTCAACGCGGATGCTCCTTTCATTCCGTCGAGCCCGATGGAAATATTCTTGGCAGCCCTGCTTTGCCTCATCAGCGTGATCGTTGTCGCTTATACGATGGTTGTCCTTTACCGATGCATCTGCTCGAGGAACTACGCTGAATGGCGAGCTAGCTGGCACCAGCCAGAGAAAGCTCACGACTCGGCAACGCAGTTGGTTCTAGAGACTCTGCCGCTAGTCCTCGAAGGGCACACGCAAGAAGTAGAATGCATCGCTACGGACAGCAACACCGTCGCCAGCACTTGTTTAGCAGGGCACATCAGGGTATGGGACCCGATATCCGGCGAGCAACTGGCTCACATAGACAGAAAGCAGTTCTTCAGCAGCCCGCAAAAGAACTTGAGCCAGGCGGCGCCGGATGTGGACGAGCTGATGTCGGACTACGAAAGCGGCTCGCCTCCTTCCAGGGGAGAAATGGAGGCCACCACTTCGTTCGGTCTATATTCGGCTGTCCATCACAGAAAGTCCTCTCCTGGATTGTGCAACGTACAGAAAGCGCAAAGCGTAAATAAGAGGCACTCGATGGGAAACACATTGGATTACGACTATCAGATGAACGAGTTCAGCGTCGAGAAACAGAAACACTTGCGCAGGAGTCTAGACAACGCTTACGACATACCCGACTTGAAGTCAGCGATTAATATCAAATTCTCCTCCATGAAACACTCCCCGACCCAACGGAATTACGAGCAAGGATTCGACTTTGGCGACCATTACAAGCATCTTTTCGAGGAGCACAATAAATCCATAGACGAGATGCAGAAATCGGAAAGCTTCGAGCAATTGTGCACGCCTACCGCGAAGCTCAAAGCGTCGGGTTTTATGGACAGCATGTCTTCGCTGAACGCGGACAGAACTATGCAGATTTCGCACGTGTCTCCTATCTGGTGCATGGATTACCAGGAGAACCTCATTGTCGTGGGTTGTGCGAATGGTAGTTTAGAGTTTTGGGAGGGCACTACAGGTAGATTCAAAGTAAGTAGCCAAAGGAGATGAACTTTGGTAGCGATGGAAGAGTTTTAGAGTAACAAGTTGAATGTTTCAGTGTTTATTTGACGACGGGTCAGGGCTTGGAATATCCGCAGTGAAATTCGTCGGCAGCAGGGTAGTGGCAGCTAAGTTGAATGGTTCTGTCGACTTCCTGCAACTCGAGAGCTACAGCGAAGGTCAGCAGATCGACTGGGGTTTTACTTCGTACAGGAGAAGTGAGTAAGCAAATGCCTTGCGCTGCTGCTCTCGCCTGCCTTTTTTTACACTGTCCTCTTTCTTCTCAGCTCACGTCAGAACTGGAAGCGCTGGCTCGCCTATGGACATAAATTACATGATGCAATCCGAGGAGGACCTTCGATGCATGAAGATTGGGTCTCATCGAGCGCATCAGCAAGCAATAACTGTACTCGATAGCGAGGGTGGTCGCGTTTTAACTGGCAGTCAGGACCACACTCTTAAAGTGTATAGGTATGTATCTATATCTAACTAACTTTACTACTCGGTTTCGCTCGAGATGTAAATACTGATTTTATAAAAAAAATTATTTATTTTTTGTGGAAATAGTCACATTCATTTAGATTAGTTAGGCATAATGAGATGAGACACATTTAGTGAATTCAGAGTTTACCGTTCGAAAGTTTTTAGGCGGCAGACACGAACACTTTTACACACTTTCTGCTTTAGGGCTCCCACAGACCAACGCGAATATTCCCGACGTGGATCAGATAAAGGCTCCCCCAAGCCAACGCGAATATCGCCGCGCGGATCCGACGCGCATCAGATGAGGCTGCCCATAAGCCGACACGTATAAAAACCTTTGATCCGCGGCGGATCCGCTCCGCGCGGCTATATTCGCGTTGGTTTGGGGGAGCCCTAAGGCTACCCATATGCCGCCACGTATAAAAAACTGCTGAACCGCGGCGGATCCGCTACCGCCGCGAATATTCGCGTTGGTTTGGGGAGCCCTTAATTCTGCAGCGAGTGTCTCATTGCATTTCAAATTTCAGACTAGAAGACCAGCTGCCATTGTATACGCTTCATGGCCACTGCGGGCCAATATCGTGTCTGTTTATTGACCGAATAAGTCCTATGACATCCGGTAGCGGATCTCAAGATGGACTGTTATGCGTTTGGGATCTTCTAACTGGTAATTATTTTTTCGCTAATATTTAGAGATGGTTTTGTTGCACGCGAGTTACTATGTTTCTCTTATTTTTGTGCCTGCAGGAACATGCATGTACAGTATACAGGCCCACGACGGCGCTGTGGCGGCTATTACATGTTCCGTGTCTTATGTGATAAGCATTGGAGCTGATGAAAGGTTATGTGTGTGGGAACGATTTCAGGGACACTTACTACATGCTCTTCCAGCACACAGGTCGGCGTACAGTTTACAATTAGTTATGTTGACGCATCATCTACTCATCACTAGTAATCAGGTAAGTCAACAACTGTCTTCAGTTAAGGCCACCTTGGACGGATCAAAATTACAGTCATTTTCGGCATTTTTTTTAGGAAGATAATGAAATAAACAGAAAATTCAATATAAAGCCTGTTATTGTACAGTTCTCGCCGGAAAAAATTGTATTTTTTTTTTTACGAAATGGCGGCGGTAGAGCCGTGATACGCAAGATCTTGAAGAGCGACGTTTTCTACGGTGTCCAATCTCACGGTTATACCGTTTGACTTAGAACAAAAGACCAGAAAGTTTTATTTTCTACATGCCTAAAACTAGAGAAGTACATATGGAAATCCATAAACATTCATTTGACTCGAAATGGTGAACATGTGGAGAAAAAGTGCATTTTATTTTTTTATAAAAGTGTTAATTGCGAAGAATATGTTCAAGATATCGCAAAGCCTATACGTGCTTCTCTAGTTTTAGTCATGTAGAAAATAAAACTTGTTGGTTTTTTGTTCTTAGTCAAACGGTATAGCCGTGAGATTGAACACCGTGGAAAACATCGCTCCTCACGATCTTGGGTATCACGGCTCTATCCGTCGCCATTTTGTAGAAAAAAAAATAAGATTCTTTCTGCCGAGAGTTATACAATAACAGGTTTCACATTGAATTTTCTGTTTATTTCATTATCTTCCTAAAAAAATGTCGAAAATGACTGCAATTTTGCTTCGTCCACGGTGGCCTAACCCCTTAAGAGTTAAAATTCGATACATCGCTAGACGGATACTTTGTGTGCTAGAACTTCAGTTGAATACTATCCTTCGTCATTTCGTAAACATGAATAAATCGAACTGTTGCTCGTATGTACTTAGTAAATTTAATTTTTAAGAAAGAAATGGCCCTTCTTTATGAACACAGAGCACAGTGTTTAAGCCTTTAAGGAGTCTAGTCCGGTCTAGATCGCATAAAATAGGTAATCTTTAGGAATTAATTAAAGAAAAACTACCGCAGATAATTTAAGGGAACTTTTTGCGTTATCTTAAGAATGTCTTAAACATTCGAAAAATGATATAAAAAAAATCGATTTTCCACGTTTTTAGACCAAAACCTCCCCTCAAAGATAGGAAACCTTCGCTGGCTTGAATGATTAAATAAATGTCTTTGAATTGGAAAATTTCAGGGGTCATTAGTAGTTTGGGACGTGAGGACGGGAGAGCCTGTGCGAGAGGTAAGATTGGGTCACAAGGATGGCTGTATTTTCGTAAAACAAATGTTAGCTTTAAGGGATAGCGTAGTGTGCGACTTTGGGCGGCAGCTGCGAATAATCAGATTCCCGTTGGTCTCTGACAAGCTAGACTAAGATCTGTATATGCACGTTGTACATAGCTGTTTCGTTTTTTCCCTTCTTATTTAATTTTAGTACTTGAGCAAAGTCTCGCTTTGCCTGGGGATATAGATTTTTACGCGACGTACATTTTACATTTTAAATCATTGTACGCAGTTTTACTATGAATGTTTTACATCATCGACCACGTCATGATCGCGCCTTAATGTTTATACTCCATTGAGACAGCGGCTAAAATACGCTCATCCTTCACGTGGGAACGTACACACATTCTCTCATCGATTCTCGGGGCAAATTGATCGCGGAAATCTCGATCGGTACGGTGGGCGCGGAAGCACTAAACGAAATGAATATAAAGCTGAAGACAATGACGCGGGATAGAGGGAATCCATATTTTTAGATAATTATGCTCGTGAGTCGGGTAGTCCCGATATCCCTTCTTCATTGTCTTGGAAGAATGGCTGTGCTACATTTTGAAACATCCGCTTTGTTTCGCGATTTAGGTGTACTTCTCATAGCGTCATTCACCTTCTATTTAAGGGGTTTCGGGACAGATCCGTAAGCTTCGATCTAAATTATAAACGGCAACTGCATTTGTTGAACCGGTGCTGTTCTATAGCGCAGAGGTGCTGGGATTTCACCTCTGCGTTATAAAAATGAGTAACCTAACGCTATTAATTAATTGTAAAATATGAATGAGACGGGTGGCTATGACCTTATTGAGTAACGATTGCGCCCGATGTGTCGGCTGGTCGAAGTTTGGGAGTTTTAGAGTTTGTCCAACATGTGGTGTTTAAGCTTGGAAAGTTTTAAAATGAATGTTACGAGGTTCTACTTCGATGGGGTAGCGAGGTTTCGTTTTATATACGGTCTAAGAGTGCCTTTATTCGGTCCTTATTTAATGGAATTAACGCGGCAGAGGAGGCATTGCAGGGCTACGGAAATTGAAAGAACGGATCTCAGTCTTCTGATACGTAGCGCGCGCTGCGTAACATCGACGGAGGCTCTCGGACGAAGTAGAGCGGTACGCTAAATGTTGAGTCATTTAGGACATTGATCTTCATCTGCGGATTAATGTGTAATCTAACCAGCAAGAGCTGCGAGCATTGTTAAGCTTAACTCTTCAAACGGCGGAACTCTTCGATGCGAAGATTCGATATTTAACGTCTGTACTAAGCGTTTAGTCTTGTTTAGCTTTAGCAGTCTATTTTTGTAAGGAGTATCGTTGCTCTCGAGCGAGCTGACATGGGTCCTATTTTATATACATGTATCATCGTAGGAGACTTACGAGTGTGTACCTACGGAATATCTTTTCGCTTCACAATACATGATAGTTAAAAGAGGAATATGTACATTCTGCGACACATTCGACGAGGCGTGTAAAGAGTTTCGACCAAGTGAGAAGCTACGCAAAATCCTTGTTCAAGAGAGTGTTCGACGTTAAAGGGTTCCCAACAATTAGCTGGACACGTGTATTTGAATGAAAATTTTCGAGCAGTGTTTCTTGTTGGAGGTGAAAGCGATTTGCTTGTTTAGAAATGATTGTTGCCTAGCTTGTAGAAAAATTCAGTGTGCATACAGAACTTTTATTCTTCCATTGATGTAATAGTGATACACCAACAGCTTCCGATGAAATAATGTCTAAATTTTCGATCTTTTACTTCCTCGAAACGGGTCCAAAGGTTTGAGAAATTTTTGTACAAATGTTTCCAGTTAATTCTAGGGGGACTCCTTCTGGGTTCGAAGTTCGATATGTGCGCTGCGAAATGAATGTTGAGAAATAGTGATCTATACGCCTTTAGACTGAACTGTGAGACGATTTACATCGACGAGTCTGTTTTATTTTCTGATATCCTGTTCGAGACACCTAGTGCTCGCGATCACGGTCGCTGATCTATTAATGTATAGAGATATATATATTTTTCTTAACCAAAGTTATAAATCATATCAGGTCATGACACGCTCGTATACGTAGGAGTTAATTGAGAAAACAAATTAGGAGAAAAAAGAAGGAAGGAAAAAAATGTATGTAAGGGTGCTTCTAACGACGCAGCTGGTTGGCTAACGATCATTTAGGAGTACGCGTGATTTTTATATTTATTTAATTAATTTAACATGTGCAAATGTGTCGTACACCAGATATATTGTTCTTAATAAATTCTCACATTTACTAGACCCTGATTTCTCTTTCTTCCCTTGACTGACATTGCTGATCCCCGATATTCATCAATCGGTTTATCAACCTTTGTTTTCCAAAGTGGCATAAGTCCAGTTATTCGTAGATTGAGATATTTGAGGATGAATTTCAGTAACAATCTAAAACAAAAGTTAATCAATTTCAAGATATTAATCAATTGTCTGGAATTATTGTGACAATTTAATTCAGTGCTTGATCTTTCTGTGCACGAGATTTCAAAAACTTTGGTCTATTATTTCAGTATTAATGTTGTAGTTATATCTCTCAATACTGCGGTTTCCCATACGAATACATGTTAAATTAAAAGTTAAATAATTTAAAAACTGCCGAATCCATTTTTCTAACATTTTTCGGTGGGTTTTACTATTGTAGAAAAATTCATTCCTCCAATTTTTAAAAACTTTCGCTTATTTTTAATGTTACTGAAGTTCATCCTTAAGGGTTTGCGTCTAAATCGACTTAAAATTATTGGCAAACGTTAATCAATTCGGGTACTGTTTTTAAAACTATAATATTGTTAAATTTTATTAGGCAATAAAAATAAAAATGTTATAGAAATTAAACGACTTTTTATACCACTTTCAATAATAACATATTATGAAAAATATAAACAATAGTAATTTTAAATTGATATATTAATTTAAATTGGGTTTTCTGATTTTTTTATGTAAAAAATAATAATTAAAATGAAGACATGTAGGGGAAAGTGGGGTAAAACGGAACGGGTGGGTAAAACGGAACACCAATGTTTCTGTTAGATAAGAGCTGCGAATGAGTTAGTATCGCGTGACATGGAACCAAAGGGTCCTCATAGCATTTTGTGATAGACCATAGACCTCTGCACAAGTTATTTTTTCATTAAGAGAGTTTGAAAAATTTTCGGTATCGACGTTTCAATATTGCGTTGGACTTTCGACCACTTTTCGGTACTTGGATTTCGAAAATTAATAACGGCAAGTACATCGTTGGATTCTATAGTCCTTACGCTACATTTTGATATATATAAAAAGTTCTTTACCTCACGCTGAAGTGTAAATATTAAATGTTTACTAAATGACTGCACATGGGGCAAAATGGAACACTTTTCGCGGGGTAAAACGGAACGCCTATTATACATGGGGAAGAATGGAAACGTCCCTTAGTATGTGTTTATTATATCTTTTAATTATTAGATTGTAGATTAAACTTTTAATTACTATCCTTGTTTCCAAGAAAATGGATTTTGTATAGAAAATTATGATGTATGAGATACATCTTTCATTCGATCAAACTGTTAGTTTAAATTGTAATAAATAACATAATCATTTAACGCAGATGTGTTCTCCATGCAAATATTGATATTCATGTAAAAATCCACGTGTAGGGGAAAGCGGGGTAATTCCAACCAGCGGGTGATTCCGGCCCGCTTATTGTTCATACAATAATAAACAAACTGTATTAATCTATTCATCTTTTACGATATTATATTTATATTTGATTATTATCCGTAATTTTCATGTTATCTAATAAAATATTTTCTCTTATATGTATAATATATATTTTTGTTATATTTTATTTACAATAGTTATACCTAAAACATATACTTATAGATTTTAACATAAATTAATACATTTTAAATCATAGAAATAAAGATTTTGTACGTTTACACGGTTTTCGAGTGGGTGTTCCGTTTTACCCCACCATTTGAGCGAGGCGAAGATTTCAATAACTCCGGCAAATTTCATTTTCCGTCGTTCCCAAAGATTTTTCTTAACAATGACCTTGATTTTCTTATAGTCTAAGGTCCACTGAAGACTCCTGTCGAGGTCTCGTGTCTTTTTCTCCTCCCGATTTTAAGTTATCACCCTCCAAAGTTAAGCGTTCCGTTTTACCCCACCTTCCCCTAAGTAAATGAATAATCGAATTTATTACGAAATAATTTCAGGTATATTATAATGAATTTATAAATAAACAAGTGAAAATTAAATTTCTTCGTTAAGATAACTAATAATAACAAACTTATTCATATTTCAATCTTATTTCTCCTTTACATTTAGCATAGTGAAGTGTTTATGGTGATCTCGAAGTTGTGTACAATGGTGATATAGTAATTTTGCTAAAAAAATTTAGGCCTTCCCCGTTTTCCAAATGAATCAAGAACTTTAAATTCCGCATTTTCGTTGATAGAGATATTGTAGAATATTGTCGTAATCATGAATAATTAATGCGATTAGAAATTTGTTTCAATTATTTTTATTACGAATGGACTTATTCCACTTTCAACAAAAACATTCTTACGATAACATTTTACAGTCCAATTTTTTTTTATTAATTTATGAGGATATAGTACACTATTGACTGTGATTATAAATATTAAAAGAGGATATCTATATCTGACTAAAACTACCATTAACTCGTTTTTTCCAAAAACGGACTTGTACCACTTTAAAAAAAAATTAAAAAAAATACCGGCTCTTATGATGAATCAACAGATAATTGTTTTATGTATTTTTTTCAATGAAAATGGCACAAAACTATGGACGGGTTTCTCGAAGCGTCGAAATTTCGAAACCCAAGAAAGTTTCGAAAATTGTCGAATTTTAAATTTACAAAACTATTGCAAATTAAACACAAAGCGGAGAAGTGGCTGTATTGATAATAATAATAATCCGATCTACGTTTTACGAAACTTTCCCGTCGATGGGGATTAAATTGTTGACATTAGGCAGGCAAACATTAAGAACAGTTTCAGTAATACCGTATTAGGAATAATTCCACGAACAGACAATGTACGTAACATCCAATGCAAATTTTAATCTTCTGTAAGACATCGAACTAAGGGTATAATAATCTGCAGAATATCATATTGAATATATACATTACACTGAACGTTATTGACACCACACTTTGTAATTCAAATTTCGGTTCTGGTGCGTCAAATTATAAGCTAAGTTAAAATGAACTATTATTAGCGTTATATAAGTTTAAGGTATTATCTCTATTAAATAAAACAAATCTGGCTTAGTACAGCTACGTACTCTGTATCTCAAAGAAAAATCATTAATTACTTAAGCTTCTACACTTACAAAGTTGTTTACAAATTGCTTTTCGAGAATAGATCCATCATACAGAGTAGCCAGTGAATGGTGTGTAGCAGTTGATAAGCGTAGCATACTTGAAGATAATTGATCACATCGGACAGACACAAGAAGGTATGTAGAATGTTCTGGCGAGGCTCATTAGCGCGTTAATTTTATCTAAACGACGTGATAAAGTGTTTTTGGTCTTACCTTAACAATGGACCAAAGGGGAATTAAACAGGGGTGCGATAAAAACATAATGAGATCTTGAATAATTCCGTAGAAACGTAGGCTTCAGATAAAATTATATAAAGCTGGGCAATTAAGTAATTCAAACGAAAGAGTCATTAAATGGTCCAGAGAAAGATTACGTGTTCAAATAATTCAAGAGAACCAGCAATTAGTTTAGGTAGTTGATTGAACATGCACCACATGTGTTTTAATAGTAGGAAAATTTTCTTCGCCCACTTCTGATAGCAGCAGAAATCTGATAGCATATTTTAGATTATGTAGAGATTAATCATAGAAGATATACAACTGTGCCAAATAAATATTGATGGTACTTGAAGTAGTACAGCTGTATCATGTGGGAATTAAATTAAACCCTTGGCAAAATAGGAAAGTTTTATATAGAGAAAAACTATTGGTCTATATGATCCTATGCTTTTTACTGTCAATCCTGTATTTCAAGGCTCCCTGGGATAGTGTCGGATTTAAGGAAAAAGGCCCAGGTGATAAACGTTCTGAGAGGGCTCATTTCTTCGGGAAAATGAAGATGTAGTTTACTATAAACGGACCAAGTGTAGTTGTACGAAAAAAGAGATGCAGTGTTTGGATGTCTGTACCTAATCATAATTGTTTTGGAGATGGGACCCTGGGGGCCTTCTGGGGCCCAGACGGCAACTGCTTATCAACCGCCATGTTAAGGGGACAATCTAAAAAGGGAAATATTTATGTAAAAAAATGAAATAAACAAACAACAAAGATTTGTTCTTGTATTTCAAGAGTGGTACAACATACCCCCCGAAATTCGAAAACGTTAAGTGTGTATTTCATTATAAAAACCATCACCGAAAAGTGGCGGATTTTTCAACCGAGAGAGTAGAATGTCCCCTTAAGGAGGGAGACCACTGTCAGAAATCTGAATTTTTTACATTTTCTGAAAGGCATACGTTTTAAGAATGTTCTCTCCAAATTTTATGAAGAAATTCGCAAAATTGACCGAGATATGGTGTTTTTCGTGAAGCGGTGTCAAACGCGCGACTGAGCCACGCGGAACTTCGAACGCGTTTTCCTCAGAATGACATTTTTCAACCGCGTTGACAGTCTACAGAGAAAACGATACGTCCAATTGGCATGGTCAAGGACATTTATTGTACGGAAAACTCGTCGCTATTACGTGACGATCAGACATTTTCAATTTTCGACCTGCTTCTATTTTTTTTACCAACATTTCCCCAATTTTGTACCCCGAAAACATGACTTTTTTTCAGTGGTCAGCCATTTTGTTATTTTTTACAATTTTGACATTTTTCGATCGTCACGTAATAGAGACAGGCTTCTAGTTTCTAAATATTATTGTTTTTTTGAATTTCGATTAACCATATGGCCTGGGGACTGTCAACGCGACTAGCATGTTTTGGCGGAGCCCAAATTTTGACGAAGAGTATACAGGAAACGGATTTATGAATTTGATTGGAAAAAATCTTTTCTTACCCTTCGATATGTACACTATTAACTATACTAAGCAATAAATTAATTTACTTGCGTTGTTTGGTTGAAATAAATTCCCGAAAACACCCTTACATTTCGGACCGTGACAGTGGTCTCTCCCCTTAAATCCGCCACTGCCCTGGGACCTCCTATATGACGTAGGTGGCAGCACTGCTGGCCCCAGGAGCCCTCCACATTCCAAACGCAACAACACTCATAGCGAATTCGGACGGTCGCACAGGTGCGCACTGAATGCGACTTTTAGCCAATTGGAAGTGAGAAAACTCACACTCAATGCGCACTAGTGCAGGTTGCCGAATCTGTTATCAATCTTTATACTCCCATTCTAATATTCCTGCATATTTCAGTCCTGCAGGTGCACTATATAGATACTCACAAACAACTAATATTTTTAGATAAAAAAATGAAGTAGGGTAGATTAAGATTATAAGTGAACTTCATTTAATCATTTCACGAGTTGTTTAACCTAAAAATCGTCTCAGTTTCAAACATAATATTATTTAACATCTCTTTCATTAAAAAAAATAGTTTTATGAATTAAATATGAAGAATTGATTAATAATTAATTACATTTCGCGAGCGATCCTTGTGTACCTATAACTGTTACCTCAAAAATCGTCTTGTCCAAATGATTGCCACCCAATAACTGCCGGTCCTAATAACTGTGACCAGATATCTGACGGTCCCTATTATTGACAATGAGACCCGATTACATTTTTTTATACGTTACGTTTTTATTACATAAAATAAATAAAGTGGCAGTAATTGGGACATCTACCCTATTACAGCCAAATACGTACACGTGGCATAATTAATACAAAAAAAATTATGGCTGCGATAATGTAGAAAAAATCTAAAAGACCGTCACTTTTTATGTCTGTTGTACCACACATTGGGACAGTCGGCCCAAAAATGAACTTTCTTCTATCGAAATCTACTGAATGTATACTACTTCCTAAATGTCCAACAGTACCGAATTTGAAAGTATTAAGGGGTCATGCTCAGTCACAACTTTCAAAAAATCGATTTTTCAATTTTTGTATTTTCTTTAAGTACAACATCTTAGAAATATTCTGTAAAAATTTTAAGGTAATCCGAATAAAATTGGCCGAGATATAGGCGTTCGAAGTGAACCCTCCCTTGAGCGCGCCGCCCGGGTATAAACTTGACTTGAAACTTCAAACGCGTTTTTCTCGAAACAGCATTTTCAAAATCGGTGACCAAGATATTTCAAAAACCATTCAACCGATTAACTTCAAATTTTACAAGCTTACTATAGGAACAATAAACTAGTCTTTGAACGAAGGATTTTTTTTCCAATGCTTAGTTTTCTTTTAATTGACGAAAATCAGGCACGATTTATGATGAAAATTGAAACTTTTACTTTAAACATCCGCCATTTTTTCCCAAATCAATATTTCGAAAAATCCTTCGTTCAAAGACAATATAATATAATAAGTAAATTCTTTTGAATTTTTTAATTTAGATGATCGACTTTCGAACAGCAGTGGTCACCACAGAAGCCTTTTTTTAGAGGACCTTTGAGAGATGGACAATAACTTTGTTATTAATAAATATTTTTAAATAAAAAAATTACGATATACAGTACTAGATGCAATCTTTAAAAGGGAAAAAGAATTTTTGAGAAACGTGGTATAGCTTTCGAGTAAAAAATTCCCAAAGATCACCCTTTTTTCGGCCTCCTGACTGAGCATGACCGTTTTAAAATATCGATTAGAATTTCCTATATACAACGTAATTGAATCGCCTTTAAACTTCACGACTTTGCCTCAAATATACGTATAATACATTTTTGAATATTCACTTCTTGTTTTATTGTTTATTTTCCGAAAAAAAATTGTAGTCTGTCTTACCTAACGTGACCGGTCAAATGACGTGAAATGTATCGGTAGGAGTGGTGTTAATAAGCGGTAATAAAAATTCTAATTGGGACGAACACTTAAAGTCACCAGTCAACCGGCGCGCGTGTCGCACGTTTTGTTTAAACGGTAGTGATTAAATTCAATAGCACACGCAGTATTTTTTGATTTATCTAACACTTTCTTTGAGAATGGTCGGAATTTTGACCGAAACGTCTGAATATAGATACAAATATTTATATTAGCGAAATAGCGTTGAAATAATTTGAACAATTTTTATATGACCGAACCTGTGCGCCGATACCATAGTTTGTGAACATTTAAAGTTGAACATTTTAAAAATAGCGTTTTTCACCAAAAGAAGGTGCTTCCTTCTTAGGGATGCCCTGACGAACCTGTTTAATATTTTCTCTCCGTTGTTTTTTCTAGAATGAAGAGCATTCTATTGCGTTAAAAATTAACACCGTTAACTAAAAATTACTGTTCATAATGTATTAAAAAAGTAATGTTCAATGAAATTAGGAAAATTGTCAAAGTTCTTTACAATTGGCAAATTTCATTCCAATATAGTTTAAAAGTTATACACGAACGTCCTCTATCACCTCTATTCCGACCACTGTGCGATACCTCGCTGTACCGTTGTCCCGACTTGGGTGTTCGCTCGTGGTTTAATGCCCCCCAAAGACTAGCTCGCCACAGTGGCTCGTAGTTGTAGAGTAAAGATAGGTAAAAATTCGCACCATGCGAATTTCATGATTTGAGTTGTGGCAGTTGCCAATGGTGATTGACAGTTAATTGTCAATCAAGGTAGAATCACCAGTGTCGAATTGTGTAGCTGTGCTTCGTTTTGTTATCGTACAATGCGGTAAGTACTGAATTCGTTAGTCCTGATGTAACATTCTCATTTTTAGGAATCAATATTATTCCTATAAATTGATCAGTATATATTTTAATTCATATGTCGTCTAAAAGAGCTGAAATTCTTCTATTCAAAAGTGCTAATAGAAGTTTTCAATTCTCCTCACAGAGAACAGGATTGATCAAACAATGTAAAAGTAGCTGTGGGGGCAAAAGTTCGCACAATGCAGTGGGGCAAGAGTTCGCATGCGATATCGGCTTTTGGTTTTTTAACAATTTTTAATCCGCAATATTTTTCCAAAATACGTGTTTTATTAACTTTTTGATTAAAAAATATGACTTTATTTTATTGTCTTATTCGTATATTGTTAGAACTTATAACAGGACAACCGGCCGAAAACCAATTAGTGAGGAGATGCTTCAGATCGCTCGAGACAAACTAGAAGCAGGACTGTCATAAAGAAAAATCGCTGCAGAATTTGGAATAACCCCAACTATGTACCTATGCAGGAAAATAAAACACTTCTTTGGATATTTCTCGTTGCGTTCTTTTATCTCATAACATGTGAACTTTTGCCCTACATATCGAGTAAAAATTCGCATTTGACACTTTTTGGAAATATTTATTTTACATAAGTTGTGACAGGTAAATTTACATGAAGTCACTCTCTATCGAATAATACAGGATAGTAGTTATTTCTCACAGAATGACATTACTATCAGTATAATACCAACGATTTTAGAGACGTCTTAACTTTAAGTGTGCACTCTTACCCCACAATACTCTACAAACAATTCCTGACCTTTAACCATACGAAGTGTCCACGTACTCCGTGTCACTATCGCCTGGCCTTATCAAAAAATTCCAAATCCTCGAACATCGTCATCTATTCCCGGAGAGGATTACCAGCGGCAGCCGTTGCCATTCGCTTTCGAAACGCAACTGTCAGGTGTAGCAAAGTCGCGTGGCTGCGGACTAGAAGGGGGCAAGTCACATGTACCCGTTCATGAAACAACTCGTGGAAACGTAGGAGGTGGAATTGCAAGGTATTACACGGTTGTTCGCTTTCGTTGGTCGTTCAGTGCCTCACAACACTCCGCAGAAAGAACAGCCTGCAGAGGAGATCTTCTCTTCCACCTTGCTTCAAATCCCCAGCCGAAGAGAACGTGCTGGCCACTTTCTTCGCGAGGGATTGCCGAGAAGCTTGGCGGAGGAAAGAAGAAAGCTGGCAAGGCGAGGACGATTATTCTCAACGCAAAGGATTTCTAAAACGGCGATAAGGTGGTGCTGGTCTCTGAAAGTCTGAGGAGAGGCTTTGTTGGGTTCCGAGAGAGGTGGGAAAAGAAGAACATCGGCGATAAGAGTCACCATTGATCGTCTTGATATCGCTGATTTCTCTGCTGCTTGGGATAACTATCGCGATTACTGTATTGTTCGGCGAACAGTGGTTTGGAAGCTTTGGAGGAGTGCGGAGGACGAGGAAGAGACTGGACACTGAAATTGGAACACTGTGGAAGAAATCGATGTGACGTTGAAGAGCTTGGGGACGTGAGCGAGTGCTGAGGATGAAGAATGAATGATGAAGCAGAAGATTGAGTTGTTTCACTAATTCTTAAAGAAGAAGAAGGGTACATAGGATTGTTCAAGCGTCAATTCTTGCTTTCTTCTTTTTGACCCACCAGTATCTGCTGGACAAGGAGGTTGAAGGTAGTGAAAGTGGGCTGGATGAAGAGAAGAAGACATTGAATGTGGGAGAGTCAGTGTGGAAATCAAGTTTGAGAAGTTAGAAGAAACGCTGAAGTTGTGGATCCTTGGAGAAGAAGTGTACTTAATTTTTGAATCTTTAGTATCAAGTATATTGGGGGAAGAAGCATTCACATCCGAGTAGCAGTGAAAAAAGAAGAGTACTTAATGTGTGTCTGAGAAGAAGAACTGAAGAAAAGCCATTGAGGCAGAGTTTCCAAAGAAAGTTTAAGAACTGCTAAGTGAAAGTTGTGGAAAGTAGGGGGTGAATGTTGGAAAAAAAATTATTGTGAAGAGCTGAAGAATCTACGCAAAGAAGAAGAAATGTTCAAGAGACATAAATAAAAAAGAAAAAACAAGCGAGCACAGTGAAGAATTCAAAATTACCTTTAGTATCTAGTCGACAGATTTACAAAACTATTTTTGTGGTCATTTGCATTTTCTTCCTTTGAAAAATTTTATATCTCATTATTTTCCAACAAAATTGTTAAAGAATTTTTTCCTTTTTTTAAAAAAAAGGAATTAAGTTCGTAGAAAATGCACACGTAAGAAGGAGAACAAATCGAAGATAGTGTAATCAACTGCATTTCATCGATCCAAAATGGCGCAACCCCTATCCTGCAACGGAGATACGAATTGGTTTGTGGCATTTCTTGTAACAATTATTTTTACTAATTTAATTTGTAGAAGGAGATGTAGAATTTACTATAGAGAAATGTGACGTGCCGCTTTCGTGTGCAACTGAATTTTGAGGGGCATTTGTGACCTTCCAGTAGTAATTAAAAATTAAACAGATTATGGAGATGTTCTCTTCAAAAAGCTAACACTAAATTTGTTTGCTTGTTTTAACAGTACACGTATCATCAGTTTTTTCAAGGGGATATTTGTTTTCGAATTCCAACAGTGAATCATTCTCTCGTTTCAATACACACATATATTCACGGAGAGCTTATTTTATAATTAGATTTGTTTCGTTTCTTTTTGTGACATTTGCAGATCCGTTAATACTTAGTGAGATTATTTTTTTACACCAGCGTGTTTTCGATTCACCTTCTCGAAGTTTTGATAAATTTTAAATGAGACGTAGAACCTCGTAAACGAAAAATTAAGGTTTGTAATGGAAACTTAGAGACACTTTGTTCAAGATAACAGTTCATACTTGAGATGTTTATGTGGTCAAAATTGTAAGGGTTCATGGATCTCGTGGTTCACGTGTTCAAGAAATTATGGTTCGATAGTTGAGACTTCAAGGATTCAAGAATTTAAAGAATAAAACATTCAAAAACTAAAAGTTCGATGGTTCACAAGATCAAATGTTCGAGAAGTCATTGAACCAAGGTTCAATTATGGTTCAAAGCTACAAGGGCTCAAAAACTCACAAATTCAGGAATTTAAAAATTGAAAACATAATGGGTTCAAAGTTTAAAAAATTCGGAGGTTCAAAGACTGAGAAGTGCAATAGTTCACGAGTTCCAGAATTAAGAAATGTTAAGAGTCCAGACGTATTTTTGAAGTTCAAATATTTAAAAATTAAGAACCTAGGAAGTTCAAACCCAGGTCAAGGTTCAAAACTTCAAAAATTTAAAGAGTTTGAAAACATAAAAATTCAGAAATTAAAAAATCCTGAGGCTCAAACCTTGGAAACAGATTAAATTCCACGCCAACAATGACGTGAACATATCAGAAAAAATAATACCGTTTAATAACTTTCATCACGGAAACGCACCGAGTTCGATGCATGCAACAGCAAAACTACTTGCCACCGGTGAATGTCACTGCATGCAATCGTGGACCTTGTAGTTTATGTCACATTTATCTATATTATGGTACAGTCGTTAGTTTATTGCATTTCGCACCGACACTTCCTTCTGCATAACTGCATATTACAGGAAAATTATAAATAACCACTTCTATCCATGAACTTCGTCTTGATTCATCTTGATTAGAATATTATGTGAATATTTGAAAGTCAAGTGTGCAGAAGCAATTTCATTAAAAACTACTTTCATTCTCTTTGTTACCCTATGGACATTTTTAATGAATTTCTCTGAAACTTTCATAACTTTTTTGGTAGCTAAAATAAGACAACTTTGAATGGAGAAGTTACATAATTGTGTTCAGGGTGAAATTTGATATGATGGAATTGTAAATCCTTGGCTTATAGTTTAATCCAGCAAGATAATACATCTGAATTCGAGTATTATCTGCTGTTTAAAATCCTTTCGCCGAATCCTGCGTATTAGGTATGTTTTAAAATTCCGAGAGCAATGTTTGTTTTCCATTTAACGCTAATCGGAGTAGTAGCGCCTTTGAGATTCAACATTGAATCACTCGCAAGTGACGTGCTGTGGTGTATAACTTTCCACTGAAACTTTCAGACCGATAACAATCGGATGCAATAGGGGGATTTAGCGCTCGAAAATGCGAAAAAGTATTGTCCAAACGCTAAGAAAAATTGGAAAATTAAATTGTGTTAAACTGGATTTTAAAAAATATAGTGTTGTAAAGCTCGTCACGGCACACATTTTTTCCATTTACAATTTTTTTTATTGAAGCATTAGTATTCTAGATAAAAATTATAAACAAAAGAAATTTCTTCGACGAAAGTCAATATCTTTTTAAACATAAATTGCGATAACTTGAGTACCTAAATATTAACGGATCGTTATGAGACTTGAAACATAAAACTCAGAAAGCTCTAGCGAAGCCGTAAAATGTATGCACAAAGCCCTTATATTAAAAAATGTAATAATATTTTGTTAAAAAGTAATACTGTACATAAACCATGTTTTTCAACGTTCGCCGTTAAAAAGTTCGAAGTAATTTTGAGGTACATATAACTTGCAGCGACAAAGTTTTTCCTTAATATGCAAGGAAGATTTTCACCAATTTTTACACTGATTAATAAATAATTGTAGGAGATATGACGATATATATAAATCTCGCGCGCCACCAACAGTCAACAGCCGCGTATAATTCGCTATTTAACAATTGTAGCACTCACGTTGACAGTTGGCGCCGTGCGAGAATTATATATATCGTCATATCTTCTACAATTATTTATTAATCAGTGTGAAAATCTTCCTTGTATATTAAGGACAAATTATGTCGCTGCAAATTATATGAATCTCAAAATTTCCTCGATACTTTTTAACGGAGAACGTTGAAAAACATGGGTTATGTCCAGTATTACTTTTTAATTAAATATTATTACATTTTTGAACATAAGGGTTTTGTGCATACATTTTACGGCTTCGCTAGAGTTTTCTGAGTTTTATGTTTCATGTCTCATAACGATCCGTTAATATTTACTCAAGTTATCGCAATTTATGTTTAAAATGATATTGACTTTGTCGAAGAAATTTTTTTTAAAATTCTGGAGTGAATTTTAAATACAATGCAATATTTCTATACAATGTATTATTTTTTAATTCTGAAACTACAATTTTTAAATTGCACAGTTTATACATATCTGATTAATAACCAGATTTGTTGCTAAACAAATAAGGTTTAATTTTACCCTTTTAAATCTATCCACGTGTAACATTTCAAGCCCTATTTAGTTTCCCTATTCCCCAAGAAATTTTTTACCAAAGCCTAGAAGAATGCATGAGAGATGCATCGAAAGAACCATCCACGATTATGGCACCAATTAAGTGTGATTATCGAGGTGAATCGCATTAGAAAAATAATAGTGGTAAAGTATTACAGTCTGCTCGTCCTTGGCGTTCTAATTGCGTAATCGTTTCCTCTTTACTGTTACTGTAAAGTCGTGATAATAATGAACGGATGTTAATAATAGAAGTCAATTGCTCGAACTGAAAATGGGCACAAAATGATTAGAAGAGAAAAAAGAAAGTCGACTGTCTTCTTCGTCGCAATAACTGCTGGTCTTCGTATAGGGTATCCCATCCTCCGTTATTTAAGAAATGCTGGCTTACCGTTTAAGAAAAAAGGATACTTGAGGGGAAAGATTGAGAAAGTTATTATCATAGTGATTAAAGACAATATCACGTAATCAGATTAAGTAATTTCTGCGTAGCTTCCCAGGGTATTATAGAATTAGCGAAGCTTTCATCTCTTTATCAGGAATCTTCGCGCCCTTATCACAGTAAAAGAAGCTTGGAGAGAAATGAGGAGCATAATGGCACGAGTCGTGATAAGCGAATACCAGCTTGATCCTGATGATCAAGTCAGGTCTGAAGGCTCAATTTTCCAGACGAGTTACTCCGTCGAAGTTTCTCCTCGACGATGACGTACCTTCACTGGGATTCGTGTTTCTAAACAACATTGCTATATGGCGATGTTTTTTCGTTTGTCTTATGGAGGTATTCTCGTTTAGAAGGCAAATTTGTTTTGCCTTTCTTTAGGGACGATGAATGAAAAGTTACACAGTTATTGGTGATGAGCATTATGCACACGTATTTATTAACATTTCAGTAAGTTGTTATCAAATTTTCAGTTCTATATAATAATAATTAATGGCCCCTTAAATACCCCATTTTCGTTGGATCTTGTATTCTTGATAATCAGTAATGTTTGGTGGTGGTTTGATAATGCTTCTCTGTCTAGTGAAAGTATAATGTTATGTCATAATTCTGAAAAGTTAGAACACTGTGGTGTGTGCACAGAGCTCAGGCAAAGCTCAGACACTTTGGTCTCATATTTGTAGCTTCAAATTGCGATGTAGCTTCATCGTGATAAGTGAAATTTTTTTTACACTTTTTATGGTGCGGATTAGGTAGGTACTTAAAGGCGCGAGGAGTTAAAGGATAACATCTTTTATGGTTTAGGGTTCAGAGGTTGAACACTTTACTTTATTCCATCTCGTGTAGAGTTTATCGGCTTTTCAAAACCGGGTGTAAAACCCGGTTTTTTGTTATAAATTTGTAAAATTCCAAAACCGGTTTTTGTTATAAATATGTAAAATTCCAAAACCGGTTTTTTGTTATAAATTTGTAAAATTCCAAAACCGGTTTTTTGTTATAAATTTGTAAAATTCCAAAACCGGTTTTTTCTTATGAATTTGTAAAATTCCAAAACCGGTTTTTAAATTTAAATTTAAAACGCGGTTTATATACTCGAATTAATATGTAGAAATAAATTAATTATTTAATTAAAAACGTCAACATTTTGACTTGAAATCGCCTCGGACACAAGCATATTGTAGTAGGTTTACAGTTTACTGTAAAACTAATCTTCATGAGTTCATATTTTCAGAAAAAATACTAAATGGAATAAAGATTTATAATTTGGTACCACTTTTAGAAGATTTATATTTTGTAAGGATTTTAGTTATTTTAGTTTTTTTTTCATTTGTACATTTGTACGGATTTTAGATATTTTTTTATTTATTTAGTTTTCTATAGATATATTTTATTTTATTATATTTTTGTAATTCTTTATATTTTTTTGTGAAAATTCAAAAATCGGTTTAACAGGTATTTTGAGAATAATGGAATTCGAAAACCGGTTATTTTAAAAGTTGGTTTTTGTATAAACCCTAACCTCGTGGTTCCACTGACTGATAGAAAGGAATTTTTCTGTACCTAATAAAACTAGAGCACTAAGTTAGCCTGTAGGACAAGTGAAAGTAACCACTGCACAGCAATCTACAGTGCGTGTTTTGTAGAAATTCATGTTCCCACTACCCAGCACGACTATTTTAACATACCTATGATAAGTTTCAATATTATCTATGAACAATACAGAAACATGAGTGACTCTTCAATTTGCATGAGGTTGTGAAATGTTTGATGAATGAGGTAAGCTTCAGGCTAATCTGAAGTTCGTAAAACTAGTTTCCTTTCATGGAATAGCTACTATTATTAGACCAATCTAGTAGGAAGTATCATTAACCACAAAGTTTAGAAGGCTAGCATTCAGAAACTCTACATAACCCATTAAATTAGCATCCCATATTACAATCAATATTACTATCCCAAGCGTATTTAAAAAAAAAACAAGGAAAATTAATGCTCGATATGAAACTAGTGCTGAACAATTTACAGCCACTATTGTGAGATCAGGAAACTCAAAAGGGATCCCGGAACATGGCAACCTCGGGGACGGTGATAGCGCAGTTGGTTAGGCGATTTCGAGAAGGCAGAGATATTAGTATTATTATTATTAAACGTCTTTATTACTAAAAAAAAAGAAGAAACCTGATATTACAGATGGCGTAGCCAATAAGAAAATAAGAGTAAAGGCGAGGCTGCTGTGGTAACACTGTTGTGAAGCCAAACCGCGTAGAATAAACTAAACTAAATTAAAATAGAGACAAAAACAAACAAACATAACAACGTTAGAATAAACTAGACTAAGTTAGCTTAAGACTTAAACCTGGCATGAGAATAACAGAAAGAGTAGAGTTAAGTAAGAAAATTAAAAGTGTTGGGGAATGTGTTGTCACACTGCGTGTTTGAAAGCCTGATAAGAATCTAACTGTCGAATAGTAGCAAAAAGAGAGTTATAGTAATGTGCCGCAGTATAGGAAAAAGAAGATTCGAATTTAGTGGTGCGATCCAGGAATGGAGATGAGAGATTGAGACCGGGTTGAGAGAGAGTTAGAAGAGTTATAAGAAAGGTTAGTGAGTAGGATATTGTAAAGATATGAGTTATGACGAACTACGAGAAGAGAGTACCTTAAACACGAGACAGCACACGTGGAGTTTCCATCTTTGCGACATACGTAACTAAGATACCGATTATATTAGAAACACAACCATTTAGCAGAAGGCAGAGATACCGAGAATCGATTCCTTTATCATCAGGGTGTCTCGTGACTATTACAGCAGGTTCCCAAACATAGCCAATGCAATAATACGGTCCTTATCCACGCAATCCGATGGAACATCTAAGCGCCAGCTAGCAACTGGTTACGTCGCCCCACAGACTTTCATTTACTATGACCAGCTTGGTTTAATACAGCGTTGCCCAGGTGGGCGGTCCGAGAGCACGAGCATGCATCGCGTTTGCCAAAGCTCGCGTGGAAAAACGACTTGAAATCAGTCTGCAACTACAAATCAAATCAATTTAATCGCAATGAAATCAGCATGTAACATGCCCGCAAATTCATTGATTTCGAGCGCCCCATTCCACGCGAGCTTTGGAAAACGCGATGGATGCGCGTGCTCTCGGACCGCCCATCGGGACAACGCTGGTTTAATACAAAACGATAATAACATCCCCATTCTCTAACACTGGAAGCGTAATAAGGCGAATAAAAAAATAGCATTTGTTCATGATGAATTTTATACAAACAACTAGCAAAATACCCCCGCGCTTCGCTTCGGGCCTAAGAGATATTGAGGACTCCATGAAAACTCATTTTACCCCTTTTCATTCCCTTTTGGGGATGGAATTTCCACAAATCCTTCCTTAGTGATCTACTATTATTTAAAAATCATTATTTAAAAAAATAAGAATAAAACCGTTAGAACCTTCCTCTCGTCAAGACGAACAAAGTGATGTAACACACTTGTGGCTACAGCTCATATTTACTGAGAAACCGCATTTCAAAGTATGCAACTTTAATTTTATATAATAGTATAGATAATAACTTTAAGTTTTTTACCGCTTTATCGAAACGAGAAAACCCAGATTTCCATAGACTATACTTCGATAAGTACTGGTGGCTTTCTCCTAGATGTATACATCCTTGAACTACAGCAGCGCAGGCTGAGTGGTGTTCTTTCTTAAGTGGACCTTCCGGTCTAGAACCCCAACAAATAGGTGATCTTTAGGAATTAATTAAAGGAAAACTACTATATATAATTTAATGGGACGGTTTGCATTGTATTAAGGATCTCTTAAGTTATAGAAATATATTTTTTGTTTTATAATTAATCATTGCAGACGGCACTGAGTCGTTAAAGTCAAGGCGTCAAAAACTTGATCCAAATCGGTGGGACCTGTATCTCCAAAAGTTATTACCCGATTCGACTGAAACTTTTTTATTTTGAAGAATATACTTCTGGCTAGGGGGAACCAGAAAAAATACAAAAATAACATTTTTTTCGAAAATCACGACACTTGAAGTTGGAAATCACTTTTTCCCTAAATTTTTCTTCCTTTCAATGCCTTCGAAAATTATAAATTTTCAATTTTTGTAATTTTTTTCTGGTATCAACTCTAGCCAGATGTATGTTCTTCAAAATAAAAAAGTTTCAGTCGAATCAGATAATAACTTTTGGAGATACAGGTCCCACCGTTTTGCGAACACTGTTTCGAGAAAAATCCGATTAACGTTTTACGTGATTTTCAACAAATCCTTTTAAACACATATTCCGAATAGGTTGAACATTCGAAAAATGAAATAAAAAAAAATCACTTTTAGACCGGAAAGTCCCCTTAAAACACGACTGTATTAGTCACGTATGCTATGACAACCCTCCCAGTAATCTGTGATATTTCACAGTTAAACGTCCACTGCCGACCCATTGCACATATCTAGTTCATAAGTTCTTATTTCATAAGTATTAGTTTTTTAAGTTATCATTTCAGCGTGATTCAGGGGTTTTCATTCCTGTAGCCGTCAACTTTTCCCGCTGTCAACAATACGCTTTGCGAAGCCGAAGTTCAAAATAATGTTATCACCTATCAAATTCTATTAGTATAACATTTATAGTAATTAGGTATATATATATCTCGCGTCTAGTGTTTCCAAGATTTTCGATAGCGCTCGAACAATTGGATATGTGATACATACACGTTATAAGTGATTTATGACTTGTATGAGTATTTTTGATATGTTGTTATTCTCACATTGACCTCTGTAAGTGCCTAGCGGCAAATTAATAAGCATAAAAAAAAATCAGGCGGCTGTCCAATATTCGCAAGATCGTGGGTTCAAGTCCCATCACACGAGGAGGTTTTTTTCATAAAAAATTAAGACATTCAGTATTGTGCAACTGTGTATGTGTATGGTTTATAATATTTACCTTCGTCCCTTCCCTTACTACACCACTGTAATAATAAAAAGTATTATGAAGCATTACATTATATAATTTCCTCAGTTGCACTAATTTAGAAGGCTCACAAACCTTCTTTCAACACACCCCAGTCGCACAAAGCAGCATTATATTCTTCAAAGACACACCACCGGAGTCCTGCTATATAATATTATCAGTCTTCCCTCGCTTCATTCGTGAGTTATCAGAATAATTCTCTGCTTCTATCAAAGTTATACAATGGTCAGTCTGCTTCGGAAGGAGAAGTAGCGCGTGAAAAGATATAACTGGCGTCCACGTTTAAGCCTCCGGCGTCTTAAGGGATTAGCGAAAGTATTACTCTCGTCGACAGCTTGTTGCGTTCTTATCGATGTCGAGTGCAATGTCCCTCTTGTTCCTCGGCTGCATATCGCGTAAACGGATCACCTTAACAGCTGGAAGTTTCCAAGTTTTATGGTAGAATCTTGTTGACTGGAAGGATTAGAGAAATATTGATGTTCGTGAGGCTTTCTGCGCGGCACTTGGATGATTCAATGCTTCTGGAGGGTCGGTACTTACAATTAGATGAGTCCCGATAAATTCTGCAGTGGTACTAATTACCAGATGACTTGTAGTCTCTCACCAAGGGAGAAGTCTTCTTTGGTAGATTAAATGGAGAATTAAATAAATGGGTTGGTTGGATTTAAACTTTGGGAGTCCATATTCAGGATTTACACTCTTCTCAAAGTGGGAACTTGTCATTTTTTAGAGGCTTCTAGGATGATAACGTTGAGGTCTGTTGAAGTAGGTCATGGTGGCTTTGGGACTTTTTCTTGAGTACCTTTAAAGGAAGTTTGCAGTAGGTCTAGGCTTTGAGATCCAAGGCTTCTTTAGTCGTGCTGTTCTGGGATGTTTATAAGAGAATTTCAAGGTCTAGGCATTTTGATTTAAGTGTCATGCATCGATACTGTATTTTAACAACTGGCATTCATTTTGGAAATTACTTTCTGAGAGCCTCTAACAAGATAAAGTTGAATCTGGTGATACTAACCCCAAATGAGTACCCATTTCTACGTTTCCTTTAACAATTTTTAATGTTCTTGTAAAAATATCGCAAAGCCACATCGGATCCCCATTCTTTAGACATTTTTACGTCGATTTACGTTTTGAAAATAAAAATGTATGCATAAAATTTTAAATAGTAAAACTTCAAACTTATATATACGCTTGTTGGACAACCGGGGTTCCCAGGTACCCATATAAGACAAGGTTGGAGTTAGCTGAATTATAAACAGAAGTTTTATAAAGAATTTATACAGAACACAAAATTCTTAATTAATTCTTATTTGTGAACATAAATAAAAAACACTTCGTTATTCAACGACTCTCTAGTTGCGGCAGCAATACTTTATCCTCATCATATGAGAAGAATTTTCTTCTCCGAATAATGCAGTTACATAAATATACTTTTCACGGGGATACTACACGTTGAAGAATAGAACTCCAGAGAAAAAAGTGCTAAAATGCACGTTGTATTCGTACAAAGAACTGATTCAAATTGATTCAATTCTTCGTTTCGTTCTCTAGTTTGTTTCGTGGATGCGTAGGTATACTTGTTTACACATAGGTATATACAAGATACAGTTCCGTTCATCACCGAACCAGAAACAATGACCTTCGGATAGTCAAGAACAGCACGCATACACGCGAATGACACGGGCGAATGACTGTACTATCGAATTATGTTTTACACTCCTCGCGTTGGTTGCGGGATCGCCTCTGGGAGCCGAGGGAGTAGGAGCAAGTACACCTGGTCATAACTCTGGCAAAAATAGTCGTATCGATATTTTGAAACCATCGTTTGAAAGATTGGAATCTCTACTTTCAGCTGCTTTGTCAGATTTTAGCTATATTGCTTTTCAGTAAAAATATTGCGATATAAAGAGCACTTTGTCAATTTTAAAAAAATTTCTTCAACTTTGCTATGTTCCACGAGGAGAATGAAATTTTTTACCCAGATTTCATTTACACCAGTCGAAAGCGACCACATTCCTGTGTAAAAACAGAGTAATGAATTTCTTGTGCGATTTTTTTTGGCCGAGTTATTCATTGAAACAAAAATCATTTTTTTACTTCAGTTGTTAATAGCAAGCGAAGGAATCATTGTAAAACGTTCATAGAAAAAGCAACAGAAAGATCAGTCTTTGCAGTTTAAAACGTATCTTTTGCTTTTTCGATTCGGTTAGCATTTCGGGGTATTGTGTTCTTTCGAAAATATGCTTAAAAATTGCACAAATTCAATTTTGTCTTCAACTCGCTGTATCTCCGTGAGGGATAACCGCAACATCGTGATATTAAGCTCATTGTAAAGCGGAGAGTCTGTCGCTTCTTTTCAGTTCCACCGGAATCCGCTGTGATAATTTTTTACCTGTGGCCGTTATGTTTGAAGACTTGCCTTTGTTTTTCAGTTCTTGGGGGGTGGTCCCTTGATTGATGTGTGAGTTGTAGTTTTGAGCAATTTTTCCGTTCAAATCGTTTAAAACAACACTTGGTATATTATAGGAATGGAAAACTATGTGTTTCGAAGGAGTACGAAATTAAAATTGTCGTTGTAGGGTAGACCGGGGCGGTAGTAACATTTTGACTTTGGAATACGATTATGCAAAAGCTATTAAAGTTACAACAAAAGTTCTTATACGAAAATGTTATTTATCTGATACTTATTGAGCCACAACAGCTTCGCTGTTTGTCAAGTAATATCCAGGTTATTAACCGGTTAACTGGCACGGCCCTTTTTATTATTCGGGCCCAAACTGGCAACATCGAAAAATTAAGTGAATCACACAAAATTTGGTATACAGGGTTTTTTGAATCGCTGAACCGATTCTGGGGGTTATCTTTTTCATCTGACACCCTTAACCCCTAAAAAATTGAATTTAGGGGTGAGTTTGTCAATTCTTTACTAAACCTTTTTTTATTTAAAAATTTTTTATTTGTGAAGTTTTCTTGTCTATAATTCGATTGCAGCAGTTACTTTTTCAATGCCACCCCAACCCCTGAAAATGAATACAATACGAATAATTTAAACAAATCCCAACAATTCGCTACTCATTTTGGTTTGGCCATATTGAGTCTGCCATATTGAAATTTAAAATTCCAATGTCAAATTCAGATTCAACGACCTCAAAAACCATTACATACCAAGTTTCATTCAAATCGTTTGAAAATCAGAAAAGTTATTCCATTTGATCATATATGTATATGATACATAAGCAGAATTGGCCAGATTTTTTTTGGATCATATATGTATATGATACATAAGCAGAATTGGCCAGATTTTTTTTTGATCATATATGATACATTGGCAATTAACCGGTTAATACAAAATGAGAAGCGGACAAAGTGTTACCGACTCCGGGTCGGTTGTAACACTGCATGGAGTCGATAGTAGCACAAATTTAACTTTACAAAATTAAAATATTTATTAATTTTAATTATAATAGTAAATGGAAAAAAGTAAAATTTATAACCAATTATGAGGTATCGCAATTGTGACAGAAATAGAAAACGTTTTGGCTGGCACATTCTTCATGTGATCACTTCTTACATTCAGTACATTCCACCCATTTTTCATTTGTTTGCTTGTGTTGTGCTATATTATTCCATGCCAACAAGACAATATTATTCATCTTCTTTGTCACTACTATTTGTTTCTGTCGCGGTACAACCGACCCTGACTGCCGATGTCACAGTCGACCCCAGCCAGGCTTTTGAACTTAAATTATAAATTTTGATTAACGAGATACTTAAAAGTTATAACTATCGATCATTATTATTTTAAAAATGACTAAGTTAAATATTAAAAAAAGAAAAAACACGTACTTGCAAAGGGAGTATTTATATTACAATTTAAAGTCAGTAGGAAAAGGTTACTTTAGGGTATCGAAAAGTTATTTTCTCCACTATACATGTCAATTTTGTATCTATACTGTTATGACATGGATGTGTGTATTCCAAATGTCATTCTTCATCATATATCCAAAATTTGTGTTAATATCTATCATATTTTCTGAGATATTTAACGTGTTACTATCTTCCTCCTGTTATTATCGCCCCCGGTCTACCCTATATGAAATCTAACGCAATAGGACGCATGGGGTACCCCGGTTGCCCAACAACCGTGAAACTTCTGGTTACGTACATAACTGCTAATGTGGCTCTGGTCGTCTGGAATTCCCAGGAATTATAGAATTCCAATACTGACATTGATGGATGAATCAATGAAAATAATGATACTCAGTAGCATTTTCCAAGAAGGAACTTTTTTTATCAAAATCATCTTCGAGATTACTTCACCAAAGATATTGTCCCAAAATTTCAATTTCGTGATACTGAAATTAAATTAATAAATTCTGCAGAGCGCTAAGGTCATGCAAAGCGGAAATAAAAAATCTACAAAATCCACAGATCACTAAAATACAAAATGTTTAAAGAGACTTCCCCCTAAACTTACAAATTTTCGCAAAAGTAAAATCCTCAGTTATCCCCTAACTGCTGCAGAGTCTGCAATTCTGTGGACCTACCATTTCATCAATATCTTTCATTACCTAATGCGAAGGGAGGAAGAATACACGAATTAATGATGCACAGGTGCATCGTGAGAGGGATAGCTCAGGTTCAGATGATACAGTGATCTCTCTGCGCGAAACCGGTTTGCGAGGATCGACTGAATTACGCAAAAGCCGGGAGAACGTGCACCGAAGCTTATGTAATCGTAATAGTTGAGTGCGGCGGTTCCTTTCACGTTGAAAAGAACTATGTCAATGACGATAAACACAACGGTCTGACTGTGCAAGAGTGAATGATGAGCGCAATGAATGATGGCTCTTCGTTTGGTGTTACCCAATTTAATTCGTGCACGAAACATTCGCTATTGAAACGGGGCATTCGTCGCGTGTAGCCGTAACAAGCATAAACGTTAATTAATGACGAGGCTCATTTCTCACGAAAAAAAGCGACACGTTCGTGAGTTACCCTATTCATTAGGTTCTATGACTTGGTGACTGGAGGTCCTTGAGACAATTAAGTAGGCATCCAAACATGTTTACATTTATGAAAATATATATAAAAGTATTCTACGCAGACTTTCAAAAATATTGCAGATAATTTTACACTAAAGTGCCATTATTTCAATTAAGATTCAATGAATATTATCGTAAAAGTTTCATTGCTTATATAATACTTATTATATAAGAATTTTTTTAAGTTTCGTATACTTAGGAATTTTGTGACGTTATTAATTTTGAATAATAGTCGCAATTTTTTATTTCATTTTGCAAATTTCTATCGCGCTGAAAGGTAATTGATACTCTTTTTAAGCACCTTCTCTATGCTTCATTCAGTAGAATCAATTTATTGGATATTCTTTAGAAACTTGGTGAAAGCTGCTTGATATTGTTAGCGATGTCGTTTCATGTGAAATTCTACAGGTGTTCGAATAGTCGATGACACTATTTGCTTGAATAAAATTGTCCTCGGGGAAGAATTGGCCCGGAGGCTTGATATAACACTTACATAATATTAAATGTGTACCAGAAGAGTATAATACTTGCGTAACGTGTACGGAAGTCTCCGCCCCGGGGGGTCCAGTAAGTAAACGAATTTTGAAGCAGAGAAACGTTTTACCAAAGGCGAGGTATAGAATATATGTACCTGACATCCAATGCATTTTTCTGACCTGCATTTGGGGGCCTTAGGAACGCAGAACACGTTCGTTCGCTCGCGAAAATATTATTTGTGAAAGGAGTTTGGAATACCACACCAAGGACTTGGAACTTGGAATATTTCAGTAAAGTACTGAAGCGGAGAGGATATTAAAAATGTTCAAAATCTCACCATTCCTAGTAGCTCGCTGTAATATTGCAAGTTCTACTTTTTCTTCTATATTTTAATACTATACTCGCATTCTGGGGTCGGGTAAGAATAATCCAACAACACTTGATAATTTCACACATCTTTATTTCATATAGATATGCATAAGGGAAGGAAGGATTTATTGAAACACTTCAATATACATTTATTCTTACATTCTATCAAAGTGTTCTTTAAAAGTATTAAAAATATTCTTATATCGAACTAGAATACTTGACAATCGCAAACATCGGCTCGGTTCTCACCGATTATCAGGTCTCACCGCGAGGAGGTTGCTGCGTTTGGAGACCCATAGAGAGATAGATGGAATCAGAGGTCCATCGATCTCCCTGTACATGAAACCCTTAGCCTACTAAACTAAAGGGATGGATGGAAACAAAGTTCCATCGATCCCTTCGGTTTAGATATCGAATCTAGGGAACTGCCAAGCAATCACTCGATTGAAATAAATTCAACAAAGAAGGAAAGACTACGGGTGAGCATGAAAGGAGTATTGAATGGCGTAGTTCCTATCACCCTGCTGCCCGAGTCGAAAGGGAAAAGCGCTTTGCGTCTCCCAGGCGATTCCTGTTGCACCGACTCATGCGACTCGTCAGGAGCAACACTAGGTGTGACCTGACTCAAGCCGTCTTATGCAGAGATTGGGAAATCGGACCAGGATACTTACGCAGGCAGTGTACCAAGTCAAAGAGTGCAATCTGATGTTTTTTGGACATTTTTTCTCCCCAATTAGATACAAACCACACGTGTACATACCGCTGTACCAATTTGGCACTATTATAAATGTGTACAACCCATCATTAGTATTAAATGATAAGACTGAGACGCTTCAAGTACCTATGCATTAAGGATCAAGGAGCAAATGATAGAAACTGAAAAGATTTGTTGGCAATTTTTCAAGGTTTATTGTTGCCAGATGTATTACAATATAGATATATAACATCCAATAAACGCTTTTATATATAAAAAAAAGCAGTGTACCAAGCGGTACACCCCCTACGCCCGAAACTTTTCCCTTTCGTCAAGAACACCAGGGGATGAAACTGACCCACCCATATTGATTCCATGCTCAGTCGGTTGCTTCCGGAAACGGAAGCAGCGGCGACCTCCTCATCAGAGATGAGGAGCCAACAACAACGCAACAAATCTAGTGATTTAGTGACTACTTGGCAATTTTACATGGGGCCTTAAATACTTCATGCTATATTAAATTAACCTAGACTTCCTTAGATGTCTTCTCTCACTATCACTTTTCACAATCACGTTTCACTATTTTCTTTTAAATATATTACTTTACTGTCTCCCTTCCCCACAGAAGGGTGAACCTGAAAAACTGAAATAATCAAACAGGTTATATTAGTTATGGTGTAATAGGCTTGGGAGGAAACTAAGAAAAGACATATTAAGCTGGTGCCCATCGAAATGATTTGGAACGACAAAAGAGCATACCCGGGCATGCAAAACCATCGTAGAGATACGTGAAAATTGAGCACAAAATGTAAACCCATCGATGAGGTGCATGAGAAGAAACACGTCACGCATAACCATCGAAGAAATACATAAAATCGAATAAATGACGCAAAACCATCGACGAAATACATAGAATCGAATAAATAACGCAAAACCATATTTGAAATACATAAAATCGAATAAATGATGCAAAACCATCGAAGAAATACATAAAATCGAATGAATGTGACATAACCATCGAAGAAATACATAAAATCGAATGAATGACGTAAAACCATCGAAGAAATACATAAAATGGAATAAATGTGGCATAACCATCGAAGTATCACATAAAATAGAATAAAAAATGGCACAAACCCATCCAAATAATACATAAAATCGAATAAATGACGTAAAACCATCGAAGAAATACATCAAATCGAATAAATGGCGCAAAACCATCGAAACAATACATAAAATCGAAAAAATGACGCAGAACCATCGAAGAAATACATAAAATCAAATAAAAGACGCAAAACCATCAAAGAAATGCATGAGATAGAAGCAATCATGCAAAAACCATCGAATATATGCACGGAATGAAACAATTCATGAAAAGCTTCGAAAAAACGCACGAAATAGTACAACTTCTGAAAAGCCATAAAAAAAATCAGTTGGAAGGAACCAAAATTGAATTTTGACCTTTGCAGAATAATAAAACTTGCAATGGCTTTCAACGAACCTCAGAAATCGGTACCAACCGAATAAGCTACCTCGGACTAGGGGCCGGGGGCGTGGGGGAAGGGTCAGGCTTGAAAACCTGTCCACGTCTCCAGGAAGTCCAGTTGGACTAGCCAGCGCCGAATCCCCAGAGGTCCTAGTGGTCCGAGGTGTCCAGGGTGTCTGGGTGGTCCGGGAGCTCCCGCGTACCCGATGACTAAGGATTTGGCGGTATGTGTGGTACTAATAAGCAGTTTGGGGAACAACTGCCGTGATCACAACAAGGTCGACAGTTGATTTCAATTGCGAAAGCCGGTGAATTATTCGACAAAAATTGATATTTCCAATGAAATATTCATTCCATGAAAAATCGTGTTAACAACCTTTGTCCTAACCGCTCAGTATAAATAATTATTAACTATAATAGATACAATTCGAGATATCACACAATTAGTAACATTTGGCCTTAAACTTCGAAATGATTTTCTACGCCGAATGAATTTTGTTTTAGTCTCAATAAATGTTAATGCTCATACGTATTACATAGTATTAATTATAATATATAAATACATTTTACTTTTACTTTGTGTAAAAATGTGATAAATGTAAGTTTCTTCCTCATACATGTGTACGTATATGAAATAAAGATATATGAAATTATCAAGTGTTGTTCGATTATTCCTACACCAGAATGCGAGTGTAGTGATAAGGTAGAAGGATAAGTGGAATTTGGAATATTTCAGCGAGCTACTGTAGCCGATGGGATTTTGACATTTTTAAATATATTTTCCTCTTCAGTACCTTACTGAAATATTTCAAGTTCTTTGTCCTTGGTGAGGTATTCCTAGTTACAGACGTGCTGTATTTTTTAAACAAATTCATAACTACTAAATTAATATTTACAGCTCCCCTCTAAGACTTAGGTACTCGACAATACTAAATCGATAATTATATTCGACAGTCGAAATAAATGATTTTTACAGTTACTCCAAATTGGATGTAAAGCATTTAATTCGCCTCATTTGTTTAAACAAGAACTTAAGTATCATTCAATTTTAATTTCTCACTGATCAGAAGCTAAATTTCCGTTTCAGTAATGAAGAAAAGACTTCTCCAGCCGTATTGAACGGCAATTATGGGACTGTCCCGATATCGAAATTTCGACAAGCACTGCCACAATGTTTTGCTGTCTCTGCGAAGAATCTCCTGATGATCACTTTTGGAAGCACACTGGGATTCTCCACAATCCTGATTCCAGAATTGCAAAAAACAAATTCAGAGATACCAGTTACCAAGGATGAGCTGACGTGGATTAGTGAGTGTCATTTCTTTAATTTCTTTCCTGAGACCAATGTTGCCAAATTCTCTTTTAATCTCCAAAAGACATGGTAATTGTAAACAGAAACTTTAAAGCGTACCAAAAGTATTACCAGAGCGTTCATTTGATCGATTCGTAAGACAATAAGGCAGGTGTAAATAGGGAGCCGTTTTTAGTGCCTAGCTGCGAGCAATGGGACAGGTGGATTGCTCGCAGCTAGGCACTAAAAACGGCTCCCGGTGCACTCATGCAATAAGGAAAAAGAATATATATAGGTGATTTAGTCATACCACCAGTAAAGATCATCTAAAGAGTTCATCACGCACAGTTCTTTGCCCCCATAACCGACTGTTTTCTCTAGGTAGTTTGAACCTGTTCCTGGTGCCAATCGGTAGCTTCGTGAGCGGCCCAATATCACAGTACCTGGGTCGAAAGCGGACCATGATGTTGACCACCATCCCCTTCATAGCAGCCTGGATCATTTTCCATTACGCCAGTAACGCTGGGATGTTGTTGATCGCTTTGGCCTTGACAGGTCTAACTGGTGGCCTGCTCGAGGCGCCTGTGATGACCTACGTCGCAGAGGTGACGCAGCCCCACCTCAGGGGCATGCTATCCGCCACCGCGAGCATGTCCATCATCCTGGGCATCTTCACGCAGATGCTGGGAGGGAAGCTGGCCAACTGGAGAACCGTGGCCCTGGTCAACTTGACTTATCCCCTCATTTGTCTCATCGCCCTCTGCATAGTCCCAGAGAGCCCATACTGGCTTGCAGGTGAATGAACCTTCCGACATAGAGAACTAATAGCTGATGAGTTTCGTGGGTTCACAGTGGCAGACTTTTCACTCCTGATTGATCAGTTTACACTATGAGCTCCTGGAACTATAGTCAACTTAGCGTATACTCCCCACTTAGGATTACACCCTAGTTAGAGCTAGACTTCTCCAGTCACAGCTGTAATTAAACTACCAACTGTATAATTGAATCCACGGTTAAAGCATTAAGTCCATCGTGTTCTCTCAGGCCCCGGGAATCACCTGGATACTCATAAAACTCTGTCATCCCCACACGAATCTTCCTTCCAGCCAAACGTCGGTTACCAGAAGCCGAGCGGGCTCTGTGCTGGCTCCGAGGCTGGGTGAGCCCTGTCCAGGTGCAGTCGGAGTTCCTGGTCGTCTGCCAGGAGGTCCAAAAACCTGTCGAGGAAAAGGAGAAGGTGTGGAAGTGTTTCAAAAGAAAAACCTTCTACAGGCCCTTCTTCCTAATCAGTACTGCCTTCTTCATGTGCTCCTTCGGCGGCAGCAACACCCTTCAGACCTTCGCAGTAGTGATATTTGTAGGACTGAAGGCACCGATCGACGAGTACACCGCCGCAGTGTTCCTCGGTCTGGCCCAGCTGGTGGGCACATTGATCTGCGTCATCGCGATCCACTTCACTGGCAAGCGGAAGCTGAACTTCTTCTCTATCTGCGGTACTGGCCTCTGCTTCGCCCTGTCCGCTGTCTACGGCTACTTGACCAACAGTCAGATGATAAATGGACAGAACTACGCCTGGTTGCCCACTACGCTCATGATTGGCGCCGCGTTCCTCTCCCACGTGGGCATCAGGCTGCTCCCTTGGATCCTCGCTGGGGAGGTGTTCCCTGTCCAGGTAGGTTCCTCAGGCCATGGACCTGAAGGACGGGGTATAGTTGCGGGGGGTTGAAGCGAAAGGCGCAAGGGGAATCACCTGTTTCAGCCATCTTGAACCGGCCAACTTGTGGCACACTCTGTGGGCGAGGTTACTTACTAATAGTAGCGTGGCTTGAAGTTTGACGTGGATTGGCGTCGTTTGGTATAGCCGCATACAGTAGTTACTTGCGGCGTCGGTTCTTGTATAATTATTTATAAATCCAACCGCAAATATGCCACGTTGCATTGTGAAAAGATGTAACATTAGGCTTCCACGAAAAGTTTGAAATAAGAGGACATAGATGGCAGCACTAGTTGACGAGCGCAAGATGGCTGACAGAGTAAACAGGACCCCCTCCTGAGGGCTTCACACCCCGCGTCCTTAAGGTTCCTTTATGCACCGTCCTTTAGCTCAGGCCTTCCCAAGTAGGGGACATCTGCTCCTGGAACACATGTTTCGGTTCTCCTTCCAACGCTGCGCCTTCAGCTAAGGTGGGACGATTCCTACTGTCCTCTCTCTCTGCTTCCTAGCGGCGTTACTGTCTCCTCTGAGAGAGGGAGTGTTGGAGGGAGAACCGAAACATGTGTTCCAGGAGCAGATTTCCCCTACGTGGGAAGGCCTGCTTTAGCTCCATTCATGCTTCTGACTTACAAGGGAGCAATTTCCAAGTGACGATCTCTGTTAACCGTGACCAGGTGAGATGCAGCGCTACGGGGGTCGCTGCCTCCATAGGCTACATCTTCAGCTCCATAGCGAACAAGACCTTCCTCTACATGATGAGCGGGATAACCCTGGTTGGAACTTTCTTCTTCTACGCTCTGATCAACCTGTTCGGCGGTATTCTGCTATACTTCATCCTACCGGAGACTGAGGGCAGGACCTTGCAGGAGATCGAAGACCATTACGCTGACGTGCAGAGCCTGAAGAACAAACCGAAGAAGGAGAAACTGCAGTTTAAGGAGCAGTGGGCTGCCACGAATACAGCTGTGATCTGTGATGACAGTGAGAGCAAACTCTGAAGTGAAAGGAATTAGGTTAGAGTGAAATCTTAGCCCACTGAGTTGGATCATGAATTGATGTGTGATCTTGTATGACCTTGGGAGGGATGCAATGTTTTTATCAGATGTTCGTGGTGTGTTTTTGACACAGACATCGTAAAGACATCTGAAACTAGACGTTCAAGACATGTTTAAAATTAAAGACGTCTTTATCAGGTCTGGGTTAGGAAAAAAATCACGCGCTGACGCGAATCGAACCCCAGACTTTCCGTTTACGTAGCAACCGTTATTCGCACCTACCCAACACACTTTTTTATAAACACTTGTAAATTCTAGGTATATATATATATATATATATATATATATATATATATATATATATATACCTAGTTATATATATATATATAGTATTAATTGTTTATAAAAAATACGCATTGACGCAAAATATTCTACAGAATTTTATTATTATTAAATGTCTTTATTGCACCATTACAATTACAATATAATAATAATGGTGAAGAGGTGAGGTTCAGCATAAGTGCTGCTCTACAACCTAACCTAATATCATCATTCGGCCTCTAAGTAGGCTCATTCCTTAATATTTGTCATACACACACTATCATATAATTATATTAAAGAAAATTTGACCAAACAAATGTACGGTAATTGAGTTACTATGTGTTTAATATTCATCTTTAAGACGTCTGAGTGCTACTGGTTGTAATTCTTTCATTCTATGAGATTGTTGATCTTTTAAGGTTTGCAGATGCAGCTGGCTAGAGAATTTTGATGAAGCTGAACGAGACATACGAAGAATACTGTTTTGTAAATAAGAACATTGTGTTTTAGATATCGCAACGCATTTTTTTTAATATATGATTGCGACAGTCATTGTGTATTTCTGATATAAAAATATTCATAGGAAATACGATGGCCTCGTGTTGATTTCGAGACGTCTTAAACTTTGCAAAATGCAAAATAAAACATATAATTCGTGACTTGACGGCCTACCCTATAGAAAAATTCCTTGCGGTGACCCCATCGAGTAACATATATGTTACTTTAGTGAAAAAAGTTAAAAACCACGCTGAATTTCTCCCTTTTAATCATTTTCGAAAATTCGATAATACTGATATAAATACTTGGAAGTAATTTTGCAGTAGTCCTAACCTCATTTTTTTTCCTGAGGCGAAGGAAATAACCTAATTCCTATCTTATTGTTAGTGACTTGAAATTTTCAATAACTTTCAGTTATCAAAGGAAAGTGGAAAATTTAACTCACCCAAATGAGAAAATGAAATATTGATATAGAACAGTCGGAAATAGTGTAAAAAGTAAATAACTCAACAGTTTCTCATCGCTCAAATTTGCTTTATTTATATATTTACAATTTAATCTACAAAAAGTTACAGAGTGTTACTGTCAAAGACGATAGGACTGGGCACTGCTGCTTTACAATCAGATTTCTTAATGGCGCCAGATTTCTTCTTTTGCGTATTCTTCCGCGGTTGCCTGTTCGCCGTTCCTTTGAAAAATTGCTCCACCACCTGCAGAAAATTCTCGGGCTGGAGAATATTCACGAGATTAACAATTTTCTGGGGGATCTGTGATACTTTCAAATTCTGTCTCCTCCGCCTACGAATTCTCCTACTTTTAATATTCTTCAGTGGCCCGTCGACACTACAGCATTTTCTCAGGCTGCAAACGGTAATTTTTAATACCCCTATTACATTGCGAAAATGAAAGAGAAGGCACCTCCATTAAACCCTTCGAGTATTCAGATAAAAACACACACCTCGTGCGGAAACCCCACATTTGTATTCCTTATCCATGCTCGTTCAACGCCGATCGGCGTTCCCCGCACGGCGTACATGTTTTCGTCGAATGTACCCAAAAGGTTAACAGAATTTTATAATTTAAATAATTCAGCGTGGAAATGACGAGGTTTATTAAATTCAGTAAAAGAAAAAATTGAAAAAATTGTTCACCTGAGATTGGTTTCTTCAATTTTACGTCCAGATTGTGATCGCTTCACGATATGGTCCTCACAACTGGCCTCTGATTCGAGTACATGCTTCTCTTGCAAGAAGCTCTGACCGAAGCTTCTCTGACCGCGAGAATTGTTGTAAGGCATATTTAAAAAATCAATTTTCTTGACAAATATGCACAAAATGTATGATCATATTCTTTCAAATTTACGAGAAATCAGGACAAGGTCCAAACCAAATCAACCGACCGTGCCTAAAACAAACGATTTCTGTTGCTACGTGGGGGAGTTCAAAACATTAAAGCTCTGCAAAATTGTCAGCATTTAAAATCATTATATGAAAGGTCCTTTATTCAAAAACACGACGATTTTAAAGAACAACTATTTTCGATAAACTCCTTCCTTTCACAGTTATTCGTCACTAAATTCTGCAACGCGATCCACCAACCATCATGCAACCAACTTCGACCTCGAATACCTGCGAAACCAAGGCCCACTTACAAAAGTTTACTCTTCCAAAAAGCCCCATTTTGTACCAAAGAGTACTACTACACCGTTACTTTCCCAAAGCGTACAATATTTCACCACAAAAGAGGTATAGCATAGACCTATCACCTTATGGATGTGCGTGTCGCCACCTAAACTGTGTTACCGACCCATAACTCGAGGACTGCATGTAGCGGCCTCTGCTCATGAACAGCATCCAACTCAGCAAATACTCTGAAATGTGTTGAAATGCTGAAAGGTGTGCTGCGTGCTTGCATACGTGTGACTTGTTTAAAGTGCGAGTTTGACATAGGCTTTCGCTATGCTACGCTTTGATTCGGTTTGTCAACGACTCATGCGGATTTCTCTCCGATAATCCATTTCGGCGATCAAGACACTATGGCGCTCAAAAATGATATTTCTTCAAAGCTCTTGCAAGCTATAAATTGTAAGATGCCAAATTATTTTGTTAGTACATTGCGTGTAGTAGAACCCTTTCACGTATCGTACGCCGAAAAGTATTACAAATTGACGCTGTTACTGACATTCCCGCAAGTTTCTAATGCACTGTTTAATTATTTCGAAGTAAAGTAATAATAATTGGATTCTATTTGCCCCGAGTATTAGTTCACCGCCGACATTGAAATTTACAGTAAAATCTAATTCTTATAAGTCTCGCAGAAAGTTGCATGATGCATGAGTGTCGTGTAACTGCAAATCGAGCATTCTTTAATTTCACAATCATACGGGATGCTTAATGTATCGAATACGAGTTACATTTCTGAAGTTGAACTCTCTCGTGTGAGTTCTTTCAAATCTTCTGTCTTAACATTAATTATTACATTCGAGTCATTAGAAATTGAGAAATTTCAACTTGCATGGGAAACAGTTGAGGTCGACGGCAACCTCTACCAATGTGACAACATTGACGAAAGGTGTGAGCTATTAGTTCGATTTTATCCGCGATAGTGATCGGATCGGTGAATATCTATGAATGTTACAGTGTTATTTCCTGATTTCTCGATTCCTACACCAGTTAGTTCGACTATTGGACTAAATAGAAAACCGTTTAACAACATTTCACTGGAATATACCTATCATCTAGAAGACTTTTTGACGAAGCGTTGCCTAGTGTTTGATCATATATCGTAGTGATAAAAATACGTGTAGAATGTACGGAGTGCACGACTGTAGTTGTGAAAAGTGAACATTTTGCAATGGACATTGCTATATAATATTATTTCTGGCCTTGATGAATTTCATGTTAGCTAGGAGTCGGCCGAGTCAACCTTTGTCAAATTCAAAACATTGAAATACGTCGAGTCTTCGCCAGTCTGTCGGCCGAGCGCGACAAAACATCGACAACCTCTACCAAAGTCACTACATCGCCGAACGGTGTGCCCTAACAGTTCGTCTTTATCCGCGGCGGTGATCGGATTACTGAATATCTGTGCAGTCACAGTGGATATTATTTCCTGATTTCACGATTCCTGCATCATTTCCATTGATTACTGGACTACTGCATTAGACTAAGTATCTAGAGGACTATTTTCGAAAGACTTTACACGAGTCCGAACACATCTCCCCACTGTCGAGAGATGTTTAAAAGCGTGAAGAGCTTTTGTAATCGTGTGCAATGCGATTATAGAGTCAGTTCTTATTTTGCGATAAAGTATTTCATAGTGGACAGTGATCGACCTGCGTGTTAGTAACGTTAACACGAACGTAAAGACAGCGTTTTTAACGCAACTAGAACTATCTCAGAGCACCGGTGCTCTTATTGCTTCTTCATCGCGAAATTAATGCGACATTTTTGACACGTTCTATTCGGTACTGACGCTGCAGCTGCGGGACATTGGCCTGCAGATCGAATAGCCACTGCTGAAGGAAGATGCTTGTCTGCATGGATAGCAGTGAGACTGTTTTCAACGAACGGTGAGTGATACTATATCATTTTTTCAATCTTTCTGCATGCTATCGAACAAAATGATTGTTGTAGCGAGCATAGTGACCACGAATACATACTTCGTACTCGCGAATAGTAACGTTAATGCGTATGCTAATAAATAAATTTTAAATTCGCGATAGAAGTTTTAATTTATTTCGCTTCAAACATTCTAAACTACTTTTCTTTAATTTCACAATCATTCGATACATTACTTAATGTATTGAATGCGAGTTACATTTCTGAAGTTGAACCCTTTCGTGTGAGATCTTTCAAATTTTCTCTAAATTCTTGAAACTTGGT
This sequence comes from Andrena chrysosceles, assembly GCA_963855975.1. NCBI lineage: Eukaryota > Metazoa > Arthropoda > Insecta > Hymenoptera > Andrenidae > Andrena > Andrena chrysosceles. The sequence continues at coordinate 32,972,285 of OY979767.1, read as the reverse complement.
TTCCAGCGCTTCATCTTGATAAAACAGTATCATAATGAATGAACAAATAATTGAGTCCTTGAATTAAATTCTAGAAACTCGAAGCGTTCAAAATCCGTTTTTTAAATATTTTTTGGACCATTTTTCGCAGAGATATAGCCGTTTGAAAATGACGAAAATTTTCAGGAAATTATAATGTTGCTTTAATTTTGATGCGGAGTGTAGTTTGCCATGAATTTTCATTAAGAACAAATAAAGGCACGATAGAGAGAGAGAGAGAGAGAGAGAGAGAGAGTGTGACTCTCCATGGTTCTATTTCAGGGTTTCTTCAGATCTACTTCAGATTAATTAATCAATTAATTTCAAAGGTCGCGAATCGTTTGAAATCTCTGCAAAATCGACAGTCGCGAATCGTTTAAAATCTCTCTAATTTCGATAGTCGCTACACGTTTTCAATCACTACAATTTCAACAATCGCGAATCGTTTAAAATCTCTGTAATTTCGAGAGTCGCGATTCGTTTACAATCTCTGCAGTTTCTTTATTCGCGAATCGTTTAAAATTTCTGTAATTTCAATAGTCGCTAATCGTTTACAATCTATCCAGTTTTTTTAGTCGCTACACGTTGTTTGGATGTAGAAATTTTCCACTTTCGTTGTTCCACTACTTACTATTGTGATCGAACAAAAGTAATTTTGCAATTAGAATTTGTTTGGAAGCAGTTACCTATATCGACTTTCTTCATTGTGTTTGAATTTGAACTATCACAATTATTGCAAGGATCTTTCAGATTTTTTTCATCCTGTGAAATTGTGTTTTATTATACCTTGAAATGCAAATAATTTTTTTTAATCTCGGTCAGTGCAAGATGGACCACACAACTTGTACCGATATTAGTACTTGTGTAATTTCACGTTAAACATCTTAATACCGTTGTTATTTCGTGTTGTTCCGCATTCTTTTCATTCTCACAGAGAGAGGTAATAAACTCAGTTGCATCATTATACCTTCTCTATTTGGCTGATAATAATTTTTTCGCCACATTTTAGTTACCTACATGTTAACGTAGAACTCGTAGAAATAGGGTGGTCTTTTCCGATAGTAAGCGTAGAGACTACATAACGTGTTCGAAGGAGGTAAGAGCGTATGGCAGAAAATCTTGCTGCAGGATATTTAAATGTTAATGGTAGTTTAGGGAAAATGAACGAAGAGATGTAATAGTTTTAACCCACAATTTATCGGTGTTGGAATAAAATTAATCGAGTATGTTTATGGGTGAATCGAAATATTGTTAATGGAAAGCTAATAAAATTAACGAATAGTGTGGGAACTATCGTGGATTTTAAAGTATTAAGAATATCTTTCACAAAAGATTGCATATCACTAATGTAACTTGCTCTACACTGCAATCAGTCAACCATAATTTTGTTAATTCTTACATTAGTGCTATGTATTTTCACAAATTTTGTGGATTTACATTATTTGACAAATTTGCAGGAATTTGTGTGAAAGAATGCTTCATTTCTATCCAAGCCTGTGGTGCGTCCCCTTCATTTCTATAAACTCTACATAAAAATTTTTCCCTATTCACAACTGCGACTGTAGTGGTGAAAAGTGAATTGATGTATAATATTATTTCTGGCCTCGACGAATTTCATGTTCATGTTCCCGCGCTCGGCCGGGAGTCGGCCGAGCGCGACAACAACCTTTATCAAATTCAAAACATTGAAATACGTCGCGTCTTCGCCAGTCTATTCCCAAACGCGATCGTGATCGGACGTGAACTAGTTTAAAGTGCCATGGCGAATCTTAATTCGCGATATCTCGCTTTGTGCATTAATTCCATCGGTTACTGGACTATGTGTGAAGCCTTTAAACATATATCCTTAATCTAGAAGACTTTTGGAAAAACTCTTTCCACGTGTCTGCGTGAATAGCAGTGAGACTGTTCTCAACGAACGGTGAGTGACACTCTTTTAATTCTTTCAATCATTCTACCTGCTATGGAGTAAAATGATTGCTGTACCGAGCATAGTGACCACGAATACTTATCGTTAGTAGTTGCTAACAGTGTCATTAATGCGTGAATAAATAAATTTTAAAATCGGAAAAAAGTTTTCATATCGCGCCTTTAAGATTCTAAACTATTCTGTTTTTAATTTCACAATCATTCGGGATGCTTAACGTATTAAATACGATTTACATTTCTGAAGTTGAACCCTTTCGCGTGAGTTGTTCCAAATCTTCTCTCTTAACTTATCTTTATTTCAATTGTTGGGGGGATAATTATATTTTTGTATTTTACCAGAATAATTAACAACTACCCATCAGAAATTAAAATAAATGAATCTCTTACAATTATCTATCTGTTTTAGTAAATAGATAGACGACACTATCTACATTAACATTATATATATTTCTACCAGACCACCCAGAATTTTATTTAAACAATAAATTTACCTCTAATAACATCTTCATTTACCAAATTTATTTCTATCCCCTAAGACATTAGTAAACAATAGTTACAATTTTAAATTTATTATACCGTTTCTTCAAAATACAAATATAAATTTAAATTTATCTTTTCGATAAAAAAGATTCTTTATTTAATAATTTAATAACATCACTAAAAGGTTGTAATAACCCTGCCGCTCCAACCTTATTTGGCCCCTTTGAATCCTGAATATACTCCAAAATTTGACGTCCAAATAAAGTTAAAAAAGCTATACCAATTATTATCGGCAACAATAAAACAATTATATAAAATGTATTGAAAAAAAATATGTAATTAATGGATAAATTACTACCAATAATTTATATACATATTTTAAATTCTAAATTTAACTCACTATTCTGCCAAGGAAGTAATTCATTTATGAAATAATCTATATATTATCAAGTTCGAAAGATTTATTTATAGATAATGGTATCCAGAAAATGAATTTTGATTTATGTATAAATCATTTATATATAAATAAGTGTCTTGTTGTCTATTTGTCTCCTGATATATAAATAATTTATATATTAAGACAGATTTACTTAATGGAATATATATATTAATTCACACACAAATTATTTATTGTATAATAAATACATTATTGAATCCCTATCTTTTAATATCTTTAATGAATTTCTTAAGGATTTTTAACTATATAACTTGAAGCTCTTTCTCATACAAATAATAATAACTGAGAATGACAGTTGAGTGATTGGTTCTATTTGGTCACTATGCTCGCTACAATATTAAAATCAGCCTCGGAATAAGTCTTAGTTTAAGAACTTTAGTCATAAGACTTTTTCCAAATTTTCAAAAATGCGCAAAGCATTGGTCGAACATGGGCCAGAAATATTTCGTAGAAATGGGTCACTTTCGTAGGTACCTCCGCGTTGGTGTGCTCGGCTCCTTGGTAACGTTTCCCAAGCATTGCGACTTGCGAAACGGAATCAAGCTAAAGCCTACGATCTAGGTTAAGGGTCCAGATCGAGCCAAATTTACATTCGGTGAGTTTGGTTCGGTCTGGACGTCTATTCAAAAATGCACTTGCGTACTTTGAGCTTCTATTCCGTCTCCTTCTTTTTAACGATAAGAGTGCCAAACCCACTCTTCTAGAAATACAATTCGCATTCGATCACTGATTTCGATTTCGTGCATGGTGTGCTCGCCCTTCATAGGCCGACTTTGCTGGGTACAACTTATTACGGCTTTACACAGAGGAACAGTTTATGACCATCTTGATTTTCGAGTTATCGCGTCGATAACGGGGTTCGGTCCACCTCAGCCCGCTCTGTGGTCTCAGATGCCTGTGTAAAGTCGTGATATGGAGCACGCCATGTAGAAACAAAAATTCGGTGCATCGAGAGTGAATGTTCGCGTCTTTTGGTCTTTTAGTCGTTTATAGTTGCCTTTGCCATCTCAATCGGGAGATTCTTAGCTTTCGCATATCCCTCGAAAGTTAGGCAAGTGCATATAAGCTATTCCACGTCAAAACAAATAGAGGGAAAATTTAGTTTTACCGATTCTCATCGAAATTACAGCATTTGTCGATAACCTTGCAAGAACAAAGTATACTGAATTTTAAAGGCCTATGTCAAATACTTTTCGCAATATGTAATGTTAAAATGTTGAAAATTGAAACAAAATCGGCTGACGCGTCATCACTTAAACTGCAATATCTCGGTCAATTTTAAAGATAATGCCTACATCTTGGACTCATTTTAAAGCTGAAGGAATGCTCTCTCAGCCCGTATATAGAATATTTTGTTTATTGTTAATAAACTTGACAGTAATCGATATCAAAGTTTCAAATCGCGATTTGACGTCGTTTCCACCCTCGGTCCGGCTTGAAAAAAATACTATTCGATTCGTTGAGCCTTCAGCTAATAAATGCGTTTTTCAAAAAAGTGGAGAGATTTTGGGAAGAGTCAATAAAAAAATAAAACTTACGATAGTGCACAAACCTCACTTCTTGCTTTCTAAATACCGTACTCCTTTCCCTTCCTATACTATTCAGTTTCCTCCATCAAATAAAAAACTTTGATATGAAACATTTTTTGTTTTTTCAATAGTTACAAATATAATGGCGTGTGAAAAATAACATACGAACAAATCGGACATACTGTATAAACTTACTGAAACATCCGAACGTCAGTTAGTATACAGTTTACACCAGCGCTGTCCAGCGTAGGGGCCCCTCACGCGCCAGCTTCCCCTTCCAATCTTTCTCTCGCACAGCGTGCCTTCCATCGTCAAGGAGACCGCGCGACGCTAAGAAGGCCATGACGGGCTAGCGTCTTCGCCCATGTTGACCTCCTCAGACGTTAAACAAAAGACGAATAATCCGAAATTCGCGGGAAGTAGTAGCATTGGCTGGCTGTGACGCTGCGTGTCACTAATACACATGTCGTATCGGGCGTCCGAGCTCGCTCGACAACGGACGCGCTGGTCTGTCATGGCGCCTCTTTAGCGTCGCGCGGTATCCCTGACAACGCGGACGAGAGTGGGAGAACCCCGGCCTTACGCGTAAGCGACCTTGGACAGCGCTGGTTTACACAAACGAATTTGTCTAATAATTATGGAGGAGAATGAATTCCTTTTTCAAAAAATATGTATCCAATATTTTCGGCTACTCTACAGACTTGCAAAATTGCACCAAAATCGGTATGTACGGGTTCGATATGTCCCTTTTAAATAATATAGTAGAGTAGAAGGATGTTATTATTATTATTATTATTATTGTTATTATTATTATATGTCTATATTATATCATATAGACCATCATTAATGTATGCGCAAACACATGATGAATGGGTGATTTCAGCAACAGGTGTTCTTAAAAAACATTAAAGCACTCTTTTTACAAATTACGTTATTACAAGGGAATAAAATTTGTTTTGCGTTAAATACACCGGAATAGGACAGCAAGGTTAAAAGGCGAATGTGATATCGTTTTATTTTCATCCTTCTTTCTCTTCCGTTGAACGGAATATGTTCATAAGACGATTTTTAAATTGTTACTCTAACCGAAACATTTGTAAATCGCGGGCTTCGATTCTCAAAACATAACCTAGTTTTAGCCGTGCTGAATTCTAATTCCTACCACGCGTACCGTTACAATCTGTTTCGAGACTTCACCAGTAACGTTGCATGCGACACTAAAATGGTAAGGGGATCCTAGGACTCCCCAAACCGGTGACAGAAAAATACATTGGTTGATAGGTCTATTCTATACCTCGTCTGTGATTTCACAAAATCCATCCCCTAGAATATTTATCCTGTACAGAGAGCAGGTAAATTAACTACGGTCGGTAAGTCAGGTACCGGCAAAGGGTTTCCCCAATGCAGCGTGCATAGTCGTAGGCATTGGAGTGTCCCGGGATCAACAAGTGTCCTCCCTCGTCGCCGAGTTTCTCCTGGCGGTATATTGATGTCCAGACGGGGTTGCCGTGGCGCAGGCGCGGCCTTCCTCCGGATTGGCTCGAGGACGGGCGGGGGTCCACGAAATGGTCGATATTTTAGCTATAGCGGGCTACAGTGGCGCGAGCCTTCGCCGAGGCCAGTCCAGTCGCTTTAAAATCGTCGCGTGAAACAACCCCCCCGGTGCTGCGTGTGTTCGCTGTGGTGTCGGATCCCCCTTTGAGCTCGCCGTTTCACACCGGAAGTATCGTCGCCGAGCCCCGGTGCCCAGGTACCAAGAGCGCAGCGCGCGGTGCATCCCCCCTTGTGATCAGCGATCAACCGTGCGAGAGGATCATCCTTCTTCTCAGGTGGTACAGGTCGGCGGCTACTCGTCGGACGGGATGGACGTGCCCTGTCCCTGTTCCCCCGGGTCTCCTGCCATCAGCGATCTCGAGCCCGAACGTCTTTCCGTCCGGCCAGCCTGCCCGTCGATAGACTCGCTTATTGATTTCCCTCTGTCTCCCTCTGTCTCGCTTCCCAGCGTCCTCGTCCTCGCTTTTCCTCTATCGCGCTGGGAGCCGTGGCCGTCGAGCTTCTTCCCACGCACCTCTTTGCGCCGCACGGATCGCCTAACAGGTATTTTCCACCGTTTCCCGCACGCCAATGGCGCTGGTCAGGGTTGCATCGTGGACTCGGCTACCGGGGTGGCTGTCCCAGCTCTCTGGAGCCAGTCCAAGGTGGCGGAGCACCGGCGTCGATGAATTATTCAAGCGACCAGGTGAAATTGGGCCTAGGGACTCGCTTGGATCGGTCGTAGGTGTCTCGTGCCGACCTGGGGTCGAGTTTGCGAGATGTGGGTTCGACTGTCGCTGAGGATTCGCCTCTGCCGCGGTCTCCGCTTTGTCCTGTGTGACCTTCCTCTCTGTATTCTGTCTCTCTGCCTGGGAAGAGGGGGCGTGCTAGCTTCTGCCCTCGATTTGGAGGTAACGTGTCAGCTGTGAGGATTCCGAGGGGCCTGGGATTCGTGGTAAAACGGGCCGCGGGCTGCCGTGCGGTGGGAATTCGTTAAAAGACGAGTGGCATTGGGAGACTTTTAGGGAAAGCATCCGTACGTATTTAGGAATTTAGCGTATCGATTGGGACGCGTTTTCGGGATCCAGATTCGAGCGTCACGACGTTACACATATGGAGGCTCCATCTTCCGTCTACGTTCATTCTGCCAGCCACTGAAATCGAAACCGTGTAACGAGCGGCGTGGGTGGTCAGGGGGTTGGGAATCGATCTTCCAAAAATATTTGCTCTGTTGCCTCCGCCTCTCTCCCCCTCCACCTAGCCACCGCCATCCCGTGGCGCAACGTAATCGACGAGCGTGGAGGATTCCAGCTTCTTCACTGATATTTCCGCCATTTTAGCTGATATTTTCCACTCCAGTCGCTGGCTAACCTGCGGAAATTTAAGAGTGCATGGCAGGGGATGGTCGAAACAGTTAATGAGGCTAGCGTGGCACGGTTTGAAGGACCTGGGGGTCTAGAAGGGGTCTCTTCTTCTGAGGACGTAACATATAGACCAAAGTTTGAGTGAGGGTTGGATTAGATCTGGGTTGAGTTTGGCGAAAGCCTGAGTTAGATCCCAACTGGATCTCCTGGCTCTGTATAAGGCACAAACCGTGTCTGAGTTACTCTGAACAAGTTGTCACTTGCATTGTTAGATTTGGGATCACCAATTTCTCTGGCATTCTTTTGTAGCATTTAATGGAGTACACTTATTAGTGCCATTGTTACTCATCGCAACAGGTAATTGAATTGTATGCAAGTCTTGCAGCATCTCGAATCTCCTTTCTTGATTGAAAATTCAAAGCTGAGGGGATCACCTGTGGTATCTTCCCCAAAATTGCTGGAGTAGTATATAGAAGCATATGCACTGAGTAGAAGCTCCCTAAAAGGGACAAAGGGCTCTTAACACGTTGCGTGCGGCACCAAAAATAGTTGACCTTCACTTAAATACAAGAAACAGTTGCACCATGGTGAAAAACGTTGCAAATTTGTAACGACATGCACACACTGATGAACACGTTCGTACTAAATGCGTATGCAAAAGGAAAATTCGGTACCTGAAAAATTCTTCTTCACCTTCCACATTTATTGGGACCGGGCCCAAGAGTCCCATGACGTGACCGTACACGTCACCCGCACACAACGTGTTAATCTCCTAGCCCCACGTCATATTGACGTTACAATGCATTTCAATATTATTAAGAGGTTCTTGAGGCAAATACAACAATGTTCGTACGTAGGTAGTTACGAGCACTCTAGAAATCCATTAATAGGGGAATCCTTGCTTTCTCAATTCAATTTCATGATCTTTTGGTTGTCGACCGAGTCACTAATTTCACCTCTCGTGAGCATTCAACTGGAGTGGAGTAACAAATGTTAGAGTCCTAAAGAGCCTCTCTCAGTACAAGAAAGAAGAATCTTCATCATATTCACTTCACAGGTTCTACTCTTTAACCGTGTACCATCAGAATGATTGGTTATTTATAAAATACGTTATGCAAGGAAAATAAACCTTTTCTCATACTTTTTTAATTTTTATATTGCTAAAATATATATATATATTTATACTACTTAGAAATACACTTCTCATACTTAAAAATGGTAACATTATTACTAAATCTAAAAGCAATCGTTTTAGATAGGTAGTTTTAATGTTAAAAACCTGTTTTAATACTTTCTTGTATCCCTGCACCATTTGCTCTACCTCCAATCGACTCATAGATGAAAACACCAACAGTTCTCCTGCAAAACTTTCCCCTGTCTCCCATATCTTCATAAATACCAAATTCTACAGTCACCTTACCATAATTTCCAGAAAGATTCCACTGCAAACCACCCCTAACAGTTCACGTGCACACTATAAACTTTTGCTCCTTTCTTCAGCCTTCAAAATCTCTTTTTCTGGCTGTATATCTTTTTTCCACGTTGAAAAACTTTCGCAGTAAACGCTTTATCGAGCAACCAGGGATGCAACTATGTGCAGCACTGGCGTTGCACGTTCGACGTTAACATATGGGCGACGATATGATTATCGCGAACCTTGTCCCACTTTTCACGGCTGTGGCGCTTGAAGCACGATTGCGTAGGTGGCTGACACATTTCCACGACGAAATCTTTTCACGGTGTTTAGGTATCGGCGACAGGTTGTCGAACTTCCGATGCTCGAAGCCATTTGGAAGCTGATTCCATCGAAGATATGAACTGAATTCTACAACTTTTTATCTCCTTCAGTATTTTATATTGTTGTCTAAATATTACACAAATTTTGTAAAAAAAACATGAATCCACTTTCTTCACTATTTTCCATCTTTTTAGAAGGATTCCGTTCAAGATACAAATTACATAAATTCTAGAACTTTTTATCTCATTCAGTATTTACTATTGTAATCTAAATATTACACAAATTTTGTGAAAAAAATTGCACCCCCTTTCTTCACTATTTTCTTTTTTTAGGGGGATTCCATTGAAGATATGAACTAAACTTTAAAACTTTTTATCTCTTTTTGTATTTTATATTGTTATCGAAATATTACACAAGTTTTGTGGCAAAAATTGAACCCTCTTCACTATTTTTCTTCTTTTCTAGAGGAGGGGGAGGGTCAACTCGGTTCTGAATTAAAGTTGTAACTAGGTAGACCATAAAATAGATTACAAATTTCGTCATATAAGGTGATTTTAAAAAAGGAAAAATTAAATAAAGGAGTGTGTCAACGTGTCACGTAGTTTAAAGATTTTGGGGGTAATGTAGACTTTCTCAGCAGCCCAGAAAACCGATGGGCGGTTGGGATGCTCTTTCCGGGCTGAGACAGCTTCTAATTTGTTCTCGTTCCGACGAGCATCCTAGAAATAAGTGAGGCAGAAATGATAGAACTTGAAAATCTGAGGGAACTGTGGAGTTGCCGCTGCGTCTCGAGCACGAAATCGATAAGAACCTCCCACCGCGTCTAAAAAGTTCGCAGAGTTTCTATGCTTCAGTGTCGTTTATTTATAGCCACTCGCTCCTGGAATTTATTTTCAGGCATAACTGCACTTGGAATCGCAGCTGATCCTATGCTCGCTAATCACCCTTCATCCATTTCCCGGTATTGTTCCGCAATCGGCATGAAATCATTCGAGCCGTGTAATCGCCAGGCATCTGCAGACGACCGCTTCATTCGCATTCACGTGGAAAAGTGTCGGCAACTGTTAGCTCCGTGGCTCTGAGTCGCGAGTTTGCTCAGGTGCATCGGTCTTTGTTTGTGGATCAATTTCACAGCAAACAAAAAGCAATTATGTTTGCCATATCCTACTTTTTTATATCTAGCACACACACTTGTTACAGTCTCCTATTTCTCCAATGCAGTTGTTATCGCAAATTCCAATTGGCTGATGCAATACTCAATTTCCATTCTGTAACAGTATTACAGTTGTACTGTTTGATGCATTTCTCTATAAAATGCATAAATAGATTCCACTTTCTTTTCCACATATGCCCACCAAATTTCATTGTCGTGTCTTTAAAATTGTCAGGACTATGGTAAATTTTGTGAATCAATGTTGATCAACTGATCCCATCTGTGACTATTTTTATGACTATATTTTTTCACTATTATGCAAATATTAACCCTCCATTATGGGTCACACCTTCTTATAATCACAAATTGATCACATGGGTTCACTGTACCCCAAACCAAACGGTTGAGAAACGCTGATCCATCGACTGCACTACCCGGAGTGCATTTATTCCGCTTTTCCCACGTGGGTCCGCAGTGTCTATAGCCGCACCTGGCGCCCGGAAAAAGAGTCACGGACACGGAACCGCCAGTGTTCCTATCGCCTAGGAAACGCAGGGCAGATTAACGACAGGCGACGTGACGGAAGTTCTGCGGGCTGCGAACGCATGCGTTTCGTGTCCAGCCTCGTTAAACTCGGGAAAGAAGAGGTAGAGGCAGTGAAATGGGATTTTGTAACGACCTGCATAAAAGTGTTTATGTCTGTGCAGCTGGCACCGAAGTCCCAGGAGATGAATGAAGCACGTGATACAATATCTCTCTTTCATATTGAGGATGATTTAATGAATGAAATTGTTGGGCTTGTTTCGTGGGTCCCTTTTTCAGCGCTGACTTCATTTTTCACCTCCTTTTGTGTCGTTTCTAGATCACGCTGGGATTGGGAGTTACTTGGAACGTGGTTTTATTAGGGGTGTACCTTTTTTTTGAAGGAGGGTGGATGAGAATTGTTGGGGCTGATTGGCCCACTTATGGGATTATTGATTATCCAATCAGGCATCCCTGCAATTGCATCAGAGAATCTCATCCAATGGTACTGATCGATGGATTGCATTCTGAGGTGCCATTGTACGGGAGGGGGTGGTAATTGGGAATTTATTGGGGAAAGTATTGGTTAATTATGGAGGGAACTGTTCGCTGTAACTGTGTTAGTGGGTTGATTCCCAGTGTGCTCATATTTCTGCACGTCCTTTGTTGCCATTTTATTGGTATTGGATACAAGAGGGGGCATATTTTGAGGCACAGTGTCGGGGTTATTGGGTAAGAAAAAAAATAGACAAATGAAAGTTGTTGTGTCAGTTAAATTGAATTTTATTCCATCGAATGAAATGTAGAAAGATAAATGTAGACCTACTGAGGTATAAAAAATTGTACTCGTAACTGAAGAAACAAAGAAAAAATAATTTAAGTCACCAGAATTTGTTCTATGATTTTCATTTTTCATTTTTTCTACGTTTTTCCATACTGAAAAAGGAACGATGTGAAATAAAAATGTCTTTAACCCCTCCACCTCCACGCGATACCCCCTCCTTAATAAATAATAGAACAAACTTCAGTTACGTATGTAGTGCCATCACTATTTTCATTAAAAGAAAACAGAAGAAAGTCAACTCGTAATGGTCCGCATTGTGCCATTAATTTTCCAAAATGCAAAATGGTAAAAATGATGGTTTCAAAATACCAAGCCTGTCCTACTATGAAATAATACAAAATCTTAGATTTCTTTGTTGAAAAAAAATTAAGTAGTTCCAATAATAAATGGCCCTCAGTGGTGGAATTCTTCCTCCTTTACTGCGTGGGCGTGCACCTGCCTATCAAGAAACCGCGATATCGTCCGAGTGAGGAAAGAAACGACTAAACGCGAATGGTAACGAAAGAAACCGTGAGCGCGTCCACGTTGACAAGGCCGACGAACAGAAGTTCAGAGGGACTCGAAGAAAGTCGTTATCCATTTAAAATTCACCACACTCCTCGTTCATTAACACTCTACACTCGTCGCGAAATTAAGAAGTGAAAAATGTGACTGTTGGAATTGGTTAAATATAAGTTGCAAAGAAATCAGTCGATTTGGTGGAAAGAAGTAACAATATTGCTTCCATCGAATTTTCTTGGTTCAGCATGAAATGGAAGTCTGAGTTTGATAAAGAAAATTGGTCACCTCTGGAATTTTCACGCACTCACGTAATCTTCTCTGCTTTTCACTGTGGAGCTAGTAATTCAGGCTTCTGAGTTTGTGAAATGTGGTGAATGTTAAAAGAAAAAATGTTAAAAGTGTGATACTTTGGTGATTTCGTGCGAGACAATGTTAAACTAGAGAAATGGAACTTTGTTGTTAAAAAGCGATGGCAAAATTCTGTGCTTTTAGTGGGCAATAATTATAAGAAACAATTAAGTGTGTGTATTCAAGGTTTCCTCCATTTCCTCATACAATCATTCTTCGTATCAAAGAAGAAACTATACATTGAATTTTCAATAGTGAATGAAAAGATTGAAAAAATTTATCTATGAACCACAGTCGATCAATATATCACAACATTAATTAATACTAGAGTTTTGCATTAACTAAATAAAAAATGATTTAAATAACGGATCAGATAATAGTTACTTTAACTATAGATTATTTGTCGATATGAACGTAATTTTTTTATTCGTCGAATAAAGTTAACCCGGGTTTATCTTTATTTGACATATGGCAAATAATTTTTTTAACTTTTATTCGTCATTCGAAATTTCTATTTAAATAAAAATATTTCTCATCTTTGATTACTACTTATACCAACAAATTTCCAGTTTCCCAAACATCCCCCCAAACTTCCCCCAGCATCCAAAAGAACTAACTCACTTATCGTTCATTCCACACCCCAAAGCATTCACATATAACCTCAAAAAGGGCTCATTAAAACGGTCACTGACCGTCCACAGTGGCGTAGAATATTAAACTCCAATTTCTTCGCGACCAAAGCAAACTTACCCCAAAACCCTAATTCCATCTTTGCTATTCCACGCCCCAAAACATTCACACGTAATCGAAAAAACGTCCCATGAAAAGGAGCATCGAAGTTTAACAGTGGCGTGTAGTGGCGATGTTCGATTTGTTCGCGCGGAAGAGGAAGGAAGAAGAAGCTTCCGCTGGGATGGGGTGGAAAAGGCGAAGCGGGACCAGGCCGCCTGTGAAGGACTCCGTGCTGGAGCTACGGCCGAGGATGGCGCGAATGTTGTCCATCGTCGAGATTACCTCGGGCGGCGGGCTTCCGGTATTGACGCGTGTGCATTTCCTGGTGGTGGTGGGTGATGTTTCGCGGTGATTGCGAATAGTGTCGGTCGATCGGGGAACGCGGACGGTTCGCGGAGCTTTCCGAGTGGCTGAGCCCGAAGAGAAGCTGCGAGAAAGTAGGATATAGGGACAATAGGTCTGGGAGGGGTGGAGGGGACGCGCGGAGTTGAGTGTAATCTTATGAGGGACGAGGGATCGGAAAGCAGCGGGGTCGAAGATGGCGAACCGGCGGGAATGAATGTAGAAATTCATCGTGCTCGAGGAGTGGCGGTATTGTTGGAGGATGGAGGACAATGTGCTTCGAGTTGATTCGAGGGAAGTGGTGGAGGGAAGAAATTGGGGGTATATTGCTGAGGGTGGTTGTTGATTTTTTGTTTTTGTAAATGAAGAATAAGGGGTGGGATAGATGAAGAGTAGTGAGTGAAGAAATGGAGAGGAATGTGGACGGGGGTTGGATTTATGAAGGAGACGTATTCGGAGGATTTTAAATTATTGAGGGATTCAATAATAGTTTGAGGAAGAATTTATTGTGGTATATTATTTATTAGAACAATGAATTTATGAATCTCTAGAATGGAGATAGAATATTGATGAGTACGTAGCTCGGAAATTGGGGATTTATAAAAGATAGGTATAATTTAATCATTAATTCTAAAGAATAATTTATTAACGGAGAATGTGAATATTTAATTAGAGTGGGCAGTGAATTATGCGAATTGTAGATTAATACTACTTCTTTGTAGACGTGTTGCTTCTACAAGATAAATAGTTACTTCGCACTGACATTTGCGTTTGCATAACAAATTGTCGAGCGCAAACGTGTCCCATGAATATTATCTTTTAAACAAAATTCAGTGTCAGAGAATATTTCAATAGAAACAGGAAATGTGATAAAAGATAGCGGTGAAATATTTAAAAACTTTGCTCCGTTATGTATAAAAGTGAACCATCCAGCAGGGATAGTAGAAACTTATAGAATGCGAGAGTTTTTCTCACTTTTTGAGAAATGGAAAAGAAGGTACCTGGCACACTCAGTTTCCCCAGAAACGCCTCTGAAAAGCAGCCACCACAGTGGCACAGTTTTTCAAGTCGTTGACCACCCCTCTTCTGCACCGTAGCAAGATGAAGTATCATTTAAAAGGCTTAACGCAAGCTTCGTGACTTGGGGAGAGCACACGTGGCAGGAGAAATTCGCTTGACTCAACGCTGCACCCTTCTGCAAACCTTTTTACCCTCAAATAAATACGAATATACTCAGGCTTACAAACGGCATTAAATCAGCTGCAAAGATTCGTGAAAGTTCGCAGGATAAATTTTGTGTAATGGAATTTACTCCCTGGACATTTACTCCTGGTTTCAAGGATCCTAACCCTGCCTGAGTCCCCCTGTCTCTCCCCGCTCTCCTGCGAATTTACCTCCAGGCTTTCTGCTTCAAATTCATCTTTTCTCTCTTTAGACATGTCTGCCCACCCACCCCTGCCACCTCTCGCGGCCTAGATCATCCTTGACTCCCCCTGACACTCCCTGTCGCAGGAGTCAGGTGTCAGGATACATTGCTTTCCCTATATTTCAAAAATAATCCTACACCTTTTCTGTTTTTCTTCATACTTATCATTTAATTATGATTTCTCCGCAGATGGCGGGCCAGGATCCAAAGCTCCAGAAGGATGCCGCGGACCAAAACTTCGATTACATGTTCAAGTTGCTGCTCATCGGCAGCTCGGCCGTCGGCAAAACCTCCTTTCTCATCCGTTACGCGGAGGATTCCTTCACCTCGGCCTTCGTGTCGACCGTGGGCATCGATTTTAAAGTGAAAACGGTCTTCAGACACGACAAAAGGGTCAAGCTACAGATCTGGGTCAGTATACCCTCGTACTATACACAGTTGAACAGTAACTTTCAAAACGTACATGCAAGTAACTTTAGTGCTAAACTTTATTCATCACCAAAGAATCCCCCGACTCTACGTGACACAGTTACACAATTATTTCTCGTCAAATTGTGGTACTCTGATTATTATTTTCTAAATTAAATTCTTATACCCTCAGGCCCATCAAAATTCTGTACCATAGATCACCTAATTAAATACTCAGAATATGGTATAACAGATTTCCGATGTAAATGATAAAAAGTTCGTGTAACAGAAAGGTGACATAGTCAATCGTTTGGAAAAGAGCTAAATATAGCTTTGGACGTTTGGTCGGTTTCCATGGAAGTGTGATTATTCTAACAAGTTTGCCCACACGTGGCTCCATTTATCACTCAAAGGAAGATACAGCAAAATCCATAGTCATACATTATCATTGCACGTGTATCTTCCTCGCTCGTGACAGTCGGTCGTTTTCCCTCGGCTGAAATATGCCTGCCTGGGCAGAGTGTCTTTCGCCATTAGTCTACTAGATTCCAAATCAATTTTTGCCGTGCCGAATGAAATAAAAAACCAAGGTCGCGTAAAGTTCGTGCCGGTGTGAAGTAAAGGAAGAAACGGAGAGGGAGCCTAACTCTGACATGCGGGGTTCACCATTTTAGGATACAGCGGGTCAAGAAAGATACAGGACGATAACACGGGCCTACTATAGAGGGGCGATGGGTTTCATCCTGGTCTACGATATCACGAACGAGGAGTCGTTCAACGCGGTGCAAGACTGGATCACGCAGATCAAGAATTACTCGATCGAGAATGCCCAAGTGATCCTGGTTGGCAACAAGTGCGACATGGAGGAGGAGAGGGTGATTAGCACTGAGAGGGGCAAACAATTGGCGGACCAATTGGGTGTGCAGTTCTTCGAGACATCCGCCAAAGAGAATGTTAATATTAAGGTAACTTCCAGATCCAGTCTAAAATTGAAAAGAACTTCGGGGGATCCCAGGCGAGCTCTCTCGGAAGTGCTTGAGGCTGAGACCCAGCTGCCACTAGTATCAAGATAGACTCGATGAAGATCCAATTAAGTACAGCTCGAATCCAACTAGAGGCTTCAATTAAAGTCTATGCTTCGTACATTTTATACAAGCTGCTCAACTGATTACCCCGCCCATTCTCGTATTTTCTTCCACTGTTTACCGACGCCATTATCCCCAGCAGGGATCGCGTGTTGCCACCATTAGTAGAGAATGGCGGAAAGGTTACCGTGTCACGTTTCAACACTTATTCCCGACCGCGGGCTGTGTGCGTGCGCTGCACCATTACATTCGATCAGGCGTCCCATATTATCGCCGGTCTGGGGCCATTAATCATTCTAGCACGAGTCCAAGCTATTGGCACTGGCATATTGACGTCCACTTGATCGATTTTTCTGCCTGCAGTCGGTGGCGTCTGCCTTGAGTCTCTGAGGCAGTTGAGCACCCCTGCTGTAGATAATGCTTCCCATGGTAGCTTAGTTTCATAAAGCTTGGCGAATACTGTGACAAGCCAGGGACTTTTATTGCGGGGTCTGGATTTTAGATGTATGCCACGCATGGGTAGACTAAATGGGGCTTGGAGCCGATCTAGGTCAGATTAGAAAGCTAGGTCTGGGCTAAGTATAGGTCTTGCCAGGGCTGAATCTCTTTTATTGCTAGATGAGGATTAGGTGAGGGCTGGTACCACGGCTATTCTATTCAAGCACCCAAAAATGGGACTAGATTAAAGCACCCTTGGGTTGTTTGGGTTTAAGAAATGCTATTAAGAATATAGAGACCTCGGGGATCGGCGTTGGCGGGGTTGCTTAGGCAGCCGGCCAGTATGCGGAGGATCCGAAGATTGCGGGTGAATCCCGTCGCCCGAGGTCCTTTTTTCCGTGGCTCCTATAAATACGTGGGAATTACAAAACCTATTCCTACGCTTGTCCTCAGCCTTGGGAACTATATTTAAACCAGGGAAGGAAGCCTAAACAGGGTCTAGATAGGAACACCTCATGATCACCTAGAGTACTTTGACCAAATGAGATCAGAAACCCAAGTTGCAATCCCACTATCCAATCGATTTTCCCCATGAAGTCCCAGCAGAGCCGCAGGCTCGTCGCCTCCCTCTCAGTGAATGAGCGAACTTGGTCTGTCCCCGCAGGTGGTGTTCGAGCAGCTGGTAGACATCATCTGCGACGAGATGAGCGAGTCCCTGGCGAACGATCCAAGCCTGGTGGCGAGCGGCGCGGCCCAGGGGCAACGACTCACCGATCAGCCGACCAATCCAGCCAGCACCAACTGTAATTGCTAAAAACGTGACAGGCCACCTAAACGCTATCACAAGAGGGATAAGGGGATAGGAAGAGGAAGCCGAGGAGGAAGAAGGAAACAGAAGAAGAAATATTAAAAGAGAGAAAAACGCGTGTATGCCTGTACATGTGTGCCTGGATGCCTGTGTACGTGGGTATGTGTGCCTGTGTCTCTGTACGCTCGTGTGTACCTGTGTGCGTGGGAAGGAGATAGCGAGAGAGGGAGAAAGAGAGAAGGAGGAAGGTCGAGTGATAACGCTGGCTCTAGTTCATTCCCCTGTTCGTCGTCCCTTTCACCCTTCTTTCCGGCCGTTCTTCGTTCTGCTCTTTTTCTTTCCTCCTTTCTCGATCGATATATTTATATATATGCACATAAACACGTATATATGTACAAGGTGGACCGTGAAATCTGATCAGACTCGTTTCCTTCCACCATCGATCAACCGATCCAGGGATCTCCTATTGCCTTGGCCCCCCTCCATGGCAGTCTGCCAGCTGACTAACCTCACTTTGGCGGACTGCAAAGAAAACACGATTATAAGAGATAGAAGTTTGCGAAGAATCACGCTTTCAACCCGCAGAGAATGAATTGCCAACTCTGCAGTCACTGGGGAGACCAATGTCACTAGGAAGGTAGAGACACTGTAAGATAAAACCCAAGTGTATGGTGTTTAGACTACTCATTAATCTTCCACAGTTAGAGTACCATTATATAGTCAGCATTTTATTATTTATTTCACGCGTTCGAAGCATAAATCGAAGGTTTGACAGATTTTCTTCAAGCCACCGAAACCTAACCTACAAAGTAGCTTGTTATAGTCAGCTTACCCGCTCGTGCGTTGAATAATTAAGGACGATGGTGTTCAAGATCGGTTTAATGATGGTGGGAGTTATTATTCTGGCCAGAATTACTCGAACCACCCTGTATACATGTATAAATATGTATGATGGTTGTAGCCTGATTACGCGGAGGTGCCACCGAGCTGATCCGAGTCCGTTTGCGAGCAGACGTCGTCCTTGTCGGGTTCGAGGGGAAAATTCGAGGGGAAGCGGAAGAGAAAGCGGCGACGGCTCGCGTGGGAGTGGTTTCGCGATGAATTCGATCGGTGTCGTGGCAAGAAACGTTGAAGAACGTGACTCTGTAACGATACAGCCTTTACGCAGTTTGAATTTCCCGCCACTGGCGAACGTGCTCTTGCTATGGCGCCGAATTCAACCTTTCGCCACTATCAGGATGAAATTCTATTACATATCGCTGAATTGGAGCCAATGGGGACATTTTTAATAACAATATTGTTAAAAACTTTCTTTCATCTTATATTCATTTTTCGGGGAGGGGGGAATAGGCAAGGGAGAGGGAATTTAATGGGATTCTTTTCAAGTTTCAAGGTGCTTTTTATTACACGTGACACTCGGTAGTTTTCAGTTTCATAAATGATTCTATTCAAATTTATTAACAGACCCAGAAACCGTTTGGACAATAATAGAGAAAGACGATAATAAATAGAGGGAAAGGATTTTTCTACGAGCCGTAGAGCGGAAGAGAAATATTTTATTGTAACTCAAATTTGGAATTTGGAGTTGTAATGGAACTCAATTTTTGGGAACAGGTGGGACGATCATTTCTCTGCGCTACTAAAGAAAGAACTTTTTTCAAAATCCCTTTCCAGTGGCGAAAGGATCGAAGGGCAGCAACAATGATCCTGGGTCGTGATTCTCGTTGATTCTGTCTTAAAAAACGAGGGGTTGTGGGAGGATTGTTTAAACAGATATAGCTGTGTTCTCTCGAAATAGTCCAAGAACAAACTGATCTCAGCGCCACCTTCTTTTCAACCAACATTTCTCCTGCCTGTTCAATCCTCTGGATCAGTTGGTTCGTAGCTATGGACCCTTTATCACTGTAATCAGTTTCGAAGGACACAGCCGGCTCGATGACGATTTTCAAGCGCACCTCGATTCGTAACCGAGTGTATTCAATGCTCCACGGTTGCAATTGAAAAAAACAGTTAAGCCACGTGCACGCTTGAAAAATGTGTAACGCGTTATTATCGCGGGAATTGATAATAAATGAAGTGGTATTACAGTCGAGACATTTGTCGACGAAAAATCCGTTTAGTATTGGAATTTCAAAAAGTCTCACTTTTTTCACGCGTGGACGCGGCTTAAGGCACCGTGGAGCCGCGCATGCGTGCAATTCATGTGACAAATAAATGTTATGCGTTCGATTGCAGCTCTGGCAACAAAGAAAGAAATATATAAATATGTGTTGTATTTAATGAAAAAGTACTTCCGTGTGGGTTGAGATCTTTTATATTTATTTCTTTTTCTCAGTTACAAACCCGATCACAAGTCGAAAGGCAATCAAGCTTCTTGGGGATAAAGAGGATGCGCAAATTTCAATTCCAACGTTTTTCGAGATGGCCTTTTGAACCCCTCCCAAATTTTTTAGAATCTCAAATTTTGAATTTATTTTAGGAAGCTTTTTACCATCAGAATTTTAAATTAATAGAAATGAAGAAATAACTTCTAGTCAGTCGAGATTCTGTGAAAGCTTCGTTTACGTTCGTTGTACATTTTTGGGAAAAAATGAAATTTTTTGGGGAATTTTTTTTTATACTCCCACTATACTTACATAGGTAGTGTGTTTGCTTTTGATGTTTCTATTGGTTTAGAAGGAACTTAGACGAACTTTCACTGTGGCTACGATTTCTCCCCTTCTTCTGTTCTCTTCGAATTCGTTCTCGTTTGAACCTGAAATCTCGACGACGTCGACCTGATGCACAACATTAATTTTGAACCTCGGAAGCTCGGGCACCTGAGACACGATGTTAATAGAATTGTTGCGATGGCTGAAGTACATTGACGTGGACGTTGAGCCTGGACAGATAAACCAGGGGAAGGGGAATAGGTGCTTGGTCTTCCATTGAGGGACTTTTGCTTTGTTGATAAATGCAACAGAGGGAAACATTTGTTTCATTTTGTTTGGAAGGGGAAGCTGGGAACATTGAGTAGCAGGCTGAGTAGTGTGAGATCTGGAAACATTTTTAAATTTAAAAAAAAAATAACGATAAAACATAGAGGAAAATTTTCCAGAAATAATTGTGGAAAGTTCACGATTTCCCAAACGGGGTTGAAAATAAATTTTACATATTGTTTAAATATCCAGTAAAGAAATCGTGAAAATGGAAAATTGACATCAATATTTACAGCGAGTTTAATTCTTTTTCCTACAATTCTGACTGAAATCTGCTTTCCTGAAAGTAGGTTTCAGACCAATTTTCACAGCGGAGAAATATGAACTGAAGTGTGTCGCGTGACAATAAGTAGAGTATTGCTGTTACTCAATCGATTGAAAGAAAAGCGAAATTCCAAACAAGTGGAGCAAGCCGGCCATTTTGCTTCAAGATAAGCGCGCGTCGATGCCCCCATTTTCTCTACAAACGATCTTGGAATGGAGGAAAAGCAAAAATTCTATTGTCCTCGCCTCACTTTCCGTCGTTCCATCGACTGGAAAACATTTCGAGCCTGCCATTGACAAAAGGGCATTAATTAAATCCGTCAAAGGCAGTCAGAAAAAAAAACTAAATCCACCTTATTCCCGCCGTCAAATTTTATTTTAATCAATCGCAATTAATGTCGTGCCTTTCATAACTACCCTCCTTACTGCAATCATTCGCAATCTCCGTAATTATTTTATAACAGCACAATGTCCCAGTTACTTAAATTTCAATTTCAATAGAATTAATTCCGTTAGAAAATAATTGCAGCTAAATTACTAAAGTTGCCGCACAATACTTATCATCCCTCAGTACCACCCAATATCAGTCTCCAATTTCCAAATTTTTTTACCAAATAATATAATTCTTATAAAATAACAAATTCTCTGTTTTAATATATTAATATTATTACAAAGCATACTAAATGACATTTGGGATATTTACAGGGGTGGAATGAAATTGTTAAAATTTTCAATTAATTATGAAATAACTGTAATTTTATGACTATTAACTTTTCTGTTATACAATGCACTATATTAAATAACTGAAACTTTTATTCCATATATTTCGGCCTAAATAAGAAATTTTTATTTTCATAAATGTAGGAAAAAGTTCTGGTTAAACAGGAAAACTTATTCTGCTCTGAATAAGTTTTCGTTGCGACAAGTAAATTTCCAGAAAATGTTGTGGGATAGATAAATCTGAAACCCTAAACCGTTCGGTGAAAATAATTATATGCGTATAAATCAAAATGTCTTTTCTCTTCTATATTTATTCCGCTTCCAATCCTTAAATAATACTAATTAAAAAAATATTCTCAATTTTTATATTCCACCCTTAAAATCAGTTCAAAAGCGTATGCTCCTCCAGAACTTTTATTAATCGAGCCTAAAATAAATACTAAAAAGAATTCTTACAACAGAGTTAAAGTATTAATGTACAAAGTTAACTTAAAACAGAAAAGAAATTATTTAAAACTTAAAATTCTTATAAACAACTTTTATTTATAACAGTTTCATTCGACCCCTAGATATTTATTATCTTCAAGCCATGTTGCCTACGTGAAATTAACTAATTAACAAGTCGTGTTAGATCCAGACCAAATGAAACATAAATGAAGAAATATGCGACAAAGTAGTGCGTGTTTGAGAGTTGAACTCGAGAGGATTTTTTCACGAGGTGCGCGTTAGGCAGAGTTGGGCATTAACTAATTAAGAAGTTATTTAAATAACGGTTCGAATGAAAGTTACTTTAACTTTAGATTATTATCGATAATTTCTTTAACTTTTATTCGTTATTCGAAGTTTTTATTTAAATAAAAATTTTGCCCATCTCTTAGGGGGAAAGTGGAGAAACGGAACGGATAGATCGATCTTCGGCGTCAATTATCACGTGAGAGCGCAGCGTCCATCCAGTTATATTACTTCAGCCGTCGCCCTGGCGTTACAAACCTACTATAGGCAAGCTGCCCCTCTGTAGATACAGCAATATATTTAAAGAGAAAAAAAATGAAAAAAAAGAATACATATTATATTATATAAATATATAAATATATATATGTATATTATTGAATCTGTAATGAAGTGTAATGTAAGCGTTACTTATTCGTGTCAACTCGGCTGCGACCCGAGAGAGCGGAAGCCGCGATTAAACCGAGAGGATTTGTCAAAGTACGATCTGTCGACGGGAGGGGCTGTATCGATTGTATCGATCAGACAGGAAAAAATAAAATTGTGCTGTTAACGTGGAGGTACGATCGTCGACGGAATATTTATTCTAATGTTTAACATGTGACGGTGAATAATTTTAGTTTCAGCTTCCAATATTTGTACTGTGTATAGGCTGATTCAAACACGCCTAGTGATTTATTCAACTAGTAGTAATTTATTAATTTGCCATTGTTTAACTAACCTACTCGGCTAATTTTTTTTTAAATTTTAGTTTTGTGGGGTATTAAATTTGAAATACAGTTTCTGTATTCATCTTGGGTCGTGGAATGACGTTGAACTTGAATTGGTTTTAATTTGATTAGTTTTGAATTTTTATTGGTTTGCAGTTTGCAATTAGGAGGTTTGAAGTGTTTTTAGAGATGCTTCGCTTAAGTTTTGAGGAGGTTGAATGAATCCTTTCGTGGAAGCTTGTGGGGTAATGTTTTTTATTACATACTTGAGTAGAATTGTTTCTTCTTTTCGTTAACTGTTTCAATTTTCCTGTGATGGCCAGTGTGAGGAGAAAGGAAGACATTTATTTCAACAGGGTGGGTGGAAAGGTAAGGAAAAAAGTAGACCCCAGTTTTCGAAATACAATATATAAATTGATATCATAAGTTTAATATACAATTTTGAGTAAGAAAAATTGAATTTTCAAACTTATTTTGCCCCATGCATTTCAAATTGAATTTAATTACACTAAACCAGGGCCTACATCTGCTCCAGATCTATCTTATATTATATTTAACGAAACATGACTATATCAAATTAGTCCTAACAACAGTCAATTAGACTTAACAAAACCGAAATCCAAGTCTGTCCACATAATCTACTTAAAATGTTTTAAAAATAATTTCTGTAGTATATATACTTCGCAAAGCTACTATATTTAACAGATAATAATAGTGGGAAAAGTTTGAAACACAGAAGATTATAAAAAGATACCACATTTTAGCAAAAAGAAACTATATACCTAACCTTTGTCACACAGGGTCAAGGGATTCCCCAGAATGAATCAGTGATACCAACACGTTGAGTAAA
This sequence comes from Andrena chrysosceles, assembly GCA_963855975.1. NCBI lineage: Eukaryota > Metazoa > Arthropoda > Insecta > Hymenoptera > Andrenidae > Andrena > Andrena chrysosceles. The sequence continues at coordinate 32,948,379 of OY979767.1, read as the reverse complement.
ATCCAGCCTCAAAGTTTAGTGTTGAACTTCTCTACGCATTAAAAGATATTGCTTTTAAACTTTCCTTTGAGTAATATAATAAATCACTTGAAAAACTATGTAGCGAATAAAGTATTTTTAGAAATTAAAGAAACTAGATGATTTAAAGCATTCCGATGTAGCCATATGCATTGCAAGTGGCGACTGATTGATTTATATGTATTTAATTGCTCAAAATGCCCTGCCTGATTGCGAAATTCACATTTAAATAGCTTCACGTGCCAATTCTTGAATTTCTGTCTGACTTGGCGTGGACAATTCCCCTGCCAAGAAGTCTGACCATGACAGTCAGCTTCTACTGTGATTTCACATCAATCACGTAAGAACAATACTTGATGAATAACTGCATATTTCAGTCCATCAAAACAAATTATTCTAATTTGATCAAATTGTGGTTATTATATCAACAAGATTATTTAGTAATACTTGAAAGAAAGATTGAAACGAATGATGAAAGAACAATGCCAAAATTGTTCGTAAAATTTAATATTAAAGTCACTAAAAATCCTGAAACTCTTTTCTGGCACCATTTTTAACTGCTTTAAAATTTTCGCAACCATTATAAATGCAGAACATAAGTCTGAAAATTGTAAATTTATTCCTAAATAATATTTTAAAATTACAAGTATATTCCTAAATAAAATTTGAAAGTTGTAAATTTATTCCTAAATAAAATTTAAAAATTGTAATTTTACTCCCAAATAAAATTTGCAAATTACAAATTTATTCCTAAATAAAATTTGAAAATTTGAAAATTTTATTTTCGCCATCACCTTGAAAAAATCGACCGTCTACATAACAAATACTCTTCCGCATCCAAAAAATGTATGATTCAATGTTACAACAGAATTTAATTAAAGCAAACATGTTCCGAAACTTCCCCTAAACAATTTTGAGTTGCAACACTGCAACCCTTTTTGGATACAAATTAATAATTTTGAATATGGCTTGCCAATTTAATTACCACAATTACAACAAACAGTGGTGGTTGAAATGATTTTAAAACAAATAGATCCACGAATTACGTGTCTGTCTATGTCAAATGACTCGAAGTATTTTCAGCACGACAAAACTCTGACAACAAAACCACCGCCACTCCCTGTTGAGTGCTCCCTGCAAGTGCATTACAGTTCCAAGGCTTTTAGCGTCTCCTCGTCGTCTTTGATGTAGCTCCTCGTCCTGAAAAAAATTCCCTTGCAACATGGAAAATAATGCAGGTAAACAAATTACACGAAATTCCCGTGGTTTCTCCTCCTCCCAGCTCTTCCATAAAAATTCTCCAAGGTGGAGATCTGGAAGACTCCAGATCCACTAAAATGTAAATAACAATAACACTAAAAATAAAGCTAACAACACTAATATCCTATATTTTCAATTCCTCGTTTGGAGACTCAAGAAGCTTCGGTCTCAAGTGTGCCATATTTTTTTCCGTCTCCAGGCATCCTATTTTCGTGCGACCCGAGCCATGAAATTTTCACAAACTTCCGACTTATCGATTCCCGCAACTTTCGGCGCGCCACTTTCGACGAGCCACCTAGAATTACTTATCATCCTTACCGATCCCGGAGAGTCCGCTATTTATCAACTCCCACAAGTTTCGCGCGCTAATTTCCCACTTTCCCAAAGCGTCCTCCAGCTTCACTTATTCCTCCAACAAATATATTTTACATTTTACCCCCACCCCTTGCAAACACATTTACTAGATTCAGCAATCTTCCAATGTAATCCTGGAGACTTCATTTTTGAACCTCATCAAGCCTCCAATTTACCAGATAACTTACTTCGTCCCTGCAATCTTGCGAGTCATCCCCCTCCCCATCCTCGTGCTTTTCCAATTGCTGAGAAACCGAAGAAAGTTGAAGTTTCGATGGGGAGTCGTTTCTGAGGCAGCTGAAGGGTTCGTTGCTGCGTTGTCGTCTGATTAATCCGCGATTGTTTCGCGATTAAAGCGACCTTCCCCCTCCCACCGAAACTGGCAGCTGATCCTCCCCGCCCCTGCGGGGGAAGGAAACATTTGTTTGCGGACGCGCCGGCAATCCCGAGTGGCATCGATCCGCGGCGTTCATCAGCCACCTTTATCAGAAGGGGGCGATTAGTTTTTGAACAAGGGGACGTTAACTTGGCCAGACATCGCGCGACGGCGGGCGTGACGCGTTAAGAAGTGGGGGGAGGTGGGAACTGGGTTAGGGGGACTATTAAAAGACGGGGTTTAATATTTTTATTCGAGTCCGAGATCCTTCTTTTTCCTCTTCAGCTGCTCTAGATGCTGGGTTTCGCTGCGATTTAGGCACCTTTCCTGCGAAACCCTGATTCAGATGAGAGCCTTTATTGCAAGCGGGGTCAAGATGTTTGTTGAATGAGGGGGTGGAATTGTTTTTGGAAGGATTCTGAGGAGCTAGGAAAGTTTATTAGAGTGGGACCTCTGTTATTCAAACTAGTGGGGCACAGTGGCGGACTAGATGTCATAATATTGATTTCCAGGAGGCAAAGGGGGCCCTCCCACAAGTATATGGCTACCATTTAATTTTTATAAGAGAGAAAGAAAATTTTCCAAAAATACATAAGTGGCAAAAAAGTATAATTAAATTTCTTGTATATTTTTAGTAATTACAGTATATTGTACATGTTACTGACAGTGTACAGTAAACACTAAATGCAAATACAGTTTTTGATAATTGAATTTTTAAATATTTTTTTAATTTTAAACAAATGGATATTTTTAAATAGTTTGTCTGTAATGAATAGTTTACATATTAACAGGTAGTTTAAAAAGATATTTCATTCAGTTTATTATATTAACCCTCATTTGCCACATTGCGTCAAAATAACCCACAATTTGAGTTTGAGATAAAATATCTTTGAGGCGTCATTGAAAATGGCACTATTGTTTTAACAGGGTGAGCATATATTACAATATTCAAACTTTATCTCAGATTTTTTGCGGCTTAATTTAACAAATAACTTCTAAACAGTAGTTGATTGAAAATTGGCAAATTACGTGTGACAATCACGTTCGAAAAAATAGGTGTGTCAACGGAGGATGAAGAGCAATCGTTTGATTTCACATTATCCCTGTGAATTTTGATCCTGGATAGTTCGCCACATTGATTATTCATTCAGCCTGATAAAATAATGCTATTTGAGTGTTACTTGTAGTGGCATCTTACCACACGCCGAGCCACATGAATCTTCAATCGTATGTCTGAGAATATATTGCTGATTTATAGTCGGAACAAAAGTAATTGTCTGTTCAAAGATTCTCAGAGGCTGCCCCCACCACCGTAGCGTGTAAAATGGTACCTGACGTGGAGTAGTGGTGGTGGAAACGACCTAAACAGCCATTAAGGGGGGAGACCACTGTCTCGGTCCGAAATGTAAGGGTATTTTTGGGAATTTATTTCAACCAAACAACGCAAGTAAATCAATTTATTGCTTAGTATAGTCAATAGTGTATATATCGAAGGGTAAGAAAATTTTTTTTTTAATCAAATTCATAAATTCGTTTTCTGTATACACTCCGTCAAAATTTGCGCTCCGGAAAAAACATGCTAGTCGCGTTGACAGTCCCCAGACCATATGGTTCATCAAAATTCAAAAAAACAATAATATTTAGAAACTAGAAGCCTGCTTCTATTACGTGACGATCGCAAAATGTCGAATTTGTAAAAAATAACAAAATGGCGGACCACTGAAAAAAAAGTCGGCTTTTCGGGGTACAAAATTGGGGAAATGTTGCTAAAAAAAATAGAAGCAGGTCGAAAATTGAAAATGTCTGATCGTCACGTAATAGCGACGGGTTTTCCGTACAATAAATGTCCTTGATCATGCCAATTGGACGTATAGTTTTCTCTGTAGACTGTCAACGCGGTTGAAAAATGTCATTCTGAGGAAATCGCGTTCAATGTTCCGCGTGGCTCAGTCGCGCGTTTGACACCGCTTCACGAAAAACACCATATTTCCGTCAATTTTGCGAATTTCTTCATAAAATTTGGAGAGAACATTCTTGAAACATACGTCTTTCAGAAAATGTAAAAAAGAAAAAAAAATTTCAGATTTGAGACAGTGGTCTCCCCCCTTAAGTTTCAGTCAGAATATAGTGTCACACAGAAATTAATTCGAAAAGGAAATTCAGAGAATGTAACTTTTAGGGAGTCCCTACAGCAGGCCTGCAGGGTGCCCAAAATTTAATAAACTGAACTACCATTTTGCTAACCTCTATTTTGTTCTTGGAACCGTCTCAAATAATTTATCTGGGTCCAGAAAATATGCAGGAGGGCACCAAAAATATGTTCCGCAATTTTAAAGGTGAATTGGCGTTAAATTTTGAAAAATGACAGTGTCGCCAGCAAGTCCTGCACTTTATCAAATTTGTCTACGTTCTTTTTCCCCTTCTTTGCCTCGTGTCGCGTCAATTTTACCAACCAACACGACTCTCCCCCATTTTTCATCCCCCTGCCTCTGTCTTTAATCCATCCAGCAGCCAGCAGCGCTTATTTCCTTGTCCCGTCCCCACTAAATTTTTCATTCGCCCGCCACCGTGACTTCTCCCCACTTCCCGCCATTTTCTGACCCCATTTGGCCTGTCTGACTACCTTATTACACTTTTTCCTTGTCGTTTGTTTGATACCGTCTCGCCTCCCCCTCTTCATCCACTGGAAAATAGGATTTCGAGGCTTATAACCGGGGAAATGAAACTAAAATGATTTGGAAGGGATGTTTTTGAAGCTCTAGACGCTGGGTTTTCATTCTGGAGAAAATGAGTGGCTCCATTTGCTTTTTTCCAAAATATCAATTTTGAATTTTTCTTCCACCGCTCCTATGTTTTTCTAATTTTTGAGGGGATTTAAAATTTGATTTTTAATTGAAGGAAACTTTTGGGATGCACGAGATATTTGTGATATATTTGAAATTAATAGATAGCAGATTTAAAGATGAATTTTCCTAATTTTTATCAATTCTGCGCACTTTAAAAGGATAGTGCAATCTAGTTCGATTGCTTTTTGACAAGAACACGATTCGATGCGTCCAGAAATAGGGAAAGACAGATTGACGAGGAACTGGAAGGAGGACCGCGGTTGCCAGTAAAGAAAAAGGATTTTGTCGTGTGTGTCGATATTTATTAGGCGTCCCTAAATCGACAGTTATCGACTTCGTGTAGCGAGTCGAACTGGGAAAATGCAACCAGACAAGCTTCGGGTTCTTCGCCAACAACAGGCTGATCGACGTGTGCCCCAAAAACTGTGATAACTTATCCCATCCCTCTACTAACCAACATCCACAACAAAAATACCATTTTAAGTCAGCAAGAATAATATCCAACAGTTTTTGCGCCTTCATTAATAAAAAATCATAAATAAATAAATAAGTAAAAAGCCGATGCAACAAATTCGTCGCAATGCTGAAGAAACGAGAGATTTATAAGCATCTTAGAAGTCTGGAAATATGGTGCCGAGAAATAATAACTCGTTCCACCCTTACACCTTCAAAACCTACACAGTGACTTATAATTGTGAGTCAACGTCTTGGTGGCTGAACGTAGGTCGCCAAACGAGAAGAAAATGTTATATAAACATACAGCGTACAGGCTTTTGTTTTCGAGAAAACGCAAGAAACGTGCCTCGGCACATTGGTTCGGTGCCCCCGTCACATTGGTCCGGAGCGCGAAGTCGCGCGAAATTAAATCCAACGTTTCCCCTTCTTTTGTGGCCCAGATTTCTCTCCTTTATGCGCAGAGATATGACGAGGGATCGGGCTGTATTACCGAAAAGGTTTCATCAGAATTTTGCAAGATAAAAAGCAGCCACGGCGAGACTTCGCGGAGGAGAGTTCTTGGAAACGAGCTCGCTCCCGTTTCCTTTTTCTATTCGCCATTCGACGTTGCTCGAATTCTTTGGATCTCGTGGGGTGAATGGCGGGGGAAAAAGACAGGAAGAAAGGGTGAAATCGAGGGTTGGTAACCGAGATCCCTTTCCCCGCGTCAGGGTTACACGAAGGTTCACCACTCTTTGCCGGGGTCGAGTACGGTCTGCAACGAAAGTGTATCGCGAGAAAAACTGCACGACAGCAACCGTGCAACCCTCTTTCTCTCGCGAAGGGTTGTTCTGCCGCTTTTGTTCCGGCTCCCCTCGGGCTCGTCGTTCCTCAGTACACTTTTTCCGCGCTGAAGTTCATTAATATTCATCGCGCCACGGGCCTGGTCGCGAAATTTCGATCTTCTCAATGGACACCTGTGCACCCACGTAAGAGTACGGCCAGGGGGATGAAACGTAAGATTCGAAAGTCGTGTTTCGTTTAACCATCTATCGCAAGAAATTAATTTGAGAATGGGGGAGGGCAAGTGGAACTTTCAAAATCCTGAAGAAGAATTTCGCAAACGCTTTTTTGCCATAGTGAAATGTAATTGGTATGCAGGTTCTTCTCGAAATCGTTTAAAAACTATAGCAAAGTGGATTCTCAAATACATACAGGATGGTCCATTTAAATAGGGCCACTTCAATATCTCTTCCAATTGTAATGGTGCAAAAATTATTTTATACGCGATTTGAATGGAATCAAGGGACCAATATTCTGCAAGATTTTATTTCAAGGTCATTTTCTTCCAAGCTTTCAAGGTCATCCATGATTTTTGGCACATAAGTGCATATTTCTTTCTATTGCATCGTGTATCTAATGTTAAAATACGTTCAGATATATACCTATAATTACATGACCTTGAAATGAACGTGAAATTTATGTCTATCGAGATCGCAGGTTTTGGCAAAGTAGCGACAAGCAAGAACCTTAAAAAAATATAAAATATCTTTCACACTATCACAAGAGATATTTAGGTGGCATATTTACATGAACCACCCTCTATATACAACACTTAGTATACATATTCATCTTGCAAAGTAATTCCCTTTAAAACCCACGAACCATACATTAAAAACTTAGAAAACACATTTAAATATATGAACTCCCACCAAAAGAAATCCTCAACTTAACCTACAAATCTCCGTCCACTCTTTCTCCTTTAAAAACAAATTTCGAAATAAAGCCCAAACTCCGCAAAAATATTCAATTTTCCTAAGTTCATCCACAAACCTAAATACACCTTCGCAGCTCTTAAAATCTCGATCCGCTCGTCGTTTAAATCGCAGTTGACCGTGCGCCATGGCGTGGCGCAGTCCGCGCACGCGCTATGCTTCGCCGCGAATATAGACACGGGACCGTGGTTTCCCGCGCTGTCGTTCGTGAATATTCTTCGTAGCCACGGAAAACGGCGGTCCTAGAATCTTTTTCCCCTCTACCCGCGACTCGCGTCGCGGGCACCAGTCTCGTGAAAATAACCATCCCCTCCCCTCGCCGATTTTCCGCCCCCCTCCCCCGCGCGAGTTTCCCCGAGGCAACGCGTGGCGACGACGCGACAGGGGAATCGGCCAGTGGTGCGCGGGCCTTCGTGGTGCGAGGACATGCACGGTGTCTTTCAGTTTCCGGTTCCCGGTCGCGCGTGCTCGTCCGTTTACCTCGTGTGAGTGCGTGTGCATCGTAGAAAATGAACATCCTCCGCGCGAGCAATCGGTTCACCCCCGTGAAACGTGTACCCGGACCGGCTTCTCTTCTTGTTCCTGGCGTCTGAGGCTGCGAGAGGATCCATCGGGGCTGGATCGATGACTCTTCCCTCGATCCCAGTGAGTAGATGTTCGATTCACGTGGCGGGTAGTTTGAAAAGTCAGCTTTGTTGCGAAGTAAGGGCGATCGAGAATGTAGATTTTTTTGCTGTTTGCAATCTTTTAATGGGGTGAGTTTGTTAGGTAGGTGGACATTATTTATTTATATTAATTATTGGGTTGGTGCATGTGAAATTGCCGATCGAGGGTAGAGTGTATGTTGTCACAGAAACTTAAAAAGATAAAATAGTTAGAAAGCAAAAAATAATCCCCTTAAAAAGAAACAATTTTTTCCAATCAATTCCACCCACATCTTCTTCATTTTCTCATTTACACTCAGTACCTTTAATTCCTTTACTAAAGTAATCAACACATAATAATATTGTACTTGTACTATTTTTCATCCCTTTATAAACGGCATTGGCTAAGAGGAAAAGTCAATTAAATTTTCAATTAAAACCCTGTTCCGAGTGGTTCATAATATAGAGCGCTTCAATTAATTTTTTTTCCCTTCTTGGAATGCAACTAAGCAACCCTTTAACCAGGTGGAATCGATCGTGGCCACCTTTTTCCACATTCGAATTCAAATTGAAACACCCCCCGCCCTCTGCCCCTTCAGCCTCTGATCTCATATTCTCAGGCTGTGCCAAGCTGAACGGAGATCTCCACGCTTCCGCCTAGTCTGTTTTAATTCCGTTGCCTTTGTGCCGCGGCGTCCAATTATTGTGCGCAGAGTTGCCAGCTGATAAGAAAGACGCCGCTCCATCGAATCGACCGGCGTAGGTGGATTAGATCGTGGCTGGGCGCGTCTGATCTACATGATAATTGCTGCCCGGTCGGGCTTCCGTCTCGTATAAATTAATATTTGGAACGGTCGAGAAGACCGACAAGCGTTTAGAGGGATGGTGTGGGTGAATCTGTCGGGGGATGCTTGGAGCAGCATTTGTTTGAGGAAGGGATAGATGCTAGATATGTGGGAGTTAGGAAGGGATGGGTGGATTTCTGATTAAGAGGTTGGGGTGGGTTTGGATGTTAAGGAGGGAGGGATTTTCTTGCTGGACTAGGAAGCTGAAGTAAGTTTGTGAGTAAATTTTCAGGAGCTGGTCAAATTTTTTGAGAATAATAGACATATGTTTTGGGGTTGTTGGTTTAAGTTAATGGAGGATTTAGTTGGGAGATTGATAAAATTGAGGGTAAAGTGTGTTAAAGAGTGGTAGAGGATGTGGTTAAGTTCTGTTTGCATTTGTATTGAAAATTTTGTAAAAATTAGAGCCAAGTTTGACTCAAGGTTCACTTAAATTCGAGTCAAGTTTGACTCAAGTTCTACTTATATTCTATTCTAGTTGCACTCCATTTCTACTTAAATCTTCTGAAGTGTTACTCAATTTCTATTCAAGTTTCACTCAAAAATAGATTCCAGAACCACTCAAGTTCTACTTAAGTTTTATTCAAATTCCACTCAAGTTCCACTTAAATTCTACTCAATTTACAATGCATTTCTACATAAATCTTCTCAAGTGTCGCTCAATTTCTATTCAAGTTCCAATAAGTTCCAATCAAGTCTCCACATACTAAAGTTTTACTCAAGTAGTACTGAAGCTTGACTCAACTTCCACCCTAGTTCTACTCAAGTTTAACTCAACTTTCCCTTAAACTCTACTCAACTTTGACTCAACTTTCCCTTAAACTATACTCAACTTTGACTCAACTTTGTCTTAACTTTCCCTTAAACTCTACTGAACTTTGACTCCATTCAAGTCTCAACTCAATTTCCATTCAATTCTTACATAAATTCCATTTTAATATTCCAATAATTCCATCAAATTCCAAGCAAGTACCCAACTCCAACTGTAATCCTGCGAATCAATGTACCCAAAGACTGTCTCAGGTGACACCCACTAACCGACTCCAAATTCTATTCATCTACTACACCAAATTCCAACAAACCCGCTGTACTTCCACGCATATCTAGAAGACCAACATTTACCTATGAAACATTTCAACAGAAACCCTACCCCAAACCGAAATAAGCTACTCCACCTATCCCCACAGTCCTAAATCATGTAGAATACACTTTTCCTTCATTCTCGTCGCCACCATCACTCCCTCTTCCTCTCCTTTCCCTATACGTTACACGAATTTCGCTTCCCTTCGAGAGCCGCGGCTCGGCCTCTACATCTTCCGCTAATAGACCCGGCCCTATTTATAGGGACACTTATTTAGAGGCTCACACTGAATATTTAACGTTGCCAGTTACAGCTGTCTAGCGAAATTCGAGGCTCCCTTCGATCTTTCTCTCGTCAAAGCTCGAAATAAGTGGATAGGCTGCTAACTTGTAGCAACAGACAAACGCCTGACAAATAACCACTCATAGTATATTTGTCTACCTATGGACATCATCCAATATTTCTACCCCTCCTTCAAATATATTACCGAGCACGAAAAACCAAGAGACACTTATTCTTAAATTCACACGCGTCCTTAATCTTAGGGGATGAACCAACCCCCCAGGATAGAATATTGCTAGTCCATAAATAACCTTAACTCCACAGAATGCAGATATTTGATAAACTGAAGTATGATTTAGAAGAAAATTTCTTTTTAATTCTAAAAATTATGAAATAGGTTGAGAGGGGGGAGCAAAATAAATTTTATTTCAAGCGATGAGAAACATTAGTGATAAATCTACCCTGAGAACTCAGTGGTAATAAATTCTACACTCATTTTTATTTTTAATAATTACTATGTACCTACTTCTAAAGCTTCGGACCACCATTTCTGGAACCCCCTGTATAAAATTCGATCATGCCAGCAGCCCTAGACGGTAAAGAGGCCCATCCATGCCCGACTGTAATATTTTCCACGGTCGACACGCTTGTAACGCCGTTTCGATCTCGTTTCGAGCCCCCTCGCGAGAATTCGAACGCGATAGATTGGGGGTGTGTTCCTTCTCAGAGGCACGACTAGTTTCGTTGCGCTGTAAACACCATTTCGAGGGAAAAAGGGAATCGCAGGAAAGAGTGGTTCTCTGGGGGTGTTGGATTCCATTTCCTCGCCCCTCGGAACGGTCATCCGAACATTGCACCCTCTTGAATAGCTTTCCCGTGTTCCGTTTGTTCCTGGTTCCGTCTCTACCTCGCCCCGCTGCCACAGCTTTTTCGGACCTGGATTGGCTTCCCCCGTTCCTCGCCACGAAGCGCTCCAACTTTACGATTGCGGTGTTGAGTGCCTGCGAAAGTGGCTGAACAAATGTAGAGAGCAAAAAGACCACCCATGCAACCTTGAATTGATGCAATCGTTGCCGATGTTATAGAAAAATAATCATGTACTGAATTTGTGACGAATGTATGATTTGGGGACCATATTTTTTTTTAAAAGCTTCGATATTTGTTCTGTAATTGGTTTAATCTAGTACAAATGAAATGGAATCGATTCGTCGTTCAAAAATACACCGAAAATGTAGAATAAGTTTTTTTCGTACGACCCCTTGATTTTGAGAAAATTGAGTTCAAAGTTGTGGCATAACGGAGCTGTTAAAATAGCCCTGCACGAGTAAGGAGCTTTTGACCCGATTATCTCGAAAACCAAGCCCGGGGTGGAAAAATGTTATTCCAAAATTTCGACGTGTTTTTTAATGGAGATTTATATCAACTGGCAAGTTTTATCCCAGCTTCAAATCTCTGCCCTGTAGAGCCTTGAATCTTTGGCTCCAAGATTCGAGAATATCGTCTTTTAACAATGAATGACATCAATGTTTCCAGTGGTAGATTTCTTCGATTCATCTTCGCGTCCCGTCAATTCAGCCGTTTTCCCTAAATTATTCAAGACCAAATACAAGCTCACGATACGGGAACGAATGTTTCGTAAACATCGGCGAACATTAAATCGTCGGGAGGTCCGTAAATTTTCCACGCCCCGACAGTTAGACCTCCATACACGTCTTCAGACACAATGATTCAGTATCAAACAGTTTAAATTGTAGCTGGAAATGCTATTCTCTAAACTTGAATTTTGAAATTCACTAAAGAAAATAATGTTGAATGAAAAATGACACAAAAAGCTTCCATTTTTAAACGTCACCCGCTGTTCTATCTCAGCTGACTAGAATAAATCTTGTTTCAAGTATATTATTATTAAATTAATGGGCTCGTCCCGTAAATAAAGTAAATAAATAAATAAAAAATCCCAATATCAGACATCACAAAATTATTCAAAATAATTCTGATTAATTTTCCTTGTTGTGTCTTATAATTTGGCGTTACTCTGACATATTTCAGACCCAAATAATCCTGAAATGTGTACGCAGTCTGAGCGCAGGAGGGAAATTAATAAGGGAGCATATGTTGGTCTTCCACGTTGTCTACGCGTGCGCGACTCCCTCGTATCTCCCGTTATCATACTCAGGATGAAAGATCCGCTCTACGGTCGTATTTTTATGACGAGCTACGACCAAGTTATTGGAGTTCGAAATACTTAGATTTAAACTGGGTCTCGTGACCTGCAAGCTTCCGTGCCCCGTTTGTCGTGCAAACACGCGTCGGCACAATCCACTAAATTAACTTTCTTGGAATGGAAAAGTGTGTACTCCATTATCGGAATGATAAGTGTTTGGTAAATTATTCGTCGGTAAGATTGAATTGGGCCAAATGTTGCCTGCAAAGCAGCTTGTTAAATAGAACAAACCGGAGTATATTACAATGTATTAAAAACTGTGTGCTGAGGCTTTGGAGTCTTATAGAGGATGATAAAATGAACATTTTTTCTTCGCACCATTTTGGCATCGGACGTCTCATAACAAAATGACAAGCCTTTGAATATGGAAGCGGCCTCGTCCTTCTATATGGGCATTTTGCATTACGAGACGAACTTCATTTTGAAAGGCCTATAACTTTGTTATATGAGGTTGTATGACAAAATGGTATTGAGAAAAAATGTGTATTTTATCGAGCACTATAATATCCTCAATTTGTAGCACGAAATTCTGAATCACTTCTATGGTATGATTAGTATAATGATAAATATAGTGGTGGCCGTTTTTGCGACGAAAACTATTCTAATATACTGGTACTTTAATTTACAAGTATATTAGTGCACCACTCATTCAGATACCAACTCGACCTGGCACATTAGTAAATCGTTAGCATATCGCACGTCATTTACTAACAATAAATTAGTTTGATATCCTTGAACCTACGTCCTTAATAAATCACGGACGCCACTGGGACCAACGCAGGTAATTAAAAACTAATCCAGATGCGAATTAATCTCCCAGGTGAAATTTGATAAGCCATGATTTCCAACTTAACTGTCGACGAGCACGCGACAATAAAATGGCTTCCGTTTCGGTCCTTCCCATGTCTCGTGTATTTTCACGTTTGATGGAATAGTATTATTAGTGGTTCTATTTTTTATAATAGTAATAATATTCTCATTAGTATTTGGAAGATGACAGAGTACACATTAATTAACACAGAAAACGCTACGAGAAACACATGAAAAATAAATGTGAGGACCCATTAAGCGTAATATTTTCCTAATTAAAAAAATGTTCATTAACACCATGTGACATTTTTAGGTGAGAGCATGCATCGAACGTGTATAGACTCTTATCGCAACCTATATTCCCGATTTTCCGATAATTTCGAATGAGAATCATTAAAGCGTGTAAAACTTTCCCCTCGCCCTCTGTCACGAAAATAAAATCCCAAGAATTTCTAGTGCCAACCTACGCGCGTGGCAACCAGCGCGATACAAAAACAGCATTTGTCCGAGCGAATGCAAAAATTTCAATACGCCAATGAAATTTTTTGCACGTATTCTCACATTTATTATATTCTTCACGGGTTGTGAAATCGTAGCGACGAGTGCCTAATAATTTTTTAGACGACATCGAGCGAGAATAAATATTTTTACAATGATGCGAAATTGCTACAATTTATTTTTTTCGTTCAATTTTTAGTTGCATTCCCCGCGTTGAACGTTATTAATAAATCTAGGAACGTGTGCAAACACAATGGCAGCGTGTATACACGCGCGCAAACGGCGAATCCTGTAAATACGTCGATAAATTAAAAGCGAGGTGAATAAGCTTGCAACGATATTACGGAACGTTGGACGCGAAACCGAAATGTAGCCGCGACCTTTTCACGCTTCTTCTGACTCCATTCCAAATTCAAGACGTTTTGGCATTCGATGCAGGTTGTTTCTCAAATTTTTCCGTAAACCGACCGCGACGTTGAAAATTTATTGTGGAACGAAACAAAACAGTCATTCGAAACAATTAGAGCATACAAATCATAATATCAGTGGGAAAGAAAATGAAAAAAGCCATTTCTTCAGCAAATCTATTGAATTCTTGGCAAACGATTAGGTAAACCGGTTTGGAATTATAAAATATATAAAATCTGTGGGACAAGTTTTTTTCATACGTCAATTAGTTTTTATAAAATTGACTTTGAACGTGCTGGCAGGTCGCGCGATCTAAACATTCTAAGCGGTGGCGCTCCCAAGTGGCCATCTACGCGAATTAAGTTTAGAGAGACTACATAGGATGATATTCATAAACGTGTCTTTAGATTAAGCGAATGCTTAATCATTCGGTATCCTTTACTATGCTACTAGGTTATTAGAGGATGCCGCATGCTTAAGCCTTTGCTAAATCTTAAAACACGTTTATGAATACCGCCCATACATAAGGCATAAGCCATGCATCAGAAACTTTCCATAAAATTAAGTACTTCCCCATCCAACAAATTTCGATTTCTGACGCGCAAATTAAATTCTACTAAAAATGAAGCAGAATTTATAACGAGCGCGTCCATAAATAGCATCAGATAATGGCGATCAATTTCTTGTTAAAACAACAGTTTTAATGAATGGAAGTTTACTGAAACACATACATAAAAAGAATTGGCAGGAGTAAGATTCACGATGGAAATCGATAATTCGAAAGGAGGGGTCGGTAGAAACTTCGCCACGAAGTTTCAGTCCATGCTCAGCGTTCCCCGATCGAGCGCCGCTAAACGGTGGCGAAAGGAACCCTGGGGGAATCAGCGTCGCTGGAAGAATTAGTAGACTTCTCTGGGACAGTCCGTGGCAGAGGGAACTGAAGAAACGACCGATCCGTTCCTGCAAATCGCGTTCGTTGTACTTGCAAATTGGTCGAAATTAGCATTGCAAAGGGAAATGGGAACAGCGACGCCTCGGAGTTCAGGCTTTTCGGCTTCGTAGCCCGGAAAAGTTCGGGACTCGAACTAACTCGACAATTTCACGATGCTTTCGCGCCTCCTCCTCCGCTGCTATGCAATGTTTCACTTTGACACCTGCACTAACGAGGTTAATAAAGCGTCCAATTTGTTGGCGAATGGTAAATGTCGGGTCTTGTAATTTCTTCGAATACCGTTAGGTTGTATTACGTGCTGTAGCTCGAAAATGACAGTATGGGTTATGGTACTGAGGTTAACTTGCGTTTTCGGAGACAATCTGAGAGGTTAGGATATTTCTTTGCGTGTATTGTCACGGGTTTTTAAGTGGCTCAGTTCCACGTGAAAAGTATGTTGTTTTGTTCAATATTTCTTGCACAAAATCTTGCAAAAGGTATACCATTTAATCCCCCGAAGTAACAGCAATTTGCTAAAGTACATACTTCCGAAAATATTGCAATTTAAAGAGTGGACGCCTCGCGTGGAGCCACGACCGCTGACTTCTAACCTCTCTGCTGGCCCTTTGAAAACAGGAACTCCACGAATCACGATAATAACTGTGAACCTTGTATCCCTCTGAAGTCTGCGATAGAACGGTTAATAGCCCTTTAAATCGGGAGCAGGATGCTATTTGCATGACAAACAGAAGTGGGACGTTCCTCGATGAAAGTAGAAGATACTTTAAAATGAAACCGACTAAGCCACAAAGTAGAGCAACCTATTTTTTTAATTACAATTTCTGATCTTTTCAGTTGTAAAAATAATTTCGTAGGCTTCCAGTAACAAATTCTGCGCCAGATTTTCAACATCTGGGATTTAAGTTCTGTCAAGTTTTCAGCATCTCATTTTGAAGAACATAAGGGAAAACTTTGGGCGAGCATCCTCAAAACATAGTTTTTCGCACAGTATTCCCGTTGTGTCGCGTTCTTAAGGGACAAAGGGAATAATTCACGTGAGAAGAAGAAGGTTTCCCGCCACTTTCATTCACGGAAACGGCTTCTCTTCAGAAAATCTTGCCTCTCTCGACTTTTATGTTCCTCGCGAGTTTCAATGCTTTATTGCCCCCCGCCAAAAAGGAACAAGGCTTTGTGCTTTCGCTCATAAAATATTTGCCTCTGGGACCAAAACAGGCAGACAAAAGGGGGAATAAGGGACACGTTTACAGAAGTTTTCTTACTTCGGGATGTAACCTTCTTCGTCACTCCCACGAACGAAGAAGATTAAAAAAGAAATGGCAAACAATCGGCAATCTTCAAGCCCAGTAATAAGCTTCGAACTTATCACTGTCGATTCTTCGGCATTCTCTTTAATTTATTTTCTCTGCGGAAATGAAGAAAGAGGTTATGTCTCGATATAAGAAAACTTCTGCAAATATATCCCTTATTCCCCCTCTATCTGCCTGTTCTGTTTCCAGAGGCGAAATTGTCAGTAAATTAGTGAAGACGCGAAGTTTATATTGCAAACTTTAAAGGGTACAAGTTTCGTCAATATCGATTTCTGTGCTACACAAATAAGTCCATCAGTTATTTTGAGACGCTCTGTGTGTGTTTGTGCAGTATGGGTACAGATCTCAGACGCCACGGAGTCTGTGGTTCCCCGACGACATCCTGGCGCCAGATTCGAGTTGCAATTAGACTTTCCACTAGAATAAAACGATTTCAATAAATGTCACAGGAGCTGCGAGCGAAAAACGACGATTTTTAACCGGGGCGACAATGCTGGGGACATAATCGAGTTTGAAGAAGAAAAAGGACATTGTCTGGGGTGCAACGAAGTTGAAGACGAACGATCTTTGAAAGGGCCATAGTTGAGCGACGTTTAATTCAGCCATCCTTCTCCTTATTCCACTTCATCAAGAAACTATTTAGTTTAAAATCCTCGGAGGTCCACGGCAAGAAGTATCGATTCCTCCACAACGTCTCGCGAAAAGAAAAGTTACTTGAATCCTGGGACATCGATAATGGAGTGGTGTGACACAGAAGAGATGGAAATCCCCTGAAGAATTCGACATTCTATTAAGTCCCAATTGTCCACCGTTTTCTTCCAAGTTCGCCGCCAAGTTTGTGGTGCAGTGTGTAAAGGGGTACCGTGAATTTTTCGATTCGATCGCCGTTTGTATTGATTTCGAGGTTTATTATTTATAATGTCGAACCTTTTACGCAACGATACCGATCGGACGCAGAGACTCGCTCGGAGGCATATAAAAATAGCAAAGAAAAATAATCCCCCGGCAGTGGGCATTAAATTTGCTTCCTCTGTCAGGGCTGTCCAGCGAGTTCGCCCCTCTTGAAACGCGATTTTTCGCCGATTTTCCGGCAGCGCTACACGCTCGCTCCAATTTGATCAGCGAAACTTTGCCCCTCAGACTCTAAACAAATTTGCGTGGCTACGAGCCGGAAACAATCACCAATTCTCTTATTCTGCCCAGTCCTTTCTGTCTCTATTTGCAGGCCTACAACCTCGTTACACCATCCACAGCCGCAAATTTCGAGCACTCGTCTCTATTCAGGCAATGTACAGTCACTAACAAATGTATACATCCTGTACGTAATATACTTTGATATGCTTAATGAGCGTGAAAGTTGAGATTGTTGATTCTAATTGAGATTAAAATATACTTCGGTTGAAATGTTATCCATTACAGTTTATTTGAAAATTAGGTGATTAAATCGGGAATTAGTAATTTCACTAGTTGACTAATTTAGGAAGTAATAATTTCAGTAATAGTTAATTAATTTAGGAAGTAGTAATTTCTCTGGCTGACTAATTTAAGTGGAGCTAATTTCACTAGTTGGCTGATTTAAATAGTATTAATTTCAATAGTTGACTAATTCAAATAATATTAATTCTAATAGTTAACCATTTCAAGTAGTACTACTAATTTGAATCGTTGGGTAATTCAAGTGGTACCAATTTCAATAATTAACTGATTCAAGTAGTACTAATTTTAATAGTTGACTAATTCAAGTAGCACCAATTTCATCCTATCCGTTGGACATCATTCGCCTTCGTGTTGGTATTCCACGCCTTTGGGATTCCCTTCGATACGCTAGGAATGGTT
The DNA here is from genome assembly GCA_963855975.1 of Andrena chrysosceles. Lineage (NCBI taxonomy): Eukaryota > Metazoa > Arthropoda > Insecta > Hymenoptera > Andrenidae > Andrena > Andrena chrysosceles. Next base: position 32,930,428 of record OY979767.1, on the reverse strand, counting down.
GAATGCGTTTGAATGGTTGCCAACTTAGTATCTTTTTATGCTTGTTTCGCGTGATTATAGTGAAAGCGGTATAGTTCATTCAAAGGATTCGTTTTTCATCGGCTGATCGAGGAAGCACGGTCGACGTTCTCGCCTCGCCGATCAACGCGAAGAAATCCTATCCTTCGAGTCACTTTTGGCACGGATAGGTTGGCATTACACGCGGCAACGAGGCGGCGAAGGTCGCCATTACAGGGCCGACTGACAGCGTAAAATTAACTATGATCCCCCAACAGCCTCATCACCCTTCCATCTTCTCATACATTTTTTAAATAACATTAAGAATTCCATTACCATCTGCAATCTTGTTAACACGATTCTTCTTGAATTTGAAAATTATTTCAAACAACACGGGTAGGCAGTGCGTTTTGGTTAACTGCAGAGTGAATATTGGTTGACTTAAAACGAGATATGAAACTTTAGATAATTTACCAAAAATGAAAAGAAGTCTGTTTTAGAAAAGGATCAATTTGGTATTTTGGGGAATTGTCTGCCCCTTTGGTGTGTTTGGTATGTCACATGGCGAATTTAAATTAAAAACGGGTGATGCTCAAAGCAAAAGCAAGTCAAACAACAAATTCCTATTTAGTTGCAATCGCGTGTCATTGGACTGACGCAACGAATTTTCCACGATTTTCAGGTAATTGTAGGGGATGGGGGATGAAACAGCCTTGTTTCGCGAGTGAATCGGTAACTGCACGTCGAAGGCAATTTTCGGTAATATGTTTACCTTCGTTTATTTCCAACTTTCATAAAATTATCGACTGCTGTTGCCAGGGTAACTAGTATTCGTAATTTCCACGCGATACACGCTGTAACTTTCTAGCTTGAAACTGCTACCGCCAGCCAGTCGCCAGAATTTACAAAATATTAATGCTGCATGGTCACTTACTAAGCGAAGTACAAAATTGTTTAATTAAACATAAATTGAACAAGTTGATATGAGTTGAAATCAGTTTGAACGAGGTAAAAGGACTGAAAATGGATATTAAAATTCAGTGAAAATTAGCAAGGTATAATGCAGACCTAAGCTAAGACTAAACACACTCGACCAGAATTAAATCTCTCTTTTCCCATGAGTTCAGTCTGTTAGGGGTTTCTCTGGTTCTACGCAAATATGGCGGGGATCCAATCTATTTTTTTTCCCCGCTTCAACCGTGTTCCCCGGAACAGTCGAAAACTAGTTTTCCGGCTGGAGAACTTCCCGGCGATTCGTTTTGCTTGTCTCCCGATTAAATTGCGAAACCGTTGAGATGAGAGAAGGCTGGTCCAGGATTTAATATGTTTATTCCTTGGGGAGTTATGATTTTTGCTTATTGAGGGAAGTTTGGGAATAGTAGCAGAGGCGCAGGAAAGATTGCAAAATAATTTTGGTATGCAATTTATATCTTCTGTAGAATTATATTTTAGAATATTTATGGGGTGGTGGGGTTATTTAGAGAAAAGAGTGTTTTATTTAATTAATTTTACTATATATTACTATTTACTATAATTAAAAAAAAAGTGAATACCATAAACCCATTTTTCTCACGTGAGGGGTGACCTTAATTTCTTGTTCACATTTCACACGTGGGAACGTGGCTTAATAGTGACCAGAAGGGTCACTAAAATCGTTTTAAAATTAATAATTCAAGTTCGCTTGCTCATCTCACAATGGAACTAGTGAAACATACAAAAAATCATTCACCTAACTCCCACTTTTAGAAAAAAAAATGAATTTCTTCTTAGTTGTATGTATTCTTCTTATACCTCTATCGACATGATCCTAAAAAATGATATTGGACAAGAGTAGACTCCGTCTGAAATTGAATAGAAAATCACTTTTAAAAGTGAGGGTGAAGCTTAACGCCGTCGAAGCCTAATGGCGCTCGCGTGAAATTAATTATACCCCGCATATCACGTATCAGACCTGCGATCAATTCATAAAGGCAGTTCCAGCAGGTTCATTATCGAGGTTGCGCGGTTACTGTCTTCATCCTTCCGAGTTGTAATTGCGCCTGGAGTTATGGTAGAATTATGCAACGACACGTGGCGCCTCTACCTCGATGAATATACTTGACACGTTATTCAAGTGACCACGTAAATATCTGCTACACAACATTCCACTAAATTCAATAAAAATGGGGGAAACAAAAATATAAAAAAATCAGAAGATATCAGTAAAGATATACAGAAAAATTTAAATGCACATTAAGCCCAGTTCCCACCACAGAAATTTATCAGTACGCCAGGTATCCATCCCCAATTATTTCAGCACCAAAAGGGAGGAGAAATAAACAAAATGGTGTAAAAGAATTGTAAAACTGTGTGCGTGGGAGTGTGTCTAACAGGGCAATTACCGCTGCTCGTAATGAAAATAATTGCAGTTGTTAGGAAAACTCGTCGATGTCCGAGATCGCATCTGGGACACACGTTTGGTTTTCTATTTTGAAAAAGTCGTGTCGAGAATTCCTTGGAGCACCAGCTGGAATCCTGCTGAGAGCGGGAGGGGGGCGAAAGGGGGTGGGCAGGTCGAAGAGCCAGATAATTGAGCGAGTGCTCCAATTATTTGGTCGTAGAATGGAACGGCGCCCCGCGTGCTTTTTAATCCGATATTGTAACGCGATTTCCGAACTTTTCGAGGCACCTTTTTAAAATGCCTCTCGCCCACGGCCTCCCCCGCTCCGCCGCCGCTGACTAATGAATTAGGTTATGTCGGTTGAAAAGAGCGGGCTTTTTGAAGGAGCAACGTGAACGCTATTGAAAAGAGCCACTCGCGTGGAGTGGAACGCGAAAGTGTAGTGTGATTTTATATAGCAGATTCTGTAGAATTATTATGAATATTTAATTACCGAGCAAGGTGAATAATGATGCTTTTGCAGTGGTATTTTTGAAAAGGGGATACGTTCTGAAAAGATCCATTTGTCGTTATTGTTTATTATACATTCCTGTGGCTCCAATGTGTAATTTATTATTGTATTACATTTGTTAATTGAAATTCTGGAATTGTTTTTAGGTTAGTTTTTACACACGTGTCCAATTTTATCAGTAACTTGTTATTCTGATTTTAATTCAATAATAAAGTAAAGAATGAAGGAAAGAATAGTGCAGGGTAGAAATAATTAATTTATGAAACCAGCACAGTATGTTGAAGCAGTTAACAATTACTGGGAAACGTCAAACCCTAGAAAGGGACATGTTTATAAAAGCGAAGGAACGACACGAATCGCTGGAAATTTAGAAAAAGTCGTCGATACGAACTTGTGCATGCGTGTGTGGGTCGCTTTGTACAGGAAAAATGGAAAAATTGTTCGCATGACTCGATGGGTGACCTAGTTACCTCTATCGACATCAAAGTGGAAGCAAAATCCGAGAACTGTTCACAGAGTTGGGAAAAATTCATCTGTTTGGGACAAATCCGTCCCTGCATTCATGGTATCTTACTTTGCGTAGCTCATGGAATATAGTTGATAAATATTCAAAGGATAGTTAAGGTTCATAACCTACAAACATGGTTGTTATTCAAAGATAAATATGTCTTTTAGCATTATTGATTGTTGAGATCTAATTCTTTGGATTTTATTCAGAACATCCTGTGGTGGTCAAAATATAGTTAAAAAATCAGTAACTTGGAAAAAATGTGTCATGTTGGCACCACTGGTCCACACTGGGCAATCCCCTGACACTATTCAACGCACATAGAATTATAAATTCCCTAGATTTTAATGAATCATTAACAAATTCTATAATAAAGGATGCCAGATTTCAAAGAATAAAATTATTATTTAACCATCGACACCTTTCCCAGAATTTTGCTCAACCCCCAAAACTAAATTTCCAAAATCGCCGGTGGGGCTAGCCAAAAGTGTGCCGAAGTTCCAGCGATGTCCAGCACCTTTCATAAAATGAAAAGCCCCTCAACTTCTTTCCTCGAAACTCTCCGCCGGTGGCAAGGAAAGTGCCCATAATTCCTTTTCCCTCGGGGATAGAAGAAAGTCTTGGATGGTGCGCGTAATTTCGTGAAATGGCTTATCGCAATTTGCACAGCTCTTTATGAAGCGTATCCGCGGGTCGGTTGGATCACCAAGAGTAATCGTCGTCCATGCTCCCCCGCGTGTAGCCCCCTTACCACCGTTCAATTACTTAAAAAGGCCCTTCGCAGGAGTTATCGGCCCACGACGCCCAGGTACAGCTTAACATCGCGTATTGTTCCGCTCTCTTTTTCTCCATTCGTGGGGCTATAATAATTGCATCATTTGCTCGGCCCTGCCGCGCGGAGAATGAGCTTTTAAAGGAAATTAACAGGGCTTCCCGAACGCCAGGAATCCTGCCATTAATCCGCCGAGATTCGAGGTGCACGGGTGCAACTAGCGATAGTAGCCGGGGATTCCCGTTTTAAACTTGTTTAATCCCGACGAACTTCATAAAGACCAAAGAAATTCGTGCGTGCGCGTTGTGCTCAATGGTGGTCAGAAGAAAGTTTGAAAGTCATATTTTTTATGTTGGTGTCACTGGTCTGTTCTGTGACGCCCCCTAACCTATAAAATATTTATTCCTCTTCACAGATTAAACTTTCATTTGATCACCACTGACATCTCTAGTTGCATCTGGAGATATTCTTGAGGGGATTTTGACATTTGATCTGATGAAGTGGGGATGCCATTTTTATCTGAATAATTTTTTAAATATTTTCTCTTAGAGATTTATGAGATTTTATGGGAATCTGAATTTAGGGAAATTCAAGGTTGGATTTAGTTCCGTCATGGCTCCCACGTCCGATGTATCTAGATAAGTGATATTCGAATTTGATTCTCGTACGAGAGGGATCTCAGAATGCTATCTCGACTGATCGATTCCCATATAAGGCTGCGCGTTTTCTCGCACGCTTAATGGGGCGCAAGCTTCCCTCGGGATTGCGTGAGTAGTTATAATGGGAGGTCTATCGGAAATTGATGAGCACGTAATATTAATATTTGTTTGATGAAGTATGTGGATCACTGAAATACAGAGTGACGATGGACTGCCATAAAGTAGAATAAAATATAACAATATACAAAATCGTGTGATGGAGACACTGAAATAGAGATAGAATATAAGAATTTGTTAATTTAGAGAGAGGGATGGGAAATTACAAAATTCAAAGTAAATAGAATTTGAAATAAATCCATCTGCATAGAAGATCCTTTACTGCTCGAAGAAATGACCCTCCGTGTACAGCAAAACTAGCAATTGAAAGAGTCCAGCTGAATTTACCATTCCCCCCACTGAAACCCCTTTGAAATTAGATTTAAATCACCGTGGACGATTTGCATGTCGCCGGGGTCGTTGAATCGCGGAAATAAGAGGACGTTTCCGTCTTTATTCAGCCGTTGAATAAGTCGTTTACCCTGTGAGCAGAGTACACACGCTCCTCTCGTCAGAGGAACAAACGTAGCCTTAACCAAGCTGAAATGACTCCCATTAATAATTCATGAGAGCAGTCCCGGCGCAACAATTATTTAAATAAATTCAGGATCATCTCCAAGCTGGTAAACGCCGATAAAAATGAAAAGAGGTACGGGTACCATTTACCAAAGCGAGCTCCGCGAACAAGGATAAGCCAGAAGCCATTCAGAACTCAATCTCAAACAATCCCCTACCGTCACCCTCCGTCACAAAAGCGCAGATATCAAAGAACACGATACAAATATCTCGAAACTTAAACCCATTACAGTACCCGGTGCTGCACAAAATTCCCGGTAACTCCCCACGTTCCCTCCAACCCCTCGTAATAAACCCGAAACTTCCCAAGATCGTTTCAACCGCCAAAAGAAATCCCCCCATCGGTTGTACTAAGATCCTCTAACAGCGACTCCTTTATTGCAGGCAATGAATCATCGTCGATCCATGGGAAGCTATTAGGCGCCGCCAGCCTCCAGCCTCAGCCCTGGTTGCCCCCCCCCCCTACCTCGTCTGTTAGAGGCTGGAAGGTTCACACGACTAGCAGCAGGGAGCTAAACGTAAGGGACGGCGGACGGGAAGTGACGGGGTTGGCGAGCGTGCCAAGAAGATGCGGCTGCTCGCGTGGCCTGGCAGCGTGACTCGCGACCGGATGGTAAAGGATGAATTGGCGGGCAGCGATGTTGGCTCACGCGCACCGGAGACAAGTGGCAGCAGCAGGGGCAGCAGCAACGTCGACGGCAGCTACGCTACCGGGCTACGTGTGGTCAGTGCCGACAGAGGCAGGGTGGAACGCCATAGGGACACCATCGGCTGGGCATGTACGTCATCTACCCGGCGGACGAGCTGCTGCGTATCTATGAGAACCCAGGCCATGGTCTTAGCACTGTGTTGACTGGCGAGCGTCGTCCGAGCTGTCAGATCGCCGTGATCGCCGTCACCGGTAAAAGCAACAGCGCCAACGCCGCCGAGGAGGGCCGCAGGAGGCGACGGGATAGGAGGGGAGATTGGGGTCAGGCGCGCAGGAAGAGGGGGGCCGCCAAGCGCAACGACACTAGGAGTCACGAGGCCGCGAAGGACAGCCGTCCCGCGGATCCCATCAGGACTATGATAAACAGCCGCGGCGCCGGCGAGGATCCCGCCAATCCTCTCAAGGATCTCACACAGCCGGGGCTCAACGAGCCACTCAAACAGCACAATGCGAGCGCGCTCAAGCTCGTACAGACTGGTGAGTTCGGTCTTTCTTTCTTCTTTTTTTTGTGTTTAGAGTCGTTTGGTGAGATTTCAGAGTGATTGGTGCGTTGCAGAGGATGTGAGGGTTTATTTGGATTTGGAGAATTTGGGAGATGTCTTCGGTGGGTGGGTCTGAAAGATGGTCTGTACGTTTTTAGTCTTGGGAGGGTCTGTTGTTGAGTTACTCTACTGGAACATTCATTCTACTGGAACCCACGGGGGATCTTCTACAGCGGTCCTACTACTACTGCCTGTCATTCACTACTAGGACTTTCTGTCCTTTTATTAGACTATTTTCTCTGTTGTTGTGGTTCTCTACTGGGATTCTTGTATTAGGAGGGTTTCCTTAGTAGAGACTTTTTTCTGGTGGGCCCTACTGGAATCATCTACTGGGATGGGTCCTGTCTCTGTAGGAGGAGTCCTTTTATGTGAGTCTTCCTTTATTGGGGGGTCGGTCCTGTATAGGAATCTCACTTGCAGCAATTTATTATCACATCACCCTTTTGGGATTTTGGTATTGGTGTCCCACAAATGGAATCTTCTACTGCGATGAAGTCCTTCTTTTTCTTCTACTGGAGGTATTTCCTATAGGGATGCTCTATAGAGGTGCTCTTGTTGAGATATGTATATGCGGGAACCACAGAAATAACGGACCTCGTGCGGTGGGACTTGAACCCACGATCTTCGGAGTCGTAGCTAGTGAGTTTGCGCCTTAACCAACTGCGGCAACGCCGGTCTATCTGATGTGTCTGTATTTCGTGCCGATTTTATGTCTATGGTGGTTCCTGATCCTGTGGAGGACTCTAAAAGTTTACTTGCTATATCTAGACAGATTATTATTTCCCTCCAAGTACTTTTTAAAAGCCAATTTAAATGCTTTAACTAGAAGAAAAGAATAAACAAGGATCTCCGCTATTATTTCTGAGAACAATCTTGGAACCTCCCCTTGGTGTCCCAGAATCCGATTATTTTAAGTGAATTTATCCTGTCTGGGGAACTGGAAGGAGCTGTCATTTTCCTCTGAACAACATTCGAAAAGCGAACGTACACAGCAGAGCATCTAAACTTATGATTCACCGTGCATTCTGAGATGTCAAATGTTCATTAACGTCACAGAAAACAACGTCAGGGAATATTTACCCAATATCGCAGCTGATGCATAATGTATACCGCAAATCTGGTTCAAGGATGAGACATATAGAGTACCTACCAGAAGTCATCCCCGCCCTTGCGCGCCTCTGAACTTTAGTTCACAACGTTGCAAGGGCTGCCCTTTAGTAGAGGCTTGAATAACATCCCAAGACCCTTCAATCCAGGATTCGTGCCAAGGATCGGTGTTCTAAACACGGTGTTTACTACTCGCGCTTATTCCTACATCTCAATTTTAAATCAGGGAACAGGAATGCCTTCAAACTATTCCATTAGGTGTTAAACTTCACAGCCAGGGGCCCACGGCTGCAGAAATTCGATAGCTCCAGCCCGCCCTTTCAGAAGTGCTAACACATGGCAAACAGCTTTCGTGGCATTAAAAGAGACACAATGCGGAGTTTCCTGGATCACGTATTCACCCATCGCCGACACGCACAATGCAAGAATGCGTCTTCTTCGCGAGCCGTTCGAGAAATTCGTCGCGTAGAATATTAGGTTTTGCTGTTGCCCTCGTGACACGAAATATATTTGCAGCGCAACTCGCCAGCACGATTTTACCACGCTTTCGTATTCACCCAACGGGATATAATTTTAAAAGAAAACTATCTTTTCCGACTCCAAATTCGAACCAGTAATAGCATAGGTAATATCAGTAATAACATTTCTTGTTTTATTCTTCGTATGTTGTATCTCGTTATTTTGAAATGGAAAATATCGATTTTAGAAAAAATACAAAAATAAAAAGGCAATACATCTTTGAAGAGAATGTTTGATTTTCCAAACCGAAAACATTGAAATCTACTTTACCAGAAGGAAAACTATCGATGGTTGCTAATGAAAGTTAAATATAAAGAGGCGATAGTATTTTTCGCACTTTTAAAACGGGTTTCAACTCGTGAAGGGTTAAAACACATTGGGTCAAAAATAAATCAATAAAGTGTCTCATACTCTGTAACACTCCAACTTAAAATACCAATTTCTTTTTTGAAAAAAAGGAAGAGCTTTGCAAGAATTTTGATTAGTTTGACCATTTTTACCATTTTTACCATTTTTACCATTTTTACCATTTTTACCATTTTTACCGTTTTTACCATTTTAAAATGGTGAGAAACTGATCTCCCAGCACAAGCTTCTCCATGCCACACCATTCTCCAAAGTGCAGAGGAGAAGCATCCTTTGGTTACATTGTAAAATTCATCCGCAAACATTTAATTATTATATCTTGTTGCACAGAAGCGGGTAACATGATTACACGTGGCACGATCAAAGGTCCCGCTGGTGCACGCGCGTTGCATACTCCTTTCGTGTTTAAAGGCTGTTTTCCCCCTATTTAGTAGTTGACGAAGTTGTTCGTTTAGGGCCCCCGGGTTGTTTATTATGCCACTGGCGGCAGAAGGTGTAACGCGCCGAAGATTCTGCATAATGTGCATTTAGGTTTCGTGCCCAGAGGCAATAAGTCACTCGATGGCTACCTCAAACAAGCCACTTAAGAGTCTGATTGCTTGCCTGTGACGTAGACAAGCCCCTGGAGACAGATCATTCCCCTCTCGCCGGTTAATGATTCCTTTCCCCTTCAATTTTTCCTCTGGGAGCAAGCTTGTATATGATTACTTCAAGACTTTAGGTGGATTTGATCACAGAATGGGTGGAGCGATGGCTCAAGCGTGGCTTTACTCGGGAGTAAGGGTAACTCTAACTGGTACGAGATAAGGATATGTCGTTGGCCTTATTTCTGTTCGTTAGTCGTAAAAAGTTAGAAGGGGCTGATGAATTGTAGGGGTAGTGAATGGGGAAGTTAGTCGTTTGGGGAAAAATTTGTTTCTTGATGGAATATTGAATATGTTTGAATAGGGAAGGAAGGGAGTTGAAGAAATACAGTGGGAAGTTGAGGAGGGAGTACCAGAGATAACTTAGAGTATTTAATAAAGACGTTGCAGAGAGAAAGAATGTTTTAAACGGAAGTAAGGACGTTTGGCACTGGTTTTCTTCAGAGGATCTATCAAAAGGATGGACCATGATCTCCTATCCTTTTATGTTGATCTTTTGGTATATGACAGTCTTATCCGAGATGTTGTAAACGATAAATCTGAGGGAAACGAGGTAGGAGACCATAAGAATGAGGCAACGGCGGGATAAAATCGTAGAAATCACGTTGGCATAGAAACTGTTGCTATAAAAGCTATTTAGAGTTCGTGGATCTCGTGGCTCCTCCACTGGACACTAGACAGAGGGGAAATTTATATCAAGTGGTATGTTGGTAATAAAAGTGGAGAGTAATACAAACTGATCTTCGATGAGAGATATGGGTGTGTTAAACGACGTCTACCTCGCTGTGGTAGCTGAAGGAGTTTAACTGGAGAAATGCACTAGACTTCGAGCTTGCACGGTTTTGAATCGATGGATTTTTTAAGTTCTACATTTTTAAGTTTTCAAGTTTTTGAGATTCTAACTTTTTGAATCCCTATATTTTCTTAACTCGATAATTTCAATTTTCAAAATTTCAAATGTCCATGTTTTCAAAATTTTAAATTTTCGGATACCCTTTTTTCAAATCTTCGAATCACCATACTTCAAATGCCCAGCTTTACGAACCCATCTCTAAACTTTTGGATTCCAAAGTTTCCACATTCTCATATTTTTGAATCCCTAATTTTTTTGATTCCCAAATTTTTAAATCTCCATTCTTTGAAATTCTAACGTGTTTAAATCTCTAATTTTTGGATTCCCAAATTTTTAAATCCCCAAGCTTCGAAATTCCCAAATCTCTAAATTTTCATATTTTTAAATCCCTAATTTTTTGGATTTCCAAATTTTTGAATTACCATGCTTTGGAAGTTCTCGTATTATTGAATCCCTAATTTCTTGGACTCCCAAATTGTTTAATCTGCAAACTTTGAAATCCCCCAAAGTTCAAAATTCTCATATTTTCGAATCCCTAATTTTTTGGATTCTTACATTTCCAAATTCTTAATTTGTCAAATCCCCAATTTTTCAAATTCTCATATTATTGAATCCCTAATTTCTTGGACTCCAAAATTGTTTAATCTCCAAACTTTGAAATCCCCAAAGTTCCACATTCTGATATTTTCGAATCCCTAATTTTTTGGATTCCCACATTTCCAAATTCTTAATTTGTGAAATCCCTAAATTTTAAAACTCTCAATATGTGAAATCCCCAAAATCTCAATTTATGATATTCCTAAATTTTAAAATTCCTAACGTCCTAAATCTCCAAAATCCCGCTACAATTTTTCATCAAAACTTCCCTAAACAATAGGAACCTTTACTATTCTCGCCTTCCACAAAAAGCAACGACTATCCCACATATTCTCTTTCATCAAAGGAAACAGAGAACAAAGTATCTCGACAGAGAACTGCATCTCTCTACACAAGAAGGAGCGGAGGAAAAACGAATTCGTAGGAACAGAAGCGTGTACGCACCGCGTGGTGGATAAAATAACCCGCAGCGATGACATAATTGTAAATAACTGCCCCATAAAACTCGTACATGTGCTTTACGAAACGGGCAACTGAATAAAGGGGCGCCTCCCTCCTTTATAATTGCGTTGTCAGTGTTGGAGCATCTTAAGCGACAGTCTTTATTATCTCCTTTTATTTCCTCTTCATTCTTTCTTCTTCTAACTGTGCACCAGCATAGAGCGAGCACAGACGAGACAAGAATTATCACAACTACTTTTCAGAAAGCATTAAAATTTGTAAAAAAAAGTTAATCAAATTTTCTGTTTTCTTGGTGGATGAGAGAGAGGAAAATTTGCGTCCATAAAAATTCGCGAAAACACAATTTACCCAGCCCAGACGCTTTATCAGCTGGGAAGTTTCTTGTTTGCAAACTTCCTCAGCCGAAGTTTCCTTCCTGATTCGAAAAAGTTAGAAAAGGGGGTGAAAACGTCAGTTTGGCGGTTTTTATGAGAATTTTTAAAATTTTAAACTCTTTTTGAGTAGATGGGGGAGGGTTAAATTTATGCTATGGATGTGCTTTACTTTGAATTTTTTGAACTATGAAGGGTGAGTTTTATTTTGAAAATATTTTTATGTGACAATGAAATATCATCTTTGAATATTATTTTCCTAATTCTTATAATACATATTCAATTGTAGATTAGTTTATAATTAATCATAGTTGATTTCAAATGGGGAATAAATTTCTATAATTTTCAAAAACAAGGATTCCAAAAGCAGCTGCAATTTCATTCAATAAAATTAATCTACTTTCATTGCTTACGGGGTAATCGATCGACCCTTTTCCGACCACAGCAATTTATTAATCATGTAACGTGAACTAAAAGATCGCAATTATATTAATCACTTAATTCCACCTAAAGTACTCCAGTGAAGCTTACGAATCAGCTGCCCATGATTAAATACTCCAATTACATTAATTACTTAATTCCAACTAAAGCTCAGCCATCAAATAAACCACAGCCACCACAACCCACAGGCCCATTGATTGAATAAACAACCAAACTTGACAAGAAAAATCACCACCACTAATTAAACCCACCAACTAAACAATCACTAAATTTCTAATTACCACAATAACATTTCCACACGAACCCCAGAAAATTAAACAGAATCCCTCAAATAGAATAAACATCCTCTGAAACCAAAGCTCAACATTTCTAACCCTCCATTACCTAAACTCCCAAAAACAATTTCCTAAAGAAACATTCCAATCAGCAGAAAATTAAAAGCAACATACATTTCACATCCCGTTTCCTGAAACTCCATTTCAAAACTATTAACCCCCAACCAAGCAATTACAGTAACCCCATTCAACAAGTAACTCCTCCATCAACCCTTCAACAACCACCCTCCGCCCGTTCTTTGCTATTAACAGAAGAAACTATAAAGAGTAAAAGATCCCTTTAAACCCAGCACCCTGGGATATTAATTCTTGCGTTAAATCGCGCGCCGGGGAAGCGATGAATTCATTACTCATCGGGTGACCAGGAAAGAGGGATCCACTCACTCTACCAGGGGTACTAGGTGTATCGAACTCTTTCGCACAAAAACCAGATCTTCCGTTCTACGGGGTGCGAAGGGGTGAGACTTTTTTGCGAGGGAAAGGTTCCGGGGTGGTAGCATTTTTCACGGCAGGGCTGTTTCCTTTGAGCCCAATCACAGGGTCGAGAAAGGTGGCGGGGGTGGGCGAGGGGCGAAGATTAATTATATCGAGGTAGGAATAGGGGTTGCTGGTTCTATTACGAAGTCCTTCTGTCATCGGTCTCTGTCGGTCGCGATTTTATCAGACGCTCGTCTTCCATCCTCGAAAACGTCGATCCTCTTGTCCGAACTGATTAACCTTTGTCGGTACAACGCCTCGAATCGATCTTGCCATCGATTGGGGAGGGAGAAGGGGAGTAACATATTCGCAAATTTTTAAGGGTTGGTTTCTGGCCAAAATTTTCCATCAGTTATGAAAATACAGTACCTTTTTGACTATTGACTTGAGATTTGCAAAATTGGAGGGAGTGGGAAGAGGGGGAGGAAGGAGAAATTTTGGATTCCAGTTGAAGGGGTAAGACTGAAACTTCACGAAATGCTGTTTCAGACGAGGAGCAATGTTTGGCAAGCAATAACAAGAAAATTGGTCACGAGGGCCATTTTCTCATGCTTACCTTGGTGTTGTAAAACTGAAGGAGAGAATGGAATGGGTGGAGGCAAATAATAAACCAATTATTTTTTAATAGCTCGGTAAGCAGACCCCCTTATAACGGAAACGTTATTTCGCCTCGCCCTCCATGATTTGCGAAGCGAAATTTGCAAATTCACCGCGCAGTGATTTGGAAGGAAGATGTAAGAAGGGATAGAGAAAGCGACATGCATATTTATCGAATCACGCTTGCAAATATTCAGTAAATATTGACGCCGTTTGCTCTATCAGCTGCGAAAGTGTTCGCCACTCCTTTTTCTTATTTCCTGGGGGACGAAATTTACAAATTTATGAGACGTGCTGGTGGAACAGGGGTGGAAGAGGTAGGTGATGCTCCCCCACCTATAAGAATTCTGTGAACTTATTATTCAAATTTACAAGTGACTAATGACAGAAGGAAGTATAATCGATATTAACCAAAAATATTTATGACAAAGCACCCTTTGTAATTAATTGGAAATTAATTCTAAAAAGCGTGCTTATCAATTTTGGTAATAAATTAAGAATTTTTACCTATTAGAACTGAAAGAAATTTAACTGGAAATTGTTAAGGAAAAAATAATATTAAATTAACAATTTTACTGGGGCGTACTTCCTCATCAAAATTTGATAATAAATAATTTCAATAACTCTAGTAAAAAATATTTAAATTTCAAATCATTTGTATTCATCCTCCAATATTTCACTCAATTTTGCAAGTGGCGTAGCAGGGTGATATATTATCCATTCAACAAGTGCTTCAGCCTCGTATATTACTCTACCAACAACAATCTAATCTCTGGAATATAATTTCCTTTTCTTCACTTTTACGACCATAGAAGCTTCACTGAATCTTTTGAAAAGGAGCTCGCAATTTTCTTCCTCATTTAAGCTTGACCGTATGAAAAGATTCAGCCAGTATTTTTGAAGCTTTTTCTAAAGCTTCCTTTTTCTCGCTGACCTGCTCAACCGAGGTGTATTCTTGTAGTATTCATTTTTTCTTGCAGAATGGAATATATTCTTTATGTTAAGCTTGTTTTCCTGGTCTGACCAGGGCTTAGAGTTCCAGTTTATGATTGAATGACGTTAAGGGAAGCCATTTCGCGAGCAACGCATTAACCAAATCGCATTACGCTCGATATGTTGACATTGCAAAATTAATTATTTGTCTGGTTGCGATACGTGGGCTCGGTTGGCCAATTTCCGCTATTGTCGCAACTGTTCGATGGTAGTATGGCTATTTGTTTGGCGATCGGGTGTTCTGGGATTAAGGGGAACTAATTTGCTGGCTCGCATGTGAAATGGGGTCAAGGGGTTCCTCTTGAAACGGTAAACGGGTGTATTTACCAATGTCTGAATTTGCAAATTCACGAATGCTCAACATCTCAAAGCAGCAAATTCGCAGTCTCTTAAATTCAGCAAATTCGTAATCTCTTAAATTCTCAAGTCCCCAAAGTTTCAAGCGCCCAAAATCTTAAGTCCTCAAATGTTCAATTTTCCAAATTCCCAAGTCTCCAAATTTTCAAGTCCCCAAATTCTCAAGCCCTTAACTTCTCAATTTCCGAAATTCTCAAGTCCGCAAATTTTTAATTTTCAAAATTCCCAAGTCCCTAAATGTTCATGTCCTGAAATTCTCAAGTCCTCAACTTTTTAATTTCCCAAATTCTCAAGTCCTCAAATTTTTAATTTCCCAAATTGTCAAGTCCTCAACTTTTCAAGCGCCCAAAATCTCCAACCCTTAACTTTTGAATTTCCAAAATTCTCAAGTCCGCAAATTTTTAAGTCCTCAAATTTTCAAGTCATCGAATTCTCAATCCCTCAACTTTTCAAGTCTCAAAATTTTCATAATACAGTTCCTCATAATACCAGCAAATAATTAAGATCAAAATTTTCTCACACCGACAACAATAATATTTCGCTAGACTCTACGCGATCGCGCAGAATTATAAAAAGTCATGGAAGGGGAGGGGAGAGGTGTGTGAAGTGTGCCATAATTATTCGCAATAAAAATGACTTGTCACGGGGTGTCCCGGTGACACAAATACGCGTCACGCGAGCGACAGCCCATTTTCCTCGAGCGGTTAGCGTTATTGCATTCTCTTTTGTTTCGTGCGTCGCGACGATTTTTATTTTCTCGCTCGATGACGCATGTCCGACCGTTAGCTGATTGCTTTCGAGCGAAAGAATTTGCAGGGTCAATGGTTTCGCCAACCGAAATGGTCGAATTTCCCGCGTTTCGCGTTAGGAGAAGCATTCAGCGACCGTAAAAATAATGGCGACCCCAGGGCCCGGTTGTAAACTAGAAATATTTCAATTCCGCGCAAACAAAACAACGCAGCCATCTAGTAAATCAATTCCACTCCCAATATTTAACCCCTTTATTCAAGATTGTAGCTAAATTTATTTAAAACAAAATCAATCACTATGGCCACAAAATTGAAATATAAAAAGACTGCCCTCTATGATCGGCATGCCAGTTACTATACAATTATTCCGCAATTAATCAACACCAGCTACCCAGATAGCCCACCTTGTCTTAGAGACGTCTAGTTTATGTCCATTTTAGGTCTGAACGTCTTGATATGTAGCAAGACGTCTTTAAGACGCCTTTTGGACGTCTTTAAGACTTTACCAAATGTTGTGCTATCTGGGTACTTACTCTATTCCTAATACCTCCGAACACCTTAAATACTCCGCAACCATCTAAAAAATGGCCCCCTAAGTCTTCTACAACCTAACCCCAAAAAGTTGATCCTCAGCGGTTCTCAACTCCGCCTAACCTCAACGATCCATTCAACTTTTCGGTAGAGGCTGCGTCCAGTTCAGCAGTGCCTGGAATGACACAGGCAGTGCCAAATTTTTCTCTCGAAGGCTAGGACAACAGCCGGGGAGCGAGTGCGCGCCGTCGGAGGCAGGGTGATTCCACGAGGAAGCGAATTCTCCTCGGAGCGTTTCGCAAGATTACATTCAAGACCTCGTTACCGCGGTATAAATAGAGCCTTCCTCCTGGCGTGGATTCAGTTTAACAGCCGCGGAGTAGCGGGTGTACCGGGCCCAAACAATCTTCTGGCTGTCACGTGTGGTGACCTGGATGCTTATTCAGATCATTGGCGCCGGGTTGTTGCTTTCCTCGGCCGCGCCAGTACTGTACCTATTCCATCTTTCTTCCGTCCTTCGAGCCACGCTGCTGAGGAAACTCGATTAACCTCGCATCAGCAATGATCGGAGAGGTTCTAGGTGTAGAAGCAGCTTCTAGTGATTTCTAGGGAATTTTCCTGCTAGCGACTTGGAAGTAGACTCCATCTTTGTAGAATCTGGGTGACTGATTATCAATTGGTGGATTTTAAACTGGTTTAGGTTAGGTTTAGGATTGTGGAATGTATGTTTGTATGTCTGACTTGAAGGTTTTGGGATTTCCAGTTTCCG
The DNA here is from genome assembly GCA_963855975.1 of Andrena chrysosceles. NCBI lineage: Eukaryota > Metazoa > Arthropoda > Insecta > Hymenoptera > Andrenidae > Andrena > Andrena chrysosceles. The sequence goes on along the minus strand of OY979767.1, from coordinate 32,913,510 downwards.
GGGGGAGGGAGGATAATGTTTGCTTTTTTGTTCAGTGGGGAAAATTTACGTTAATATTGATTAAAGTTAGAGGCAAAAATGGTAGGGACATGGTTTGTGCTGATTTTAATGCAGTTGGTAGGATATTTTACTGGCCGTGCGAGATGATTATTGTCTCGAGGTAATGGGTAATAGAATTTCATGGGAGCCAGAGCTCCATGCATATAGAGCCCCTTTATGGCCGCTATGAAAGCTTCAAAATTTGAAGATCATCTGCGATGGGTTATTTCTGGATTACTGAAGGGATACTGTGATAATAATAGTACCAGAAACTATTGTCAGTGTTTGACTAAATAACCCAGCTTTAATCCAAATTTAATGCCATCCAGTGACCTAGTAAACCTAGTGCATCAACGAGGCATATTTTACACTAATGTGGACGTAAATTCTGAACCCAACGATCACCTATTTAAATGGAGCAAGAGGAGTGGACTGAGGAAAAGGCAAGGGGTATCCATTCCAAATTCAAAAGCCGAGCTTCAAGGCTGACGTTCATCACCCCTGAAATGACTAGTCCTAAATTTTTAATCCTCTCGCCCCACCAAGACTGAGAAAAGGAGTAAGAAGGGGTCAAGCAGCGAGTCAACGGGGTCAGAGGGCAAAAGACATCGTCAAACAGTAGTCCCTCATTTCCTTGAATAGGCCAAGGAAAAGCCAAAAGGACACCTTCAGTGTTAATACCTACCCTCAAGTCCTAAACTTTTGAAATGGGACCTTCGTCCACGTCGCTCAAATTAACGTGGAGGTAAAGTAACTACATCAAAACGAAAGTGGAAGCTATCTATGAGCTTCATTCAAGTTTTCGAATGAGCGTAGAAGCTAACACCCTTGCACCAAGCATAAACCCACTTAGAAATTTTGGCTAAATCTTCTAAACACATATGGGGGTAAAGACACAGTATCAAACCGGAAGGGGAACCCCTCTATAAGGATTGGACCCATGAAGGATCTTCAGCTGCGTCTGACACTCTCAGACCCAGAATAAACCTCTCTGACCCTTACCCATGTGTCCTAATCTAATGCGAGGGCCAAAAAATATTCCTAAACAATCAGTGAAGTCCATCGATGAGCTTGCTAACACTTGAGCTGACATGGTAGAGCTACCAAACACTGTCAAACCAAGAGCAAACTCCTTCGATCATCCTCCACATCTCTGAAACTACTATGAAGGCCAAGAAACGTACCCAGGACAAACTGAAACCCACTATCTACATTACCCAGGTCTCATAAACCAAAATGAGGGCAACCAAACCCTTTCAAACCCAGAACAAACTCCTCCAAGCATCATCCACGTCCCTCAAACTATTACGCGGGCCAACAAACCCCTACAAAGAGCACCTGAACCTCTAGGTTTCCTCATCCACGTCTCTCAAACCTACTCAGAGGCCAACAAACCCTCCCAAACCGGCTCCTAATCCCACCGCCAAGGTCTGGGTTAGTCCCATCCCTGAAACCTGGCAGCGATCACGGTTCACTGACCAGGTGCCAAGGCCGCCGTCGTTGTAGCCCAGCGCAGGGCGTCACTCGTCCTACGTCGACGCTCCTAGACCCGTCTGACGGGGGGTCGACGACACGGGTCCAGGTGATCGCCGCTCCGGTGCCTGCGCGCAGGAAACGGGCGTGCAGGTTATATTTAATAAAGGAGTCCCGTTGCCACGGCAACTGCGAGGTGAACGAGCGCTGGTATTGATTCAGCCCACCTGAATTCAGGTCAGCCCCTGACTAAACACCTTCTCCCCCGTGTTACACGACCCCCTCCGCCCCTATCTCCGTTTCCGTTGCGTTCCCCTACGCCTCCAGCTGGATTCCTCATCGACCTTCGCCCCTCCGCACCCCCGCGCTCTGTCTACACGCGGGACACGCGACCGCCATGCATTATGGATACATGTAGTTCATCTTGATACGGACGGGGGCCTAGCGCCGCTTCTTTCCCGGCACCCCTGCCGTTCTCGTGCCCCCCCCCCCCCCCGCGAGCGCACGCAAGAGGAGTGGGTGGCAGGGTCGCGCGGAAGGGTGAGGCAGTAGGCATCGAGGGCTGATTGGAATAATAGGGGGTGGCCTGTGGGTGGCTGGCTGAGCTTCAGGACTCTAATTGGGGTCCACTGTTGGGACTCCGCACGGTACACCTTTGTGCTGGTGGTATCATTGCGCTAGGGGGCTCCCCTTTTTTAAAGCAACGACCTGGTTTTTAAGGAGACAGAGGGGTGAGAACGTTTCGTTTAACTGGTGACGTTGCCGCTTCACCCCACTCGTATTTTGTTTGACTCCTGTGGAACGCGGGCCATTGGGACACCGTCGTGGACGTTTTTTTAACGACTCGGTTTGACGGCGCTGAGCGATGGTAAAGCGATTACGGAAGGGGTTAGCTAAGGAGCACGAGCTCGTAAATGTTCGGCGATACGGGACGATAATGGTGACAGCAATTAAGCCAGACTCAGCGGCCAAGATGTTCGCGGGGCCGTTCGTCGCGATTTCCTTCCCTCTTCTTTCTTTAACGATCGATCCACCTGTAAAGTTTAGCGGCTCGTGAAATATATATCGGCGGAGTTACTGGGGCGCGCGATCGGGTTGGAACCGCGATTAAAACGAATTAATATTTCTGTGGGGGTGGAAGAATTCGGGGATGACGGTGGTCGTGACTGGTCGCCTATAATTTCTGGTGGTGAGGTGAAGCGCTTGGAGATAAGAAGATTTGGGGAGGCTGTTGCTTCGCAGGGATTTGTAGAAAATGTTTGAACTGTCGAGAGGAGTGAGTTTTGAGGGAACAGAGACTTAAGTGGGATCTGAAGCGACATATGTAAGTGGGAGCTGGAAGGGTAGACACTGTGAAGATTCAAGTGCGGAAGAAGTGGAAAGTAGTACAGCAGTAACTCAAACTTAGTAGAAATGTATGTTCAACCTAATTCAAACGCAACTCTGATCTATGTACCTTGGGTCTGTCACAGATCAAACTCATACATATTTCAAACCTAGTGTACATCTGCATTCAACTGAACATAAATAGAAATTAAAGTTGACCTAACTGACACCTAGACCCAGTTGAAACGTACTCCAAACAAAATTTAGATTCCTAAAGTACCTAAATGAAGCTTTTTAAAAAACACAAAATTAAAAAATGTCAGTATGAAACGTGATATATTGAAGGGAAAGAATTGAATTAACGCGGTCCTCGATTTAAAAAAAATAATATGAGATTCTTAAGGAAACTTGAAATCTAGGGTCCAAGACGCATTGTAAATTTTTTGATGGCTTCTAAAAACGGGAGCGCAGGCGGAAGCCGCAAACGCACGAAACCGCGACGGGGTTTCAGCTTACATGGAAACTCGATTAAACGATACGGTGAAATAACGTCGTTAAATAATGCCATTACGGTCAGCCATCGTCACTGATAAATCAATTGGCCGGCCCATGGTAACGAGTATTATTGATGGACGAGCGTAAAATATGATTACGATTACAGGTCCCCGCGGAAATTTCGTTTCACCTCTGGCCGGCCGTGCTGCGACATGGGAATTTCAACGCACCGTGCCGCGCGCACAGTTCGGGAAAGTTCGACGTGAAAGTAGCGGAAAATTCAATTTTCTCGAAGTACTGGTAATACGAGAACGTATTTCACCCCACGGGTAATAGGGGTTTATAGAGACACTCGATTCTCTGGTTAGTTATTTTAAAGATCACGTCGAGCTTCATTGATTTACTTCATCTACTAGTTGCTTGTTTGAAAATCATAGCTAAAGCTTTAGTCAGACACCTAGCGGAGTGTATATTTATTCGAGGAGCTAGTATACACTACTCATGGAACTCAGAACGTGTCCAGATCTGGTTTCAATACACACTTGAAGTAAATGTATTTGGAAACTTTATACAAGTTTAGCTCACACCTAATCAATACAGAATTGAGGTGCTGGTGGACCCAATTTAGGCATTTGGAGCTTAGCTCATATTTAATGTAAACCTATTTCAGAATTAACTAAATTCTAGCACTAACGCTAATCGCCCAGGCAAAGTTAAATCGCTGCCGATTGAATAATACTTGATATTTTTGCATGCAATTCGTTTCAAAGGAAAGATAAATTATTTGCCTTTCGTGTAGCATAAGTTAGAATCGTTGAATCCTACAAATTGTTAATTAGGAATTAAAAACGTAAGACATGCAAAAATCTGGACCTGAAATAGTGTACCTAATATCGCATACTCAAGGAATATTGATTAATTCGTGTATATATGAGTTTTTAAAGTCATTTTCACATGTGATTTTATTATTGTTTGCTCTATAAATGTTTTTTCTGAATCTTTGATTTTATTTTTATTATAAAAATAGAGAAAGGGGAGTTTTAAAACATTTTATTTTTTACATTCGAATGTACATGATGGACAAATGCAGTTTATTTCGGTTGCTCCGCAAATTTCGTGATCCTACCTTTAACAAATATGACATCGAAAACGTTTTTCTCCGGTAGGCGGTATTGAGAACACGCATACTCCTGAAAAAACGTTATTTTCATTACGAAAAATCTTTGAATCGAGTTCATTCCTTAAGTACATCATTAATTAGGTATTTCTAGTAAATATTCTTGCATTCAGATAATTATTAGACTTATCTTCTCCGAATGTGATTTAAAATTGTGGCAGTCCAACAACTCTAAAATACTTCCCTTTCTGCAATTGTTGATCACATGACGCTACAATTACAGTATGTCTTCCTACATATGTTTAGGTACTAATTCAGTGTATAACCGATAAATTTTAATGCTTACTTTGCGAGATATAGCGAGTAGAGATATTAGGAACATGGCACTGTGACTGTTTGAAAAACATATTTATTAAGCTACTCTTATATTACACAAAAAAATTAAAACAATTTTTTTAATTTGTTTTAAAACTTTAAACGCGATTATCTCAAAACAACATGTTTTCAACTGGTGCAGGTGATTGCAGAAAAATTATTTGACCAATTAGTCTGAAATTTTTACACGTTATTCAGCACTTCAGTGGCTATGGCCGGGACCAGGATTATTTTTACTGATAAAAAATTAACAAACTGACGGAGGTTTGAAGTTTAAGTGTTGAAATACGGTAAATTTTTCAATCATTTTGCCTTGTAAAAACCTTGTAAAAAGTATGAAATGGTTAATCGGAAAAGGTTTCCGTGGTCCCGGCCATAGCCACTGAACCGTTGAATAACGTGTAAAAATTTCAGACTAATTGGTCAAATAGTTTTTTTTGCAATCACCTGCACCAGTTGAAAAATATTGTTTTTTAGATAATCGCGTTTAAAGTTTAAAACCGAATTAAAAAAATCTATTAATTTTTTGTACAATATAAGAGTAGCTTAATAAATACCAAAAAGATTTATCGGATTATATGTTGTATCTACGAAGAAAAAATCTTTAAAAATATCTTCATTTTTCAAACCGTCACAGTGGACTGACTCCTTAGATATATCTAGTGCGGAGATAACTCCAACTATTGGGCTCAAACCTAATGCTGACCTAATTCTACCTAGTAGTCCCAAACTTAAGCTACTCAGGCTATGAGACCCAACCCTAATCTACTCAAACTAGTAGGTCCAAATCCAACACTTGCACTACTTGAAGCTTAAAAAAAAAACGAGATAAATCCTGTCCCCGTCAACTTGTTTACTCCACAATGTACTATTATTTTATTCCAATATCAACCTATATACCCCTCCAACAATATAATTTATTCTGCAGTTCTTACAACGTTATTTATCCATTAATTTAAATTATTTTACCGTCAGAGTGACCCTTGTGAATGGCAAGCAATCCTCGCTAAGGATTTCCGTCTTGATGGACACGTTCTCAAGGAACTCCCCTCTCTCCAAAGGTCAACCGTCTATTTACACTGCGCATTATTATAAAGCCTAATGGAGCCCTCATTAATGCAGCCCGTAGCGAGGATAGACAGAGCAATTATCGTGTCATTAAACTTCCGTATAATTTGCCCAGTTTCCTCGTAAGTCATCCTCTCTCTCGCTCGCGCGCAACCTCCGACCTCGCATCACTTAACAAGTCAGTGTTCACACTGGCTACCATCCTCCACAGCTAATGCTACTGGCAATGCGGGCGTCCATGAATCTGGATCGATTCACTGTGATGCATTCCAAAAGCTAGCATCAAAGCTCGTGTTCCAAATTTGATTTCAGATTACGTACTCTCTGTGGTTTGAGGTTTGCCAACCAAGTGGCATGAATACTGTCAAGTTAGAGATTAAAAATAAAGTTTAGTGCTGCGTGTGTGCAACGAGTGATCAGTGCTACCAGATCCAGGGAACCGGACTTGATTAAAAAACCGGGGAAAAAATACAACTTTAGGGGTTGATTCAACCCTTCGGAGTGACTTCCCGCGGAAAGAAAGAATTAAAAAGAGGACGTCCCAGGTCTCTGCATACTCCAACATGCTCCACATTCACAGGAGGCTTCATTAAAATCAGTATTCTCGGGTTGGAAGCGTTTCCCTGTTCGCCCCCCTCGATTACCCTCTGTCAAAACTGTCAGCCTCCACCTTTCCAGCCTCCTCTGACTCGATTTCCCGAAAATAAACGGTCGAAGAGCGACCCGGCACCTCGTCGAAGGACGACACGCTGGCTTCCGTGTGCCTCGGCAGCCAATGAGAATTTCGTCATTCCTTCTATAATTATTGCCGGCGTCACGCCGTCGTCGCCCGTAGGCGTGCGTGATCCCGCGACGCTATCAAGGATGAAACTCGACAGCTTTCGGCTAAAATTACGCCGCAATTATCGCATCCGCAGCCAGCCGGCTTCTGCGGGAGGAAGCGAGCAGGCGATTGTCGATCGAGCCACGGGCAAAGTTCAAACTTTGTGCCACCAGTGATCCGTGCAAGTTGAACCCTTTCTCCTCGATCCACGCGCAATCTGCCGGGGTTCCAACCTTTCCACAGCGAACCCGACAGTCGGAGTTTAATCCTCTGCGGTCCCTGCAACGACCTGGCCAGGAGTTTCGACCCAATGATTGATCATCCGATATAGGGCTTCTGCCCCGACTGCTGTTACACCTCTGGTTTGACGAACTTCAACAAACCCACGTCTGCCCATCGAGGGTCTAACAACCTTTGCTTCCTTGGTTCATCTATAGTATTGGCTCCCTTAGCGGTGGTACTGGGCTTTGGTCTTGAAAGTAGTTAAAGATGCACTTTGGCAATGAATTGTTTAATTTCGGGGATGCTGGCAAACTGCTGAACACACTTTGAGTGGGACAGCTCTTTGAGGAACATTTTGAGAAATAATGGCCCCTTTAAAGTTCAGCGCAAAGGGAATTCTAAGGCGTGACTGTATTTGTGAAGTAAACACGTTCGGGGCTTGGGAAGAACAATTCTTCCTAATGCTTCCCACAAGATATCGACGTGTGAAAACACCACGCTGACGCCAGTGTGTTGGAATTTGCAGAGGGGTTGTAACTGTCCGGTATCCTTTCCTGGGCGAGAAAGGGATGATCTTTTTTTGTCTCCAGTCGTCCAGCGTAACCGTAACAGGTGGATTGGCGTTTTAAGGATTGGAGAGGGAAAGAAGATGTGCCGTTTCGTCTTGAGATCGCCGACTAGACATATCATTTTTTTTTCCAAAAATCATTTTATTGAAAGCCATAGGTATAAATCTTATATGTTATAAAACGAACACAAAAACATACATTTCAATATAGATGTCAGGAACTCATATGACCAAGATGGCTCTAATAGACTGTGTCATGTGCTCAAGGGGAGCTTGGTAAACCATTACAGTCGTTTATCTTTTTTTGTAGTTTCCTACTTGGGTGATTGGGTTTGTCGTTTATGCGCCCTGGGATGTTTAATTGACATGAGATTTCGAAGGAAAAAAGGCGCTTCAGTGTCTTGCTTATAAGTAAAGAATAAATAATATATTATCCTAGGTGTAAATGATAACTTAAGTCTACTTATTATAGGTTTAGGCTGGGTTATAGTAAGTTATTCTAAGTTATGCTAGTTGATTCAAATATGTACATATGATACGGTATAATACAATTTGTACAGCGGTGAAGTACAGTGACTCGCTCATACTTTAAATTTGTATAGGGTTTGGGTTTTTGCCGGTGTTTTATTTACCCCTTTATGGGGGGGGGGGTCGAACCACTAGTATTTTTTATTGGTCTTTTTGGTCGCGCTTAGTTAGGTCTTTGTCTGGTAATTTAGTACAGAATTTGAGTTGTGTAACTCTGTTATAGTTTTTGGAGTGATGGGGGGATGATGATAAATTTGTGACTTTTGGGAGGGTGCCCCCGATCAATGTGGTAGATTATGAGCACATTGTTATCATTGGTTATTTATCCTTCACTATCCAAATATATGGGAAAAGTTCTGGTGGCGTGTAACTTCCTGTTTTTAGTATTTTTTGCAAGTATAGGGGTTGGGGGAAGAAGGGGGTGTGTGATTAGGCTATCGCTTGTGTTATTTGCGGCTTCAGCGAAGTGGTTTATATACAGAGGTTTAGAATTGTGGGAGTCGAGTAGATTCCAGACTCATCAGTAGATCGAGAGGAATAAACTTGGAGCTTGTATATATACGAACGAGACTGGGACTTAGGACTAGCGAGAAAGAATTTGAAAAATGAGACCTCTGGTGGCGCTGGCGAGCACTAACATTCGCGATCCCATGGTGGATCCCATTGGGCCGGGTTGCCAGTTTGAAATCTTGTGCTTTGTATGGAGGAGTATTTGCTTCACTGAGATTATGGGGCATGTGTTCTGGTTTGTATTTAGTATGATGCTCGCTTGATTTGTGACGAGAGCGATTCATCGTGCCACGATATCGGGAAGAATTACAACGCTGGTTGTAACGAACCGGCGCGAGACGACACGGCTGAAATACACGTAACGGAGATTCGCGGGGGATTCCCATAGTTGGAGAGCTTTTGTTCGAAAGATTATTTCCGAGGCGTGCACCGTGACACCTGGCTTATGTGTATCGGCCGTAAAATATGATGGATGAGGAGCGTGGCGTGATTAAAGTCCAGAGGAACGATGTAATCCAGCACCCGCTCTTTCAAATCGGGGCTTTTCGTCGCTGAATTATTGGGCGCCCGGGCAAGGAAAATAGTTCTTCGCTTTCTTCCTCTTTTACTCAACTAATGTGTGAAATTGTACACGAAGAATTCAAGAGCGTAGACAGAATTCGAAATTTTTTTTAAGATCCTGGTCGATGTTACTCATTTCTACATAATTCCACATAATTCTACTTATTGCTGGTTAAGTTTACCTAATTATTCTTAATTTCACTCAATTTTACTGAATTTCACTCATTTCAACTAAATTTCACTAATTTCTACTCAATTTTACTAAATTTTATTCATTTCTACTCGATTTTACTAAATTCCACTCATTTCTACATAATTCCACACATTTATACTTATTTCGAGTTAATTCAACTCAATTCTACTTATTACTAATTAAGTCCTCCTAATTATACTTAATTTCACTTTAATTCCACTCAATTTTACTGAATTTCTCTCATTTCTACTCAATCCCCTTATCTTAAACTGAATTTCCATTAACTTTACTGAATTCCAGTTAAATAATACAAATCTTCTACTCAAGTACCAGTAAATGCCTACTCAACTTAAAGTTCGATGGAAATAATTGAAAATTGAACGGAGGATACAGAACTGAAAATGAAGACAATTTGAAACCCCTCAAATTGAAAGGCTTCGATTTCTGCTTGATCCGATTCCTCCCTGAAATGTTCACTGTCCCGAATCGCTAATCTCTTAAGAACGAGGATCCCCAATCTCTCTTAGTTTCGAGAATGTTGCAGACTAATATTGGCGATTAAATGGAGAGGTTTATGCTCCTCGATGGGGGGTCCTGCATGAAGGCTAGACGAGCCGGTTAATGGCCGTTCAAAAGTCTAATGAGGGTAATTCCTAATCCCTGGCAAATGGACATCGACCTTATTTACTCCGCCGGAGGCGATATCGATCGGTCGTCGCACGAAATTTGACGTGACAGGGTTAATTGAGGGGTTGGGACGTCAGCCTACGGTGGCTCAACTATCGGATCCCGAAGAACCTCGATTATAGTCGTGGCAAATGTTGTGTGTAATAAGTTCCCGGTGCAATTCACTCTGATTACCGTTCCGTTGTTTCTGCGCCAACTAATGGGCGTAAACGTTGTTTCAACGTAGTTTACGAAGCTAGGGGTGACTTCTTCATTTAGAACGAAGCAGTGCCTCCTCAATTATTAGCCAGCGGGGCTTTCCACGGAAGCATGACAAATTACCTTTCCTAAGTTCGAGTATCAACTCGTGAAGGCATTTTGTTTCGATCGACGAAAGATTCTCTGTGAAAATGTTGAAGAAGTTTCTTCAATTATTTGAGACGACGGCGAGAGAAGTTGGTTTAATAATAATTCGAGTAATTTAACATCGAGGTGGGGGGTAGAAGGAAGAATAGGGTTTTTGAAATAACAGTGCGTTATAATGAATGTGAGGATAGAATGGTGTGCAAGGGATAAAGGAGGAAGGAGGGGCAAGAAAAGTAGGAAGTAAAGGGAAAAAATGACGGTACAGTGTGGAATGAGAGAGGGGAGAAAAGAAGATATAATAGGTAACAGAAGGGAGAAGTGGGAAAAATAGAGGGGAGCTGGTGAAATTATCGATCAGAGTTCCAGCTAATTACTTTAGGATTGACATGATGGCTTTATATTCATCAGTCATCCATGACAATTCGCCACAGACCGCGTCTGTCATGGACTCCCAGCGATATCGATCGCCTCCCATTCAAACTGACACGCTGGCGAATAATTGAAGGTGTCAAATAGCAAATGCTGGGAACATATTGAGATCTGCAATAACTAAATCGATTTTCAGGCACCTAGTGTGGTCTGTGGCTTGTTTTGCTCGTGGGAACGCGGCTTAAGGCAAGATAAGTAGCACCTAAGTGATACTTGCATCGAGAAACAGTGGCAGTGTTGCTGAGAATAGCGTAGATTCAGTGAAATATTTATTTGAGGATTTAGAACGATGTCTTAAGCCTCGTTCCCACGTGAAAAACTTTATGCCACATTTTACACTTTGTAGCAAGTGATTTAAAAGAACATTTCCAATTCGAGACGACCATTAGTTGCGCGATTCCCTTTTTGGGATTTCGAATGCGTCCTTTGTCTCACATTTTACACGTGGGATCGTGGCTTAAGCTATGAAAAAACAGTGTTTTAGATGACGCTTACACGAGGACTTTGAAAAACTGTACCAATACTGTGGAGATTAGTATAAATTGAATGAACTGTTATTTTGAGGATTCAAAGTCACACCTTAAGGCGAGTTCCTACGTGTATAATCCTATGCCGCATTAGACACGCTTGAGTATACGAGTTAAAATAATTTCCACGGAAACAGCAACGGTGGATGATCTGATTTACGCTCCCTGACTTGGCATAATCGACTCTCGGGCGTCTGGAAACTTGGTGAAAGGCGCGTACACAATATCTATGTGCACATCAGCCGTCCACGATCGTATTCAAACAACGTCCATAATGAAAGCACTCGGCTGAAACGGGAAATCTCCGTGAAATCGACTCGAGTTACCTGCTGGTAACCCTGGCAACTGACTGATGAAAGCTTCTGGGGATCGTCTTACTGGATGCTTTTCCAATCCACGAGAATAGAAGGAGAACCGGGATATTCTACGATAAAAAATAGACAATTCGTGCCATTTTCCTTGGACCTGCGACATTAGAGTCTCGATTTATCGGTGATCGAAGTTGCGTGCGTGCTGGGGGCACCTGGTACCGCTCCAGTAAAAACGTATTTCGATATTCGCGGAATTATTCGAATTTATACTGAAACTATAGCAACCATAAAATCGTAGCCCTTGTAGAAAAATAACTTTTACAATGATTATTAAAAAAATACGATGGTTTGATGAACATAATTACATCCCTGGTTATATATTGTACACAACTAGGGATTTTCCATTTAATGTTCCATTTAATTTAGAATTATTTGGGTGCTGGTTATTTTATCAAAATACCGGTCGAATAGTTTAGACAAGGTTGCAAAATGAGACGATACGTGTATTTTCGCTGCTATTTCGTCACTGATATTCTTGTATAATGTAAAATCAAGAAGACGCTGCTACAAGTTGGAGCAACTTGTCGCGTTCTATGCTTCTTTAACGCGCCAGCAAGTTTTCTGGGGCGAATCGCCGCTGGGGTGAGTTGAGAACTTGCGGAGAGTTCGCCAGGCCCCTTCACTTTTCAAAATATGTACAATCCACTTAGAGATGCGACCATCTTTTACGAAAATTAACTCCCATTCACAAAATGACCACTATTTTAACGAAATGTGGTATCATCGTATCTATCATACGTTATCATCGTTATTAGAATGATAATATTATTTGATAGAATTACAAACGTGATTGTCAGCATTCTATTTTATCAGCTAATTCTTGCGCTATCATACTATCATATCAGTATGATCACACTTTCCAAAATTGATATGATTACCTAATTGTAAGTTTAGATTGTGTTAGTATGATGGTATCATACAATCATCATACTACACAATTTATAACATACTTCATCATAACTTAGATAATATTCTCACAGAGTGCATAGAACCTGATAATTCTCATTTTCAAGCAACCCAATTCTCCACTATCATCGCTATCATACAATGACACATCGTCGTGTCACCTGTTTCTGCGCGCGCTAGTCAAGGCCGCCGAGCATCGTGCTCGGCTCCGTCCAAAGCTCTGCGTAATTTTGCCTCGAATCCACGAAAAGACGGTTTGCACGCGAATCCAACACGCAATGACTTCACCTGTTTTGCAACGCGATCATCTGGCAATGATGCTAGGGCGACAGTATCATTTCTAAATGGAGCGGAACGGGCGTCACCAGTGGGTCATGGTGATCCAAAGATACAATTGAACCACCGGTTAACATATTTCACAAAGGAACCCCGTCTAATTCAATAAAATACAAAACTACCAAACATACTCATCCTAAATAAAACCCAAACTTCTACAAAAATCGAAAAACCGTGGATTTGAAAAATAATTCAAACTCGTGTGCATAAGGTGCCCAAAATAATCTCCATAAATTACAGAGTTGACATTTTGTTACAAATCACGACTTCGTGCAGAGTAAAAATAGTAGGCCGCGATTTCGTGACCCTAGTTGCTTCCGTGTCGTGCGAGCGCCGTGCAGTTCGCCGCGTCACAGAATTAATTAAGTCTTTCACCCTATTTTTAGGGGCCACCCCGTAATTGAATGTCAATCCTGGGCTCGTTAACGGGCCGGCTGCACAATATAATGGCCTCCGTTGTCGTTCGAGGGCTGCCAGCGTTGAAGGATGACAATCGAATTTTTCACGACACCCTTCGTTCCTCCGCGGGTCCGTTTTCGATCAACGATTACTGGAGGACCTTTGACATTTTATTTCATTTCAATTTTGACTGACGGATCGTAACGGGTGTATATTAAGTTCTATAACAGCGGCGACCTAGCGGGAAATTGTTATAATAATATTAATTATCGCGGGGGCGGCGGAGTGGAATTTTAATTCTGGGGCAGGGTTGCAGTCTAAATATTGAATTCACTTGGCACAGGCGGTTTGGATGTCAAAAATTAATTTATGTCGGATGAAAATTGAGCGCTGGTTCTATTTAGTGCTGTATCGTTCTGGTCCGCGTTGGATCCCACTTGATCTCGCTGAATTCTTGTGAATTGCAGTGATTTTAGTTTAGTTTATATAAATTGTGTTCGGATTGTGCTGGAGGGATATTCAAACTCTTTTAGATGAATAGTAAATTCAGCAGTCAAAGAAATCTGTAACGATACTTCCGCACTCGCCGCTAGATGGCATTTCGACCGACCTCGCTTTCTCGCAAGTGCTCCCTCAACTACCGATTCGTATATATACCTGTTTCGTCCTACCTTCTAACATCCCACTACCACGCCCAGGACGAAACGTATTTTAAATTCTTCTGTCCTCTTCGTTCTTTCACCACTACTTAACTTCCCTCCAGCAAATCGCAAGTTAAATTAATATTTAATTAATGTTTTAATAAAAAAATAGTAAGTGGAGTAGTTAAAGAAACACAGTAGGTTGAGTAACGAAATAAATAGAAATTTGGCTACTAGTTGAATGAATTGTCAATTGAGCACGTTAAATAATAATAGCTTTAAAAATTAAATAAATTGAATAAGGAAGTGTTTGTCGATTCTCTCTACTGATTTTCCCAAGCACCCCCAATTCTCTTCCAAATAACGCTGTTTGTTCCTCCGACAGTGAAGTTTTCGATCGTCCGGCGTTTCCATTTAATTAATCGAATCCAACGTCGTTTAAAACGACTCGACAGCTCCACTCGAACCGAAAATCATTCAACGGTTTGAGCTCGAAAGCGCAGGAGAGGGTGCGTCGTGTCAGATACATCGAACGGGGTGGAATGGAAAGTCTGCGGCCATTGGGTACACGAGATTTCGAGTTCTCTTCAAATATTTCGACAGCCGGCGAGCAGAAAGCCGCGCTTGTATCAATAAACAATTTACCCGTGGATTGACATGGTATCAGTCAACCCAATAAATGGTTCCCATTGTTCCGCAGGGGCATTGATGGAAGTATCGTTCGACAGCTAACGATTTCAAGGGGCACACCAGCGATATCAATTAAACTTTCAAAAATAGATAGACTATCCGCGCTGAAAGTAATTTAGTGACTGTTAAATTAATTAACGAACGAAATTTTTGGGAAAATTGTCGCGGGGGATTATGAGATTCATGAATATTTATCGATGATTGGAGATTCATCAGATTGTTGTTGATAGCGAGGTATTAATAATGGACGGTAGATTGGTAATCGCCAACGAATATGCTGTGTTCATTAACCAGTGATGCGTGCAGTATATTGTAATTGTTTCTGAATTATTAGTGTTAATAATGGAGTTTAGTAAACAAATTCTGATCTAGAATTAATTTTAGGAAAAAAGTCCTTAATTTTTATCTAACTTAAGCCATTCAGAAACTTGCATAGTTTTCCCCTAGTAGTATATGAGTTTACCTAGTTATAAGTTTTCCTAGTAGTATATAAGGTCCCCTAGTAGTGTATAAGTTTTCCTAGTCGTGTCAGTATATACATATATTTCCCTAGTAGTAGTATACATGTAATACTATCACCCAGTAGTGGAAGGCAGAAGGACTAGCAACTGCAACACCATAACACAAAAATTAATTAAAGCTACCTTGCCCAATCATCATGTAATAATCAACTTCATTACAATTAGATCTTCATATTCACCATTTCACATTAAAAACAATCTATCCCATGTAACTTTCAACACCCTCCTCCAAGGTGCCCCACTATTAGGTACCTCCATATTAAAAAAAAAACTATTAAAAAACACTATTCAGCTTCCAGTTACTAACATTCCAATTAACAACCAAGTTTCTCAAGATTCCATGATCCACAGCCCCACTAGGTCACAATTTACTGAACCTGTTTGCTCATAGACTGACCTTCCTCCTAATGGAGCAACTAGTGTACTCATGTACAGAGTGTTTCAGCGATGGAGGTTACTGGAAGCACCTCTAACGTACATGCTCCTTTTGCCGACAGTGTCAGAGTTCGCCCAGGAGCTGGGCGTGGCTATGGAGAACCATTCCGTCAACGTACGACGTCTCGTCGACGACTTTCGCAGCAGATCCGCGGAGACGAGGGTGGACTCCGGCGGCATGCGACGCGTCTGGGAGAGCCTGCTGCGCCAGGTCGAGGCGGACGCAGTAGCCCACCTGGACCTGGCCTCGGTCCTTCAGCAACAACTGTCCAGGCCGACTCTGGAGGCCAGCTTCCATCGGAAGCTCCAATCCAGAAAGGTGAACACCCCTGAACACTATTGCGGTCCCCTGAGTCTGAGAGCAGTAGATGAGGAAGAACCCTTTAGTACAGCGTCCCAAATGGGAATCGAGTTAAATTGTGCAGAAAGTGGCTGAGACTTTTGCTTGGACGTCGATTGCATTGCCAATCTTGTAATTAGGGGAGTTCCCCAAAATGGGATAATCTGTGTAGCTCTGATGCATCTGGTGAGATGGATGTGATGGCGAGGGCAGAGTTGTATTCACATGGTGTCAGTGTGCAACTGTATTTATCTTATCAGAGGCAACTGTGTTTGTCTTATCAGAGACTCCACAACTGGAGATATGCCCTATTGTTCATGGGAGAGGGACATTGTAGCCCAAATGGACTACTTACAAAGGGATATCTGGACATTTCTGATGATTCCAGTGATAGGAATATCCTGCCGAGAACAAAGTTGCATTCTGGTCTGGCACACTTCACCTCTCACACCATGAAGCCTTATCTTTAGTCCAATATTCATGTCACTAGGAGCAAGACGGTTGCACAGGTGTTGCCTATTGGGTGCCTCGTTGGAATAAGGATAGCATAAAAGAAGCATATTCTTCATTATGATGAGTTGGATGATGCATTCTCTCAAAATTCAAGCATCAATTACTCAGAATGACCTGCATTTCCGATCACCATACGGTTATATAAAAATAGGAGTTTTAAGCTTCCTTCTGACCACCACTATACATCGCCACTAACAATCAAAGCATTCCTTTCCACTCCACTAGCCTCCCTTCACTAGTACCAGCAACGTGTACCGCCTTCCCTAGTGACCAAAGGCAACGGCCTCTGCTCCCATTTTCAGGTGTTCACCCACCGCGAGGCTTACGAGCAGCTGGTAGCCAAGTCCGAGGAGAAACTACAGCGCGCTCGAGGTGACTACAAGCGCGCGTATGCCGCCGTGCTGCTGGCCGACAGCGGAAGCGACCAGGAGCTGAAGCGCGCCTACTTCGAGGCGCACAACGCGTACATCCTCCAGCTGAGGGCCACGAACGCCATCACCGAGCGCTACCAGACCCAATGCCTGCCTGGTTTGCTCGGCGAGATCGCCGAAGTCTACGAGGAGCTGTGTGGACTGGCCTGCAAGTGCGTCTCCGGCGTGTCAGAGGCCGCCGCCGAGCAGGCCAGCGAGCAGACGAAACGCTACCAGGGCGTCGTGAAGGAGGCTCAGGTCGTCGCGCCGCTAAACGACCTGCAAGTACGTGTGCCAGGCATTCTTGCCCCTTGAACAACTATGGCGCGGTGACTATTCGAATCGTTCCACCCGAGAGGAGTGGTCCTTGAGAGGGAGGAACTAGGGCGGGTGCTTATCACTAGGCCGCAGTTAGGGATTTGGCGCAACAGATTGTCGCTGAAGCGTGGCGAACTGGGGGAGTTGGGGCTGTTCTAGATGGGTAATTCCGGGGGAGAGTTGAGAAAGGGTACAAAGGGGTGTTATCTGGTGTTAAGTGAACTATTTCAGTCAACTTAGGGGTGCGATGATACTACCATTTTAATCACTAGGGGGCACGTAGTATATTTGCTCAAGGACACCACCTAATTTCCTTTTATTGCAATCTTGAGCTTCTAATCACTTACTCTTATTGTAGGAATAGGTTTTATAATTCCTATGGATTTATGGGAGCCACGGAAAAAAGATCTCGGGGAGACGGGACTCGAACCCGCGACCTGCGGAGCCGCGACCAGTCGCTTAGCCGACTCCACCGAAGCCAATCCTTCGAGATCTTTATATTCCGGGCTCCGTTTTATGGGGTTTCCTGATCCGACATTATTTTAAATATACTATTAGTCATTCATAATGTGTTCCTGCCTATAGCAGAGTAGTTTAGATTTATTAGATAAACTTTCCAATATGATTGTCTAGAAGACCCCAGTTAAATACTGCGCTATCAATTAATAATTATAAGATGTCTTCTTTTTAATGTGATGTTTGAAACCGAGGGCTATATGTTCAGGTTTTGGCGCGGAGCCTATCGTCAACAGCAACTCCATCGAAGAAGCCAGCCAGACGCCTGTTCGTCGCACCTGGCCCTCCAGAACAGGTGCCGATGGAGAGAATCAATCAGGTGCCCTCGCTGAGGGACGAGCTGGCCCCCACAGGGACCAGCACTCTACCCATGATGGACGACCTTCGACACGAACACGACGGTCTCAACCAGGAGATATCTCGCCTCCAGAATGCTTTGGATGCTCTGGTCCGCATGCAACGCAAGTGAGTGAAAGTATTAGTGGCATAGTTAAGTCGAGTACATCCACACTATAGTAGATTGTGAACATAGTAAGTGGGCTACTAGGTAGTCTATACTGTAAACGGAAAGTTAACTTAGCTACCCCCACCATAACGCATGGCTATCTTCATTATAGTATTTCACTATTCCCACTAGAATATTTAGCTACCTTTGCTATAAAATTTGATTACTAGGAGCTACTACTGCCATAATGTTTGGTTACCAAACCCAAGCTTCTCAAATTTAACGCAAATAGGGCAATTCCTGTGTATCTTAGAGTGAAGATGTGGGATAGAGAGGTTAGGTGGGCGGGGCATTGTCGAAGGGAGTGGTGGGGATCAGTGGCGCACCTAAAGAGAAAGGTAAAAGGTGATTAATGTCACCACGACTGAAGTAATTCAAGAGCTTCGTAAAAAGAAAAGAAAACTCGATTTTATTCTTTAAATAAATTTTTATAATCACCTAATGAATTTGATTGAAGTTGCATTAAAAAATATTTTTATCCGTTCAACTCGGCTCCCCCCAAGATTAAGGGGGGAAGAAACTGTGAAATTTTTTCAGATTTTTTTTGTACATTTTCTTAATACTTGGGGTCTCAAGATTATACTTGAACAGTTTCAATGTGGATGTCGAAAAAAGTCTAGGATCTAGGGAAGGATTTGTATAGGTAGCGCAGCGCTTGGAATCGAGTGCACGCACAGGTAACTTGGTGTCAATCGCTCAAAAAGTTTATGTCCAAAAATCCAAATGTATCTAATAAGAGGGATTATTAACTTATATATTGTTTAGAGCTAGGTAGAGAATCACTGGCCACGACAAAACCGTATAAAGCTGCGATCTTTGAGCTGCAGAAAATAACTTTTGTCGAAACTTCAAACACGAGTATCTCGAAATAGCATTTTTCAAACGGGCGCGTTAATAACTCAGTCAATTTTTATTGGATTCACTTGAAATTTTCAGAGAATATTCGTAATACAATTATCTTCAGTTAAGCGTACCAGTTTTTTGATCGAATAATTCATTTAATCGTAACATTGAAAAAACATGTTGATTTTTTATACTTTTTGTTCCAGATTTCTTTGTAAGTCCGCCATTTCTTCAAAAATTAATATTTTTTTAAATCTCTGCGCTTAACTGAAGCTATTGTAATATACTTTAATCGAATTTTTCAATTCGGAGCAAATGTTGGAAAGTTACACGAGCGCCCGTTTTGAAATATTTTTTTGCACAGCCTAACGTTATCGTATGCTGTGGCCATACTACCGAAAATTTGTTCAATCTGAGAGCATAAAATATTAGTTAAATATATGTATTTTCAGATGGTAATACAGATTTTTCGTAGAAAGTTACGTTTCATTATAAAAGAATGTCTTGAAAATAGTCTTTATTTTCAACCGTCACAGTGGCTTCCCCTCTTATATCCTGAGTGCGCTACTGATGGGGGTAACCCCTCAGTGGCCTCCAGCGACCAGTTGACTTTGTTCCGACTATACTCCTCTCTTATAACCCAAACGAGGATCTTCTTCGGTCGGATTTTCGAGGGGGATGATTCTGCGAACTAGTTTCAACAAATTGCAATATCAAGAGGAGAGATTCGTTCTAATTGCCTCTTGTTTCGCTTGCCCGTAATTCGTTAAATCTATCAAATACTGGCAAGGCCGGCTACGGAGGTGCGCGATTTTCAACGAGAAATTCTATCCAGCCACTTGGGGGGGGGGGAACACTTGACTCGTTCGCGCTTTAATTCCCGGTAACCCGAATCGTTAAACCGTTTCCCTTCTTTAATTGCAGGAGCGCCGAAAGCAATCTTTACACTAAAGTGGCCGAGCTGCAGGAAGATATCTCCATGAAGCATTTCGAGCTCGGGGAGGCGCAGCTCTACCTCGCGGCTGTGCTGGCGCAGGTATTATCTATTAATATTATCCGTCAACAAATACGGTGGAAAGAGAAGACCGACAATTAGTAGCGGTTCTTTGCATTTTGTATCTATAAAATAGTAACGAAAGTTTTGTATATAATTCTACTGGATTCTAGGAGCACTAGCATTGGGGGCTAGGGCTACTGGTATTAGAGCCTAAGACTACTAGAATTAGTGTCTTAGTAGACTTCACGATTAGGGGTATCGAAGCTTAGAATTATTAGTATTGGAGAATAGGGCTACTAGAATTAGTCTTCACGATTACTGGTATTAGACCTTAGAATTATTAGTATTGGAGAATAGGACTACTGGAATTGGTGGCAAGTACCAACATTAGTGCTTATGACTTCTAGTATTAGGGCTTACGACTACTAGTTCTAGGGTTTAGGACTACTAATACTACGGCTTAGGACTACTAATACTAGTGTTTATGACTACTGGTACTAGGACTTAGGACTATTAGTGCTAGGGCTTAGGACTACTAGCACTAGGGCTTAGGATTACTAGTATTAGTAGGTACTTTCAACTATACAGTAGTATTAGAGTTTACGGTTACTAGTATTACCTGAAAATCATATAACTTTGAAGGGTGGTTTCACCCCGCAAACATACAAACAGGCAAAAATAAAAAAAACACCTGTTTCTTAGTTTTTGGTCCTCTAAAACATATCCAAAATTCAAAGCAATCGGAGGCGGACACCTGGGATACTCTTGTTAGAACTAGTAGTATTAGTGCTGAGGACTATTAGTATTCACGCTCAGGACTACTATACACTATGGAAGTCTAGGCTTAACAGTATTAAAGTCTAGGAGTTACTAGTATTCGGACTTAAGGGGGGAGACCACTGTCTCAAATCTGAAAAAAATTTTTTTTTCTTTTTACATTTTCTGAGAGACGTGTGTTTCAAGAATGTTTGCTCCAAATTTTATGAAGAAATTCGCAAACTTGATGGAAATATGGTGTTTTTCGTGAAGCGGTGTCAAACGCGCGATTCAGCCACGCGGAACTTTGAACGCGATTTCCTCAGAATGACATCGAAAAAATCGATTATTACTAAACATTTTCTGAAAGACGTATGTTTCAAGAATGTTCTCTCCAAATTTTCTGAAGAAATTCGCAAAATTGACGGAGATATGGTGTTTTTCATGAAGCGGTGTCAAACGCGCGACTGAGCCACGCGGAACATTGGACGCGTTTTCCACAGAATGACATTTTTCAACCGCGTTGACAGTCTACAGAAAAAACTATACGTCCAATTGGCATGATCATGGACATTTATTGTACGGAAAACCCGTCGCTATTACGTGACGATCAGACATTTTCAATTTTCGACCTGCTTCTATTTTGTTTAGCAACATTTCCCCAATTTTGTACCCCGAAAACATGACTTTTTTCTTCAGTTGTCCGCCATTTTGTTATTTTTTACAATTTTGACATTTTTCGATCGTCACGTAATAGAGGCAAGCTTCTAGTTTCTAAATATTATTGTTTTTTTGAATTTCGATGAACCATATGGCCTGGGAACTGTCAACGCGACTAGCATGTTTTTGCCGGAGCGCAAATTTTGACGAAGAGTATACACGAAACGGATTTATGAATTTGATTGAAAACAATTTTTTCGTACCCTTCGATATGTACACTATTAACTATACTAAGCAATAAATTGATTTCCTTGCGTTGTTTGGTTGAAATAAATTCCCGAAAACACCCTTACATTTCGGACCGAGACAGTGGTCTCCCCCCTTAAGGGGGTAGTGGACTATTGGAGACGTAAAATGATTAGTTTCTTTGACGCTAAATTACTTTAATACCAAACAATCGTTATAGTCGTGCTTTTGGCAATCTATTGTGGGCACGATTGCGAGTATTTACAAAAAAAAAATCGTTGGAATGTATAAAATTGTCGAAGTTATTAATCGTTGAAGATGGTCCTGTACGGCGCGCCGCGGCAGGTGGTGTACATCAATTCAGGTGAACCAATCATGTGAAACCAAAATGCTTTAAGGTGATTATTCTATACACAAATATCTACAGTGTGGAAAGTCGCCGATGAATTTGAACAAAAATTGTAGAAGTTACACACGAATCAATTTTTTCCCCACATTTTTATGGGAAAAAATCGTCTTTAATCAGTCCTAAAATGTTTTATAAACATCCAATGTTGATGCGGAACTTCCACACGATAGAGAATGGAATTCTACAGCTCCAGTTAAAATTTCAAGTGAAAATGTTCACTGGTTCAAGAGTTATGATGTACACCGTTTCTGAAAATCGTGTTTCGAGTTATCCGGCTTCAAAGTTACCTACGCGGTTACCTACTCGGCGGTACACTGTGTTACGTTCGGTGCTATAACTTCGACAATTATTTGAATTTTTTCATGAACATTTGTTTAAAATGTTCGTAAAGGATAAGGCTTTCAGAAGCAGTAAAAAAAATCGATTTTTTGAAGCTGAAATAGTCCACTACCCCCTTAAGGGTACTATGTATATGTAGTATTAAAGGGTATTAATATCCACCCATGAATTTTATAATGAAATACACACTTACCGTTTTCGAATTTCAGGGGGTATATTGTACCATTCTTGAAATACAAGAAAATATGTTTGCTGTTTGTTTATTCTACTTTTTTACTTAAATATTTCGCAGTGGGGTTGGCGTTTTCAGAATTTGATCCCTTATTAGCGGTTGAAATTTTGGACGACTGGATCATCGGAAATAAAAAACCAAACATATTTTTAACCACAAATATCTTAAGATTTTTTAATATTTTTCCACATTTTATATCTATTAAACAGAAAAGAAATGCCCTTTTCGATACTTTCAACTTTGATCCACTGACATTTTAATAATTTTGGTCCAAAATTGTTCTTTCATAGAATGCGAGATGACCATACTCCTGTGAATTAGAAATATGTTTGGTTTTTTTATTTCCGACGATCCAGTCCGAAATTTCAACCACCAGCAAGTGGTCAAAATCTGAAGCCGCCAACTTCACTGCGAAAAATATTTACATAAATATATGTAAACAAATGAAATAAACAAACAACAAAGATTTTTTCCTGTATTTCAAGAGTGGTAGAATATACCCCCAGAAATTCGAAAACGTTAAGTGTTTATTTCATTATAAAAACCATCACCGAAAAGTGGCCGATTAAGGTTTACGAATACTAGTATTAGGTATTAGTACCTAAGACTACTAATATTAG